>OY776284.1:18735494-20136224 GCA_963675345.1 Trididemnum clinides | reverse complement strand
CCAATTTGAACGATGCATGCAGGTGAGGAAAACACAACACATACAGGTGTTCTCACGCCCGTATATACACAAAACAGTTGCCTTTGATTACTAAGGTGACCTAAAAAGATGGTTTGAAGAAACGTATATTTGACGTCTTTTTCAGTTGAAATATCTTTAAAGATTTGAAATCTCGTTTTTAAATATTGTCACAACAACTGGACTGTTATGATTTAATTTTAACACAATATAACGTATTAATCCTAAACGTTTTAATGCTTGAGCTGAGAAATCAAACACGATTTTTAATCAATGTCATTTGAAACTGAAAAAGAATCTTACGTCTCTCCCTTTATCCGCAATTTTTCTCTATATAGCAGCGGTATGCAACTTCTCCTTTTGGCTGCTTTTGATAAAAACCTTAACATTTTGAGCTTGTTTGACTTCCATCACATATTTTTTGAGTTATCAGTGCTGCTTCAAAACATCACAACCTAACCGCGGATTTGAAAACTTTACCGTTTGTTTTCGCCAATACCTTCGTATTTCTGGAGGAATATTTTTCCCCCACCCACACTATCCAGCTGAAATATCACTTCCACATTTATCCGAAATGATTGATTCCAAATATTATCCGTTTTCTTGATGTCATGTAATTTTATTGTCGTTCTGTAGTCCAGTGCATTAACACATAGATATAACATCGTGTAAAAACTCATTAGTTCTAGATTGTTAGAAATTATTTAGATCAAAATTTTAAAAACATGACAAATTTTTCTATATAAAATTACCAAATCAGAACTTGAACGGCTTTAGTCTGTTTGTTTGTGAGGTTACAGTTTCAACTTTCACGTTTTTACAAAATCTACATCTGCTATCAATTTTATTAGTGAAAAAAACACGAGTTTATCAAATATTTTAGCAACTTTTCAAGAAATAAGAACCGCACTCATAGTTTTTAGAGCGTTTGCTAGCAATTACAAAACTCTTGCAAAGCTTCAACTTTAACTGAACATGGAATTTTTAACTCTTTTATGGTGACCTAAACACCACAAATTAAAAACTTGCCACACTTGCAAAACTTTACAAAACCTATATGCGTTTACAAAGCAAAAAAATTGTCTGTACACCATTTTAAACCCTCATACTACCGGTTATATGCATTCAAAAAACAAAAAGAACCTCAACTTTGTTGTTAAGTTGCCTTTAATTTTTATTGCATAATCCTAAGCTCACAATAGTTTGGTTGGCAACGTTATTAAACAAAAATTTTCAATTATAAGTGATCTCATTTTATAAAAGTGTCAACTAATAATCTTTGTATGATGCATTAAGACCATTTCAACACTCGCGTATCGGCAACCACAAAGCAAAATATTAATCAAAAAAATCTAAGTCTCTGAACTTATTTCTATGCGTTCCTCATAGTAACCGTTTCTAAGAGCTTCAGCTACAAAGTTTTACTCTGAAGCAAACCAAGTCTGACAAAACTTAGCGTCTGGAAACACTTTCAGCTCTCTTTTTCAACAAACTAGGACATTAATTATCGATATGACTTGGATAAATACAAAACTTTTGTACGTGCTTGCTTATTTTTTGTCAAATTCTACCTAACTTTCTTACTAGACGTTGCGCTTTTAGCGTTTTATTCTAGTTGATGTTAAAACAAAAACCGTCAATTAAATGAAAAATAACAATTTATCGCTTTGCAATCAAATTTTGTATTACCTCTAGACCTAGTTCAAACGTAATAATATAATATTTTCCGAACTTTACCCTAATTTCTATACCAAGCATTGACTCACAAATGCTACTCATAAACAAAATCTGAACTCACTGCCTGTTATTTTCAAAAAATTTCTCATAAACTTCAAAATCTTTTACTGAGTAAACACTATAGTTGTGTTTTTATGCTGCTGTTACTTACATATTTTAAAACAAACCTTACTTTTTATATACACTAGATAGTTAAAATTTCATCAAAGCATTCTCACAACCACTAAATTCGTGATTTCTAACAGAGCTATACCTAACTTTAAACCTAAAACAGTTCTGATCTTTCTAACTAATCCAGTCAATTGCGTCAAATTTTAGCTCTATTGTATTCAGTAGATAATAAACTTATATATCTTGATAAGCATTTTCATAACAAAATTAGTGCAATTTCTATTAAAAGTTTTTATCCGTTTACCCTCACCAAAGATTGAACGCACAATTTTTGTCATTTTGATGCAACAAAACGTTTTATATATCCACTTTACATTCAAGAAACGTTTAAAAAAACTGAAGCTAATCATTATCTGCTATCGCCACTCACAAAGATGTAACAAAAATGACTCGTTTAAGATGATTCTTTAAAATTCTGTATGGTATAATTCATTCTTTTCAATCAAAAATACTATTTGCGACATTATTTGAATGTGATTACGGGTAAAAATCTTTGTAAACGCTCCTATCACTAAGCACGACTTTAATCAAAATACCAAATATTTTCAGAATTCCACTGTTCATCGTGTTTAAATTTCAAACTTGCAATCAATATACAAAGTTTATCAGCAAAGCTAAAAATGTTTACGTTTCTCACCACACGTAAAAACGACATCTTTTAAAAAATATCTTATTATAGGACAAAAAGCTTAAAGTTGAGATTAAAAAATAATATTAATTTCTTCACTATATCCATCAAACTTGCAGCGGTTAGCATCAACACATCTGATTTCAAAACAAAATTTTATAAACTTACAATCTGTTTATACCCATTTTTCATGTAATTACTCTCGTCACATACCGAACTAGTGATCTTTAACATTTTTAATAGTTTTTAGGTACATTGAAGACAAACTTATGATTAAGCCGTGCATTAAAATTTTTGTCTTCACCAAAAATCAAATTCACACAGCCTTGAAGCAAACATACAAACTCATCATGAAAAATTCTATTACATTCATGCCTAAGCTTGCATCAAACACTAAATTATTACCGTGTAATGTATTGCCGTAAAACAAAATTTCAAGTTTTTTCAATTCTAAGGCGTCAGTTATCACACCGTAGTCTTGACAACGATATTTTTGAGTGCAAAACGAGTAACCTAATACTTCTCAGCTAATACATTATTTTAAGTTATAAATCTACCGTTTTTGTTACATTCAATCGTCACGAAAGATCACTAATTTTTGATGTTACATAAATGTCTTTACTTGAAAACATTTAGTTGTCTTTTTTGTGTCTACGCTAGATTTTTCGAGGTGAGGTAACAAAATTCGGTTGAAACATCAAATAAACATTGCGTATGTCGGATTCTCAGCACGTGACAACAAGACAGCAAAGCGTCAAACGTGTGAAAACCAATTAGAATAAAGCAAAATACCAACATTCTACAAGTGTAAACGTAAGAATATTTCAAGTTGTCTTAAATACGGCGTTGATAAGTTTTTGTTGATTTTATTAATAGCGCCTAGGTAGCGAGTAAACAAATTGCTAAACGACCAAACTATTATGAAAATTTTTAGTGGCAGCGCTGTTGCGATTGGTAAAGCACTCTTGATGACTTAGGCATGGATACTCTTTTCCCCCCACCCCTCCTATGCACCATCGCCGTTGTCTTCACGAAAAGTATTAACAAAAAAAAAAAGCGTATTAACATCGTATTTAAGACAACTTGAAATATTCTTACGTTTACACTTGTAGAATGTTGGTATTTTGCTTTATTCTAATTGGTTTTCACACGTTTGACGCTTTGCTGTCTTGTTGTCACGTGCTGAGAATCCGACATACGCAATGTTTATTTGATGTTTCAACCGAATTTTGTTACCTCACCTCGAAAAATCTAGCGTAGACACAAAAAAGACAACTAAATGTTTTCAAGTAAAGACATTTATGTAACATCAAAAATTAGTGATCTTTCGTGACGATTGAATGTAACAAAAACGGTAGATTTATAACTTAAAATAATGTATTAGCTGAGAAGTATTAGGTTACTCGTTTTGCACTCAAAAATATCGTTGTCAAGACTACGGTGTGATAACTGACGCCTTAGAATTGAAAAAACTTGAAATTTTGTTTTACGGCAATACATTACACGGTAATAATTTAGTGTTTGATGCAAGCTTAGGCATGAATGTAATAGAATTTTTCATGATGAGTTTGTATGTTTGCTTCAAGGCTGTGTGAATTTGATTTTTGGTGAAGACAAAAATTTTAATGCACGGCTTAATCATAAGTTTGTCTTCAATGTACCTAAAAACTATTAAAAATGTTAAAGATCACTAGTTCGGTATGTGACGAGAGTAATTACATGAAAAATGGGTATAAACAGATTGTAAGTTTATAAAATTTTGTTTTGAAATCAGATGTGTTGATGCTAACCGCTGCAAGTTTGATGGATATAGTGAAGAAATTAATATTATTTTTTAATCTCAACTTTAAGCTTTTTGTCCTATAATAAGATATTTTTTAAAAGATGTCGTTTTTACGTGTGGTGAGAAACGTAAACATTTTTAGCTTTGCTGATAAACTTTGTATATTGATTGCAAGTTTGAAATTTAAACACGATGAACAGTGGAATTCTGAAAATATTTGGTATTTTGATTAAAGTCGTGCTTAGTGATAGGAGCGTTTACAAAGATTTTTACCCGTAATCACATTCAAATAATGTCGCAAATAGTATTTTTGATTGAAAAGAATGAATTATACCATACAGAATTTTAAAGAATCATCTTAAACGAGTCATTTTTGTTACATCTTTGTGAGTGGCGATAGCAGATAATGATTAGCTTCAGTTTTTTAAACGTTTCTTGAATGTAAAGTGGATATATAAAACGTTTTGTTGCATCAAAATGACAAAAATTGTGCGTTCAATCTTTGGTGAGGGTAAACGGATAAAAACTTTTAATAGAAATTGCACTAATTTTGTTATGAAAATGCTTATCAAGATATATAAGTTTATTATCTACTGGAATACAATAGAGCTAAAATTTGACGCAATTGACTGGATTAGTTAGAAAGATCAGAACTGTTTAGGTTTAAAGTTAGGTATAGCTCTGTTAGAAATCACGAATTTAGTGGTTGTGAGAATGCTTTGATGAAATTTTAACTATCTAGTGTATATAAAAAGTAAGGTTTGTTTTAAAATATGTAAGTAACAGCAGCATAAAAACACAACTATAGTGTTTACTCAGTAAAAGATTTTGAAGTTTATGAGAAATTTTTTGAAAATAACAGGCAGTGAGTTCAGATTTTGTTTATGAGTAGCATTTGTGAGTCAATGCTTGGTATAGAAATTAGGGTAAAGTTCGGAAAATATTATATTATTACGTTTGAACTAGGTCTAGAGGTAATACAAAATTTGATTGCAAAGCGATAAATTGTTATTTTTCATTTAATTGACGGTTTTTGTTTTAACATCAACTAGAATAAAACGCTAAAAGCGCAACGTCTAGTAAGAAAGTTAGGTAGAATTTGACAAAAATAAGCAAGCACGTACAAAAGTTTTGTATTTATCCAAGTCATATCGATAATTAATGTCCTAGTTTGTTGAA
This sequence comes from Trididemnum clinides, assembly GCA_963675345.1. Classification (NCBI taxonomy): domain Eukaryota; kingdom Metazoa; phylum Chordata; class Ascidiacea; order Aplousobranchia; family Didemnidae; genus Trididemnum; species Trididemnum clinides. The sequence continues at coordinate 20,130,708 of OY776284.1, read as the reverse complement.
AAAGAGAGCTGAAAGTGTTTCCAGACGCTAAGTTTTGTCAGACTTGGTTTGCTTCAGAGTAAAACTTTGTAGCTGAAGCTCTTAGAAACGGTTACTATGAGGAACGCATAGAAATAAGTTCAGAGACTTAGATTTTTTTGATTAATATTTTGCTTTGTGGTTGCCGATACGCGAGTGTTGAAATGGTCTTAATGCATCATACAAAGATTATTAGTTGACACTTTTATAAAATGAGATCACTTATAATTGAAAATTTTTGTTTAATAACGTTGCCAACCAAACTATTGTGAGCTTAGGATTATGCAATAAAAATTAAAGGCAACTTAACAACAAAGTTGAGGTTCTTTTTGTTTTTTGAATGCATATAACCGGTAGTATGAGGGTTTAAAATGGTGTACAGACAATTTTTTTGCTTTGTAAACGCATATAGGTTTTGTAAAGTTTTGCAAGTGTGGCAAGTTTTTAATTTGTGGTGTTTTAGGTCACCATAAAAGAGTTAAAAATTCCATGTTCAGTTAAAGTTGAAGCTTTGCAAGAGTTTGTAATTGCTAGCAAACGCTCTAAAAACTATGAGTGCGGTTCTTATTTCTTGAAAAGTTGCTAAAATATTTGATAAACTCGTGTTTTTTCACTAATAAAATTGATAGCAGATGTAGATTTTGTAAAAACGTGAAAGTTGAAACTGTAACCTCACAAACAAACAGACTAAAGCCGTTCAAGTTCTGATTTGGTAATTTTATATAGAAAAATTTGTCATGTTTTTAAAATTTTGATCTAAATAATTTCTAACAATCTAGAACTAATGAGTTTTTACACGATGTTATATCTATGTGTTAATGCACTGGACTACAGAACGACAATAAAATTACATGACATCAAGAAAACGGATAATATTTGGAATCAATCATTTCGGATAAATGTGGAAGTGATATTTCAGCTGGATAGTGTGGGTGGGGAAAAATATTCCTCCAGAAATACGAAGGTATTGGCGAAAACAAACGGTAAAGTTTTCAAATCCGCGGTTAGGTTGTGATGTTTGAAGCAGCACTGATAACTCAAAAAATATGTGATGGAAGTCAAACAAGCTCAAAATGTTAAGGTTTTTATCAAAAGCAGCCAAAAGGAGAAGTTGCATACCGCTGCTATATAGAGAAAAATTGCGGATAAAGGGAGAGACGTAAGATTCTTTTTCAGTTTCAAATGACATTGATTAAAAATCGTGTTTGATTTCTCAGCTCAAGCATTAAAACGTTTAGGATTAATACGTTATATTGTGTTAAAATTAAATCATAACAGTCCAGTTGTTGTGACAATATTTAAAAACGAGATTTCAAATCTTTAAAGATATTTCAACTGAAAAAGACGTCAAATATACGTTTCTTCAAACCATCTTTTTAGGTCACCTTAGTAATCAAAGGCAACTGTTTTGTGTATATACGGGCGTGAGAACACCTGTATGTGTTGTGTTTTCCTCACTGCATGCATCGTTCAAATTGGTGATAACATAATTTACTGCGTGTTTAACGGTCACGTGTGTCTTACGCGTTCATGACGTCCATCCTTTAAAAAACTACTCCCTTATAGCGTCAGTCGATGCAACTATTCACCACAACTGTAATTCAACCAACCCATTCCTGTTTTCTTATCTATCAAGTGGTTAGTGTGATGCGGTTTTAAGCATAATTCGTGACGTTTCATCTTTGTTATAATAAAAATAAAGACTTGTGTCTGACGATGACCAAAGACTATAAGAATTTCTCTAAGGTCGCAGACCTAACAGTTGAGCGAGTAAAGTTGAAAAATGTAGAAAATCCTAAATCTTGTGAAACCAATATCGCGAAAAGAAGATGGCTTATACACATTTGAAGACGTGTGGTAAGAACAGTGTTTGAGAAAAGACGTTCAACAAGTGAAACGATGCTGGTGGATGAAATTGAAAGTACAAAATTGAAGAGAAGTGTCGGAATTACGTGATAAGAAACCTATGTCTTAAATGTTTATTTGTAACGTGTTACAAAGAATGAGTAAAATTTAAACATTTAAAAATAATCATAGTTTTGTAGTGCCGTATAAATATTGGAAATTCAACGCTCTGCAAATTATTTCAAGCTCCCTGACAAAAGTTAAACTTAAATCTCTACTCATTTGCTTAAAATAGAACTATTGGTCGGTTGTGTTTCTGATAAACTACAAAATTTTTACTATAAAACGTTAAATTAGCCTAGTCTACAAGAATAATTATGCTTTAATTGTTAAATGTGTCTTTCTTAGTAAATTGAATTTGACTCTTACCTAAGATCTGTAACATTGAAGAACAAGTATTAACAGACTTGATCACACAAACCCTTGCATAATAAGTTTATACAACAACATGCTTACAAGAACCTTTGAGTAAAAACGCTGTCATATGGAATCGAAACTGTTTAAGTAAAACTTTTGACTTCGAAGTTGTTTCTTGGTCTGAAATCGTATTGCATGGTGCAGATCAACTCATAATAAGACGATGTTTGGACGTAAATGAAGAAAAATACAGCTTATTTAAAAATTATATCTTGTACTGTGTTTTTGTGTTTGTTATTGCTAAAGTTTTGTTGATAGGCACGGCAGTTCATTTTGATGATCTTTTTACCGTCTCATTTTTAGGTGACTCTTTTTCGCGTTTGTATAAATTTGTAGTTTCGATTATAACTTCCTGAATTGAACAACCTAGTCTGCCTGACATTGTAATTACGTAATGCAGAAACCGCATGAATAGCTAGCTAAATCTTTTATCATAAAAGCGTGTGAACATTATTGGAAACAAATATGCAATTGACAATCTTAATCGTAAAATGTTAAAAACAGCTAGCCTCAAAATCGTATGCTTTGGATAATCCTTAGAGCGACGTTACATTTTGCTAACTTTTTTCCATCGCTTTGCTTTAACGTCATTGCGTCACATCATAGCAAACAATTGTTCCAGAATTATGAAACCATTTCGCAACAATATATTATCTCATATTGGATAATTCAAGACGGAGACAATACATCCTAACCAACAGCTGAATAGAACGTAATTTTTATATATTATACTCTAAAATTTTCGATAGACGAGTCTAAACCTGTCTACACAAAAGCAAAAATCGCATCATGGTTAAAAATAGAATACGTCATGGGTTGTGCAATAGGCATGCAACTACATTCTCATGGTCTAGTTAAAACTTACGTCATGATGGATTGTGCAAGAGGGGTACAACTACATTCCCACGGTCTAGTTAAAAAAAAAAAAACGATTCCATCATTGAAATACAGAATCACGCCCTGAAAACCACTATATAAATATGTAATAATTAGATCAAGTACCAAATGGTGGTAAGTTTTGCACCAAACTTTTTGAAATACCGTCCACACCGTGTTAATATTAACTCTCTCAGATCTAGAGTTAGCTCCCTACGTCCTCCTTCAAATAAAATTAGTGTCCTTAGACCTTTGGTTGGCTCCCTTAGAACTTTTCATCATGTAAGCACAATATAGAGAAAAAGCTTGGACATGTCTGGACAAGATATTCTAACCAACAGGTGAATAAAATGTGATCTTTTTACATTATATACTAAAATTTTCTATGGACAAGTCTGGACCTGTCTACACAAAAGCAAAAATCACGGTTAAATACATCATGGGTTGTGCAACTACATTCCCACGGTCTTGTTAAAGCTTACGTCACGGATTGTGCAAGAGTGATACATTCCCACGGTCTTGTTAAAAACTTACGTCATGGATTGCACAATAGGGATGTAACTACAATCCCACTGTCTAGTTAAAAACTTGGCATTGAAATAAAGAATCAAAAAACCAATAACAAGTCATAAGAATGACATCAAACTTTTTAACACCGTGTTGGAACTAACCTCTTCAGATTGGTCTCTCAGACCTACATAAAATTAATAAACCTAGGGCTATCTTTCTTAGAACTTTTCATCATGGAAGCACAATATAGAGAAAAACTTGGACAAGTCTGGACAAGACAGAGACAATATATTCTAACCAACAGGTGAATAAAACGTAATCTAAAAACTTTCGACGGACAAGTCCGAACCAGTCTACACAAAAGCAAAAATCATTGTTAAATACGTCATGGATTGCACAATAGGTATGCAACTAGATTCCCACGGTCTTGTTAAAGCTTACGTCACGGATTGCACAAGAGTGATACATTCCCACGGTCTTGTTAAACACGTCATTGAAATAAGATATCACAACCTGAAAACCGTTAAATCATAAGAATGACATTAAACTTTTTAACACAGTGTTGGGATGTACTCTTTCAACTTAGTTCTCTCAGATCTAGAGTTAGCTCCCTTCGACCTCCCTACATAAAACCTAGGGTTAGCTCCCTCTGAACTCCCCCCACATAAAATCTAGGATTAGCTCACTTCGAACTCCTTCAAATAAAATCTAGGGTTAACTCCCTCCGACCTCTTTCAAATAAAATCTAGGGTTAGCTTCCTTAGAACTACGGTTAGTTCACATAGAGTTAGCACCCTCAGACCTAGGGTTGGCTCCCTTAGATTGACACTCTCAGACCTAGGGTTAGCTCTGTTAGAGTTAGCGCCCTCAGACCTAGGGTTGGCTCTCTTAGAGTTGGCACTCTCAGACCTAGGGTTAGCTCCCTTAAAACTACAGTTAGCTCTCTCACATCAAATAGACTTAACACCCTCATATTTAGGGTTATCTTCCTCACAAAAAGTAGACTAACTCCCTTACATAAGATTAGGGTTAGAGTTAAGGCTAGGGTTAGGGTTACGGCTAGGGCTAGGGTTAGGGTTAGGGTTCAAAAATCCCCTCATTCGTGACCAAACATTCCCCAACTCGTGACCAAACATTCCCCTACTCGTGACGTCATAGCACCGCCTAATAGCACCGCCTAAATCCTCACCAAATGGATCATCCTATACTACTCATGAAAACAGTGCAAGCCATATAGAATGCTTTCTTGACATAAATGCTACCATAAAACGCTGAAAATGTCAAACTGGAATTGTTTGAAAGTCAATTGATAAAAGAAGTTGAACAGTGCAAAGGGATAATCAAACGAATTGTTTATGGGTTTTTTTTCTTGGAGTAAGAACCTTAGGATTTAGAGGCAGTGTAGAACATATCGAAGACAGTAGAAATGGTATTTTTCTTGGTTTGCTGGGGATATTTGAAAAATTAAACCCTTTATTGATGTCACGCAAAATCAAAGTAAAAATTTCTCAAGAAAATGGCAGTCGGATGGCAGCACATTATTTTTCTCCACAAAGCCAAAATGAGCTCATTGATGCTGGTGGAAAGCTAGAGCAACAAAAAATTATTTCTACAGAACGAAATGCCAAATATCATAGCAGAAGCGTTATGCCACTTCTGATTGTGCTCACATAGAACACGCCACATTTTTGATACTGTTTGTTCAAAATGTTGATTATGCTTGGGAAATTCAGGAACGTTTTTTTTTGCTTTTCGCAGACTGCAATAAGCAACAAGGTACTGATAATGCAAACCATATTCTTAAAACTGTTTCTAATCATGACTTAGCGATTCGTCGTGGCCAAGCTTTTGACAAAGGCAGTTATATGGCAGGCAAGTATAATGGTTGTCAAGCTCATATATGGAAGAAAAATCCGACAGCATTTTTTATTTCTTGTGCTACCCACAGCTAGAATTTGTGCGGAGTTAATACTGTCAGTTGCTCTTTCACAGTTATTACATATATTGGAATTCTGCAAAAAACTTATAAACTGTTTAGTTAAAGTTCTGGTGGATAGGAGGAATTAACAAAATGTCTTTCTGGCAGTTCTATGCACAGTCTTTCGCAAACAAGGTAGTCTACAAGAATTGATGCTGTGAAAGCATTTGCCAAAAACTTAAATGGCATAAAATCAGCACTTAATCATTTACAGAGAAAGAATGTGTACGTGCCTGTTGAGCTTTTGTCTAATGTAAAGGGGATTTTACATTACTTGTGAAATTTAAATGCATCATATTTCGTTGCTGTTGCTTTTGTTACTAACACACCCTTTCCAAGGGATGGGGAATGGCAAAAGATCATGGAGCCCCAGAGGCCGGCCAACTCCCCAGGGCCTGGACCAGAGGTCGTAGAGAGACAGAGAGTCGCCAAAGAGCGAGCGGCGCAAAGAGTCCTCAGCCGGACATCAGCATAGAATGAAATTAGAGGATCCTGGGACGAGTGTCCGCAGGCGCTGCAGGAAGGATTCTCGATTCTACCAATCCTAGAGAGATAGTAGCTTAACAGAAGGCTGTGTCCATTGCAGCGTAGACGAGAAAGGACACAGCGAGCGTGATGAGAGAGCACAAGTTCCTCGGTGGAAATCAAGGGAACCTGTGTGTCGAAGAATTTAGATGAGACAGTACGCCTCCAGTCCGAGAAAAAACAAGAGTGGATACGAGAGATAAGAGAAGAGAGACTATAAGGGATTGCGGAGGGCGTGAGCAGCGCTCCCCGTCTGGCCAGCTTATCAGCCGCGTCGTTCTACAGGAGAAACGAGTGTCCGGGGACCCACTGTAGCCTGATAGATCAGGAGGAGAGAGAAGACAGTTCCTGCCAGATCTGCCACAGAGTTTGAAATAATAGGAAAGATGGAGGAGAGGACAGGGGGGTGAGGACAGAACGAGAGTCAGATAGTAGGAGAAGAGAAGAGAAGTGGCAGACTTGTTGGTGCTGCCGAGACCAGCAAAGAGCGTGCAGAATGGCGCAGGCTTCAGCGAAAAAAACTTGAACATACTGGGCCTGCTGAAAAGGAAAGAGTGGCCTCAGTGCCACAGAGAGAGCAGTTGACCACGTACGCCAGAGTCATGTTTGCTAAAAGGAAAAGGAATAGAACGGTTTGTCCAGAGCACCAGATCATGAGGTGGGAGAGAGTCAATGTGGGCGAGAGCCGCACATTGGTAAGAGAGAAAAGAAATGGTGAACTTCTTGAGGAAAAAGTCAGATTCCAAGGAGGAAAGGGAGGGCAAGCAAAGAGATTCTCCCCAGGAGAAGTAGAAGGAAGCTTGAGTGGCAGAGTGAACGCAAAAGCTCTCCAAAAACATCTGCATAGTTTTGGTTTTACTCCAAATTTGGCCAAACTTGAAATGGGAAAGATGGGAAAAGAGGTTGGGAGACGACGGGTCCGCTCATAAGATGACAGAACAAAATGAGTCAGAATGACTCGTAAGGGAAGTAGAGTCGCTTCAGAGTAGAAAAATGGGATAGAGGAGGACGAGAGGCAGCCGGACATGGTGGGACCAGCCGCTTGGTGAAGGCGCTTCAATTAGATGATACTGGTAACGCTTAGAATAGGAAATTATCTGGGTGAAGCATAAGTGAGAAGGGTCCAAAGAAAAGCTTTATACAGAAGAGAGAGGGACTCCTTAAAGGGGCCCCATGAGGAAGCAGAGATACCGCGTAAGGCCTTGAGACGAGGAAGACTCGCTCTTCAGCGAAGATGCATGTTTAGAAAACGAAAGAGTGCGGACGAAGGTGACCCCAAGAAAAGTTGGAGTGGGATTGAAACGGATGCGGATGTGGAATAAGAAGTAATGAGGTTGGAGGTTAGATCGGTGGGAATCCACTGAGGAGAAAGAAGCCTTACATATGCTAGGATTGAGAGGAAAACACCAGTACTCAGACCAGCGCTCCAATTGAATTAGAGCTCCTTGCTTAGCCTCAACCGCAGCACAGACTGGGGAGGCGGAGGAACAAATGGCCGAGTTGTCAGCATAAAGAGAGCAGCTGACGAAAGAAGGCAGAGAAGAAGAAAGATCATCGATAAAAAAACAAGAACAGTGCAGGGCCAAGAACAGATCTTTGCGAAATACCTCAAAGGACTTGAAAGGTACAACTTTTGTGATTTTGATAAACCATGCAAGCACGCCTGTCAGAAACGAAAGATTGAGTCCAACGAGGAAAGCCAGCCAAAACAAGTTTGTGGAAAAGAGCGGAGTGCCAGACAAAATCGTAAGCTTTGGAAAAGTCGATGCTGTTAGTGTTGTTGTTGTGATTACCCCTCCTCTTCCTCGCAATGTAGGTACAGCACAAACGGCAATTCAGGTTCATGCCGACAACCTAATTGAAATTAGGCTAGGAGAAAGATGGCAGCTTACTTCGAACTAATCATGAGTGACTTGTAGCCCCACCACCAACAAGGCGTACTACCACTGATGGGTACGCAAAAGCCTTTTACGACATGCTGGGTTAGCAACTTCATAATGGTAATCCGATGAAGTACGGGTAGGTTACCTGTCTGCCACATAAAGGTGGAGGCATCCCGGCAAGTGCCTTGCCCAAGGACACAACAAGCAAGCTTGCCAGCTTGTTCTCCACGCTATCCCTTTTTTTTTGCTGAGCGCCAAGCAGGGAAGCTGTGATACCATTTTAAAAAATCTTTTGGTATGACTCGACTTAGGGAATAAACCCCAGATCTACCGACTGCGAAGTGGACGCTCAATGAAGAAGTTGATCGTAGCGAGAATTGTCCGAGAGCCCAGCCTGGGTATGTTAAACCCTTCCGAAATGTACTGAGCAAGGAACAGAATTTGATCCAAAGTATACCATCCAGGGCGGAAGCCGGCCTGGCGGCGAAGAGAATGGAATTACACTCCAGAAAGAAGAGTAGACGCGAGAATGATAGGTTCAAACAGTTTTGAGACGCGGAAGAAGAGGCAAAATATTCGAGAGGATTTTTCATCTTATTCATGGGAATGATAATAGATGTCTTCCAGATGGAAGGTTAGGAATGTAAAGACCAGAAAAGATTAAAAATGTGTAGCAGAAAATCCATGCCAGAGCGAGGAAGATGCTTTAGCATGGGATAGGCGACTTTGACTGGGCCAGTAACTGTGGACGAGAAAAAGTTAGAGGCGACTGCCAGAAATTCAACGGGAGAGAAGGAGGAGCAAAAGGACAAGTGAGATTTCTCAGGGCACGCGGTTTGATGGAGCTAAGAAAGATAGCCTTTAGCTCTGCTACGCAAAGCTTTCGGAGACAGAAAAGTGAGATCTCAGGTGATCGGCGAAGACCGAAGCCTACTCCCTGGGAGAGGAACAGTTGAGGAAGTTAGGAGATGAGGAAGAAAAACTAGCGACGGAACGAAGGAGAGAGCACACAGATTTAGGGTTAGATTTGGGTGAGAGAGAAGAGCAATTCGCCGGTTATGCTTCAGTCTTGACCTTGGCGATGACAGATGAGGAATGTCAGGAAGCGGAGATGTAAGCCTAGCGTGCTTCATCGCTTCTGGAAGCGTCAGCATAAGACTTACCTCTTTCGCTGACGCTTCTTCTACTTCAACGGACCAGCAGGCTTTAGATTGGCGTTTGATGCGGCCGAAAAAAATGAAAGATTTGCATTCAGTGTCAGAGAAGTAAAGAGAGCAGCGAAGGACAGAGACGAGTATTCTTCTGCAGCAGTGAGAGTCGAAGATTAAAAACATTGAGAGTCATCCCTACAGGCTTATCAAAAAGTAAAGGAAGGGGATATTTGTTGGGTCAAAAGACCGCAAAAAGAAAGATCGTTAGTAAAATTTGTAGGTGATCACAGCCCAGGTCCTGAAGCACCTCCCAAGAGCAGAGAGGGCGATAAAGGAGGAAGCAAAGAAGATTCAGGGGAGAAGCAAATGCCAGAGGAACGATGGATAAGAGTAGATATGTCAGGGTGATTGAGGGGGAGGAGGTAAGATGAGATGATCCCATCGAATACTTCTTCCCACGAAGTACCTTGTTGATGAGATTTCTGAAGGAGGGAGAAAAGGTTCTGCTATCCGTTGGAGAAGAGCAAATAGGAGGAGCACAATTACTAAGGAATGAGAGCAAAAAGGAGTTGTTTAGTGAGATGTTGACCCCTATATAAACAGAGTAGGGATCAAGCAAAGAAAAAAAAGGGAGTAGAAAATTTAGAGAAGGATAAGCTCTGCCTGACGAAATGATAATTCCGCCACTAGCGTGCGTGGCATTGGGAAAAAAAGCCAGACCCGGATTGGGTGCAATCAGATGGTAGAAAAGAGAATCCAGGTATCCGGAAAGAGGAAGATGAATTAAGTTTAGGTTCCTGGATGCAAATAAGGTCAACGGGATGAGACGAAATGAAATGTAGTAGTTCAGAGCTCCTGGCTCGGAGACCGCCAGCATTTCATTAAAGAAATTTGAGAGAGTCAGGGGGGAAATAAGAAGCAGAAAGTGTAGAAAAACACTCAGGAGCATCAGGTGGTGAGAGTATGGAGGGAGAAGATACGAAGTGGGTGGAAGGAGGATAAGAGGTTTGAAGGCAAGTGTGAAACGGGAGTGTTGCATTAGCAGAGGAGGCCAGATGGACCATGTAGCACAGTGGAGGTATACATGCTGGAGGAGTGCGAGGAGGAAGTCACAGTGTTGGTTGGTGTGGGATCTAGAGAAGAAGCAGGGATGAAGCAGGAAGAGTAGCTCAAGGATTGGGAGCTGCCTAGAGTTTTGAATCTAGAAAGAGATAGAAGTGAGCATCTTAGATGGACCCATTCGGAGCAGGTGCAGCATTGCATTGACCTACCCCGCAAGATCTTATTTCCAGCGCACACTAAACAGAAAAAGACGGAACCAGGGTTAGGTTGAACGTTGCTGCTCATCAGGAGAAGAAGGAGAATAAGAAGGCGGGCAAGAGAGAGGGACGAGAAGAGAGAAAACAGTCAACCGATTTCAAAGAGGTTGTGTGCTGCTCTTTTGGGGTTGTTCAGAAAGCAGCACAGCGAAAAAATGGTTTGTGTGCGGGGAATGCCGGGGGGAAACTGGGACCCCGGGAAGGCCAACAGCCATTTCGACCCAACCCAAACAGGGTCGGGGACCACGCCACCGGCGGCTGTTGATTAGTGCAGTTTTAATGTCGTCGATGTGGCTAATAGTGTTGACAATAATTAATGAGGTAAATGTGGTACTCCAAGCTCGGAAAGTCGATATTGATGTTGACAAAACGAACCTCAACAACTATATAGCGAACTTGCAAAAGCAGCGAATGAATTTCTAAGGTTTTACATGGTATGCCAGTTGGCCCCAAGTAGTTTAAAAATGAAATCAGATCTTCCTGATGAAAGAATAAAAAACCTTCATCACTTTTTGATGATCAAAATGTTAGCTCATCATCCACAATTTGTAAAACGAAAAATTTCAAATAAATGAGAACAAAGTAGCATTAGTTCCTGTTCTATTCCAGATCGATCAGCGATATTATGTTGTGGCTCAGATAGTAGAACGATTAAATATGCAACAAAACTTTTCTGAGTAAAAATCTGAAAGCATGTCTGGAAATGTGAGTTGCTGATGAATGATTATCCACATGACCTAAATGCTGATTCATAGCTTGCAGAATTACTGTGTTAAAAAATGTGTACACAGTCAAAATTTTTTTAAAAACAAAAAATTTCCATTTGTCCTGCTAAACAAAATTTTTGAACAAAATTTGGGTACTGCGTTTCCTTATATTTACATTGCCTGCAGGATTTTCTGTACTTGCCTGTTACGGTAGCAAGTACAGAACGGTCATTCAACACAATGGCCAGAGTGAAAAATGCCTTAAAATCTACCCCGGGTCAAGAATGTTTAGCAGGTTTTGGTGTTCAAGTAATTGAATCTAAAGTAGCAACATTGTTAAATTTTTCTGAAATAATTACTGTTTTTGAAGAAAAAAACTTGTAAAGTTCTTTTTTCTCTGCAGTAAATGATAGTTTTCAATCCGATAAGTGCTATGATTAACACATATATTGCAATATTGATTGACTAGCATTTAAAGTGAGGGTAACAGCTCTGAAGACAGCTATTGTAATATCAGTATATTGAGTAATATTACAAGTATCTTGAAAATGAGACACTGTGGTTCAATTCTTGGGTTTACCAAGTTTATTTTTTGTATCAAACTGTTTGCGTCAAATTATCCACGAAAAGAAGTTGCAAATCCTTGTTGAAAAGGGCCAGAAATTAACACTGATTCCGGGCCAGGACGGTTCTCTCAACGACCATGAGCAGGATATTCAGGATATTCAGTAAATAGAAAAAAGATACCAAGAAGATTTAGAAAATAGAAAAAAGAAAATAGAGAAAAGATACCGGGAAGTGCAGTGATGAGAGATCACATATGGGGTTTACTAAGACGTAATAAATCTGTCCATTAAAGAAAAATTTTTTCAGGAGTTATGCCAATACAATGCCTGATTTTTTTTCTTCATAGCGATGCTCAACGTCATAGATTAGTTTAAGCACTGTTAAGAAACGCTCAAAAGCGATACGGGCTGGAAGCTATTTCAGTCATCAACTGCTTTGCCAGGGTTTGATACCGAGATAACTGTGACTGGTCGCCATATTGTGGTGATTGCTTGGTAAGTCACGCAGGCTGTGTAGGATTTTTGAAGTAATTTGGGGCCGCAGTGTTTCAGAGTATATCTGGCGGGATATTGCCTGGGCTTTCAGGTTTGCCGCATTCGATTAGTTTTATTGCAGAGGCAAATTTAGTGGACAAGAGATGCATCGATAACAGGCCTTCAGAATTGGGGAGTAGGTTTTTTTCCTTTTTCATGGTGATTATGTTGTTTGCTAGCCCATTCTAAGGTGCCCTTAGTCAATGCCAAAAATGAACAGTTGCGCTAAATGTGCAAAAAAGTTTTGATCTTTTCTTCGAAAATAACATAGCAGTGAGAACAAGTCAACAAAGGTTGGAAAAAGGGGCATAGGCTTTTTCGGAACCCGCGACTGCACCTACTGTTACTCATCCTGGAGCTTGAGATCCAGTTTCAACACTCCAAAGGTCCGGATTCACAACGCGGTCCGCCAGTTGAGTAATCCTGTTCTACGTTCAAAACTATGCTTTGCAGATCACTAAAAACTAAGATCATAAAAACTGAGAAAAGTGGGTTTGCCAACTGCTACAGACTTCAGCACTAGACAAACGAAACCGCCCTTTTTTTAACTGCTTAAATAAAAAATATTTTAAAAAGTTGATTGTGCTAGTATGCAGGCCACTTATTTTTTTCTATAGTTGATTTTCCGTCTCGTTTTTAGATTTCTTTTAGCTTTTCCGCGTGGAAAACTAGAATTTAAATCTTTGTTCGAACAACTTGGTTCACAAGCTCTTACAGTAATGCAAGAGGCTAGCTATGCACTTGGCTAACTGCAGACAGTGACACTGTTTCAGTTTCAGTAAAATAAGCTGGAACATATATTTTTTGAATAAAACTATAAATACCTTTAAGTAATATAATAATTTTTTTAATAAGCTAGTTATTCCAGTACTAAAACAAGCTCTAAGTTGATAATACACAATGATAGAGTATAGTGAGCTACAATACCTCAGAAAACTCAGAAAGTTCCAAATCCTAAAAATTATAGTATAGGCTACCTACTATGTAAATCTATATTCCAACTAATGCTGAAATAATTCCTAGTTTTGTAGCTTCTTTGGCCAACAGATAACTTTTTTCTAGCTTGTTTTCTAGAATAAGAATTCTTACATTCTTGCTTCCTATTTATCTTTTGTAAACTTACGTGTTACTTTTTCTTCTACTAAAATGTAATCGAATGATTTGAAAAATCTACTTAGAAATTTTTCTGTCAAGAAACTCTTAAAATTTATCATTTACGGCCAAATCAAATAATTAACGGTTAAAGTTTTGTTCAAAACATTTATGCGGGATATAATCCATTGAATTGCAACTCAAACACACAGTTTGTCTGGCCGCTTTTTCAGGCCTAAAAAGGTGTAAAAAAGCACATCATTGTCCACGTAAATAATGCGATAGCTATGAAAAATTTCATAATTTACTACATCGCTTTAGTTTGTAGATTTGCAATAAATAAATTATAAAAGTGAAGCAATAAGCTGAAATATCTGGAAACCTTTTTTCTTGGCTTATTCCTGCTCGCAGTATTACTAAGATCTTAAAAAAGTATTCTTACTATTTACGAAGCAAAAAAATCAGCTTAATTTTCCATTATACCCGTCTCATTTACGTTAATCGATAAGCTACTACTGAAAAGTTTCTTTTGAATGATTTGACCAGGATTGTACAAAACTGTTTTAGGTATGTAAGCGGCATATTGTTTACGCCAAAGGATCTTCTCTGATATTAAACACTACCCCACTTCCTGTCATTTTTTATCAATATGTGATTATTTCAATGAGGTTGCTCTTACATCACATAGCATGTAGACTATGGTTGCGTAGTGTACATGCATGCTTGGAATTGAGAGTAATAAAAGATTTAAGGTGACTATACGCCCTATTTTTTTGAGGAATTTATCTTCTTTTCTCAAAAAAATGGATTGTTTTCCGCGGTCACTCAAAAACGCTTAATGTCCTTCTTTTTTTGTCAGTTACATGGGGAAACGAGAATTTTCACCAGTAGCTATTGCTTAGTCTGTGGACAAAACGAAAATTTTTGTTTTGCTATGGCATTCGGTTCTGGCGCGAATTTTTACAAACGGAGTTAATTAGTCTGTGCGTGGCAAATGCACGGTTAGCAATCGCAGCTGTTAATACATCCCAAGCAGACAATGTGTTAAACCTAATTGCTGTTATTTATATTGAAAAATTATCTCACTGTTGTTGGTTTGTGATCCCACAGACATGATTGTTTGAATTTGTATGAAACATGACGGCGTGGCAGAGCAAAAATGGTTTAAAGAAAGAGATTGTCTTCATGTCAAGTCAATTTTCAATATATTATCACTTATGTGCAATTTTAATGATATGAGATGCAAATGAAAATGAAACTTATAATGTTGTTAAAACTGATCCGGCCTTATTGAAAAAAGCAAAGGTAACTCTTAAGTATTCATAGGCCCATCCAAAATGCTTTCAAACAGAAAAATAAACCCAGGTTTTGCATTTTGAGTTTTTATGAAACTTCAGCGGCGTTGAGCTAAAGCTTACCGTCTGCTTCGCAGTCGGTAAACCTGGGGTTCATTCCCCTTATAGAGTCATACCAAAAGACATTAAAAAATGATATTCACAGCTTTCCTGCTTGGCGCTCGGCATTTAGGGGAGGTTGTGAAGAACAACCCGGCAAATTCGCTTGTTGTGACCTTGGGCAAGGCACTTAACGAGACGTCCCCGCCTTTAGGTGGAAGACAGGTGGCCCAGACACTTCGAAAATGGCAACTCCCAAGCGAGTGCGGACATCCCATCCACCAAAATATAGCAATACAATTTGCTTTCTCGTGAATGGAGGATAAATATTGACAAAAATATAGACAATACAAATAAGCAAAATCAGCTAACCTAACAAAATCATCTTTCCTGTGTTTGGTATTTAACGTGTATTGTTAAATTATGCATTTTGTTTTTGAGCGATGAAAATGCGATCAACCTAAAAGCTTTTTGAATTTTGCAAGATTATAAAGGAAGACGGTGGACTCTACCAAATTTTAATGAAATCTTCTTCAAATCAATTTTATCGCATCTACTTTCACGTTCAATATGTCGTCAAGTCAATTCCACAACCGACGTTTTATTTGGAGTTTGTCTTTTCTGTCTTTGCTGCCATTTTGTCTGTAATAGCTGGAGTTTTATACATTATCGCTATCCAGTGCATTTCTTGTAGAAAGAAGCTCAAAGTATTTTCAGGTAGGTCTCACGAACGTTGCATATCAAATCAAATTTCAACGCATCTTAATCTTTCTACTGAGCTCAAACATCAATATCGATTTGTAAATAGTATGTACACACTTTAAAAGTTTTATAAAAATTTAAGGGTTAATTTAAGTTTGTCAGAAGTCAATGAAAATATTTTATAAACAACTAGAAAAATTTTATCATCCTAATTACTCGTTGAATTTACTTACTCACGGCATGTTAGACCTCAACGTGAAAACCACCAATCTTGGGACATTTGATCCATCTTTTGACGTATTCTTGTCCAACACTGTTCAATAAATTTTGTATAATTAGTCCACATGATGCTCAAAATCCTTGTTCGGATTCTTCGAGGTTTTGCAATCTTGTTGAATAAACTTTGCTCTTAAAGAAACCCCCCAAAAAAAGTTACATGGTTTCAAATCAGGTGAATAGGCGGCCCACTCCAGAGACCTCGGCACCCGATCCACCTTTTCGGGAAACAGTGATTTCAGTAGTCTCTGACTTGTCTAGTGTAATGTGCGGGATCTCTATTGTGCTGAAATTAGCAGTTTTCAACAACTGCCTTATTTTTTAGCTCTGGAAGAAAATTTTCAAGAATTTTCAGGTAGTTTTTTGCTGTAACAGATGTGGCTGTTCTTTGGTTATCACGGAAAAATATGGGCTTATGATACGGTTAGCGGAAGTCGCACACGACACAACAAACTTTGGTTAAACACGCTCTTTCTTCAGGATAGCTTCAGGAATTTTTATTTCCCATATTGGAATAGTGTGGCGGTTTACTCGTCCAGACAGATGAAAAAAGCCAAAAACTAAACCAAATGTCCGTAAGGATGGATGGGTCGTTTTCGTAGTAGTTGAGTAGCGTTTCCTACATTACTACCCAGCGGCCATTATCTTCTTTTTCGAGTTTATGTACAATTTGTAACTTTTAGGGAAAAGCCTTAATATCTGCGAGTAACATTCGTTGAATGGGTAATTGGCTGAGGTACAACGACGTATGGATTTGCCTTGACTCAATGCATATGCCTCTTCTAACTTTTAAATGTTTTTCTCTGAGCGTCCACTCTTGGGTCTACGTGATCGTTGTGTCTGCTACAAAGCTAGGTTTCATAAATTTACCATGAATTGTACAGGGTCCGCCACCCAAGTGTAGACTTAATTTTACAATTATTTTAAACTTATTTATAAATTCCTTATTGTTCTAATTATACTTAATATTTAGTATTAAGTATCTAGTATTTATACTAAGTATAAAATATTTAATAAATTTGCTATAATTTTGGTGAAAAACCACAATGAACAGTGCTATTGAGAAACTCTATCAAGATGGTAAAATTGCACCTGAGATTTTCAAGATTCTGAAGGGATGTGTGAGTCGCTCTGGTGTTTTCAAAACAATCAAACGATTTAAAGAGACAGGTAGCGCACAACCAAGAGTAAGGAGTACTCCAAAAAGACCCATAAGGACCGAAAAACTCATAAAGAAAATCAGAGAAAAACTGCAAAGAAACCCAGCCCGGAGTGCCACGAAACTTGCTCGGGAAGCCCATGTGAGCCCCGTGCAACCTGTGCTCAAGTTATTCAACGTCTCCGTCGTGTAATCCGAGAAAAGGGTGGATATATAGAATAATCTGTAATACATATAGGAGATTATACATTTTTCTTTGCTTTCTGTAAAATTTTATCATATTTTTCATTTTTGTTTTTGAATAAATGGAAAGTTTAATAGTCTACACTTGGGTGGCGGACCCTGTATAAAGTGTTCGTCGTGTAGGAGCTAAATCATCTAAACCCTTATTAATTCCAAATTCCCTGAAAAAGAGGCTCTGAGTATGCCTTGCCGATCCATAAGCTTCTTGCCAAACAGCCATTTTGCCCCTCATTTCTTGAGTTGATCTTCCTATAATTATGTGGTTTGGTGGAAGTGCAAAATGTACCTAAAATTTAGTAGTTTTCCTCACAAGGTTTTCTGAGAAAATGAGTGTCCTATAATCAGTACCTGAAAAGAGAATCAAATTTGAAAGTGTACACTTTCTTTTTTGAGACAACCTGCACTTTCTTATGAGTTTAATATAAGCCAAAACTCCCATGGTCATTCCCGTTGTTACACCTCTTTTTATTCCTCAGCATAAGGCACAGAGTAAAACGAATCTTCACAACGCAAGCTTGCTCACAATAGAACTAAATAACAGCGATAGTGATATTCATACCAGCCATGAATGCAATGGCGGATTTGCCGAAATGTTTTACTGCCAATTAATAAGTAAACTACACTCAGCTTTGTGACCAGTTTTGTTAATTTGTTAATTGATGGTTTTGTTAATTTAACCTAGTAAACGACGGCGTAACCAAAAGAAACAATGCGGCTACAGCCCTTCATCCTAAACCATGACATCTTGGTAAACAAAAAGATAACAATTTTGTCACAAAAGATATAGTCGTGATTATCCTCGCCGAGACCTGAGAAAGATTTTGGTTACTTACGATGGATCTCGGAAAGGATGGCTCGTGTTCTTATAAATTAAGATAAAAAGGATAGTTGCTAATACCCCTATCATAGTGGAGCCAGTTATGTTTGTGAGCTACTAAAAAGTCACATTTACCTACTACTAACAGCCTACTGTCAAAGCACAAAAAAAAGATAGAAAATGATGCTTTTGTTGATAAAAATATTGAATTAAACTGACATTCTAAGCAAAATGATGTTGCGGTCTTTGTAATTGAAACGCAAAAGCTTTGAACTTTAATTTAAAAATTGAAACCTATCTGAAACTTGAGTGAGATACCCAGACATATCTACACGCAAGATTGCATGTTAAACCTTGTTGAGTGTCGTATTAAAACACTGAAGGGGTTTGTTTTTCCATAGAAATTCGAGTCATAGGAAAAATGCGTTTTTCTAGGAAAGATTGGCGAAAATTAGTCATGATGAAAATAAAAATGCTGTAGGATTACACATCGCTGAGCACGTTGTTTTTGCGGCGTCAGCAGCGGCTACGTTTTCAGACCATCGATTAGAGTTTATTGCGCTATTAGTCATAATGATTGAATGAACTCGGTTTTATATTTCACCCTACCAATCATTTTTAAAGCTTTTAAAAGAATACCTAGTTAAAGTCTTTGATATGACTCGATAAAGAAATTGAACACAAGTTTATCGACTTTGGAGCTGACGCTTTAACCGCTACACTACCGCGCCCCAATTGTTTCTGCGCTTACTCAACCTCTTGTCGAATGCAATAGGGAGACGTAATAAAGATTTAGCCTTAGGCAGAAGGTGCTATGAAGCTATCGAGAGAGAACTTCTGTAAGTCTCTGCAAGCGCGTTAAGCGTTTATGCAGCTAGGTTGCAGAGTCGTGGTAAAAAAGTTCCTGCTAAAGTGCAGTGCTCGTGCAGTTCCTGCTAAAGTTCCTTCAAAAATTAACCAAGCATAGACCAATGCTTCCCAAATTTGTGCGTTGCAAATCGTGGTTAAAGTTTGCAAGCGCAAAGCGATTATCGCGTGATAGCTTATCGTGACCGACAGCGAGGAAAATATTGCCGAGATATGGAAAACTTAACGACTACAAATATCACGTGTTTGAGAATATTGACTATGTTGTTGTTTATTATTGTTCAACAAAAAAACAACTAAATCAATTTTTTTTCGCTTTTGCTTTGAGGCTGTTATCTGTACGAACATTAGTTTTTTTTTCCCTTTTGCTGTTCAGTAGTTTCACATAAACGAAAAGAAGTCAAGATTGTTTACGATATTCGAAATGTAGTAGTTAGATTTTGCTATATTACCGCAGCATAGATATTGGCCAATGACTGATCTTTATCGAAACTAACATTCTATAGTATTTAATCAGAAATACATTTTGGTTCTACAAGCCTCATCTTGCCTTTTTTATATTCTACATGATCAGAAGGCGCAGGCCACAGCCACCATTGGTTGTTCGTTCGACTGACTAAGCAAAGAACCATTTATTTTTTTATTACACTTTATAAAACGAATCATTTTTGTAGAAAAACGCAAAACTGCGAAAGCAAAAAGAATTGACGCCTTACGAGACAGTGCTTATTCAATTGATGTAAGTATAGACATGTTAGATAAAATCTTTCTATCCTGTTGCGATATTATTCTACCTTTTGTTGTCCATTGAATCGCCAATTTGATTTATTGCAGATAATGATGGCAAGACTTCGAACAAATATGTAAACAATGAAGAGCTGTAGAAACGTACTTTCAAATTTTTTTTGCTTAACATCCCTCTGTCTGAAAAGTTTTTACAACGCAATTCAACTAATTGGGGTCAAAATTGACCCCAACAACACTTCTCATTTTCTGTAGCACAAATGTGCATTTTATTGGAAATAACTGCAAAAGAAAACAATATCAACAAAAGAAAACGTTTTACAAGCATGATTCCCAACATTTGCAAAGTAATATATTCAACAGCTGTACTTAAGAGTTTTTACACTTCATGCATGAAAATACCCAGCTTTATCATACTTCTGCATACTTCTTTTTACATAAAATGTGAGGGTTCAAAGTGCAAACGTAAACCAAAAATGCAAGGAGAACAAAGAGCCCCACATGTTTGTACAGTGATTCTGTGACATGAAAATTCCTTCAGCATTTTTTGTTGCATTATAATCTAAAATCACAATCGGCTTTTTCGTTTCGGAAGAACTGAAGGATGCAGTTTGATGTTGGTTGGATACCATTAATACTGCTCGGTTCTTGACTGGAACACAAGACACCAGCATAGCGCTGTTTGTTTGAAGAAAAATAGATAAATACCGTTGTCTAGATTTGGGAGGCAATGCGTCTTTTGGGACCTGTCTTCTATTGTGTCTCATAGTTCCCAAAAGAGTTTTTTTTTGTTTATTCAACTCTGTTGTCAGTTCAAGTGAAGTGAAAAGTTATCACAAATTATTTTATACCTTTGACCCATGCCTTGCATTATGTCTAAAACCACTTGTTGATCTTGCTTTTTTTCTCAAGCTGAACTTTGCTGACCAGTGTAAACTTGTGACTTCCATTAATAATCGCCAGGATTTTCAGCAATTGCCTATATCTTGGTGCCATATTGGTCTGGCTTAGATTTCATCTAAACTCTGGATGGACTGGATGAACATCCACGAAAACCAACCAACTGTTCATCCATGCACATTCATGGTTGCCGCACTAGATACTTTTGGCAGTTTGCTGTAAAAATTTCCCAAACCTCTGTCGTTGCTTCCAGTTTGTGAGTAGATTTTTGTTGCAATATTATTTGATAATCGTCGGTTCGTAAGGAACGCAGAATATTTTTGAAAACATTACGAGACATGGTGGCCATAAAAATTGGTCTTGAAAACTTTGTATCTTTAGTTCAAATTGACATGATTGACTTTTTTCTTATCTCTAGTTGCACCAAAGCCTATCAGCATTTCAACAAAAGCATTTTGTAATTCATTTGGTAGTGTCCATTCTGGATGTTTAAGCTAAATAGCTTTTTTTTCTAAGTTGTTAATAATAATTTGTGAGACTTCGTATGTAACTAATAGTTGAAAGGTCTCCAGAGGAGTTTAAAAAATTTGGCTGTAATTTGTAAGACCAGGTGCTTGTATTGTAGGCTACGTTCTCTATCAGGTTCTAAATTCTTTCACCAATTTGTGCCATCTCTTAAAGATATGCAATCAGCATCAGTGTCACTTTCACGTGATTTGTCAGTGGAATTCTGATTATCCTCAAAGATGAACAGTTTATCTTCTGACTCCGAATCTTCTTCGTCACTTACTGTACCGTATATTGTTTTTTGGAATCCGTGTCAGATTCATTTACCACTTTCAAAATTTCAGCAGCAGGTAAAGTATTTCTCGACATATTTCAATATAATCAACCAACTTGTAAAAGCATTTGACAACTGTGCAATAAAACTGGATAGAACAAGAAAGTAGTCAAAATATATTAAATGGCATATTAGCCTGATTGGGTAACAGCTGTGACCCCAAGCAAGTTTAGGATGCGATATTACTTGAAAAGCATAACTATAAATCACTCAAGTTTATGCATCTGATTAAGCGTTTGGTAAGGTTAGAAAACTAAAAACATTAGATAAATTAGCTGAGCACTAAATGAATAAACACATGTATTTTTGGGGTAATTTTTGACCTCATTTTAGACACAAGAAGGTTAAGCAATAATTGACCGCTACAAACAGACTTGCTACTTCTTGAAATAGCTCTAGCAATATGCTATTTTTGAAGGCTCAACGACTCAAAAAAACACATTAATGAGCGTTCACCATTCCTTTAAACCTACGAAATACGAGCCTACAGAATATAGCTCACATAAGCAAAATTCTTGATATGCCACTGCAAGTCCTTACTTTTTTAATAAAGGTGGGTTACGATTAGTGGGGCATTGAAGATTTACAAAGGTGAAAGAGCGGTGGCAGGGTCGGATTTCCAATTTGATTGAAGGTTGAAAGCTTTTTTGAGATCAATTTTTGGTAGGAGTTTTCAGCTCTGCTTCTAAATTTGTCAATGCCCAGAGGAGGCAAGGCAAAATAGCTCCATCTTTGAAATGCTATTGGTTATGGTTCCCATTAAAACTGCGTTGTTTTCTATTGATTCAAATATGTATCTTTCACCGGTTCTTGTTTGTTGTTTTTCAATAATTTTTTTATCTTTGGACCAAACTCCTAAACATGGTGTAATCTATTTGCCGATAAGAATTGTCAAAAGAAGAAATTTAATTCTGATTCCATTATTATTATTAACATTGCTAGAAATACCACTTGCTATTTTCTACACTACACGCAATACAAAGAGTTATTAATTCATCCTTTCTAAGGCTATGCCAAATGTAGATGTAATCAAAAATTGTTCATATTTCGTAAATAGTAGTATAGTGTCAAGAGAATGATTAAGCTCATCTCCAAATATTCGCCTCTTTTAGTTTCAACATAAATAAAATCAATGGTGGAAGTCAGATTCGAACCCGCAAGTGAACTTAGACGATTGTTTTAAGATTAAAGCTATTGTGTGCGACTTAATGTGGTCACGCCCCAATAAGTTAGGCCATCCTTGTTCGCTAGTTAGTATCTAAATATGCGCACAACACCCCCTCCCGGGCGCTGCACTGGGTGGAATGAGTCCTTGCTAATGAAACCAAAAATCCGAAACCTGGGTCCAGGGATGGTCTTACCTATTTTGCTATACTAACGTTGTTTGAATCGTGACCCTTCGCAAAAACTAACTTGTGTCTGAAAGAGTGTTGCGTCGTGTCTGATTCCTGTGAGATGCCAACCCGGGTTTTTCAAGCTGCTCGCTAGCGTGCACTGGGGCTCGCTGACATGTATGCCTTAAAGCACCACATTTAGTGCATGATCTTCTTTTTATTGCCTTAAAGCCTTAATTTGCCTTAACATTAGAAACCCTGAATTATTTCCCTACCTATAAAGACGGATGCGGTCATTTTTGACCGGTTATCTGTAAATCGGTTTTAATAGGTTCTCTCTTTGACTAATTTCGACATATACTGTATGAAAAGCACAAAGAAACTATTCTTGCGTATTTGACATCTTTTTGATTAATTTTTTGACATTTTTATGATTATAATTAATTAAGTAGAAATACAAGGTATACAAATTTATTGACACCCAATCATCACAATTTTTGCATTTTACAATTGTTACTTTTTCGGATGTGTGTTTGCCACAGCCTACTTTCCCACAGTTTTGGCAAAGAGAGCTAGATTTATTTCTACATGCTACAAATTGGTACTCTTTTCTTTTCCGTGCTTGGTGTCCTAAACCACTGGTTCCCGGCAATGCAATGCTGACTATGTGATCCACTGCTGGAGAAGAAGGTATTGAGCCCACTCCATTTTTCGGTTTCCAAAGTTCTTTTATAAGCTCAAGCATAAACTGTCTTCTTGATAATTTCAATTTCGTTGTAAGGCAGTAAATAATGTAAGCATTTGTGCAGGCACAGTCGAGAATATTAAAAAATACAGCCACAAGCCATCTTCTAGTGGAACTCTTGCTGGTATGGTATCGAGCCATCTGGTCCAGTACGTCCACGCCCACCTTGGACTTGTTGTAATACTGTATTGTCTCTGGCAGTTTTTTCTTGTGGCATTGATCAATATTTACGTTTCTCTGCATTGAACTCAGGATGCAAACAACTTTCTTTTTCTTTGCTTTGTATATTGTCAAGCTGCAACCGAATGGCGAAGAAAATATTTCAGAAGCATATAATTCCTTGTCTTTCATTATTATCAGCTCAGCGCTTGGCACTTCTCGTCGCTGTTTCCGTATAGTGCCAAGGATTGTAGTTTTATCTGCTTAAGTTCTTCCGCTAGCTTTAGGCTGGTAAAGTAGTTGTCGGTGGTGACCTTGTAGCCTTTTTTATAATAAGGTTGTAAAAGGGTCAAGCACACATCACCTGGAAGGTCGCTACATCTGCTTCGGCTAGGATCTCTTCCTAAATATGGTTTGCCATTGCACAAGTATTTTGATTGAGCATCAGTCAAAAGCCAGAACTTAATGCCAAATTTGTCTGGCTTATTAGCCATATATTGTATAAAAGGACACCTGGTTTTACATGGAAAAGTTGTTCATCAATAGTCAAATCGAAGTTTGGTACATAGCATTTCTTACAATATTCTATAAACCAATTCCACACCTCGGAAATCAAGCAAAATTTGTCAGTTTCTCTTCTTTGCCTCCGACTAAAAAAGTCATCGAACCTCAAATGTTTCATGATTTCCTGGTACGTACCTATCACTGCTCATTGTATTTCGAAAGATTAGTTGTCCCCATTCCTTGCTCGAAAGTTGCTCTTCCTGGCGTATTCTTCCCGACCAACACTCCTCGAGCGATTTGAAGACCTATAAAACTTTCCAGCTCATCAACATGTAAATCAAAATCGTCATTATTTTTCTTTCCATGGTTGATAGTGTGTTTCTGAATACAGCTGAATACAGCTGAATACAGTTTCTGAATAATGCTGAGCATATGTTCATCTATAAATAAATGAAAAGCACTGTAAGGGCTACCGTTGACTACAGATCTGTGACAATAAGACGTTGGGCCAGGACGTTCTAAAACACATTGGACGAAGATGCTCTTCCCAGACTTGGAGCACCTGTTATGTTTTTCCACACAGTTCCGTTTCGTGCGTTCACCTGTCCGGCAGTATTTTGAGATACTAATTGATCACTTTCAGAAAGAAAATCTATAGAAACAGCAGCAGAGTTTTGTTCGTCTTCACCGCTGTCGGTATATTTGTCACAACTTTCGACACCAGCACAACAATTAGAAACAAATTCTTTATCTTGCAATTCAGTTTCTTCATTCTCATCACAGGAGTTATCAAGCTGATCAGTTTGTAACCGTTGAAGTACGTGCTGGACAGTATAATTGTTGCCACGATTCATGATTAGAAAAACCAGTTTGTCAAAAACGATGAAAAAACTCGTAACGAAATTCGTATACCTAAGACATTATTTAAACAATATGCATTTCTTCGAATCTGTAAGACAAACTTGAGAGATTTTAAGAGGTTGTCAATACGCTGTAATGAACTATCTATTTTATCTGCACACACCACTGATAAACTCTACGTTACTAAGAAAGACATTAGAACTTTCAATGACCAGCCATTGTTCGAGACAGCAAATAAAATTCAACTTTACTTCGATGAAGCCAGCAAAATAGTAATTATTTTAGTTACTGCGTATCAGTTATCCATTGCAGCAGTGATCAATTGTAATCTTATTGACACGTGAGGCATTGCTTGTAGAAAAACAAACTTTTCTCATCCTTCTATTATGTTTTAATTCATCAGCTCAAAGACAAATTATAACCGTTTTAAGAACCGGTCATTTTTGACCGGTTCGGGCTTATAGGTAGATGTGCAAAATGCTCCATTTACAAAAACTATAAAAGAAAAATTGTTTGACTTACCAAAACATCATCCAAAGTTAGGAAAAGTCAAGGAGTATGAAAAATCAAATAGCAAAAATGCCAGAAATACGAAGCGTCAAAATTTAAAACCGGTCAAAAATGACCGGTCCGGGCTTCTAGTGTTAAAACACCACATTTATGGGAAGGTTTTCCCATGCCTAATCACCTTTTGAGTGATCAGTGTTTTGCAAGAACATCAGTTTTAGCTTATACTTGCACGGTTAGCAGTAACGTCAAAAGGAACGTCTAAACGATACGTAAGTCTTGCGTTTAGTGTTGGATTATTCGGGTTTGTTTTGCGTTCAGTCCTATGTGGGATACTGGGCTAGCTAGGAGCTACGTAAAGTGTCTTGCACTTGGCATGAGACCTTGTGATGACAATACGTCTTATATTACCCACATTTTTGGGATGGTCCCGCCTATTTTGCCACACTAACGTTGTTTGGATCGTGACTCTTTGCAAAAACTAAAAAAAATATATTTTATGTATACATTTTTTTTACTTTGCAGGGAAGAAAGGTTGATAATGATGATGATAATGATGATGATGATGATGATGATGATGATGATGATGTTGATGTTGATGATGATGATGATGATGATGACAAAAAAAAGCGCAAGAAAAAAAGAGCAAGCAAACGAAGAAAAAAAAGACGATTGAAGAAAAGCAGAACAGCAAAGTTTATAGACACAGAGTTTCACAAAGTAAAAGACTCATTGAAACACATGCACATGCAACTTAGTTTCATGCAAAAAGACAAACGCAGCACTTTTATTAAAAACCAAAACTAATTTTGCAGTTACATTTTGAGTCAATAAATGTTTTTAATTTAAAGGTACGCAAAAATGCTAAATCGTTTGCTTACTCGTCGAATGCTTATAAACGAACACTAATTTTAAACAAAAAAGTACGTGAGTAATGAAAGATGTAGAGCAAGCAATCCAGATTAAAGTAAGCTAATCAAATTTACCTTCACGTAGCCGGCTCGGGCGGCCTTTCACTTATGAAATTTACCTTCACTTGTGGAATGATAATTGTTGCTAATTTAAAAATGGTAATTAGCAACTAGCCACTTCTATATTTTATAGAATGATAAGTCTTGACAATGATCCTACACCCCTATTAGGGCTTACCGATGTGACTTGTTGTCCATAAATGAGACCCCTATGATATAGGTATTGCTGTATCATATTGTTTTTATTGCATTTTTTTGCACCCATTAGCAAATTTTTTTTTCAGCATGTTTATTATTGAGTGTTTTTTTACACCTGCCTGATGAGACCTAATAAGGTCGAAACCGGTCGCGGGTTATTGACATGATGTAATAGATTGCTGTATGGTACGGTATGATGTTGGTGATCATTTTTGAGCAAATTTTTTTATTTTACCTTTAAAACCTAATAAATACTTAAATTTTCCAATCAGAGATAAACACTTCTTTGTTTCTAAAAGCGCAAAAAGCCCGGGTCTGGGCACCAAAAACCAAAAAACTGCTAGTCAGTGTTTTATCGTGACTAAAGGTGACCTTAACTCTTTAATGAATATAAACTTTGCAAAACCATGAAAATTGAAACTTTTTCGTAATAACAAAATAGTATCTAATAATAATAATGATAAAATATCATCTCTGAATGAATGTTTGCAAATAGTTTAGTTAAATTAGACCATCTGATTGCTAGATATGATTTTCATTCTCAAGATACTCATATGGGACTATATGCCCAACTATTCCTTAAAATTAATCGTTAATCAAGATGAAAATTATATGTGTTTTAAAATTATATGTGTCATGTTCCAGGTGTTGGTGTCGATTGGCGGTCAACAGAAAACGTTTTGGGGGTCCACAAAAGATTTCAGTAAGATACCACCAACCCGCCAAAAGCACCTCGTGGAATAATCTTGCCACTGTATGCGACTAACCAAGAATGGCCAAACCCCTTATGACTCCCCCTAAATTGAACCCGCATAACCGATAAAAACGGGGGATTGTGGGGCGAAGCATCCGAATCTCGTTTTCTAGTGCGGCAAAGGTATTGGTTTCGCTCAGCCGCCAGAATTTTAAACACCATACGCCCGACTGCCCGCTTCATGACAGTCCCGGGCCATGTAGATTCTGAGGACATGGTTTGGAGGCGTCGATGGTTTGATTTCATTTGCGCTTTTAACACTTTGTCGTTGGTCAGCGCGCTGTTATGTTAGGTGATACCTCGTCGCTCAACCTCAATACCGTAACTATTCATTTTCTAGTAACGTATCGCGTCCACCTGCAATTCAGAGAGCAACGTTAATTTCTTATTCTATGCGTATAACGCCCCCTCCGGGAGTGCTGCGTTAAGTGAGACGAATCCTTGCTGATGAGAACAAAAGGCCGAAACCTGAGTCCAGGAATGGTCCCGCCTATTTCGCTATACTAAAGTTGATCGCATCGTGATCCTTTGCAAAAACTAATTTTTGCCCAGAGGTGCGTTGCATTGTGTCTAGTTCTTTTGAGAATCGAACCCAGGGTCTTTTGAGCTGCCTTCCTCGCGCAGGGGTTTCCTGCCATGTATGGTTTAAAGTATCACATTTAGTGTGTAATCTTTAGAAGGTTTATGCTTAATTAACATTTTTGTGGTGAATTTCATGTAAGGATATCACTTTTATTTGAAACTTGCACGGCTAGCAGTAATGTCAAAACGAACCTGGTTCAAAAATAAATGGCACGTAACTCTTGTGCTTTGTGTTGGATTATTCGGGTTTGTTTTGTATACAGTCCTATGTAGGATACTGGGCTAGCCAGAAGCCACAAAAAGTGTCTTGTACTAGGCATGAGACCTTGTGATGACAATGAGTATCTGTTACCTGTATTTGAGCGATGGTCCCGCCTATTTTGCCATACTAACGTTGTTTGGATCGTGACTCTTTGTAAAAACTAACAACTAAAAAATATGAATTTTGTCGTTCTGGCGAGTAAGGATCTATAGAAGTGGGCAAGCACCGAACATGACCACAAGTAGAGACCTTTTTCTGATTTTTAAGTCGGGTGTCCACAGCTTTAGCCAAGTCTTCAGGCATCGAAAAGGTTGGGAACAACTGGTTTAAACTCTAACAACCACACGATCTTAGGTTGAGCTGGTCAAGCAAGATTAGCATTAGCATGGCTATTTTACCGACTCTTCATGCATGTACTCCTTCCTTGCACAGATGCTTCTTCTCACAAAAGCAATAATTGCCCTCAAAGTATACCCAAAAATACCCAACTATTCTTCATTCCATTATTTGTTACAAATTTTAGCACAAAAACTCAAGGAATAATTGCATAATTGTCTAATTATTAAAAAAACTCAAAATTCAGGTCTACATCCATTTTGATATGAAATTAGGTGGAAGGACTTTTAATGACCTCATCAGGGTTGCGGGCAGAATATTTTAAACAGTAAAAATACAAAAAGAACAAAAAGTAACAAATTAATTGAAAAGTAACAAATTTATAAATAAAGTCATTACGTTAAAATAATTAATAAAAAACATGCATTCCATTGTAAAGGGGTCTAAAAAAGAACGTTTCATTATAAAGTAACAGTTAATTTGGTCGATATATGATTGCAAGAGAGATAATGAATTTTGTTTTTTTTGGGAAACCACCACTCACGCAGATATCTATTTTGGGCATTTTTTCGGAGATCCACATATTTTCTGGCTATTTTAGCAGAAAAAGTGCTGGCGAAGAAGAAACCCAGTTAAACTTACCAATTTTACAAATAATTCTTGCTCGGTATAACTTAAATTTAACTCTAAATCACCAAAACTGAAGTTTATACTATTAATCAAGTGAAATAGCAACCGCCTTTGGTCGCGTTGTAACAAAAGTAGCAAATTTCAAACTTCCAAGTAAAAAGTAACAATTTGTTATCAAAAGTAGCAGCTCTGGCAACCCAGCACCCTATGTATTTTGATCTAAAAAGAAACGTAATGGCTTTTTAGTCATCTTCCAGACTTTGACCGCAAAAGTGTATCCTCATTTTGGATGTTCAAAATATGGTCAGCCATGAGCTTCACGCATATAGAATTCCTCAAATTATAAAGCAGAAGTCAATAAATTTGCTCTATTTAAATATTTGAAGTTGTCTGCGGTATTCAAGCCAACATCAGGCTCAAGTTTCATAATAATTTTTTAATACGCTGTGCAGTGCGTGTATTTTGTTATGTGTTTTTCTCATGCTTTTTTAGTCTGACATAAAACCATTCAGAAAAATTGCTGTGAGTTTATCGTAGGGTGCTACAAACTACTTATCTCTTCAGTTGCGCGCCGTAAACTAAAAAGATAGAAATCGCTCAGATCGTGACTTCAAATAAAGAATGATCTGCAAACTAAAGAATAACTTGCAAATATAACTTTCCATATCTGAAGCTATATAAACGCGCTAAGCTTGTGTTATACATTTCGATGGTGTTTTCAAGCAAGCAATAATTTTCGTCTTAAATGCAGGCATTGTTTAAATCGGCTGCCACTCTTTGCGCGCTGCCAGTATATCCTGGCTTTGTTTGAAGAGGGGTAAAATGTTGTGGTTAGATGAGAGACAACAAAATTCTTCTTTCAATCCAAAAATTTCAAAATTTTAAAGGACACGGTCATTTAAAACAGATAAAAAACCACTGCCTACACTAGTTTTGAACTAGAGTGTAGTGCTTTGACGGAAGAAATTATCAAAAATAACTTACGGCCTAGACATGGTATATATGGAGCAAAAGTTGAGGAAGATGAGCACGCGTTGATAACCTTGAGGGAAGCCTTTATCTCAAGTTTTACAAAGAAGCGCATATCTCTCTAGGCGACACCCAGGTATGGCTAACCAGAGTTAGAAACGGGCTGGGCTTTTCCGTTCGGGTTCGGGTTCTGGCTTAAGTTCTAAAACATTTTCGGGCAGATTTGGGCCAGACGCCAAATATTGTAGAAGCAACTGAACTGATAAATTCTTCAGTTAAAGATGATCAACATACTGTAAATTGTTTTGTGGTTCTGATAAATTCTTCAATTAAAAAATAGCCAACTGTGAATTGTTTTGTGATGTTTATTTTGTTGCTTCACCTATATAGCCTACTTCGCAGTTTCATGCATTTTCAAGTCGTTCCGGGAATTTAAATTTTGTGCCTAAGTCGGGCTACAAAATAAATGTCGGGTTCGGGCCTCACAATGGGCTCGTTTCCAACTCTGTGGCTAACTCTCTAATCGGTTTTGTTATAAAGTGACGAAAAAGCGTATATTCAAAAAGACATTGCCTTTGATTGAGCCTACCTGTTTTCTGTTATTTAAGATTGTATTGTAGATCTACTACGAAATTACATAAAATCAAGAGAGTTTACGGCAACATGAATCACAATTTATATTTGAATCTCACAAAATAGTTTTGTTTGCTTTCGTTCCAACAATAAATTTTTACAGTCATTTCGTAAGGTTTTCGTTTCTTTCTTTTTTCAGCTGTTTTTTTTGTTTCTTTTTTTTTCTTTTGTTTGTCTTGTTTTTTGATTTTTTCTTTTTTTTGCCTTTGGTTTCATTTTTGGTATCCATATCACATTGCTTTTCGAAATCGCTCTGTTCACATACACAGTTCAATAATAATATGACTAATAAACAGTTTTGTCATGAGAAACAGTACAATCACATTGCTTTCGGTTGATGGTAAACACATTTTTGCATTGCATGAAAAAACAGGTTTATAATATAAACTAAGAGGTTAAAATATATCAAACTTTCACATTTAAGTGCAGCTGTGGCTGCAAAAACTATACCAGACCAGCACAAACGCAAGAAAATGCTCATTTTTGCAGGGGACTATCTTGATTTTGACATTTCTTACATCTACTCTATCAATACTTTTAAGCGTTGGTAATTTTGTAAGATCCAAAAAAATTCTCAGTCAACAAGCAGAAATGTCTCCAGAGTAAAAGCATTTAGCCAAAACACGAAAAACTTATTTAAAGTTATTCAGTATTTAGCTTGCGCCTTTTCAAAGGAGGTCAAATATAACAATTTTTGTGCCCTTTCAAATATTGCTTAATCAAAAGGGGAACAAAATAGAAATACAATGTAGTTCCTTAATGGAATTGCTACATTATAATTTGGCTAAACGAGTTAGTACAAAACTTGCTAAGGGCATCGAAACGGTAATTTAGCTCGGAGGTGTAAATTAAAACTTTTTTCCATACAGGATAATATCCCTCCAGCGGATGATAATGCTAACTTTTCCAAGACATTTTTTTTGCAAATCCAATCATTCTCTAATGGACGATTGATTGATCTTCTAAAAAAAGACTTTATGCTAAAGTGAAAACGTTGTACCGCTGTACTGAGAATAGAAAATAGGTTCTTGACCAGACCATAGTGAACAGTTTTTGTATCTCATTACGCTGAAAGGCAACAATAATATGACAATAGGTCCTTTTTTGAGTGCTCCAAAGAAGTTTATCTAAATTTACTGATTATGTCTCGTATAGTGGAATATTTGTTTTCCAGTATCAGTAATCACATAGTTTTATTTCTTTTAATAAATTTAACAGCAAAGAGCTTGCTACGCGTTTTTCATAGAAGGCAACTAAAATATCCAGACGTAGATTATACCATAAACCAGGTAATTGATTCTGTTAACTAATATACGCCTGAATTTTTGAGATATCCAAACGTAGTTGTATTATTTTTCTTGACAATACTAATTCAATAACAAAAGTGCCACAAAACTTTGAAATAACAGATTTTTTTAAGCTATATTTAACCTTTGTTCTATCTACGTAATATTTAACAAATATAAATTAACTCTTTTATTCCATATCATTAATCAGTTGTCACTTAATGCCAACAGTGATGACGTACTGAGGTTATTTAGACCCATTGCACTCGTTTTAACCCTCTGTACCGAAAAACATCTATGCAGTGGTAAATTAAGAATTTTAGGGGACTGAGGCGTGTTTCACCGGTTTAAAAGAGTTGTATATTTGTTTACACTGCATGCCGTAAGAGGCGACTATTGGGTACCTACCAATTGCAGTCTGACTGCTAATGGTGGGGTTGCTAGCTTAATTGCTTGGTTGGACCATTCATGTCAGAAAACTGAGGTTGGGGGTAAGCAAGGGTATGCTCCCCGCAGAAGAATTTTGCTCCGACAAATCCCCATGACCAGAAATAACAAACAAATAGCCCCCAATTTACGGCAGCTCTGAAATGGGCAGAGGGTGTGAAGAATCTCCAGGGTTAAATCTGAGTGTCATGGGATAAGATTTGGTACATTAAATGTGGGAAGTCTTTGTGGAAGGAATACAGAAGTGCGTGAAGAGCTGAGGAAGAGTTAATGTGTGATGCATGCAGGAAGTAAAATTGAAAAGCCAAGGAGCTCGTTTTGTGGGTACTTCGGGACGAAGGTATAAACTGTGATTGGCAGGAAATGATGTAGGATTTGAAGGGGTTGGAATTTTGGTGAAAGAGGAAATATCTGGAAACTTTGTGGAAGTTAGAAGAAAGAGCGACAGTGTAATGACAAT
Organism: Trididemnum clinides; assembly: GCA_963675345.1. Lineage (NCBI taxonomy): Eukaryota > Metazoa > Chordata > Ascidiacea > Aplousobranchia > Didemnidae > Trididemnum > Trididemnum clinides. Next base: position 20,097,646 of record OY776284.1, on the reverse strand, counting down.
TGTGCAAACCTTTGGGAGAGAAGTGATGTGAAGAGTACTTATAAGCCACAAAGTGGAAGACCAGATACAGAGAAAGTTTGTTTTTACGATGAAATGGGGAGTGAGTGGAACTTTGGAAGTTCTATTGAAATCATTGCTTTTTGGGGGGATTTGAATGGCCATGTGGGGAAATATGCTGAAGGTTTGTAAGTGTACACTGGGGAATGGTATTGGGAAAAGAGATGTAAAAGGAAGAAAATTGCTGGAGTTTTGTGATGAAAGAGAGCTGTGCGTGGCAAACACTTGGTTTTACAAAAACGGACAAAAGGAAAAATCACTTGTAACGCCGGTGGATATGAAACAGAAATTGATTTTGTGCTAGTGTAAGAAAAATACAGAAAGTATATGAGGGTTGTGAAAGTATTTCCATGGGAACTTCACCATTTCGATGGTGGTCGTAGATATGGATAAAAAAGTTCTAAAAACGATTGTGAGAAAGCAACGGATCACAAAAAGAAATATTTGAAATTTGAATGATAACCAAACAAGAGTAAGATTTGAAAAAGAGTAAAAGACTAATGTAAGCACAGACGCGCCTGATTTGTGGAAAACTTTCAAGGATTGTGTTCTAAAGGCATGTGATGAAGTGTGTGGAAAGAAGAAGTCTAGGAGAGATTGAGGAGAAGACATGTGGTAGTGGAATGAAGAGGTCAATGATACCATAGCAAGATAGAAGGCGGCATTTAAAGAGCTGTGCAAGTTTTCATCAGAAGAAAATGAGACTCAATACCAATGTATAAGAAATAAAATTAGAAATATTGTTGCTAGAGCCATGAGAATGGAAGCTAATCAGGAGTTGAATAATTTATATCAGAATTCCAATAGTGTTTTCTACTTCTTCAGAAGAATGAAAAAGGAAGAAAAGGATGTGGAAGGAGGAAGGTGCCTAAGAGGAAGCGACGGATAATTGGGTTTTTTGAGGAAGATAGGGCAAAAATTTGGAAGGAACACATGGAAGAGATCATGAATGAAGAGAATGAATGGGACCACATGGTGGAAACTAATGTAGTAGAAGAATTAGTGGAAAAAGAAGCTCGCAATGTAATTATGGAAGCAATATAAAAGATGAAATCAGGAAAGGCAACTGGGCCATCTGAAGTAAGTGTGGAGATGATAATTGCAAGTGGCAAAATTAGGGTGAAAATGATGATATAACTGTGCCAACGTGTATTGGATGGTGGAGGAATGCCTGATGAGTGGAAAACTAGTGTAATTGTGCCTGTCTTTAAAGGAAAAGGTGATGTGATGAGCTGTGGATTATACAGAGAATTGAAACGGCAAGAACATGCCGTGAAAATTGTTGATAAGAGTACTAGATAGGCGAATACGAACACTAGTCGATTTGAATAAAATGCAGTTTGGATTTATGCCAGGAAAACGAACAGTGGATGCGATATTCATTGTGAGGAGAATGCAGGAGAAATATCAAAAGAAGGACAAGAAGTTAATAATGGAGTAATGGAGTGGGCCATGAGAAAGAAGGGTCTATCGGAAATAATGGTTCGGGCAGTTATGAGCTTGTACAGTATAATGGTGTAAAAACAAGAGTGAGGGTAGGATCTGCATATTCAGAGGAATTTGAAGTAAAAGTTGGTGTACATCAAGGATCTGTGCTTTCGCCACTATTGTTTGCAATAGTTGTGGACGTTATTACAGAAAAAGCAAGAAGGGTTGTGGTTAATGAGTTACTGTATGCAGATGACCTACTTCTCATAAGGGAAACCATGGAAAGACTTAAAGCAAAGATTTTGAAATTGGAAGAATGCACTGGAAAGTAAAGGTCAACATCAAAAAAAACAAAAGTGATGGTAAGAGGGTCGGAAGGAAAACTATCCAAAAGGAAGATAGATCCATGTGGAGTTTGCGGGAGGAAAGTCACGGCCAATTCAGCGTTGTGCACAAAATGTGGAAACTGGGTTTATGGCAGATGTGCAAAAATGAAGAGAATTACCGCTAGGTTAGCAATGCATTTTGTTTGGTCGAAATATAAAGCAATAATGGAAAGAACGGTGGATTCGATCGAGAAGTTGTGCGATAAAGTGGAGACAGTGAATGGATTTTGTTATTGGGGAGACAGACTAAATGCTAGTGGTGGTTTTGAAGCGGCAGTTACAACAAGAGTAAAAATTGGTTAAGAAAGATTCAGGGAATGTGAAGAGTTATTGCTTGGAAATAGGTTTCATCTGAAGATAAAAGGTAAAGTTTATCGTTGTTACGTAATATCAGCAATAACGTATGCAAGCGAGACATGTTGTTTAAAAAAAAAGGAAAACGCAATTTTAAGGAGAACGGAGAGAGCTATGGTGAGAGCCATGTGCAGTCAGAAAGTTGTTGGTCAGAAAAACGACTAAAGAACAGATGAACATGTTAGGGTTAAAAGAAACTATAGACCGGTTAGCAACAGCAAATGGAGTTAGGTGGTATGGACATGTGCTGAGGAGGAATGGTGATAGTGATTTGAGGGTTGCTCTGGATCTTGATGAAAGTGGCAAGAGAAAGCGAAGACGACCAAATAAGATCCGGAAGAAGCAAGTGAAGGAGGAGGCAGAGAAGATTGATTTGAGAAGGAGGATGCCCTGAATCGAGACAAGTGGAGAGACGGAGTGGTAGCGATTGCAGAAGGAATGGGGTGAATCCGGCCATCTCTGCTAAGAGGACAACACTGGATTAAAAACTAAATAACTGAATAACTGGAGCGAGAATTCATAAAGGGCTCTTAGCGACCCTAGTTCTAAATATTATTTTCGTGGATAAGCATCGGTCGGAGAGCAACGAAACCTGTTTTGTCAGTAAGAGCGTACACGAAGACATTTTTTTTGGAGCTCAAACGTAGTTACCAAATTTTTCTATATAAAATGATTTCACGCGGAAATATCGGACATGTCTGAAAAGGGAGGACTTAAAACGATTCTGCAGAGGGTGGACCTAAAAATCGAGATCTACGGTAGTTGCCTAACTTGCGTCACCTTATATTCACCACTGCATGCACGCATACTTTACCAATAAGTTCATTAGCCCCCAACTTACAAAAGCATTGTAAGCACAGAAATATTTACACAGAGCTAATGACAAAAATTAATTGAACATTTGTACAAGAGGCTTGCGGTTCACTTTGATACGCAACTGCAGACAATGTCTACTATTTCGATTTATTCGGTATTATAAGGACAATTGGTGAATGACATTTGGCCAGAGGCTTTAAACTAAACCATGTTCCTAGATTTAGGTTCCACAAATGAAAAGCTTTATGCTATACGTTATTTTGAAGCCTAACCCGCCTGATTGAAACAGTAGGCACCGTCTACGGTTATACTCAATTGAAACACGTTGTAAAACACTTTACAACTCTAAACGTACTCAAAAATTAACACGGGGTACATCATAAATTACAATTATCAGCATAGAACACCAACGATCTTGGAAATCTAAAACAAACTAATACTATTTTACTGGTCATTGATCACCTAACGGTATTTTGACAAAATGAAAGGTCTACAGTAGTGTTACCAGAAGCAAATGTTAGGGTTGGGGGATAAAATATGAAATTTGAAAAAGAATACTATTTTTGGCCCCAATCGAATGTGACCACCCAAGTTTTTTTGAAGATCAACTTTTTGCACATGATTGCTCTCCTATTTTCGGCACAAAATTCCATTATTTTTTGATCGAATTTAAAAATTTGGGATGTGTGAACCCTGTGGATCCTCTTCATTACGCGTGTGAAGGTATAAGCTATGACACAAAGCGTATTACTGTATAGACCAGGGCTACTCAACTGGCGGACCGCGGTCCGAATCCGGACCTTTGAAGTGTTAAAGCTGGACCTCAAACTTCAGAATGAGTAACAATTGATCAAAAACGGGACGCTCAAATTCATTTCGAGACTTTTCTTTTGGGTAGAATTGTTGAGTCGCAGAAAAATAGTTGGACTTTCGGCAGTCAAACAGGTGATGACCTTTATTTTTGGAGATCACCCCAACCGCAGGCGGATCTCCAAAATAAAAAAAGGTCTTCACCTGTTTGGCTGCCGAAAATCCCACTCTTTTTCTGCAAATCAGCAATTCTACTGGGCTGGACCTCAGGAAATACTAAACTTCTCCAACTGGACCTTCATTAAAATTTGTTTAGTAGCCCTGGTATAGATTGTAATAACAACAGCCTATTGTGACAATAACTATTGCAAATAATGGTAGAATGTTCTGGACAAATATGCGCTTAGTACCTGCAGCAGGCTTTCTTACACTTGTGGTTCTATTTCTCATCAGCAATTCAGAAATATTTTTTTTTGGATTGAATCAAAACTGATTTTTGTTATTTCATGCAAAGATTTTAACTTTTGTCCAGCTTTTGCATATAATAAAAGCCTTTACTGCACTAACACCAAGCATATTGCAAATAATTTTTCAATTCATCTCCTTTGTCATGCGTTTAAATAAAATGCCCTTAACATTTTATCGAAAGTAGCAGCGTCACGTTTGGTTTTATTTTTGTACGAGATAACTTCAAGCTTACTTTCAGGAGAACTTGAATATATTTCAGGCAAGAAATGCTTAATGAACAGTAGGGGCGGCTCGTGTATGGTACGGTGAAACTGCAGCACCCCCAGTCCCCACTCCATCTTATCGATGACATTCGACATAAATGATTAATCTTTTTTTTCTTTATTTTTTTTATACTTGTAGTTACACTATATAATACATAAGGTTAATCTCAACAACCATCTTAAGTTTATGAAAAAAATATATAAATCTTTTTGCTTCAAAGCTCCTGTGATATGGTGTTTGAAATTAGCAGCAGATTGCAATACAGCTGTAGAAAGAAAACTGTCGCTCATGCAATACCGACCCTTGTGTGCTGGTGTAATAAGGTTTTGTTTTTGACGGACAACTGGCGAGCTGTGTGTGTGTGTAAGGCTGATAGATAGTGACAAAAATTAGGCCTATAGGATGATTTTCTGAAGCAGCCTCCCCGTTAATTTTAGCTACGAGCCGCCCCTAGTGAACACCATATTGATTGTACGGCCTTTCTTTGGACATTATGATGTATTTATGACATTTTTTGTAAAACGAAACAGAGTGAATTGTGTCGCCGTTTCTTTGGCAAGACTAAATTTCTGGAGAAGTTTAGGTCTACTTTAACTTTTTGCACCAACCACTTATTCTTTTCTAACATTTTCCTAACCGATTGAAAACTGGGGCAAAATTTGTTACATATGATGGTTCTTCAAAAATTTTGAATCTTCTTCACTAGATTCATCTCATCTTTAAAATCTTATTTCGTTTTTCGACTGGTATTCTTCCTTTTGCTGGTGAGCAGGCCTAATTTTGTAAGCACCACAAGAAGCGATGTTTATGCAAATGGTCCAGCTTTTGACTTTATAATTTTCTAGTTTTAATGGAATTTTGGGCCTGACGAAACAAGCATCGCCTCCCTACCAACTTCTAATCAATGTTCAGGTGGGGTCTATGAATATTAACATCTTGCCAAGTATTCCCCCATTCTTCAAAACGATCTCTTGTATGTTGAAGAAGGCTTATCCGCAGTCCTATTCTGCCTACGAGAATAACTATCATCCCATCGCAGTACAAAAAGAATAATTTGTTAATGGCTTTATGTACTCATAATTTCATTAAATACTGATCTTCTATCTTCTCTTTTTGAAAGCTGAGAAATGTTTTATCTTTTTGACCTATAAGCATCAATGAAAACACCACACCAAGAAATACATGTAGATTAAGCCATATAGAATCAATGACATCCAAATGATTTTGTGCACATGCACTTCCTCAGCGTACGCTTGTTAGCCAACTGTTTTGAAAAACTTTTGTAAAAGTTGTGCCCACAGTGAACTGTGAAGTTGTGCCCACACTAAACTGTCAAACTTTTGTCAAAAAACAACTAAATAACTTAAGCACCAAACCGCGTTGTGGTTTGCCAAACCGAATAGAATCTATAGGTGTGTGAAAAATAATTCAAAATGAGTTTTCTCCAACATTACTTGCTACCGGTGTAAACAATCACATATCTTGCGATAATTTTCAGACACAAAAATGCGTTGGTATCTGAAAAATTATTATTTCCCAAGCTGACGTTACCGATTTCTCCATTTTCTAAGGATTGGCTGCAATTCTTTTTATTAAATTCTAGCCTTGCTGTATCTTCTTCTTCAAAAATTATATAAGATAATATTTTTTTTTATCACATCTCATTGTTTTATTTAAAGAACAAACTTGAACAAAGTCATCAAACGTTAACTTTACCGTCACAGCGCAAGCTGAGATATCGAACTGCAAAAACTCATTTGGGGTCCATTGGGCCCCATGGTAGACAGAGGGTTAAATGTAATTGAGTAATCCAAGTTTTATATTTCATTCTTCAAACTACTCCCATTTCTGAGCGCCAAGCAAGAAATTTGTAAACATCTTTTTAAAGTCTTGGTATGGCAATCAAGGGAAACAAACACAGGTCAACCGACTTGAAAAAAAGGCTCCAGCTGCTACAACATTGAACTTAGTCAACCCACCAATAAATGCCTTGAATCATTAACGTGGACGACTTGGAAACATTGCTTGTTTCATCAATTAGCATTAACAGCACAGCCATTCAAACTCAGTTAAAAGAAATTATCACAAGTGGAGAAACCACAATAAAACTTGAGGAACTTCACAGAGAATTGAGCACAATAAATCTCTCCTAATTCAAACACAAGTTTTTGATAATTCTTCATCTGAAAACGAAAGCTTTAAAATTCAGGCCTCCAAACACTAAAAATATTGCGGAAATAATTAAGTTTCTACAACAGTGACAACCTGCAATTAAAAGTGTCAAAAAAACTCCAGCACAATATTTATATTAGCTTTAAAAATATGAACTAAACGTTTCTACTTACATCAAATGCATAATGGCTATAACTTGTGTCGGCATTTTGTAAACTGTATGACGATACTAGAGATCCAACAGTTGCAAAGCTTGTACTGATATCAACTGAGGATTTACTACCAATCGTGGCGAGGCTTTGCTCACTACAAACTAGTCTTTTTTTTTCAATAGGTGCTCTTTCTGTTGCATTGCTATCTTTTTTTGCAATCCCTTTGACATTTTTTACAAAAACAATCTTTAATAGACCTGTTAAATACAATTTTTTGAGACCGTGCTTTTAGGGTTCGTCTTTTTTTCTTTGCCATAAAGCGCTGTAATAAGTCGAGCATTCTCATGACTGTTGAGTAGTCGGGGAAATTTAAAAGCAGCGACAGTTCATCTTTGCTCTCATATCTTTTCAGTGAACTTATAAGAGCTTAGCAGCGCCCATCTCCTCTCCAAGCTTGTTGCCACCTGTCTGCCACAGAAAGATGGAAGCATTCCGTCTTGCCCAAGGACACAACAAGCACGCTTGCCAACTTGTTCTTCACACTAGCGCTATGTGTTGAGTGCCTAGCAGGAAAGCTATGAATATCATTTTTTGAAGTCCTTTGGTGTGACTCGACTTGGGAAATGACCTTCAGGTCTAGCGACTGCGAACCGGACACTCTAACCACTACGCCATTGCGCCGGCAGTATGGCAAGAGAGAGTGCAATTAGCCGATCTACTCGTATGAGCTTTTGATATTTGTGTCCACATGTTTATAACAGTGTTTAAGAGCCTATAGGCGTTTGTATTTTTAAGTGAAACAATTGAACACTATTTCTTTTTACTAATAAACAAAGTATTCTAAAAGAAAAAGAGTATAAAATGGTAAAATCATACATTATGATAAACCGAATCGGAAGAACTAGCCAAAAAAAGCGGAAATTGTAAAAGGCAGAAATCAGCATTGATCAAATAACATTCATAAACAAAAATGTAGCGTACACAGTTGGCAAATAATTTGTGGCAAGCTAGTTTCGCCCACACAGGGCTCATGAGTTAAGTGACAAAGCCAGATACCGTCCACTGACAATAAGCTGTAGGAACACTGATACCATCCACTAACAAAACTGATATTTAGTTCTGCATTTGATAGCACCCGCTTGTTTTAGCAGATCGCGCGACTGGGTTTATCATGAAATGCAATTTGGCATTTCATACTCATTATTTGCTAATTTTGTATTATTTTTCTGTATCCCCTAGTGATGGGAGGACCCTGCAAAAAGTAGTAGCATTGCAGTTTGTTTAAAACGTCTTTGACATGGCCTGTTTTCGGTATTTGCCCTGCTTGCGGCATAAGCATGGGCAGAGATGCTAAAGCAAGCGTGCTTTGTGTGAAAGGTTTAGCCGTAATTCTAAACGTCTATTTAAGCCTTTACAACATTCCTTTTAATGAAGCAAGTAGTGGGGTAATTACTTGAATTGTACTTGGTGTCGAAGTAATTGATTGATATACAGAAATAGGAGGTAGGCCTAGCAAGGTGTTGCCCGAAATTTCGGTCTCTGGTAACCTTTGTTTGCCCTGTCTTTACCATAGGCATTCTTAAATTCAACAAACTTTTATTTGTTAGATTCTGCAAATGCGTTAAAGCATATTAAGGTTGTGGGAAAGCGCTAGAATAATTGATATATATTTTCAGGAATAAGCCATTAAATATTAGGATCGCTACTTAAGTCTTTTTCGATACTGTAGGTGAATTAATATGTACTAACGCCTTTAACGGCGTGCATATTCCTTGGCTCTGTCATAAAGAGGCTGAGCCAGCCTTGCCCAATTGCAAAGAAAATAGCATCAACATTTAGATCATTTTTAGCTCGACACAAACATTTTTTTTGTAAAAGATTAAACAAGACTATCTTTATTTCAACACCTCCTTTTTTTGGGTGATAACCAAGTGATCTCTTTATAGTTAGCTACATTTTAAAATGGTTAGAAACTTCATTTTTCGATGCATCTTTTTAAATATTTTGAAGGGCAATGCCAATGATCCATGCAATTGAAAAAGAATAATCAAAATGTATCATAGTAGTTAGTTTTTGTAGAAATTGCTATTTTGTGAAGTACAGGCAACAAAATTATGAGTGTCTTTAATCGATACACTACATTTCATAAACGTTTAGAGACTTCATTTTTTTGATAAATGTTTTTGAAAACGTAAACAGATAATGCCAAAGAACCATGCTTGTGAGGAAAAGTAGTCAAAATGTACCAAAGAACTCAATTCTGTCTAACAAGTGCATGTTAATTCGGTCGAATAAGTGCATGTTAATTCATTGTTCATCTAAAAATGAAACATGATATTTGGCAATAAATTTTTGATCAGCCATTATAAACTAATCGTTAGCCTTAAGTAATTGGAGTAACATAACGCTGAAAAACAAATTTTCTAAACTTTTAAAGGACAGTAATTGTTAGTGCTTTATTATAACTTTTTAGCATTTAAACTTGTTTTTACATAGCTACCCACTTTTCGGGAGGAGTAAAAAGGTACACAATAGGTCTTAAACTTCAGTTTTATTTAGCATAAAAATAAATACATAAGATGCATATTAATTACTATCGAAATTGCCCTGAAATAACCTTTAATGTGAAAATCAGTTGAGAAATTAGGTCACAAATTAGTTTTGAGTAAACTGATTTTGTAAAACGGGTGCATTTAACATAAATGTAAACATATATATTATGATCTGTGGTAGAGAAAGACTGTAGATTGGACCAGACGGCATTACGACATCATAAAGCGAGTTCTAAGCGCGCGAGAGAAATAAAGGAAAGGCATGTTTTAGAAAGCTTAAAATGCTTAAACAAAAAATTGCTCGTTGCATTGTCAAATAAGCTTAAATTGTTGTGGAGTTGATTTTATCGAAATCACCTTGATAATATCTCCTAAAAATGCGTTTTATCGCGTTTCTTCGATCAGTAGTTGTTGAGAGAATAGAATTAACAACTTGTGCATTCAAGCGTTGAATGTGACGTCATCTTCGATCCCAAATGAATGCAATCTTTTGTGAGGTAATAGGTTAGGTGTTAACTTTTGTATAAGCACAAAACAGTTTTGCTCCGTAAAATTACAAAAATTTAAAAAATAATTCTTAACTATAACGTGACGATGATGTCACGAATGGTTGTGGCACTCACCCCGAGGTGGTGTACAATGGTACCAGGTTTGATGTGGGTAGATTCAGTAGTTTTGGAGGAGTTAAGGCGCACGTACACTCGTACATACAGACAGAATTGAGCCTTATATTTTATGTAAGTGTTATTTGAGGTTTATTTTAAAAAAGGAGTTTTTATGCTATATTAGATTATATTAATACGCATTAACATAACTTATAATGAACAAAGTAGCCGGCTGTGCCGGCCGCTTGTAGGATCCTTTATGAGTAATGTCGAGGTTAAGACTATCGGTGCAGCAGGCTAGGCCTGCTTCATCCAAAATTGTGAAACTAGTTATAATAAGTTAAGTTTTTTGATATGGCCAATCTCGCTCCGAAACGTAACTATCAATCTTACGTAGGAATCGTTTAAAATCATTGTGGTGGTTTACGATAGTCGTTACATGTTTCTCAAGTTTCTAAACTCTCTAGCTGCATCTAATTTGCCTTGTTTTTACTATAGGCGTCCTTAAACTTATTAAACTTTTATCCGTTACATTCATCAAGTGCTTGAAAGTATATCAAAGTGTGGAAAGACACCCTGGTGATTGATATGTATTTTGGGAATAAGCTAAAAATCATATGGCTCACTACTTGGAAATTGCCTCGTAACCGCAGGAAAATTTGTATGAGATATACACTCTTGCTTCCGGTATTTTGTTTTGTCTTGGCTTGAACTCAGCTAAGAAAAGAGAGGGCACTAACCGGAAGTAAAGCTCTCACAATTGCAGAGCCCTTAACTTTAGGCTCTAAGTTAAAAATATGGGAGCAGGCCGTTACGCTGGCTTCAATCGATGTTATTTGTGAGAAAAGTAATCAATTTTGGAATAACCATTGGCCATGTTTTTGACATAGCCAATTGTTATTCCAAAATCAAATTAATTAAGAAGCATAATAGAGGGTTGCGAATAGCCGTTATATTTTTCCCAAAGTTTTTGAAGTCCCTAGCTACGTCTAGCTTGCCATGCTTCCAGCGTGGGCGTACTTAGAAACTGGACTTGCTCACAACAGTCAACATTTTGGCAAAAGCTTATGCGTTGATTTGATGAAGTGTGGAGACATAATTTCTAGATAGTGGTTACAGCTGGTTGTACAGTAGTAGAGGTACTTGTGGCATAAATATTTCATATCAGCAGCATGATAACTCCAAAGTAGGTCCGAATTCTAATTAGTGTTTGTTTCATCTCAACGAAGAAAATGGCCTTATGACAAAGAATGGAAAAGCATGTAAGCCTAGTTCAAAAAAATTAAGATGGATAAATATATTATTGAAGCTAAGCTGACCTTGTAATAGCCAAAAATAAGCTCATTTATGTTTTTTTTAGTCAAGAAAAAATTCAAAAGTTACGCTATCGCTGAGTGACTAACCTTGTATCTCGATAATATTCAAGACGGTAAGCATTTGCAAGATTGTGTAAAAAATGCCCATTATTCCAATCAAAATGGCAAAAACGACCGAAACAACAAATTCTGTGTAAAACGATTTCGATTTGGCAGGGGGACTCCAAACTTCAATTTTAAAGAAGAGTTGATAGGCTTTGTTTGAAATAACTTCCGTAAAGACTTTGTAAAGTCCAATATCTTCTGTTTTAGCCTAGCAAACATCAAAATTATTGAATGTTTCTACCAAGCATCAAAATAGATAATAACTCCTGTTGTTTTATTCACTCACGTATCAATTTCATTGGTTTAAAACCGTTAGCAGTTTAGGGCAAAAGATATTATTGGCATCAATAAAAGCGACCTCAAAGAAAATTGAGTGACGTATGTCACCATTTAGCCTATCGATAAACCAAGGAAAAGCAGAAGTTATTACTAAAGTTCAAAATCTTCAAAATTGGTTTACAGTGAAAGTTAGGCTCACAATTGTCAATTTGTTGCTAACTGCTCATTGAACGGGTGAATCAGAAGAATTTTTTAACGCTAATAAATAACGTCAGTGATTGTAAATGGCCCGTCGCGACGCACTGATGTGTCGTTTTGAGAATGTTAGGCGTCGCAAGACTTGACTTTGTGTTGAAAGCAGAGCCGGATTCAGACCATGAAAGGCCGTAGGCTATTCCATTTGTGAGGCCTCTCCCCATTTTCGAACTCAGATTTTTTCTTTAAACAACTTAACATGTCATTGCTAAATGTAGATAATTAGTGTTTGTATATACATGCAATCACGTATTGCATAAACGTTAAAATTAACACTGTGAAAAATTTAGTTTACCTAGTATCGCAAAAACATTATCGAATCAACTGAAATTTTTAATAAATGAAAAAGTAAGATTCAAACCCTTCCGCGTATCATTGTGACTCGCACACAAATTAGCATTCTGCAGCAAGTTTCAAAGCTCAGACGGTTTCGTTGGCGTAATGGTTCGAGCGTCCGCCTTGAACACAATAAGTGCTGGTTCAATCATCGACAAGGTCACACAAAAACTTTTTAAATACGTTTCATAGCTTCCTTGCTTAATGCTTAGCATTAAAAAGATAGTGTGGTGAAAAAGCCGGCAATTTTGCTTGTTTTGTTCTTGGAAAAAGCACTTAACCGGAATCATCCACCTTTATGTGGGAGACAGGCGGTGATCAAGTTTACTGAGGATGACATAGGCGAGCCGAAGTTGCATAGTGCTTATGCACATGCACAGCATAACACCTAGCACATGCGAAGCAGCTTCAAAGTCTATAAGCCTATAAATTTTATTGCCTGGAAACTGTTTAAAAAGGACTATCCGCGATTGACATCTCTAGATCTTACTTTATAAAATGGTTGATTTTAGAAAGCACACCAAACTTATTCGATTATAAGCGTCATTTGAAATTGCTTAAAAGTGATTATACGCCGTCATGAAAATAAGCCGCGCATTATGCTATTTCAAATGCAAGTTGTGAAGGTCTGAAGAAAAATTAGGAATTATTACAAAAGAGCTAAATGTTTAAAATGTTAAAAACAATTAAAAAGTTGCGGTTATGTTATAATTGAAGAAATTCTGTTTTAAGAAATAAGTTGCAGCCATCAAATACAGTAAGACTAGGATAGAAAAGTTTTTCTGGCGTTAGTCATAGCAAAATCATCCAAAACTTCATCAAAATTTATTTGTCTAAGTTTGTCACTCTCGATGCACAGAATGTGCAGTGCAGACAATCCCTCTTGAGACATTACGGATCTAAGTTCATTTTTGATTCTTTTGAGCCTTGAGAAAGTCCTCCCTCCTGAGAAGTTGGTGGCGATTTAATTCAGAAATAGTTTTAATATTGCTTCCACATTAGGAAAGGCAGTGCAAATTTTTTCCTAGCGCATAATTTGATAAAAGTCTCTATGAGAGTCAGAAAGAAAGTGCTCCTCTGTAAGCTTTTGCTTTTGTCTCACGTACAAGTAAAAATGTAAAAGTTCTTCCCCACCACTTCTTTTGTGCTGAGCACCAACCAGGAAAGCAGTAAATACTAATTTTTCAAAATCTTTTGATATGATTCGATTTGAGAAAATGAACTCCAACCCTACTGACTGCGAAGCGGACGCTCTAACCACTGCCACAATCAACTACTTTCGGCTCAAACCACACTTTACTACTTTTGGCTCCGTATTTAATTTAAGACATTTTTTTGGAAATCAACTAGTGTAGGGGACATTCTTGTTTCCATTTTTCTAGAGATCTTCTTATGAAGGTCAGCTTGTTTTGAGAGTTATTATCTAGAATATGAACTTATGCATATCGTCTTTTGATAATATACATCAGATTAGTGCGTCAGGAGTTCATACAAGTTGGTGACCCTTGGCTTACGCCCTTGGTAAGCTTTATTTTTAAGTCAACTGGTGAGAAAGGAACAAGTTACAATTAGAAGTTCGTTAAGTTTGAGGTCAGAGCAATCGCTGTGGTTTCTTGTGTAGGTCATTTCATAATATCAACAAAGTCTCTGGATTGCGCTTTTTTTTGCCATATTTATCATCCATTCACGTGAAAGCGATGTATCGCTATGTTTTGGACGGTAAGTCCGCACTCGCTTGCGAGTTTCCAATTCCGAGTCACCTGTCTTCCACATGAAGGTGAGGCGTACCGTTAAGTGCCTTGCCCAAGAACACAACAAGCGAACTTGCCGGCTTGTTCTCCACAAATTCCCATAAATGCCGAGCGCCAAGCAGGGAAGCTACCATTTTTAAAAGTCTTTTGGTATGACTCGACAAGGGGAATGAATTCCAAGTCTACCGACTGCAAAGCGGACGCTCTAACCACTACGCCATCGCGTCGGTGGTAAGAGCATTTTATTATAGAGCGCTTCATTATTCTTTTTCTACGAATGCCCTACATAAAACAATAGGGATGTAACTACAGGCAACCAATTACTCCAATTAAGCAAACAGCTAGAAACAAATCTCCCAGTCATCTCACACTTTACACGTGAAAACACCACTTCAAGTCCTTCAGCAGTAAAAAACCTTTGATTGCAATTACAAAGATAAACCAATAAACAACTAGGTTAATAGCTAAATTAGCAACTCAAAGTATTAAGCAGTAGGAAAACAATTGGCAGTTTATCTTGTGGTGAGAACAAATAAACATGGTGAACAAATAAAGAAGAAGATGGTGAGAAACAAATAAAGCCAATATCGGTCCTTGAATAAAGATGTTAGCTCTATAAAAAAGCAGTCAAAACATAGCGGCAATACTTTTGTAGCTTCGTTAATAATTGATTATGTGTGTGAACTCAATATTTTAGGGACAAAAATTCAAATTGAAAGTTCAATTTTATTGTTAGGCTGAGACTAGTTTGAAAACTGGCCATCGTTCATGATCGTTGCTTGCTCTCTTGATGTTGTTCTTTGCGGTCAAAGCAATATAAAATTTTAACAAAGAACAGATCCATTTAACACCGGACTGAATACAATCACAATGAACTTACTAAGCTGCACCAACTGCATACAGTTGCAGCAAAGTCAACTACTGTAATTCAACTGATGATCAAAGTACTAAAAGTAAAATAAGAGACTTAACATGTGTACTTTATGAACTAAACACCGCAAATTAAAGAAATCAACCGAAGTTATAAAAAGTTACTGTTACAGTCAGGGCCAAAAGAATAGAACCATTTGCTGTTTTCGAACACATAAAAATTTAAACAGGATTTCAATCAACAAAGCAAAAACTAGTAATAAATTCGGGAATTTAGAATAGAGCATATATATATATATATATATGGAAGTAATTTTTTATTCAAGTTGCTATTATTGCTAGTAGCAATTATTGCTAGTAGCAATAATAGCAACTTGGATACTAAAAGTCACCTCTCTACCGAAATTGTATAATTTTTTATTGTGCACAAAATTTTCAAACAAACCTGTCAATAATTTTTGTGTTCTTTACGACTTTCAATAAGTGCTGCAAACACCGTGGTAAACCATCATTTAGACCTTTGCAAAAGTCTGAATTGATTTCCTCAATTTAGATGCTCTTATTGGTATGTTCGAGAATTTCTAAACTATTAGGATGCTTGTCTGCAATCCTTTTCTGTGTTAGCTAACATAAATTTTCTATGGAGTTCAAATTGAGACTGTTTTCAGGCCAGTCAAGAACTTTTACCAGCTTTTTTGCAAAAATGATATCAAACAACTTTGATCTGTAGCGTGGGAGCGTCATTATGCGTAAATAATTTGCACTTATGTACATTCATGTGAAGTTGTAAGTTCTAACGTAAAAGAATAAGGTATTTGGAATCGTTCATCGTCATGTTACAACAAAAAAGTACAGAGCGGCTGTTTCTTTTGTTGACATAGCCACCACACAATTAAACTTGGGGGTATTTCACGGTTGCAGCAAGGTAGCGATTGTTATATCGTTTACCTTCTGGCGTCGAAAGCATGGCGCTATCTTGCGGCAAACTGCTGTAATTTTGATTCATCTGAAAGAGGACGTTGGCTCACTCTTCAGAGTTCCAAGTGGCATATTTACGAGTACAAGCATCGCGCCTTGAATTTATTCTTTCAATTAGTCAAGTCCGTCATTTTTATCTTATTCATTTTTAACAGCTTTTCAAAATGCTGGTTTTCCTGTCTTGGTTCTATTCTTTTGCCTTTGACCGTAAGATATAGTGAATAGTAATAACTAAGGCCAAAAATTCTGTAAAAGAAAATGAGGATTTGTAACCGCTACAAGACTACCGAAGCACATCTATTAGCCGTCTAAATTTTTGTTCCTTTGCTTCTTGCATCTCTGTCCACCTTAGCTGCAGCTTTTAGTGCCCCAATAAGCAAAGTCACAAAGAAGATAAAGACTTAGAAACACCTCTTTCACGCAAGGAGCTTCTTGGATAATTTGCTTCTACGAAAGTGTTTTGTCGTACTACTCGTTGGCATACCAAGTCATTTTTGTCCACATGCTTTGATTGCCGAATCAAGAACTGCGGTTTTGAACAATAGCCACTCATATTCAGCATTGTTCGTGAAAGGTATAAAGATTTTAATCCATGATGATTCGGTACATGAAAAGCTTTTCTTCTTTTGTAAACAAGGATTTCCACTGAATTCTGTAAGTTTTTAATCGTTTGTGATGGAGTTGTGGTGATGCTAATGGTTGCATGAGATGTAAAGTGCACACTAGCCAGTGGTGCTCAGTCAACAACTCAGATCCTTTTTAACTTAAACATCTGTCAAAAATGTAAACCTGTCCTTCAATGATATTTAACGATATGTCAAAGATAGCTTATGTACGTCTTGGTATTAAAAAATATCTATAATACATAAGCCATAAAAAGAGCAATTTGGCAATAAGCGTTTTCCGTAGGCATTAAGTTAAGAATTCTCATGCCTTCTGGTCACACCTTTCATGTGTAGCCATTTGTTACACCAAAGCCATTGTGCAAAAAAGCGCCTTGTCAAAAACATCAACGATGTCCAATGGGTAAGGCTTGGCTTCCATACCAAGTTTTTGTTCTTTCCTAGTTAAGTTGTGTTCATGATTGCTAATTACCAAACTCCCGTTTTCCGGTTACAAACTTGTATGACCTCCCAGATTATTTGATTTTGCGCTGCCTTTTTTCCCTTCCAAACACGCATTGACAAGAAGGCGTATTGGTGAGATTTCGAGAATGAACAACTTGTGGAGGAAAACCCGGCTGCCTAAAACCCAAACGCGGACATTTGATCCTTAACCTTTGATCCAACGTAAGTAAAAATTATATCATTTTTTAATAGCGCTATTTCTTTATTGGCTGTACTGTTTGTGCTTCTTCCCTTCAACCACACCGTCAATCGGGCCACTATGCTTAGAGCAAAATTTACTCTTGACGATGTGGCGCTTAAGTGCATGAGAAAAACAATCTGCTCCATCACAATAAGGAAATAAATCTTTGAAAGAGAAATTCAAAAAATAGAACGCGGAAATATCTTAGGTATCTGAATTTTGTTTAGAAAGGGTGGAATTTTTTGCTTAATAACCATGAGCAGCTAGAAATTACAAGCATAATGATCTGCTGTCGTAATGAGAATTAAATGATCATTCGCTTTACCGAAAAAAAGCTTATCAGAGGCAAGAAAGCTTAGCTTAATAGCTCGTTTACACGACAAAATGATTAGACTCCATCAAGAACGACATCGCAATTTAAGTGTCTGACTAAGAGCACGCCAGTCGTAAATAGTAAATTTTGCTCCGCACTTAGCTTGTTATTAATAAGTCAAGTCTTGCGTTTTTCTACTTTGCAGTAATTGGATATATTTTTAACCGAACCACATTTAAAATTTTTGAACCATTCTGGAATACACATTTTTACTGTATAATATAGTCGCAAGAATTTTTAGCACGTTTCAAACTTTAAACCGATTATACATTACAATCGTTGCTTTTCACTTCTTTGGGGTGAGCTTGTCTTGAATTCCGCTTCTAAACTGTCAACAGTGCAGCTGTTTCCGAAAATACAGAAAAAACGCCTTAAATCATGGATTCTTAATCAGTGGGGAATTCTTCACAAGTGAAATATGAAAAGGATTTCATTTATTCTTATAATTCTTACTGTTATCCTTTTGTAGTAGAATAAATGAGCTTTGTGTTTGCGTAAATAAATGATTTTGGCCTGTCCTCGAGCTTTGCCATCTGTATAAGCAAATCTGTTACTATTAGCATCGATCAAATTCTGTGCTAAGCTTTTCTAGATTAGTCTATCATCAGAAAGTTTTCTAAATAAGCAATATGTCAAAAGCGATAAATTACTTTTCATCGACGACCAAAAGTTAAGAAAATCATTCTCTAGTTGTTGATATGATTCAACTCAAAATTTAATCGTGTAAATTTGATACAGTTTATAGCAGTGGCTCCCAACCAAGGAAGACGGCTTCCCTAGAAGAGGTAAAATCACATTTTAAGGGTAGTGAACAAGGACTTATGGCAGAGGTTGAACTTACGCGAAGTTATTTTTTTGCTGTGGTTATTGCTAAAAAAAAATTGTAGCGTTTGTGAAAACGTATAAGAAATTTTAGTACTTTTGCGTAAATTGCAATAGCAGTGTTCCTGTTGGCATTAATCATAACGTCAATTTTTTAAATGTTTGTGTTCGCTTAGCTGCAGTTACTGTGTTGTGAATGTAAAAGGGGTAAACAGTAACATCAAACAGGAAGGGGGAGGATACATATTGCAAAGATTGAGAACCACCTGCGTATAGCATTAATCTGCCAAGCAATTTCATGCAAAACTATAGTTGAAAAGGAAATCTTTTTGCTAAAATATTTTAATGGTAGGCTATAACCATTATGATGATAAACCTACAGAAGAGTGTTTGTCCGTCCGTCAAAGTAAGAATGAAAAAAGCTTCGCCTAGCGGCAATGAAAACGAAGGAGTCGGTGATTGGATTACAATTACCTCTACTGAAGATCTTTTTAAAGTACAGTAGGTGTCGATTTGGACGTCGAAAAATTACGCTACAAACCTTTACTGTTTAATTGTAAATTTAATTTTGACGCTAATGAATAACACTAGGCGACATTTTGCAACTTTTTTATTTTTTTTTTCAAACAATTAGATGTGTTTACCTAATTTGACTACGCTGATTCCGAATTTGCAGTCGGAATTCACCCATCACGTCACACTTTTTTGCAAAATTGAATTTAAATTTTACTCAAAAACGCATTTAATAGGCCCAATAAGCACACAGTACTTTTCATTTGCTCAATAACATTTCATTTATACTACATTGGCTTTTTCCTCGTTGGAGTGAGGCATGAATTTTCTTCTTTTGGCTTTTATTGCAACTTCATTACTCACACAATCGCGTTTCAGGCACCAACAGTAGTCCGCCATCATGGATACATCCCATCGTCCTTGGTACCGTGTTTCCATGCTTTTGATGTCCTGGTGAAAGCGTTCACCATGTTCTTCACTCATATCGCCCAAATTTTGTGGGAAATAGTCCAAGTGTGCATGTAAAAAATGAACTTTCAAACTTATGCGACATCCAAGTGCTTGAAAACAAGCCAACATGTTTTCCACAATGTTTTGATAGTCAGGATCTTTGGTATTGCCAAGGAACTTTGATACAACTTCTACAAAAGAAAGCCATGCTTTTTTTTCCACATCCGTCATGGTAGATAAAAATTGGGGGTCTTTGGTGAGTTTTCTGATTTGAGGTCCAACAAATACACCCTGTTTAACCTTCTCAGCACTCAAATTAGGAAACTTATCTTGAATGTATTTAAAACAGGCACCTTCTTTATTGAGAGCTTTTACGAACTGCTTCATGAGACCCAGTTTAATATGAAGTGGTGGAAGTATCACATTGGATCTGTCAACAAGAGCAGGATGTAAAATATTTTTGCAACCTGGCGTAAGGGACTCTCTCAACGGCCATTCACGTTTAATCCAATGATTACTTCTATCCCTGCTGTCCCATTCGCACATAAAACAAGGGTACTTTGTAAATCCAGACTGTTGACCCAGTAGCATATTTAGGACTTTAAAGTCAACACAAATCTTCCATGTATAAGTGCTATATTGTAACTTCCCAAGCAAAAGTTTCATATTTTCATAAGACCCTTTCATGCAAGTCGAATGAGCTAAAGGGATAGAAGCAAACTGATTTGTATTGTGCAATAAAACAGCTTTCAGGCTTGATTTTGATGCATCAATAAAGAGGCGCCAGTCACTGGGGTTATAAACTGTTTCCAATTTCTCTATAAGACCTTGAATATCCACACAATAGACTAAAGAGTTTTCCATGGTGAAGAAGCGAATGTATTCATTTTCACGATGTTTATACCAAGCAAAAGTGGTATCAGTGCTGAGCATACGTTTTGCTTTCAATCTGGAACCCAGAATAAGAGCAGACGATTTTGGCAAATTCAAATCTCTGACAAGGTCGTTTAGCTCCGCTTGATTAAAAGGGTTGGGCTGCTGATCATCATCACACTCATACTCTGAACATTCTGTCAACTGGCTATCAGACAAGGACTCCTCACTGACAGAATCTTCAACTGTTTCCAAAACTCTTGGAGGCAATGGAATTGGGATACCTGGCCCATGTGGAATGGGTCGTATGGCACAAGGTAAGTTAGGATATTGAATTTTATGCTTATTTTTAACATTGAAGCCAGCAACAACACATGAGCAAAAGTAACATTCTTTGCCATGTCCATTTGGTTCCCTCCAAACCATTGGAACACCAAATGCTGAAGACCTCAGTTTTCCAATGCTCCACTGCCTCAATGACGACACACAATTACGACACACTTTGTGCGGGGCCCATACTTTATCTTGGTCTCCTAACTTAACTCCAAAATAAGCATAATAGACATTTTTAACAAAAGGTGTTATATTCTTCCGTTGAACAGATGGAACAAAGCTTCCGCATATGTAGCAAAATATATCTGGGTCGTTGATGCAGCCTCTTCGCTTAGATCACATTTTTTTCTGTTTTGAAACTCAACCAACAGCTTAAACAACAGTAATTGCAAGACTAGGTCAACAAAGACTAGTTCAGTCGTTTTATAGTAACCTCCTTCTGTAATGCCACAATGAAATAATTATGACATCACAATAAGGTGCAACAACTATAACAATAACAACGATGACGCAACAATAAGGAATGCTTCTTAAAACAGACTCACGCACGGCAAAAAAACTTACAATTATAGTGTAATGTTAAAATTTAAATCGCATTTTATGAAAAATCCTGACGTGATAGAAAAAAAGTGACTGCAGATTCGTAATCACCATACCCAAATTGACTTAGAAGTAACCAACTTACCCAGAAAAAAAAAATCATGTCGACCAGTGTAATCTTATCTAGTCGTGTACTTACTGTATCTGTCCCAAAATGTTTTGATTTAAAAATTACAATGGCCGACCTAAACCGATTTCTTTGTGTTGAATGTACCAAACGATGTTTATTAAAAAATAAAAATTGCCTAAAGAGCGTGTTTCGCTCGCGCTATCTTCATAAGGACTGTTTTGTTACTGAACAAACGTTATCAAAAAATTCTGCTTCTGACAAATCCAAAGCCGTTTGTATGCCTTGCAGCACCAAACTCAATATCAACAACTTGGCAGACATCAGTGTACACGACTTGATAGAATCAAATACCAGTAGAGAGCCAGTCAATGTGGTTTCAAAACCAACATGCGAGGATTTTTATGACAATTGTGGTTACTAAGATAAAAAGTGACTTGACAATTTGGCAATTTCTACGAAACTCCTTTTCATCATGCACTTTAACATTCGAAGCTTGCAAAAAATTTTGAATAGTTTCGTTTATTGTTTATCAGAACTTGAGCGACCACCGGACGTGACAGCTATTTCGGAAACTAAAATTACTATAAACGTGCTGTATCTTCACATCAATTTACATGGCTACTCATTTCTTCATTGCGACAGCAAAACCAAAGCCGGAGGTGTAGCATTTTACATTAAGGAATCACTTTCGTTTAGCAGAAGGAATGATAGAAAAGTCGAACTTCCACTGGTTGAAGACACGTGGATTGAAATAAAAACAAATCGCGGGCCAGTTGTTGTTGGAGTAGTTTATAGACACCCAACAACTTCCACTTGCGACTGTGAGAAATTTTCAGACAACCTTTTCAAAATTTTTTACGAGCTCAATTTCGGAAAATTTCTCTTTTATGTTCTTGGAGATTTTAATATTGACTTAAACAACGTTGAGAAGAGCAGCTTTGTCACAAAACATGTTCACAATATGATAAGTTCGCCATGTAAATGCGTCATCAATCTGCCCACGCGCAACACTGATCACTCTAAAACAGTGGCTCTCAAACTTTGTGCGATGCGACGCATTTAAAAAAGCTTGCGAGACTTTGCGACGCACCAGACAGCATCCTACAGTTTAGTTTGCCGTACTGCGAGATAAATGTGACCCATAATCTACATAAATAACTGCCCCTATGCAGATGCTCCCGAGATTTTGGATTGGTCTGTCATCTTCAATCGTAAAATTACGCTCTTCTAAGTTGGTAACTCATCTTTTCTGGTTTCGTCCAACATACAACTGAATGCTTTATCTATATATATAAAAGTGAATGTCTGTGTGTATGTGTGTGTGTGTGTGTGTTCCCTATAGGTAGAAAGGTTAAAAAGTTTACATAAAAACTAAAAGTGTATTCTTATGTAAAATTCTCCGAGGAAGACAACGGAAGTAGTTCCGAACCTCTAAGTGCCCCCCTAAGGGAGCTATGGGGGGCAGAACCCCCCTTTGAAAATTCAAATATATTCAATTTTGATGAAATTTAAACCATATGTATAAGACACTAAATTAGAAAGCTTTCCAAAATTTCAGCCTTTTTCAACTATATTAGGGGGCAGAAAGCCCCCTTGAAAATTTAAAGTTATTGTTAGGTACCACAAACAGAAAAAAATTTGTGACAAATAAAAATCCAAATTTGACGGTAATGAGCAAGACTGTACTTTTAAAAATCCCTAGCAAATTAACCCGTCGTAGATCAGGTAAATATAACTTTTTCCAGGGAAGCCAAGTACGATGTTTTGATTTCAATTAGAAACGTCTATGGGGGGATACGAGCCTATGGGGCGATATTCGAGATGAGCATTAAGAATTATAGATATAAGAATATAATAGAAATAGGTGTAGAATTGTAGAGATTACATGTTAAAGTGAAAGCAAGTGTTGAGAAAAACTCAGAAGAAGATAAAAGATAAAATCAAAGTATAAGGTACTAAGCATTTTAAAGTCTGAAAGGGTTCGTTGTTTAAGGCCAATACTCACCAAAACAAGTAGGTTATGTGACCACCTCTCTATGTGGAATGTAAACATTCTAAATTGATTTTTGATGGTTTAATGATGAGAAGAGTTAAGCAGAGACTTGCTGAAGAGTACATATCAAACCAAGTAGGTTATGTGACCAGTCTCTACATTGAATGTAAACATTCTTAATTGCTTTTTCATGGTTTACTGGTAAGAAGAGTTAAGCAGAGACTTGCTGTAAGCTATAGATGAGCAGTTCTGAGGGAGACTTGAGTGCTGTTAGAGATGTGTGTGTGGTGGTAAAGACTGGCCTTTGGCCTTTGTATATATTTAAAAATCTAAGTATGAACAGTGTTCCTATCCTTTGATACTAAACAGAGAAAACCCAATAAAAATAGTAAAAGAATATAAATTTCACTGATTTATGTGTGCATTAGAGAGAGAAATATACTGCTCCAGTGATAAACATAATATTAATTTCTGATACACAAACAAAATAAATAAAACACATGCATACACCACCTATAGAAGGAAAAATTAAAGAACCCCCAAAAAAAATGAAAGTGTATTGTCACATAAACATTTCCAAGGAAGACTGTGGAAGTGATTTTTTTATTTTTCTATAGCCAAGTTTTTTCTTGTGTGTGTTTCATTCTTTCATGGTTTATTGTTACTTATGCACTCTTATGTCCTGCCCAAAATTGATTTTGTTTTTATCCTTTCCGATACAAAAATTCTTCAGTGCCATCAATTTTCGATAACAACTATTAGGATTAGTTCCCTCACCATATTCTGAATATTCAATTTTTGATAACAATAATTAAGATTAGTCCCCTCACTATATCCATACCGTCAGTGCATCATTAATATATTTTCCATAAAATCACCGAGCTACTCATTCTTCCTTGTAACTTTTATTTATTTTCTTTTATACGATTGTATGAGGAACTTGCAAAATATTGCATGATTGAATCTTGTGTAATTAGGTCAAGAAAACTTATGATCTTATTTCCATTTTGATGAAGGTCCACTTTGGGGGTCTACAGGACCCGTGTTAATTGAACACCCAAAAAACAACATCCATATTGTACTGTATGAGCTGGGAAAATTATTCTTAACAAAAAGGGATTCTACTTGGCTATCCCCTCTCACCGCCGATTGTTTTTCTTTTAATTACAATAACATTTAGGATATAATAGCATTCATTAACAAGGGACCTATTGTCATAAAATTAAGATTGCATGCACAAATAGGATTATTGCTGCCTATATTTTTGATACGTTTTCTAAAATAGGGGTCCTATCAGAGCACCCTCGACCAATTTTCTCTTTTTATTTTACTTTTTTTTAATTGCAATAATTTCTACATGCAGATTGCATGAGCTATATGATTTGGAAACAAATTGTAAAAATGGAGTCCAACTTGGCATATACACTGCATGCACTCAGGAAAATATTGTGGGTTATGTAAGTTTGGATGCATTTTCTACAATAAGGGTCCCTGTGGGGACCTCCTCCTGTCATTTTTTTTCTTCTGATTGCAATAAAATTGGGATATAAGTAGGCAACCACACTAATGAAAGTATCCAAATTTCACTTTATTTTCATCATTGTCCCCTTCCCCACCACCGCTAAGCAAGTGTTGTCAGAATAGTAATCACCGGGATAACTTACAACATCTGACCAAATGACGTAGCTTTTTTATCCTATACCCGGGCAACGCCGGGTACCTCTGCTAGTTCTTTTTATATTTTTCGCCAATTAAGTTAAACTTCTGCAATATGATTCTTGAATAACAAGTCAACCGTTGCAACAGTGTATTGAAAACACTATTGTGAAAATGTCAGAAGAAAGTAAGAAAGGAATCTACGACCAGAGTTCTTTTGACGCAATAAAACCTAGACTTAATGACACAAAACCAAAATATCCCGTGACGCCTTTGGAAAATTGAAACGACGCACCGGGGTGTCGCGACGCACAGTTTGAGAACCACTGCTCTAAAACATTAATTGACCACATCTATGTGAATGATTCTAAACATTCTTATATTAGCGGTGTAGCCCTTTCGGATTTAAGTGATCAGTTTGGCACTTTTGTCATAATGATCGCAAAAGCAACCAAATCAGATAAAACTAAGCAATATCAAATCCAAGATATGTCTAAATTTGATCATGAAAAGTTTTTGCAAAACTTAGCAAATGACTTAAATACAAATGCTGCTAATAGTAATGAAATTGTCCACAACCAATTTGAAAAAATTTCTAAAATATTTAGTAACAACGTAAATACCAGTGCTCCATTTAAAAACGCCTCTCAAAGAGAAAAACGACTACTTGCAAAACCCTAGTTTTCACGAGGCTTAGTGAATTCAATTACACAAAAAAATAAATTATTTGTTAAACTTCAAAAATGCTTCAACGTTGCTGCGTTTAATGATTACAAAAAAAATAGCAATTCCCTGAATCGAGTGATTATAACTGCAAAACAAAAATATTATAATGAAGCAATTGAGGTTACCGTAAATACCCGCGTATAGAACGTATTTTTTTCTTAAGAAGTTGACCTAAAAACCCATGTTCGTCTTATCAATGGATACTTTTTTAAGTTTTTTTTAAAGTTTTTTTTCCATCGTTTTTAGGGTCTCAAATATCCACTGCGTCCTATACATTGAAAAGAGTACATACCGTAAAATCTCTAGGAATATTTCTGGACGAAAGCTTGAAGTAGTGTGATCAAATCCAACACCTGTCTCTTCAGCTAGCTCGTTACTCTGACTTGTTTTATTAAAATCATAACTTTTTCCCAAGACAGACATTAAACATGCTGTATCACAGTTTGATATACTCCAAATTACAATACGGTATTTTGGTTTGGGGCACGGCATCTAAAACTCACCTTCGTGAATTAATGGTTCGATTGAACAACATTGTTCGCATTATTACCTTCAGTAGGAATTGTGATTAAATGTCAAATTTATACAAACGTTTATACCTCATGAAACTTACTGATATATACAAACTTGAACTTGACAAATTCATGTTTGCATTTCATAATAATCGCTTACCAAAAATTTTTTATGACTGGCTCATTAAACTAAAGTCGGTGCATGACCATAACACCAGACAATTAACAAATGATGTTTATTCTAAACCCTCAGCTAATAAAAACATCGGTAAAGGAACTATGTTATATAGGGGACGGAGTCTATGGGGAGAAATAGATATGAATAACAAAACGCTAATTGGGCATCCTTCAAAATGCAATACAAAAAAATTTTGATTGAATCTTACGAGTCATAAATTTATAATTCGTCTTAAAATTCTCCAACCCACATTTATTTCAACAGCGACTTTGAATGTAGTGCTCATCCTCACATATATCTTTTGGTACTTGACTACATGGATATTCTTCGGATCTCGTTTTTTTTTCTACAGACTCCTACGTGTTGTATTTCCAGTTAAATCTTGCCCTTTGCAGACTAGTTTTACATCAAACTCACGGGTGACATTAGGATACTATTTTGTTGTATGCTGTAGTCTTCGCTGCCTTCTTAAACTTATTGTCAATTTTGAATTCTGCACTTTTTTGTTCAGTATTATTTGTTTGACAGGAAGCACCTTGACTAGATAACCTTTGGGTTCTTCGGAGCTTCCTAGTCTGAACAGACCATTTCCAATTGCTGCGATGTTTTTCTTTGTTTTTTTGTTTTACAGATTAAGAGCTGAGTTTATCGTTTGTTCAGAGTTGAATTTATCGTTTGTTCAATCAAAAATAAACCTGATTGATTGCTTGATTGCTATATGCTTTTGATCTGTAGCCTACTTTACGGACAAAATTGGATGTTCAAACAACAACAGATTTCTAGTAATGCAAGAGGCTAGCGATGCACTTAGCAAACTGCGGACAGTGACACTGTTACGGCTTCGCAGAAAACTGACAGACCATTCACCACAGTAAACCTAGTATAGGTCTCACTAGTGTGGCGGTCTAAGCTATGCTTTATTAAAAGCCTATAGCTTCTTGTTGATCACCAAGTGCACTTAAGATACCTGATAGGCCGAAACAGTGTTACTGCCTGCAGTTGCTAATAACAGCAGGTTTGTTTTGTAAACAATCCTATGTAAAAAATGGGCTAGCCAGGAGCCAGGTAAAGTATTTTACATTTGGCATGAGACTTAGTGATGACAATGTGTCTCGATTGCCCGTATCTGAGGGATGGTCCCGCCTATGTCGCCATACTAACGTTGTACAAATCGTGAATCTTTGTAAAAGCTAAAATATATATTTATATATATT
This sequence comes from Trididemnum clinides, assembly GCA_963675345.1. Classification (NCBI taxonomy): domain Eukaryota; kingdom Metazoa; phylum Chordata; class Ascidiacea; order Aplousobranchia; family Didemnidae; genus Trididemnum; species Trididemnum clinides. Next base: position 20,070,071 of record OY776284.1, on the reverse strand, counting down.
GTTAGAGCATTACATAGATATCTCTTGAATCAGCATTTTTGTTCAAAGATGCATCAGCCCAAAAAACCGTACAAAACCGGACAAAAAACGCGTACAAAACCGGACAAAAAACGCGTACAGAGCGCAGCGTTCTTTACACTTCTGAGTCAAAGTTAAAGGGTAAATTTTAGAATACAAAAATAAATACCAGTGGCAGATTCTGAGTTAGATTCACTATATCACCACAGCAAAAAAAAGGAAGAAGTTGTTCAGACGCCACAATGCAAATGTAATCAAAATGGATATTTCAGCATATGCCGCACTTCTGCATAAGCAAGTTTTTGGCCGTTCTTGAGCAGTTTTAGGCCGCTGATTTCGAATTAGTTGCTTGTTTTTCTATCACGTCAGATTTCTAAGGCACTTTCACCCTTACGCATATAGCTGTAGCAAAGATGCTTGCATTTGGATTAGCCTACCTGTTCAATATCTATGAACACACCAAACAATATGATTTCATTTTTATTCATAGCTGAAATAAAGATACTGCTAAGTAACTATTTCGTTGCACGAGTTTAAGAAGATAGACAAAGTATTTTTTTTACTGCTTTACCCTTTCGTCATCTGTAATTTTCTCTCTGTAAGTACCAGGAAGAGTCGCTCAACATCCTCTTCTTCAGCCTTCCTGTTGGCTTGCTTTAGTAACAAAATGTCTTCTTGAAATCTTTTGGCATGGTTGTTGCTGACATTCCTTGAGTTGTCAGAAACAATTCAAGGACACAAAAAGCACATGTGTTTTGTGAAGCGTAATTTCAAGGCAAGCAGTAAAAATATTTCTGTCAAATCTCCGTAACTCTTCCACAAAAACACTCGCAGTGTTTGATAGCTTTTAAAAGATTTTTCATAATTTCATTATTTTCTTTCATTTGAACAAAACCAGTGGCAGAAAAGACTTTAAATTGCTATTTTGGAGGAAAACAGCCTTAAAACTTCATTAACTAACATCAATGAAAATTCTCCACTGATCAGTTTCATGCTGGTATCTTTGTGATTGCACCAAGGCAGAAATGTTGCAGCAAAAGCGCAATGCCTGTTAAAAATTTAGCAAATCAAACGAGAGCCGTAAGCAGAGGTTTATTCAACATAATTCAAAATGTATTTTTAATTGTAGAAACAATCCTTCTAGTCCATGATAAACAAGATTGATCTCTGTGCCCGTTACAAGTAGATTCCATTTCTTGAACCACGACCTTAAATGCTCGCTTTCTCTATAGGCAAAACTACATCTCTCATCAAATCATGTAACATATTTTGGTGAAGCAAAATTGGGGCATGCTGCCTTCTTCATACATTTTTTATTCAAATGCTTTTATTGAACTCTGAGATTTAGAAGAGAGGGTTCTTCTTTCAAGACATTTCTTTGGAAGAAGTAAAGGAGTGGGAGGGTTACTGCCGCATGGAATCGGCTTCATAGCAGATCTAGAATCAGGGTTCTGAGTTCTTGATTTATTTTTTGTTGTTTTAAAATTGCCATTCCTAGGTGAGGGAAAAGTAATAGGTAGTGGATAGATCAGCTTGCTCTCGCATTGGTATGGCATTAAACCGTTGTAAACCAAATCGCATTTTCTTCTTTTTCCCAGCGAGCCACTTTACTAAAATTGTGTTTCAAGCGTTACGGCTTGTATGTGAACGCCAGTATTTATTCCTGTCTTCTACTTTGCACCCAACGTAGTACTATTAACAAATTTTACTTTCGTTGTGAGTTTTCTGCCGGGCACAGATGACGTGTGTTTTCCACAGACACAAAAAAGTAATGTGGATCATTTTGCTTTTCTTTCTGCAAATTGACATGTTTTATATCAGGGTGTCAAACTCGTGGGCTTCTGGGGGCCACATTGTATGTTGGGAACTGCGCCGAGGGCCACATGAAATTTTTGATATGGAGATCAACACTTCTCTGGGCAACCATTTCGGTAATGCAGCCCAAAGTGAAGTTGATCTCCAAAAAAAGGTCGACCCTTTCAAGTGTGCCCAACCGTGTAGCCGGTGTTTAGGGAGTCAAACACTTGTTCAAAAATGTAACGTTACAATTCTGCCGAAATTCTTTAGGAATTTTTGAATCGTTTCGCGGGCCGCATTGAAAGGCTCCGAGGGCCTCGAGTTTGACACCCCTGTTTTATACAATGGTGTAGAACAATAAATGAAAGTTTGTTTTATAACAAATGTAAACTCTAAACCTATAGCTTGAAATATGCTGTACGTTTAGCAAAAAGGAATCACTACGATTGTAATTAAAATCACAAAACGGTAGATTTGACATAGCCTCTCAGAAAAAACAATAAATGTAAACTAACTGATGGCAAAATGGGTTGACTATGCTTATTTTTGTAAATGCAATTAGCCTTTTTGGATGCTGTAACAGTAACTTGACGCAAAACTTGCAAGATTGCTTTTCAATAGTGCATTGCAAAAGCTCAGTAATTTTTCTAAGACCTTCTATTGTTTTTCTCACTTCTGTCTTACAAACATCAGCTACCGTTTTTAGTTTCCACCTCATTGTAAAGTTTTAACATTGCACAAAGCACGTACAGATTTTGCATCTCTCACAAGCTAGCAACCTACTCAGGGGCGTACGCAGAAATTTCTTGAGAACAGACGCGAGACCTTTATTTGTGGAAATTGGCGATCGATAAATGCACTGCCCAAAATTACGCGCAATGAGACAGTATTGACTTCTACAGTTTATGAAGATTTTGCCGAAGTATCGATAGATGACCTTCTTTTTCGGAGATTGACAGTTCACAGCGCAAAATTTCGCAAATTTACATTTCTGTTTACAATCATGTCAGCTGGCACTTACGTTCCACCACTTCCTGAGCAAAAGCGCGAGGATGATTTTGTGCAAATAATCGCTGAAATAAAGCTTTCATTGTTCCTGTTAGTGAGCCGCTCGCATTGGAACTCCCTGCGTACGCCACTGAACCTCCTGTCGGTGATATCAGTGTAGTTGTTGTTTGTCATTACGATTCAAATCAAGCTGGAAAAATTCAACCAAGCGCAGTATCTTATTGCAATTAAACATTTTCGTGTTAGCGTTTTTGCCTCTTGTCAAAACGAAAAAGCATTAAAAACAATAAAAATATCTCAAGCATGAACGTTATAGGGGAGAATTACGAATTTTTTCATATTCTGCCTTGGGAAAAGCAATCAGCATGTGATTGAAGTTCACTAAAAAGGTATATGTCTTACTTCAGTTTCGTTTTTGAACTGCTTTTTGAAGTTTTTTACTGTTTACGCAAACAATAAAGCTAATTTCTAATCCCAAGGTCTTACAGCCGCTGAAAGACACCTCTCACAAATGGTAGAGCTATGAATTTCCAATCGCATTTATAGATATCAAAAGCAAAAGAACAGCATGGCCAGTACACAATCTACACTACCAGTACATAGTATCTCAAAATCCTGACGTGATAGAAAAAATCTAACAACAGATTTGGAATCAGCAACGTAAAATTACCCAAAGTCAACTCTTACTTGATATGATAGTTTGTTAATAAGAGAAGAATTGGCAGTGAGATCCCTCATCGCAATACTTTTTTTACTGAGAATCGACGCATTGTGTTTGTTGTTGAAAAAAAAGAGATAATTGTGAGAGCAAAAAACAGGATTTTTGGTATGAGGGTGTGATTACGTCATTAAATTTGTTTTTTAATCTTTGAAAATGCCTGCAATCAACGCAGCCACCTGTACCGTCATTCTTTACTAACACTTGCTGACTGAGCTTTGCGGCCGACACCAGCAAGTATTAAGTAGCTATCGCGTATACGCACCATTCGAATCTCTCGTAAAACTGTTACTATAAGTCTACCACAAAAATACGCACTTGTTTCACTGGAATAAGAATGCAAGGAACAAGGAATAAGGATACACAACATGAGGGCAGCAAGTGGCTTACATAAGGCTTTGGAGCAGCCTTGCAGAAAGTTGAAAAAGGTTATAGACTTAGTTCTTTAAAGAATTATGTTTAAAACTTAGCCCAACGTTGACTAGTGCTTAGTAAAAGGTTTTCATGCTTGTTTTGAGACTCGAATGCGCAAAACTTCCTGATCTTTTTCAAAAAATTGATCTCCAATAAGGTCTTCATGTTTGTTTTTACAAACATAAAGACCTTATTTTTGAAAATTTTGCTTACCTGCTTCTCTTCATATTTTTATTTAGCAAAAACCTCACCATTTAAAGTAACATTTTTTAGTTTCACTCTCATATTTGTTTCAAAAATAAACTTGCAAGTTTGCGATTGATATTCAATCCAGTAACAAATTGGTATCTTGTCTCGGTTTAGAAAATCAACAGCTGGTAACAAACAAACACAAATAGATTAGGTGGTTATGGTAAAAAAGTCAATGGAATAAACGTTACAACAAATTACTAGTATTAGAAGATTAGCAGAATCTATGATTTTGTTTGAATAAGATTTACTCCATAAACTCCTGATAAGTCTTCGGATAAAATTGGTCTTGCATGGTTATTATACAGGTACTTAAAGTGTTGCTCAACGTGTGATCTGGTAACACCAGTTTAAAACTAAAGTATTTTTGAAAGAGGATACACAAGTGTGCTTTTGGAAATGCGCAGCAACATTCTTGTAATTGGCATTAGCTTCAGAAATTCGATCAAGTTATAAAAGGAGCGACTGCCAAGTCACTACTTGGACTGCACTTTGATAACTCTTATCAAATCAGATCAAAATAAACCACGTACACTACGTCCAAAGCAGTAAAGATTGAAAAAAGTCTGCCGGAAGAGCAAATTTACTTGTGTCAATAAATGATAACGATTGTTGCGAATTCTTGCAAGTATTCAACGTGTACCAAACTAACTTGCTGCAAGTTCAAATCAAGACCAAATGTTGTTTCTGTGGCGATGTTGTTTCCGAAAAATTGCTGAGATCTATGCTGTTAAGCGCTATTTTGTCGGTGCTCATGTCTGTGTAAATAACTACTTTAAAAGTACTGGGCGTAGCCAACAAGCATGAAACTCGGTACGATTGATCACTAATCTGGGGTAAGTGATATAAGATAGTTGGTGACGTAATTATGACGTCAACATTGATAATACATATTTTTAATTCGAATTTTTCAACAAAGAAAAAGGGTTATTGCTTAAAAGAAGACCAGTATCCGGCTACATTTTGAACATATTCGTTCTCTAAAAGAGATAAGATGACATGGTAAAGGGTTGATTGTAAAAATGTTTTTATCAGTTCTTTCTAAAAATATTAACCGCGGAAAAGCATTTAAAAGTTTTGAAAACGATAGGCTGTAGGTAACTAATACCAATTTTGACTTAAAGGTGGAGTATGTTTTAAAAACAGCAGTTAATTTTTCTATTTGGTTTTGCACTTTAGATAAATTAATTCTTTCGCTTCGCGTAGTGTTAGCTGTGTTGCTTCTTTTGATGATTGTGTTTCACCGCTTGTTGATTCCACAAATATCATATCTTCATGCATCGTCTAATCAAGCCAGAAATTCTAAATGTAAATCTCGATCCACTTGCTTATAAGCATTGAATGAAAGCTGTAATTGCCTTTGATGAAGCGGCTTAGCAAACTCTTGAGCGATCTGTCGTTGAAGAAAATGTTGATGCTAGTTATATAGGCAGGCATTATCTCATTGCAGGAAGTGGCCAGAAAGATATCGAATGAGATGGTCGAAGAATAAGACATTCACGATGGAGCAAAAGCTGTATGAGATTAGATGCTTCTAAAACAAAAAAATGCAACACGTGTAAGACGCCTGTGGTTTACAAGAAATCGGGCTTTGTAAATCAAAGTCTTTTGCAAAAGATTGTGATTGTGCAGTTTCTTCTCAATAATTCCGAAGCAAATTAACACAATGCGTAATTATTGGCGGAATTTTTTCTTGGTTTATTGAAAGCAAAACTAAAAGAAGATGGACTAACTTTAGGCAATGCTATCTCAAAAATACATATACTCGGTAAGGAACAAAATGAAAGTGAAACTTGTGCTTTAAATCACAACAAACGTTTGCGTCAGCTACTTCAAAAAAAGACTTCAACCGCATTTGCACGGTGAGCATTGTATGAGAAAACATAAACATAATTTTTAAATCAGTCGTTAATTATGACGTCATCTCATCATCCAAAGGGGTAGAATCTTTGCTATTTGATACGTTCGGGACTGGCTTTTGTTCAAACAAAAATTTTTTTTCTCCGTCAAGAAATGAAAATAAAAAAACTTTTTTAGTCATGATATCACTAACCTTCTTGTGACACATATTTTGGGCCAGTTATCGGTCATCCCAGTGTTATGTTTGTACGCCAAGAAGTTTGAGAGGAGTGAAAGCGAACATACGCAAGCACGTGCAGACAAACTCTGCTTTAGAGTGTAGATATCAATGATATGTTACCGGCAAACTGTTGTCGTGCTCAGAGCGTTCGCTTCACAGTTGGTGAACCTAGGTTCAATTACTTTTTGGAGTCATACTAAGACTTCAAAAAATGGTATGCATAGCTTTCTTGATTAGTGTTCAGCACGAAATTGACAGGGTAGATCCATCTTCATGTGGTAGACAGATGGTGAGTACGAGTAGTCTACCCGTCGTGGTGGCCCAGTCTGATTAAAGGTATCCGAGCCAAGCATGAGCTCATACTCATTAATGGATGAACTGGGTAGGAGAAAATGATGCAGCAAGTGACCAAAATTTTTTAAACCTGCGATAGATTTGTTGGGATGTTGAGCTACTAGATATCATGTGAGATAATGTCGGAACACTGAAACCGCAGCAAACTTGCAATAGCCAACTTGCTTATCACGATAGGAATTGATACTAGATTTCGCCAACTGAGCGCGTTAGATTTCTCTGTTTTCTAAGGGTATTCATCGACTTAACTTGACATCGATAATTAATGCTTTTTTTGTGTCAAAAAAATATGCTTGCATGTTGGAATCATCGCATAAACCTCTTTTCGATTGTTATTTGCCACATGTCAAAAGTGGTGTTCCGTTCAAATGGTTTGTGATACTTCAGCATATTCACACGTCTTTCCAGACATCTTGTCGCCCTTCATGCCTCCTGTGAGTGACCAACTCATGTAATGTCCAACATGATTATATAAAACTTCATTTAAAAATTGTCCCACCACTTGATTTGTGAGAGAAGAAAAAATCTTTGTTTTTGTGAATTATGCAAACAAGTATGTGACAGTTGCAAAACGTGTGCAATGCGTAAGCAACAAATTTTTATAGAAAAGAAGTAATCATTTACCGAAGCTACTCATCTCTGGGGAAATATAATCATTGAATTTAAAGGACCCGCATTTGGGCCAGCTCCAAATGTTTTTATTGTTACGGATGAATACACGTTTGAATTTTTGTGCACAGATCAATCAACTAGCTCTGTGATCATGAGTACCACTTTATTGTTTGCTCTGTTTGCTCTACAAATGTACGCATGTAGCGATAGCGAAGCTGATTTAAGACCAAGGGATTGAAAGATTATCTTAGTTTTCTATTGTTCTCACAGCTGTGTGCTAGTTACAACACTGCTCAACATCCAACTGAAAATTTTCAAGTTGAGCCGATAAATAAAATGTTTTCAAGATTTGTAATATTTCTTCTGCAGAAATCACTAGGTTTTGATTTAAAAAAATTATCCATCCAAGCTCTCAGTTCTGCATTAGCGTTGAGCAAAACTCCATGCATAGCATTTGAAAGAAATTGAAACAGGTAAAAAGCTGTTGGTATTGATCTGGCGAGAATGTTGGGTGTGGGGGAACTTCCCAGCCGTTTGTTTGAATGACTTCTTTGCTCATATTCGCGATATGAGAGCGAGCTGTCATGCATCAAAAAATCACCATGGTGTTGATTAGGTATTTTTTCCTAAATAGCTGTTTTGAGTCGTTCCATCCGCTGAACATAAAGTTCTGCGCTGACTCTTTGGTTCTTTTTCAGCAATTCGAAACAAATAATCCCCTTCCAGTCCCACCATGCGCACGGCGTTGTTTTGCACGGATGAAAATTTTGTTCAACGCGCGGGGCTGTTTTTTATCGGGGCTTAGCCATTCCTTGCGCCGTTTCATATTGATGTGCAGGCACCATTTTTCTTCGCCAGTAACGATAGCATTAAAAGAATTGTTGCTTGTGTCCATGAGTTTAGCGGTGATGAGCAAGCAAACCAGCGGACACACCCGCCATACTCACCAGATTTAGTACCAACGAATTTCCCCCTGTTTCGATCTCTTTTAAATGTTACCCGTGGAGTTTTGTTCAACACTAATGCAGAACTGAAAGCTTGGTTGGATAATTTTTTAAAATCAAAACCTAGTGATTTCTACAGAAGAGGTATTGAAAATCTTGTTAAACGTTGGGAGAGGTTGTAAACAGCAAAGGGGAACACATCATTGATTAAATAGCTGTCAGCTTTTGTCAAGCTTTTACAAAAAGGAAATATTGATAAAAATAAACGGAAAAAACTTATTTGCCAACCTAATAAATTGAAAAAGATAAGGCCTAAAGCTAATGCTTTGTGATCAAAATATGCCAGTAGAAATGTTGCTAGGTCATTTGTTGTGTACATCAAGGTTTGTGAAGATCAGAGATCAATTGCCATCTATCGTTCGATTGCCCACTCTCAACGAATTGATCGCGATAGATTTTGCGTCGACTAGACTAGTTTTTTTGACGTAGCGTTGTTTAATTAATTTTCCCAAAAGCAGAAAGAGTTGTCCATTAACTCGGAAGAATTCAAATAGCGCTTTAGTTGAGGTAAAAACAAAACATCTCCCGTACACGAGGTAAAAACAATATTATGCGGTAACAAGTGTAAGGTTCTGGCCAGAGTGTGCCCGTGATTTTGGAGGGTCTTGAGAAAACCATTTTGATCCGACCCAACAAAGTGAGAAACCGCAACATCATGTTCAGACGACTATTGATTCCTTCAGAATTGAACGTTCAGCCCTACCATTAATGGTTGATTCTCGTCGTGATTTATACATATTTTCTTATATCAAAACATCTTCGTCACCTTTGCTGGCAATCCTGAATTCTTTTTTTCTTTTCTCTTGTAAACAATTTCTTTGCTTGCGTTCTTTTTCTCTATTTCAGAATTGGATAAACTCAAAATCAAATCATGGCTAATCAAGAATTTTCGGAAAGACTTTTTGTCCACCAACTATTTCTTCTATTTTCTTTACTCTTTTTGGAAAATTCTAATTGCTTGCCCTTTCTCTCCTGGAGACATCTTCTTTTTTCTGCACAAAAGTCAATATTTTCATTCCTTTTTATGCTTTGAATTTAACCTTCATCTTTCTCGTCAAACGCTGCTATTGCTTACCTTGACTCTCGTCCAGATTACCACGCTGTAATTTGGATTGAAGACTGACCTTTTCTTGTCCAAAAAGAGGGCGGCAGTGTCTTTGTTTTTGGTGGCACCGCTAGTCTTGTAAGGCTCGTTGTGACACTGAAACCACTTTTTTTTTTATCAGGACTCGTTTTGCTTTATTTTTTTGCGTTGAAATCTGCGCTATTATGCTATCTCTCCTCAAGTCGACAGCACCAAACAAGTCTGCAACTTTTCTTTCGAATTTCTCAAACTCTTGCTTCGTTCTTGCCGTTTGCTCATTTTTACCGCCATTTCTTCTTGATTCTCTCAAATGCCCATTAGGAGCTATCTACTTTGTCTCATTTATTATTTTGAAGATTCAGTATGTCCGGACCCAGCAGATAAGCCAACAAGAAGGAGTGCGCTATTTTGGTCGTTTATAGTCCCATGCAGTTTCTCTTTTTTTATCTACTGTATGTGCCCAACTTCTTCGTGAATGAAAACACACTCTCTCTTCAGCATTTTTTGACACAAAATGTCTTTAAGGTAAAACTGAAACACTTTTGATTTCTCACCATTCTCCGTGAGTTCTTTTTCCCTTTGCTGCAACAGGCACAGATTTCTTTTGATTACATATCTCACCCGAATTGGCAAAATAAAAACCATTTGTGCAGTGCCTGCGGTAAGGCAACATAGGACACTTCTCACCTAATTTTTATGTGTATGCGCACATGCTTCAACCTATCTACAAACTTTTGTCAAAATGGGTCATTGTGACAGATGGACTACTTGTCTCCACCACCTATTCGTCACATAAAGATAAAGAAGTCCGTAAAAGTAACTTGCTTCAGGACATAAAAAGCGAACTAGCCGAATTTTTCCTCACATTATATCTTTTGAGCAGACCGTCAAGCACGAGCACAATGAATAAGCTTCATAAGCCCTCTGTATTAATTGTAGAGGGAATTGAACTTTCGATTTTGCCAAATCTGAAGCAGACGCTGAGTGAATTAATCTGCCGTTTGTTAGGTACAAAGAGAATAATTAGGGAAAGTTATACAGTATAAGCATAATTCACTAAAAAGCTTTGGTTGAATTTGAGGCTGATTCTGCTTAAGTTGAGGCAATTTTTTACTCATCCAACTGCAGTTTCGTATTCATATGATATAGAGTATAGCCTGTAGGTTTTCAACATTTGGGTGACATTTGTTTCAGCGTTATCAACATTTGTGCGGTTGAATTATATGACAATTATCACTTCAACAAGTGACTTTAATCTAAAGTATTAATAATTTAGCATTTGCAATAAAAATCGTTATTTGCTAGTTGAAACGAGTAACAATTTTTTTTGAACGTCTGAAGCAGGAAAAATTAAGTGATACCCAACATTAATATAGCTTTTGAGAAAAGATATTTTGCCAACAAATTTTTGTGTATCTTGAAAATTCAAACATTAGTTGGGTAATTCTAATTTAGCCACTCATAGCACTTACATACTACACAGCTGATAAAATGCGTCAATAAAAGGAGTAAAGAGATTCCTTGCGTGATTGCTTGTATAAACTTAAAAAGTGAGGGCCTGGCTCTTCGCGGCTACACAATTAAATAAAATCAGCAATCTACTTAAAGAAAAGAGGTCTTTGTGCTTGTTTTTTAACCAAAATGGGTAAATGATATATAAACGGTTGGCTAGAGCATAAAAGTGTGAATGTTACCGCCACAAATATGTCAGAATAGGCAGCCTAAAATCTGAATATATATCGCCGGTATGGTAATCCTAATACACACTCAAATCATTTGAGCAATCACAGCATTAAATTGCTATGATTCATTCAGCTTGTTTAGACTTTGGCCTTTTTCTGAAGATCACTTAAAAGTGAGCAGTGTTAGTACCGGTACGTATGTTGTGCAGAATTGCTGGTGTCGTACGAGTTAATCTATAACTCAAAAATTTAATAGATAAAAACGCAAGAATGACGTAAGTCGACAGGGCTAAACAATCTGCAATTTTCAAAAGCTTAAGGTTGTTGTAGACACTTGGAAAATTTCTTACGAACCCCAGTTTGTAAACCGCTGCTCTACGTAGACAAGAACGTGATGAAATGCGTAAGTGCTTGATGCATTTTAACAGTCTTTTTGCGTTATAGAAATTTGCTGGTTAATTGAAGTACGAAAGGCTTTTTCCATTGTACAAGAAGTTGCAATGATGAGCAATTTTCTATTCTTGGTTTCGAGCGCAATTTTGCTATTTTATTTTGTCAAAGGTTTTCGTCAAAACAAAACATTGCATGTCATATTCAATCTAAATCACAGTGTCTTTTTTTGTCCAATAAAAAGGCTGCCTCAAACAATTTGTAGAGAGTATAACCTACTTTTCTTCATATTTAAGAACGTGTTTATTCTTGTGTTTTTTTGATTGGACTCAATACTATCACTGATGAGGGTGATATGAAAAGCTTCCAGCAAAACAACTCTTTTCAAATCTGTGTGCATGCTCTGTATAGCCAACAAGTAACTAGTTGTTCTACGATTAACCATATTAAATTTTTCATAACCTTAAGTCATAAATATTTATTTTATTTCAAAAATGTGGTATTATTACCTATCACCTGAACAGTTTCAACTTCAGATCTTCCTGATTCATTTAAAGCTTTCGTTAATAAACTTACGGCTTGGCAAGAAATTGTTTTACCATCATCACTTCTATTCATGGTTACTTCGAAAAATTTAAACTGTAAAATTTTTAACATGATGACTTTCAAAAAGCGTAACCCTGAACAAAGCTTGGTGAAACCAGGACATGTAGTAGAACGTTTCACAATCAGTAAATTTTTTGTTTTTGGTATAAAACATATTCAATTTAGTAGAGGGCAGGAACACTAAATCACTGGCTTTAAGCGTCATGTCATCTATTTACTACCACTCTTACTTGATTTCACCCTATAAATGATAAGACAAAAAATAAATTGTAGAGAAACTGCGCTTTTGACCAAAAAACGATCCCACTTGACTTGACTCCAATAAAAAAAATACTCAACACTGAAAACTATGCATTATTATCAGCCATGCACAACACAGGGCTCACAAAAACCTTTGATTCAACCGACAAGATTCTGTAAAAAAACATGTTTCAGTTTGAATAAGGACAAAAATTTTGAACACAAGTTGACCTCAAAAAAAATGCCATCACAAATGTAAGCTTGCCACTTCTTCTCACTCTCAAAACGACTCATCATCACGTCTCAACTGTCCATAGTTTGATCCTCCGGTATAATCTTCCGCTTTGGGGTCAATAAGAAAAAGTATGGCTGTTGCGGTCTTTTCACTACTTAAAATCGTGCTGGCCAGTTCAAGTTATTTTTTTTCTTTCTGTGTGTGAGCTCATGCTCTGTTTGCATGTCTTTCGTCAGACTGGGCCACCACGACGGGTAGACTGCGTGAACCCGCCGTCTGTCTACCACATGAAGACGGAGGCATCCCGTTAAGTGCCTTGCCCAAGAACACAGCAAGCAAGCTTACTGGCTTGTTCTCCACACTGTCTCTATGTGCTGAGCGCCAAGCAGGAAAGCTTTGAATACCATTTTTTGAAGCCCTTTGGCGTGACTCGACTTGGGGATTGAAGCCAAGGTCTACCAACTGCGAATCGGACGCTCTATTCACTACGCCATCGCCCCGGTTTTCTATAATAGTGAAAGCTTGGAATTATTTAGAAAATAGGCAAGTATCACGCGATAATCATCAAAATGAAAATTATTTTTTGCCGACGCAATCAACTTTTTATTTTGTAACCGAATTGATTGTGCATCTACGAGCGCATCAAGGAGAAATTATAATAGAAAAACTTGGTATATGCTGGTACTGTACCAACTGAAATAGAGCTATGTACGATATGACAAATATGAAATTACCAAAGGCCAATCAAAAAACGTTCCATTTTTTTGTAACCTTTCTTAAAACGATATTTTGACTTAACGTAAAATTTTGATTTTTTTTCATCAAATAACTTTTTAACCAACTTTTTGTGAAATCTTAAGTTTGCTTTATGTAGAATTATTTGAACCAATTATAAAATTTTGATGAAACTAGCTATTGCCTGTTATTTATTAGAACCTGCCGTGAGAAATTGTATAACTGGAGGTAAACAATTTTGTTTTAGTAGTAACTCCACAAAAATAAGTGAAAAGGCTCCAGCTTTGGATTGTTTGTGTTGTCTACAAAGAAAGAGTGTTTGTCCATACAGCTCTGTGCTCCAGCTTAAACTCTTTGCACAGCTGATCACATTGTCATCTTTGGGATTAAACGTACAACAACTTGAGTTTAAATCTTCTTTGACGTTAGTTACCTGTGCTGCCGACGCAATGTCTTTGTATACAGGTAGCATAAGTTGCCATTAAAACCGGAAGCTTGATTCAAAACTTATTGAGCTTATTCGGCATGTATTGAATAAACCTGCATATATCTTTACATGGCAGTAATTCCTTGTCAATGGCAATGTAAAGCCAGGTACATAAGCCTTCTGCCAGTTTTCAAAAAAAGGATTGCACAACGAAGAAGCCAAGCAAAACTTATCAGGTATTACCCTTTGACGCCTATCACTTTTCACATCGAAACGTAAGAATCGCATTATTTCCTTGAATAGCTGTCTCGACAAAATGTTGTTGAACATCGGAAATCCTAGGTTAATTTCCATAAACTTTACACATACAAATTGTCCTTAAATCCCTCTCGCAATAACCAGTACAATAAACTTTTCCAGCTCATCAAACGTCACATCCCAGTTTATTTTGTCAGAAATTCGATGGGCCTCAGCTACAGAGCATTTTCTTACATTTTTGGGTATTGCTTCATCAAACAAAACGCGAAAGGATGACAGTGGGGTGTTCTCCCTAATTCTGTTAGTCGCAAATGCAGTTGGGCCAGGCTTAAGGCTCAGTGCGTTTTGCTGTTGCAATACCCACGTTGTACATGGGAGGCAGCCAAAGCTTGCCAAAATGTTCCGTCTTTTCTAATCAAGTCCTGATTTACTGCCACTTGATTCGGTGGATCGTTGTCATTGTCTTAGTTAGCACTACTGACACCTGATTCTTCCCCACTTGAATAAACTCCATTTCGTCTAAATTGTTACTTAATGCATCATCTGTCTCGCTGTTGCAGTCTTCTCCATCCAAGCAGTCTGCTGAAATATCTTGTAACGGTAACGAAGTCTGCGGAGCAGTAAAACTTCTTGAGATAATAAATATGCCATCACTAGCAAAACATGTTTCAAAAGCTATCTGAAAAGACAACGCAAGTCAACCTTTGCAACATATCATAAAAACTTGCATAAATCATGGAATATAATGCTGTAATTGATGACAACAGCATTCACTGTACCACAGCAGTCCTAGAGGTCTTCTCCTTGCAAGCACGTGCTAGTCTCTAATAAAATCACTAAATAAGCCCAAATGTCTACAGAGAAGTAGAACGTCTGCTATGACCTCTCAATATTCAATTATTTCTTAAACACAACTGATTGTAACGTTGTCTGCTTGCTCAGGTTGCAATAATTCTGCAAACTTTAAACCTTCTGTAAACTCTAGGTGAAATTTTCAGCTGTGTGCGTCAATTGACGTACTTGGTCGTTCTAGGTAGATATATGACTAAATTTGTTGTCTTAGTCGTAAAACCTTCAAAAAACGCACAAAGTTAACGTTGTAATAATATAAAAAATGTCGAGAAGTTTCAGCAGAAAATATTGGTATTTGATTGAGATACAAGAAACTAAATACTTCAAATGCGTCAATTGATTGGCTTGGTCGATCTAGAGTTGAAACAGCTCCAGCGACTTGGGAACCAAAGTAATCAGTGAATTACAAACCAAGGTATTGGACAACACCTGCCAGTTGATGGCGTTAATCAGGGCCTCTGTGTTTGATTCAAGAAAAACACAACAAAAGAATGCTACGAGTACAAGATGCGATTACACGCCAATTGCTTTTTGCCTTATCGTGCTATCGTTTTGAAATGGTGTAATCACCCCATCTTATTGATGATGCGAATAATCTTTTTGTGATTTCGTTTTAAGTCTGATTTATTCAATGTGTCATGTTGCAATTGTTTGCCAACATTACAGTAAATCTGCTTTTATAGTACATATTTCAAGCGATCGAAAAAAGAGCCATCGACGTCCTTGTGCTGAATCATCCATTTACCAAAGAAATAATCGTAAATTAAATTAAATATTCATTTAATAGTTATAAACGATTAATTAACTGATTTCATTATTATCGGCTCGAAAAAGATTTGATACAGTCAGCATTTCAATTGTAGGTGTGGCGCTTTGGCCATGACGCGAGCACGCCAAATGAAGTTATAGCATAGGCATTGTACAGTTGTTCCAATATTGGAACAAAATTTTCAAACAGATATTGCTCAACGAATAAACATGCTACCAACACAAAACTTGCACCTACGTAATAGTGAAAGTTAAAAGAAAAAAAGTTGCATTGATAGAAGTTTAAAATTTGTTTTGATGATGTCACTGTTTCCCCATAAAGATGAAGACTTAGCGTAGATGTTACATGAAGTGTGAAGATTATTTACAGCAAAACTTATGACGTCATCATCACAAATTTTAATAAAAAGATATTTTTGATTCCTAAACAGAGATTTGAAAAAACAGTTTGTTGATATCACATGTGTGCGATCAGTGGTAAACGTTTATTAAAATTATGTTTCAATATTGGAACGTAACTTTTAAATATGCAAAAATAAAATAACCAAAAGTAGGCACTCTTTACGGTTTGGTATTTGCAACCTCCAGTCCATGGCTACTTCTTATGCGCCATGTTCTTTAAGTGTGAAACGAAAAAGCTACGCCTTTTCTAAATTTTTAGCTCTGACTCTGAAAGACATATTAGGTCTGAGGTATTTTCAAGCAAAATGGTAGAAATGTTTTCCCTTTTTGGTTTGTTGTCTCAGAGAGGTATTTTTGGCTTTTAATTTTTCTTTAAACTTTTTGAAGTTCTTTTAATATGACATGGCAAAGATTTTTTCCAGTCATTGTGCGTTTTTATACGGCGGTAGTGTTTTTCTTCAATTTCCTCAAATTTTGGATTTTGCAAACCTTTCTTAATATATTATCATTAGAGAAAAATTGAATCTTCAAAATATTGAACATAGCTAGTAAAGCTTGCTCACCACAAAAATACTGGTAGAAAACACGCATCTTCGGATCCCAGTAAGCTTCCACTAAAATCTAATTTGGTTTTACCCACTCAATCTATAGTCGATAACTGATTGATTAATTCCAAAATCTCGATCAAATGCTACTTCTTTTTCTAATTGTATTTTGCGCAGTAAAGTCAGCTCTAGTCTTTCAGTACCTGGTTTCTACAAAAGCAGTCTCAATTACTATAGCTGATTTATTTTTCGTTTTTAATTTATTCATTTCTGCTTTTAATTGTGACAGTTGAAAATCTTTGCCGTATCGGCTGAAATTATACCAGATAAAGCATTGTGACATCACCCTGCATTGCAAAGAAACATAGTTTTAATTGAAGCATCCAAGAAAAAAAGAAAAAAATTAAAAAAAGGAACGCTTGTTGGGTGAACAATAACGCTCAAAACGTTGCCGAATTTTTGCCAAGCAAAAAAAACTTTCTCAATACCTTCCTTAAAAGCTTTCAACTACGTTTCTTTGATTAGTATTTTTTGAGAGAATAAAAAAGTTTCTGAAATCAAACGTTGATTGTGATTATTCCCCAAACAGTGACAGTTTTTTCACGTTAATGTCGGATTTAGGTTTTTTGGGACTAAAAATTATTTTTCTTTATCAGGAGATGTGCATTTTTTGAAAAATAATCTTTGATTTTGAAGTCAATTTGATGTCAGAAAACCTTTATGACAATCACCTTGGAGCGGTGATCAATTGTGCCAAGTTTGTACGCCCAGGAGTTTCGGAGAAATAATAGCGCTACTTACTTTTTTTACTCAAGCACGAACGTAGGCCACACAAAAAAACTCTGCTTTAAAGCATAGATTAGTTTTGCATGTTACAGAGGAAAAGATAAATTTCTGTTTTCTAATGATTTTATTCAAAAGCCGTATTTGCACTTCAGAAAAAGAAAACATGTACTTTGTTTTGATGGTAACGAAAGATCAAGAGTAATAGCTGCAAATGAAGCGATGTTGAATTTTGTATTTCGATGGCAGTCGTATCTCGTATTCTCACTTCAGCTACGCGATTGACCGCTGCGTGCGCAGGCTGACAAAAAAAGATAGCTTTGATACGAAATTGAATGTAAACTTTTTTTTTGCTGTGAATCTATTTCTATTTTTTGCTGTATTATCATGTAGAAACGTCAAAATAGCAATCTATTTTTACCTACATTCCAATATTGTCAATAAATCTCAATCAACTAATTATTTTCAAAACGTTTACTTTTGGAATAATAGTTCCTTTTCCTCGAAAGTAAAAAATCGTTTCGTTTATAAAAGTGTCTTCGTCATGGTTGTAAGCACAACCAAAGAACAAGCGCTCGTATTCGAAAGCCTGACGATTTCCAGTGAGCTTGACGTCAGTTGGAACTGAAAAGTTAAAATGCTTCACTTGGTTTTCTCAGACCATTGCCAGGTTAATGCAATCACAAAGCAGAAGCCGATGCAACGAAAACAAAAGAATCAAAAACAGCTGAAAAATTGACGTAGGGCTTTGAAATCCGCTTTGCAGTGGTTAAACTTGGATTTAATTTTCTTGTAGAGTCATGCCAAAGGCGTTACAATATGATGATTCACAGCTTCTCTGCTTGGTGCTAAACACAAAAGAAGTTGGGTGGAGAAAAAGTGACAAGTTCGCTTTTGTGTCTTTGGAAAAAGCATTTACCGGGAGCCCCACTTTCATCTATCTGACTGGTGGTGAAGCGGAGCTGTCTACCTTTGTGATGGCTCAGGCTGATTACAGATGTAAGCAAAGCATAAGCTCCCACGCAAAAACAAATGAACGCAATCGCATGTTTTAGAATGACAAGATTTTATCTCAATTGGCTGCCTCACAGCAAATGCAATCACGGTTACTGAGGGTTTGGGCATAAACAGTCGCAACCGCAAAATGCTCACTCTGAGATTGTATCAGCAAGCTAACGCGGTAAAGCATTTCCAAGCTAGGACACTATATCGAAGCAATTGCTTGCTGATTTTTTTGCACTGCAGTAATCATAAACCTCCCTGCCAAACCGATGGAAGGATATCTGGCTCTTTTTCCTTGAAGTTATTGGATATTCTCTGCTACTAAATTGCCTTCTTTTTTCTATTGAAAGAGGTAACTGAATGATACCAGATACCAGTAATGATACCAGTAACCAATACCATTTAGTATCATAAAATCACAAAACTATGACCCATATATTAAAAAAATATAGGTTTATTGAAATCGGACACCAATGGAATATGTATACAGAGTCTATTTCTCCAAAATTTAATTTTTTCCCTTCTCTGGCGAGGCTGAGTTGTGAAGTTACCAATCCAAATCTTATTTACAGGACCACCTACCCTTTAGTTTCTATATCAGAAGATCGTTGTCGCAACGTACAATTAAAGTGTACATTAGTCTGCGATAGGTATGTAACGTCATACAGACATAAGCTTATGTTCATAAATGAATGAATGAAAAATCACTTTAGCCCAGTGATTCTCATAAATTTTTTCGATGCCACGCATGGATAAATTAACGACGCACCAGTGATAACTTTAAAGACACTTGTTGAAAATGTTGCTTATATTGATAAAGTGTTGAGATAAAGGGCGATGTCCCCCATTAAAACGGTATGAAGAAAGTAAAGCAAACTGCTTTTGACGACGATATTACGTCATCTCGTTTTGAAAAAGAAAAGGTCTGCATTTCGTTTTGGAAATCTCAATGGGCAAAAATTTAAGTTTCAAAAAGTTGATTGCCAAAAAAAAAGTTCTT
Source organism: Trididemnum clinides (assembly GCA_963675345.1). Classification (NCBI taxonomy): domain Eukaryota; kingdom Metazoa; phylum Chordata; class Ascidiacea; order Aplousobranchia; family Didemnidae; genus Trididemnum; species Trididemnum clinides. Next base: position 20,050,808 of record OY776284.1, on the reverse strand, counting down.
CCTTTGTTTTGGAGACAAAAATGTGCAAAATTTTTACCGACTTAGAGGTTTTCCTTTTTTGCTGCTCTGTCCCCTTCTTTAAGGAAGATTGAGCTTACTTATTAAATAATATCAAACTAATAAAACGACTAACCTCATTTAATGATTAATACTACAGCCCTCCAAAAACTTTGTTCCTAAATGCATTAATGATGCATCAAAGCAACAAAAATATCAAGCGTAAACCGATTTGGTCAAGGGCTTGCTTATTTTTGTAAAGATTGTCAAATCTCGGCAGAATTTGTTACACTGCCCATTATATATCTCTTTCACACTTATTTGTCTCCAATATTTCGTTTCAATCAAGAAATTGGCGGGACTTTGTACAAGCAAGACGTAGCCAAAAGGGTAAACAATACGTAACGATCTTTGACCAGAGTTTAATAGATCATTTACAATCGCAGAAATCCAAAATTTGTTATGTTTACAAAATCAAAACGCCTCAACAGCGAATCATCACAAGTAAGATTGACGTTGTCTTTTTTTTTTTGTTCATTAAATCAAAACATTTAACGATTGGATTTATTAATAGAAGCTATAACTCTCGGCATGTTAAAACAATGTTACAAACGAAATTTGAACCCACAATTACATCAATCAGTTGATTAATAGTCATTAGCTTATAGAGTAGTGCATAGAAAGTTCAAACCCAGTCATCGAGCAGACCACTTTCACCATCTAAGAGTGTCGGTTGGTGTTGCTAACATAGCAATACGAATTAACGAGGCAATGTTGTAATCATTTCTATATAACAAGTATTGGTTTTTAGAGCGCCCTAAATCTTAGTTTTAAGAAATGAGCTGTAACATTCAAACATTTTTCTATAGGTTGAAAATTATCAATTCTAAATATTTGTTTTAATCGGTCTTCGTTTGACATCGTGATGCTATCTAGCACTGTTAAGTAAAAACAGCAGCAAGCGGCAGTTGCTGCACTCATTTTCTACCACCGTTTTGAAAGTAAACGTAAATAGTAAATCTTATTACTAATATGACGCCTGTTATAAGTACAATGATATGTTTCAGCATTCATACCAGTTTGAATCTGTTTTTTCAATAATGTAATGGCAAAAATGAAAATTACAATGATAGAGCTGTAGGTGAACTTCACGTTGAATTGTTTTTGTAGTACAGCCGTGTTTCGCACCTAACCGATCTTAATTAAAACATTTTATCACGTGAGACAAAGTGAAACAAACTGCCAAGTTTTAACGTAAATCTAGCAAAATTTAGAAATAATAATTATTTTTTCTTGCACGAAAACTGGTCCATAGGTTATCCACTTCAGCCATAACTTAACTTATTTTAAGAACAGGCTGCGGATGCTGGATTCTAAGGTCTGGATAACTTCGCTTTTATTGGCTTCGTTTATGCATTACTTTGGCTGTGTTTATTGAGCAAGTTACATTTGCGCAGATGCCAGATGCTTTATTTTTATTACTTAATTCATGATAATACGTCAGTCATTTAATCGTTCTTCCACGATTTTGAATTTGTGCCCGTAGCCTTTTACTCACACAAATGAGCGCATGAGAATTTGTGAATTATTTGCTGTTAGTAAGTCAGCACGATCTTGATTTGTAGATAGGAAGGCTGGTATTACGGGTATAGTTTATGAAATTCAAAACCTAATCAATACAAAAAAATTTATAAAATATAGAAGTTGCTAGTTGCTAGTTAGAAATTTTCAAGGCAATATCCTATTAAAAGGGATCTGCCTCCAGCATCACACCAAGAAAACAAAAAATTTTGCTCAGAAATGATCACCAACATCATACGGTACCATTTAGCAATCTATTAAATTATCTCAATAACCCACGACCGGTTTCGACCTTATCGGATCTCATCAGGCGGGTGTAAAAAACAATCAATAGTAACTATGCTGGAAAAGAACAAATTTACCATTGGCTGCCAAAAAAAATGCAATACAAAACAATATGATACAGCCAGGGTTTTTTGAGACGTTTTTGGGATTAGATTTGGGTCCCTAAAAATAAAAATCTGGTCCCTAGAATCAGAGAAAATTAATTGTGTCCTAATTGTGGATTACGTCACATGATCTATATAGATCGAAACTCGAAGAAGTGGAGATGAGATGGAGATGGAAACTTTTTTTGGGGGGCATCAACTTCATTACACAATGCCCGGAGAGAAGTGCAAAACATATCTAGTCATTTTAAATTAGTCAAACATTTTTTGAGTCCCTACCGGTTTATATCAGGCATCCAACATTCCCCTTAAAAAATCTGATACAGCAATAACTATATCATGAGGGGTCTTATTTAAGGACACACACACACACATGACATTGACAACAAGTCACATCGGTAAGCTCTAATAGGGGTGTAGGATGATTGTTTGGACTTTATCATTTACAAAATATAGAAGTTGCTAGTTGCTAATCAGTAATTTTCAAGGCGACCTCCTAATAAGAAGGATCTGCCTCCAGCATCACACTGAGGTGAAATAGAAAAGTTTGCCCAAAAACGATCACTAACATCATACGTCTACACCACTGTGTGAAATCATAATCACCAAATATACAATCGCACCTATCAGGGATGTGGAAGCGGAAGCGGAAGCGGAAGCTGGAAGCGGAAGCGGTGAAAGCGGTCCTTTTTCTGTGGAAGCGGAAGCGGAAGCGTGAAAAACCTATTGCTTCCGCTTCCACATAGGTTATTTGACTTGAAGAGTAACTTGGCGAAAAAGTTTTTTCCATTTCCCAATGTCGATTAAACGATGAAGTTGCACTATAAGCTGGGTTACCGTCTATCTAAAACAAAATATAGAAGTTGCTAGTGGCTAATTAGCATTTTCAAGCCGATCTCCTATTAAGAGGGATCCGCCTCCAGCATCACACTAAGGTAAAATAGAAAAATTTGTTCAAAAATGATCACCCACATCATACTGTACCACACAGCAATCTATTACATCATGTCAATAACCCGCGACCGGTTTCGACCTTATTGGGTCTCATCAGGAGGGTGTAAAAAACAATCAATAATAAACATGCTAAAAAAACAAATTTGTCATTGGGTGTAAAAAAATGCAATACAAAACAATACGATACAGAAATACCGATGTGACTTTTTGTACATGTCATGTGTGTGTGTCCTTGAATGTGACCCCCATGCAATAGGTATTGCTGTATCATATTGTTTTTATTGCATTTTTTTGCACCCAATGACAAATTTGTTTTTTTAGCATGTTTATTATTGAGTGTTTTTTTACACCTGCCTGATGAGACCCAATAAGGTCGAAACCGGTCGCGGGCTATTGACATAATGTAATAGATTGCTGTATGGTACGGTATATTGTTGGTGATAATTTTTGAGCAAATTTTTCTATTTTACTTATCTAAAACAAAAAATAAGCACGCTGCGGTGAATAGATGTTTTCACCGAAAATTTAAGATATCCATTACAATTTATTGCTTGGAGATCATGTGCCATTTCACCCAAAACGAAGGTGTAACACCCGATTTGTTACCGCCACCTGTGTTGCAGGCCTGCTTTACCTTTGCAGATCCACCATCCACTTTTCAAAAAATTTTAAGGTATTTCTAAAACAAGCTGGCGGGCGGCATGCCGTCCGCGCACATACGGTTGCTTGCTGACTCCTGCAAGAGCAATTTCCAAGACAAAATAAACACGCAACTGAATAATAAGCACAAATCCTAGAAATAAGCACTTTTTTATTTTTCTAAGACAGTGTTTTTAAAAATAAGCACAAATGTTAAAAATAAGCAGGGTATGGCAACCTTAACTATAAGTATGAATGAACGTGTGATATCAGTAGCGCGAGAGAACAAGAAAAAGTAAAACTAGCATCACATTTTATATTGATTACGGGCAAGAAAAAGGTAGTTTGGACAATGAAACGTAGCTAATAAAATGATGATTTGATTAAACTTAACTAACCTTGGTTAGGGAGTTAAAAACGTTGAAAAAGAAATTACTCACGACGGAAACAACTTGATCATTCTACATCAGTGCTCTTCAACAGGGGTTTCGCAAAACATGCAGTCGTGTTCCGTGAGTTTTAGGGGTTCCGTGAGGGGACCGCGAAGGTTCTTCGTTTATTACTGGTAATTATTCTTATTTCAATATATTGATTTCTTATATGTAGTGGTGTTCCGTGTATGCAGTATAAATAGTGATGGAATCTTGTGATAGCAAGTTGCAGATTGTGACGTAATTCTGTTTACAGCTTTAGGATTCTTGAATACAAATAAGGTCAACGGGATGAGACGAAATAAAGTGTAGCAGTTCAGTGCTCCAGGCTCGGAGACCCCCAGCATTCCATTGAAGAACCCTGAGGGAGTCGAGAGGGGAAGAAGAAGCAGGAGGTGAGAAAAACAGCCAGGATCATGAGGCGGCGGTGCGGGTGCAGAGGGAGAAGATACAAAGTGGGCGGAAAAAGGATAAGAGGTTTGAAGGCGAGGGTGAGGTGCGGGTGATGCATTAGCAGAAGGGGACCAGATGGGCCAGATTGAGCAGTGGAGTTATACCAGCTGTAGGAGTCCAAGGAGGAAGATGGTAGATGTGGGATCTCCAAAAAAAGCAGGGAGGGAAGATCCAGAAGTGAGAGCTGCCAAGAATTCTGAATTTAGAAAAGGAGAGTAATGAGCATTTTAAATGAACCCAATTAGAGCATGTGCAGCATTGCACTGACCTACCCCGCCAGGTCACATTTCCAGCACACACTAAACAGGGAAAGACAGGACAAGGGTTAGGATGAACGTTGCCACTCATCATGAGAAGGAGAAGAATGAGAAGACGGGCAAGAGAAAGGAAGGAGAAGAGAGAAAACAGGCCGATTTTAAAGAGGCTGCGTGCTACCCTTCTGCGGTAGTTCAGAGGGCTTCACGGCGAAAAAATGGTTTGTGTGAGGGGAGTGCCCGGGGTAACTGAGACCCTCGGGAAGACCAACAGCAATTTTAACCCAACCCAAACAGGATTGGGGACCGCACCACCACGTTGAGGCGGCTATTGATTGGTGTAGTTCAATTTTGCTCGCTTTACATGTATATACTATACTAGCAGATTTCCACCCGTCGTTGATCGGGTAAAATGTAAAGAGAAGGAAAATAAATATAGGCTCGTAGCCCCCCATAGACGATTCTGATCGAAATCAAAATACCGCAGATTTACCCGTCGTTGATCGGGTAAAATGTAAAGACTGATTAAATTTTTACATTGAATAACCATATTTTAATATAGCTGGAATAAATATAGGCTCGTAGCCCCCCATAGACGATTCTGATCGAAATCAAAATACCGTACTTGGCTTCCCTGGAAAAAGTTATATAAGATTCATATGTTTGTTTGTATCTAAATGTCTCCAGTTTTATTTCGTTGATCGGGTAAAATGTAAAGAGAAGGAAAATAAATATAGGCTCGTAGCCCCCCATAGACGATTCTGATCGAAATCAAAATACCGCAGATTTACCCGTCGTTGATCGGGTAAAATGTAAAGACTGATTAAATTTTTACATTGAATAACCATATTTTAATATAGGTGGAATAAATATAGGCTCGTAGCCCCCCATAGACGATTTTGATCGAAATCAAAATACCGTACTTGGCTTCCCTGGAAAAAGTTATATAAGATTCATATGTTTGTTTGTATCTAAATGTCTCCAGTTTTATTTCTATAGCGGACATACCGACAGACACACATTGAGTTTTATATATATAAATATACGACAGAAATTTCGCACTTCACTATCCAAAAAGATCGGAGTCAATACGTATTTGGGGACGGACAGAAAGTCCGTAATGATGATTAGAGTTGAAGTTAAATCAAAGTCAGAGTTAGTTGAGGATAGAGAGGGAAAATCAGCGCTATACGGTGTAATTTGTTGTTGTGACGACAAGTTATTGTCGAGAGCTGTAACATATGGTCATTCGGTTTAGATCTGAGAAGCATTAGGTTAACTGTTATAAAAGTGGTTGTAATTAGTGAAGGAACTTGAAATAACTGTCCATTCGCTGAAGTGTTTAATTATTTTTTGAATTGTAGAAACAAAATATTTGATTTTCTTGCAAGCAATTCGTGATTTCTAAATTTTGTTAGTGGGGGTTAGGTGACAAACGCGAAAGTACAACAAAGGTTCCGCAATGACAAAAAGATCGTAAAGCACTGGTCTTCATTCAACATGAGTTTTAATACCTAAATAAGAGAAACACAGAGTATTTTGGAACAATAAGCTCAAGCGAAGTAGGTAAAGTAATAGCAATATATGAAGGTTTTTGTCTTCTTAAAATGATAAAATTTATGAGAACACAGGCTCACAACAGTTAAAAAAAATTGTCAACGATCGTTTTCTCACTTTTTGTTAGTGGAAGCGGAAGCGGTGGAAGCAGAAGCGGAAGCGATAGGTGTGGAAGCGGAAGCGGAAGCGTTTGAAAAATAACCGCTTCCACATTCCTGGCACCTATAGAGGAAAACTTTTTGGTTTAAAGTGGGTTATTAGACTAACGGGTGCCAGGCTGCAAGTGATTTAGGAATAGCAGATCTAGAAGCTGTTAATGGGAAGATGTATTGCTTCAGTCGGAAGTGAAAAGTCTAAATTGACACATTGACATTGTTGGTGAAGACCTTTACTTTTATCAACTTTTTGAGAGTTCAATTAAAAAAAGTTTTTTGCGTCATATGCAAACAAAGCTAAACAAACCAAGGCAAAAAAGCTAGAAGGAAGGTATGCATTCTTCACATTACCTCTGGGTCTACCACAAAGGTAAACCCATTGCTCTATTTCGGTGGCAAGACATATAGGTGCAGCCAAGTGTCACAAATATCATTACGAGAGGTGAAGCACCAAGACTTGAAATAATAGAAATATCGAATTACCTATTTTTGTAATCGTAAAGCGAAACCCATTACCGTGTTTACTTCAAACTTTGATATTGTGCTCCTCTACTTAATAGAAAGAGCGAATAGAATCTGGGAAATGTCAGTGAATTTGTGAGTAAGACCAGTCTTAATTCAAATCACGGAACGGCAGCCGAAATTGGGGGCATAGGAGCGAAGCTACCGTTTGTACGAACTTATTGTGGTTGCTCGCTGAATGCCGTTTGGATGACTGGCGCATCTGGCTAAACCGATACATCTAACCTAACGGACAAACTGGTAGCAAAGCCGGAAAACGCCGGCAAGTCTTTTCACACTTCTTCGACGATGAAATCAAGGTATTTCGAAAAGAATAGTAAAAACAGTCCAACAAATCATTATATTTCTAATTAGATCAGGGCTCCCAAACTGGCAGCCCACGACCACATCCGGCTCGCCATGGCGCGTTTTGTGGCCTGCGTTATGATAACCGCTTGTTTCGAACCAAAGCATTGATTTCCAAAAAAAGGTCTTCACATTTTTCTGGGTTAAAATAGCCCATTTTAAACTGAAATACCATTGATTTTGTTCATTATTTTTTTTACAATACGCTCTGGCCCGCGCAAAATCTAGATACATAAATATGGCCCACATCACTAAATGAGTTTGGCACCCTTGAATTAGATGGCATCGTTATTTTTGTAAAATAATTTATAACGGTCCAGTAACAACTGTTTACAATCATTTCTCTGTGATATATACCATCTAAATTAAAAGTTAAGTAAAAATAAACCAAACTGTGCAGGAGTAATACACTAACATATGGCAAAACATGTTATGCTAACAGCAGGCTTTGCCCTCTTTCAACCGACCAGGGTTTCGATCATCAAAAAGACGTGTAACTTATATAAACACTTTGTGTAATGGCGGTTTTTTGATTTTACATATATTTTTATTGATTCATACTAATCGCTAGTTTTAAAAAAGATTTGCGAGGTAGTTTTTTATGGTAAAATTACGGGTAAAAAAAATAAAGCTCAACAGCGAAACTCAGTTAAGAGCCCAAAACGATGCCATGTACCACGAAGCAAAATCTTCCATAATAGAAAGATGTATTCTGTGCTATATAAACATCGGCTTCCATGTGAGAAAAAATATAAAAAAGTAGTCAACGAAACAAGCACACGATTTTTTGTGAAATGAGTAGTGAATAATGAAATGGCAATTAAGCAGACAAAGTTGAGTATTTTCAAGAAGCAGATGGTACCAACGTTTCCAAAATACAAACCTGAATTAAGCAAGCAAAATATTTTTTAACACGAAAAAACAAAATCCTTTATGACAAATATAAATAACCGCAAGATGAAGGCATTTTAAAAATAATGATAACTATTTTGTGGATTTTGCGTCGTTACTTAAGTCATGAGCTTTTGTTTCTTGCAAGTCAAGCTGCTTTAACGCGCATAACAAAACCGGGTTGTGCAAATAACTAAAGTGCGATCTTGATAACCTACTTCCATTATTTCACAATTGTTCCAGCTGTGGAAATCTGAAACTTTCACAATATCTTGATCAAATGCTTTTTTACTTTAAAGGTATGGTTTAAGATTAGCAAACATTTTCTGCGGGTAAATGCGAACATCATTTTAACCTTTATTTTGGTGTACGAAATGCTTTTAATTGTGAAAAGTCCAAACCGTGTCTGCATGTACACATTTATTTGTTAAATGTTGTTGCCAGATAAGCAATTGTAGTTGCTAACATTTTCGTTTGAAATGTGCAATGCAGGTATCTACAAATTTATTACCTACCTCCACTACAGATCAAATTGTTCACTTCAGTAAAGTGAGAATTTGCTTGACATCGAATTCTCACTGAATTTCCCGCATATGTTCCATTTTTATAGATTAACATTGCTTTATTTTTGCACTGCAAGTATATTTCCTCTTTGTAGGAAGCAATTGGATAGTTATGAAGAACATTTTCGCCCGTTTCGCTCAATGTAATTGATTTGCTAATAGAGCATCCTGCGATAAACGCACAAATATAACTTTCATTAAAAAGATTCAACACAAATTGAAGCTTTGCAACATACTTCTCAAGTTTTAATAATGACTTTGGAACAATGGCTTTGCGAGAGAGTTATTTCTTTATTTGTTATACTTCTATCTTCCAGACTCACCGAAAAAAAGCTCAGCTAGGCATAGGACAAGTCGTTTAGATTTGATTTAGGATTTCAATATTCAATAATGTGTGTGAATTGCTTGATATTACTGTGCTTTCATTAAACTTACTGCCAATTATAATCTATCAAACAAAAGATTAATCATCGTAAAGTGTCAAGAACACTACGACGTAATCATCGTGAGATCTGATAATACAATGAGTCGATTACTGATTTGCCGTTAGCTTACATTTTACTGACCAAATTGCGCTGTTGCTTTTTTGTTTGTTTGTTTACCCCTCCTTTTCCTCGGGATGGAGGTACGGCATGAATTCATGCCGTCAACCTAATTGGAATTAGGCCAGGGGAAAGATGGCAGCCCATTTCGAACCAGTCTTGAGTGACTGGTAGCCCCACCACCAACAAGGCGGACTGCCACTGGTGGGTACCCAAGAGTCGTCTGACATGCTGGGTTAGCAACTTCACAATTGTAACCCCGTGAAGTACAGAAGGGCCACCTGTCTACCACATAAAGGTGGAGGCGTCCCGTTAAGTGCCTTGCCCAAGGACACAACGAGCAAGCCTGCCGGCTTGTTCTCCACACTATCCCTTTTATATGCTGAGCGCCAAGCAGGGAAGCTGTAAATACCATTTTTTAAAGTTTTTTGCTATAACTCGACTTAGGGAATGAACCCCAGGTCTACCGGCTACGAGGCGGACGCTCTATCAACTAAACCATCGCGCCGGTCACGCGCTGTTGCTTGCTGGTTTAATTTGCTAACCCAAAGAAAACGTAAGTTTTGGCAACTAGAATGAAAGAAAAAACTAATATACTGAAAGTAGGAAAGGCAGCCGTTTTCTGTACTGTACCTCGGTGCTGTACAGATTGAAAACTTTACCTGTCAGTATTGTTCGGCTCTGCGACTATGCGTAGCTCAATGCTCATGCAGTTTGAACACTATGCAACGCCGAGTGCAGAAGTTTCGTACCACATACGAAACTATCGGCACTATGTAATTTGCGAGTATATTGAAATCTTTGATCTATTATTTAAAAATTTAACACATACATCGAGGCCGAGAAATAATTATTCCAGCATATGAAATAGCTTTAAATTAACGTAAAAACGTAATATTTGAACATTTGTTGAGGGGTTTTTGATTACATATTCGATACGAAAATTAATAATATATTCGTTTTCTGTTATGCCGCCTGATTATGTTGAAAAATATATCGCAATACTTGCATACCAGAATAAAACTCTTTCTCTAATAATGCAATTGCAAGTTTAAAAATCATAACAACTAAACTGTAGGTAGAACCAACGTTGATATATCTTTGCAGTACAGACATGTTCAGACACCAGAGATGGTGCCTGATAGTAGCCTAAAGATCTACTCGTAAAAAGTATTCTTACTAACTCAAAAAGTTATCAAGTGAAACTACAAGGCAAAGATAACTATTGTTCTTAGGTAGAAGCAGTAAAGAATCGAACTAATTACGTATTAAAAGAACAAAATAGTTTCAGTTTTTAGCAGTTTTGTCCTGTATCTCTCAAAACCAGTAGCTCTTGATTGAGGGTGTTTGCACGACATAGGATATTAGGAGAGATTATTAATGACACAAGGTTTTTTTTTGTCAATTTAGTGATTTAACCCCGCGTTGGTGCCCAGAGGTATTTTGGTACTCTAGCGTATAAAATTTGTTTTTGTTTTGAGTTGACAGCACTTACTTTTTTTTTTTCAGTAGCTTTTTGAGCATCGGAGATAGGGAATAGCTAAAAATTTAAAAAAGCTATAATCTTGTTTCTGTTTTCTTTTTAGGTATGACACTGATAGCTGCTGTAAGAATATACTGGGAACGCAAAGAATGTTGCAAGAATGTGACAATTCAAGTGATGCTGAAGATGATAGCGAAGGAAAATCAAATTTTGTGTCAGAAGATGAAGCAATTTTTGATAATGATTGCCATAGATCGGAGCGTGGTGACCCAGAACAATAACCAAGCCAATCGATGCGTGACAAATGACTAGAAGAAGAACAACAAATAATGACTACAAACGAAAATGATGAGTTCAATCCCCGACCTTAGAATATGTTTGGAGGAAGAAAAAAATAAGTCCTACATGCAATGGTACCGGTACCGTTTATTTTTAGAAACGATTTATCATTCCTGAAATGGTTAAATTATATATTGACTGAAAAGATCGATCTGCTCTCTGTGAAAAGAGAGAAAAATATATCAACAAAGCAAAGCAAGAGACATAGATGTTGGAGAAATGACAGTTTTTCTACGTCCAATACTATTAGCTGATATCTATCACAGCAGCAGAATGAATCTGGATGACTTATGAAAACAGGGTGGTACAGGCATAGCAGCAATTTGACTGACAATGTCACCACTTTAACTTTTCGCTTTTATATCGCTTTCTCTTTTTATTGTATTGCATACGGTTTGATGACAAAGTAGCACGACCTCCAAGAAAAGAATTGAATAAGCTTGCCCCAGTATTAATTCTTTTTAAGCTTTTTGTGGAAAATTGTTTGAAGAATTACAAAGTTTTTAATGATTGATGACATGCTTACTACTTTTAAAGACAGATGTCCCTCTAGAAAAAATTAGGAGCAACCTGCAAACTATTGAATTAAGATGGAAGCACTGGCCAATGTTAAAATTCATATTTTGTAAAATCGTAGTTTAAAAAGGAAAACAGCCTAATGACCGATTTAAAGGTAACAATTCCTTTTTTGCTGTAGTTACAAGGCTTGTCTTGGAAGTCTCAAGATCAAGCAAAATGTTGTGTTTGATAGTTGGTATACCACTTAACCACTAGTCGTAAGTACACTTCAGGATTATAAATTCCTTGCTGTGGAAACACTTCGCAAAAATCGACGTGAAATCACCCAGGATTTTTTAATAGTGAAGAACAGGGCAGCTTGCAACAGTATGTTCGGATTTTGATATAACTTTAAACCAGTCTCCAAAGTGCCTTGAAGTAAGAACAAGGCAAACGTTGTCTTTTTCAGTAGCATGCATTATGATAGGAAAATTGGTTCTGAGTCTGGCTACATGAAAAATAGGGTTGCTCGTTTTTAACCTTTTTTAATTTTTCGCGAATACAATAAAAAGTTTTGACTTGATTGATGTTTTTGAAATTAATGTTTTTGTATTCTCACAACTGTGGAAGATCTTTTTTGGTGAAAACGTCAAAAAATTGGATTTTATGCTGTTTTTTAGAGGTAAAAAGAACACATTAGCAGATTAAAACTCCTTTGCGCTCATGCAAAACCAATACGACGCCTTGGAGTGTTGCGACGCACAGTTTGAAAACTATTGACTTTAGCCATAAACCAACTTATTGTAATGACTGAAATATAGATGCTTCACCGTGGGCTCCGAGTTAATTCGTTTACCCCTTGCTTTGTCTATTCTGGGAGCAAGTTACATACTCGCAGGCACCATAACATTTAACTTTTATAACCAGGCCTTCAATCATGAAAAAGTTGTCGGTAGCAGGCCAATGATTTTATAATTTACATGCTGTAAATTCATCGATCACTTTACCGTTCTTGCACAACTTTGAATTTTTGCTTCTATGCACTTAATCAAATAAATGGATAAAAAGATGTAGAATTACTTGCTGTTTTCAAGAAAGCAAAGCCTTGATTTGTCAGTAGGACGGTCGGTATTTTGAGTATAGTTTATCAAAGAGTTTGATGGAATATTAATTCAAAAAATACGTTTATAGGTCTACACCACTGTGTGAAGTCATAGTCAACAAATGCACTGGTAACTATAGAGGAAAACTTTTTGGTTTAAAGTGAGTTATTAGACCAACCGGTGCTAGGTTGCAAGTGACTTAGGAATAACAGATGTAGAAGCTGTAGGCGGGGAGATGTATTGTTTCAGCCGGAAGTAAATTGACGCATCGTCATTAGAAGTGAAGGCAAGTATGTCAAATTTTTTAAACATAATTTTCAATCGAGACAGATACTAACAAACTTTACAAAACCCAGGCTAAGAAAAGCTGGTGAAAAGGAAAATTGTATTTCCACATCCCCCAGGATCCGCAATTGAGGTGGTTTGTGAGTTCCTTTGCTCTATTCCCGAAGCAAGGCACATAGATGCAGCCAAGAAACTTGATGTCAGCAGCATCATTAAGAGAGAGAATTGCAACAAAAGGGTGAGAATAGCAACAAGTGGTGAAATAAGCCTAGCAACAAATAAACTTGTTTTTTTATGGTAACACAAAAACCAATAAGGTCCCGATCTTCAACTTTGACCATCTGCTCCTGTGCTAAATAGAACCAAAGAATAGGATTTTTGAAATGACAGAGAATTTGTAAGACCAGTCTCAATTCACATTATCGAACGACGTCCGAATTAGGAGCATGGGCGATAACTATTTAAGTTACTGGTTTCAAAATTGTTGTTTAGGTGAAGCTAGCACAGTCAGCTAAACCGATATTTCTAATCCAAAATAACCGACTGGTAGTCCTGCCGGAAGACAACGGCAGCACCGCCAAGGGTTTAATATAGTTTTGATCTTTAATTTGCAAAAAGCAAAAATAACAGTTACCCCTTTTCGAAAACTAAAACGTACTACTAGTATAGTTGGTAGATTCTGCAATGGTATATGGTGTAGTATGGGGCTACCTGGTAACCAATCCTATACTCTGAAATAAAGCGTTATTTCTTTTTCTAATGAAGTATTTGCATCGCTGTAGGCAAGTCCAATATAGGCCTGTTTGGCAGTAACAAAATATTCGTCACAATAAAGCCAGTTTAAATGTAAGCCATCGGGTAGGCACAAACAAAATGGTTTACTAGGGCTAGAATTGCAATACGAATTTGTGAGTCACCATTCCTCCCAAAATAACAATGCATGTTTTAGCCTACATGCTACAACAAATCAACCCTTCTATTGTCAATCTAATTTTTAATGGTAAGCTTTCTGAACTATATTCTAATTCAAATGGCCTCTTTGCTAGATCATCTGTCCAGATGATTTGAAAGACTTTACCAGTAAATTGAGCTTAATTGGATTACGTTTTGCAAGGTTAGTTTAATGGTTTGAAGATTCACACAGACATAAATCACAAGAATTATGTTGAAATGCACTGCAAATTGTTTTCAACATAATGTTTGTGATTTATGCCGGTGTGAATCTTCAAACATTGAACTAACCTTGCATAACGTAATCTAATTAATAGTTCCACCTGAGTGCGGCCGTCGCAATGGATTCTCCTGTCACAAATGGTGAGGGCACTCTTGGCAGCAAGGTGTTGCTTTGAGGTCACTTGGCCTGCGGATCGTAGTGGATTCTGCGAGCTTCATTTTGCAGCAAAAACCTAAGTGTCTCCATTAGCTTTACCATCTGTCATGAACATGCTTGCGTCGCTTGTCCGACACATGCTTGCATTTGCATATAGAGAAAACGAGTTTATGTTATTGCAAATGAAGGATTTGGGTTTGGGGGACGGTACAAGCCCTGCTGAGGGGTCCAAAAAGACGAGGCGCGTCTAGGGATGGTCTCGTCAAATTGGGTTGAGTACATTGTTTGCAATACACTGTAAGTTGTTTTTAGCATAATATTTGTGATTTTTATCGGTGTGAATCTTCAAACCAAATGTGCTTAATTGCATCTGCTTAACTCAAAACCTAGATTTCTCGAGCAATCGCAATGTCGTGACGCAAAATTATCACTGTGACCCTCAAGCTTTACCAGTCTAAGATTACATCACTTTTAAACCCTTTAAATGCCGAACTATGAACATAAATTTTTTTAATGAAGTATTAATATATTCCGCAAAATGGTGTTTAAAGGTTGAGGTAATTCTTTTTTAGTTCGATTTAAGGCAAATGACGTGAGCACAAATGTTGCTGCCATTGGCTCTTAAAACCATTTATTGAAGACACCAAAAAGCATGAAATTAAAACACAAATTAAATTCATACCAGAAGTCTGTAAAACCTTTTGAGAGAATTTTGGACATAGACCATGTTCCTGATCGGTTAAAGCAGTGGCGCTGTCTGCAATTTGCTTTAAACAGAGCCGTTTTTCAAATATTTATCGGATGTTTTGATATCTATCTGAGTTCGTTTTTAAACGCTTCTTTTAAAGATTCTGTGATATGAAAAAGATTACGTACTTACTTAAAAATATCACTTTGAGGTAGTCGGTTCTTGTTCGAAGTACCTCATCTTGGACGCCGAAGCAAGATATAGCATAAAAACCTAAGGCTTTATGCTTCGGTGTAGCTGTTTCTTTTAACTCAGTATAAAAGGATCGATTGCCTTTTTCGTTAACGAATTCGCGGCAAAAAACTTCCAAATTACTCTTCGAGAAATAGAGTGTTCCATTACACGTTCCATTCTTTCCAAATGTTTTAAAGTATTTTTTTATTTCTTTTCCATATAAGATAGATTCTCGATAGACAACTTTCCTTTGCCAATAACATTTTACAAAAGGTTGAAAAACAAAATAGCATGCAACCGTGAAGTCTGGAAATCCTATTGCAATTGTGTTGTTACTATTTGCTGGGTTTATTATTGTTACATTATTTGACTTCGTTCTTGCAACTTGCCCGGCAATCATCAGCAAAATACAATTTATATGAAACATTTGTAATAACTTATAATTTAACTACACACCTGTAAAGCACTAGAAGATGAGAAGAAAAACCTATTAACAATTTTTTGAGTAATTGTTTAAGTTATATCGTTAGCAGTTTTGGCATTATGGGGTTTCGACTTTAGCATTTTTCATGTTGCTGTTCATCTCGCACTTGGGCATTTGACTGAAGCCACTTATCAAATCAGATTTTGGTTTCGTCCGGCGTCTTGCCGTTATATATAACCGAATATACAGTAGTTACAAGTCGCTCCCTCTCTACGAGTTGACCTCCATGCTGTTGTTCTCACGAAGATGCAGTAATGTATCTGAGAAAGTTGGCTTAAACAATTTTGCTACAAAACTTATATATAGACTTTTTGCTTTTCTAAAAGTAAAAGCCGTTTGATTGTAAGGAAAAAAACAAAATTTTCGGGATGGATTGTCTTCTTCTCAGTTCTTTTTTTGAAGTTTTTCTCTAAGCCTGAAACATCCATCACGTAAAAAACCTTTAAAGTTTTAATTGTAACTGTTGGCTCATTGTTGTTATAAAATTCTAATAAAACTTTACTGAGCTCTGTAAATTTGATAAAAATTTTGGATCAAGTGCATAAATTTCCCCATGTGGGGAAATTTATGCACTTTTACACTCCCTTCCAGTGTACACTGCCCCGTACATTTACATACCGGGCCTGCCCCTTCAGTGTACACTGCCTTTCTTTTAATGCCCTGCCAGCTGAGATTCGAACCCTAATTTGTGCTTGCTGGATTTGATGCTGTTCTAATGTTCTTAAGAATAAACTTGATAACTAACTTGGGAAATTTTCACATTTGTTGTTGTCTTGGGGAAAATTTTGCACTTGTTCCAAAATTTTTTCTGCCTGCAAACAAGTTAAAATATTTTTTCCAGGTTTGACTTGCATGTGATGCGGTTCAAAAACTTCTAGTTTTGAACATATTTTCTACTTAACTTTTCAACGACTTCCAGTTGCAGAAAATAAACGGTAAACAAGCCACTTAAATTGTGAAAACGACAAACCGCTTTCACAAGATTAAATGATAAGGTCATAGATCAATTTTAATGCTTGTTAAAAAAAGTTATGATGCCAGTTAAAAACAGAAATGGCACACTAGAGGTCTATTTTGTAGCTAATTAGTCAATAAATCAATGTCGTCATAATAGGCAGCAACAGCCAAAGCTAAAGCCGGTTGGATTCCTAATACACGATCCCCACTAACTACCTCTGGGATGTAAATGTAAACCCAAGATTTTGGTTATGGAGAGCACCAGTTTGCCATTTAAAAATTAGTCCCTTACAATGATGACGTGCTAAATAAGATTTGTGATAATGTAAACTTTATCATGCTACGCCTTTTTAATAGGATGCTTTTTCCAACACCAACGGACTCCCTTCTTATTCCTATGGGCGTCTAATCTATCTAACTTTGCGGAAAACAATGCGCTCTGTATGTCGCTCGAAGACTGCATTTAAGCAATCTGCTTTTTGTTTATGGTCATTGCCACTTTAACCTTTTTGTTACCAACGTTCCATAAATGGAACAAAACTTCAAGACGCTCGCAAACTATCCTATGGCCTAAATTTAAACTACTTTTTGGTTTACTGTATTATTTAGGAGTTGTTCTTTCTTACTAGGTATAATTATTACTAATAACTTGCTTAGTGAGCGAAATATAAGAACATTTATTTTGTAAAAACTTACGTTTTCAGGTGGATGCAATATTAGGCACTAAATATAGCAGGCATTCCTCGTATGTCGAGTGTAACGATATTTCAATCAGATCACTTCGTTCTTTCGACAAATTTTCTATTCAAATTTAACGTTTCGCTCCCCTTAGTTACCGGGGAGCTTCTTCAGAACACGGTAGATGTAAATAATGTGACATACAAACTGTACAACATAAAATTACAAAGACTACCTGTATTACTAAACACTAAAAATTATTTATCAACAGGGCAGGCAATCACGTAATAACAAAAACATTGTTACATCACAGATACAGGAGTGGCCAAGTGAAAAGTGTAGTGAGAAACATAAGACATTACTTATTGGAGACGAACACACTATAAACAGTCGGAAAATTCGCACCATCATTGCGATTAATAACATTACATGAACAAGCCTTTTGATTTATCAAAAAACTTTCCGCAACGCGACGTCTGTATGCATGTGATTCTGACTTCAGAATTTTGACATTATCCCAATCTATTCTATGATCGAATTCCATAACATGTTGACTCAGCGCTGACTTTTTAGTGTTAAAAGTCTTGACCGCATCAACATGTTCCCGTTTTCTGGTTCTAACACTACGTCCTGTTTCACCTACATACACAGCATTGCAATCCCGGCAAGAAATTTGATACACCAAACCACGCTTTTGTTCAAAATTAATAACATCTTTAGGTTTGCGAAACAACGAAGACAACGTGTGATGTGGTTTTAAAGCCACTCCGATACCAACTTGAGTATTGATACCAACTCAAGTTGGTATCGGAGTGGCTTTAAAACCACATCACACGTTGTCTTCGTTGTTTCGCAAACCTAAAGATGTTATTAATTTTGAACAAAAGCGTGGTTTGGTGTATCAAATTTCTTGCCGGGATTGCAATGCTGTGTATGTAGGTGAAACAGGACGTAGTGTTAGAACCAGAAAACGGGAACATGTTGATGCGGTCAAGACTTTTAACACTAAAAAGTCAGCGCTGAGTCAACATGTTATGGAATTCGATCATAGAATAGATTGGGATAATGTCAAAATTCTGAAGTCAGAATCACATGCATACAGACGTCGCGTTGCGGAAAGTTTTTTGATAAATCAAAAGGCTTGTTCATGTAATGTTATTAATCGCAATGATGGTGCGAATTTTCCGACTGTTTATAGTGTGTTCGTCTCCAATAAGTAATGTCTTATGTTTCTCACTACACTTTTCACTTGGCCACTCCTGTATCTGTGATGTAACAATGTTTTTGTTATTACGTGATTGCCTGCCCTGTTGATAAATAATTTTTAGTGTTTAGTAATACAGGTAGTCTTTGTAATTTTATGTTGTACAGTTTGTATGTCACATTATTTACATCTACCGTGTTCTGAAGAAGCTCCCCGGTAACTAAGGGGAGCGAAACGTTAAATTTGAATAGAAAATTTGTCGAAAGAACGAAGTGATCTGATTGAAATATATTAGGCACTACCAAACGTATTTCCTGTTATAAAAAATTATTCATCGATTGATACATTTTAGTTTACTAATATAAAAGTATTTTCACTCAAACGTAAGTAAGATGTGCGGCCAATAACTTGTTATAAATTTTTCGTAAAGTTTTATGTTCCATTTATGAAACAGTGGCGGGTTACTCTACAACTACATTAGAAGACAAGCAAGTGTTAGTTTTCAGCCCAGACGTTTATTCACGCGTAACAATAACTTTAAGTAAACAAAAGAGCGACCACATTTAGACTTATCTGTTTCACTGACAAGCAGTTAGTTGTTAGAAAGCAAGCGAGTGATTGACAGTTATAAGTAAAGATGAATTCAAAGTTTTCTATGGAGTAAGAAAAACGACAAGAGTAGCAGCTATTGCTGAAGCGCATGAAGCTATCAAAGAATTAAGAAATGTCGTCCATGTCATTGTACTTCCGCCAAATGCAGGTGACCCCGGTAATCAGAATAGCGATAAAGAATAGGTTTCAGCTGAAAGTATAGAAGAAATTTACGAACCAGCCGGAGAGCTTGAGATTGAAGAAGATTTTGAAAGCGACGAGAAGCTGGACTGCCTTTGCCAACAAGTACCAAATAAAGACGACAAGATGGAAAAAGTCTCTGGTTTTAAAAGAGCTTTTCAAAGGGAAGAACTAATTTCACCAAAACTTTGTCAGATTTGAAGGGAAATTCACCTTACCAGTGTGGAAAAATTTGTTTTTCGAGAACATACTGGAGCACATTGCTCTTCAAACCATATTTATAGCAATCAAGATCAAAACAATCCACATTTTATGGTATCAAATAAAGAAATGCCATTTTTAGTAGTAATTTAAAACAGAGGAAGAACTCCGAAATAGACCAGACGGAGAAGCTGAACTTCCACAGGACGTGAGATTTGATAAAATGAACCACTTCCGAAAACCAACTTCTCAAGGACGTCGTAAAATGTGCAAAAAGATACCAAACCATGGGTAAAAACTGTAATGTACAGCTGCATGCAGAACGTGGCAAGCTTTTTTTTGAAGTGCATTATACCGAATAAAATCACCGTATGCTATTGCTGATTGAGTTTACGAGGTATTGCGTAAAAAGCGAAACGCTGTCATTGAAGCAACAAATCAGTAAGGCGCAATTTCGTGTACGGTAACCCGCCAATCCACAAATGGAACATGATGTAATTCACTTCCGGAACAAGGTATGAGCATTAAAATATAAGTTATTTACTACCTACAAGCACACATATATAAAAATAAAACAGATTTGAACATGAGAACTATACTCGGTAAGAAAAAGGTTAACTAAGCGGCTCAGTAATTACTATTGAAACTCACATTTATCTACACCGCGCAGTTGCTGCAAGAAAAAGCTTACGCCTTAAAGATCCGTGTGATTCATTTAGCGAACTTTAATAGTGTTGAAATAAGGAATGGTAAAGCTACTTTTACCAGGCTTTTCACTTTCATTCGTAATGCTGTATATCACAGCATTGGAATGCTTCTGTCACGTTCAGTTAGGATTGAGCTGAGTTGGCCTTGCGCTTGCATAAAGAGTTCCGCTCAATTTTGTGTAAATGGAAAGTAGCACTTTTTTCAGTCTGTGCGTCTAGTGCGAAGAATTAAACCACTGACCATATAATCTGGCAATGCCCCATATAACGAGCTTAAATCGGGCGGAAAAATTGTCGGCACTCCATTTCTCCACTTTGCTCGATTCAGGGCATCCGTCTTCTTTGAACCAATCTTCTTAATCTCTACTTCCACTTGCTTCTTCCAGATCTGCTTCGGTCGTTCTCGCTTTCTTTTGCCACTCACTTCAAGATCTATAGCAACTCTCAAAACACTTTCGTCATCCCTTCTCAAAACATGTCAATACCATCTGACTCCATTTACTGTTGCTAACCCATCTACAGTTTCCTTCAACCCCAGCACGTCCATCTATTCTACAGTCATCTTTCTGTCCACAACTTTCCGACCGCACAAGGTTCTCACAGTTCTCTCCGTTCTCCATAAAATTATGTTTCATCTTCTTTTGAACACTGTTGTTTCGTTTCCATAAAATATTGCTAATCTTACGCAACAACGATAAACTTTCTGTTTCAAAAGAAGCCTATTTCCAAGTATCAACTCTCCACATTCCCTAAATCTTATCCAACCAATTCTTACTCTTGTTGCAATTGCCGATTTACAACCACCACTAGCATTTAGTCAGTCTATCTACTAACAAAATCCTTTACTGTCTCTATCAGCAAATAAAACCAAAAATTCATTTTTTACCAAGGTTTGCAACACTAGGCGGCGTGGTTTGCTGGTCGGTCAAGGTGGTGTTTCGTGATAAAATGATCAATTCGATTTTCACCCAAAGCGAGCTTCAACCGATGGGATTTTATAGTGTTGAAGAGTTTTTAATGAGAATATCATGGCTATTAATAAGTTTAGTACAGCATTTTTGGCTTCAATTTATATCATCACAGGATCGAGGTAGTTAGTTTTTGCTAAATTCTCGTAGATTATTGGGATAATTAAGCCAAAATCTATTTAGTATTTCCAAAAAATTTACTGAAATCATGCTTTTTGCCTGATCGAATATACTAAAAATCTCATCTACGATCATCAAGCATCTTAAAATATTAACAAGGTCTCAGCAGACTACACAGCACGTATAGTTGTCAGAACTTACAATGTCTATAAAGTCCAACAATATTCCAATGCGGCTTCGAGGAGAACACAGCAGAATACTTGACTCATTCTAATATTTTCCAATAAAATTATTGTTGACAAAACCTGAAAAAACTAGAGCGTAGAAAAAATGTGAGACTTTTAGGCAAAAATTTTTTTCTTGTCTGTTTAGTTGCGTCAACTCGAAAATAATTTAGGTTTTGTTCAGCATTATAGAATTACTATTGACGTAAACGTTAAAATTAATTTATTATAAAACGCAAGTCAACTAATTTTCCTCTTTAAATCTTGCACTTTTTAGCCTAAAAGTTCGAAAGGAGAGAGAAATCATTGGTCTGTTACCATACAGAGGATTCCTGAGCAGCACAAACATAGCAAGAAAAAACTTTTTGGGTAAGGTAAAAGAAACATATTTTTTGCATTTGCTGTCCCTAAATTTTGGTGGATGAACTTTTTTGAAGATCAACCTTCTTAAACTGTTTTTGCATGAAAATACTTTTTATGAGTACCTTTACTGGGTTCAAGAAATTTAGGAAGATTATGGGTCCTTTGACCCTCCCTTAACTACGTCTATCATTTGGAGCGTAGCACAGCACTCGCACTCCGAGTTATGATTTTGACACCGCTTTTACTTCATTTTATTTTGAGTCAATACTTTTTCATACCGTCAATTTGCGTATTGCCTGCTCTTCCAGTGATCTAATTTATTTTGCCACGTTGAGTTTTTGAACGTTTAGGCAAAGTGCGTTTAGGTTTTGGAACTTTAGTGAACAAGTGCATGTAGTAAAATTATTCGTAAAATGACAAACAGCTACGTAGTAATGGCAGGTATTTTCTTCAAAAAATACAAATCGTTCTTGCCACAAATCTTTAATTATGGCTAAAAGCTAGCTTCATCAAATGCTACAAGTATAACTTAGTTTGTCATTTACAAACTAGAAATGCGTCTGAGGATCTTGCACCTTAATTCAATTTTACTTGTAGCACTTTAAAAAACATTTTTAACTAACACCAAAAAACGTGCATGCAAAAATTATGTGGTGTTTTTGGAACTAGAAAGTTTAAACGACACCAAAAATAATTATTTTAGTGCTGGAAAAAGTAATTTTTTTGTTTAATGCTTTAGCAATTGATGATCAACTTAATCTTAGAACTAAAAAGTGCAAAGCGTTTAACAAAAAAAATTTAATTTTGAAGGTCAATTTTACTTAAAACTCTTGGTAATTTTTACCAAAAGTGCCATGATTTGTAGTCTAACATTTTTCCTACATCCAAAGGCTTGCTATCATTATTATTTCAACCCATTAACGTTTGCTAACATTTTTTTCGAACCGTTTTATACTACTTGTGTACTAATCTGATGATAGTTGACAATATCAGTAACCTCTTCTCATGGGCACTTTTGTAATTCTTCAAACTCAGTAAAAACTTACCTTCTCACTGTACTTACTACGCATAAACTAAAAGGGTGTGTAAAAACATCTACTAATTAGAAATATCTGCACTTAAAACTGCTGTTTACAGTCCTTTCGTCCAAGCTCAAACCAGACTTTACATCAAACAAGAAATATTATCTAATCCAAATTGTTAATAAATACAGCTCATAAACCTATTGTTACACAACAATTACAAGCACGTATATCTGTAGGAAATAATGTAGATATAAGAAAATTGGATCGGAGGAGCAATGTAAAAATTTTACGTATTTCAAAGTAAGCTATCAAAAACGGGATGGGCATAAATTTGATCCGATATAATAGATTTGTTGGCATTTAAACTCAATATCCGATCATGTTTTATTATTCGCTGCTGTTGTACATTTGTTTTGATCCCTATTTCTTATTACATTAGGCTACATGCTTGTTACGAAATAATGTGCTTGAATCTAGTCTTGAAATAACTCAATTTGACTTAATTGATCTCATAGTTGCCAAATTGCCTTTTTTAGGATTATTGTGCTATCGCCCGGAATTTTGGATATTTCAAGTGGCAACTCTGACTTGTAATTTAGTGCTGTTAGTAGTGCGGTTAGCCTAGGTTGGCCACTCAATAGATTGACTTTCAAAATTGCCAACTCTCTGCTATATTGCCCAGCATCTGAATGTGGAACCCTTCCAAAAGAAGAAAGAAGTCCATAACCCCATGAACTTGATCTACGTGCTTTTTTTCTCATGAGCATTAAAATTTTTTTCTCATAGCACTAATATCAAATAGCGATGAGTAAAAATAGGTAACTTTGCTACAAAAACGTTATATTAAGGTATTATTAACAATTACCGTCTTTTAAAAGCTTACAAAATTTGCTTTCCAGAATATGTTACTCCAATTACTTAAGGCTAAGGATTAGTTTACGATAGCTTATTTGAAATTGGTTGCCATATTTCATGTTTCATTCCTACTAAACCTAACCAACTAGCAATTGTTAGACAAAGATGGTTCTTTAATATATTTTGACTACTTTTCCTCACAACCATGGTTTTTGGCATCTGTCGACCTTTTCGAAAACATTTAACAAAAAAATGAGGTCTCTAAACGTTTATCAAATATAGCCACAAGCACACAAAATATTGGTGCCCACACTTCACAAAATTGCAATTTCTAGAAAACTAAGTCCGTTGGTTTATTTCATCTATTCTTTCTCGAGTGCATGGATTGAGTGCTCTTTGATATTATCTATGATAATATTCAAAAAAAGTCATTGAAAAATGAAGTTTTACAAATTTTAAAATGTAGGCTAATCCAAGCAAAATACTTGGTAATCATCCAAAAAAATGACTAGGGGTAAAGATGGTCCTGTCTTATCTTTTGCAGCAAAATGTTTGCGGTGAACTACATATGATCTAAACCAGGAGGTCAAACTGGCAGCTCGCTGGCCAAATTTGACCCGCGACGTGATTATCTGCGATCCGGTGAGAAAACCTGACCCTCGAATTTGATCTTCGAAAAATTGTTCTTTCAAAGAAAAAAATTCTTCAAATTGCATTTAAGTGAAAATAACGATAATCGCTGTTACGAGAACATTTATTTTCAAAAATAAGTTTTTAAGAAGCTATTGAGTAAAAAATGCGAGAAAATCTTTATTGAAAGCCGAGACCTCCAAAACAAATTATACAGTCAGAACTTCCTAAACTTTTTTACAACTTATTCCGGCCCGCCGAAAATCCATGCATGTGGCCCACAGCACTGAATGAGCTTGGCACCCCTGGTATAAGTGCTAAAGCAATTTTTTTTGCGATTGGGCGTGCTGGCGCAGTCAGCTGATTTGTTCTTTTTAACTTCGACATTATTAATGAAGGCCCAGCTATTGCAATAACTTAGCTGTGAATGTTTCATTTCGGGTTAGTTTGCTCTTTGCATGACGGCGTTTATGCCAGGGCCAAGAAACATGCACGCGTCAGAGGTTTTAGTTTTTTTATTGAATTCATTATAAATTTTTTATTTTAATAATTAGATAAGATCGTAACCGGTTGTGGGTTATTGACATGATCTAATGGATTGCTGTGTGGTACCGCATGATGTTGGTGATCATTTTTGAGCAAATTTTTTTATTTTACGTCAGAAAAAGTGGTAAGTAGCGATCCTAATATTTAGTGACTTACAACGGACTGTTAGGTCATAATCTTAATGCTATCTAATGCTTGCCACCATATTGCGAGAACAGCAGCAGGCAGCAAAACTATTTACTATCATTTTGACAGCGAACATAAATGGTAAAGCCAATTACTGATATTTGTAATTGCAAGGATATCGGTACAAATCACTAATCTTTATTTAGCAGTAGGAGGTCTGGATTAGGGGCAAAGTTAAATGTAATAAAATTCCAAATGTAAAAACAGATCAAAAGGAAGCAATAATAGCATTAATTTGCAACACTGGATTAAGAGGAAACGTTTTTGTTTGAAAAGATCTTAGTAGGCGCATAGGCGCCTACTGGAATAATTTAAATGACTTGGGACAAAGACATGGCCTCTTTCATTGCTATAGTCGAATTAAAGCAAACAGCACAGGAAAAATCTTCATGTCACTAATATAAATACATGATGGGGCCCACCAAATTGTCCAATAAGCCTATCACTAAAAACTTATTTCTTTAATTGTCAAAATGACCAGTATTTGGGCGACGCCATCAATTTTGATTATGTTTCACTCTCCCCCCCTCCTCCCTTACACTTTTAAAAATTATGAATGGTAATTTGTGGCATCATTCTTTCTGTTTGAATGCTTCCAGTATTGATTGTTAGACCAACATTATCACCAGTACATGCACAGGAAATATGGCGTATATCTACTACAACATTTCGTTGTTACTCTCACAAATGTTGAAGCTGGCGTAGCTGCATTAATTCAAACGTTTTAAATCGGGACTGGTGATAGTATGCCCTGCCGGGATGAAATCGCACCATACTTGGGGGAAGCATGTTTTCTATTTTGGCTGATAATAATAACTTATAGAGATACCAAGATCAAAGCTGAAAAATTGAGAAAAAAAACCTCTTTTAACTTCACTGAGCACACCTAAGCGAGGAAACACAAATATGAATCATAATGCGTAGCCATCAGAGACCTGAGAAAAAATTCAAAATTAACAACGTCACTGTGTCAAATCGTACTACATGGAATATTTTTTTGGTGTTTTGCTTTATAATAGCTTCACAGAGCTACCTGGATCAAACCAAACATTTGGGGATAACCAAGGACTTTTTTAACTCCCCAGTGCACGTTAAGCAGGGAGAAAAAACATGTTCCACAATGCGTAGTCAGCGAGAACTTGAAAAAGTTTAAGGAAAAATCAAGAGAAAGCAGCGTCACTGTGTAAAATCGCACCACGCAAAAGACATTTTCGATATTTTGCTTGAAAACAGCTTAATATCAAAAATGTGTTTCATACTTCCAAACTACGAAAAACGCAAGGCTCCCTTGGGTTTATGTAAGCAATGAACAGAGTACATAAACCTAAGGCGTAGACAGAATCTTGAAATCAAAAATTCTATTAGGAAAAGAAGTACAAAAAATCGTGAAAATCTTTTGTGCAGAAAACACATAAGCTTTCGGTAAGTCTTCATAAAATAGCATGATATGTAAAGCTGGCTTGGCCGGTTGAATCGACACTCTCAATCTTTACGTTACTGATGGGGGTCTGCGGGTGACGCCGTCGTATATAGTTTAAAGCAAAGATTTTTTTTCTTTTACATATACATGTTATATGTTGCTTGTTAAGGTATTTATGTCTAAAGTATTACAATAAAATCCCGGGTTTAAAAAAAAGAAAAATAAAACCAAAACCCTGACAATTTATAAAACTAAATTTAGAAAGAATATTTGTTTAAAAATAACTTGGCCTGATGGGCTTCTACTAAAATATCGTAAATGATTTTGGGGAAGCCATAGCCGTTTTTTGTCGCTATGCCGGAAACGAAACAAATAGCGCTTCCAAAGAACTTAAAACCACAAATATAAATAGGAAAGGGGCAGCATCACATCGCAAAATAGGCTTATCACAAAATAGTTTATTGCTGCAATTGTGAAAGCAATCACCATTACGCCGCTATCATCACTTTAGACGGTGTTTCAATCCCTTCATAGTTACAAGTATTTAACGATAATTTGTGGCAAAATTTTTTGTGAGCATTACTTGTCATGATTAAGTGAAAAAGAGGATCACAATTTCGTGTGCAGGAATTGTGAAAGTGTATAAAATTCATTAAAGTTTTGCTACTGCTCACACAAGAGCCCTATAGGTGAAGCCCGGGCAGCCAGTTGAACCGAAATACTAAACCTCGACATTATTGATGAAGGGTCTCTGCCGGGCGTCGCCGGGAAAGCATGCTAGTATCTTCTGTGCGAAGAACATTCTAGATGTTCTAGAGCAGGCCTTCTCAACTTTTATGTTCTGCAACCCCACTTTAGAAAAGAAATTTTAATGAGTAACCTACACGTGAATGACAACAATAAATAAACGCCTCGTTGCCAAAATCTGAATATGTAAACAGAGTGCGGCAGAAGTAAAGCCCTTTTGGTTATTTGTTTTTCTACTTTCTTCTTGATTTCCTCTTTATTCTAGAAATACACCTTCTCTGTATCTGAGCTTTCTAATTATGAATGGTTTCTTTTTTATTTTAGAATTTGTATCATTCACTGACATTTTGAAAGAGAACTAGAATCGTATGAAAAATCTATTACTAATATCAGTCTTTCCTAGCAACATGGAAATTACAGCACTAAGATATCAGTTTGAATCAGATTTTTTAATAATAAAATGGCGACAAGGAAAATTATAATAACCGATCTGTAGATGAATTCTCTTTAAAATACCTCGGTAATACAGTCATGTGGCACGCCTCAGTACTCTTAAATGCAAAGACATTTTTATAACGTGTAGCAAATACTAACAAAGTACCGATTTTTATGCCGGTACCAAAGACCATACGCGCAGCCAGGCAGAGATTTTAAGTTATACAAGGTGAGACAAAAGTAACGCCATTTTGTATTTTGTAAGTAAGAAGTTATTCTTTTCTGAGGCGAGACGAAATACTTTTTTTACAAATTAACCCTTTGAATGTAAACAGCCAATTAGATCGCTACGTTTTGGATCACGTTGAACTTTGTTGCATTAAAAAAGCTTTTTAAATAGATTTGACTTTAATAGGCAAGCAGCAGACCTTCCCTACGGCCTATGACGCAAGTTTTTCGTTGGCTAAGAAAGGGAGGTGGCTGGCTGAAATTGGTCGCAGGCATTCCGCAACCATGTGTAAGACTTCCTAATTTGCAGAATTGATTGGGGTTAATATCACAAGTGTGTGTGTGTTCGGCTGCACCCCAACCAAAGTCAACCTGTCGTTTATTTACAGCCTCTCGAAATGTCAGTTTTTTCGCATTGTTTCTACATGTGTTTACAAACAATTGATCTATCTGGGTTAGCTTCAAAATATTGTGAGGTTTACCAAAAAGGCGATGACGTAGTGGTTAGAGCGTCCGCTTCAGAGTCGGTAAACCAGCAGTTCATTCATTTCGTCCAGCCATACCAAACGATTTTTAAAAATGGTATCCACAGCTTTCCTGCAGTGATCCACTCGGCATTCAAAAGGAGGTTGCGGAGAACAAGCCATCAAGTTTACTTGTTGTGTCCTTGGGGAAGACGCATAACGGGACGCCCTCTTCTTTATGCGGAAGGAAGGTAGCCTAGTTTTCCCTTGGAAAAAAGGGTTGGTGGCAGGAAGGGCATTCGACCGTAAAAACAAATGCTGATCAGAAATTATCTGCCGTGGTGACTACTATTCGGGAAAAAGCGAAAGACAACAATCAATAAGGCAAAGGTTTGTATGGTGGTAAAATCTCCTTGCTTTCCCCTATTGTTTATGACTGGAAAAAAGACTATCGCCATTGTTTGTAATCTTTAACCTCCTTCTTTTGCTGATCATCCATTTCCTTTCATAAAGATATACGACTATCGCCACTGTTTGTGATTTGCTGATCTTCAATCTTCCTTTATGAAGACATTTCAACAGAATCAACCTGTCATGGTAAAGATACCTTTCGACACACTCGATTTGTAAGAAGAGTGTTTCAACTCTGTATCGTTGGCGTAAGCAACAAGCATAAATGTGTGGTACTGTATCATGCTCGTCATAGATGTTAACGTTGAAGAGAAAAGGTGCCATGCATAGATATAGCTAGAGAGGCTGCATATCCCTTACCCTCCCAAAGTTTCGAATCCCGTCAAACAATAAAGGTATTTCTTTGATAAAAAAGCTGCAAAACTTCGATCTCCGCAACATGTTTTCCAAAAAATTAGAGAACCTCAAGACCAAAATGTTAGAGAAATAAAAAGTTCAGACACTATTTTCAGATCTTCTAATATTTCCTTCTGGTTACCCTAAGATGCCACGACAGGTTTGAGATCCAAATTCAACAATGAACTGGTTTTATTGATTTGTGAAAAACATTCTTGCCGATTGCTTTCCGCTTTACTATTCTTGCTGCAAAAGATTATTGGTTCCACAGGAACTATTGTTGTTGTAAGTCAGCTTTGCTAAATTTTCCATTCCATTTACTGGATTTACCATCCAATAAACTGCCAAGTCGAGTTCTCCACAGCGACCTTAGCGTTGGACGAAGCTCTGTAGGTTGCGCACTCCCCTACAGAGCTCCGTTTTCAAGGAGCTGATCTCCAAGGAAAAAGGTTTTTAGTTTGAGATTGGGTAAATCTTTGATTTAATTAGAAGGGCGAAATAAGTACTCACAATTTTTTAAGGGCACCAAGAAAAAAATTGAAAAATGCTGTCTTTACATATCACAAATAGTTATCTGCATGCTGCTAATAGCCTATTACACACATCGCAAGCTCAAGCAATGTATCTTAAATTGCAACACATTATCACCATCAAAAAAAATATGGCTTTATTAAACTAACATGTTGAGATACAACTATATTTAACTGCCTTATCTCGGTCTGCGAATCTGCAATTTCCATAAAGGAAAATTTTGGCAAACAAACAAACAGCAACATGTAAGATTCAACCGGATCGTGTTGGATGCATTATGAATAGCTGTGACAAGTATTCACAAAAATTTGCGCTTCCTTTCAACAAGCATTTTTGGTTTTAAAGAATGTTTAAAAAATGTTATAAGAAAAACATATCTTGAAAAATCGCACATAGATGAGCTTAAAAACTACAAATATTTTAGGGCAATCAAGGCGTCAGAAAATTTTTTCTCAGCAAAACAACTTTCAACGTTTACATTTCTTTTGAAGTAGCAGCTTTAACTTTTCTCAGGGATCTTTTGCTTTTTTTTCGCGATTTTGTCTTTCTTCTTTTCATCTTTTTGTTCTTAGTTTTTCGTGATGGTCTTGATTCCTCTGGACTTTGTTCTTCCAAATCATAAAACGATCCTTTTGAATACACCTGTTGATATAATAGATGGTGAGTCAATTGCTCGGTTACTGTTTTACGCGCATGATCTCAATTTTTGTTGCAAACCTCAAAACAAATGTGGCCTTCAAGACGATTAGACTGCTCAGCCTCACCATCTAGTTGCCACAAAAACATGAAGGAATCCTGTTAAGTACCTTTTCTCATAGCTCAAGCAAATTTTAGGCTTTGACTTCACCCTGAAGATGACGTAGAACTTCTACGCTTATGAAAACAGTGAATACAAATTAAAGCAGGCCAAAATTTAAAACAACAACCTACTACAATCAAGACGGCACTAAAAACTCTATGCCATCGAGGCTTTGTGATTTTTAACCCCCATGCCAGTGTATTTGCATGTAATGTGGGATAAAATTGGCTGTGGTGGACTTTAGGAATAGAAAGAGAGAGCAGTCATAAAAGACCTGCAACTTGACAGGCAAAATTTGAATTGAATATTAAAAACATGAGTTCAACATAGTTTTGGAACAACTCTTTTCTTTGAAATATCAAAAATATTTTGAAAAACTTACCTTTTCTTGTTTAAGTCTTGCTAGCTTGTAGAAGCTTGTTTTCCTAAAGGGCATTCTATTTTCTGGGCTGCAATTTTTGTTTATTTAGTGGTTTTTTTTTAGAAAGTAAACTAGTTAAACGGAATGGACTAAGCCCTTTTATAAGGAGAGCAAACACCTCGGTTTTCTACTCCTTATAAAAGGGCTTGTCATCTTCTCTTTTCATTTATTGACTAAGAAGGGTAACCTTGAAGGTATTCAATTGTTATTTAAAATTGTTGATGTTCTTAAACGAGGGTTCTCAACTTTTTAATGATTGTGGCCAACTTTTGCTCTGTTACTGCACTGTAATTAGAATTTACTTCAATTCCAGGATAAGTTTGATTGGTGTAACAATTTTACTCTTTAAATTTTTTATATATCAATATATAGTCAACTTTGTTGTGATATGCATCTGCAAAGTTTTCAAGTATATTAACTAGTTATTACAAAATCATGTACTTAATAAAATTGCAACTTATAATGATTTTTCCAATGAGTATTTATCAATTGTAGTAGTATGTTATTGACATGTTTTTGTTTTCTCATTGTATTCATTCATTACTGCATTTCGTCACTTTTGGTAATACCCATACGAGTGACCCCCATACAAATGCTCATAATTTCCACAATAATTAATAGATTTCACTCAATTTCCACTCAAATTTATTTTAAGCTATAGCAATTCAGTCCTGTAAGTTTGAGTTTACAACATCAACAATTCTGTTATTTACGTTAGTTCAAAAATATGTTCAAGATGGCCACCCTACGCTCCTGACTGCGACTTCGGATAGACTTCTTGGGGCTGCGACCGACTACGGTACGGACAGCATCAAAATTTCCCGGAACCTGACACTCAAGTGCTGCCCGGTGGTAATCTTTTCACTTTTTGCACTCAGTTTTAGCACAGTTCTTTGCTCTTAAATTTCTTTACCCATCTGTCAACTATTGATTTGTTTGTAAAATGGTTGAAATCAAATCGCCAAAAAAATTTTGCCCGCAAAGCTTTTATAGACTTTGTCTCCATATACTCCTCAACGCAAAAGGTCGTTTGCTCAATTGTTCAAGACATTTTTCATAAATTTCTTTAGTTAAATTATATTTTTAACTCCGACTTAAGTTGAATCTGATATATATGATTGGTAGCGTAAATATGAAAGGTTTTATTAACTGCTATGTGGCTATCACTCATTTTGGGTCACCTTATATGATTTAAGCCATTTTTCAGAGAAATATAAATTTTCTCTAATACTTGATCTTCGTGGTGCTGTGTTTGGGAAACAAATTTTAAATAATTCGATACTCAATGATTTACAAATACGTAATTTATACTTGTAACTCAACATAGGCAAACAGCTGATAATATTAGTTGAACAGCTTGATATAGGCGAACATTTTGATAGACCAACACACTTTTAATAAACTGTTCCTCGATATTTTTTATTTCGTTTTTTAAATACATCGATACAATTCTGTTTATCAGCAAACTCTTTGTTTTCAGTCCATCATTCTTTAATCGTGTTACTTCATTATTACTTAGATCTTTACTAGTGTTTTAACTTTTAAAGTTTTCCGAAATGAATGAGGTCATTACATTACATTTTCAATTTCATATATTGTCTTTTTAAACCGCTTTTCCATCGGCGAAAGACACGATAAACATCGGGAAATCGCCAAATTTTGAAATTTGGTAAAGAGGCAAAAGGCGATTTTAACAATGCAGCATGTTCTCTGTTGCAATGTGATTTCAGAATATGGCTGCTTTGTGGTTCATACAAAATGCTTCATAACTTGGAAATTTACCAATCTTTGTCGGGTCTTCTGGCAATAGAAATCTGGCTTAAGCCTTCAACTGTCCAACGTCAAAACCAAAGCAAAAAGAAGCGGTTGACTGCTGAATCAAAAGTCGGAACATCATTTCACAGTCCCCACACTCTTCTTTGGCCTTACGTGCAAGGAGTTGCGTAAGTTCTCATCATATTGACAAATTCTAACATGGGTAGTTGATACAAACATTAGTACACTTAAAATAGATTATCCGCTCCAGTTAGACATGGATGTTTCTCAACTGATCAATGTCCGTAAGCCATTTTTGTGTTTTTATCCATCGCTGTTAATTAGCTATGGGTTTCTATTATGTTACGCTTCAATCTTTTTTAAGGAGACAAAGCGAATATACATGTTCTGCACATATCATCAGCCGCCTCAATGTGATGGTGCGGTCCCCGACCCCGTTTGGGTTGGGTAGAAATGGATGTTGGCCTTCCCGAGGGTCCTAGTTACTCCGGGCACTCCCATCGCACAAACCGTTTTTCGCCGTGCTACCCTCTGAACGACCGCAGAAGGGCAGTGCAAGACATGCTAGCTGGTTTGGCGACGGGCCAGTTAAGCTTTCGATCTAGCTCCTCCAGAATTTAGCTCTTTTAATAAAGCACTCGCATCAATTGATCGATTCGGAGGTTCTTCTTGTGTCCCTACCGCGGCCGACGCTGATAAACAAGCAATCAGGGGGAGTTCGGTGTATATTGAAGATAACTTGCGATATTACGGAACCGTTCACGATGTAGACGACCAACGAATTAGATTCAATGTCGACTAACAGTACGAACGGTTACTAAATATTGGGCTATGCAGTTTCTCGGATCTATTACTACATTGCCACATTCTTCAACTTAGACTTAACAAATTCACCAAGTTAATGTAACAGTTAAACTCGGCAAAGAAAAACTGTTTCAATTGTACTATTAACATACTAACTTTAACTAATTAGCAAAGTACTGACAAGATTGTGGTGCGAAAAACACTCCTAGCGCTAAGGTAACAATTCTTAATTGTAATGAGGTGTAGACTAAAGATCCAAATAGCAACCATCAACAAGTGAAATACGCTTTGGGTTATTTAGTGCGTTGTGCAATACAATGGAAAGGCGTAGAAATCAAGCGATGAACCAACAGTAACTTAATCAAGCTCCGTCGGCTCGGGTTCAATTCTAAATCGAAATAACAAAATGCAGTACACAAATAACAATATTTCACAGGCAGCACACAACTTCTTTAAAATCGGTCGCCTGTCTTTTCTCTTCTCTTGCCAATCTTTGTCTCCTCATTCACCTCCTTCTCTGATGAGCGGCAATGTTTATCTTAACTCTGTCCCCGTCTTTCCTTGTTCACTGTGCGCTGGAAATGTGACCTGGCGGGGTTGGTCAGTGCAATGTTGCACCTGCTCCAAATGAGTCCATCTAAAGTGCTCATTACTCTTTTTCTCTAAATTCCAAACTTTTGGCAACTCTTGATCCTGGAGCTGCCCATCCCTGATTTTTCTGGAGACCTAACTGTGTCTTCCTCTTCGGACTTATTCAGTTTTTAAAACTTCACGGTTCAATCTGGCATATCTGGCCCTCCTCTGCTAATGCAGCACTCCGCCCCACCCTCGCCTTCAAATCTCTTATCCTTCTTCCGCCCTCTTTTTATTTTCTCCCTTTGCACCCTCATTACCGCCTCATGCTGCTGGCCATCTCTTTACACCTACTGCTTCCTCTTTCCCCTGACTTCCTCAGGGTTATTCAATGCAATGCTGGGGGTCACCGAACCAGGAGCACTGAACTTCCACACCTTCTTTCGTCTCATCACGTTGATTTTACTTGTATTCAGAAATCTAAACTCAAATCATCTTCCTCTTTCCGGACCCCTGAATTCTCTGCTCTGCGATCTGATCGCATCCACTCCCGGTCTGAAATTCTCTCTTGTAATGTCACGCACGCTAGCGGCGGTGTCATCATATTCGTCAGGGAGAGCTTATCTTTGTCGTAACTTTCTATCTCCTCTCTTTCTTCGCTTGACCCCTACTCTGATTACACTACGTAGCACAATTTTTGTTTGACCAATTTTTTAAGTGCCCCTTTATGTATTTTTGAGCGCTGAGTTTAAAAATCCGGTTAGTTTTTTTGTATCATCGTGACTTTTTGAGATATTCATACTTTTTTGTTTCATCCGACCTAGCTGTAGTTAGCAGATTGTGTTCTACCTTGCAGTAGATTTTAACTGCATCTCAAGGTTCCGTTCAATACATATTAAACGAAAAAGTCAGTTTGAAAATGGTTCATAAAGAAGAAGGCGTGAAGATATACATAATACAGTTTTTTTTAATAATAAGAGTCATTCAAAAATGCACTGTTGAGCGAGCTTTTCTTTTACGACCACTCTTATCTTTCCTTATCAAAGGCCAAATGTAGTCTCCCATCATTGCACTGTCCCAGCGGCCTTTTTATCGTCTTTCCATTGGCCCAATATCCTGGTGAAATCTCTCACCATGCTCCTCACTGAAGTCACCAAGATTTTCTTGAAAGAAATCCAGATGAGAGCATAAAAAGTGAAGTTTTACAGACATGCGACAACCCATGTTTTGGTAACTTTTGATATGCTTTTTCACCAACTCTTTGTAATTTGGATCCTTTTTATTTCCCAAAAATCCATCAACCACACCTCGAAATGCTTGCCACGCTTTCTTTTCTGTTTCATTCATTTTTTCTTCCAAGGTTTTAGACTATAACATTGTGTTTATCTGGGGACCAACGAATATTCCGCCTTTTACTTTGGCTTCTGATAGCCTGGAAAATATTGAACGAATTTCTTGAAAAACTTCTTTAAAATCCAAAGCTTTAACAAACTGTTTTACTAGACCTAATTTGATATGAAGTGATGGCAGTAAAACTTATTCCCGGCTTATAAGAGGCTCCCTGATGACGTTATACACTCCTGGTGTTAGTTCTTCCCGTTTCAGCTCTACTATTCCACAATCACAAAAAGCAAGAGTATTTTGTGTATCCACCCTGCAGACCCAGCAAAAATCTTAGCATTTTGAAGTCACCGCAAGTATACCATTTATACTGAGTACAATTGAATTTAATGAGCAGTTTCTTGACATTTTCATAGTCTTCTTTCATTTGCAGTGAATAAGCAAGTGGAATTGATGGATGGTATATTGCCATTGTGAAGTAACGCCGCTTGAAGACTTTTGGTAGAACTGTCAATAAAAAGCCGCCATTGAGTAGGATCATGATCTATTCGAACAGCCCGAAACAGGCCTTCTACATCTTTGCAATAGCAAAGGTCAATAACATCAAAATAGACAGAAAACTCCACGTGGCTCTTTCTGTAGGCGGTCATCACCAAGCAGATTCCACTCATTCAGTCTGGTTGTTAACCCTCATCCTACCAACACTTTTTACACCTTAATCTTACCAAGTGGGGTCCAAACGGACCCCAGTGGAAATGTCGCGATTATCATTACAAAACTGTACTTCTTTTGTTACAAATGTTTGTATTTCTAACAAAACAAATTCATAGACTTCACAGAACATCAAAATAAGCTTGCGTTGGTCTGAATCAGAGCTGTACTAAACAAAATGTCCGAGAAAATGTGTTTTCGAAACTAATGCAAAAGTGACAACACAATGTTTTCTACAAACACGCACTTTCTCCAAGACCTCAATCAAGTTAAATTGTTTTGGCATAATTAGACACTTTTACAAAATTATTCTTTTGATAGTGTCACTTTTGCTGACATTCAACACAGACTAGTTGTTGTTTGCTATGAGTAGGGCATACATATTTCTTGCAGGATTCGCAAACACGTCGAACTTTTTTATCAGCAACACGTGGACAAAAGCTGCATCTTCTTTTTTTCCAATTGGCGCTTGCATTTGAGCTTCCTGTGCTGCTGCAGAATTAATCCCAATCATATTCATAGCCATTCGAATAGAAGCTCGTAGTCCTGAAGTTGCAGCCCTGCGCTTGATATGTGGTATTACTAGTTCTTGACCAAGTTCAAGTAAAAAGATTCTTCTTCTCCTTTTTCCCTCAGATGACTTCCACTCAGGATATTTTGCCATCCAAATTACGAAAACAGCTACAGCACCGACATCAATGCAATTTCCAAACAGTACAACAGGCCAACGATTCACCTTTCTTCTACATGTATACAGTGTGCACAAGTGGTCAAGGTTGTCAACCCCACTTTTCGTAGCATTGTAGTGCATTATAATTTCAGGCTTATATTCTTCCCCTTCAACAACAGTGTCATGATGCATTGTTGACAGTGCCTTGATAGCCTTGTTTTTCTTTGGCACATAAGAAACCAAGGTTACTTGGTCCTTGAATCCAAACATGGAGCTGTAAACTTCTCTGCTGTTGTTTGGCTTCATTACGGTAGGTATCTCTGCTTTGTTAGATCGAAATGTATCCACATAAGTTAAGCCATTTTCAAGAAGGTCTTCAGCAAGAGGTATCGAACTAAAAAAGTTATCAGCTGTAACATTCCTTCCACTTCTATAACATGGCGCTACCAGTTTTTTGACAACGCGTGCACCCTGACCAACTTCCCGCGGTTGATCAGGTTGCTTTCCCAGATAGACTTCGCCTTTAAGAGGATAGCTTGTTTCTGCATCACAGCACCACCATATTTTTATTCCATATTTTGCTGGTTTGGAAGGGATGTATTGACGGAAAGGACATCTTCCACGAAAAGCCACTAGTTGTTCATCGACGCAAAGATCAGTCCCTGGAATATAGTACTTTTGAAATTGTGCTTGAAATAATGTCCAAAAATCACGAAAAGCTGCCAGCTTGTCCGTTGCACGCCTCTCTGCACGAGTTGCTCGATTATCAAATCTTATATATTTTAAAATGTCTGTGAACCTATTTCTAGACATAGTAGCAATGTAAACTGGTCTGCTTTCCTTTTCCGACCATAGTGATGAAATGGGCTCATGATTAGATTTATGCAGGCCTGCCAATAAATTGAGTCCGATGAAAGCTGTCATTTCAGTGTCATCAACAGGTATCCAAGTTCTCTCAGCACCAGGGTGTTCTTTGTTCCATTTATTTGTTTTACAATGAGCTTCTCGATTTGTATTTACTACAACAAGATCAATCATTACTTCCGTAATAAAAGAACTGAATGCCTGCTTAGTTGAAGTGCAACTGACGGCAGATGTTATGCCTGGGACCTGTCTAATAATGCCTTGGGTTCGACGTCTTGCAATAACTGGTGGTTGCTTTTGCCAAATTGTTCCATTTTTACCAACAAATATGGTATGAGTTTGCTCAGTTGCACTTGCATCTGGTTGCACCACCCCGCCTTGACCGTGGTCTTGCATATGACTTTCACGTTCGCCCAGGCCTCTTCCTCCACTAAGTTGATTATCATCATCACGGGTAGATCGTTTGCTGATTTCATCTTCATCTGAAGAGGATTGTTTCAATGATTCAGTGTCACTAAAATCAGAATAATCAGATATGTAGTCTCCCTCTTCACTTGAAACGTCAGAATCTTCAAATTCTGAGTCATCTTTTATTTGAATAATACTTTTAAGTACTTCTGAAGCAACATATTGTGCACGTCTATCTCTATTGGCCATTATTTACTCTAATCTGATAAATCAAAATAAGATATGAAGCAGATATAAACGCTAAAATGCACACTATTAGCTGGGGTCCAATCGGACCCCAAAGCGAAAATATATCTAAATGCTGTATAGCTGCTAGCAATCAAAAACTAAAACGTGGGTTGGAAAGGGCTTAGATACTCTAACAAACTCCTGGCATCTCTAACTTTTCGAAGCACTAGTTGGTTTTGGGGATACATTAATACACTGCTGGGATCCGGTCGGACCCCACTTGGTAGGATTAGGGTTTATAACTCTGCTCTAGATTTTGTAAGACCCAGATTACGTATAAAATCATCCAATTCTTGTTTAGTCGGAAAATGAGGTTCTGCACTTGTTGTTGGTGCATATTCTGCATCAGTGTCTGAATTTTCACTTGCTGTTGCTGAGTCTTCACTTAAGTACGTTTCTATCTGAAATGATAAAGAACAAGTACATAGCAAGAAATTGTATCCAGTCTTAGAACATATAAATTACTGTTAGTTACACTTAACCACAGAAAATTACTCACATTTGATGGTGGGTTTGGAACCGGTAAGGCGTCACTGTGAGAAACAAGTGCAATGAATGAGGGTATACTTGGATACGTCATAGCTCTTTTTCCTCCAACCTTGCGATACTTCGAAATGTTTATAATGCAAAAATAGCCATCATCATGATGATTTTGGGGCTCTCTCCAAACTCTGGGAACTGCAAATGACATAACTCTTCCAGAACCCCTCAACCATTAGATCTACAGCTGCCACAGATTACATAGAGTGCCCAGGACTTGTCCTGATTGCCAATGTTCATCACAAAATATAGTCTTTACGCTGTCCAATACATTGTTCCTTTTACAATTTTATACGAAGAATGTTGGCTGCTGATGTAGATGTAGTATCCACATACACACCAAAAGCAATCTGGTAAAGTTTTGCACTGTCTACTAGCCATTTTTATTACACTATTTAAACGATGAACTCAATTAAGATTAACATAAGGCTCAACTCTATAAAATATAATCATAGAGGGCTACTGAGTAGGCTGTTGACATACATGGCTGGCTGTTAGGTTCCTGACTACAACGCGAAACTTCTCTCTGCAAACTCTGAACATGGCTTTCTAATCAGACTATTCTGAATTTTATAGGCTGAAATAAAACAAAAATGAGGGCTGAAAAGTAATAAAAGCACTTTTGTCAGTGAGATTTTACACTCCCATATGCCCATTCACTCCCTCAAGTAAATAAAACACCGATTTACAACATGATACTGCTGACAGAGACAGATCACAGCAAGCATAACTACATAAGAAATCTACAGTTATCGGAAAATCATAAAAAACGGAAATCATTGTATCTTTAAAACAATCGATAATAGAAAAAACTGATAGTACTTTTGGAATCAGCGCTTGAAAATCATACAGACACACTTAAAAAAATTAACCAAACAAACTTTTTTAAAAATTTTGTTACGTAGTGTTATGTACGGGTCACACAACTTCTCCTCGCTCTCATTCTTTAATGTTTATGCTCCCCCTATTCGCTCTACTCCAACAGATGGCAGAACCGGCTTCTTTTATCCCTCCATCCTTCTCTCCATAAATCTCTTCATTCTCGGGGACTTTAATTGCAATTATTCCCCCTGGGACTCAAAAGGTACTACCGACCCCCGTGGGGAGAAAGTATTTGATTAGATCATCTCTTCTGACCTCCCCCCTCAATGATCCTGACATACCTACTTTTTTCCATCGCTCCTCTGGCAGTGGCTCCTCCCCTGAGATTTTCTTTGCTCCCTACTCTCTCGATTTTTCTTGCTGCTGGGAGATGCTTTAGGACTTGGGTTTAGAACACCTACCAATATTACTAACCATTTCTCTTTCTCTGGTGTTTCACCTCAAGGAGCATGACCCTCAAAGCTACCTTTCCGAGCTCTGCCGAGCCACGTTCCCTGATGAGTCACTCGTCCTTTTGCTCTTACTTCTCTCCCGCTGAATTTCTGGTGTTGCCTTTAACCTCTCCTCGTCCACTGCCATTGGCCCATACAAAGTTGCCTGTTCCGTGCTAAAGCACCTTCCTTGCTCTGGCATGGATTTTCTTCTTCACATTTTCAATCTTTTCTGGTCTATGCATTAATTTCCTTCCATCCGGAAGACATCTTCAATTAGTCTCATCCAGAAGATGGGAAAACCTCTTGACTCTCCTGCTTCCT
This sequence comes from Trididemnum clinides, assembly GCA_963675345.1. Classification (NCBI taxonomy): domain Eukaryota; kingdom Metazoa; phylum Chordata; class Ascidiacea; order Aplousobranchia; family Didemnidae; genus Trididemnum; species Trididemnum clinides. The sequence goes on along the minus strand of OY776284.1, from coordinate 20,010,171 downwards.
TCCGGCCTATTTCTTACCTCCTGTGTATCAATGCTTTGTGAACGCATCGTTATGTCCCGTCTACTCTTCTTTCTGCAGTCTAATTCCATTCTTTCTTTCCGCCAGGCCGGTTTCGACCCTGGACGGTCTACTCAAGATCAAATTCTGTTCCTTGCTCAGTCCATTTTGGATGAATTTAACAAACCCAGGCCGGGCTCTCGGACAATCCTCGCTACTATTGACTTTTCGAAAGCTTTTGACTCTGTCTGGCACCCCACTCTTTTCCATAAACTCATTTCAGCTGGCCTTTTTTCTTGCTTTGCTCGTTGGACTCAATCTTTCCTTTCTGATAAGCGTCTTGCGTGATTTTTCAAAATCACAAAAGTCGCTCCTTTGGACTCCGTCGAGGTGTTCTCCAAGGATCCGTTCTTGGCCCTGTACCTTTCTCTCTTTTTATCAATAATCTTCCTGCTCTCTGCCTTCTTCCGTCAGCTGCTTTCTTTATGCTGACGATCTGGCGATTCGGTCCTTCTCCCCCTCCGTGTCTACTGCGATGGAGGCCACACAAAGAGCTTTGTTTCAATTGAAGCGATAGTCTGAGTACTGGTGTCTTCCTCTAAATTCGAGCAAATGTGAGGCCTCGTTCTTCTCAGTGGTTCTCCACCAAGCTAATCTCCAGCCCAACCTCCTGTTAATTAACTCCCGCTTCCATTTCAATCCCATTCCAACTTTTCTTGGGGTCACTTTCGACCGCACTCTTTCCTTTTCTAAACAAATATCTTTACTGGAGGCCAAGTTCTTCCTTGGTCTCAAGGCCCTACGCTGTATCTCTGCTTCCTCATGAGGTCCCTCTAAGAGTCCCTCTCTCTTCCGTATAAAGCTTTCCTTTGGCCCCTTGTCATTTATGCTTTACTTGGATGATTTCTTTTCTTAAGCGTTACCAGTATCACCAAATCGGAACGCCTTCACCGAGTGGCTAGTCGCGCCATCACCGGATGGCTCTTGTCCTTCCCTGTTCCTTGTTCTTCTCTCTGAGGCTTCACCACCTCTCCTACGAGGCACCCTGTCTCATTTCGTTCTGTCATCTTATGATCGGGCTCTTCGTCTCCCAACCTCCTTTCTCATTTCTGATTTGACCAGACTTGTAATGAAACCAAAACTCTGCAGATCCTCCTGGAGAGCTTTTGCGTCTACTCACTCGCTCATGCTTCCTTCTTCTTGTCTCAGGAAAGCTCTCTTTTCTTGCCCTGCCTCACCCCCTTGAAATCTGCTTTCGTGCATTGAGGAGTCCACTCTTTCCTCTCCATGCTCCCTCTCTAATTTACCTTTTTCTCGCCAAGGAGCGGCTCTCGCTCACCTTGGCTCTCTCCTATCTTACAATCAGGTACTTTGGACAGACGGCTCTGGCGTATTTGCCTACTTCTCTCTCTGTGGCACTGAGGCCACTCTTCATTTTTAGCAGGCTCAGTATGTTCAAGCGTTTCCTCTGAAGCCTGCGCCATTCTTCAAGCTTTTTGCTGGTCTCGGAAGCTCCAACAAGTCTGCCACTTCTCTTCTCTTCTTCTACAATCTGATTCTCGCACTGTCCTCGCCACCCTGTCTTCTCCTCCATCTTTCCTTTTACCTAAATCTCTCCGGCAGATCTGGCGGGAACTGTCTTTTCTCTCCTCCTGTTCTATCAGGTTACAATGGGTCTCCGGACACTCGTTTCTCTTGGAGAACAACGCGGCTGATAAGCTGGCCAGACGGGAAGCGCTACTCGCACCCTCTGCAATCCCTTGTAATCTCTTTCCTCTTATCTCTCGTATCTACTCTTCTCTTTTCTCGGACTTGCGGCGTATTGTCTCATCGAAATTCTTTATCACACAGGGCCCCTCGATTTCCACCGAGAAACTTGTGCTCCCTCATCACAATCGCTGTGTTCTCTCTTGTCTTCGCTGCCACGGACACAGCTTACTGTTAAGCTCCTATCTCTCTAAGATTGGCAGAATCAAAACGCGCTTGAACGTGTGATGACGTCTTGCAGTAACGCCTTCCTAGCCATTACAATGTGGTGACACATTGTATGTTCATGTAACTCTTGCTGAATGCACTTTCATAATTCAGACAACGCTTGCCTAACTTTTACCTTAAAATTTTTTTCCCTAAAGATAATTCTACATCCAAGTAAAACTTCAATATCTTTACAGCAATAGCTTTAAAAAATGAAATAAATCTTAGCTAACACTCTTCGTTTCATCCAACGTACAACTGAACTCCGAAACAATGCTTTCTTCAGGCAATGGCAATTCGTCTTTACTTTCTCTAGTAGATGTTGTAAGACGAAAAAATCTTTCGTCTGCAAAAGAAACATTAGCTTATATTTAGCCAAAGTAGTGATTTCCCATGGACGCGAAATGGGCATTTTTGCAAAACACATGTATTAATAGTTTTTCTTGATAGTTTCGCATTTGAAGTTTCTAAATCATTTCGCACTTGTAAACCAGCCTCAAGTTCGTGCCAAAACTAACCTCCCTTTAGTAATTATGAAACGATATGTCTCTGCAGCAGAGGCATAATGACTAAATACGCACTTTCGCCTCTCAATAAATTAAATCAAGCTTTCAATCAATCAATGAGCAGGGATGGAATTAAGTCGTTTTTGCCAGGATCTAGCAATATACACGCAGCCAGAGATATCAGTTCATACAATTTGGGGTACAATTACAAAAAAGACGGAAGTAGTATGCAAAATATTTAACAGCTTATGTGTAGTTTAGAAATTATACAGCAATTACTTTTCCGCCCTTTTACTTTACATTTACACTTCTATGCAAGTGATGAAATAGACGATTTGTGATATTATTGGCTGTGTCAGTTGTGAGCAAGACTACTTTCTAGGTACATGTTGAAAACAGGGCAAATAAGATCTTTTCAGGGACCTTAAAAACTTTGGTAGAAAAATACCCGCTATGCGCTCTCATCCTTAATATTTTTTTGGCTTGATTCTTGTTAAAAACACGGTATTTTTGATATTGGCACGAGAATTGGCTATGTCAAAAAAACATTTAACTTTTCATTACGGTTCTCACAACTACCCGTGCTTTTAATCTCAACATTACTGACGGGGCGCTTCATCTGTAATAACTTAACTACAAGTGCATCTCTTGGGTTAGTGTGCTTCTCCTTGACTACGTTTATGCCACGACCAAGTAACATGGGCTCAGTCAGAGACTTGAGGTTGCAAAAATACGTTTACAATGATGAAAAAGTCGTAAGTGGCGGTCCTAAAATTAATTTAGTTATTTCTGGAAATACATATTCTTGGAAACCATTAAAATTTAGCCAGGGTTTTGAATCTACAATTTTGTGGTTACTAATCAAGAATCTCTATAAATCATTGGACAATACTGTGAGAGACCTAATTTGCTTTTGCCAGTTTTAATTACGTTAGGGACAGAAAGAATTTTTAACCATAAATTATTGCAAATCAGAAAAATCAATATGCTAGGTACACTTATAAGGGTAGCAGGCATTTGGTGGTAGCCAATTTATAAATTAGCTAGAGCTTCGAAATTGTTTATTGCTAAAACCTATGTAGTTTTCTGGTTTTAGAAAAATTGATATGATTTTGAAAATATGACAAGTATTTGAATTTGACAACAACCTTGTAGATCTTATTTCGCCATATTTTATATCAGGCTTGATAAGATTTATTTTATTTTTTTTTCGAATTCAAGACTCTCTTAGTGTATTTCTTACCCACTCCTTTTTACTTTCGTTTGGATTCCACTTACCACGAAAAACTTTGACGGAGTACCAAAATCCTGATAGACCAACCAAAATGGCAACTAACAACGCAAAGAGAAACTCTACGAAAAATATAAATTGAGATTTCGGATAGAATGTTTCAATTTCAAAGTAAGCATATTGAAAATGTTTTTCAGAGTTCTTCATGTACACTTCATACATTCCATCATCTTCTTGTATGACCTAATAACCATAAAAAAAGATTAACTTGTGTTTTAAGGCAAAAACAATGCTTTTACTCTACATTAAAATTCGTTTTGGGATAAACCAATCATGAAGTTAGCTTGTATCACAAAAACTTCATCACAAAATGTTTTTTCTATGGAAATACATTGCATTCCGCTTTAATATTGCAGCCGCTCTGTTGTTGAAATGTGCATCCTTCAAGCAAAAATGCCACATCCAATCCTGCTTCTTGACTTTAAAAATCCTTGCTACCCCAGAAAAGTTTCTCAACTGCCATTATTTCCAACTCATTAATGCAATTTTATTTATCAGAAGTTTACCATAACCTCATTTGAACGGAAGTTCTTACATTGGTCACTTGGTAGAAAACCACGTAAGCATTAGAAATGGGTAAAAATTGAAGTCTGGCTCGTCCTCGAACTGAGTGATCTAAATAAATAAGCTTTTGATAAAATTGCTCCCCAAGACCAAATAAAAGCGTGACTTGAAAGCTGGGTATTTAACGTAGCAAGAGGTATTGAGTTTCTTGGGGTGTCCAAGTCAGTCAAATTTATATCGTGTATTATGAAGTATTGTCGTTGTTACGTTGGAATGAAATCTTGTTAGAGCCTGGTCTCTGAGCACTAGATAGATAAAAAGACTATAAACAGAAATTTCTTCCATGGAGAATAAAAGTCATGGATCCGGGTAGACGCTAACCGTTTCACCATTAAAGACCAAATATTTGATTTATTGATGTAAAGTTAGATGCACCATACCGCATATAAATCAGTTTTAATATATAAATTCTTTTAAAAGTATCAAGTATGGCATTGATAATAAAAACAACAAATTTTAATGTTATCAACTGATGGGTGACATGATAACGTATATGTATAAAAGTGCAGTATGATTTTTTTCTTCGTTTATTACTAAAAAAATTCTTTATTTCTAATTTCTTTATTACTGAAAAAGAGCATCCGTTACTTTTCTTTTAAGAAAACGTTCAAATTATAATTAACATCTTAATTAATAACACTGCGTAAGATAATTTTTGTTTGGCTACTATCTTTAGTACTCTGAAACAATAATAATCTCAGGAATATTCATTTGATTATCCCGTGTCGACGTAATTTTTCTGTTTTGGTCATTATTTTTGGTATTCCCCCGTTTTCAAACCTTTTCTTGTTAATTTTTAGTTTCTAGATTTTTTTGATTGGCTAAAATATTTGGGAATGTTGTTTCGGTTACGTTCGAATGGGAAGCATATATATATATATATATATACGGGTGGGTCATTTTGAAAAAACAGAGAGAGAAAGAGAAAGAGATAAAAGCAAACAGACGACAGAACAGAGAAGAAAAAAAGAAGGAAGAAGGGTGAAGAATTAGAAGGCAAGGGTCAAGTACTATTAGAAGGAAGGGAGACTATCGGCTGCTACAGCGTGGTGTCCGTGATTGTCGGAGCGCAACCGCTTATGTATTAATATAAGTTGTGGTGTTAAAGAGTGGGCTGCAACTTAGCTTCATAAGCGCAAGTCCTTAGGCCGAAGGATAGGGCATAAAAGGTAGTCGTTGCACTCTACCGAGCTATCTTCTAGTCGTCAAATCGTCGCCTGCCGGTCACTAGGATACAGGGCAGGTGACCTAACCGTATTCGGCGACATACTCCTTTATGTACTTTTGGGTGCTGAGCTTATAAATCTGGTTAGTTTTTTTGTACCATTGTTACTTTTAAAGATTTTCAAACTTTTTTTCAACCGACGAAGCTTTAATTAGCCAGTTCTGTTCGATTATTGCATGAGATTTTCTCTGCATATCAGGGTTCCGTTCAGTTTATCAAATGCAAAAATCCGTTTCAAAATGTTTATAAAAATATGTTTGCAAAGAAACACAACACAAATTTTTTCAGATGGTAGGAGTCATTCAAAAATGCATCGTTCACCGAGCTTTTCTTTTTTAACCGCTCTTATCTTCCTTACCAAAGACTAACTATATTCTCCAATCACAGCATTGTCCCAGCGGCCTTTGTATCGCCTTTCCGTAGGTTTGATTAGAGCAAAAAAAGCTCCTCATTGAAGTCACCATGATTTTCTTGAAAAATCCAGATGGCAGCATAAGAAATGTAGTTTTGCAAATATGCGACAACCAATGTTTTGGTAGCTTCTGATAAATTTTTTACTGAATTCAAGTAATTTCGATCCCTTTCTTTCCCAAAAATCAATCAACTACACTTTGAAATGCTTGCCACCTTTTCTTTTCTGGTTCATTCATTTTTTTCTTCAAGATTTAAAATTTTAACATTGTGTTTATCCGGCTCTAACGAATGTTACTCCCTTTATTTTGGCATCTGCAGTCTTAAAAACATGTAACAAATTTTTTGCAAAACTTCTCCTTCAAAATTTAAAGCTTTCGAAAACTATTTTACTGGATCTAATTTAATATAAAGTAGTGGCGGCTTTTTCCCGGCTTACAAGAAGCTCCTTAACGACGTTATACATTTTTGGTGTTAGTACTTTTTGTGCCGGCCAATGAATTTTCTCGAATGCTCACCCTCAGCTCTACTATTCGACAGATACAAAAAGTGTGAGTTATTTTGTGCATCCATTCCGCAAAATCTAGAAAAATCCTAGCATTTGAAGTCACCACAAACATACAACTTAAACTGACAAAAACTGATTTTAAACAGCAGTTGGTTGACATTTTCTTAGTCTTCTGTCATCTTTAATGAATTAGCAAGTGGAATAAACGGATATACCTATATTGCTATGGTGAGGAAACACTGCTTTTGGACGAACTGTCAATAAAAAGCAGCTACTGAGTAGGACCATTATCTACTCCAACCGCTCTTAACAAGCCTTCCATATCTTGGCAATTGCAAAGGTCTTAAATAACATGAAAGTAGACAGAAAACTCGAGGTGCCAAATACATAAATATCTCGCTGCTACCACTTTTGTTAACTTTTGGAAAAATTGTTACCGCAAGCTTTAGTGCGAACAAAAACTTGAGGTCCCAAACAAACCATACTGTCTATCAAATAGTCAAGGGTAAAGCAGCATTTGTTATGGCGGAACATTTTGGCCGGTGTCTTCACATTACAGTATTTTTCATAATCCGTGAGCTATCAAATGCGAAGTTGCACCTAATCGCTATACCTATCCGATTATGTTCAAACAATTTCTTTTACAACTAATATTAAGAGTTCATGCGAGTGGATAGCAAGAGGACACTCAAGTAGACTTCTTTAACTGGAAAAAGAAAATATTCACGAATCCGAATGTTGTTGTATATTGCCGGCTCGTCAGAATAGATCGTAAAATCTTTTTTTTTTCTAAAATTACTGTTGCAGCTTGATGTAGCCCATGCAACAACTGTAGCAGTTACTGAAACAACTGAACTAGCGTTTTGCTGTAAAAGTAATCACAATTAATCCGCATCACGTATTACTCTATCGATAAAATTATGATTGTATTGACCATTACATTTTATTACATCCAATCGGCTGAAAACAAAGCTGGAATTGGGATTTGACCCCAGATTATACTAACCAGTCGAATAGTAATTATTTGCTAGTTGATATAAACTATAGATCATGACTTTAACAGTCAAGTCATGTCTAGAGTAAAACCCGACCGACATATAGCAGATCTATTCATAAGGATTGACCTGATTAAATTGGTTTTAATCAGAGCTACGCTTACGTCTGCAATGTTGGGCGAGTAATTGTGTGCTCGTCAATCTCTCGTGAAAACTTTTAGCTAAGACAGCAAATCTACAAAAGCGTTTAGCGAGGAAGCAAGAGACGTTGTCATCTTTGGATATTTCAGACATACAAAAGTATTTGTGCAAATATGTTAAACTCAGCATGACAAGTACACAGTTACATCTCGCCTTCCCCACATCATTCAAATTTCTTTTGCCTAGGCGCCAAATTGTATAGATTCACCAAAAGTGTTATTTTAAAGACATATTCTCACCATTTAAGGAAACGTACTGAAGCGACAATGTTGCATTTGTTTTGATTAAAAATCGGCAAATTTCATTGTGAGTTAAATGCCAACCACAGATAGGTATCGTATCTTGATGAATTTTTGATACAGCTAAAGAAAAAGCAATTCAGTAATCTACATATTCTGCAGTTTTTAGCCACAGTGCTGTATGAACTGGTTCTTTAGATTACTACAAAGCTCGAAGTTACAAACAGAATTTTCAATAAAATTATTTTAATGCCAAAATTTTTCGTAACCTAAGTGTCTTTTCAGAAAAGTTGATTACTGGCATCTAACTTTGATTTTATTAGAGATCTGCTTCAATAAATACCTGAACAAATTGTTAAGTCCAGTCGAAAGCGGAATTGGGTGAAATTTTACGTTCAGAAAATTATATGACAACAAAAATCAATCTCATAGACTTCGCTGTCTCAAATATAACTACGAGCAAGTTTTTTTTAAGTCAATTTTGTTGTCAAAAAGCACAAATTAACAGATTACTTAAAATTTAAACAGGAGTTATAGCGCGCGATCGAGATGTGAAAAGGGCGGTTGAAGGTCCAACATAAATATCTGGTGACGAAAAAAGATAAGAGGTGAATTTTTGAAAAAAAACTTACTGAAATGTTAGGAAACTCAAGTATACCAGTATCTTCAATCATACAAAAAAGAATTTGGATCACGTCAAATGCTCAGGGATTTAAAAAACATGGGTTCAATTAAAACTTTTTTAACCCAGAATTTCCTAAGTGGTTCAAACGACATTGAAAGACATAGGCCTATTATTAAATCTCACTGCAGTTATTCTTTGACATGATGCTTGGTTTTTAGTAGTTTTTATGAAACGTGAAGATATTCTAAAATTCTGACCGTTTTAACCGAGTTTGACGGTCAAGCTCTTTCTCAAAAATCTATTTATGATTTATAGAACTTGGCTAAAGGAACCGCAATTTCACCACTTTTCTAATAATATTACTTGACACATAAATGGTGCTATTTTTTGATCTTCCGGTGTGATTAAACATTTTTGTGAAACCATTTACAGCTTGGCAAGAGACTACTGTTCCGTCATGGCTTCTATTCACAGTAATTGTAAATGCTTCATCCTAAATAATAAAATCCCTTAACATCAAAAAAATTTTGAAGGCAATTTGTAGCCAGACTTTAGGCCACGAGATTTTCTGAGGTAATTATTGTTGTTGTTTACCACTTCTTTTCTCGAAAGAATAGCACAGCGTGAGAGAAAATTTAGATTCACTCTGAAAACCCAATTAAAATCTGATTATTAACGAGAGAGCAACAGTCTAGTCTGAACCAAACATCAATACAAATTGTAGACTGGTATCCCCGTCTCTAACAAGACACAGTGCTGTTGGTGGGTTTCAAAATTTGATTCTCACGACTTACAAAAAGCCAGCTATATCATTCTAATCCGGTAAATCACCGGAAAGTAGTTGTCGGTAACATGAAGAAATAATATTAAGAAAATGATCGCATAGCATTGAGTTCAAACCTTTGCGAGACTTCGCTACTGTGTACTTAGAATGGGTCTTGCTGGTAAAATGCACTGCCAGCAACATTTGTAACTTCAATGCAGGCTTAATTTCAAACTATGTATAAAAAAAGGCTTTTTCGTAGCCTACAGATATAAATTTATTGCTCAATGGTCAGCAAGACAAATAATTTCATTTAAACGAAGTATAAACAAACCAAAAACAATTCTAATTTTTACCTTTGAAATAACTATTCCTTGGCCTTGAAAATAAAAGATATTCTGTTTTGGAGCGGGCAGACCTCCTTCATAATTGCAGCTCAGGTAAATGTTCCTATTTTCCAACGCCTGGAATTGGCCTGTAATTCTGACTTTTCTCGGAGCTAAATGGTTGAACTTCGTTAGTAGTTTTTTACAACCATAGACATACTTTGCTGACGCATATTTCGTCATAAAAACTATATTAAAGACCTTTTTTCAAAAATCGTTCTTCTTCGAGGGGCATTGACAAAGCAATGCAACCAGATTTGTTTTTATGAATTATAATCTTAATGGCACACAAATTTGATGTCCAAAGAAAGTAAATGGCATAAGCACTTTATAGTTACTTCTCAATGTAATCACCTGCTTTTCGAACTGTCTTTTTCCACCTTTTAACAAGTGCGCAATTTCCTTGTAAAATTCTACAGACTGCATTTTTAAACAAAAACTCTTTCACTAGATTCTTGTCACTGTACTGCAGTCTAACGCATGCTGTTGTTGTTGTTATTATTGTTGTTGTGATTGCCCCTCCTCTTCCTCGGGATGGAGGTACGACACGAACGGAAATTTAGGCTCATGCCGTCAACCTAATTGAATTAGGCTAGGGGAAGGATGGCAGCCCATTTTGAACCAGTCATGAGCGACTGGTAGCCCCACCACCAGCAAAGCAACCATTGGTGGGTGCCTACAAGTCGCCTTTTGCGACATGCTGGGTTAGCAACTTCACAATTGTAACTCAGTGAAGTACGAGTAGGCCACCTTTTTGCCACATAAAGGTGGAGGCGTCCCGTTTAGTGTCTCGCCCAAGGACACAACAAGCAAGCTTGCCCGCTTGTTCTTCACACTATCCTTTTTTATGCTGAGCGCCAAGCAGGGAAGCTGTGAATGCCATTTTTTAAAGTCTCTTGGTATGACTCGAATTAAGGAGAGAACCCTAGGTCTACCGACTGCGAAGCGGATAATTTAACCACTACACCATCGCGCCGGTAATCTAACGCATAGTCACCTATTTCTCCCTTCAACAGTAGAAATTCAATAACAATTCTTTGTTTTTACCAAGATTGCTTTGCAACAATCATGCCGGTTTTACCTTCCAACAAAGAAGAAACAGAGGCATTCCTTAAATTTTATATTGCAGGTTACAGAAATTTCAATCCTACACCCTGCTTTTTCAAAAAAGTATGTAAACTTTAGTTACCAATCAATAATCTGTAATAGAATCAAACGTTGGTCAAATGAATGCTGTACAAAATTAAATCAGTGGCATCACTTTCTGAACGCCACTCGTGCTTTGATGACCAACTTTTTAAAATAAATGGGGAGAATAAAAGTTTGAGAATATTTTGGGTGCGCTGCAGTCTCAAGTTTCCCTATTTATTTTACGTCTATGCTTTTATTTGATTTCAATTTTCCAGACCCGCAAAATGGCGACAATGGCAACAAATCCAAGACAAGTTTTCAATATTTTACTGCTTGATAAAATCTGTGAAGTAAAAAAATTATCATTGTTCATTTTTAAAAAGCAAAACAAAGCCGCTGTTTTAAAGCACTTGATCATGGTTACAACAAAGCATTGTTCTTGCACACTATTTGCTGCCGTACAAGGCACTTTCATATACAGTCCTTCAACAAGTATACACTGAAGCAGTGCTGGCATTCAATATTCATTAGAACAAGTTTTATCAAATAAAGTTCATGAACATTCTCACAATGCAAGGCAAAGACTTTTTCAGATCAAATTTCACAAAGTAAAAATTCGTATTGAAGGCGTTTTGAAGGCCTATTCGTTTTAAGAGATCTAAACTTATGAAGTGGAAATCTGACCGTAAAGCAGGAAAAAGATCTTTTTTGTGATCTAAATTTTATATATAGCGAAATGTTTTTGATAATATATTCCGCAATCACACAAAATTTGAATCTTTCGTAAAAAGCCCCCGCCACTTAACCCTAACCCTAACCCTAACTCTAATCCTAACCCTAATCTTCTTCGTCAACCATGGAACGGTGAGTGCTGCAGTAATTAAATCGTGGCGGGGATGTTTTGCTTAAGTCTCACATTTTTGCATTAGTGGCGGGGGCTTTATACAAAAGATCCCATAATTTTCAAAGCCAGTTCAATGGAACTAGCTGAATGCCATCATTGCTCACTTACACCACAATACCTGTCCAGCATGGAACTTTATTTAAAATCATTTCATAATCAAATTGAGCATTTGCTTGACATGTTGTAGTGATTCTATTGGCAAGTGTTCCATTTTTTAACACCACTTTGGCTGCATTTTTGCACCTTAAGACAACTTCCTCCTTGTACTGGGCAGTTTCATTGTTAGCAACAAAAGTTATGTTTTCAGTGTTTGGGATAGTACAATCTATAAATGATTCGTTGAGATATAGCTTTAGCTCAAAACTAAAAGATCAGTGACTTTTGATCGTTCTACTTTGTTTACATTTCTGGTATATCTTAAAATCAGTAAATACGTGAGATCGCTTATTCAGTTTTTCACTTAGAACAGTAGCCTGCAAAGATTTAAAGTAATTTCTGGTGGCTTGAAACCATTTCTGAAATTTTATCAGATAATCTACCAGCTGAGTAGCTTGACTGTTACATAATTTTTGAAAATCCGCTGGCTAGGCTGTGGGTTTAAATTCCATTGGAAACTGTTTTATTTTTTTGCATTACCACATGGTAGGGCATAAATGAAAGGTTTATTGCCTAGCTGATGTAGTTAAAAGTAACATTTCGATGTACAAGCGATTAATATACCTAGCCTTTTTTTAGGTCTATGTCAAATTTTACACCTAAAACAATGCTCTACTCGAATACATCGGTAACAGGCCAGTTGCCACTGGTATCTTGGGTTAGGGTTAAAGTGCCCAATCCTAACCCAAACTGGATGTATATGACAGGGGGAAAATACCCGAGGGTAAGTGTCCAAAAACCGAATACATCACCAGTTCGAATTAGGTACCGGTGTCACTTTTGTCTGATCAACTGCAATGAAAAAACTCCCTCAAGATTTCATAATGATGATTGATATATTAATAACAATTTACAGAAAAAACAGCATAAACTGAATGGGTTTAACATGATTAGAGTATTTCAAAAAGTGTTGCCACCTGTTCCAGACACTTAAACGTAAACGTCACAGAGTTGAAATATAATTTGGAACAAATAAATTGGCATTTATGATTACTTTCGGTATTTGCTGACAGAAAGTAAAATTATTTAATAGCCTTTTTTTTGAAAATTGCAGTCGAGTTGTCACGATTTTGTTGTTATGTTTTCACAAGCTATTTCTTTATGAAAATACATGGTTGTGTTGTTGTTTTTGTTCCAATTTGAAACAATGTTTGCCGTAGTTTAACAAAGCAAGATTATTTTTGACCGCTTGGAACATGTAAGTGAAAATTCGTGCTGTGCAATGACCTCCAGTGAATAAATTGTAAAAAATCATCCCAAAATATCTCTTTGGAAGACAATCTCATTCAAAACAAACAAGCATTGCTTAAGACTCTAATCAAGTAGCACTGTAATTGGAGAAGATATACATCATTAGCGTTTTCAAAAGAAGAAGCAGCAAAAATTGAGGCAACGTATAGTAACGCTCGAATAATTTAGTCTGGTTGCAACTTAATAGATTGGCTTCCACTGAGATACTTTAATCCACGCACTTCTCGATCACGAACAGAACAAATATATTCACAAACCACTTTAAAACTTCGAATTCCTTCGCTTGTCAAATACAAAAACTAAAGCACTTTACCATATAAATATCAAACTAACAAAAACTAAAACCACCAAAGTAATCGCTTGATTTCTGTCACAAAAATCACAACAGAACACCGCCTTTTTACTACCCACTACTACCTCTACTGAACTACTCTCTCAATGAGTAAAAATCTTGCCGCCTTATATACACCACTGGAAAATAATCTAGAAATTGTCAGAACAATATCACGTAATATAGAAAAAAAACGCCGTTAATAAATTACATAATCGGTAATAAAGAAAAAAAATCTTCGAGAAAAAAATGGTTCACTACAATACTCTGGAACTTAGTCACGTAGTCAATCATTGTGACGTCAGAAAAAGCGTGTGAGTTACAAATCTATTAACCCTACGTTGGTCACGTGGGGTGTTTGAACACCCCAATTTTTAAAAAATGTTTATAACTTCTATGATTTAATGTGGTTCTCTATATCTTTTCAGGTACTTTCCTAAAACATTTAGGGTGTAAATACACCAGCTGCAGTATAGTTGTATAGCAATTATTTTCCGAGTTATACAGTTTTTTTGCTCTCTGGAGTATCCAAAGACCCCACGTGACCAACACCGTTACACAATGTCTGTGTAACACTCGCAGAACTGCTGTTGCAAGATTTGTATCAAAACCTACAGAAATGACACCAATTACATCACAGCCTTCACAAACTAAGGCAAAGAGATGTGAAATTTGTCCCAGGTCAAAGGACCGAAAAGTTAAATCAGTATGCTGTACTTGCAAGAAACATGTATGCAGTCAGCACAGTAAGATGACAGTAACCTGCATCGAGTGTGACAATGAAAACATAAGTGGTGAATCAGAGTGAATCGTAATTCTTACATTTTATTGTTTTTTGAAATAAATATATTTTGAACTTACCTTAGTGGGATATTTCTTATGTATTTGATTGTATAATATCAAAACTGACAACGGTATTTGTTAGCTTTTGTTGTCAAGTTAAGTTATGATCCGTATAAAAAATATTTGTTTTGAATTCGAATATGGAGAATATATTGTTTATAATTTCTTTAAATCTGATCAATCAGGCATCAAAGAGTTTAATTGTGTTAGTTAATATATCTTGAACCAGTTAGAAGTTGTTTGATTCACCATAAATACTATTTTTTGATTGGGGTGCGCAGACACCCCACGTGACTAACCATGTTTGGACATCCCACGTGACCAACGTAGGGTTAATAAATGCGAAGGAAAAAAGTCTTTTTTCGAAAACAGTTTAGCAAGTTTAGAGCTTCAGACAATTCAGATTTACAATTAAATAATCACTGCAAAATAAAACAACAGACTACAATAACTATACATATATAAAAACTATTTTTTTATCACAAATGTACTTATTAGTGACAGATTTCAATTTTCCCATTTTAGCAAAGGCTAATCCCAAAAATGCCTAGCAATTGTTTGGCATTTTGTTAGTCACATTCAAAAAGTTAGAACATTTCTAAACGTTTCTAAATATTTAAATTTTGTATTAACTAACCTACTCTGCCGGCGTTGCTAGCATGACAAGACCTTATTTTCAATGTGGACTTACACTCGATCTCTGTCGGCCGATTCAGCTACATTTAAACAAAACCCTGTCGGAAGTAAACGGAAACAACACCCCTGTAAGATTTTACACAAGTGTGTTGTTTTCCCTAAAACTTTGGAATTTATTGCCTTTGTCTCCAATTAGAATATTTCTACTTTGAAACAACATTTTTCTTACTTTCAAACAGTTTATTACCCTGCAAACGTTTAACCATTTGGAAAAATTAACTACGCAGGTGAGGTCTATTTCACGACTCGGTAAAAGTTCTTTCATAATTGAGTTAGTGATGTCAGATTCCTGGTTGATTCATTGGTCCTGGCATGGACTAAGCCAGAATAATGCGAAAGGGACCAAGTTTCACACCGAATTTCTTTTTCACAATCAGTGTAAAACATTTTTTTTGTATTAACACTGCCATTTTCCACAGGGACAATAATTTCCTTTTGAGTTTCCTCCCAACTTTGGATTGAATATATTTTTCACAATTTAAGATGTTTTCAGAGCTGCTGCTTTTAAAGCCACCAATACGATTGTTGCTCATCTCAAAACAGTTAAACTGGTGGCAGTAATTACATCACGTTTTACGTTTTGCAACTCTAAATTATTGCAAATGGCACACTCTTTGAGAACCAATGATTTAACATACATGTATAAAGCACGATAATGTCTGTATATGTGTAAAGTATTCTAAATTAGGTGCATGAAAATGAGTTTTCTTCACCAATCTGAATACAAATACGATAGCCAGTAAACTAGTAAACACTTTATTTCAAATCGTTTTTGAAACAACTGATGATTATAACTGATGACGGCTGGTGATTACAACTAATGAACTACATTTTAATTACAACTGATTTTAATTAACATTTTAATTACATCTGATGATCAGTTGCAATTAAAATGTTACCTACTAGACTAAGTTAGTTGAAACTTAGTCTAGTAGGTAACAGCTCATATAATTTGACTTATTCAAGTACATAAATTTTAATTTCAACTGATGATGCTTTCAGTAAAAAGCAAAACGTTTTGAAATAAAGTGTTCACTAGTTTACCGGCTATTCAAAATTACTCAGTGTAAAAACATGTAACTTTGAGCTATTGATCACCATTGCGGCAGATCCAGGGGAATGTGAAAGATGCCTCAGCCTTTTTAAGTCTTGCCATCGCATCAATTAGTAACCTAGGTCCACTAGCGTACCGAGGTGGTAGGCCACTGTGCCATGCCCTCCTCTCAGTGCCTAAAAATGAAAAATGTAAAGCAAAACCGAGCAATTTTAGCAAAAGCAAAGCTGGTTCTTTGCGAGTATTCGGGGTTCGCCCTGGATTTCGATTTTTGTGCCTGCGGCACTCTCCATAAAGTTGATTTATGATGTCACACAATTGTGAAGGAACTTTGGCCCCCTCTCGGAAACTTTCTGCGTACGCCACTGCCAAGGTCTAACAATTATGGACGTTTTTGAAAAACGACGAGCTTTTCATGCTAAGCCTTCTTCAAGAAAGAAGATTAGTTTAAAACAACTTCGTTTACCTCGAATGCAGCAATCTTTCAATGGTTGTCTGGATTTTAAGTTTGATAATTTGAGTTCATAATCTCTTTTTGCCGACTTGCATTCTATCGTTTATGATGCTGCTGCCAAGGATATTGCAATTAAGCTGAGGACATTGCAAATACTAACAACAGAATTCAACTCAAAGATTCTGGTGTTTTTTGGCCCAAATGTAACCTCGACTGGTACAGAGAACTATGGTTGCTTTTACTACCTTTGCTTCAGGTAATGTTTGCGAGCAGAAACTTTCAATTCTTCTTTACGTCAAAACGAAAAATCCAAATTGATTAAATTTTTAGGACGTTGCCTTGTTAAACGCTACTCCGCAATTTCACGTCCTTCATAAAGACGAGCAACAACAATTTTCGCTAGAAAAGAAAACCTTAGGCAAATGGATGTGTTTTAGTGAGTTGCTTTTGGCTAAGTTTTTTAAAGAATGTATTACTTGCCGCTTGCTTCATTACGTTTTTCTTCCAGATTCACTTGTGTTTTTATTCTTGTTCATTAGTCTATAGTTTAGATGGGTGTAAAGTAGTGTTGAGCAGAATTCGAAGAGCACCTACAGGTCAGAAATTTATTCAAAGTACCAAATCAATTTTCCAGAATGTCAGTTACGAATAAAACAATACGTGATGCTGGGTGCGCAAAAAGGACAAGAATTCTCTTTTAAGAATAGAATCATCAGAAAAAATTCTTCAATTTCTAAAAGGCACAAAACTGCTTTGCAAAAGACGATTTTCAAAATACAAGCGCTCTTCTTAAATAAAGTTTATCTTTTTGCGTTCGTGCTTCTGACCCTTAAAATTTTGGTAGGCTACCAGGCCGAGGTCAGTCAATCAACGTCTTTGTTGACAGATATCAGAGGTGCTGCAGATAAGCAGTTTTACAAAAAGACCACATCCGGATGATCGTGTGTTTGTAGCTACCATTGTGATGCTCTTGGGCAAAGCATTGTTTAATTTTTAACTTGTTGGCTGTTTTAACAATCTGATTGAAAGTATCAGTTATATTAAGCAAAAAAAAACTGAAAATTTCCTCCAGCACACGAAGCCAATGTTCAGCGCGAATGAAGAGCAAAAACTAGTACAGCAACAAATCAATGCAACACATTCTGATATCCATAGCGTTAGAAGAAGGCATAGCTAGAGGGTATATAGATAAAGTTAGTTTCATACTTGATTTCGAACTTTGGAAATGGGAAGGTTAGAACTACCATTTTCCTAATCCCCAGACTGACGTGAGAGCAGCTATAGGAGAGCACTACCTTGTTTCAGACGCTTTTCCTTCGATTGGATGATCCACTCACGTTATCAGTACGAGTGGCAAGCTCTTTTAGAATTTTTGAAACATCTGGGAACCAAAATAAGGTCTTATCCTTGAGACAAGTGCACCACCATTAATTACGACATCATTGCTTTCAGAAGCTATATGCGAATCTTTTTTCGGTGGTGCGTATTTTTTAAAGGTAGCATCCCAAATCAATTTTAAAATAGTTTTTGTTCCAAACTCCTATTTTCCTCCAAAAAGAGCATTTTGTTTTGCAGGTCTGCATTTCCTAAAAAAGAAGGATTGGCTTTTGATTTCAAACTAATTCGCTACCTGTCTTGCATCGGCTTAGAACCACACACAGAAGCTGACAAGAACTTGTGGATTTATGTAATAACAGCGCAGATTATGATAACTGCCTGGCCGACCACGTGGATCACAAGTCACAAATTCGTAATTCGATAAATCCCATTGGATAACTCTTTCTTCTCAATGTGTGTGAGTATATTTTCAAGTTCTGTGTTGACTAGAATTATTGCGATTAGTTAACTACAATCATACCTGCGATTGTATTTCATATATAGGTTCCTTTGCTTTTGTTACCTTTTTCTCGTGATCCGTAACACAAAACAATGGTTTCAGACCATTGACCCAGCTCATGAGGTATCATAATAATATCAACATTAATAATTTTTGCTTAAGTAATATCATGATATATCAAAGAGAATGCATTCTGTAGTAATCAAATAGTTTTCGAATGCTTTGAATGGGAATTACAATTAAAATCTGGAGTTTATGACGTCAAATATTGCACTTGCTTTTACTTAACAATCAAAAGCGCTCTGTCGTAAAAGAGCCTTCTTTTTACTGTTCGGCAGTCAAGATTTTTGCGAAAACTAAAATTCAATTTTGCCGTCGCTTTAATTTAAGCATATTTTATGACGTCATTTTCTTTGCCCGTATTTTATCTGACGTCAACACCGAATATAGGTTACATAATAGATCGAAGTACTTGCTTACCTCTAAAATTTACAAGAAGAGTTTCAGTACGAATCCTTTGATCGTTAAGCAGGCATTCTACACAATATTGGTTGGTAGCTTTATGATGGGAAGCGATGGTCTCGGTTAAATTAGTCACTACGAAAGGAAATTTGCCATGATATTGAGGAAGATAAAAGCAGGCAACCCAAATATTCTTTCTTTCTTTTGAAGTGTCATTGCAGCTTGTTTTGTTGTTAAATAATGTCAGCTTCATTACTTTTTTCTCGCTTTCTCCTGATTCATTCTCAATAAAACTTGTTCGCTCCCACCAACAGGTTGAATATTTAAAAAGATTAAACGCGGTAGCAACCTGAAAATTTCGAAAACCGGTTGCAATTTCTTTTCTGAAGTTTTCTGGATTTATCACAACAACTTCAACTGAACTACATGAAGTAGTTAGTCCGATAGCCATCAGCAACAAAGTGTTTATTTTTGGCATTTATTACAGTTTATATTATAACTACACGTCTAAAAACCTTTATAACGTAAGGCCGTTTGATGTTTGTTACTTTTTTTATCTTAAAATTTAAACTAGCTGTAGCACGTCATTTTAATTCTATTTATTTTGAGTGGTACCGTTTGCTAATTTTCTTAATTATATTACAGTTTGGCTCAAAATCACAGAAGACGTATTATCTTAAACAGAGAGCAACTTGACAAGACAACTTTGTTTTTTTCTTAGCTTTCTGGCATGCGTGGAGCAGCATGCCAACCAGGAAGCAACGAAGATTCCGAACGTTATATGCTTGTCTTATAATATCAAAGACACAAATAAATACGACTTTATCAATAGTTGTTTGTGCTGCACTTAGCGAGGCCGTATCGGATCAGCGGGTTGGTTGAAAACAGTTTTCTTTCTCTTCGATGCCTAGTTGTGGTCGGAAGGCTTTCAATCGCTTTTTGGGAAAGCTGCTTTTTTATCTGCCAAAGTAGAAAGAATGCATTTAAGTCTATGGCTAGTGAAAGTTGCCCTTTGTTAAAGCTGAAAGAGGGTCATTACACAGTGCTCCCCCTCCCTTTCAAATACGGTATTGCACAATATCTATCACTGCTACACCGGAGCTAACTAGAAAAATTTTGCTGATACTCCGTCTTGAAGTCAATCATTGATTACTTAGCAAATTATTTGTCAATATTTTTCTCAAACGAGTTTAAATTTTAGCACAACCCTTCAGATGCTGCTAGATAGTGCGGCTTGTTTTTACCAAGGCTTCTCGCGTTTGTTCGTTCTAAAGCAATTTGTACACCTTCCGTAAATTTGCTAAGTCTATACAGCAATACCTTAAGATTGTCAAACTGAGTGATTTTTCTTTTTCTATTCGTGTCTGTAGCTGCTTTTGTGCACACCAGACCGGCAGCACATGCCACCGAAAAAGCATTTGGTGCCACCTCCAGTTCATATGAAGACATTTTACCGTTATAAATCATGAGTAAATCAATTGTTGACATGAGGAGTACTTGTAATAATGTTTACGTAGGTCCTGCATGTATCAAAGTGATACCGATAATATAAATACACTAGTTTATGTGTCTTCATGGGCAAAGCATTGTTTGATTTAGTATGCATATATGCATATAAGTGTTGATTTTCACTTGACTTGAGCACACTATTAAATTTTGAAACAGTTGACGTTGCAACAATCAAAATAGCACAACTATTGGAGATGGGTATCTGTTTCAGGGTTGCCAAAGTCGTTACTTTTGGTAACGTATTAATACCTTTTGCTTGCAAATTTGTAATTTGTTACGACGCTACCAAAAGTTGTAATTTTTCACTTGATTTAAAATTGAACTAGACTTCTTTCTCGTAACCACTCTTTGTACAAAACTAGCCGTAAAATATATTGAACTACGAAAAAAGCCCAAAATGTTTTTTGAAAGTGATGGTTTCCAATATAAAAAAAAAGGTCATTTCCTTTCTCGCAGTGAGATATTATCCAAATTAACTGTTAATTGTTAACAAAACCCTTAATAAAAAGTTACCTGACTATAAAGTACGTATTTTTTTTATTACTTAAATTAACATTTTAAGCTTTTACCTTTTCAATTAAACTGTTACTTTTTACCATGGCATTTGTTACTTTTTGAAATATTCTGCTGGCAATCCTGATCGGTTACTTTCTTAAGTAGCCGTGCTTCTGGCAGTTGGCCAAACTAGTAGGTGTGCTATTGCTACTCGCTACTGAAATTTTGGCGCGCTACCGCTACTCTGCGTAAAAATTAGCGGCAGCTACTTGCTGTTTTTAGCGCAAAAATCGCATTTTTAACATGGCACTTCTTTGAAGAAAACTTTTTTGACGTCTGCATACTTAAGCACCGAGTTTTCAAAATTTCTGGAAAAGCCAAACTGTTAGGTTACGCTTTGATGGCGGAGTAAATCATATCATAATTGCAGCCATACGGTAGCAGTAGAGAAGCTCGCTGGTTATGCATATGCAGCGATATAGAATCTGGATGTTTCTGTTCATAAATGACCATCCATCGTTTTTCTATTGTAGTTTATTTGATATTCTTTGAGCAAAAATTGAAATATATTAAATGTGCCCATCTAAACTCCGCAGTGTTTGCGATATTCATTTGTGAGCGGTCCGGAATGTCAGGCACAGAGGACGTAAAATGTTTGTGATAGCAAAAAAGAAAAAGTTTTTATATAATAAAATAAAATAAAAAGAGTAATCGTTTGGAAAAATATATTCAACTAATTCTTTGAAGATATTTATTCATATTTAAGTCCCAATATTCTTAGATTGTAATTTAAGTTGCAAACAAATTAAGTTGCTCTTTTGCTGCAGCTCTCCACGTGTGCCGCGAAAATCCAGCTTTAGAACCCACCTCAAATCTTTGTTTTTCACATTCTTGTTGTAGATTGAGAAAGGCAAACTTAACATTTTTAAATAATTTGTTTTAAGAATCTACTTTTTCGCTATTTTATTTATTAGGACTTTGCTTCATGAAACTCAGACAAAAAATTAAGTAGAAATTAATATTTTATTATGGTAGGTGACGATTATTGCTTATATGGCAGATTATGACAAGACAATTACAATAAAGTGGCCCTTTTTATGGTTGTTGATTAACTAAAGCAGGGTGGGCAATTACTTTCCTGAGTGGGCCAGTTACAGATAATAAACTTGGTTACTGGGCCGGAGGCTCAAAAGTCAATATGAAACCATAAATGTTCAAACAATTTATTTACAAATAAGTAGTGTAACACCTAATGTACAACAAACAGCTAGTGCGACAAGTGGCACTATGATTAATGGGGTTAATGTAGTCTACCTCAAGCGTCCACAAGTTTGTTTAAATCAGGCTCGAAGCTGCTTGTGCTGATTCTTAAGACAGCTTTTAGGTTTGCATCCGTTAGAAGAGATATGTTTTTGCTTTTTTTAATCTTCTGACTTGAGAAGTTTGCTCGTGTATGTATGTTGATGCAAACTACACAAACATTTTTCTTGCAAATTCTTTGACATTTTTGAATTTCAATTCCATATAATTTTATTTAGACAGCAAGTAACGAAACTAAGATATATACAGATGTTAGTTTTAGAAGTATAATTACTAATCAGTTTATTTAAACTTATTAGCAAACCATAAAAGTAAAAAATTCAATAAATCTCCAATTTATGCCAATGTCTTACAACTTTAACAATTAAGCATATTCCTATCACCAATCATTCTACAGATCTGACACACTTTCACGGTCAAATTACTCGGGTCTTAATAATTGTGGATTTCCCATTGAGGCCAAACCTCTCAGATTAAAGTAGATAGGTATGCGGTGTAGGTAGACGGTGTAAAAAACAATTCTCACAAAAACGAGGATGAGTAACAGCCGGCGAGGAATAAAATCAATACGACAAAAAACTGGTTCGACCGACGTTTCGAGCAACTGCCCTTCATCAGAAAAAGTTGATAGAAAAAGAAGCCCAACAGCTAGGCTAACGTTGATATAATAAACAGCACAATGTAACAATCAGGGTGCAA
This sequence comes from Trididemnum clinides, assembly GCA_963675345.1. Classification (NCBI taxonomy): domain Eukaryota; kingdom Metazoa; phylum Chordata; class Ascidiacea; order Aplousobranchia; family Didemnidae; genus Trididemnum; species Trididemnum clinides. The sequence goes on along the minus strand of OY776284.1, from coordinate 19,987,344 downwards.
TATGACGTTATTAGATAAATGCAAATCGCTCATTTATGCCTCAAGGTTGGACAGTACCAAGAGAGAAAATGATCCGCCTTTCCTGTCGTTTACAAGTAAAATTGCTGTGGCCTGGACTATTGAAATGGCGGGCGACGGGTTTGTCAGAGTCATTGCGTCTCACAAAACTCAAATCTATCACTCCATCGCCTGCCTGCCCGTTTCACTGATGTAGAGCATTAGGAATTTGCTGCAGTAAATAACATTGGAAGACTGGCAAATAACGGGAGTACAGACGGAAAAATTGAATTTAGATCTTGAAATTGATGTACCTGACAAAGGGAAAAAATATGTGTTGCAGCGTGCACGGCCACACGAAATAGTACCCTTGAAGGTAGCTCTTCAAAAAACGTAATTTCCAGATCTAAACGCTGATATATCAGGCACCAGTCTTGACAAAGACGCTAGAGTTTCAAAATGACATAAATAATTCTGATGAGTGAGTTTGAGGTATATGTGGTTTGTTTTGCACATAATGCTCGGGTGCGGATAATGCGTGGAAAATTATGATATCTATTTTAGCCGATGATTGGTTTATTTTCATCGATATTTTAAACGGAAATTTATATCCATACAAACTATAGTCGTGGTTTTGACAGGCACAAGTGGGCCGGATGAAACACTGCGGTGGGCCGGATTCAGCCCGCGGGCCGTAAATTGCCCACCCCTGAACTAAAGTATAACTTTAAAGTGCATGCGGTGCCAAAAGACGCTCATAAACTTTACTTTTAGTGCCTTTTCTCATCCATTACATTTTTTCTTTGTTCTGGCCGGAGAGCCATCGTTTGTTGGAGCGAGGAATGTAAATCCTAAATGAAAGGAGTTTTTAACAATAGTTTTGCAATCTTTGCACCGGCGCTTTCCAACCAATTATGTGTCGTAAAAATAACAACCCCTATTACAGCATCGCTTTTATTGTCGGTAAACTGCCGTTTTGAGCTTGAAATTCTCATCAGTAGTATAAAATGATCCAGTTGGTTGGTGTTGCAGTAATTCTAGTGACAAAGCTGGTCTTCAACCCTAACCCTAATTCTAACTCTAATGCTAACTCTAATTGTAATGCTAACCCTTAACCTAAATCTCCTAATGCCAACTCTAGCTCTATCCCTTATTCTTTGTAAGAGAGCTATCTCTAGATCTATTAATTTTTTTGAGGGAGCCAACCCTAGACACTAATTTTATTTGAAGGAGGTTGGAGGAAGCTAACCCTAGGTCTGAGGGTGTTTACTCCAGGTCTATTTTATGTGAGAGAGCTAATCATGGTTCTAAGGGAGCCATAGGACACTAATTTCATTTGAAAGATGTCGGAGAGAGCTAACTCTAGATTTGAGGGAGTTAATTCCACCCTAACACTGTGTGGATGTCATGCAGAATATTTCAAAGAGTGTGGTGCAATCCTTGCCGCCTTACGATAGTATTTGACTGTTATTACACGATTACGTAATGGTTTTCAGGGTGTGATTCTTTATTTTAATGATCTAAACATGACGTAATCGATTCTGTTTTCAACTAGACCGTGGGAATGTAGTTGCATCCTTATTGCGCAATCCATCATATCGTGATCGGTTCTATTTTAAGCCAGGTTGTGAAAATGCGATTTCATCCTAGATCTGAGAAAACTAATGCTATGCGAGGAAATTAATTCTGTTCTAACCCTAACACGGTGTAGATGTCAATATTTTGTAGAATATTTCAAAGTGTTTGGGACAATCCTTGCCACCTTTTGATAGTATTTGACTGGCCCTACCTGAAGTTATTGCACAACCATTATGTCATTTTTATACGGTTGTTTACTGAGTGGGGTGCAATCCTTATCTGTTTATGCTAGTATAAAATTTATCCAATATGAGGTTATGTAACATTACACGACGATTTCATAATTTCGAAACATTTATTTGCTGGGATATGAGGCAATGACGTTGAAGCAAAGCGGTGGATAAAAGTTAGCAAAATGAAACGCCGCGGCTATTCGCGGCAATTTATGCTAGTATGAAATTTATCCAATACTAACAGGGCCCCCGCACCACAAGAGGAGACTCGAACGGGCGCTAAGCACACATTACATCGTAACAGTTTTGAAATTCAGTGTTTGATGCAAACTTTAAACATGACTGTAACAGAGTTTTTCATGCTTTTAAGTTTGTATGTTTGGTGTAAGCTTGCTACAAAGCTGTGTGGGTTTGATTTTTGGTGAAGACAAAATTTTTAATCCACGACTTAATCGTAGGTTTGATTTTTTGTATCCAAAAGTTATTAAAAAGTAACTACATGAAAATTTTTAACTAATGGATGTAAGTAGATTGTATGTTTATAGAAATTGTTTTGAAATCAAGTGTGTTAATGTTAATTGTTGCAAGTTTGACGGTCATAGCGAGGAAAGTAAAATGTTTTTTGTCGGTAAATCTTAAGTTTAAATTTTTTGTCGTATAACAATGAAAGATATTTTTATAAAAGATGACGTTTGTACGTCTGATGAGAAACGTAAACTTTTTTAGTTTTGCTGACAAAATTTACATGTTGATTGCAATTTTGAAATTTAAACGCGATGGTAAGTGGAATTAAGCAAATTCTGAAACTATTTGGAATTAAAGCTGTGAGTTCAATGCTTACTGATAGGAACTTGTAGCAACGTATACAAAGATTTCTACACGTAATCAAATTCAAATGATGTTACAAACAGCAGCTTTAATTGAAAAGAATGAATTATACTGTACAGAATTTTAGAATATCTTGAACGAGTCATTTTTATCAGATCTTTGTGAGTGGCGGTAATTAAAGCAGGTAATTTTCTGACAACAATGATTAGCTTAAGTTTTTAAAAGCTTTTTTGAATGTAAAGTGTACGTATGAAAAAATTTTGTTGCATCAAAATGACAAAAGTTGCTAATTCAAATTTTGTGGGAGCAAACAGATAAAAGCTTTTAAAGTGTTTGATAGAATTTGCAATAATTTCGTTAAGTAAATGCCTATCAAGATGTATAAATTATAAGTTTATTATGTTTTGAAATATAATAGCTCTAAAATTTGACGCAATCGACTTGATTAGTTAGAAAGATCAGAACTGTTTATATTTGAAGTTAGGTATAAACTTGCTAGAAATCATGAATTTAGTGGTTGTGAGAATGCTTAGATAAAATTTTAAATATTTGATGTATACAAAAAAGTTTGTTCTATAACGTGTAAGCAGCCATAACAACACAAGTATGATGTTTATTTAACTGAAGATTTCGAAAATTTATGAAAACCTTTTTGAAAATAAGAGGTGGTTTTTGTTCATGGGTAACATTTGCGTGTCAATACTTGGTAAAAAACTTGAAGTTAAGTATGGAAAATACCTCGTACGCTTCTATTATTACGTCTAAACTAGGTCGAGAGATAATAGAAAATTTGATTGCACGGTGATAAAAATGTTATTTTTTAAATAATCTACGGTTTGTTTTAAAATCAACTAGGATAAAACCCTAAAAGAGCAACGTCTAGTAAAAAAGATAGGTAGAATTTGATAAAAATAAACAGGTACGTACAAAATTTTTATATTCATGCAAGTTATATCGGTAATTAATGTCCTATTTGCTGATAGTATTGCCAGATGCTATATTCCATCAGACTTGGTTTGCTTCAGAGTTAAAGCTTGTAGCTGCAGTGCTTAGAAACAGTTAAGTAAACGCATAGAAATGAGATACGTTCATAGATTTTTTGATTCATTTATTTTTGTTTGTAGTTCATAGTTGTCAATACACGAGTATTGACGTTGTCTTAATGCATGATAAAAAGCTTGTTAGTTGAAACTTTTGTAAATTATAGAAGTTGCTAGATGCTAATTAGCATTTTCAAGCCGATCTCCTATTAAGAGGGATCCGCCTCCAGCATCACACTAAGGTAAAATAAAAAAATTTGCTCAACAATAATCACCAATTTTTCTATTTTACCTTGAAACTTTTGTAAAATGACCTCAATTAAATTGAAAATTTTTGTTTAATAACGTGCATACGAGGTGTTGTGAGCTTTTAGTTGTAGGTTTATGCGATAAAATTAAAGAGAAATTTGTGTAAATTAGCAATGAAGTTGAAGTTGTTTTTGTTTTCTGAATGCGTACAAGTGGTAGTAAGATTTAGTGTAAGTGTTTAAATTGGTGTTTAGACAAATTTTTTTGTAAACACGTATAAATTTTGTAAAACTTTGCAAATGTTGCCAAGTATGCCTTTTTTTTATTTGTGGTGTTTTAGGTCAAAATAAAAGAGTTAAAAATTGGATGTTTAGTTGAAGTTAAAAATTCGTAAGAGTTGATGAGTATGATGCATTCTGAAGTTGATAGCAAACGCTCTGAAACAAGCTGTGAGTGCGGATCTTATTTCTTGATTTTAGATGCAAAAACTTGATACAATATTTGATAAACTATAATCTCGTGATTTTTCACTAATAAAATTAATAATCGCTGTAAATTTGCAAAACATTTACGTGAGAGTTGAAAAAAGAGACGGCAAGCTCAAATTATTTTACAAGGACAAACAGACTAAAACTGTTCAAGTTGGTAATTTCATATACAAAAAGTTTAATAAATTTTTGAAATTTTGACCTAAATAATTTCTAACCATCTGCATCTACTGAGTTTTCACAAAAAGTTAGACCTGAGTGTTAATGTGCAGAACTACAGAAGGACAATAAAATTACATGACATCAAATTCAGAAAAACAGATAGTATTTGGTATCAATTATTCCAGAAAATGATAATTGTGGAAGTGAGATTAAGCAGAATAGTGTGTGTGTGGGGAAAAAGATTACTGCAGAAATACGAAGATATTGGCTAAAACAAACGGCAAAGTCTTGAAATCTGCGGTTAGCTTGTGATGTTTCGAGCAACACTGATAGCTGGAAAATGTGTGATGGAAATCGAATAGCCTCAAATTATTAAGATTTTCATTAAAAGCGATCCGAAGAAATAAGTTGCATAACCGCAAATAAAAAATAGGTGGTAAAGGGAGATTCTTTTTCAGTGATGTCGGCTCTGATGTATAATATCATTAAGTTCTTTGAGCTTGAAAATAATGTTTGGTTTTTTAGCTCAAGGAATATAATGTTTACGGATTAAGACTTCAACGTTTACGGATTAAGACTTTAACGTTTAAGGAATAAAACGTTTATTTTTTCCTTCCCATTCCCATTAAACAAAAAGCTAAACATTTGGATGAGAAGGAGCGTTTAATGACACTCACAATTGATGAGGTTTTCACTGCAAAGTGCATTGAGCATTCAAACGAAACTTTCGTTGAAGTGACTGAGGAAGGAGAACCAGCCAAAACTGTGCTGGCATTCATGGTTAAGTCAATTTGTTCCCTTTTATCTCCAAATCAGAGATTATCTAATTTATCCATAAGATGTAATAAAATTGTAAATTGAAATAAACTTAAAATCCAATCTAAATAAACGTCAACATTACTTTTTGAAAACAAAAATATTTTTCTTAGGCTTTATCCTCAAACAGTTTTTTCGTGTAGTCCAGTTTTATGTGCCAATCTTTCAGCTTTTCTTTTTTTTCAAAAAAGCTGGACCTAATTGTTTTCTTCTTTTTTTTCTTCTTCTTCTTCTTCTTCTTTTTCTTTTTATTTTCTCTCTTCTGCTGACTATCAACTGTATCTTCCGTAAAGATGGTGTCGTCATAATCGGTTTCTGTCAATTCTGAAGTCTGTATAAGCACAAAAAATCATTAACTAATCGATATGTATAGGATCGATAGAGAATTTATAGAAAATAGGAAGACATTGCAACTTGCAATTATCACACAAAGTTGCAATTGGTAGTCATTACGCTGCGCTTTCATTCGATTTTGTGGCTGTCCGGGAACGACAGATCAGTCAATATCGAATAACTACGAGATACAGTTGCTGGCCGCACGTATGCTTAGTTTAGACATCGTTTATAGCAAATTACTTCCATGCAAATGAGCACAGACTTCGTTTGCAAGTCTTTGGTTAAAGTAGGTGACGGATAGACTGCTTAACTCCACCACCTGTCTGCTCATAAAAGCGGAGAATGCTGTCAAGTGCCTTTTCCGAGGAGGCGACAAGAGAACTTCCAGAGTTTTTCTCCACAGTGTTTCATTTGTTCTGAGCGCTTATCAAGGGAACTTGTAGAAGTGTTTTGCTCTCAATATCGTTTAATATTTCAATGGATTCATACATATGCTAATATGAATTTCAGTGTAATTTAACCTAAATTTCATTTTTCTAATAGCCCATATTTCCTGTATTCCAATACAAGGTTGCGGTGATAGTTGATGCTCACCAAACAACGTTGAATTTTAAGAGATGAATCTGTTTGAAACCATGACAGATCTGGCCAATAAAAACTCTAGAAGTGGCTAAAAAAATATTTACTTGCGAACTGATTTCTTGATCTATTTTTATGTATATTCTGTTTTAATACGCATAAGCTTATTAATTGTAAACAAGTAGTTTGTAGAAAATACTGTTGATTGTTTTACCTTCGAACACGCAAAAACTACTTTAAATATCATTTTTATAGTTTTTATTATTACTCGATAAGATAATTGATACCTAGTCTACCGACTTCAAAACGTGTTTGACAAGCAATCAACTATATGAATCAAATAATAAACTGCTAGTTGGTCCCGTATTTTTGCTATACTTACAAGCGCCCGCGTGCATGCGTGCGTGCGGGTGCGTGTGTGCGCGCGCGCGCGTAATTGTATGTAGGTGTGGGCGTGCGCATGCGCATGCGCATAATTGTGCGTATTGTCCTTGACTCCTCTGAAACTACTGAGCGGAGAAACATGAGACTGGCGTGATTGCTCAACACTCCAGGATGAATGTCGTATGGGAGTAAGTATAAATGATACCACGTCATCATTACCTGAAAAGATATTGGTGTTGTAGTGCGTTAGCGCATTCTTGTAATAGCTGCAGGTGAAACTAAGATATCATCGTTGTTAAATAAAGCAGGGGGAAAAGAAATCGAACCTATAGACTCAAAACTTACAAAAACTTTTAATTGGACGAGTTCTGTTATTTTTGACTTGATTAGGACTTACGAGAAGAAACAATTTCACTGTATTAAAAAAAATGAACAGTTGGTCACTGTTTATATATTCTACAATGACAAGACTATCGGCTGGAACTTTTGTTTCAGCAAAACTTCCAGTAAATATATATTTGATTACAGCATTTTACTATCGCATAGTTTATTGAAGTCAGAAAATATTTTTCGTTTTTTAAGTTTTTCTATTTTTTGTAATTATTATGACGTAATGCTATCTTTGGTTGTTGTCTGTTTCATGCAATCGCTGTTGTACGCCTGACTTTACCCCTCTAACTACGGTGCAAATTATCGTTCTCATATTAACTGAAACAGCATAATTCTTATTTACTCCATTTATTTGTTAGAACAACGGTTTCCTATTTTTTCTAGATGCCGCTTTTTCCGTCCTATTTGAAATTATTCTTTACCTATTTTAAATAATTGCAACACAACAAACGCAAATAGTAAAAAAACTGATTTACGCAACATACAATGACAATTGAAACGCTGCGGTAGCAATTTACTGGAAAATAAGAACATTTATGATACGCTGTTCAACAATGCGAACTACATATCGTATTTCACAAAAGACTACAGTTTTTCTCGTTTTGTTGATATCATAGTAAAAACTGGGACTCACAAAAGTTCAGCCTCTTCTGTAAGCTTTTGCTTACCTCCCCTAAAATGAGACTTTACCTCATCTAGGGGGGGTGGGCCTCCCTACCTGGTTGGAAACCACTGGGTTGGATTATCACGTTCCCAAAACATTGAGTTTACACTCCAGGATGGCTCGTGCTGATCGTGAATTCAAGTGTTGACCAAAGTCAGTGTTTAGTGTTGATACTGCTTCACGTTGGTGACTAACTTATTGTAATAGACGCAGTTGACAATAAGGGCGAAAAAGGCAGCTAGAAAAGGACAAAGAGGCCATACTTTCTCTCAAAATTTCTAGAACCCGATAAAGAAAAGAAAGTATTTTCGTGTCAACGGCAACAAAACATTGATTACCAAAAAAATGGATCATCTGGAAAATGGAAAATCAAAAAATCATCTGAAAAATGGAAAATCAAGAGACAAGAAATTTATCACAAAATAATTGTCAAAGAAAAGTGAGGGACAGAATGCCCAAACGACATTGTAAAAAAACATGAAAACAACAGAAGTTGCTAGTTGCTAAGTGGCAATTTTCAAGGCGATCTCCCATGATATAGGTATTGCTGTATCATATTGTTTTGTATTGCATCTTTTTTGCAGCCAATGGCAAATTTGTTTTTTCAGCATATTTATTATTGAGCGTTTTTTACACTCGCCTGATGAAACCCAATAAGGTTGAAACCAGTCGCGCGTTATTGACATGATGTAATAGATTGCTGTATGGTACCGTAAGATGTTGGTGATTATTTTTGAGCAAATTTTTCTTAACTCTTTTGCGGTTTTTTAGTAAACTAATTTTGTAACTCAATTTAACAAAATTTAAGGGAAACACTGAAAACACGAGATCATCAATCGATGATCGCGGGAGCGAAAGAGTTAATAAATTAAAAAATTATTTATACTTCAATAAGAATTCGAACCTTATATACTGAGCACAAGTTTCAATCTTCGAGTGCTTGAGAGAGCTGAGTTAGCATGGTTGCTAGTAGTTTCAACATAGCACATAATATAGTTTCAACCACCAGAGTCAACCTTATATACCAAGCCACGTTAGTGAGTGATCAGGCGGGCAATGTCAAAACTGAAAAAAATTGACTCTATGTGAACAAATTATTCCCGGCAGTTTTGCGTGGAATCATCCGGTAAGATAACAACAATGATTAGGAAGCAAGGTCAACTACCTAAACACTTAAATTTTCAATTCCAAAGCACCATGATCGGCCATATTGCGTTTGGTCGAACTGATTTTTGAAATTTAGTTTAAAAACTCTGGTAAAATTCTAGTTAAAAACCTACAGTTACATCAAAAATGGTGCGAGGGTGATAACTTTGATCAAATACCATCACTTTAAAATGAAAAAGTTGTATTTACTGATTTCAGGGATATCTAGAACATCGGGATCGCTCGCTCCGCTTTTTTTGTCATTCGCGCTTGACAACAGTGGTGCGCGATCTACAGAGTGCTGAGTGACGGTCACCACTTTCGCTCCCGCGGTGGTATGGTTACCGCCTGCGATCTTCTAGCGCTCGCTCCCGCGACGATAAATACATTGGCAAACAACAATTTGCTTACATGCGCGTTAATGTTCGCGTACGTCTTTTTCGAGCAAAACTTTGAATACATAAACCTTTCTAACTTTCTCCTTGTGGTTTGTAATTTAATTTTTTTCTGTGCTTCGCTCCCGCGACGGTAAATATACCGGCAAAAAAATTTTTGATGGAAGCTCTGTTTACATGCGCGCCAGTGTTCACAAATGGCTCGCGGGAAGGAAAGAGTTAAGCAGTTAGGGTAAAAAAGTTTAATATGATAGTGCTTAGCTGGTTAGTAGAAGACAGTTATAGACATGTTGGAAAAAAAGTTTCCACGTATCATTGAGTCTTTTGCATACCTGGTATTTTATCTGCATGCACTTGATCTTAGCCTAGGCTATAGCAAAAGCTTCTGAAATGAAATGTGGTAATTCAGATAAGTTTTTGAGTTGTTTTCAGTCAGTCACTGCTTTACTAAATGAGAGCCCACAGACCGTACGATTATTAATAACGATAGCATGCATCAAATTAAGGAAAATATTGTATAAATTATGATACTGAACAAGCTTAGTAATAAGCAATCAAAAATGATGAGTAATAGGCCTTCCCTATTAATGTAGCACTTATTCTAGTCAAGTAAATCACGAAATAAATGTTATTGCTCGATAAAAATAATTTCTTGTAACAGTTAATTTAATACATGAAAAATGTTTTAGAATTACCATATTTAACATTTGCTATTTTATTTACAATGCCACATAAATGCTGTGTGCCTAATTGTAATTCAGGATACCGCTCATGTAAAGACACAGAAATGTATGCTATGTTTAGATTTCCACGGGATGTTGATTTAAAAAATAAATGGTTGTCTGCTATTCCACGTAAGAATTGGAATGTGACTGGTAATACCAGAGTATGCTCTAAGCATTTTAAAGAAAAAGATTTTAAAGTGTCATCAACTGACAAAAGAGTTAAAAGACGCCAATTTAGAAAGACATCACAATTATGTACATTGGTTTTGAAGTCATTTGCAATTTCACATATTTTTCCGGGTTTACCAAGTTATTATAATGTTAAGACTTCATTTTCTAGATGCACCTCAGCTTCATCTTCTCCTTCACGAGTAGAAAAAGAAAATAAAAGAATCAAGCAACAATATAGTAAATTTTGGGCTGAAGATGCCATTGAAAGTTTACACAACTTAAAAAAGTTTGAAAAATTTGTCACTTCCAGAGGATTGCTGCAGTGTGGTTCATTCCAATTCCATTATCTTTCATTGCCTTGATTATAATGAAATTTTTCTATCTCCAAAATTGTTAGTTTCTGTAATTGTATCAGATGAATTATCTGTTACTGCATATGTTCAATCTTTGAAAATAAATCAAAAAGGTTTCCAGCGTTTGATGGTCATGGTCAACTAATGAACAACTGCGCTAGTAAACATCATTGCTCACTGCAAAGCACTATGCAGTAACAATAACAGCAGTGGTCAAACTCAGTTATATTTGGAACTTGCTGTCTTATCTCTTCAACAATATTTTTCTTTCTTATCTCAAACTGATTTGCAAGACCCATCTAAACTAGAGCTAATCAAGTTTATTATTGAACAGCTGCAATTGCTGCAAGTGAAAAAAGAAGCAAGGCGATATTCCGCTGATATCGTTGCAATAGCATTCTTGTGGCAGCTAACCAGTTGTTCTTTGTACAAAAAACTTTAAGGAGATGTTTATTCTACCTTCTGTATCCAGGTTGCGATCTTACTCTGCTTGTTTATCCGTTAAAGCAGGTAATTTGGATTAGGGCTACTTAAAACAAAGAGCTAAACATTTGGATGAGAAGGAGCGTTTAATGACACTCATAATGGATGAGGTTTTCACTGCAAAGTGCATTGAGCACTCAAATGAAACTTTCGTTGAAGTTACTGAGGAAGGAGAACCAGCCAAAACTGTGCTGGCATTCATGGTTCAGTCAATTTGTTCCAAATTCAAAGATGTGGTCTGCCTTGTTCCAGTTACGCAAACTCCAGGCTTACGCAAACTTTCTTCAAAATCGACTGCTAAACACTAGTATTTCTTGGTTTACATATTTATTTGAGCTTTGTGTGATAAATAATTACATTGTGTTTTGTTTTATTTTAGAACAGTATGGCATTGCGCTGTTTTTGAGAAAAAGCTAAGATAGATTGGTGATGACAGGTTTTGAAATCATCATTTCTTAACGTGAGTATTGTTTTTGTGGGCACATTTTACTTCAATTAATCGTAGAAACGATTTGTCAGTTTTTTACGAACACACTTGATGATGATTGAATGTATTGGAGAAAAATTACGTAAATCAAATTGGTAAAGAAGTAAAAAGTTTATTAAAGACCGCTGCTGTAATCGATCAAGGTCTCTGGGTGTAACAGAGGTCAAGAGTCATCTTGGCGCAAGTGCAGAATGTTTTTGGACAAGGTGTAATTTAAACTACAATCTTGTGTAGCCTATTCATTTTTGTGCATAGCACCACTGTTATCATCGGATATCTGAAGCAAGCGATCCCGATGTTCTAAACATCCCTGACTGAGTTATCCACCCAGCCAATTTTATACAGTAATTATTGTGCATAAAAACAATCCATTTACTGAAAAGCTAATTTTAGATTAAGTTTAGCAACCTAAATAGTGGATAAAATTTTGCAAATAAAAATTATATTATATTAATATGATGTATTATATTATATTATAATCATGATTGCGTTTTCTATTACAAGAACACAAAGTTTTAGTTAAGTGCTTACATCAAACGAAAAAGCACTATCAAGTGAATGTTTCCTTTGCCCAGCTAATAACAAATTTCCTCTGTCTGCAATTATGGCTATATCCTCTTCAACTTGCGCAACCATTGCTTCGATTTTTTCTGCAAAAAGTAAGTAAGGTATATGATTCCTTTAATATCTAATTTTTCCTTACAAGGTGGATTTGTGGAATAACTGACAGTTAAATTGATTAATGATTATCAAAATGAAACCAATTAACTTGCACTAATGTTATGACATTGGATGTAATGAAATTTCACCCACTAAAATAACTGCGCTAATTTATTTAAAATATTTGAATTACCACAACAAAATTACTCCGTAATATTGCACGATTTATCTTCTCATCGAACCACTGCGATCATTTTTTTACATTTAAATTAATTAAATGATTTGCACTCATTTAATCGAGACAATCTATTTGCAATCAACAAAATCGCATCCATCGAACTTCACTCATCAAACAGCTTTAATCGAGTAAACATATTTGAGCTGTTCAAATCACGCTCTATTCATCAAACTGCTCCAATTAAATTATGTGATACATTGATCAAACTGAAACAACCGAACTACATTAATCAAATTGCACACGGTTTGAAAAGGCAATGATCAAATTGCTTTGATCAAATTATAACAACCAAATCGGATTTATTTTATGCTGAATTTTTACGAATGTCATTCAGCAAAATTGCTTTAAATTGTTTTGAGCAATGCTGCTTGAGAAATCGCTCAGAGTAATTTCACCAGGGTTTTTGCTAAATTAAGACTCTTCGTCATCGAACAATCGGCTTTTCCTTTACAGAAAGTGTCAAAAATAAGTTAATTTGCATTGAAAGTATAGTTTTTATATATGTATAGTAGTTGTGATCTGTTGTTTTGTTTTGCCGTGATTATTTTATTTGTAAATCTGAATTGTCTGAAGCCCTAAACTTGCTTAACTGTTTTCAAAAAAAAGACCTTTTCTCTTTCACATTTAGATTTGTAACTCACGTGTCTCTTCTAACATCACAATGGTTGACTACGTGACGAAGTTCAAGAGTATTGTAGTGAATCATTTTTCTTCTCGAAGATCTTTTTTTTTATTGCCGATTACATAATTTATTAACGGTGTTTTTCTGTGTCACGTGATGTTTTGGCATTTTCTAGAAGCTCGTCTCATTTGTATATAAGGCGGCGAGATTTTTTACAACTTAAAGAGTAGTAGAGAGAGAGTAGAGTGGTAGTAAGAGAGAAAGTGGTGTGGTGTCTGTTGTGATTTATTGTGGATTCTATTAGCGGTAATTTGGTGGAGTTAGTTTTGGCTGTTTCCTGATCGTTTCATTAAAGTGCTTTATTTTCTGTAATCGTCGAGCAAAGGAGCTTGAAGTATTGAAGTATTATTTCTGTCAATATATAGTTCTGTTCTTCACGTGGTTCAAAGTATTTTAGAAGAAGCCAATCTTTTCCTAGCTATTAAGTAGCAACTAGACTTAATTGTTCGAGCGATACTATACGTCTCCTCAATTTTAAGAAGTAAATTAAAATTGAAATAAAATCAAAAATTTTTATTGAATGGGACAGAAAGAAAGAAATCAAATAATTTGTAAAAAAATAAAAAGCATACGTTTTGGGTGGGGCTGTGCCAAGTAGGCTAATGTTTTCCTTGGAAAGAAATTTATTTTATTTAAAAGCCTCTACAAAAGCGATTGCTTAGAATAATTTTTTGATTTCCAGTAAATTTTCCGAATGACAATTTAGGGGATTTATCTTGGACCAGCAAGTTTAGCAATGTCACTAGACCAATAATCGGATCCATCAACCGCAACGACATGGGTGACTGCTGATTTAAAGGCTAATGATCTCTGCACAATATCACAAACATTTCGTTCGTCATTTCCTTGATGAGTTATACGTAAGTCATCATTATCATCATCACCAGAGTCATCGCCGATGTGACTTTAAATGAACTTGATACCACATTGTAGTTCTCATTAATGTTGGCGATTTCGCGCAGTGGCAGCACAAAGCTTGAATTGTTTTCTTTCGAAGTTTACCAAAATGACCAACTTCGGTAGTAACAGATTTGAATTCGACATCCCTACGTTATTCACCTTCGTACTTGTCTAGATTCCACCCATAGTTGCATGCAAATGCAGCGTAAACAATCCCAACTACTCCAACCACTAGAGCAACAACTGCCGAAGCGATGAATTCCTTATGAAATGCAACTGCAGAGACCTCATTAAGGATTTTAACTTTGAAGAAAATACGGTAGTAAAATGTTTTATAAGACTTTACAAGAACATCGTAAGATCCTTTGTCTTCTTTTATGGCCTAATAAACATCAAATTAGCTATTAACAAAAGAATGATGCATTTCAACTAATAGATTATAACCCTGCTCCAGTGGTTTTCAAACTGTGCGTCGCAACGCTCTAGGGCGTTGTTATATTAGATTGCAAGCTGCTGGGGAATTATTTTTTCCAAGCGTGATGAATTTATTCAGAACGAAATGGTATTGTGGGATAGTCAAAATAGAAAATGTTCAACAATTTTCACATTTTTATTTGGAAATCAACAATAGAATACAAATTGAAGATGGTATTCAGCAAAATGCATTTGCTGTAGTGTATTTAGGTTTTAATAAAGTTAAAGTTTGATCTGATTTAGTTTTTTCAATCATACATCTGTATAACAATTTGGATCAGATTTTAGCGCAAGACACCAGTGTTTAATGATTGACAACAAATCTTTGAGGCTTAACGCTCTATGATGGGCAACGTGGTTGAGTTGGTTTGAAAAACTGTTTTACAACAAAACAATGACATAGTCGTAGTGACGCTTGAGGCACTCGAACCTCATCAAAACTACTGTCTATATCAATGGTGGCCAGGATCAGGATTTTAGAAATAGGATCCACACGGTCCCAGAAAATAATTTGCTTTCAGGATTGGATCGAAAGTGCAATTTATTGAGACTATCAGAATCAGGTCTGAATCAGCAAAGAAAAATTGTACTATTGTCTATTCTACTGTAGTTGTATTTAAATGTAACACATGAAAAAATTTTAAAGCTAGTTTTTCAGAATCAGATTAGAATTCAAATTTTTTGTGCACAGCAGGAGCTGGATCAGAATTCAGGAACAGTTTGTTTGGATTAGGATTGGGTTAGGGCTCTAACGTTGACGCCTCCGACCACCTCTGATCCGTATCAGAAATGGGACTGAGCAATAATTTTCTCAGATTGGCGGATTTTAACAAACAGTAAATATAATAAAAAAGAATATCAAGAAATTCAAGCGAAATGTTACCACTTGGATACTCTAAAACAGGTCTGGGCACCTGTGCAATGTTTAGCACCACTCTTGCTGTTCTGTGATACTGAAAATATGCGATGAATAAACGAATAATAATGCAAGCACTTACGCTATCCACTTTGCAGACCAATACGAAACGTCTTTGCTTGCGCAAATAATGTAGTTGCGCAAACCCTCGCACCGGACGACCTAAACATATATATGCTTTAAAGTCACTGTTTCTTGTTATTATAGATGAAGTTTTCATGGCATTATCATCATGTAGGTATTTTTAGAGGGCAGTTTTTGTGCTGATGTGGCACCAACCTGATGCAGCATCGAACTCTAGTTAAAAAGGTTCATTCAACTTTTTTCAATTATATCCAAGTAAATTGAACTTCACGTACTCCATTACTTCCCCATTGCTCGAATTCCTGAGCGCCCAAACAGGAAATCCGTGAATATCATTCTCAGTTTTTGGTATGAATGGGAGGGTAATGAACTCAAGTTTATCTACTAGGAAGCGAACGTTTTAATTATTTTACCACTGTAACAGTTGTGTTACTTCGAGTGTAATGTGAATAACTCCTTCCCAAGCCTGGTCTCGTAAGCGTATACTGAGGTTATAAGACCCGATAGAACATTATAAGTTCATATATGATCCGCACGAGCAGCTTAACTTTTTACAATTTGACTTGTTTTTCCAACTTGTGATAAATTTAAAGGATCGTATGTATTTTTGTGGGCACTTCTGGCAGCCCCTTGAATCTTTTGTAATTCTGTACTAGCAAAACAACTTTAAAAAGAGCAAAGCTACAGTTCATAGACTAGTTCTGTAAAGTTTTATAGGCTAGCTCTTTCATTTTCGTTACTATACTTGCAACAGATAGCGAAAGCAACTCTGTTTTTGGATCCTACGTCCATTTGCTTTAGAGCAATGATCCTAGGGATGAGCATCTATGTGATGGGTTGTTTATATCAATTCTTTTACCGACGGTCATCATTATCGTTAGTTATTACCAGCATGCTTGCAACGATTAAACTGTTGGATGACCAGCATGTAACGTGTTTGTGGAACAGAGACCCTTGGAGTAGTCTCCGAACCCCGGACAGATTGTTGTGAAGCTGTTTAACAAAATAGATCAAACGCGCCCCTTGCACTTCCTTTCTTCTGTCGCCTAAACATTTGTGTACTAATTCTTTGATAAACGTATATTGATCGTAAAGAACTGAAACTTGAAATTAAGATATTACAATTGACAGAAAAAGAAGATTGGATGGTGGTGGCGTTGTTACCGGTGTAGCGGCGTAGCGATGCAGCGGTGTAGCGGTTTCAAGCTAGTTTGACCTCCAAAGACCTTCTTTCCTACAGCTCCACAAAGACGATCAACAAAAGAACAACTTGGGTTTCTTACAGGCTTCTTTTATCAGTTTCGTCGTTTGCTCAAATGTGCAGGTTTACAAAACAACGTAATCCTACCTACTACGTGTCTACTTGAGAATGATGTAAGATTCGATAAGAAGGCAGTTTTCGTAGCATTGCATTAGGGTCAATTTTGCCAAATTCAACTACCAATCAATAAAAACGATACCTCAAGTGAAACCCACATAACAACGCCACAAAGCGGGTTCAAATCACAGATTGGCTACGCAAAACTATGGATTTAAAGCATTAGATGTTGCCAGGTATTGTAACACTATTTACAGACCACATTGTCACTTGTTCTTTTCACCCATAACATTTAGCTATAGCCTACGTCTTAAGACAAGAATCAATTAGTTAATTGGAGAAACATTATAGCTTTATTCACTCAAGAAATCATATGCATGGCTATATATGTTAGATGTAGCAACACCAGGGCTACCCCTATCAAATGACACCATAGAACTATTTGTCTCTTAAAAAAGGCCTTCACTTTTTTTTGTTTTTTGTTGGTTAATGTATTTTTCATACTGATGAGCCCTCAGTTTTTGAAACGATTGCTCTTTTCAAAAGTTTTTCATAAATTTGCCGATTAACAAATGACTAACCACGAAATTTGCTTACTTTCTAAAGTGACGTGTATTAGTCGTATTTGCCTATCTGCTTCAAATAAAATTTTGCAAACTTGCTCTTCATTTGTATGCCAAGTGCACACTGGCTTTACATCCTTGCCAATATGTGTTATATCTAAAATATAAAACAAGCATTCGAGCTGGACATTTCAGTTGGAACATTAAAACATGGCACAATAATTTCTACAGATTTTTATAAAAAAGCAACAGCCAAGATAATTGTGAAGGTGTCGAGTCATTTGCAATACCACCAAATCCATTTTCAATCGTATTCAAACAGAATCGGTGTTTGCCTATTAGGTGTTGATTCCGTGCATACTTTGTACCAGTAGAGCATTTACAGAAGGGGAATAAAGGGCAATGCTTCCTAAATGATATGACCGGAGAAAAAATCTAAAAAAAGCTACTCTTTGGAAAGGTCGATGTTTGAAAAAATCTTAGTGCTTGTTTTGACACCAAATAGGCAAAACCATAGGTTTCCAAAATGTTTATAAATCTTACGCTCATTTTTTCTCCGCATCCATTCCCGTGAAAAAATTTTCGCAATACGCAAGTGTTTTTTTACACAGGTATTATGTACGAGTATGGTTAAAAATAACTCAAACTGCAAACCAAAACATTTTGATATATTTACTTTAATGTGGGCTCTTTTTATTTTTATTAAAGTTGTACCTATGGTAGTCTAGGCTGCTTTTTGCGGGAGAAGCTAAACTGCGATATTCAGTTTGTTGTGCACCTTGCTCAAAACGACTTGGCTATTCAATCGTGCGTGCAAACGCTCATGATCTGTATAAGTGTTGCCAGATCGTTCTTGGTGCTTTTCTTCAACAAAGTCCAAAAATATCCTCAATTCATAACAAATTTTCCCAAACAAAGATTATGGAATATCCAAAAATTACGTAAACCGTGAGGTAAAGCATGCACATTTGTAGCGATTACCAGGCGACGAATTTTTTTATGGAGATCTATCTCAATCACTCGCTAACTTTGGGCCGCACATCGATTGGAAATTTCCTCATATCAGCTCAAAATACCCATTTTGCACCATTTTTGCAGTTGTTCTGACTTTTGGGATTTTATCTTTTTCTTGCTGTACCCTGCGTACTGCCGACATCTTTACATTTCCTAACTTTTCCTTTGGAAAAATCTCCAAAAATTTTTCCCCACGGACATTTAAATTCATCGCCAATTTTCAAAAAATTGGGCATGAATTCCCCATCTGGCAACACTGAGCTGTTTGCCAATATTAAGTACGAATATGGATAAACTGCACCAGTCAACAACCGCTCAACGTGGTGGTGCGGTCCCCGACCCCGTTTGGGTTGGGTCGAAATGACTGTTTGCCTTCCTGAGATTTCCAGTTACCCTGGGCACTCCCCTTCAGTTTTTTGCTAGGCTGTCCCCTGAACGGCCGCAGAAGGCCAGCACACAGCTTCTTCATAATCGGTCGTCTGTTTTCTCTTTTTCTTTTCTCCTTCCCTTCTCTTGCCTTTCTTTATCTCCTCATTCAACTTTCCCTCTCCAAATTCAGAACTCTTGGCAGCTCTCACTCTTGGAGTTGTCCCTCCCCCCCCCCGCCGTAACACTGTGACTCCCTCCTCGGACTCCCCCCACATCCATACCTCCACTGTTCAAACTAGCCCTTCGTCTGCTAATGCTGCACTCTCGCACCACCCTCGTCTTCAAACCTGTTATCCTTCATCTATTCATTTTATATCTTCTCCCTCTGCCCCTCATCACCATCCCTTTCTCCTGGCTGTCCTTCTGCGTCTCCTGCTTTCGCTCCCCATGACTCTCTCGGGGTTTTTCAATGGAATGGTGGGGTTCTTTGAGCCAGGAGCACTGAACTATTTCACTTTCTTTCGTCCCATCCTGTCGACCTTATCTGCATCCTGGAATCCAATCTTTACTCATCTTCCTCTTTCCGGATTTCTGGATTCTCTGCTCTTCGCTCTGATTGCACCCCCTCCTGATCTGGCATTCTCTCTCCTGATGCCACGCAAGCTAGTAGCGGCATGTCATTTTGGTCAGGCAGGGCCTATCTTTCTCTGAACTTTCTACCTCCTCTCTTTCTTCGCTTCATCCTTACTCTGAATATGTAGGGATCAACATCTCTCTTAACAACTCCTCTTCGCTCTTTGTCTTAATGTGTACGCTCCCCCTATTCGCTCCTCCCCAACGGATTGCAGAACCGACTCCTTTTCTCTTTCCATTTTTCCTTCCTCCAGAAATCTCTTCATTCTGGGGGACTTCAATTGCCGTTACCCCCTCTAAGACTCAGGAGGTACTTCTGATCCCTGCGGGAAGTATTCGACTGGGACATATTTCTGTCCTCCTTGCCCTCAATGACTCTGACACACCCACTCTTCTCCATCGCTCTACTGGCAGTCGCTCCTCTCCTTACATCTCCTTTACTCACTCCTCTCTTGCCTTTTCTTGCTCCTGGGAGGTGCTTCAGGACCTGGGTTCTGACCACCTACCAATTCTTTCGTACGTCCGTCTCTCTCCGACCTATCGCCCCAACAAGCGCCCCCCTTCCTTCAATTTTCAGAAAGCTTCCTGGGATGGCTTTGCCTCCTACTTTGACTTTCCTTCTGCAAAAGAATACTCGTCTCTTTCTCTTTTCTCTGCTGCTGCTCTCTTTACCTCTCTGGCACTGAATGCCTCCAAATCTTCCATTCCTTTCAGCTGCATCAAACGCTATTTTTAAGCCTGGTGGTCTGCTGAGGTGGAAAGTGCGGTTAGTGAAAGACGAAAGACTTTCGCTGCCGCTCACAGAAGCATTGAAAATCGCCAGGCTTACATCTCTGCTTCTCTAGGCGCCTCGTCAGTCATTGCCAAGGCCAAGGCTGGGGCATGGCAGACGAATTGCTCTTCTCTTTCACCATAATCTAACCCTAAATCTGTGCACTCTTTTCTTCGCACTATTGCTGGCTCTCCTTCCTCGTCTTCCTCCTCTCCTAACTTCCCCAACTGTTTTTACTCCCAGGGAATCGGCTTCGTTCTATGCCGCTTACCTGAGATCCCACTTTTCCGTTTCTCAGCCAAAGGCTCTGC
Organism: Trididemnum clinides; assembly: GCA_963675345.1. Lineage (NCBI taxonomy): Eukaryota > Metazoa > Chordata > Ascidiacea > Aplousobranchia > Didemnidae > Trididemnum > Trididemnum clinides. Next base: position 19,966,906 of record OY776284.1, on the reverse strand, counting down.
CTGGAAGAGCTAGAGAACACCTCACTGAGCTCCACCGTAACACGTGCCGTGTGGAGTCTCACTCATCCTCCTGCTCTCCTTTCTGTCCCGCTGAATTTCTTGCGGCTGCCTCCAACCTTTCCTCGTCTACTATCATTGGCCCAGACAAAGTTGCGTATCCCATGCTAAAGCACTTTTCTCGTTCTGGCATGGATTTTCTTTTTCACATCTTCAATCTCTCCTGGTCTTCGCATTCCTTTCCTTCTATCTGGAAAACGTCTTCTATTATTCCCATCGGCAAGATGGAAAAGCCTCTCGACTCTTCTGCTTCCTTCCGGCATATCTCTTTCACCTCCTGCGTATCAAAGCTTTTTGAACGCATCATTCTATCCCGTCTACTCTTGTTTCTGGAATCTACTTCCATTTTCTCTCCCCACCAGGCTGGTTTCCGCACTGGACGGTCTACACTTGATCGAATTCTGTACCTTTCTCAGTCCATTTCGGATGGGTTTACCAAACCCAGGCCAAGCTCTCGGACGATCCTGTCTACTATCGATTTCTCGAAAGCTTTTGACTCTGTCTGGCGTCCCGCCCTTTTCCATAAACTTATTTTGGCTGGCCATTCTCTATGCTTTAATCGTTGGACTTAATCTTTCCTTTCTGACAGGTTCGTTTGCGTGGTTTTTCAAAATCACAAAAGTCGTTCTATTCGAGTCTGTTGAGGTGTTCCGCAAGGATCCGTTCTTGGCCCTGTACTTTTCTCTCTATTCATCAATGATATTCCGGCTTTTTTGCCTTCTTCCGTCAGCTGCTCTCTCCACGCTGATGATCTGGCCATTTGGTCCTCCTCCCCTCGGTGTCCACTGCGGTGGAGGCCTAACAAGGTGCTCTGTTTCGATTGGATTGCTGGTCTGAGTACTGGTGTCTTCCTCTCAATCCGAGCAAACGTGAGGCCTCCTTCTTCTCAGTGGATCCCCACCAAGCTAATCTCCAGTCCAACCTCCTCCTACTTGACTCCCGCCTCGGTTTCAATTCCACTGCAACTTTTCTTGGGATCACCTTTGACCGCACACTTTCCTTTTGTAAACATGTATCTTCGCTGAAGGCCAAGTTTTTCCTTTTATCTCAAGGCCCTACGCTGTATCTCTGCTTCCTCAGGTGGCCCCTCTTCCGCCCCTTCTCACTTACGCTTCACCCGGATGGTTTCCTTTCCTAAACGCCACCAATTTCACCAAATTGGAACGCCTCCACCGAGTGGCCAGTCGCACCATCATCGGCTGCCTCTCGTACTCCCCTATCCCACTTCTACTCTCCAAGACTTCTTTACTTCCCCTGCGAGTCACCCTGACTCATTTCACTCTTTCGTCTTATGAGTGATCTCTTAGTCTCCCAACCTCCTTTCCCATTTGAGGTTTGGCCTGACTTGAAGTGGAACTAAAACTCTGCTGAACGTCCTGTAGAGCTTTTGCGTCCACTCACCCGCTCATGCTTCCTTCTACTTCATTTACTGAGGCTCTTCTTGCTTGCCCTCCCTTTCCTCCTTGGAATCTACCTTTGTTCATCGTGGAGTCCACTCTTTCCTCTTCATGCCCTCGTTCTGATCACCCTCTCTCTCGTCAAGGTGCGGCTCTTGCCCACTTTGACTCTCTCCCCTCATGATCTGGTACTCTGGACAGATGGCTCTGGTCCTTTTCTTCTTGGCAAGGGCGGCCAGGCGTACTTGCCAACTACTCTCTCTATGGCACTGAGGCCACTCTTTCCTTTTCAGCAGGCCCAGTATGTTCAAGTTTTTTCGCGGAAGCCTGCACCATTGTGCAAGTTCTTTGCTGGTCTCGACAGCACCAACAAGTCTGCCACTTTTCATCTCTTCTCTTACTATGCTCTCCTCCATCTTTCCTCTTATCTCAAAGTCTTAGGCAGATCTGGCAGGAACTGCATTCTTTTTCTTCCTATTCTATCTTTTCCTTCCTATTCAGGCTACAATGGGTTTCCGGACACTCGTTTCCTTCAGGAAACGATGTGGCTGACGAGCTGGCCAGATGGGAAGCGCTGCTTGCGCCCTCCGCAATCTCTATTAGTCTCTCTTCTCTTATCTCTCGTATCCACTCTTGTCTTTTCTCGCACTGGAGGCGTACTGTCTCATCAAAATTCTTTGACACACAGGTTCCCTCGATTTCCACCGAGGAACTTGTGTTCCCTCGTTACGCTCGCTGTATTCTCTATCGTCTACGCTGCAACGGATACAGCCTACTGTTAAGCCCTTATCTCTTCAGAATTGTCAAAATCGAAAAACCTTTCTGTAGCGCCTGCGGACACTCGTCCCTGGACAATTCTCACCTCATTCTGCACTGTCCAGCTACGGACTCTTTGCACCGCTCACTCTTTGGCGACTCTCTGTCTCTCTACGATCTCTGGTTCAGACCATGGGGAGTTGCCCGGATACTGGGGCTCCATGGTCCTCCACCATGCCGCCATCGCTCGGAAGGGGTCGGGTAAATAACAACAACAAAAACAATATGTTAAATTTAGCATTCCTCGTATGTCGAGTGTAACGATATTTCAATCAGATCACTTTGTTCTTTCGACAAATTTATTATTCAAATTTAACGTTTCGTTTCCTTTAGTTACCGGGGAGTTTCTTCAGAACACGATAAATGTTAATAATATGTTAATACCCGTAATACCCGTAAAAAGAAGTTAATAACCGTAAACATTGAATTTGCCCGCCGGTTGGCCGGCAGTTTTCCCGGTTTTTTATGTTATTATGTTTTTTTTTTATTTTTTTATGCTATTCAACATTATTAACATCTACCGTGTTGTGAAGAAGCTCCCCGGTAACTAAGGGGAACAAAACGTTAAATTTGAATAACAAATTTGTCGAAAGAACGAAGTGATCTGATTGAAATAAAAACAATATGATTGAAAATAGTTTAAGCTGCAGTCTAGGTTGCTTTTTGCGAGATAAGCTAAACTGTGACATTCAGTTTATTGTGCACTTTGCTCAAAACGATTTGGCTATCCATTTAATCGTGCTTGCAAGCGCTCATGGTTTGTTTGCCAATCTTTAGTCAGATTGCCGACTCGAAGCGACTGCTCTGTCCAACCACTGTCGCCACATAAATGAGAAGAAATCCTGCTACGTGTCTTTCTAAATGGAACAACAAGAAGCTCTGTGCAATATTTCTTTTATATTTCGTGGCCTATCAAGCTTGATGCAATGAACCAAACATGGAGTTTTAGTTTTTTAAACAACACTTCTTTATACAGAAATAATCTACTGAATATTTACGAATTATAGAACAGACTTTAATTGCAACAAATTATTGGCTTGACTGAGAAAATAAATTTCCTACCGAGGCTTGTATCTGCTTTTGCTGCACAAGAGTAGAGTAGAAAGATTATGAGTAGAAAGATCATGCGTTTGTGAAATTCATTTGTCGCAAGCCAGGTGCAACAAAAGAAACGCTACAACTTAGTTTACAGCAAGGCAAAACGCAGCTTAACTCTTAGTTTGTTATATTTTGGATCAGTCGCGGCTTGCCACTGCTCCAAAATATAGCAAAACTAAGAGTTCAGCTTCACTTGGCCTCAGTGAACATCAGGCTTTAGAGTAAGAGTCAAATATGTAGTGAAAAAACTGCGAGTTCAGCTCTCAGAGCGTTACTTACATGCGAAAAGACCGAGGTTAACCGACGTTCTGTATAGCTCTAAAAAATCTAATCTCTTTGCTTTTCTTGCATTCGATGAGCTCGGCAGTTTCTCGTCCTTGTCATTATGCAATTTTATTACTTTATGATAATGACGGCGACAACTTTAAATGTTGCAATAAGATTGTCCTACGTTTTAGACGAACGGTGTGATTCTTCGATCGTGCCTTTTCCGGAAAAGCTTCTGTAAATTTAGTCAGTGGCTGGCAAGAGATTAAAGATCCATCATCAGCTCTGGTTAAAGAAACGTTGAATAGTTCATGCTGAAAAATAATGATTTTGTGAAAATTAGCAACGTGGCTAGAGCGAAATAACTATAGTCAATGAACGTGGTCAGATGGATAAGGGTATCAATGCAATGGTGACATAATCAAAAAATCGTGCGTTCAAGTTACGAAATGCCTGCGCCATTTTTCTTGGGCGAAACTTTGCCATGATTTTCTCCACAAGTCGAATTCTAACCAGCTCTGAATCTATTGGAAGATTTTAGCGCAATGTTAATTGATACTTGGACGCTCGAAAAGAGATCTCAACAATAGCCCTACACTTGGCGTCATTCTCCTGCACAAAAAAAGTCAAATTAACTACATCAACATTAAAAACTTGCAATGCCAGCTTGGTCTCCAAAAATACTGTTTGGGTGACAAGTGGCTATTCAAATCTGAGCTTGATCGACTATTTTTGTGGGATAAAATTTTAGCATAAGCCGAACCAGTGTTGAATAAGAAAACACATACTTCTTAAAAATGGAACTTGAAATACAGGCTACTTTTCATTTGTATACCACGAACACATGATTGAGCATTAAGGGTTCGTGGAAGGGTCAAATACTTCAGAAAAGAATTGCACTTGCAAGACTGCATTTATCATCATTTTTCTAATACCCGTATAAACTATTGGAGGCCATTAATTGACTTTGTGGCAGCAAGAAGAGAAAGGCTGTGATTAAACTATAAATAAACGCCGGCATTTGTTCGAGAGCTTATTGAGGTAATTGTAATTATTGAGGGTAACGAAAAACGCAACTTCATGCTGTATCCGACTGACCACAAGTATTGGCTTCCGCAGGTCACCTAAATCATTGAAGTCATCCTAACTTTATTTCCAAAAAATGACTGCCTTGGAGATTGAACAATAAACACTCCGATATTTTTCAAAAATTTATATAAAGATCAACGTCTTTGGTCAAAGTGACATATTCTGGTCTCTTCAAAGTTGCGACTTGGTGATTCTTATGAGACCACTTAAAAGTAATGGGGTCGTTACGTAATCAGGGCTGGGGCAAAAAAGAAATGGCCTTCTAAATTTTTTGAGCTCGACCAAGATGCAGATAGCTATCTTCAGTGATGGGATTCAGGGGGTTCGCGCGGGTTCGTGCGAACCCGTTCTTGGAATGTCGTGATAATTAGCGAACCCGTTCTTGTTTTTTGTTATAGACCTTAGACGACCGCAGCAAATGGGCTTTCTAAAATGAGGGAACCTGTTGTTAGTGAGTTTGATACAAAAGAGAACCTGTTCTTAAAATTTTTAATCCCATCACTGGCTATCTTAAAGTAAATTGGAAACAATGCTCAAAAAAACTTCATTCTCCTTCAAAAAAAAACAAAGTGCCCCTAATAAGACGCCGATTTCTAAAAAATGCAATAAATCAAAATTAACAAAAATATGCTTTTGGCCCCACTTAAACTTTTTTTGCCTTTGTTAATGCTGGGGATCTTACACGAGGCAGGTGATTACCAATAAAAAATAACAGGATATCAACAAACCATCCGGGAAATGTCTTCCATCACTCCCGTGTAAAATATTTTTGGCTCTGTCATATTCTGGAGACCAAAGCATGGACGGAAGGCTGCAGTGCCAACTTTTCCAATGTTATAGTCTTTGTTTCAAAAGCCACTACGCAAGCCAAAAAACCTGACTTGCAAACAGAATCATGAAATCATGCCGCTTCTTTGGAAGATGGTGTTCTCCAGAATGCATCAAAGACTTAGGACTACATAACTGATTAGAGTTCTCTGCTACATTGACTGAGAATGTCCCACATGCAGTTCAATTGCGGACAATTACACATTTTTCACAAGGCATTGAATAGTGGAACAAGTATCGTCTTCGACGGATATGGTAACATATTCCGAATCTACGAAATGTATAGGAAAAATGAATAGCTTTTAGCCACATGATGCTAACAAGCGGTCGTTTTTTAACTCTTTCGCTCCCGCGATCATTGACTGATGATCTCGTGTTTTCAGTGTTCCCCTCAAATTTTGTAAAATTGAGTTACAAAATTAGTTTACTGAAAAATCGATTTGTGACTTTATTTTTCATCCGATTTTCATAAAATTTTCAAAAGATCACGCTTATTTCCTCACGCATCGGAACATGTATAATTTGTGCCCTAATTCTTGGATTTTTATACCCCAAAACGGTTAAAAAGACCAGCAACCCAGTTGCAGACGACAAAATCGGCCAAATTCTCAGCACGTGCCAACTACGCTAAAATCAAATTCAGATTACATCTTTACCACAACAGCAAACCCTTCATCATTGACACAGTCTGAAAACTACTCTTTTGGGGCATTATTTGACAAAATTTCAAGCGATAATGATAAATTTTACTTTTTTAAATTTCTAAATTTTTTAGGGGTCTCAAAACCCCCCCAAACAAATTTGAGTGATAAGTAGATAAAAGTAAATTTAGTGCGTAAAGTATATGATATCTTGCTAAATACTAGTCACATTTGAAAGCTTAGGAAATTTGCTTTCCAGCAATATATAACTTTAAATAGTTTAAACTAAGTGGTATATGATATTTACTGATCAAAAATGAGTACTGTACGTCGTGTCAGTTCAAAACCCCCCAAAATTTTTTGACTTACCTTCACTAAATTATAATTTTTAGAAAAACTACACCCTATAAAAAGAAAAAATAAATTGCAAATGTTTCACTACTAAAGTCGTCATTTCGTATCAAATTTCCAAGGGGACAAAAACTGAAATACAAGTTTAAAAGCTGACAGAAATTTGGCTTCTCTAAATCAAAGTTTACTGTATCCCCCTTGTTTCTCAAGAAATGGGAAGGGTGTAAACAAGCGGCTGTTTCATTATCAGTGACAGCATATTCTATTTAAACTTAATATTTTCTGAATCTTGAAGAAATTCCCTGTTCAAAAATACATAATGTTACATGGTTTAGGCTAACCTGTAGCAGATAATAACTGATCATTATTTAGGTACTGAATTTAACTACCAAAATTTGGTACCGGTCGGTACCGTTCAAAAAAAAGGTCATGTGCCTCAGAAAATTGCAAATTGTAGAAAACCTAGGCTCTTAGGTAAGTTTTGATTGATGTACCTTGAAAGCTTATTTCCTTAGCATCCTTTTGCGACCATTTCTAAAAAAATGGGTAGAAAATAAATCTGTAGTGATCTTTGAGGTGAGGGTACCTCTTTAATTTTAAAGACAAGTACCCCCCAGTTGGGGGGGGTTCATTTGCATAAAATTTGCATATTCAAAAAAAATGTTTTTTTTTCTATTTGAAATCCTCAAGAAATGTAGATTTCAACGATATATCACACTTAATGTAGAAGTAGACAGCTGAGTAATGATTTACAAACAAACTTGAGGTACATAATTATGATTAACTAGCAGATTTCCCCGTCGTTGATCGGGTAAAATGTAAAGACTGATTAAATTTTTACATTGAATAACCATATTTTAATATAGGTTGAATAAATATAGGCTCGTAGCCCCCCATAGACGATTCTGATCGAAATCAAAATATCGTACTTGGCTTCCCTGGAAAAAGTTATATAAGATTCATATGTTTGTTTGTATCTAAATGTCTCCAGTTTTATTTCTATAGCGGACAGACAGACAGACAGAGAAACTTTGAGTTTTATATATATAGATTTATAGCCGGCTTTGCCGGCGTCGCCCATCAGAGACCCTCCATCAGTAATGTCCAGGTTTAGTATTTCGATTCAACCGGCCAAGCCGGCTTCACCCATCCAGCTGTTGTGTGAGCAGTAGCGAAAAGTTAATGAATTCTATGCACTTTCACAATTCTTGTACACGGAATTGTGATTATCATATTCTTTTAATCATGACTGGCAATGCTCACAAAGAATCTTGCCACAAATTATGACAATTAATACTTGTGAGGGAGCAGGGATTGTATATACGTAATCAAAACTGATTGTAGCGTCAAAACTGAGCTTGGTTTTCTTGATTCCCCATAAAATAAATTTGTAAGAATTGCCAGTTTTCATTCTCTTCTGGTAAAAGACTTCCAATTCTATGATAAACTTGACCTTGAACTTTGAAAGTTGGCATAAATCCCCCTTGTGTAACAAATTTAGCTCCAAAAGATGTCATTTAAAATGCTGAATTATACTTTTGAATATGCTGAAGAAAATGTTTTGAGTCAGAAGTGGAGCCGGTAAGAAGATTTTTTAAAGGTTGTGGTGATTCTTGAAACGTTGCCAATTGAACTTTACCGTTAGAACAGCACACACCAGGAGGTTCATTATCCCATTTTTTAGCTCTGCAATAATTGCAGACCTTAGACATAGAACCAACAGTGATTACTTCTTCAGCTGCATAATCATGTTTTGGATCATAATGAAATGCACCTTGTTTCCATTGCCTTGTAGTAAATGGTTGAAATCTCAATTCACGTTGCCTGCTCCTACTTCTCAAAAGTCTTATTTGACGGTTTTCTTGTGATTCCTGCTGTCGAGATATAGCATGTCTCTCAGCATCAATCTGTCTCCTGGTTTGTTGTTGTTCTTGAGATCCCCGCTGCCTGGATATAGCACGCCTATGGGCATCAACTTGTCTTCTGCTTTGCCTCTGTTTCTGATGCTCTTACTACATGTTTTCTTCGTGGATCTGCAGATTTTCCAAATTTAAGTGGCTTTTTAGCAGGCATCTCAATGTTTTTCTTGTTCTTGAGATTCCCGCTGCCTGGATATGGCATGCCTATGGGCATAAACTTGTCTTCTGCTTTGCCTCTTGATCAACGACGGGTAAATTCTCTAAATGTACAGTCTTGCTAATGACCATCAAATTTGGATTTTTATTTGTCACAAATTTTTTTCTGTTTGTGGTACCTTGCAAAAACTTTAGACAACTCTAGTATTTTAATATAAGTTGAATAAATATAGGCTCGTAGCCCCCCATAGACGATTCTGATCGAAATCAAGATATCGTACTTGGCTTCCCTGGAAAAAGTTATATAAGATTCATATGTTTGTTTGTATCTAAATGTCTCCAGTTTTATTTCTATAGCGGACAGACAGACAAACAGAGAAACTTTGAGTTTTATATATATAGATTACTAGCAGATTTCCACCCGTCGTTGATCGGGTAAAATGTAAAGAGAAGGAAAATAAATATAGGCTCGTAGCCCCCCATAGACGATTCTGATCGAAATCAAAATAACGCAAATTTACCTGTCGTTGATTGGGTAAAATGTAAAGAGTGATTAAATTTTTACATTGAATAACCATATTTTAATATAGGTTGAATAAATATAGGCTCGTAGCCCCATTGACGATTCTGATCGAAATCAAAATACCGTGCTTGGCTTCCCTGGAAAAAGTTATATAAGATTCATATGTTTGTTTGTATCTAAATGTCTCCAGTTTTATTTCTATAGCAGACAGACAGACAGACACACATTGAGTTTTATATATATAGATACAAATAGGCCTCTAGTAGAGCCCCATAGGCTGGTAGCCCCCCATAGACGATTTTGATCGAAATCAAAATACTGTACTTGGCTTCCCTGGAAAAAGTCACATTTTCCCGATCAACGACGGGTAAATCTGCCAATGATCTCCAAAAATACAGTCTTGCTCACAAAAATCAGATTTGGATTTTTATTTGTCACAAATTTTTTTCTGTTTGTGGTACCTAACAAAACCTTTAGACAACTCTATATTTTAATATAGGTTGAATAAATATAGGCTCGTAGTCCCCCATAGACGATTCTGATTGAAATCAAAATACCATTTTGACTTCTTTGTGATCACTCCATAAAACGTGTAATTGTATCAAAAATAAAATCTATGTTTCAGCCCGGGCTCAAACCGTGGACCTCTCGCGTGTCAGGCGAGCGTGATAACCACTATACTACTGAAACACGATAACAATCGAGGCAAAATTTACGAAGTTATTTTGTGACAACTGTTTGTAGCGCATTTGGCAACAGTTGAATAAATATAGGCTCGTAGCCCCCCCAAAGACGATTCTGATCGAAATCAAAATACCGTATTTCCCCGTCGTTGATCGGGTAAAATGTAAAGACTGATTAAATTTTTACATTGAAAAACCATATTTTAACTCTTTCGATCACGCGCGGGTATAATTACCAGCAAGCGATCTTTATGCGTTCGCTCCCGCGACGGTATATATACCGGCATCAACAGAAATGGCGGACATGCGCGGAATTGTTTGCGTACATCTCGTTCAAGCAAAAACGTTTAATTTTTTAGATAAAATTCTTTCATTGAAAATTCAAAATTTTTCCGTAGTAGGGAATTTCCCTGGTCGAGAACTCCCGGCTTAAGTGAATAACCCAATTTTTGCTGAAAGAGGGCATAATTTTTCAGAATGTCGCTGGGGTCCAAACGAAAACTCAACGTCCTTTTCTAGCAGATTTACCCGTCGTTGATCGGGTAAAATGTAAAGACTGATTAAATTTTTACATTGAAATCATAAAAACACATTAAAATATGGTTCTGATCGAAATCAAAATACCGTACTTGGCTTCCCTGGAAAAAGTTATATAAGATTCATATGTTTGTTTGTATCTAAATGTCTCCAGTTTTATTTCTATAGCGGACAGACAGACAGACAGACAAACTTTGAGTTTTATATATATAGATGATTGATTATGACAGTTTTTCTCGCTGCCACCTTACGGACATATTTTTTCGCTTTTCACGCGGGAGCAAAAGAGTTAAAATGATAAGAGCTTGCCTACAAAAAAAGATTAGTCACATTCAGCAAGCAGAGAAGGATGCATGTGTAGACGTAGCAAAAACAGCAGTCGGATGATCAAATATACAATAAATCTACAATAATATCAAATCTGAATTGATTTATCAGAGCCGTGATTTACATAAGTTCACGTTTTGAATTCAAGCTGTTTACATAAGCTCACGATTCGGATTCAAGCGCCGATCGCAAATACTTACTAAATGCATGACATTCTTAAATTACATTCTCAAGCTGCGATGCACCTTTCAGAATTTTTGACTTTGGAAGAAACGATTATTATCGAAAAAATTCATCAAGGGAAACCTTGAATTGTAATCATTACAATGATCACAAGCTTCGTGCATTTTCAAATCTACATCACGTGCATCTGCAGTGCTGTCTTTTTAACATTTTTTAGCAGCACTTTGCACTTTATGCACAAAAATTAGAAAAATAAACGAGGAAAGACATTAATTTCTTGAAGTTATCGTGAAAGCGAGTTCAAGGTGCTCAACTCTTCTGTGATCCATCTTCAAACACAGAATTTTTGTACAAGATTTGTACACATTTCGAAAATATAGCACACTTAATGTGCAGTTAAACAGTAAAAAATCTGGTGATGGCACCATGATGCAATGCCGACTCCTCAGCTGACACCAGAGTTGTGTGTTAGTTGCAAGATAACTCCACAAAATAGAGAATTTATAGCCAAAATTTTCCATTTTTATTGGCTGTAAACCAGTACTTTTGGTTATGTATGCATAATGAATCTTATGGTAATGTTGGCAGTCACCTCACCTGATTAGTATTTAGACCCTTTGTGATGTTCACATTTTTAAAAATGTTTAAGCCGTTTTTCTACTGACAAACTATGTATATTTTTGTAAAGAGAAAACACTTTCTTGTTATTTTTAAGGCTGGTAATCACAATTAATTTTACTATTATCTCATATCTCTCAAATAGCCTACATCTAGGTAGTCAGAATTTGTAATGAAGCAGAAAGAAAGGAATGAAAACTATTACAGTAAGTTTAAAATCCAAATCTTCTAATTACCATTCAGATGATCTACTACTAGACCTAAAACAAATCAAGCCTTTTCACTGCTTAGTGGCATATTATCTCTCTAGACTAATTTAAATACAATTAAAGGGAATTCTATTTATTGAAGATCCCAGTTACACAAAACAATCAATTTTTGTTTCGGCGAATAAGACCTTATGCACGCCCGACGAGCCCTAGGATAAAACAGCTATTGAGGACATAAAAATTAATTGTTAATTGTAACTGTAATCTTCAATAGTTAGTTATTTCGCTCTGACGCTTTGCTGAGACCAATCTCACTATTAAAGTGACTTCGATAAGCATAACTGTGCATAAGACTAAAAAATAGTCTTGTCAAGAAAAAAAGTTAAAAGACAATATCTCAGCGTCTTGTTCTCAAATGACCTTTGACCGTTTAAACGATGCCAAGTATTCTTATAAATATTTAATAAGTACCACAGTTTGATATTTACCGTCGGAAATTTTATTTTTTGGTCTTGAAAATAAAAGATGTTGTAGCTTCCAGTCGGATGACCCGGAATATACGAACAACGCGCCACAAGATTTTCGTTTTCAAAGATATCACACGGTCCCAAAAGCTTGACGTGTACGGGAGCTAAAAGTTAAAAATGCATTTAACCTTTATTTTTAAGAGACAATCGCATGTGTAGAATTATCGCTTTTTTTGTGTCCATAGAAAAAATAACATCAGTTTTGTTTTTAGCTGTTTACGAAACATTAAAACTGAGGCTAAATTCTGCCAATCGTTCCTCCGTTGAGTCGCATCCACTTAAATTTGTTTGCTGGTGCTTTAATTTAGGCTGGTTCGATGATTAGAACGCCAAACATCCCAAGTCAATAAAAATGAGAAGTTTATTTACAGAGCTTATAAAATTTCAAAAAGCTACGCGTAAAAGATTACACCGAAACAGCCAATTTACTACTCCAATAAATTTTGTGCGATCATTAACCCTTAAATGCCTAAGTGGGTCGCTAGCGACCCGAGCCTTCTGTTTTTTCCTCATATCCCTTGAAACAGCCGGCTACGTTCTGTGAGACTTCAAGTATTCCCAAAGCATTTATTCTTCTTCCACTTCACATTTATAATTTCAAAAATATTACACTGATAAAATAGTCATTAAGGATGTAAAAGAAAAAATCTATAGGGTCTCTAGCGACCCATGTTAGGTAATAGTGTAACTTTTTTTTAGATTGCAACTTATGTAATTAGTGGTTAGTTATAAAAAGCCGCAAACATCAAATTAAATCGAACAATATAAGAAATAGTTAATTATCGCATTTTTTATACTGTGCAATGCAAAATCAAAACGTTTATAACAAAAGATTACAAGTTTCACAAAAAAGAAAGCAACATCGAAGAGTTGATCGCATATCGGTATAAGATCCCAAAAGAATCTGAACAACGATTTCAAGAAGGCTACTGGATGCAGCATCAGCCGCTGGGAAAGTGGTACGAGTTGGTCTGATTTAGAAGATAACTCTGATGATGGAGAAATCATTGAGAGCGAAGATTCTGTGGATGGCCAATCATCACCTGAGAGATTTGATGACGCTCCTTTTATTTGGCAAAAACCAGACCACAAGTGCGGACGATAAATTGACTCTCGGTAGTGGAGAAGAAAGTGATAGCGAAGACTCCTCTGAAGATGACAGTAATGACCTTACGGCCAGAAGCTTGTTTGCAGAAAAAATGGCCGTGTGTGGTTTGCCACGTGTCCCCCACCATCAAGAACACGTGCACGTAATCTTAGACACACCAACGAAGACCGATTGGTGCTGCAAAACCCATCCAAAATAAAGTTGATCCTTTTGCTTACTTTATTGATGAAAATATGCTTAAGCATGTTGTCAAACACACTAACTAGCGCGCAAGAAGAGACCTCAGAAAAAGAAGCAAAAATCCAGATGAATGGATGCCATCTTGTGTGAAATGGAAGGCATTGTCGATGTTTTGTACCTCATTGGTGTGTATCGTTGTCAGCACGAAACCCTTCATTCGTTGTAGTCACCTGGCCCATCAGGAGGAGCTATATTTTTCTCTTCTTTCGACCGTAATCGATTTGAGCAACTTTTAGCAAACCTTGGTTTTGACAATTGTGAAGATTGTAACACGCATGATAAGTCTGCTCCGTTTCGGCAAATGTGGAAACAGTTTTTTGAGAATTACAGAAAACATTATGCTGTCAGCGCTTATGTAACCGTGTGTGAACAACTAAGGTCATTTCTAGGTCGTTAGTAGTTTCGTTCCAGTATATGATCAACAAGCAAGACAAGTGCAAGCTGAAGCTCTTTGTTGTGTGACTGTTTCGCTGGCTACACATTTAATGGCATGCTGTATATTGGATGTCAAGGAAATCAAATAAACGTTGGGTTGTCATCTGATGTTATGAAATTCCTCTCGACATTACCGCATTTTTCTGGAGTCAATGTAACAACTGATAATTGATTTACCAGTTACCAGCTTGCTGCCGACTTACTCCAGAAACAAATGATTTTGCTGGAAACGATGAGAAAAACTAACAAAAACTTCCCATTAAATTTGCCACATAGAAGGCAAAAACAATTGGTTCAAGCTGGTTAGCTTTAGTGACAGGCAAACGTTAGTATCGAACGTACCCAGGAAAAACAAAGCTGTGGTTTTGCTTTTCAACTATGAACAATGACAACAAAATTGATGAAGATTCAAGTTTGCCTATAATAACACTAGGCTACAATGCTAACAAAGCAGCTGTTGACCGAGTTGACCAACTTTGTCATAATTACAATGTGCAGAAAAGGATCAAGCTCTGACCACTTGCATACTTCTTCAACTGCCTTAATATTGCAGGTATCAATAGCATGGTGATTTTCCGAGTAAAACTTCCACAGAGGGAAAAAGTCAGTTATCGACGCCAAATATTTTTAGAAAGCTTAGCAATGAGTTTGCTTCATCCACGGCTACAGAGACAAGTGCGATTCAAGCAACTTCCAAGAGATACTAAGCTATCATTACGAAAATGTGAGTACAAAATTGACATTGGCACTTTTCAATCAGCTTGCATATTAGGGTAAAAAGCGTAAAAGAGACAGTGCTACATCTTTCCATCTTTTCTGGATCGCAAAACAACTGACGCGTTCAAAGAATGTAATGAGCCATCTTGCATTGATCACAAACAGGTCACGGCTTTATGTTCCTATTGTGCCGCATGATTTTTGTGCTTTGGCATTATCATGCCTATTGTGTTGGAAGCTAACAAACTGCAATCGTTTTATTGTTTTTCATTCCTTTTGCGCTAAATTTTGATGTTACACGTTATTTCAATAATCGTTTGTTGTTGGTAGTATGCAGTGCTCATCTTAATTTTTGATAGGTCACTTTTTGTACAAAATGGAAAATATTACACTTGCGATTTTTGCATATTTTGTCGGTTTTTTTTGAAGAATTATACTTAACTGTAAATAATAATGAACTTGAAACATGTTGATTAGTTTCATGACCATGTTTTAGGAAGATGAATAAACTGAAAGCTTGAGCAAAGATATTTCAATACGCCGGGTCGCTAACGACCCACTTAGGTAATAGTGGTTGGCGAAACACTTGGGCGTTTAAGGGTTAACTGTTAATGACATTACTGAAACTCTCAAAATCTGTGTAAAATCTTGTTTTCATTTAAAAATGTTTTTCATTGCCAAATTTTCTATGTACTCATAACCTCATGTATTTCCTCTGTTAATGCAAATATTTTCATGGAGCAGGTTAAAAGTAAAACCACTTTTACTTTTCCACGTAGCCTTCCTTATTGACCATATATGTTGATGATACTTTTTGTATCATCAAAAAAGACAACGTGAAAGATTTTCACAAACAACTTAGACATTTCGCATTTATTTATTCACGTGTGTGAGCTCATGCTCTGTTTGCTAGTCTTTTGACAGACCGGGTAACCACTGGTAGACTGCTTGATCCCACCTCCTGTCAGCTACATAAAGATGGTGGTATGCCTTCAAATGCCGTACCTAAGCACAGAACTAGCAAACTTGCCGTTTTTCCCACTCTTTTTTTTTACGTACTGATAGTAAAGCAGGGAAGCTGTAAATATTTTTTGTAAAGTCTTCGTAAGATGTGACACGAGAATTGAACCCAATTCTATCGGCTGCAAATGAGATGCTATAACCATAACACTACTACGCCGGTCATTTCACCATCTGTTACATTCACTCTTGAACATGAACAAGACAAATCATTCGATTTGTCCAACGTTGAAGAAATTTTTCTTTTCAATATTACATGATGTTACATAGTTTGGGCTAACCTCTAGCAGATAATGATTGATCATATTTTAAGTCTAAAACTGACTAAACAAAATTTAGAACCGGTCAACAAAAAGTTTATGGACCTCAGAAAGTTGCAAATTGTAGAAAAACTAAGCTGCTGATTACGTTTTTACTAATTGTCACGAATAAGGAAATTTGCCTTGTAAGAGTAGTTTTCATATACACTATGTGTAAAGAGCTGTATTATTTGTTCGCTCGGCTACTGATTGAAAAAAAAAGACCTTTTTTCCTCGCAATTGGATTTGCTGTAAGTACGCCTTTATTACGTCGCAATCGTTTATGACATAATAAAATTCCAGATTGATCTAGTGATTCTAGCTTCTTGGAAGAATTTCGTTGACCGATTACAAAACTTGGTAATGCTTTTTTTTCTTTTTCATGTGATTTTGTTCTAGCAACACCTGGATTGTTTTTTTTTCGATTTATATATAACGCGATGGGATTTTTTAGAGTAGTAGAGTAGTAGTGAGAGAGCAGAAAAACGTTGTAGTGGATAGAGAAAGATTGATTGACGGAGTAAAAAAGGGCTATTGTTTTTTTGGGATAATTTATTGTGGATACTGTTGACGTGGCGAATATTGAACAGTTATTGGTGGAATTAGTTTTGGCGGTTTCCAGATTGTGTAGTAAAGTGGTTATTTTGAGATCGTTGAGGGAAGAAGCTTGAAGTCGTGAAGTATTATTTCTGTGAATACATTATTCTGTTCTTAACGTGGTTTAAGGTGTTTTTAGTGGAAGTCAATCTTTTCCAAGTTTGTTAAGTTGCAGTCAGACCTAATTATTCAAGCGATTATTATACGTCGCCTCAATTTTAAATTTTAAAATTGAGATAGAACCAAAAGTTATATTATTTCTATTATTATTAAAATGTGACACTAATAAACCTTGAAAACTTATTTTTTAACATCATCTAGCGACCATTTCTAAAAAAATTGATAATAAAAAATCTGTAGCGATCTGTGACATAAGGTAGTAATTAACATAAGATTGGCATATTCAAACAAATTTTTTTATTTTTTTTATTTGAAATCCTCAAGAAACAAAGATTTCAACAATATATAACAAACGATGTAGAAGTAAACAGTAATAATAGTACTGGTTTACAAACAAATTTTGCCAAATTCGCGAAAACATTAACTGCCTGGTGTTTGCACCTTAGCAAAATTGGGGTCAAAGGGAGATCTGTCGCAATCAAAGTCAAACAGAATGAAAAGCGGCGGCCAAACAGCGATTGTTTTACACGACCTGGTACTCTCTTTGTTGCTGTTGTTGTTACCCGACCCCTTTCCACGGATGGGAGCATGGTGGAGGACCATGAAGCCCCAGTAGTCAAGCAACTCCCAAAGCCTAAACCAGAGATCGTAGAGAGACAGAGAGTCGCCAAAGAGTAAGCGGCGCAAAGAGTCCGTAGCTGGACAGTGCAGAATGAGGTGAGAGATGTCCTGGGACGAGTGTCCGCAGGCGCTACAGAAAGGTTTTTCGATTTTGACAATTCTGAAGAGATAAGAGCTTAACAGTAGGCTGTATCCGTTGCAGCGTAGACGATAGAGAATACAGCGAGCGTAACGACAAGACCAGTCCGAGAAAAGACAAGAGTGGATACGAGAGATAAAAGAAAACAACTATAAGAGATTGCAGACGGCTATCAGGCCAGCTCATCAGCCGCGTTGTTCCCCGGGAGAAACGAGTGTCCGGTGATCTATTGTAGCCTGATAGAACAGGAGGAGAGAGAAGACAGTTCCTGCCAGATCAAAAAGAGAGATTAAAGTCAGAGGAAAGATGGAGGAGAGGAGAGGGTGGCGAGGACAGAACGAGAGTTAGATAGTTGGAGAAGAGATGAAAAGTGGCAGACTTGTTGGTGCTGTCGAGACCAGCAAAGAACTTGCACAATGGTGCAGGCTTCAACACAAAAACTTGAACATACTGGGCCTGCTGAAAAGGAAAGAGTGGCCTCAGTGCCACAGAGAGCAGTTGGCAAGTACGCCAGAGCCGCCCTTGCCAAGAGAAAATGGAACGGAGCAGTCTGTCCAGAGTACCAGATCATGAGGGGAGAGAGTCAAAGTGGGCAAGAGCCGCACCTTGACGAGAGAGAGGGGGATCAGAACGAGAGCATGAAGAGGAAAGAGTGGACTCCACCGTAAAAGAAAAAAAATTCCAAAAAGGAAAGGGAGGGCAAGCAAGAAGAGCATAGCTAGGGGAAATAAAAGAAAGCATGAGCGGGTAAGTGGACGCAAAAGCTCTACAGGACGTTCAGCAGAGTTTTAGTTCCACTTCAAGTCAGGCCAAACCTCAAATGGGAAAGGAGGTTGGGAGACTAAGAGATCACTCATAAGACGAAAGAGTGAAATGAGTCAGGGTGACTCGCAGGGGAAGTAAAGAAGTCTTGGAGAGTAGAAGTGGGATAGGGGAGTACGAGAGGCAGCCGGTGATGGTGCGACTGGCCGCTCGGTGGAGGCGTTCCAATTTGGTGAAATTGGTGGCGTTTAGGAAAGGAAACCATCCGGGTGAGGCATAATTGAGAAGGGGACGAAGAAAAGTTTTACACAAAACAGAGAGGGACTCCTTAGATGGGCCACCTGAGGAAGCAGAGATACAGCGTAGGGCCTTGAGACAAAAGGAAAAACTTGGCCTTCAGCGAAGATACATGTTTACAAAAGGAAAGTGTGCGGTCAAAGGTGATCCCAAGAAAAGTTGCAGTGGAATTGAAACCGAGGCGGGAGCCAAGTAGGAGGAGGTTGGACTGGAAGTTAGCTTGGTGGGGATCCACTGAGAAGAAGGAGGCCTCACGTTTGCTCGGATTGAGAGGAAGGCACCAGTACTCAGACCAGCAATCCAATCGAAACAGAGCACCTTGTTAGGCCTCCACCGCAGTGGACACCGAGGGGAGGAGGACCAAATGGCCAGATCATCAGCGTAAAGAGAGCAGCTGACGGAAGAAGGCAAAAAAGCCGGAATATCATTGATGAATAGAGAGAAAAGTACAGGGCCAAGAACGGATCCTTGCAAAACATCTCAACGGATTCGAATAGAACGACTTTTGTGATTTTGAAAAACCACGCAAACGCGCCTGTCAGAAAGGAAAGATTAAGTCCATCGAGCAAAGCATGGAGGGAGGCCAGCCAAACTGAGTTTGTGGAAAAGGGCGGGACGCCAGACAGAGTCAAAAGCTTTCGAGAAATCAATAGTAAAGAGGAGCGTCCGAGATCCCGGCCTGGGTTTGGTAAACCCATCCGAAATGGACTCAGAAAGGCAAAAAATTTCATCTAGAATAAACCGTCCAGGGTCGAAACGGGCCTGGCGGGGAGAGAAAATGAAATTTGATTCCAGAAAGAAGAGCAGACGGAATAGAATGAAGCGTTCAAATAGCTTTGCGATGCAGGAAGTGGGAAAGATTGGCCGGAAAGAAGCAGAAGAGTCGAGAGGCTTTCCCATCTTGCCGATGATAATAATAGAAGATGTCTTCTAGGTGGAAGGAAAGGAATGCATAGACCAGAAAGATTGCAAATGTTAAGAAGAACATCCATGCCAGAACGAGGAAGGTGCTTTAGCATGAGATAGGCAACTTCGTCCGCGACAGTGGCTGTAAACGAGGAGAGGTTGGAGCAGTCACAAGAAATTTAGTCGGGGAGAAGGGTGAGCAGAAGGACGAGTGAGGATGGGCAGTTGGCCCGGCGGAGCTCAGAGAGGTAGCCTCTGGCTCTGCTACGCAGGGATGAGACAGAAAAGTGGAATTTCAGGTAATCGGCGAAGACCGAAGCCCACTCTTTGGGAGAGAAATAGTTAGGCAAGTTAGGTAAGGAGGAAGATGACAAAAAAGAGCCAGTAACAGAACGAAGGAGAGAGTACACAGATTTAGGGTCAGATTTGGGCGAGAGAAGAACGAGTCGTCTGCCATGCCTCAAACTGGGCTTTGGCGATAACAGACGAAGCACGTCGGGAAGCGGAAATGTGAGCCTGACGATTTCATCACTTTTGTGAGCTGCAGCAAAAGCCTTGCGTCTTTTACTAATCGCTTTTTTTACTTCAGCGGACCGCCAGGGTTTAGGATGGCGTTGATGCAGCCGAAAGAAATTAAAGATTTGGCTGCATTCACTGTCAGAGAAGTGAAGAGAGTAGCAGCAAAGGAAAGAGAAAGAGACGAGTATTCCACTGCAGAAGGACAGTGAGAGTCAAAGTAAGAAGCAAAGTCATGCTAGCAAGATTTCTGAAAGTTGAAGGAAGGGGGACGATCGTTGGGATGAAAGACCTGAGAGAGAGGGACAGATAGAAGAATTGGTAGGTTATCAGAACCCAGTCTCTGAAGCACCTCCCAGGAGCAAGCGCGAGAAAAAAGGAAGCAAAGAAAATGTCAGGCGAGGAAAGACTGTCAGAAGAGTGATGGAGGAGAGTGGGTATGTCAGGGTCATTGAGAGGAAGGAGGTCATAAGAGATGACCCAATCGAATACTTCCTCTCCACGAGGGTCGGAAGTACTTTTTGATTTCCAAAGAGGTTGATGGCAATTGAAGTCCCCCAGAATGAAGAGATTTTTGCAGGAAAGAAAAATGGAGAGAGAAAAGGAGTCGGTTCTGCCATCCATGGGAGAAAAGCGAATAGGGGAGAGCGTAAAAATTAAGAAAAGAGAGGAAAAGTTGTTTAAAGAGACGTTGATCGCTACATAATCAGAGTAGGGGTCAAACGAGAGAGAGAAATTAGAAAGTTCAGAAAAGGGTAAGCTCTGCCTGACAAAAATGATGACGCCGCTGCTAGTGCGTGGCATCACGAGAGATAATGCCAGACGGGGAGTGGGTGCAATCAGATAGCAAAGTAGAGAATCCAGGGATCCGGAAAGAGGAAGATGAGTTAAAATTGGATAAGGTCGACGGCATGGGACGAAAGAAAGTGTAGCGTATCTGGCTGTATCGTATCATTAAGTATCTGGCTGTACTACATCACTCAACAACCGCCTCAAAGTGGTGGTGCGGTCCCCGAACCCGTTCGGGTTGGGTCGAAATGACTGTTGGTTTTCTCAAGGGTTCTAGTTACCCCGGGCACTCCCTTGGTCCTCTCTTTCGTTATTGCATTTGCGACTTCAAGTGTGTGGCTGCGCCCTATGCCTATGTGCTCTGTTTGTGGCTTACGTATAACTAGGGAGAAAAAAAAACTTAGACTCCCTTTAAGTTTTTAGCCGTGACCCAGGTAGATCTAATGAGATATTTTTAAACAAAATAACCAGGATGTTTCTATACGATGCGACTTCACTTATAGGTGTTCTTTTTTCACTTAAACTTTCTCAAGTGCCCATGTTACTCCATAAAACTCTGTTTCTTACATGCGTGCACCCAAGGAGGCAAAAAGAGATCTGTCCACCTCAAAATTTTATCTTTGTTTCCTGTGACTTTATGAAGCCACATTGACGTTAAATAACGAAAATCCGTACTTCCTAATACGGTACGACTTCACGCCGGCAGAACTACTCATCAGCTATTGAAAAAATAGTTAAAAGTAGTTGTCATTAGTAAGTTAAAAAAATTGTACTTCCAGTTTCACTGTAAAAACATTTCTGAAAGCATAAACAAAAAGCTGTTGCAAATGAGTACCATAAAGTGCTTGAACTCCAAATGATCATCTTATTCTATTAATCAAAAGTGGTATCAGCAAAAACAATCTATCGTTTTACAAATTATTAATCCCTTTTTGCAACATGTAAAGGGGGATCGTTTTCACAATTACAGAAATGAACGGCTTAGTGGTAGACCTATTCAACCACGTGGTTGGCTCTTTTTCGTAATTATATTTGCAATACTAGCCGGCTTTGCCGGCGTCGCCCGGCAGGGGCCCTCCATCAGTAATGTCGGGTAGTATTTCGGTTCAACAGGCCAAGCCGGCTTCACCCATCCGGCTTGTGTGAGCACTAGCGAAAAGTTAATAATTTTATGCACTTTGATAATTCCTGCACACAAAATCGTGATCGTCTTATTCACTTAATCATGACTAGCAATGCTCACAGAGAATCTTGCCACAAATTATTGTTAATACTGGTGGGGGAGCGCAGATTGTACATAATCAATTACAATAATCAAATTTTCCGCACATAAGATTTTTACTTTTTGAACTTTTTTCCTCATAGAATTTCTGATTTCAAGATCCTGGCTATGCCTTAGGTCTATATGCTCTGTACATTGCTGACACGACCCCATGGGAGCCTTGCGTATCCCATAGCAGGGATATCTAGAACTACGGGTGCAAAACCACGTGATCAACGCCTTTTTCCCGTCAATAATAGGGCTACCTGCTATGGTCAGAAAAACTTGTTTGTTGGTCAGCGATAGCACTTAGCAGTGTGGTATAATTGACAGATAGCATTGCTCAATTTCAACCTCAATAATTTCGATGGTTTAAATTTGTTTCTAAATATCGTTAGATAGTTTGACCAGTTTTTTTAATGAAGTTTATCATGGACTTACTCGTACAAAAAAGAAAAGTTTTAGATAGGCCTATTGGAAGCAATATTTTTCAGCTTTCGGCTGCCTATTCAAATTCAGTTCGTTTTGTTTCATATCATGTCCAACCGATGAAATCGTACAGTAGCTGTAAAAGCAAAATTTATCTAATCAACGTAGCCTACCTGTTTCAGTTTGTATGTTTTAGGCCAACTGTGTCGTATAAATGAGAGTCAACATGCTGGGAAGTAACTACTGTATTATTGATATCTAAAGTTTAAGAAGTTACTACATGAAATATTCTTTCCAGCCAGTTTGCAAGAATATAATGTGGTAATGCTAAAGCAGATGTTTAATCAAAATTCACCAATTGATGTTGTGAAAACTGCATCACTTTACTTCCGTAGTTTAGAAATGCTTTTAGTTTTGTACTACATGTAGCTTAATAACTTTTTGTTTTTGGACTGAATTTTAACTGCGGGCAAATTGATGCAAATTGCGGGAACTTGATGTACTCTTAAGATATTCCTAGCACAACTATTTCAATTTATTAGTAGATCATAGGTCCAGTTTTAAGCAACATTTTAAAGAGTTGTGACTTAAGGATCAACTGATTACCGGTATCGATAATGCACCATATTTAATTAAGATCAACTGGTTACTGCAAAACTACTAGTACTGGCAGTTTACGTTAATCAGATAATCTTAGTTTTAAATGCAATATACTTTAAACATAAGATATTTAACAAAGTATTTGAGCAGCCACTTGTCTAGTGTAACCAGCAATATATTGTTGGCCTCCTTCATTTGTAGTACTGGGAGTTATTGGCAGTGGTCACTTCTGAACTCATTAGCTATGAGTGCTTCTTTGGAGTTAAGATTCCGAGTTTAAAGTTTGCAGTTACAGTTATAGATTTAGAATTAAATTTTAACTTCAGTAATTAAGGTTGTGTGGTAACCATTTCCAACATGGCAGCTCGATTTATTGTGATTTCTGTATTCAGAGTTTTAGTTCAGTTATATAAATTTGTGTATTGATATTGCTACTTTGAATACTATGGTGTTTAAATGTTGTGTCCCAGAGTGAAACTCTGGTTATCGCTTTGGTCAAACCGTTGATAAAGTAGCAGGTATTAGATTTCCAAAAAATGATAAACTACGCCAGAAATGGATAAAAGCTATTTCTCGCAAAAATTGGCTTCCAGGAGATAGTCATAGAGTTTGTGCAAAACATTTTGATGTTGATGACTTCAAATAACTTCAAGTGATGCTCGAATGAGTAGGCACAACTCACGTGACAGCCAAATTTTACAAAAACAACGTTTAAAATCTAATGAAGCTGTGCCCGATTGTAATTGCAAAATGCAAAACTTCAGAGTTTAACCCTGCTGTGGTACCATGGGGTCAATATGACCCCAGGCTTATTCGATAGACTAATTATTCCAAACGATAAGATTATAAGCATTACTCTTTTATTGTATTTTTTCACAGGTTCTTGTTAACTATTTCCATTTGTGCAACTTTTAATTTGACCTTTTTTTCTATAGTAAATTTTAGATTTAATTTGAGTGGGGTAATATTGACCCCATTGTACCACTTAGGTTAAAATATATTTGTTTTTGTTTTACAGAAAACTAGTTATTGTTTAAGTTATTTTAAGTGTAAAAAAAGAAATTATGTATAAAAGACAAAGATTGTCAACCCAGCAAGTGATGAACACTTTATTTGAGACAGAAGATGGGATCAGCAGCGAAGATGAAGATGATTTTGATGATGAATTGAGCTGGTATGAAAGTGAGCCTAAGATGGAAGCTCTATCAGACTCGAACAGCGAGATAGATGGAAGTGATACCGAATATGAAGACGAAGATGACTCAGTTGGTCAAGAAGTTTGAGGAAAAGATGGATATCTATGGAAGACGGAACCAAAGAATGCAAGAAGAACACCAAGGCGAAATATCGTAAGAAGCACACCAGGTCCAAAATGTATAGGACTTGAGGCAGACACGCCCTTGAAATCATTCGAACTGTTTTTTGATGATTCTATGTTATCAGAGATTGTAACCTGGACAAATCAAAAAATTGAAAAGGCAAGAGAGGCCTACACAATCAGATCTGGATTTACATATGACACAGATGCAACAGAAGTCCGAGGTCTCATAGGAATTTTGCTATTCTTGGGTGTTACAAAGAGTTCCAAAGAAAGTACTGCAAGCATTTGGTCAACTGATGGTACTGGAAAACCAATATGCATCGCAGCCATGAGTCAAAAGCGTTTTTTGTTTCTTCTATATTGTCTACGCTTTGACAATTCCACCACGAGAGACCAGCGAAGAGACATTGACAAACTAGCACCAATTCGCAGTGTCTATGACATATTTGTTACAGCCTGTGAAGACAACTATACACCAGGAATTGGTTGCACAGTTGATGAGAGTCTGCTTGGATTTCGAGGAAGGTGTGCTTTCAAGCAATATATACCCCACAAACCAAGTAAATACGGGATCAAAGTGTATGTTTTGGCTGACAGTGAATCATTTTACTCGGTTAGTTCCAAGATATACGTAGGAGCCGGCACCCATACACCATAATCAGAATTACCTGTACCTATGCAAGCTGTCTTGGACTTGATTACTATAATCTCAGGAACAAACAGAAATATTACGACTGACAATTACTATACCTCTATTCCTCTGGCCAATGAACTAAAATCTAGGCAACTTACTCTAGTAGGAATAATGAAAAAGAACAAACGATGCATTCCTCCCAGTTTTTTGATCAAAGCAGATGTAGGCACATGTCAGTATGCATTTGACCATGCCAACAATTTTACTTTGTTGTCAATTGCTCCAAAGAAAAACAAAAGAGTAGTGTTTTTGTCCACTATGCACGCAACTAGAAGCCATGACTCTGTTTCCGGGAAAGAAGAAATTAATGTTTTTACAACCATGAAAAAGGCGGTGTTGACAGTCATGATCAGATGTGCGCTCAGTATACAACAGCAAGAAAGACAAATCGTTGTCCAATGAGGGTTTTCTATGGGATTGTTGATAGCTCTGCTCTAAATGCATATGTTATTTTCACTCATAATACACCTGGCTTTGGGGAAAATAAGACAAATAAACGACAGAAATTTTTAAAAGAATTATCCAAATCATTGATAATTCCTCAAGCAAAGAAAATATTGATAACACCTCAAACACCTCAAGCTGTAAAACAAATCATTTGCAGTTGCGGGATTTTACCAGAAGAACGTACATCTGTCCAAAACATCAACCAGAGTCGTAGATCAGGACGCAAGAGATGCTTCCTTTGTCCAAGATCAAAGGACAAAAAGTACAGATTCGCATGCAGTAGATGTCACAACAACATCTGCGAAGAGCACAGCAAGATGATCTGTAATCAATGCCAGGAGTAAAACATTCATGTATTGTGCACTCAATTTGATTGTTGAAACAATAAAAAGTGTTTGATAACAACTTAATTTTGTTTTTGATGTTTATTTGACATAATTTTGACATTTTTAGTGATGGGGTCATATTGACCCCAAGGTACTGTTAACATAACTTTTTTCATGGTACCACAGCAGGGTTAAACAAAGTCATTTTATTGGGAGATACTATTCCACATTTTGATGCATTAAAGGAAAAGTTGAGTGCAGAAACATTGCCTAACGGATTTCTTCATGTTAACAAAGGTAATAGTGTGCAGTTTTATCACATAGTCAATGATGATACGTCAGAACCTCCTCATCTGCTAGCTTCTGGCATCATTGCAAAAGAATTGGCATTGCGTGCATATGTACTCGGAGCTCTTTTACCACTTCCCATCTACAAACATATTTTACCACGAAAGTTTCACAGCTAGCAAACGTTCTTGCATTGTGCAAGTCATTGATTTTTGATAAAATACTACATCTTCAGCAAAAAGTCAACCAAATTTAGTTTCGTTAGCTGCTGCAATTTCAGAAAAATGTGTTGAAGAGGAAAGAGGTGTGGAATACCATTATGAATTCAGATTTCGACTTTTGAGTTTTTTCAGACCAACTTAAATTACAGTGTATTCCTGAACAAGCCCGACGATATTCAGGTGAACATTAGTAGAATATCATCTTTGTGGCTGCTGACTAGTTCCAGCCTGTACAAAAAATTGGATGAGTTTTTTTATTCTGCCATTAGTGCACCGCCACCAGTAACTTTCCTCTAGTACTGCGGTTTCATCTAGACAAATTGATGTAGAATATTCAGCTCAAAAAACTCAGAATTTATCCCGCGTGAAAAAATCGTTACATTGATTGTGGACGAGGTGTATGTATTCCAAAAAATAGAATAAATTGATGGTGCATTTGTTGAATTAGCAGCTGATGGTTCTTCAGCAAAAGCAGTCCTTTGTTTCATGGTTCAAACTGTGTACTCAAATTATAAAGATGTGGCATGCCTAATGCCTATATCAAAATTGGATGCCAGTATTTAGCAAGCATGGATTCACAAAGTGTTTGTAGCGCTTCACAATCTTTTTGTAGTTGTTGCTGTGTCTGCCGACAACCACATCTGTAACAGGTAAGCCTTTTTCCTGATTTTTGTTTTCTTGTAATTGACTAGATTTAATGTAAAATTATTATACTTCAACTGGATTCCTTTTTAAACATGGGTGCAATTATTAAAAATATTGACCATTTTAATACTATATGATACATGTTTTCAAATACTTTGCCTCTTGCATTATTCGGTTAAATTTTTGTACTTGTACTACCACAGCTATTGTTTTTGACGTAGTGAAATTTTTCTTTAGAAAATTGTTTGCTAACTTATGTGATGGAAAACTGCAGCACAGTATTGCCCATTCTACGAGAAACGGGGAACGATTATTTCTCTTGTTTGATTTTACGCATAACATTAAAAACATTTAAAATATCTTTCTTAAAAGAAGGAAAATGCACATTTTGTCGTCCACTCTTAATTGGGTTGCACAGTTTTTACACATAAAACGTTTATATGCCTTGGAAGAATTCAAAACATTGAAAATTGCTTTTGCTTTGACAAAGGTTTTGTTGAATCCGAGCAGTTTTTCGCGAACATCACCCTTGCATGCTTTAAGTAAGTTAGTTTGGTCTAGAAAATCGGCTTTATTGATTGCTTTTTATTCGGTAAACATATTACTAATTTTAAAATGCCATGGTGGCCCCTAATTGGGGCAGAGATGAAACTTGCAGGCTTTTATTACCCTTTCATGCCGATGGCCCATAACGAAAATTGTTAATTAAAACCCCAGCATGCTAAATTGCGTGGTGATTTGGCAGTCCTGACTAGTTAGTCTCAAAAACAAAAAGCAATTACGTAATTCTTATTTTGAATGTTGAGATTGACTTGCCGTTGTCGTGTAGTGGTAGCTGTTTCAGGCTTATCAACTAAAGGCGTGTGGCTTAACTCTACAAGAGTATTAATTACATTTATTGGAAAGGGCATTAGGCATTCAAAGTGTACAATACTACAACAAAAAGTTGGTTTAAAAACCAGAGAGTAGTGATGGACGTACATTAAATCAGTAGGTCTGAGCTTTTGAAAAATGGGAAAAAAGATTTAAAATAGCCTTGCCAAATCCCTGCAAGTAGATTTCCATCCGTGAATTTGAATGACCAGAATTTGATGTTGTTACTAACCTACTCACGATTTATTACTCTTTATCTATCCGTTTTTGTATTTTTTCAGGTGTTTTCAACGAATCTACAGTTTGTGGTTTAAATTTTTTTGGTAAAAATTATCCTGAATTTCTTGGTACTGCTAAGTATGTCGAATTCATTCTAAACTTGTGGCAAGTAATGTCTTTAAAAACACCACCAAAAGGTAAGATTAATAAAAATTAAAACTTTGGTTATATTTATTATTTTATATATTTGGGTAAAACAGAATTCTATTTGGTTCTACAAAAGCAGTTAAATTTAAAGATCATTTCTCACTAAATTAAATATTTGAAAGTGTTTTGGAAAAAGTTTAATGATAGGGATGATTATAAGAAAAAGCAAATTTGTGATATTTAGTAGTTTGTAGAACCGAAGTATTGACGTTTTAACATTGGATTTGCTTAATTAATGACAAAAATACAAAAAATATTTAGGAACGCAAAAAAAAGACAACATGTGTATTTCTCTTCAACATCGCGACGGAGAATCGATGAAGTTTTTACTGCAATCTCATGAAATGTTGACGCAACGGAAAGTCTCTGGTAACGCAGGATTAACAAAAGAAACATCTCTTGCTTATCTTCAAAGCATTGGTTGCATGATCTAATTAGTTAAGTACATGCATACCACGCACAATTTTGCATATGTACTTTGCATATGTACTCCGACATGTACTTCCCGAAAAGTAGATGTCGGATCCGATTGAGGGAAGGTTCGGTTGGTACAGGCAGGCCAATGGTGGGAATTTTTTCATATCTATCAAACAACTGCTTTTAGCCGAAAAAAATTCGTGTTTTCAGTTTACTGCTACAAAAAGCGTTGGTTGCAGTATCTCGAATAATTCCAGTACAATTTGTTGGACTTGACTGGTCTCCTCCTAGTGAACCGCCTGAATGTAATTGGCTTTGTGCATTTTTTACGGAAAGTGAACTTGATAACTTCCAAGAAATGTGTGCGTCGAATGCAAACGTTACGTTTTTTGTTAGTGGATACATTGGACGCAATATTGGTCGCAGGCGAAAATGTGCAGCATGCGAAGATATACTATTAGTGGACCTGATAACGAGATTTATCTCAGCGATTATGCTCCTCAAGATTATGTGAAACTCTTCGATGATGCTGATCGCGGATCACTTGCAGTGCCAACGGAATTTTGTTTTGCTTTGACGGCAATTGCTGATGACGCTAAAAAAGAACGACTCTTATGATCAAGCAACCAACGTTTGATTTTTATTTTCTCTATTTTAAAAGTAATTGCGTTTACTGATTATAAAGATTTGTTGAACCAGCAATGTGCTAAAGTCACTGTAATTTCGAATTTATTTTGCAAACTGCTTATGGTCGGGAGTAGGTCAGGAGATCAGCCTTCAAAAATGGCTCGAAATATGCAAAAACTAAGCAGTAAAACTTTGAAAGAATGCTGCAAGCAATGTAAAATTTTACTTTAATTTTTTCCTTTCCGTTCTATATTGAATCGATCCGTGTTGAATGATGACGAGTTTCCACTCTTTGTTGGTTTATTTGATATATTGTATAAAATGAAGAATAAGCGAACAGATTAACCAGAATTTGAACCACTTTGATAAATTGTATAAAAACAAAGAATAAACCCAGAACTTGAACCACGTTTTCTAAAAGATATCACCAAATAAATTACTACATAATAAAATATAATCAAATAGACATACCAATTTGGTTGATTCAGATAAGGACAGAATTAAATTTCCAAATGTTTCTTGAATATGGTCAACTGCTACTTCGTCAAGTTCCAAACACAAAAGTGATACAATTATAGAGTTTTGTCGAAGTGCCAAAAAATAAACGTCTTTGTACGAGTTGATATCAAAGGGCAGGGCGAAAAAGGCGTGCATAACAAGTACACTACAAAATTACGCAACGCTACTTAAACGCAACTGCAAAACTAAACACATGGGTTCGACACCCGATACGCAAACCGAAGAAATAACTGGAAACTAAAAAGTGGTTTAAATAATGCCAAAATTTTGAAATTTCTAACACTCCCCGCCAAAATTGGAGCTGTTGTGATAGTGACAATTTTCAAAAGAACATAAATTTCAAATAAGAAAATAAAGATAGTGACGGTGTAAAGATACTTACTCAGATTCATATGGCATGATTAAGCATAACTTGCAGCAAGGTCTCTTTAACTCGCCCTCACTGGTTTTAACAGATACTGTTCTCACTGTTCCGTGATTATCAGGAAAGAGCTTACTTACCTTTCCAAGAGGCCAATGGCAACGAGGTGTTGACGAATTTGTAATCAATACAATATCTCCCAGAGCGAAGTTTCTTCTTGTTTTGTGCTATTTACTCCTTGTTTGAATTGTTTTCGAATATTCAACAACCCATCTCTTTCAAAAGTCGTCTGCGGCAAATTGAACAATTCGAAACCGTTGTCGAGAATAATTATTAGATTTTTCAGTTAATATGCAAGGTGGTGCAACAGCAGGATTGAGGCGAAGAAGATGATTCGGTGTTAAGGGAGTATCTTTGCCAGCTTCCAAGGGTACATTAGTTAGAGGGCGAGAATTTACGATCGCTTCCACCTCTGTAAACAGCGTAACTAGATCATCATCGTAAAGCGTTTGTTTAGGAGTAATAGCTAGTAAGACATTTCTTACAACTCGAATCATACGTTCCCAAACACCGCCCATGTGGCTGGCGCTGGGAGGATTGAAAGTCCATGCTACAATCATTTGTCGTAAAGACTGGTGAATCTGTGCTTGGTTCCACTTTTTAACAGATTCCTGCATTAAGCGAGCACAGCCGACAAAGTTAGTTCCGTTATCGGAAAAGATATGTTTCACAGGTCCTCTTCTAGAAACAAATCTGCGAAGAACATTTACAAAGGAAGATGTGCTTAAATCAACAGCAACTTCAAGATGAATGGCTCTTGTAGTCAAACAAGTAAACAAGCACCCATAGCGTTTGACTTCTGATCTTTATAATTTTACAAACAGTGGTCCAAAGTAATCAATACCTACCTGTGAAAAGGGGGGTTCATGTAGTCGCAGTCTTGAGGAAGGCAGATCGGCCACAACCTGATTAACCGCACGGGAGTTTCTTTTCTTGCAGGAAGTACACTTATCAATGATGCGCTTCACACAGACTCTGGCATTTATTATCCAGTAGCGTTGACGAATAGAATTTAAAGTCGAATTAACTCCGGCATGGCCTACTAAACGGCAATGCGTATCTTCAACTATTACAGCAGTTAAATGACTGGTTTCAGACAAGATAATTGGATGTTTTAAATCAAAACTCAATTCAGCATTGTCAAGCCGTCCTCCAACTCTTAACAAATCATCAACGAGAATTGGATCAAGCTTAAACAAAGCAAACGTTTTGCTCAGCTGCTTATTTTTTGAGAGAAGGGCGATTTCCTCGCGGAAATGCATACATTGCTCATAAATAACAAGATGATTTTCGGTTCGCTGCAATTCATATACCTCAACCATTGGTGAAGGTTTCAGCAGAGTCGAATCAAATTTAACTCGCATAATAAGATAATCTTTATAACGAAGTAACCAAGCTGTGGCCAATTTTAAACGGTACAGCGAAGAAAAGCACGCAATAAATCTTGTAGTTGGTGTGAATTCCATAGAAGAGTCTAGGATTTTAGTATTACTGGCAAGATTAAAAGATAAAGCACTGACCTCTTTATCTCGGGTTTGATCTTCCGGGGCCTTCTTTGTTAACTCGTAAAACGCGTAGACATCTTCTAATTCTTTTTCAGGAATAGGAGATTTTGGCCAATCTTCTGTACTTGATGAAAGGAATACTGGTCCATCAAACCACGTCTTGTCCCGTAACAGCTCTTCCGTAGTCAATCCTCGAGATGCTTTGTCTGCAGGGTAAAAGCGTTTACATTGAGCGTGCAAGCTCTGAATTACTATGGTGGAGTCAGTCCAAAAGAAGCACTGGCAACTGTCTAGTTCCAACTCTTGCTTGATAACCCGTGACAGAGTCACAGCATCTAGGGCTGCTTCTAGTTCTTGACGAGGAATGGTTGTTCTTTTGGTACCGCATATGTGAGATTTTGCCATTATCATTTGGCAATTTACTGAATCTTTGGAGATAGAACGAACGTAGCATACAGTTCCTCTAGCAAGTGACGACGCATCCGAAAAGAAATGTAATTGAAAAGGTGTGGTGCAATCATACCAGCGCTTAATTCGAACATTAACTAGACTGGGTAAACCATTAATCCAGGCCTTCCACTTAGATTGAATAGAACCTGCAATCGGTTCGTCCGAGCTAACCTTTTGCTTACATGCTTCGCTATACAGCAACCTAGCTTTCAGTACAACAGGTGTGACAAACCCCAGAGGATCATATAAGGAGTTGGTAACGGACAACATTTTTCGTTTTGTACATCGCGCATCTGAAACGTCAACATTAAAATAAAATTCATCAGTAATCACGTCCCAGCTAACACCTAGTACGTTCTGTCGAACGCCAACTGATGGCATGTTTCCTTGGGCAGACTTAGATTTTTCCTCATAAGGTATGGTTTTCATTACTTCATGGCTGGTAGATAACCACTTAGTCAGTCTGAAACCTCCCTTTGCTAGAAGGCTTCTAAGATCTTTCACCATTGTAATAGCATCTTCAGTTGCATTTACACTGATCAAGCAGTCATCCACATAGAAATTATTTAGCACCATATTTACTAGCCAGGGATCGTAAAACTTACCAAACTCCCGAGCTGTCTGGCGCAGACAAAATGTAGCACAGCTTGGACTAGATTTTGCTCCAAAGATATGCACAGTCATACGATATATTTTAGGTGGTAGATCATACTTACCGTGTGGCCACCAAAAGAATCTCAAAGCGTCTCTATCATGTGGGGCGACTTTGATTTGATAAAACATGGCTTCAACATCAGCGATTACTGCTACTTTCCCTTTACGAAATCGTAGTAACACTCCCACCAGCGAGTTTGTCAGGTCCGGTCCCTTCCAGAGACGTAGCAGCCGCCCCCCAAACCCCCCAATTGGGGGGGGGGGCCAGGCCAACTTTGGGGGCCCAAGTTAGTCTGAAATTGCTTTTTGGCTACGTGACTATTTTCAGTTCAGCAGACTTGTTTACAACCGATTTAAACTGTAGGAAGAAATTGGCTTGTGACATCATAAGTGAATGCAACGTCATTTTATCTCGCAGAATCTAGAATATTTCGATTGATTTTCTGGTAGAATCTTGAATATTCGATTGACGTAACAATGCCGTTGTTACGCAACAATCATAGAATGGTCTGGAATTCTGTTTGGCTATAAATACCGGGACAATATGTATACACTGCAGAGTGCAGATAAAGTATTTTATTGACATTGTATAGAACGAAACGTTCAAAAAGTGGTGCTCAAAAGAGAAAAGAAGCAGCCACTGCTCGAGATGCTGTAGCGAAATTGCCCAAGATGACAGATTTTTTCAAGACTACTGAGCAGAGTAGACCTGGCATTAGTACCGAGAGGGATGAAGAAAACTATAGTGTACAAGAAAAAGAAGACTATGACGATCAGCATCAAAGTGATTGTGAATTTCCAGAAAATGTAAGTTGTGATTTACCTGCCAATACGCAACCTTCAATATCAAAAATAACTGAATTTCAATTTACCCCTATCCCTGATGACTCATGTAAATGGCCTGAAAGTATTTCTGATGCTCAACGATGTGATATAGTAAAGCGTGGACCACATCAACTAATAATGAATTTTCCATATAATAACACAACTCCAAGGCGACGTTTTTCCTCCAACCATTATAAACGTGTGTTACCTAATGGTGAAAGTGTTTCACGGTCGTGGCTAGTTTATTCTGGGGAATCAGATCAAGTTTTTTGCTTTTGTTGTAAGCTATTTGGAAAAACACTAAGCCCCTTTTGTAGTGGTATAAATACATGGGAGGATTTTTCGGAAAAACTGAGAGACCATGAAAACGGCATTTCCCACCAAGAATGCTGCAGTCAATGGATGTTGCTAGCTGAAGGGATAAGAAATTCATCCACTATCGACAAACGCGAGATGAATATTTTTTTCAATGAAAGACGTTTTTGGAGAAATGTTTTAGAGAGACTCATCGACATTGCCTTGTTTCTATCGGAAAGGAATCTTGCTTTTAGAGGATCTGAAGAAGTCTTAGGATCTCCTCACAATGGAAATTTTCTGGGTATATTTGAGCTTTTGGCAAGAAGAGATCCGATCCTAAAAGAGCTTCAAGACAGAATCAAGAATAAAAACACTAAAGATCACTATTTGAGTCCTACCATACAAAATGAACTAATTGAATTGCTAGCGACAGAAGTTGAAAAAGAAAATTTACAGCAATTGAAATTGGCAAAATATTTTTCTATAATTTTGGACTGCACTCCAGATATGTCACATCATGAACAAATGTCTGTCATTCTCCGTTATGTACTATGTAATGAAGAAGCTGCTGTTGTTAAAGAAACATTTTTTGGCTACTTGAGAATAAGTGACAGTATTGGGAAAGGCTTGTTGGACGCTTTCTTAGAAAAAGCGACCGAACTGCAACTCGAATTGTCTGATTGTCGAGGTCAGTCATATGATAATGGTGCTAACATGAAAGGAAAACATTCTGGGGTCCAAGCAAGAATGCTAGACATCAATCCCAAAGCTGTTTACGTGCCCTGTGCAAACCATACCCTTAACTTAGTTGTTGTTGACAGTGCTAATTCATCGACGGAAGCATTGACATTTTTTGGAGTACTTACAAGGTTGTATGTGCTGTTTTCTTCCTCTGCTCAGCGTTGGGAAATTTTGAGGAAACATGTGGAGCTGTCCATAAAGTCACAATCTGATACTCGTTGGGAAAGCAGAATTAAATGCATCAAACCTCTTCGATACAATTTAAAAGAGGTGTTGCTGGCACTGAAAGACTTGGAAGCCATTTCCATAGAAAGAAAAGATGGAAGAGCTGCCTCAGAAACAAAATCGTTGATAGCTCATTTATCAAAATGGAGTTTTCTTTTGTCGGTGTTTATTTGGTATGATATCCTATTCCAAGTCAATAAAGCAAGCAAGATTCTTTAATCGTATGGAGTCTCCCTTCATACAATGGAAACGGAAATCCAGGCAACTAAAAAGTTTTTTCAAAACTATCGCACAACGGGTTATGACAGTGCCGCAACATCTGCTGTTGAAATAGCACAGGAATTGGATATTGATCCTTCTTTTCCTCCGTCAAGAAGTGGAAAGAAAAGAAGATTGTTTGATTACCAAGGTGAAGAGGAACAACGAGCTACTACTGAACTGAAATTTCAAAGCAACTTTTTCTATCCATTAGTAGACCAGGCTATTATGTCAATAAAGGAGCGCTTTAATTTGTTACGTGAGGTTTCTTCCGCCTTTTCGTTTTTGTACACACGAGACAAACTTTTACTTGTGCAACAAGAAAATGCTCTTCTTACTTGCTGTAAAGAGTTCCAAAAAAAGTTTGGTGACATTGATTATGATGAAATGAGCGCTGAGCTACAGCGGTTTGTTTTAATTTTACAAAAAAAACGCAATCTCAATACGGCTCAAGACTTTTTGAACTATCTTCTAAAGACTCATTTATTTGAATTGTATCCGAATGTGTACATCGCACTTCGAATCTTATTAACTTGCCCCGTGACTGTTGCCAGCGCTAAAAGAAGCTTCAGCAAATTGAAACTGATCAAAACTTTTAATAGAACGTCTATGACAGACAGTAGACTATCTTCATTAGCCATGTTGTCAATCGAAAATGACTGCGCCCGATCTCTTGATTATGACAATGTCATAACAGCATTTGCGAACAAAAAGGTTCGCTCCAGACTATTTAAATGATACTGTGTTTTTATAACTTTTTCATGTTTTTCAGTGTCATTGCTTTCGTTTCGCAGTGTCTGCATAAATGTCCTACTGAACTCTGGCATCGGTGCCGAATTTTTTATGACTTGCACCTTCGGTATCGGCATGCTATATTTTGACATTAGCCTGTTTACTTATGTACAAATTGTGGTGTATTTTCTTAATGCAGCTTTTCAATTTTACACCTCTAAAGTGATATGACCTGTGCGCAGGGGCTCTTGCGCTTACTTTGGGGGGGGGCCGAAGTTGGAGTGCTACGGGACTGGTCCCTTCATTAAAAAATCGTTCAAAGATTTACTTCCAACTACAGCAGCACAGTCATAAACAATACGAACTTTGTCAGGTTTCTTTGGATTGATGACCCGATGGTGTGGAATATACCACTTGCGTTTATTTGACACAATTTCGTCCTCAGGAACCGCTTCAGCATAGCCTTTAGAAATTACGGCTTCCATTTGCTCTGTATATTTTGTGTGTAAATCACTGTCTCTTTTCAAACGCCTTTTTATCCTTCAATACGGCGTATTGCCATGGCATAACTGTTAGGCAGTAGAACAGCGTCGTTTCGCCATAGTAGTGGAAGTTCCTAACGTCCATTTTTATACTTCAAGTTACGCTGCATGATATCATAGGCGACTGGATCCTCTACGGAATACTGAAGTCCAAACTCAAGCATTTCTTGATGTGCTTGAAGTGTAGTTAACAATCCTTCTTTGTCGCAATAATCTGCGTTACTGCTCAACGAAATTATCTCACCTTCATCAGTCAAAATTGCATCTTCCAGATCTTGTACATCTTAAGGCCATTTCATCCCGCGAACCAAGAAATTGTGATTGTTTTCATCATTTACCATGCCTTTGAAATAACTTCCTCTTAGTGTCCATCCAAAAGGTGTTCGAATCGCGTCAGGGCTATTTTCTGGATTTGGAGAAAATCGGCTTTCTAGACAACGGTGCGCAACAACGCAATCGTTTCCAATCAGCAAGGTAACTGTGCCGTCTTTAATTGATGGCAGGGATATGTCGCACAAATGTGGACACCGCATCATCTGTTCTACTGGTACAAACGAGGGAGCAACCGGAATGCTATCAACAACAACCACTTCCTTTAAACTCATGCAATGATCATCATTCATAGACGACAACTGTAGCTGCACTAAGCTACAATCCATAACATGAGGATTACTAGGTGACATGGTTTGTATAGACATTTTCACAGGGGATCCGCGTACATTTAGTTCGCGGATCAAGCGTGCTTCACAAAAGGATCTATCAGACCCCGAATCTAAAAGAGCGTAAGTTTGAATTGTTTCATCTTTGGTGAATACCTTGACTGGAACAATATCTAGGTAGGTACCACAACCCTGAAGTGTATTTGACATACGAGAAGAAGTTGCAAGCGACTTAACTTGGGACTCTTCACTTGTCGTCGGCTGGTTAGTGCTGCTCTGAGCCTCGCTGCCTTTAGAAACTCAATGTAACAAAGTATTGTGTGCTGTACTTCCACAATCCTTCTTTTTACACCTCAAGCTAAGAGTGCAACGTGCAGCGAAATGCCCGCAGTGCAAACATAGTTTACATAAGCCTTGTTTCTTCACAATGCTCCATCTTTCTTCAACAGACAATGAACGAAACTTTCTACATTGATATACATAGTGGGGCTCTGAACAACATTGGCATTTTACATCTATACGGGTTTTGTTTACCACCGTATGAAATGCAAAGGCTTTCGGCTTACTACTGAAATCATTCCTACTACTAGACTGAAACAACTTTAAGCCGAAAACTGAATTAGCCACGCGAGCTTGTTCTTCCACAAAAACGGCAAAATCTTCAAATGAAGCAATACGTCCATATCTTTTGCTAATCTGAACAGTGTTCTCAACCCATTTTCGCTTAAGATCCAACGGAAGCTTAGTGGCTAAGGCTGTGAGAAACTGAACTGAATCTAAACTCGAAGAGACATTTTCATCACCCAAGGCAAAACAACTCTTTTTCACTAAAATATTCAACTTGTTTAGCCTCTCAGCTACGTCTCGGTCAATCTTGGGAAAACTTAAAAGCTTTTCCTGACAAGCTTGAGCAATAATATACGATTGGCCATATCGCCGTCTCAATTCATCCCATGCCAAATCATAAACATGATGACTACTTTCATGGACATCCGCAAAGTGTTTTATGTATTGCGACACTTCAGCTGTGCAATGCTGCAATAAGTAAGACAACTTTTTCTTTGGAGCTAACAAGCCAGCGTCAAGGGAGCGCAATAGATTACAACTGACCAACTAAAATATTTGACAATCAATCATGATGAATGCATGGTTTCGTTTGATGTCATTTCTTTGTTTACTAAAATACCAGTTGATGTGGCCAAAACCGCTGTATTAGAACGATTAAAAAAGGATGACACCCTTGATGATAGATCTGACCTTACCCTGACTGATATTATGACTGCATTAAATTTGTGTCTTGACAATACGTATCTTTATTTTCGTGGTAAATTTTATCGTCAAATATTTGGTGTCGCGATGGGTTCACCTATTTCCGTCATAATTGCAAATTTAGTGATGGAAAATGTAGAGGAAGAAGCAATGTCAACCTTTTTAAACCCACCCAAATTTTGGAGGAGATATGTTGATGACACGTTTGTTATTATTAAAAAAACAGAGATTGATGAATTTCACAATCATATTAATAACATTGAAGCCAGTATAAAATTTACCACAGAACATGAGACCAACAATTCCATACCTTTTTTGGATGTCTGTGTTACTCGAGAAGCTAGTGGGGGGTTAATGACAAAGATTTATAAAAAGCCGACGCACACTAACAGATATCTAAATTTCAACTCAGCGCATTCTATGAGTCAGAAGCAAGGACTGGTAAAGTGTCTTTTAAAAAGAGCTCAATCACAATTAAATTCCAAGCGGGCAAATAAAACATTAGAAACTTCAAAAATTATGGAAGCTTTAAAAAAGAATGATTATCCCAAATGGTTTCTTAAACGCACAGTTAGAAGTTTGAAAACAAAAACAAATTTATCTTTAGCAGATAAAAAGGAAATTAAAACACGTGTTGTGCTGCCTTATGTTCCAAGATACTTTGAGGCTTTGTCAAAAATTTTAAGAAACGTGGGAGTTTTGGTTAGTAGCAAATCGCATTTAACTTTAAAAGACATGTTACCAAAGGCAAAAGACTCGGTTGAAAGGTCGTCTAGACCTGGTGTAGTTTACCAGATTCCTTGTCGAGATTGCACTGGTATCTACATTGGGGAAACTGGACGGGCTTACAAAACAAGATTGGCTGAGCATAAACAGGATTTAAAGCTAGCAAATCTGGCAAAAGTTGATGACAACAATTTTAATAAAAAAACGGCATTGGTCAAGCATGTCATCACCAAAGATCACCGAGTTGACTGGGATGATAGCAAAATTTTAACCTTTGAAATAGATTTTACCAAACGCCGATTTCTTGAATCTTTTTTTATTCATAATTCTGAAAATTCAATCAATGATAAAGAAAATTGTTTTTATTCTGAAATTTATGATAATTTGACGTAATCTACAGTTGTTTATTATTCGCCTTTAAACCTTTTGTTTTGCCTTTTTCTTTCGATTGCGTAGCAAACTATTTATATTGCCTCACTCGTGCTTTCGTTAATTATTAGTCCTGATGAAGAACTGATGATCTGTATAGCTGATGATCTGTTAGTCCTGATGAGCTGTATAGCTGTTCGAAACGTTGACGGATATTAAAGTTTTTTGCATGCTCGATAAGAACTTGTATCAACTTAAATAAACGTTACATTACCAGAAGAGCTAAATAAAATGAAGCCAGCCTCAGGTTAGCACAATAGATCACAACTGACCAACAAGCCAGCGTCAAAGGATAATTAAGTTGATAATTAGGGGTCTTTAATGATTAATCAAATACAATCAACAAACAAATTATAATAAAACACCGCCAGTACAAACCACGGTCGGTATCCAAATTGAAAACTAAACGTAAAATTTTACTTTAATTTTTTCCTTTCCGTTCTATATTGAATCGATCCGTGTTGAATGATGACGAGTTTCTACTCTTTGTTGGTTTATTTGATATATTGTATAAAATGAAGAATAAGCGAACAGATTAACCAGAATTTGAACCACTTTGATAAATTGTATAAAAACAAAGAATAAACCCAGAACTTGAACCACGTTTTCTAAAAGATATCACCAA
Organism: Trididemnum clinides; assembly: GCA_963675345.1. Lineage (NCBI taxonomy): Eukaryota > Metazoa > Chordata > Ascidiacea > Aplousobranchia > Didemnidae > Trididemnum > Trididemnum clinides. The sequence continues at coordinate 19,926,662 of OY776284.1, read as the reverse complement.
ATAAATTACTACATAATAAAATATAATCAAATAGACATACCAATTTGGTTGATTCAGATAAGGACAGAATTAAATTTCCAAATGTTTCTTGAATATGGTCAACTGCTACTTCGTCAAGTTCCAAACACAAAAGTGATACAATTATAGAGTTTTGTCGAAGTGCCAAAAAATAAACGTCTTTGTACGAGTTGATATCAAAGGGCAGGGCGAAAAAGGCGTGCATAACAAGTACACTACAAAATTACGCAACGCTACTTAAACGCAACTGCAAAACTAAACACACGGGTTCGACACCCGATACGCAAACCGAAGAAATAACTGGAAACAAAAAGTGGTTTAAATAATGCCAAAATTTTGAAATTTCTAACAAGCAAATTACAAACTGTGAATAAAAAATTAATCAGTATTTTTAGTGCTTGATGTTTTCTGTAGGCAAACAGTGCTTGATACTACCCTTGTATTTAAATTTGTTTCGTAATGATTTGAAATTTGGCAAATAATAATGCAGTTGGACCAAATATCAGTGTAGATAAATAAAGAGGCTGCATTACTAATTAAAGTATGACGTCATACATTACGTCACTACAGACGATTGAATAATGCAGTTGCATCATTAGCATAATCCTAAATGTATGTTCGTTGCATAAATTTGTTTAAGCACAATAGCTCTACTATTAAGCACAATAGCCCTACTCACATGCAAAATTGAGCTTCGCATCCCGTAGTTCCAGATATCCCTGATTCCGTTATTTGGAAGTAGGAAACATATTTCTTAAATTAAGCTATTCTAAAAACAAAATAGCAAAAATGTCTTTCGTGTGGTGCGATCTCACACAGTGACGCTGTTTTCTTTTGATTTCCCTTTAAACTTTTTCAACTCCTCGCTGGTTACGCATTGTTTAGCGTGTTTTTTTTCTCTGCTTGACGTGGTCTGAAAAGTTTAAAGAGTTCTTGCTTTATAGTATAAACCTTGGTTTTCCCCAAATGTTTGGTTTGATCCCGGTGGATCTATAAAGCTATTGTAAAGCAAAATACCAATATACGATTTAACACGTTGTTAATTTTGATTTCCCCTCAAACTTTCTCAAGACGCTGCTGGCTACGCATTTTGATTCACATCCGTTTTTCCTTGCTTGGACATGCTCATAGGAGTTAAAAGAGTCTTTGTTTTTCCCAAAGTTTCAGGTTTAATCCCGGTAGCTCTATAAAGCTATTATCAAGCAAAATAGAAAACATTTTTTCCTAAGTATGGTGCGATTTTACCCCGGCAGGGCATACTATAACCCGTGCCAATTTAAAACCTATCAATTGATGCAGCTGCGCCAGCTTCACCGGTCAAATATTTGTGAGAGCAACAACGAATGTTTTAGTAAATATAAGCAATAGTTCCTGGACATGTAATGATGATCATGTTGGTCTATTAATCAAGATTGAAAATATTAAATATCAGAATGTTAAAAAATATTTTAAAAAACAAGCTATCATTTGTAATTTTTTAAAGGGGAAGGGGGGTGAAACGTAGTCAGAATGAATGGTGTCGCCCAAATGGTGGTCGTTTTGACAATTAAAGAAATGAGCTATTTAGTGTTAAGCCTAACTGACGATTTGGTGGGCCCGCTTTTGCATTAATATTTGTGACATTAAGATTTTTTCCTGCGCTCTTTGCTTTAATTTGGCCATAGCATGAAAAAGGGGTCATGTCTTTCCCCTAAATCTTGTAATTTATTGCAATAAGGGCCCATTAAGCTCTTTTTAAACATAAACATTCCCTCTTAATCCAGTCTTACAAATTGATGCTATTATTATTTAATTTTGATCTTTTCGTAAATTTGGAATTTTGTTACATTTAACTTTGCCCCTAATCCGGATTTCGCTACTGTTAAATGAAGATTAGTGTTTTGTACCAATATCCTTGCAATTACAAATATCAGTAATGGGCTTTACGATTTATGTTCGCTATCAAAATCATGGTGGATAATTTTACTGCCTGCTGCTGTTCTCACTAAAGAGTGGCCAGCATTATGATGTCATTTAACATTATGATCTCACAATGCGTTTTAAGCCATTACACATTAGGATCACTACTTATGACATTTTCGTTATAGTGGGCGAATTAATATAATAATGTCGAGGTCAAGAAAAACAAATTGTGCAATAAAGCGTTGACTGTTACGTCATTTTAGACGCCAAACAAATAAACGTTTTTTAATGTGGTAAATCAGAAGCTGGTTTTGTTTGAGCAAAAAGAGGTTGTCCTTTGTCAAGTAATGCAAATTTTAAAAAAATATTTTTGATTATGACGCCATCAATACTCTTATGACACTCACCACAGGTGGTGATAAATCGTGCCAAGTTTAATGGTTGTATTTTTGGCAGTTTCAGAGAAGCTCAAAAAGAAAAACACATAAACAGAATTGCACTTTAGAGTATAGATTACATTACCTAGCCATAGTGAGAAGAGCTCTTATCTTCCCCTAAATGGCTTTCACACACCTCCACTTAGCCCCTTGAGCTACTTTTAAACAAAAATAATCTATCTAGATGCACTTTACACATCAGCAGGCCTATTGTGTGATTTTAATTTTTTCTCAAACTTTGAAATTTATTACATTTTGGTCATACTATAACCCTAATCCCGACTTTTATACTTTTAAATCGAGGATGGTCTAACTTAGAAACAGTCTGTTATTATGAAAATATTGATTTATTTATTTAGTAATTGCATAAAGAGAGAACTAATGTACCGGCAGTCATTAGTAGACGCCAAACTGTCCTTAATCTCAACTTTCCTGCTCTGAAATGAAAAGCAGTGCCATAACATAAACAATAAGCGTTGTTATTGTTGTTTACCCGACCCCTTCTGAGGGGTGGGAGCATGGCGGAGGATCATGGAGCCCCAGAATCCGGGAAACTCTCTAGGGTCTGGACCAGAGGTCGTAGAGAGACAAAGAGTCGCTAAAGAGTGAGCGGCGCAAGGAGTCCGGAGTTGGACAGTGCAGAATGAGATGAGAGATGTCCTGGAACGAGTGTCCGCAGGCGCTGCAGGAAAGATTCTCGATTCTGCCAATCCTGGAGAGATAAGAACTTAAAAGAAGGATGTGTCCGTTGCAGCGTAGACGATAGAGAATGCAGCGAGCATGACGAGGGAACACAAGTTCCTCGGTGAAAATCGTAAGAAGAGGTTGAACTGAAGATTAGCTTGGTGGAGTTCCACTGAGAAGAAGGAGGCCTCACATTGGCTGGGATTGAGAGGAAGACACCAGTACTCAGACCAGTGCTTCAATCGAAACAGAGCTCCTTGTGAGATCTCCACCGCAGTGGGGACCGAGGGGGAGGAGGACCAAATTGCCAGATCGTCTGCGTAAAGAGAGCAGCTGACGGAAGAAGGCAGAGAAACCGGAAAATCATTGTTGAAGAGAGAGAAAAGTACAACAACAGGCGCCGTTTCATAGATTTTACTCCTTTCACTCACTAAGCTCGAGAGGAGTATATATTCAAAATTGGAATGGGCGTTGAAGTGATTGATTCATCGACAGAAATAAGCTACTGAGGCTTAGTTATGACATAGTTATGAGTTTTTGTAAGAGCGTTGATGACCTCTCAAGTTTCTGGCTGTTTTCTCACCGCGGCATAAGCGAACTCAGGGAACTGTGGAAGGATAAATATCTTTCCCCAATTAGCAAGGACAAGGTTACTTCAACTTGGTAAGGTCAGAAAGTCACACCTGGAGTCTAGCACCCTACAGTGCACTAAATATAATAGATTAGGTTTTTAAATAGATAACACTGGTCTGCATCAATTTGGCTAAATTCCAACCAAAAATTGATTTCAGGTCATTTGAAGGTGCTGATTCCAAAAATGCAATCCGTTTTTGACAATTACATCACGTTTTGCAGCAAAATGAAAAACAAAATATTGCAAATAATGCCTTTTAAAGGCATTTTAAGCGTTGTGGTCACAAATAATTTTATTGCTTCATGTATCTAAGAACCAAAATTTTATTACTATACACTAATACTTTTCAACCTAAAATCAAAAGCAAGCTCCCCTTCTATGTTCTTCAAAATTTTAGAATTGTTTTATGCTATTCACCACTTGGGTATTGAATGCAGAGTTTAGTCAGTTATTGTATATGTGCTAGATAACTTTAAGCTGAACAGTCCAAATTCTCCAAGCTGTTACATTAGTTCATAGCTTGTATAGCATTAAATCTTTAGTCACAAATAACTAGAATATTATATGAAGATTCTTCTTTTTCTTTCGGCTTATTTCCGATTACGGGTCGCCACAGCAGATATCTGCATTTTTATAACATGGCATTTGTTTTACGGTCGGATGCCCTTCCTGTCACCAACCTTCTCTTCAGAGGAAAAACTCGGCCACCTGTCTTCCACATAAAGGCGGGGGCATCCCGTTAAGTGTCTTGCCCAAGGACTCAACAAGCGAGCTTGCCGGCTTGTTCTCCACAACCTCCACTAAATGCTGAGCGCCAAGCAGGAAAATTATTATATGAAGATTATTTTTTCAATTTTGAGAAAATTTTATTTTAATTTGGCCTTTTGTAAAAGTACTACTCTGCTGCTTAACACCAGAAGCCCTGAATTATTTCCCTACCTATAAAGACGGATACGGTCATTTTTGACCGGTTATCTGTAAATCGGTTTTAATAGGTTCTCTCTTTCACTAATTTCGACATATACTGTATGAAAAGCACAAAGAAACTATTCTTGCGTATTTGACATCTTTTTGATTAATTTTTTGACATTTTTATGATTATAATTAATTAAGTAGAAATACAAGGTATACAAATTTATTGACACTTAGTCATCACAATTTTTGCATTTTACAATTGTTACTTTTTCGGATGTGTGTTTGCCACAGCATACTTTCCCACAGTTTTGGCAAAGAGAGCTAGATTTATTTCTACATGCTACAAATTGGCACTCTTTTCTTTTCCGTGCTTGGTGTGCTAAACCACTGGTTCCTGGCAATGCAATGCTGACTATGTGATCCACTGCTAGAGAAGGAGGTATTGAGCTCACTCCATTTTTCGGTTTGTAAAGTTCTTTTATAAGCTCAAGCATAAACTGTCTTCTTGATAATTTCAATTTCGTTGTAAGGCAGTAAATAATGTAAGCATTTGTGCAGGCACAGTCGAGAATATTAAAAAATACAGCCACAGGCCATCTTCTAGTGGAACTCTTGCTGGTATGGTATCGAGCCATCTGGTCCAGTACATCCACGCCCACCTTGGACTTGTTGTAATACTGTATTGTCTCTGGCAGTTTTTTCTTGTGGCATTGATCAATATTTACGTTTCTGTGCATTGAACTCAGGATGCAAACAACTTTCTTTTTCTTTGCTTTGTATATTGTCAAGCTGCAACCGGATGGCGAAGAAAATATTTCAGAAGCATATAATTCTTTGTCTTTCATTATCAGCTCAGTGCTTGGCACTTCTCGTCGTTGTTTCCGTATAGTGTCAAAGATTGTTGTTTTTTTCTGCTTAAGTTCTTCCGCTAGCTTTAGGCTGGTAAAGTAGTTGTCCGTGGTGACATTGTAGCCCTTTTTATAATAAGGTTGTAAAAGGGTCAAGCACACACCACCTGGAAGGTCGCTACATCTGCTTCGGCTAGAATCTCTTCCTAAATATGGTTTGCCATTGCATAAGTATTTTGTTTGAGCATCAGCCAAAAGCCAGAACTTAATGCCAAATTTGTCTGGCTTGTTCGCCATATATTGTATTAAAGGACACCTGGTTTTGCGTGGGAAAAGTTGTTCATCAATAGTCAAATCGCAGTTTGGTACATAGCATATCTTACAATTTTCTATGAAGCAATTCCACACCTCGGAAATCAAGCAAAATTTGTCAGCTTCTCTCCTTTGCCTCCAACTAAAAAAGTCATTGAACCTCAAATGTTTCATGATTTCCTGGTACCTATCACGGTTCATTGTATTTCGAAAGATTAGTTGTCCCCATTCCTTGCTCGAAAGTTGCTCTTCCTGGCGTATTCTTCCCGACCAACACTCCTCGAGCGATTTGAAGACCTATAAAACTTTCCAGTTCATCAACATGTAAATCAAAATCGTCATTATCTTTCTTTCCGTGGTTGATAGTGTGTTTCTGAATACACCTGAGCATATGTTCATCTATAAATAAATGAAAAGTACTGAAAGGGCTACCGTTTACTACAGATCTGTGACAATAAGACGGAATTACATTAGACGAAGATGCTCTTCCCAAACCTGGAGCACCTGTTATGTTTTTCCACACAGTTCTGTTTCGTGCGTTCACCTGTCCGGCAGTATTTTGATATACTGATTAATCACTTTCAGAAAGAAAATCTATAGAAACAGCAGCAGAGCTTTGTTCGTCTTCACCGCTGACGGTATATTTGTCACAACTTTCGACACCAGCACAACAATTAGAAACAAATTCTTTATCTTGCAATTCAGTTTCTTCATTCTCATCACAGGAGTCATCAAGCTGATCAGTTTGTAAACGTTGAAGTACGTGCTGGACAGTATAATTGTTGCCACGATTCATGATTAGAAAAACCAGTTTGTCAAAAACGATGAAAAAACTCGTAACGAAATTCCTATACCTAAGACATTATTTATACAATATGCATTTCTTCAAATCTGTAAGACAAACTTGAGAGATTTTATGAGGTTGTCAATACGCTGTAATAAACTATCTATTTTATCTGCACACACAACTGATGAACTCTACGCTACTAAGAAAGACATTAGAACTTTCAATGACCAGCCATTGTTCGAGACAGCAAATAAAATTCAACTTTACTTCGATGAAGCCAGCAGAAATAGTAATTATTTTAGTTACTGCTTATCAGTTATCCATTGCAGCAGTGGTCAATCGCAATCTTATTGTCACGTGAGGCATTGCTTGTAGAAAAAGAAACTTTTCTCACCCTTCTATTATGCTTTAATTCATCAGCTCAAAGACAAATTATAACCGTTTTAAGAACCGGTCATTTTTGGCCGATTCGGGCTTATAGATAGATGTGCAAAATGTTCCATTTACAAAAGCTATAAAAGAAAAATTGTTTGACTTGCCAAAACATCATCCAAAGTTAGGAAAAGTCAAGGAGTATGAAAAATCAAATAGCAAAAATGCCAGAAATACGAAGCGTCAAAATTTAAAACCGGTCAAAAATGACCGGTCCGGCCTTCTAGTGTTAAATTGCAAACTGTTTTTTTGATATCAATGGCTACCATTTTGTCTTCTAGAAGAAAGTGCAAGCTTAATCCAAACGTTTTTTGCTTTATCTGCGGTTCTTTTACTGTTTCTAAACAAAGGCAAGGAATTACAGAGTTTGTGAATAAAGCATATTTGGCATACTTCAGAATTAAATTAGGAGATCAACAACAAGAATTGAACTTCTCACCAGGTTAGTAGAACATTTGTTGAAAATATACGGCAGTGGACAAAACAAAATAGAAAAAGTTAAGGGTTTGCAGTTCCTATGGTTTGGAGGAAACAAGCCAATCACGTTAATGATTATTATTTCTGTATGACCAATGTTACCAGTTTCAGCTCTAAAGGCAAAGGCAACATCAAGCACCTACACCTTCCATCAGCAATCAGGCCTATACTTCACTATGCCGATCTTCCTCTACCTTTGTTTACTTCCTTTCCTGAACTAGTCGATGAACCAGTAAGTAGTACATCAAAGGCGAGTTCTTTAGAAGACGATTGGTACAATTCGTTGGCTGACAAATCCCCAATATCGATTGCTTAAGCCTTTTTGAATGACTTAGTTCGTGACCTGAACCTGCCAAAAGAATCTGCAGAACTTCTTGGGCCCAGGTTACAACACAACAACCTTCTCACTCTAAACCCAACATAGTCATTGTACAGGTAAAGAGAAAAAGATTTGGTACAATATTTTTCTATGAAGGAAACATTTGTGTATTGTCACGATGTTGCTGGTCTTCTTCAAGCAATAAGCTGTTTATATGACTCAACAGAATGGCGAATATTTATTGACAGTTCGAAACCCAGCTTAAAGTGTGTATTGCTGCATAATGGCAATAGATATACTTCAATACCAATCGGCCACTCCGTTCATCTTAAGAAAAATTATGAAAATATGAATATGTTACCAATGAAAATTAAATATAGTGAACATATATGGATGGTATGTGGAGACTTAAAATACTGTTGGGTCAACAAGGGGGGTATACATAACGCCCATGCTTTTTGTGTTTATGGGACAGCAGAGCTAAAAATGAACATTGGATTTGTGAGCAATGGCAGAAAAGAAATAAGTTTACAGTTGGAGAAAAAAATATTCTTCATGAAAGTCTCCTGACAAGGTATTATTACCGCCGCTTTACATTAAGCTAGGCTTAATGAAACAACTTGTAAAAAGCTTAGACAAAGGCGGGGAATGCTTCAAGTACATTTGCCAGAAGTTTTCATTTTTAAACCATAAAAAGATAAAAGCCAGTGTGTTTGATGGACCAAAAATACGACAGCCAGGTAGCAAATCATTTTCTGGGCAATACCAAATCTCCAGAATACAAACCAAGTGTTAAAAGGTTGCTGATACCTTTTGCAAACTTGGTAGTAACATGAATGTCAAAGTGCATTCTCTGTACAGCCATTTAGAGCATTTTCCTGAAATTTCGGAGCTCTGAGTGAGGAGCAAGGTGAAAGATTTTACCTGGAGATTGAAATAATGGAGAAAAGATACCAACGTAGATGGAACGTTAAGATGATAGCAGATTACTGTTGGTGCCTCATGAGGGATGAAAAATTTTTTAAATCCTTTGGAGAATCTACAAAACAAAAACTTTTTCCTTAACCATGAAACCAATTTTGCATGCTCTGTTAAAAGTCTTGATACATTAACGATGTGTTGCTAACAGTATGTATAAAGTGCGTATAAGGAGTAATCAACCTAAACCAATTTTTAAATACTTTTCAGGTGTATATCTAATCACTTAACAAAACAAGGTGTACCGCATTGTGTAATTTCAACTTTCTTCCAAAGATTTTACTGTAACTTCTTTTATGAAAAAAGACAGTAAAAATATGATTTTACTATAAATCTGCAGAAAATTGAAAGGATTTTTGCAAAAAAAACTTGACGTCAAAAAAAACAAATGTTATTTTTGAACAAGGTAGAATACATTTATTTTTGAACTAGCCCCAAAATTAGGTGGAATACGTGCTATTTGTTCAGTCAGCAGAAGTTTCTTTTCAAAATGCAGACCAGTGTAATGCGCAGACAAAATATTTTTGATAAATAAGCGAATATATTTTTAGAGTCGCAGGAGCCCACATTAAAACTTTGCATGTGGTTCCACACACAGCCAATACCCCTGTTAGAGCATCACTTGTATAACCGGTTTTTATTAAAACTGCCGTGTTGACTTTCCAATCCTTTTCCCAAAACTTTCGCTTAAAATTATTTTCTCGCCAAAAGCTATCACTTGCATCGCAAGCAATCATCATTTCGTGTAGTGGTATTGTTGCGAGCGTGAGAGCAAAAGGTTTGAAATTCAAAACTGTATAGAAACACTGCTGGTATTTTTCAGGAAAAGCATCCAGAATTTAAAGTGGTACGTTGCTACAGTAAAAAGTCTGGATCGAAAGCGAGTGTGCAGTTCATACAGTGGCAGAAATACATTGAATCAGAACGTGTGAATCTGCGAAACGCGGAAAGAATGACGTAAACCCGACTTTCTGTCAATGACAATTTATTCCACGGATGAATTTTTGGATTTTTTGGCGCTAGGAGCAAGCATTAACTAAGCTCGATATTATTTATCAAGTGACAATATATGCAAATTTGGAAGAAACAACCGTAAATTGTTCAACAGATTGCATGTTGAAACAGTTATTTTAGCCCTTCTTCAATTTGACCACTTTTTTATCGAGATATAGTTCTCGAAAGCAAGTATTTGCACATATTTTTAGGTCATTTGTTGGAGATATCAGGTGCTCTTTAAGTTTCACTCCTATCCTTTAAATACGACACCACTATGCACACTTAGCGTGAGGTATAGCACATAAAGTGATGAACATTTTAATTTTGCTGACCATTTTGACGGTTGAATGCAATTAAGTTCGAGTTATAGGTTCAACCCAGAAGGTATATTTCAGTGATGTTTTGTTGAATTAGCAGCCATATTACTGCACACGGCAAGTGGTGAAGTTCAGAGCGCTTCTGTCGGGCACAAGAGAAGTTGAACTATCCCAATCTTTCTGGCTTTCGCTAAAATTAGTGTTGGAGGTAAAGTTACTTTTATTTTTTTAACAATTATACAAAATTGCTATACAGAAGAATGCACCTGTATTAGCAACTCAAGGGAATTCCTAAAAGGTGCCGATATAGGCGAAATTCATTTTGAGCCATTATGCTGGTAGCGGTAAAAAATACTGTAAGTTACCTGTAATGAGATTTTACGTTTTTCTGAGGAGGAGCTGAAGGGGTGCGCTTGCATAGGAGCCCCCTTATTGTAAGCCACTCATGCAGTTGTTAGACAAAGTTGGTTGTAATCAAAATGAACCATACGGTGAAATCAAAACGACTGCAGTCCGAAGACACCGAAAAAAGTGCTACTGCCACCTCTCGACATCAAACTGGGCCTCATCAAGCAGTTTGCAAAATGGCATACAAAGAGGGGGCTCATGTGCGCACGCACTCCTCGGGTTCTCCTCAGAAAAACGTAAAATTTCATTTTGAGCCATTATGCTGATAATGGTAACAAATACAGTACTGCAAGTTTCCTGATATAAGTCTGAGAATGTTATTCTAAAAAAAATTCTTCACCCCGACTGTCTCGTGAAATTTGCAAACAAGCATTTTTGTCGCGATCTCTCTCCATAAATTTCTGCGTACGCCCCTGAATTGCATGTTTCTTAGGTCTACTGAATAATTGTTCAGCTAAAAATTAAACATCATGAGTGGCAACAAATTTTTAATCAGCCATTACTGTATGCAGTACCGTGCTGTAAACTACTGTACATATACTGCACTAACAAATTTTTGATCAGCTAGCATAATCTTGAAAAATTGTGATATGAGTGCCTGTGGTTACAAACATTCAGGGGATTCTTTCTGCTATGTGTGTGGTGAGTTTTCTGCAAGGAGTAAAAAACACTGCTTGAGCAACTGCATTCGTGCAGGAGAAACCTATTTTGCTTATTTCGGAATGCCAGTTGATGACCAAATTTACGTTGGGCACTACATGTCATCTGTGACTACTGTCGTCGCACTCTTGAAGGTCGGTCAAGAGGAGAAAAAAAGAGCTATATGTTTTGCTATCTCCCGTATCTGGCGTGATGCTTCCGATCACCATGCACAATGCTACTTCTGTATTGTGGATTCAACAACGAAGAAAGGGAAAGAATGCTCTTCCCATCGACTATCCTGACATTTCATCGTCTATAGCACTTGTTTCCCATAATACCACTGACCTGTTTGAGCTACAGCCACTCTTAAGAAATCAATCAATCCAACAGAGGCAAGTTCTGATGATTCCGAAAAGGGAGATGCGTCATCATCAGCATTTGTTATGCGTCGTCCACACCGACTGGGGAATAAAAGATGTTCCTATTACCCATAATCAAGAAGACATCAATGACCTCATTCGGGAGATGGCACTGACAAAGTCCGATGCTGAGCTTTTAATATTCAACAATGGGACTTATTTGACATTAGCATTCGCATTACTTCCCAGAAGAAGAAGCATCGTGGTTTTTCGTCGTTTTTCTTTTTTAGGTATGGTTTGAGCTACTGTCTTGGTATAAGAGGGTTTTTCAAAAATATAGGGATTTCCTGCAATACTTCTGAATGGCGACACTTCATTGACAGCTCATTAAGACGTGTCAAAGCTATTCTACTGCACAACACAAACAAGTGCCCCTCCACTCTCTTGGCTCATTCAGTGCAGATGAAAGAGAATTACGAGAACATCAAAATTCTGCTAAGTGCTCTCAAATATGTCCAATACAGTTGGGAGGTAATTGGCGATTTCAAGATGGTGGTCTTCGCAATGGGGCTCTAAATAGGCTTCGCTAAGTTCTTTTGCTATCTCTGCTTTTGCGATAGCAGAAATACATGCCTTCACTACAAGAAAAGAAATTTCCCTCCTAGGTCTAGCTACGATATTGGAGCTCATAACGTGAAACAAACAACGTTGGTGGAGCCGAAGAAAGTGCTACTGCCACTTCTCGGCATCCAACTGGGTCTCATCAAGCAGTTTGTGAAGAAGTTAAACCAGGAGGTGATGCGTTCAATCACATCCAAGAGTTGTTCCCGAAGTTGTAAGAGGCAAAAATCAAAAGTGGAGTTTTTGTGGGTCCTCAAGTGAAGCGACTTATGAAGTCCGACAGTTTTTCTGAGAAGCTATCTGCGGTTGAGAGAAGAGGTAAGAAAAGCTTTGTTTCTGTGGTTAAAGGTTTCCTAGGAAATCACAAGGCAGATAACTTCAGAGAAATTGTGGATGCATATGAGAAAATGAGCTGCAGAATGTCGCCAAAACTCCATGCTCTGCACTCTCTAATCGATGAGTTCAAGGATAACATGGGCGAATTGCTCTGCACCAATCAACAACCGCCTCAACGTGGTGGTGCGGTCCCCGACCCCGTATGGGTTGAATCGAAATGGCTGTTTGACTTCCCGAGGGTCCCAGTTACCTCAAGCACTCCCCTTCATTTTTTCGCTATGCTGCACCCTGAACGACCGCAGAAGAGCAGCACACAGCATCTTCAAAATCGGTCGCCTGTTTTCTCTTTTTTTTCTCCTGCCCTTCTTTGTCTCTTTCTTCTTCTTTTTCTCTTGATGAGCGGTAACGTTCATCCTAATCCTGCCCCATCATTCCTTGCTCTGTGTGCGCTGAAAATGTGACCTGGCGGGGCAAGTCAGTGCAATGCTGCACTTGCTCCAAATGGGTTCATCTAAGATGTTCATAACTTTCCCTCTCCAAATTCAGAGCTCTTGACAGCTCTCACTCTTGGAGCTTCCTCCGTGTTGTATCCCTACTCGTGACACTGTGACTCTCTCCTTGGACTCCTCCGACATGTATACCTCCACTGTACAATCTGGCCCCCTCTACTAATGCTGCACTCCCGCACCACCCTCGACTTCAAACTTCTTATTCCCGATCTGCCCATTTGACATCTCCCTCTACCCCCTCACCACCGTCCCTTGCTCCTGGCTGTCCTTCTACGCCTCCTCTCCCCCTGACTCTTTCAGGGTTCTTCAATGAAATGCTGGAGGTCTTCGAGGCAGGAGCGTTGAGCTACTTCACTTTCTCTCGCCCCATTCTGTTGACTTCATCTGTATCCAGGAATCCAATCTTAACCATCTTCCTCTTTCAAGATTCCTGGATTCTCTGCTCTGCGCTCTGATCGCACCCAATCCCGGTCTGGCAATCTCTTTCATGTTGACACGCACGCTAGTCGCGGCGTTGTCATTTTTGTCAGGCAGGGCCTATCTTTCTCTGAACTTTCTACCTCCTCTCTTTCTTCGCTTGATCCCCAGTCAAATTATGTAGGGGTCAACATCTCTCTTAACAACTTCTCCTTGCTGTCATTTCTTAATGTGTATGCCCCCTTCATTCGCTCCTCCCCAACGGAAGGCAGAACCGACTCCTTTTATTCCTCCATTCTTCCCTCCTCCAGAAATCTCTTTATTCTGGCTGACATCAATTGACATCTCTCCTCTGACACTCAAGAGGTACTTCTGACCCCCATGGGGAGGAAGTATTCGACTGGGTCATCTTCTCTGACCTCCTCTCCCTCAATGACCCTGACATGTTTACCCTTCTCCATCGCTCCTCTGGCAGTCGCTGCTCTCCTGACATCTTCTTTGTCCCCTCTTCTCTTGCCTTTTCCTGGTCCTGGGAGGTGCTTCAGGACCTGGGTTCTGACCACCTATCAATTCTTCTATCTGTCCCTCTTTCCTCGGTCTATCGCCCCAACGAGCGTCCCCCTTTGTTCAATTTTAAAAAAGATTGCTGGGATGGCTTTGTCTTCTACTTTGACTCCCATTGTCCATCTACAAAAAAATACTCGTCTCTTTCCTCTGTTGCTGCTCTCTTTACCTCTCTGGCACTGAATACGACAAATCTTCCATTCCTTTCGGCCGCATCAAATGCCCTCCTAAAGCCTGGTGGTCTGCTGAGGTGGAAAGTGCGGTTACTGAAAGACGCAAGGCTTTCACTGCCGCTCACAAAAGTGATGAAGATCGCCAGGTTTACATCTCTGCTGCTCGACGCGCCTCGTCAGTCATTGCCAAGGCCAAGGCTGAGGCATGGCAGACGACTTGCTCTTCTCATTCACTTAAATCTGTGCACTCTCTTCTTCGCTATATCACTGGCTCTCCTTCCTCGTCTTGCTCTTCTCCTAACTTCCCCAACTGTTCTTCTCCCATGGAATCGGCTTCGATCTATGCCGATTACCTGAGGTTCCACTTTTCCGTTTCTCAGCCAAAGGCCCTGCGTAGCAAAGCCAGAGGCTACCTCTCTGAGCTCCGCCGAGCCACGTGCCCTGTGGAGTCTCATTCGTTCTTTTGCTCTCCTTTCTCTCCCGCTGAATTTCTCGCGGTTGCCTCCAACCTCTCTTTGGCCATTGCCATTGACCCAGACAAAGTTGCGTATCCCATGCCAAAGCATCTTCCTCGCTCTGGCATGGATTTTCTACTTCACATCTTCAATCTCTCCTGATCTCTAAATTCCTTTCCTTCCATCTGGAAAACATCTTTTATTATTCCCATACACAAAATGGGAAAGCCTCTCGACTCTCCTGTTTCCTTCCGACCTATCTCTTTCATCTTCTGCGTATCAAAGCTGTTTGAACGCATCATTCTATCTCGTCTACTCTTGTTTCTGGAATCTACTTTCATTTTCTCTCCCCGCCTGGCCGGTTTCCGCACTGGACGGTCTACATTTGATCGAATTCTGTACCTTTCTCAGTCCATTTCGGATGGGTTTACCAAACCCAGGCCGGGGTCTCGGACGATCCTGTCAACTATTGATTTCTCGAAAGCTTTTGACTCTGTCTGGCATCCCGTCTTTTCCCCAAACTCATTTCAGCTGGCCTCCCTCCATGCTTTGCTCGTTGGATTCAATCTTTCCTTTCTGACAGGCGCGCTTGTGTGGTTTTTCAAAATCACAAAAGTCGTTCTATTTGAGTTCGTCGAGGTGTTCCGCAAGGATCCGTTTTTCTCTCTTCATTAACCCATTTTCTCCTAGTGGGGCCATATGGACCCAAGTAACTCAAGTACAATTTTATTTATGTATGGTTTTTCAGATATTTTTTATTTTATCTTGTGATATATTGTACTTAAACCTAAATACATAAATTACCAGCATTAAATATCCCCAACTCTATCTAGTAAGATTTTGGGGGCTTTTGAAATGACCTTCTATTACATGACCGAAAGAACAAGGTAAGCTGTTATTTCCTTTATTTAGATTTCAAAACGCATGATTATTATAACAAAATATTTATTAGTACTCGTAATTACTCTTCACTTCATATTAAAACGAATTTAATTGTCCTTTAATTAACTTTCCAATGATCTTTTAAATTTCAAAAAATCTTAGTGGGGCCATATGGCCCCACTAAGAAAATCCGATTACAATTTTTCAGTTTTTCATATTTTAGTTTATTACACTTTTCTATGTATATATAAAATAACTATTAGACTAATTCAACAATATACAATTATTTATTACTTTATATATAATATAACTACGTGTATAAATACATATATCATACAAATAATACATATGCTAGGCCCATGTATTTGTATGTAGTTCTGGACTACCTAGAAGAACTTGACAACCCCCATGCATCAATAAACTATTTTTCTACTTGATGTTGATAAACTCACAGCTGAAGATTCAGCTGACGAAGAAGGAGATGTACCGATTGGACCACACAATTTAAATCGGAATCACCTTTGGGCTCAGGCCAGATTGATTTATCATCTGATGATGAAATAATTCAGCAACCGCCTTGTAAAAAGCAAAAAACTTTACAACCCAAATGGGAATTAGAAGAATCTCCAGCAAGTGTAGCGCCTTATTTTCCAGAAGGTGGTTATTCAAAATACAGAGATTTTAGCCTTGCAGAATTATTCGAACTTTTTTTTGATGATTCGATTATAGGTGATATAATAGAATAAAGCAGAATAGATGGTATAAGTAAAAATTGGAAAAACATTCAAGTAAGTCAACAAGAAATGTGAGTGTTTCTTGCTATTTTGATCATTAGTGCGTACAATCCACCACCGAGCAAAGCTCATTACTGGGCAACAGGGGAGGATTTTTGAAATAATGCAATATGTAATGCCATGCGACGAGATAGATTTGATGACATCATGAAATATCTTCATTTTCATCCTAATTATAATTTAAATAAAAATGATAAGTATTCTAAACTGCGTCCATTGGTAGCTCATTTACAACAAAAATTCATATCCCATTTTGTTTCCTCAAGTTATATATCCCATGATGAAGTTATGGTAGAACACTTTGGGAAACATTCATGTGAACAAGCAATTAGAATAAGTCAATACGCTTTGGATATAAAGTGTGGTGCCAGAATACTCCTTTAGGATATCTAATAACTTTTGATTTATTTTAAGGTAAAACTTATAAAGGAAATGAAGAAATGAAAACTGTGCATCGATTGTTTTACATCTGTAACGGGTTCGTGGAGCAGAGACCCTTGGGGTAGTCTCCGAACCAGAGACAGATTGCAGTGAAGCTGAAGTTGTAAATAGATGAAACGCGCTTTTCCTCTTGCACTTCCTTTCTTCTGTCGCCTAAACTTTCGTGCACTAATTTTTTGATAAACTTTTATTGGTAATACGCAAGACTGAAGATGGAAATAATGAAAATGATAAGCAGATATAAAAAAAAACAGATGGATTGGCTTCGGCGACGTTGGCGTTGTTAGCGGTGTAGCGTTGTAGCGGCGTAGCGTTGTAGCGTTATAGCGGTTTCAAACTATTTTGACTCCCAAGTACTTTCTTCTTTACTACAGCTCCAACACAATAATAATCAACAGAGAATCAGCTCAACCAACTTTTCTCTACGTTGGAATCTACGAGCTTCTTTGATAGTCCTTTGACTTCTACTCAAACGTGCAGGTTTTACAAACAGCGTAATCCTTCTTACAACGTGTCTACTTGAGAATAATGTAAAGGTGTGTAAGAAGGCAGTTACTACTGCGTCGCTCGAGGGTTAACCTCGCCAATCCAACGACTAATCAATGAGACGATACCTCGTGTGAAACACGCGTAACAACGACACAACGCAGGTTCGAATCATAGATTGACTACGCCAAAACTAGATTTAAAGCATTAGATGTTGCCAAATATTGTAACAATATTTACACTCCCCCGAAATATACGACTAAAGGAAGATATTTCCCACAAAATATTGTACAACAGTGACAATACATAAGGCTTTAAATTAGTAACAACGTTAAAACAAAATACAACAAACACATATAAACGTATTTACACTATATACATATTTTACAAACATAACACAGCAATTATTCTTTCAAACGGTTGATATCCAAGATGGGATATCATTTTTACTTGTGGCTGGGACAACAACACACATTTTCGAAATGGGACGTTTCACTTCACTGCCGTGCATTTTTACGATTGCCGAGCGCACAAAACCTTTGGGATCCGGAAACATTTTCAAAATCCGCCCCAAGGGCCATCAACTTCTAGGCGTATTTTTATCGACAAGAATCACAATGTCGTTCACCATCACATTACGTTTTGTTTCATACCATTTTTGTCGATACTTTATGGTAGGTAAATACTCTTGGGCCCACTGTCTCCAAAAAAGATTGGCAAAATGCTGGGCATGGTGCCACTTACGGACAATTAAGGAATCGCTATTCGCAGTATCAGTCGGAGGCATACCCGACGCCGGACAGAGCTGTAGCACATTGTTAGGTGTAAGAAGTCTCTTGATCTCTTCTACCAAGGAAACAGGAGTTAAAGTTCTGGAATTGAGAATACCTTCTACCTCAACAAACAACGTGGTAAGACTTTCTTCAGTGAAAGTGTTTTGTGAAGTAATTGATGTTAATACCTTACGCACTGACCTGATCAGTCTTTCCCAGCACCCGCCAAAATGGCTTGCCAAGGGGATGTTAAAGTGCCAGTCTGCTTCTTTCTGCACCAGAAACTCAGTAATCTGCTTCTGATTCCATTTCCGAATTGACTCCTTTAAAACTTTCTCTGCTCCAACGAAGTTAGTTCCATTGTCAGAGTATATATGTCCAACGTTTCCTCTTCTGGCAACGAATCTTCGGAGCGCGGAAATAAACGAATCGGTTGACAGAGTATGCAGAACCTCTAAATATACAGCTCGCACTGTCATTTATGTGAAAATACAGCCATATCGCTTGACTAGGCTTCTTCCTTGTTTCACTGAGAACACTCCAAAACAAAGAAAAGTGCGTGATTGATATCTAAGCGACATTCCGGCAGATCTGCCATTAATTGAGTCGAGACTTGAGCGTTTTGGCGTTGACAAGTTGCACATTCCTTGAGCACGTTTCGAATGACGTAACCTCCCTTTTCGATCCAAAATCGTTGACTCAGTGCAGAGGAAGTATGGTTGAATCCAGAATGTCCGGCCAAAAGATGATACCATCTAATCACTAGTTTTGTAAAATAAGAATTCGAGGGCAGAATTATCGGGTGTCGAACGTCTGCGCTGATCGAAGCCTTTCCCAGCCTTCCTCCCACTCGCACGACATTGTGAGAGATAAACGGATTTAATTTTCTAATGGAGAGTGAGCACACTTTGGAACTTAAACGATTGCCGTTTTTCAGAGCCAAAATTAAATTTGAAAGATAACGGCGTTGTTCATAAATAGCTACCTGTAATTCTGCTGATTTTAATTCCGCCACAGTAATGTGGGAAGTAAAGCTCTTAACCAAGTCCTTTCCATGCAACCCTGCTCGCTTTCTTTTCAAAAACTCGAACAGCCGTAAGTACCAAGCCACCGATTTTTTCAATTTATGAAGAGATGAGAGGTGTTCGATGAGACGGTCTGTAGGCGTTTCTATCGCAGACTGAACGACCAAATTGCTAACTATCTGCATCCCCTTTTCGAACAGAGGAAATTCTTCTGGAAGTTGTTCCAAACTTTCCAATTGTTCCGGCCATTTTTCTTCAGCCTGTTGTAGAAACTCTGGTCCCGACAACCACATGGAAGACTCGCTTGTACCTGCTTGCATCTTGTCGCCTCGTCTGCGGGGTTCAACTTCGACGGGATATACCTCCAACTCTGTATGTCGCTGTTCCTTTCGATCTCTGCTAATCTGTTGGCAACGAAGACAGGAAATCTTTTATTGCTGTTGTAGATGCTAAGCAACACGGAGGTTGAATCGGACCAGAAATAAGTTTTTTCTATAACCAACGGCAATTCACTTTTTAACATTTGGTCAAGATGCAGAGAGACGATATCCGCCAGCAACTCTAATCGAGGTATTGTAGTCATGGGAGCAGGCGCGAGATGCGACTTCCCCATCAGGAACGAACAATGCACCTTGCCACTCTTATCGGCAATGCGGAGATAAGATACGGCACCATAAGCTTCTCCAGAAGCGTCAGAGAAATGGTGCAATTCATAGGTCAACTCTCCGTTCATATCAGAGAGCTTAAGGCAGCGTGGTATTTTCAACTCCTCCAAATAATACAACGCTGAAATCCAAGCTCTCCATCGTTCCTCTTTCTTCTCAGACAAAGCGGCATACCAATCATCACCGTTCATTTCTCGCAGCAGCAACTTTATTTCTACTAGCACTGGAGCAACAAATCCTAATGGATCAAACAAGGAATGACTAGCTGACAAGATTCCTCGTCTCGTACAGGGCTTTCTTGGCATATCAACTTCAATTCTAAACTCATCTACTACTATGTCCCAATGCACACCTAGCACTCGCTGACTTGTTGTGCGTTCCAGCGATAATTCCTTGTATTTCTCGCAACGATCTTCCTCGAGCACCTTAAGAAGAGCTCGTTCGCAATTTGAAAGCCATTTTCTAAGTCTGAAGCCGTAGCTGGACAAGGCATTTCGCAGCTCGTTGGCCAAATCTGCGGCCTCTTCGCTGGTTTCTACTGACATAAGACAATCGTCAACATAGAACGCTCTTTGTATAGCTTCAATTGTTTGAGATGAACAATTCTCAGCGGATAAAGCTGCAGTCTGTTTTAGACAAAAGGAAGCGCAACTAGGGGATGATGTTGCTCCGAACAAATGAACTGTCATCCTATAAACCTCTGGACTTTTGTCAACGTCTCCATCTGTCCACCATAGGAATTGCAGCGCACTTCGATCTTCCGGGCTGACTTTTAACTTGATGGAACATTGCTTCTATGTCCGCAACAAGAACAATAGGATTGAGTCGAAATCGTGTCAATACCCCTGACAAACGTGAGAGGAGGTCAGGTCCTTGTGGAAGCTTGTCATTTAGAGACACTCCCATAAACTTTGATGCACAATCAAAAACGACTCTTATCTTGTCCGGCTTCTTCGGATTCAAAACTGGGTGATGGGGTAGGAACCAGGTGCAAGCATTTCGTTTGCCGTCATCTCTGACCTTTTCCGCGTAATCTTTCTCGATATAGTCTTGCATAACGCCCGCATATTTTTTGTGTAGCGATTCGTTCTTCGAGAGCCTACGTTTCAATGACTCCAACCTTTTTTCCGCCATTGCTCTGTTGTCGGGAAGGAAGATATTCTTATGTCTCCAAAGCAAGGGTAGCTGAAAGTGACCATTGACAATTTTGATCGAATCCATCATTATTTTAAGTGCCAGGCGATCTTCTCTAGAATTATCATGGTCCAGACCACAACCGACTTTGTATTCTTGTGGAGGTAAGCTTGGGTCTACCTTTGCGTTTTCTGGAAGGATGACATGCATGCAAGTGTCCGTAGCACTATTGTTCCTCACTTCAGCGCAACACTAACAACGAAGAGCTGGGCCAAACAGCACCCACTCAAGAGAAGTTCTGATAGCATCAGGGGTTCCTTCCGGTCCAAATCTGTTCTCCAGTGCCCTAAGTACCACAGATGCGTTTACTCCAATTAAAAGACCAATGGTCTTATCAGAAAGCTCTTTAAATGAGATGTCCTTCAAGTGCTCTAAATTATTCAACTTGCTACTAACTGGCACTTGAGCTGCCTTTAAAGGAATGGCGTCTACAACTAGAACCTCTCTAAGGCTTACACCACAGTTTTCATCAACACCACTCACTAATAGCGTTATAGCCTCGGTCTCTATGAGGGTAGGCTGAACTCCTGATGATAGCGTACTTATAGAGATGGTCTGCTGTGATCCATTAGCGTTCAACTCATCAGCAATACGTCGTGTGCAAAATGTTTGTTGTGATCCACTATCCAAAAGAGCATAAGTCAACAGCTCTTTCCCATTGTGACATATCTTCACGGGAAGAGTCATGAAAAAATGACCACTAGAATCTCGGTCCGAATAGATATTCTTCGTAGCGGCGCACAGTACCTTTTCACTATCGGCCGGCCCTGATGCGTTATCCTTATGAAGCAGAGTGTGATGCCGGTCTTTAGTGCATCCCTCTACGTTGCACCTTTGTTTAGATTTGCAGTCTCTGCTTGTGTGTCCAGCATCTAAGCATTGAAAGCAACGGCCTTGCTTCATCAGAAAGGCAATACGCTTGTACCTTCGCAATTTTTTAAAACGTGAACAGGCAGATAGTTCATGCTTTCCGTCACAAAAGGGACAAGTCAGGCTTCCAGTCTTGGGTGTAAAGTCAGGGATAGCCGTAGTGCTTAGTACGGTTGCTCCTCTCTGTCCTACATGAAGACTCTGTTTTAGGTTTCCATACACTACCTGTCCATACAATGAGTTTGCTTCTGCTGCCTCGTCTTGGACAAATCTCACCAACTCTTCAAATCTCGCTTGTCTTCCTGTAGTCTTAAACTCATGATACGATCTCTTGGCCCAGTTCTTTTGCGTTTGTTCAGGAAGTTTTTCGATAATTCGTTGGATGGTACCTAAAGAGTTTAAGGTTGCAAAGTCTTGTACGTCCCTCAACATAGCCACACATTTGTCCATGAGCACTGACAATGTCTTTAGTCCTTTTGGGTCCTTCGTTTTCAGCCTTGGTGCAGCCAGGAGTTTCTGCTCACAATGGTGAGCGACAATGTGTGCTTGGCCATAGTCGTTATATAGACTGTCCATGGCTAGTCCATATCCAGATTCGGCATCGCGAGCCAAGTGTTCCAAGTTCTGTCTAATTCTCGTAGAACAATATTGTAAAAGGTAGACTAATTTTGCGGAATTCGCAGACATTTTTGTGGCAATGTGTGCTTCGAAACTACGTATGAAGGGCCAGTAGGTTAGAGGATCTCCGTCGAAATTCGGAATTACCGGTCTAGGAGGTGGATAGTCCTGAGAATAAGGATTGGAATCGACGCGGACTGTCCAGCAGGAGCATGCCAGTGAGTTACCGGAAGGGGAACATTCCTTCCGTCTTCCTCATACTCCGGTTCCGCAAATTTTCTAGATTGCCTAGAGTTATTTGTAGGTTGTTCATATTGGCTAATCATGCCATTAAATTTTTTTACGTTGTTATAGCTTTTTGACGTAGCTAAATGATTTGCCATCGTCATGGTATTGTTATCCTCCAAAGAACATTGCTCATTCCTAGCCACAGCTCTTTCAATGTTCTGTTCTGACCCTTTCTCCGCATTTCTTAAAGTTTCGCAAATCTGTACTGATAAAGGCGCAATAGGTCGTCTTAATGGTGTCGATCTGTCACCTCTATCGGATAAAGCTTCATCCCACGCCTTAACCTCAAACTTGGCCAATTCTACGTCCAACGCTCTTTCTTGTTCATTGGCTTTTCTTTCGGCCTCTTGCTTAGCTCGTTCGGCCTCTTGTTTGGCTTTTCTTTCGGCCCCTTGCTTAGCTCGTTCGGCCTCTTCCGCTATGCGCGACCTTTCCTTTTCCTTTTCTTTGGCAAACAAAGCCAACTTTAACTTCACAAGGCTTTCCTCGCGCCTAAAGCTAGAGATTGAAGATCGCGAGCTACGTCCTGAACATCTCGAACCGCCATCTAAAGAGGATCCCTTCGACCCGGGTGCTGAAAGGGGACACAAAGATTTTGTGCCAATAGGAGGCGAGTCTACACTTTCGTACCAACTTTTAACCCTGGCGTCAAATTCTAATTTAGCTTGTTCAACGCTAATCCTTTTGGTTTGTGTGCCGGGCAATAGGTCTTCCTCCGATAAGAAAATGCATTCAGCCATTAAAAAATCGTAATCGAGGTTAATACAAGAAATTAGGGTTTTCAAAACGTTCTTGTTCTCAGGGTTAAGCATCAGACCGTCAGATACTAAATATTTGTTTTCTAAGTCTTTTAGAGTTGCACTAAGTCACGACTGTGGTGATCCATGATCGACAAACACTCGTAAAATAATTCTACAACACTAAATTTGCGAACAAAGAACGATCCTGTTATAGCCGTAAAAATAGGCGTTTGTAAGAGTTCGAACAATAACGAAAAGTACAGTACCTTAATTGTTCTGCGATTATTGTCCAATTTCCACTTCGTTCAATCAGATAAACGATGTCAACGCTGCTGCAGAATATCTTCTTCAAACAGAATTTCCCGAACAGAAATCGAAGCACCGAAAATCAATTCAAGTTGAGCAGCAAAGGCACGAGTTCGGATATCCAACGGACCAACGGGATGAATCGGAGAAACAACTTTTCTTTCTTCAATGGGACGAATAGAACGATACAAAATCAGCCAAATAGTTTTCGAACTCCAACTGATCAATTTAGCGAAGCAGCAATTAGCTTGAAACTTGGGCGAAGCAGCAATTGGCTTGAAACTTTGTTAAAGCAAAAAATAGTTTGAAACTTTGTAACGGGTTCGTGGAGCAGAGACCCTTGGGGTGGTCTCCGAACCAGAGACAGATTGCAGTGAAGCTGAAGTTGTAAATAGATGAAACGCGCTTTTCCTCTTGCACTTCCTTTCTTCTGTCGCCTAAACTTTCGTGCACTAATTTTTTGATAAACTTTTATTGGTAATACGCAAGACTGAAGATGGAAATAATGAAAATGATAAGCAGATATAAAAAAAAACAGATGGATTGGCTTCGGCGACGTTGGCGTTGTTAGCGGTGTAGCGTTGTAGCGGCGTAGCGTTGTAGCGTTATAGCGGTTTCAAACTATTTTGACTCCCAAGTACTTTCTTCTTTACTACAGCTCCAACACAATAATAATCAACAGAGAATCAGCTCAACCAACTTTTCTCTACGTTGGAATCTACGAGCTTCTTTGATAGTCCTTTGACTTCTACTCAAACGTGCAGGTTTTACAAACAGCGTAATCCTTCTTACAACGTGTCTACTTGAGAATAATGTAAAGGTGTGTAAGAAGGCAGTTACTACTGCGTCGCTCGAGGGTTAACCTCGCCAATCCAACGACTAATCAATGAGACGATACCTCGTGTGAAACACACATAACAACGACACAACGCGGGTTCGAATCATAGATTGACTACGCCAAAACTAGATTTAAAGCATTAGATGTTGCCAAATATTGTAACAATATTTACAACATCTCTTAAATCAATATAGCAATGACAAAAAACATCTTCCGTGCCATATCGTTATGGATAATTTATTCACGTCAGATGTTTTATCACCTCTTTTGTTTGAGCTAATGAATAGCAATAAAAATGGAACGGGAACTATGAGAGAAAATAGAATTGAGTCTGTTGAAAATAGACTATCACGTCAAGTAGGTAACAATATTAGTCAGCTGATTTTCAAAAAAGAAATTGCCATGTCTTATGTGAAAAGATTTCAAAATCCCCCAAAGAAACCTGGTCAAAAACCAATAAATTTTTCAGGGGTTACAGATTTTAGGTTTGATGATCTGCATCATTATGTTCAGGCAACTGCCAATGGTTCGAAAAGAAGATGTGCTGAAGAATTATGCAAATCTAAAGGCAAAACTGAATGCAGTAAATACAATATAGGACTTTGGGTCAAAAGTTTTAAAGCTTACCATAAAAAAATAATTTTCCCAATGAATTTTTGATGAAAAATTCAGTATTATAACTTTTTTCAAATAATTTAGCAGAGAATTTATTTTTTCTCATTGAAATATGCTATTTATATTGTAAAAAAAATTTACCAAATTATTTATTATTTTAGGCAAAAAATGTGAATAAATGTCAATTTCATCAAAAATGTTCATTTTTTCTCCTAGTGGGGCCTTATGGATACACCTCATTTCTGGTAAATTATAAGTGTGACAAAAAAAATAAAGTTCAAATTTCAAATGTATAATATGTATGGTTATTATATATCAAAATCAAAGAAATCACTTAAAAAAAATTAATTTTCTGGCTTCTCTGCCTTCTACCGTCAGCTGCTCTCTTTACGCTGACGATCTGGTCACTTGGTCCTCCTCTCCCTCGGTGTCCACTGCGATGGAGGCCTCACAAGCTGCTCTGTTTCGATTGAACTTTGGTCTGAGTACTGGTGTCTTCCTCTCAATCCGTGCAAACGTGAGGCCTCCTTCTTCTCAGTGGATCTCCACCAAGCTAACCCCCAGCCCAACCTCGTCTTGCTCGGCTTCCGCCTTCATTTCAATCCCACTCCAACTTTTCTGGGGTCACCATCAACCGCACTCTTTCCTTTTGTAAACAGGTATCTTCGCTGAAGGACAAGTTTTTCCCACGTCTCAAGGCCTTACGCTGTATCTCTGCTTCCTCAGGTGGCCCGTCTAAGAAGTCCTTCTCTGTTTTATATAAAGCTTTGCTTCGGCCCCTTCTCACTTACGCTTCACCCGGATGGTTTCCTTTCCTCAGCGCTACCAATATCACCCAATTGGAACGCCTCCACCGAGCGGCTAGTCGCACCATCACCAGCTGCCTCTCGTCCTCCCCTATCTCACTTCTACTCTCCGAAGCTTCTTTACCTCGTCTACGAGTCACCCTGACTCATTTCACTCTTTTATCTTATGAGCGAGCCTTCGTCTTCCAACCTCCTTTCCTATTTCAGGTTTGGCCAGACTTGGAGTGAAACCAAAACTCTGCAGATCGTCCTGTAGAGCCTTTGCGTCCACTCACCCGCTCATGCTTTCTTCTACTTCGTCAAGGGAGGCTCTTTTAGCTTGCCCTCCCTTTCCTCCCTGAAATCTGCACTCGTTCACCGTGGAATCCACCCTTTCCTCTTCGGGCTCAGGCTTTGATCCTTTTCTCTCTCGCCAAAGTGCGGCTCTCGCTCACCGTGACTCTCTCCCCCCTTATGATCTGGTACTCTGGACTGACGGCTCTGTTCGATTTCCTCTTAGCAAGGGCGGCTCCGGTGTCCTTGCCATCTGGTCTCTCTGTGGCACTGAGGCCACTCTTTCCTTTTCGGCAGGCCCTGTATGTTCAAGATTTTCCGCTGAAGCCTGCGCCATTGTGCACGCTCTTTGCTGGTCTCGGCAGCACCCACAAGCCTGCCACTTCTCCTTTCTTCTTTTACTATCTGACTCTCGTTCTGTCCTCGCCACTCTGTCCACTCCTCCATCTTTCCTTTTACCTGAAACTCTCTGGCAGAAACTGTTTTCTCTCTCCTGTTCTATCAGACTGCAATAGGTCCCGACACTTGTTTCTTACGGGTAACGACGCAGCTGATGAGCTGGCCAGACGGATAGCACTGCTTGTGCCCTCCGCAATCTCTATTAGCCTCTGTTCTCTTATCTCTCGTATTCACTCTTGTCTTTTCTCTGACTGAAGGTGTACTGTCTCACGAAAATTTTTTGATACACAGGTTCCCTCGATTTCCACTGAGAAACTTGTGCTCTCTCGTCATGCTCGCTGTGTCCTCTCTCGTCTTCGCTGCAACGGACACAGCCTTCTTTTAGGTTCTTATCTATTTAGGATTGGCAGAATCGAGAATCCTTTCTGCAGCGCCTGTGGACACCCGTCCCATGATACCTTTCATCTCATTTTTCGCTGTCCAACTGCGGACTCCTTGCGCCGCTAACTCTTTGGCGACTCTCTGTTTCTCTACGACCTCTGGTCCAGAGCCTGGGGAGTTGCCCGGATTCTGGTGCTCCATGGTCCTCCGTCATGCAACATCTCTCGGAAGGGCTCGCTTAAACACCAACAACAACAATTGCTCGGAAAAGCATGGTGAAAGGTTTCACTAAGATGTTGAAGATAATTGTTAAAGGAACGCTAAAAAGGCCAGTACAATGAAATTATGATAAAGGACTATTTTTGTATAAAATTCTAGTGTACAATGAATAATTTCATTTTGTAACAGTGCATTTTTTCTTGGAATACTCTTTATCACATCAGCATTAGTAGAATTACGTTTGGCATTTTCAGTCCCTCCTCACTCGCCGAATCATTTCCTGTTTAATTATATTTACAGACGAAGTGTGAAATACGCTAAAATCGTTGGTGTAGTACATTCAAACTGGCAATAAAATCAAATGATAGTAGACTTAACAAAAATTATTTCGTTTTATGCAGATATTGGGAAAAACTTTTAAAATTATATGCAAAATTAGCAAAAAATTGATCTAATGATCTCAGAACCGAAGCCTGAACTTTGTGAATGCTCATTTTTATTTATTCACACCACAAGATAACAGAAAAATATGGTTTTAACACATGGACAATTGCGTGTTACACGGTGTTACTGGCTTTCACTTCACTGGCCGCCGATTGCACATCCTGACAAGTATGTTTCACTGGCCGCCGATTGCACATCCTGACAAGTATGTTTCACTGGCCGCCGATTGCACATCCTGACAAGTATGTTTCACGATGCCGCCGATCGCACATCCCTGTTGTTTCACAATCTGTTTTCAGCAGAGGTTTGCAACGTGAATGAGATCTTACTAAAAAACTCACCTTTTTGCTTTTAAAGGCGGAAAACGTTTTCAAGTACCTTTTCCGGGGATGCAAAAAGAGTGGTTTGGCTGATTTTTAAAAGTAAACAAACAGCTTCTCCGTGCAAAAACTCTACCTGTTTGTGGGGGATCTTAAAAAAATGATAGCCAGCCCCTTTATGACTGATTTTAGAATAAAATTTTTTCTAAAAAACTACGCCCATTCGTGGTAACTGCAAAAAAAAGGGACGATTTAAGATGAAACTCCGCTTGTTTGTGAGTGATTTCAAAAAATCTAAAATGGGTTTATCTTGCAAAACTCCACACCTACGCCATAAAGATACTGAAAAAGCGAAGCAAAAGTTGGGCAAAAGAGTGCTTGCATGAGCTGCTAAGTGAAGGAGAAACGCGTCTGAAAGCATGTGGAAGATGTGGGCTAATCTTCTTCACTGTTGAGTGCTGTAAAAACTTTTCTTCGACAAGACTTACTTGTCAGAGATCGAGTAAATCATACTTGTTAGATGTGGAGTCAAATATTTCACAATTTAAGGAAGACAAAAGTTTTGAATCTCCTGGTTTACAGCTCATTTGAACAAAAATAAATGCATGTTTTATTTGATTGTCATAGAATTAATACAAAACATTAATAAAAGACAGAAACCGTAGATAAACTTGTTTATCTTATTTCTCAACAATTCACGACGAAGCTACTGATGGGCCCAGTACGGAGTAATCGTCTTTTCAGATTGATTTTAAAAATGTATTTGTTATATTATTTTAACCAACGTATCGAGGAAATTTGAAAACAGGGGAAAAAAAAACTGAGCTGAATTTTGCTCTGATATTAAGGCTGGATCAGATTTACACGGTGGGGTGCTTTGAATCGATATTTGGTGGTGGTTTTTTTTAGTTTTTTGATGATCAAATTGTTTGGAGAATAAATCATGACGGAACCCGTAAATAGAAAATCCCTTGCTCTCTCCTAATCTGAGATCATCTAATTTATCCATAAGATATTTATGTAAATTGGCAATAAATTTGAAATCCATTATAAATGAGCGTCAAAATATTACTTTTTGGAAACAAAAATATTATTCTTAATCTTTCTTCGGAGATAGCATTTCCCTTAAGCCAAGTCTCATATGCAAATCTTTCAACTTTTCTTTTTTTTCAAAAAAACTGGACTTAATTGTTTTTTTCTTCTTCTTTTTCTTTTTCTTCTTCTTTTTCTTTTTCTTTTTATTTTCTCTCTTCTGCTGACTATCAACTGTATCTTCCGTAAATATAGTGTCGTCATAATCGGTTTCTGTCAATTCTGAAGCCTGTATAAGCATAAATATCATTAACTAATCGATATGTATAGGATCGATAGAGAATTTATAAAAAACAGTAAGACATTGCCATTTGTAGTCATTACGCTGCACTTTCCCTCAATTTTGTCGCTATCCGGGAACGACAGATCAGTCAATATTAAACAACTACGAGACAAAGTTGCTGGCCGAAGATATGCTTAGCTTAAACATCTTACAGAGCAAATTACTGCTTTCTCAAACTAAAGAAAAAAACTTACTATAATGTCTAACATTGTATAAGCTTATTAATTGTAAACAAAGTAGTTTTTAAGAAATATTGTTCATCGCTTTACCTTCGAACACGCAAAAACCTACACTGTAAATACTATTTTTCAAATATTGATTATGAATCGATAAGGTGATTGATACCAAGTCCACAGACTTCAAAACGAAAGTCTGACAAGGAACAAACTATATGAATCAAATGATAAGCTGCTGTAAGCACTACTTTGCCTTGCATTCTTGCTATACTTGAGAGTGGGTACGTGCTTGCGTGCGTGCGTGCGTGTGTGTGTGTGTGTGTGTGTGTGTGTGTGGACGTGCGCATGCGTGTATTTTTCTTGACTCTTCTGAAACTATTGAGCATAGGAACACGAGCCTGGCGTGATTGGTCAACACTCCAGAATGAATGTCGTATGGAAGTAAATATAAATGCTACCACGTCATCATTACCTGAAAGAATATTGGTGTTGTGGTGCATCAAAGCATTCATGTAATAGCTGCAGGTGAAACTAAGATATTATCGTTGTTAAATAAAGCTTAATTTAAGAGAAAAAGGAATCGAACCTATAGATTCACCACTCATAAAAAATTTTAATTGGACGAGTTCTGTTAATTTGGCCGTATTAGGACTTAGGAGAAGAAGCAATTTTACTGCATTTAAAAAAATGAACAGTTGGTCATTGTTTAAATATTCTACAATGACAAGACAATGACAATTTACATCTGATTATAGCATTTTAGTATCGCGTAGTTTATCGAGTCAGTAAGGTCAGTATCACAAGTCAGAAAAATAGTTTTGTTTTTAAGTTTTCGTATTCAAGTTTTCTTTTTCTTATTTCGTATTCAATTTTTATGACGTAATGCTTTTGTTGGGTATTCTCTGTTTAATGCAATCGTAGTTGTAGGTCTGACTGAACCCTTTAACTGCAGTGCAGATTATCGCTCACTAATTTACTGAAAAAACAAAATTCTTATTTAATCCATTAATTTATTTAGAACAGCGGTTTCCCACCTTTACAGGATGCCGCTTCTTCCGCCTCATTTGAAATTATTCTTTACTTTCGTTTAATTAACAATACTTGCAACACAACGAACACAAAAAGTAAAAAAAACTGAATTACCCAACACATAATGTCCATTGAAACGCTGCTGCTGCAATTTACTTGAAAATAAGAACATTTATGATAGCTGTTCAACAATGCAAACCACTTATCATATTTCACAAAAGGTTACAGTTTTTCTCGTTTTGTTAATAACAATTATAGTGAAAAACGGGACTCACAAAAATTCGACCTCTTTTATAAACCTTCTTTTACCTCTCTCGGTCGGCCTCCCTGGTTGGAAACCAATGGGATGGACCATCACGTTACCAAAACATTGAGTTTACACCCCAGGGTGGCTTGTGTTAATCGTGAAGTCAAGTGTTAACTTTTTCCTTGCAGAGTATAGTTCTCATGTTCAAATCTGTTTTATTTTTTGATATGTGCGTTTGTAGGCAGTAAATAACTTATATACTAATTTATATGTTCATACCTTGTTCTGGAAGTGAATTCCATTATTTTCCATTGGTGGAACATTGGCGGGTTACCGTACACAAAATTGCGCCTTACTGATTTGTTGCTTTAATGATAGCGTTTCGCTTTTTACGCAATAAACTCAATCAGCAAAAGCATACGATGTTTTTATTCAGGGGCATCTTTATTGCATAGTATGATACACTTCAAAACAAAGCTTGCCACGTGCTGCATGCAGGTGTACATTGCATTTTTTACACATAGTTTTGGTATCTTTTTGCACAATTTACAAAGTCCTTGAGAAGTTGGTCTTCGGAAGTGGTTTATTTTATCAAATCTCACGTCCTGTGGAAGTTCAGCTTCCCGTCTGGTCTATTTTGGGGTTACTCCTCTATTTCAAGCAAGCAAAGAGTCACCTGTATCCAAAACTCCAGGTGAGATACCTTTTGCTGGCCAAGTCGGCAATATATTCTCCACGCTGCAACGACAGTAACGTTGAGAAAGTTTACGAACAGGGTCCAACATCATTTTTTCCAAGTATTATTGGGCGATATGATTCCAGCAAACGGTCCATCTGATTAAAATCGCCCATACTTTTGTAGTACGAATTAATGGATGTGGCTCTGTGACTTCTTTAGCTCCTCCTTTTATCCTCCGCCTTACTTTTGCCCGCAAGTTCATGATTTTCCCAGTTATTGGCAATATTTACGACTGAGTTGTCGTGCCATTTTGCAATGTATACCTTTCGATCACTGCAGTACTCGTATGTGCCTCTTTCTTTCTTTCGAAGCTCTTTGCTTTGAACAAGTTGTTTGTCCGCCCCTTCTGTTCTGTTTTGTCGTATGGTACCTGTGGCTCGCATGCTTTTTTCAGCTAATTCAATTATCAGATGGTCGCTAGTGAGAAAATTATCCGATAAAGTTGGCGATACAGAGCATTGTTGAACGCGCTTGACTGCTTTCCCTGATATATCTGCATGGGATACGAATAATCATCACTTTTGCACAGGCACCAAATTTTGTAAACAAAACGAATTGGCTTCCCTCTGATAAACATTTTGGCACAGCGGCTTCCAAAATATGGCACCATTGGCTCATCTATGCTCAATAGTTCATAAAAAGTAACAAACTGAACCAATTGAAATTCAGCATATTATACAAAAAAGATATTTTGCTCATTTTATCTCCTTCGGTGAGCCTTTGGTTGTCAGCAAATGTAGATATCTTTTGATTTTGTAATATCTGTTTCTACTACTGCAATTGTATTATACATTGCTGAGACTCCCAAACCAGGTTGCGTTGACCACTGGTGATGTTACTTCGGCAGGCTATGGTAGCTACGAAGCAAAATTACGACTAAAAACGGCATTTCTTTATTCGATACCACAAAATGTAAATTGTTTTGATCTTGATTGCTATAAAGATGGTTTGAAGAACAACGTGCAACGTGCATAGTAAGCGAGGTCTATTTAAGCCCTTACCTCTATGAACATAGCACGTGATCACCATAACCGTATCACACATCGATTAAATGAGTTATAAAGGCAATCTACGCGCTTTACATGCATGTTCACACCAATGACGTGGTTATTTCACAGAGCAATATTATTGCAAATAATAAAAGCCTTTCTCCCATAATTTGACAAGACCATCCCTGGACGCGTTTTGTCCTTTTGGACTCATCAGCAGGGCCTGTCCCGACATTACCAAAAGCAAAAACCCCATATTTGCAATAATATGAAAACTTAATATCATTCTATTACAAATTCCTTCGCACACATCACGCGCGTGGTGCATGCTATCACTTTGGCATGGGGATCCCATCCGTATCGAAAATGCAGTGTACCACTCAGAGAGTTTATAGTAAGCGAGATTTTATAGCTTGCCTTTACAACTCAGTAAATCGATGTGTGATACGATTATGGTGATCACGTGCTATGTTCATAGAGGTAGAGTTTTAAATAGATCTCGGTCACTATATTATACATTATACATTACTGATGCTTATACATTACTGATACTGTTGGGCTCAAGTTGTTACACTACCGTTTGTTACAATGTATCTATGCGAGAAGTCCTTTGCTACGATGGTAGACGAAAAAACGAAAAAAAGCAACAGACTTTGCTGCAAAAATGACATAAAAGTGGCACTTTCCAAGGTCAAGCCAAGCATTTCTAGAATTGTTTCTGAAACGCAATAGCATAAAACGCATTGATTTGTAGTAAATATTTGTTGAGTTGTATTTTTCTGTGAAATACATATTTTGTTCGTTTTCTTTCTTTGAATAATAAGATCTTAGGTGCAACAGATGCATAGTTCACTTCAGGCTCAAGTTTGTTAACAGATATATTTTGAATTTCAACGAAGGGTTTGGTGAACGCCCGCATAAAACTTGCGGGGTTTGGTAACTCCAATAGGTTTGAGAACCACTGATTTAGAAGAAACTCTTTTCTATCGTGCCAACACGACAGCTAGTATCGATGAGTGACAGTGTTGTAATAGAAGCAGCTTTTTAGCATCTCCAGCGTACTTCTGGAACCGCGTCTCTACAAATTATGTGATCAAATATCAAAAATTAAGCGAAAACTGAAGAGTACTATTAATCGCTTTTCTATGGCAAAAGAAACGGACTTTAGAAAACTTATTTTGGTAATAACGTGAATTCCTTGTGACACTCCGACATTCGAAACAGTAATCAATCTTGTCGAGATTCATGCTGTGCAGCACCAATCGACGGCCGCCTTTGCGTGGTGGTGTAGTCCCCGACCCCGTTTGGGTTGGGTGGAAATGGCTGTTGGCCTTCTTGAGAGTCCCAGTTATTTCGGGCACTCCCCTCTCACAAACCATTTTTTCGCCGTGCTGTCCCTTCAAAGACCGCAAAACGGGCGTCTTCGTTTCCTCATTCTTGTCCTTCTCCTGATGAGCGGCAACGTTCATCCCAATCCTGTCTTTCCCTGTTCAGCTTGCGCTGGAAATGTGATCTGGCGGGGCATGTCAGTGCAATGCTGCACCTGCTACAAATGAGGCCATCTGAAGCGCTCACTACTCTCAACTAAATGTAGAACTCTTGGCAGTTCTCACTCCTGAAGCATTCCTACCTGCTGCGTCCCAGCTTCTTGTGAAGATCTCACACCTACCAAAACTTCGACTTCCTCCTCGGACTCCTCCAGCTTGCATATCTCCACTGTTCAATTTGCCACCCTCTTCCCCCTCTGCTAATGCACTACTCCCGCCCCACCATCGCTTTCAAACCTTTTATTCTCTTTCCGTTCACTTCGCAACTCTTTTCTCTGAACCCCTCACCATCGCCTTATGCTTCTGGGCGTCTTTTTACACCTCCTGCTTCCTCTTCCCCCTTGGTTCTCTCAGGGTTCTTTAATTGAATGGTGGGAGTTTTCGAGTCAGTTGCACTGAACTTCTAAACTTTTTTTCGTCTTATTTCGTTGACCACATTTGTATCCAGGAATTTAACCTCCCATCCTCTTCCTATTTCTGGATTCCTAAATTCTCTGCGCTGCGATCTGATCGCACCCACTCCCGGTCTGGCATTATCTCTCCTGATGCTACGCTCGCTAGCGGCGGCGTCATCTCTTTTGTCAGGCAGGGCTTATCCTTCTCGAAACTTTCTACCTCATCTCTTTTTTCGCTTAATCTCTTCTCTGAATATGCAAAGATCAACATTGATCTAAACAATTCTTCCACGCTCTCATTCCTTAATGTTTATGTCCCCCTAGCTGCTCTTCTCCGACAGATAGCACAACCGACTTCTTTTATCCCTCCATCCTTTCGTTCTCTAGAAATCTCTTCATTCTGGCTGACTTCAATTGCCATCACCTCCTCTGAGACTCAAAAGGTACTTCCAGCCCACGTGGGGAGGACGTATTCGATCGGGTCATCTCTTCTGACCTCCACCCCTCAATGACCTGACATTCCTACTCTTCTCCATCGCTACTCTAGCAGTCGATCCTCCCCTGACATCTCCATTGCTTCCTTCACTCTCGCCTATTCTTGCTCCCGGGAGATGCTTCAGGACCTGGGCTCTGATCAGCTACCAATTTTGCTAATCATTCCTCTTTCTCCGATCTTTTTCCCCAAAGAGCGTCCCCTTTCCTTTCGTTTTCAGAAATCTTGCCGAGACGACTTTGCCTATTACTTTGACTACCACTGTCCTTCTACATAGAAATATTCCTCTCTTTTCTTTGCTGCTGCTGCTCTCTCAACATCTCTGACACTGAATGCGGCCAAATCTTCCACTTTTTTCGGCCGCATTAAACGCCATTCTAAAGCCGGTGATCCGCTGAAGTAAAAAAAGCGGTTAAAAGACGTAAAGCTTACATCTCCGCTTTCCGACGTCCTTCGTCTGTTATCGCCAAGGCCAAGTCTGAGGCATGGCAGGCGATTTGCTTTTCTTTCGCCCAAATCCGACTCTAAATTTGTGTACACTCTCCTTCGTTCTTTCGCTGTCTCATAGTCGTCTTCTCCTAATTTCCCCAACTGTTCCTCTCCCAGAAAGTCAGTTTCGGTCTTCGCCGATTACCCAAGATCCCACTTTTCTGTCTCTCAGCAAAAGGCTCTGCGTATCAGAACCAGAAGCAACCCTTTTCCAGCTCCGCCAAGCCACGTGCCCTGAGGGCTTACTCGTCCTTTTGCTCTTACTTCTTTCCGCTGAGTTTCTTGCAGTGCCTCTAACTTTTCCTCGTCCACTGCCATTAGCCGAGACGAAGTTGCCTATCCCATGCTAAAGCACCTTCCTTTCTCTGGCATAAATTTTCTTCTTCACATTTTTAATCTTTCCTGGTCTGTGCATTCCTTTCCTTCCACCTGGAAGACATCTATTATTACCATCGATAAGATGAGAAAGCCTCTCGACTCTCTTGCTATCTTCCAGTCTATCTCTCTCACCTCCTACGTCTCAAAGCTTTTGAACGCATCATTTTATTTTGTTTACTTTTCTTTCTTGAGTCTAATTCCATTTTTTCCCTTTTCTCTCCCCGTCAAGCCGGTTTACCCTAGATCGAATTCTGTTCCACGCTCAGTCCATTTCGGATGGGTTTAACAAACCCATGCTGGGCTCCCGAATGATCCTCGCTACTATTGATTTCTCGAAAGCTTTTGACTCTATCTGGCACCCCGCCCTTTTCCATAAACTCATTTTGGCTGGCCTCCCTTTATACTTTGCTGTGGGACTCAATGTTTTTTTTCTAATAGGCGCGCTTGCGTGGTTTATCGAAAACCTTTCGCGTCCATCGAGGTGTTCTGCAAAGATTCGTTCTTGACCCTTTGCTTTTCTCACTATTCATTAATGATCTCCCTGCTTCTTTGCCTTCTTCCGTCTGCTGCTTTCTTTATGCTGACGATCTGGCAATTCGATCCTCCTCTCCCTCGATGTCTACTGCGGTGGAGGCCTCACAAGGTGCTCTGATTCGATTGGAGCGCTAGTCTGAGCACTAATGTCTTCCCCTAAATCCGAGCAAATGTGAGGCCTCCTTCTTCTCAGTGGATCCCCACCAAATTAACATCTAGCCCAACCCACTCTTATTCAACTGCCGCTTCCACTTCAATCTCACACTAACTTTTTTGGGATCACGTTCAACCGCACTCTTTCCTTTTCTAAACATGTATCTTCCCACGTCTCAAGGCCTTACCCTGTACCTCTGCTTCCTCATGGGGTCCTTCTACGAGTTCATCTCTGTTCTGTACAAAGCCTTGCTTTGGCCCCTTCTAACTTATGCTTCACCCGGATGGTTTCCTTTCTTGAGCGCTACCAATATCACCAAATTGGAACGCTTCCACCGAGCGGCTAATCGCGCTATCTTCAGCTTCCTCTGGTCCTTCCCAATTCCTTCCCAATTTCTTTCCTCTGAGGCTTTTCCACCTCCCCTACGAGTCACCCTGACTCAATTCGGTCAGTCATTTCTTATGAGCAGGCTCTACGTCTCCCAACCTCCTTTCATTTCAGGTTTGGCCAGACTTGGAGTGAAACCAAAACTCTGCAGATTCTCCTGGAGAGTTTTTGCGTCCACTCCCCCGCTCAGGCTTCCTCATGCTCCCCCACTCATAGTTCCTTAGGAAAGCTTTCCTTTCTTGCTTTCCCCCACCTTCTTGGAATCTGACTTCTTTTACTGTAAAGTTCACCTTTTCCTCTCCGTGCTCCCCCTCTGATCCCCCCTTTCTCGTCAAGGTGCGGCTCTCGCTCACCATGACTCTCTCCCTCCTTACGATGTGGTGCCTTGGACTGACTACTCTGTTCCTTCTCCTCTTGGAAAAGGCGGCTCTGGCGTATTTGCCAACTGCTCTCACTGTGGCACTGAGGCTACTCTTTTCTTTTCAGCAAGTCCAGTACGTTTATGTGTTTTCTCTATAGCCTGCGCCATTCTGCAAACTCTTGGCTGGTCTCGGCAGCACCAACAGGTCTGCTACTTCTCTTCTCCTCCTATCTCACTCTCGCACTGTCTTTGCCACCCTGTCTTCTCATCCGTTCTTCGTTTTACCTCAATCTCTCTGGCAGATTTGACAGAAGCTGTTTTCTCTCTCCTTTTCTATCAGGCTACATTGGGTCCCCAGTCACCCGTTTCTCCCGGGTAGCGACGTGGCTGATGAGCTGGCCAGACAGAGAGCGCTACTTGTGCTGTCTGCAATCACTTGTAGTCTCTCTTCTCTTTTCTCGGACTGGAGGCGTACTGTCTCATCCAAAATCTTCGGCATACAAGTTTTCTCGATTTCCACCGAGGAACTTGTGCTCCCTCGTCACGCTCGCTGTGTTCTCTCTCGTCTACGCTGCAACAGACACAGCCTACTGTTAAGTTCTTATCTTTCTAGAATTGTCAGATTCGGGAATTCTTTCTGCATCGCCTGCGGACACTCGTCCCATGACATTTCTCATCTCATTTACGATTGTCCAGTTACAGACTATCCGCTTCTTGCTCTTTGGCGACTCTCTGTCTCTATACGACCACTGATTCAGGATCTGGGGAGTCGCCCGGCTACTGGAGCTCCATGGTCTTCCGCCATGCTCCATCCCCGGAAAGGGTCGGGTAACAACAACTGCAAGAGTTTCATGCTGTTACTACCAATAGTTTTGTGCTAAGTTAAAAAGAACAGAAATATATAACATACTGTAAACTTGTTGTGGTTCGTCATATAATTACACTGTGGAACTACACCTGTCATCCAACCATAATTAGGGTTGTCAACCGCGCAGTGTATGCCGACGCCAGCGGCCTCTTAGTGCAGTGCTGCACACCGTCCAACCGCGCAGCGTACGCCGACGCATGTGGCCGCTTAGCGCAGGGCTGCACACCGTTTCGATCAATCTAGTCGCTTACCGCATCGTTCAGTTTTATATCAAAAAAATATTTTGGAACTCGATTGCTAAATTCACTGTAAATTGATTCCAGACCCACATTTTTATGACTCCAAAATCTGAGTGTCTGACCAGTTACTATACAATTAATTTTGTACAGAGTATTGCGTTTTTTAGAAGTCATTGATCTAATCAGTAATCACCAGTCTGTTTCTCTGTTAAGCTTCAAATGAAATTAGCAAAATGGCTTGAACTTCACCAATCAACAGCCGCCTCAACGTGATGATGCGGTCTCCGACCCCGTTTGGGTTGAATCGAAATGGCTGTTTGACTTCCCGAGGGTCCCAGTTACCCCGGGCACTTCCCTTCATTTTTCGCTATGCTGCCCCCTGAACGACCGCAGTAGGGCAGCCCTCAACTTCCTTAAAATTAGTCCCCTGTTTTCTCTTTCTCTTTTCTCCTGCCCTTCTCTTGCCCTTCTTTGTCTCTTTCTTCTTCTTTTTCTCTTGATGAGTGGTAACGTTCATCCCAACCTTGGCCCCATCTTTCCCTGCTCTGTGTGCGCTGAAAATGTGACTTGGTGGGGCAAGTCAGTGCAATGCTGCACTTGCTCCAAATGGGTACATCTAAGATGCTCCAAACTTTCCTTCTCCAAATTCAGAGCTCTTGAGAGCTCTCACTCTTGGAGCTTCCCCGTGCTTATCCCTACTCGTAACACTGTGACTCTCTCCTCGGACTCCTCCGACATGTATACCTCCACTATACAATCTGGCCCCTCTACTAATGCTGCACTCCGGTACTACCCTCGACTTCAAACTTCTTATTCCCGATCTGCCCATTCTGTATCTTCTCCCTCTGCCTCCTCACCACCGTCCCTTGCTCCTGGCTGTCCTTCTGCCTCCTCTACCCCTGACTCTTTCAGGGTTCTCCAATGGAATGCTGGAGATTTTCGAGCCAGGAGCACTGAACTACTTCATTTTTTCTCTTCCTATCCTGTTGACTTTATCTGTATCCAGCAATCCAATCTTAACTCATCTTCCTCTTTCCGGAATCCTGGATTCTCTGCTCTGCGTTCTGATCGCACCCACTCCCGGTCTGGCATTCTCTTTCCTGATGCCACGCACGCTAGCGACGATATCATTTTCATCTCTCGTGCTTCACTGGGTTAGAATAGTGAAGCTGCCCACCCAGCATGTCGAAGAGGCGACTCTTGGGTACCCACCAATGGCAGTTCGCCTTGTTGGTGGTGGGGCTACCAGTCGGTGTTGGGGCTACTTCCACAACTGGTTCGAAATGGGCTACCACTTTTCTCCTAGCCTAATTCAATCAGGTTGATGGCGTAAACCTGGATTGCTGTTCGCGCCGTACCTCCATCCCAAGGAAGAGAAGGGGTAAACCAAGAACAACAACAAGTCATTTTCGTCGGGCAGGGCCTATCCTTTTCTGAACTTTCTACCTTCTTCTTTCTTTGCTTGATTCTTACTCTGAACATGCAGGGGTCAACATCTCTCTTAACAACTCCTCCTCGTTGTCATTTCTTAATGTGTATGCCTCCCTTTATTCACTCCTCTCCAACGAAGGGCAGAACCCACTCCTTTTCTCTCTCCAATCTTCCCTCCTCCAGAAACCTCTTCATTCTGGCTGACATCAATTGACATCACCCTCACTGAGACTCGAGGGGTAGTTCCGACCCCCGCAGGGAGGAAGTATTCGACTGGGTTATCTCCTCTGACCTCCTCCCCCTCAATGACCCTGACATGTTTACCCTTCTTCATCGCTCCTCTGGCAGCCGCTACTTTCCTGACATCTTCTTTGCTCCCTCCTCTCTTGCCTTTTCCTGGTCTTGGGAGATGCTTGAGGACCTGGGTTCTGACCATCTACCAATTCTTCTATCTGTCCCTCTTTCCTCGGTCTATCGCCCCAACGAGCGTCCCCCTTTGTTCAATTTTCAGAAACCTCCGTGGGATGACTTTGTCTTCTACTTTGACTCCCATTGTCCATCTGCTGAGGAATTCTCGTCTCTTTCCTCTGTTGCTGCTCTCTTTACCTCTCTGGCACTAAATGCGGCCAAATCTTCCATTCCTTTCGGCCACATCAAACGCCCTCCTAAAGCCTGGTGGTCTGCTGAGGTGGAAGGTGCGGTTAAGTAAAAAAAGCAGTTAGTAAAAGACGCAAGGCTTTCGCTGCCGCTCACAGAAGTGATGAAGATCGCCAGGCTTAGATCTCCACTTCTTGACGCGCCTCGTCAGTCATCGCCAAGGCCGAGGCTTAGGCACATGGCAGACGACTTGCTCTTCTCTTACACCCTAATCGAACCCTAAATCTGTGCACTCTCTTCTTCGCTATATCGCTGGTTCTCCTTCCTCATCTTCCTCCTCTCCTAATTTTCCAAACTGTTCTTCCCCCAAGGAATCGACTTCGGTCTTCGCCGATTACCTGAGATCTCACTTTTCCATTTCTTAGCCAAAGACCCTGCGTAGCGGAGCCAGAGGCTACCTCGCTGAGCTCCGCCACGCCACGTGCCCGAAGGAGTCTCACTCATCATTTTGCTCTCCTTTCTCCTCCACTGCCACTGGCTCAGACAAAGTTGCCTATCTCATGCTAAAGCATCTTCCTCGCTCTAACATTCACTTTCTTCTTCACATCTTCAATCTCTCCTGGTCTGTGCATTCCTTTTCTTCCATCTGGAAAACATTTTCTATTATTCCCATCCACAAGATGGGAAAGCCTCTCGACTCTCCTGCTTCATTCCGGCCTATCTCTCTCACCTCTCTGATAGGCGCGCTTGCGTGGTTCATCAAAATCACAAAAGTCGCTCCTTTTGAGTCCGTCGAGGTGTTCTGCAAAGATTCGTTCTTGGCCCTGTGCTATTCTCACTATTCATCAATGATCTTTTGGCCTCTCTGCCTTCTTCCATCTGCTGCTCTCTCAACGCTGACGATCTAGCTATTTGCTCCACCTCTCCCTCGGTGCCCACTGCGGTGGAGGCCTCACAAGGTGCTCTGATTCGATTGAACTCTGGTCTGAGTACTGGTGTCTTCTTCTCAATACGAGCAAATGTGAGGCCTCCTTCTTCTCAGTGGATCCCCACCAAATTAACATCTAGCCCAACCCACTCTTATTCAACTGCCGCTTCCATTTCAATCTCACACTAACTTTTTTGGGATCACGTTCAACCGCACTCTTTCCTTTTCTAAACATGTATCTTCCCACGTCTCAAGGCCTTACCCTGTACCTCTGCTTCCTCATGGGGTCCTTCTACGAGTCCATCTCTGTTTTGTATAAAGCCTTGCTTTGGCCCCTTCTAACTTATGCTTCACCCGGATGGTTTCCTTTCCTAAACGCTACCAATATCACCAAATTGGAACGCTTCCACCGAGCGGCCAATCGCACTATCACCGGCTGCCTCTCGTCCTCTCCTATCCCACTTCTTCTCTCCGTGCTTCTTTACCTCACCTACGAGTCACCCTGACTCATTTCACTGTTTCATCTTATGAGCGGGTCTTCGTCTCCCAACCTCCTTTCATTTCAGGTTTGGCCAGACTTGGAGTGAAACCAAGACACTGCAGATCGTCCTGTAGAGTTTTTGCATCCACTCCCCCACTCCAGCTTCCTTCTACCTCTCCTAAAGAGGCTCTTTTTGCTTGCCCTCCCATTCCTCCTTGGAATCTTCCTTAGTTCACCATGCAGTCCACTCTTTTCTCTTCATGTTACCGCCCTGATCCCCCTCTTACTCGCCAAGGTGCAGCTCTGGCCTACCTTGACTCTCTCCCTCATCATGATCTGGTACTCTAGACTGACGGCTCTGTTCCTTCTCCTCTTACCAATCGCTCTCACTGTGGCACTGAGGCCACTCTTTCCTTTTCGGCAGGCCCAATATGTTCAAGTTTTTCCGCTGAAGTCTGCGCCATTGTGCACGCTCTTTGCTGATCTCGGCAGCACCAACAAGTCTGCCATTTCTCCTCTCTTCTTTTACTATCTGACTCTCGTTCTGTCCTCGCCACTCTGTCTACTCCTCCATATTTCTTTTTGCCTGAAACTCTCTGGCAGATCTGGCAGGAACTGTCTTCTCTCTCCTGTTCTATCAGGCTGCAATGGGTCCCCGGACACTCGTTTCTCTCGGGTAACGACGCAGCTGATGAGCTAGCCAGACGGATAGCGCTACTTGTGCCGCCTGCAATCTCTATTAGTCTCTCTTCTCTTATCTCTCGTATTCACTCTTGTCTTATCTCGGACTGGAGGTGTACTGCCTCATCGAAATTCTTGGGAACGCAGGGTCCGTCGATTTCCACCGAGAAACTTGTGCTCCCTCGTCATGCTCGCTGTGTTCTCTCTCGTCAACACTGCAACGGACTCAGCCTACTGTTAAGTTCTTATCTCTCTAGGATTAGCAGAATCGAGAATCCTTCCTGCAGCGCATGCGGACACTCGTCCCATGACATCTCTCATCTCATCTGGGAATGTCGAGCAACGGACTCTTTGCGCAGCTCACTCTTTGGCAACTCTCTGTTTTTTTACGACCTCTGGTCCAGAGCCTGGGGTGTTTCCCGGCTTCTGGGGCTCCATGGTCCTCCGCCCTGCCCCCTTGTTTGGAAGAGGTCGGGTAAACAACAACAACAACAAATGGCTTGAAAACTTAATGAGCATATTGATTTAAAAATTATTTATACTTTAATTAGAATTCAAACCTAATATACTGAGCATATATCTCATTCTTTGGTGCTTGAGTGAGTTGGTTTAGCATGGGTGCTAGTAGTTTC
Source organism: Trididemnum clinides (assembly GCA_963675345.1). NCBI lineage: Eukaryota > Metazoa > Chordata > Ascidiacea > Aplousobranchia > Didemnidae > Trididemnum > Trididemnum clinides. The sequence continues at coordinate 19,883,595 of OY776284.1, read as the reverse complement.
AACATAGCAGGCAATATCGTTTTAACAAACACAGTCAACCTTATATACCAAGCCACGATAGCGAATGATCAGGTGGTGGAAGATCAATAGGGAAAAAATTGAGAAAAGTGACTTTTTGTAAACAAATCATTCCCGGCAGTTTTATGTGGAATCATGCCGTAAGATATCAACAATAATCAGGAAGCAAAGTCAACTACCATGACAAATTACTACAGTTAACAACTGACACTTAAATTTTCAATTTAAAGACACCATGATCAGCCATATTGCGTTTGATGGGACTGGTTTTTGAAGTTTAGTTTGAAAACTTCGATCAAAATTCTAGTTCAAAATTTAGAGTTACATTAAAAATGGTGTGAGTGTGATAATATTAACCAAATACCATTACTTTGAAGTGAAAAAGTAAAAGTTCAAGTTACTGAGTTATCCACCCAGCCAATTCTATTCTGTAATTATTGTGCATAAAAATAATCCTTTCCCTGAAAAGCCAATATTAGATTTAGTTTAGCAGTCTAGACAAAATTTTGCAGCCGCCGGGCGGTGCAGCATGTCTTGTCAAAAGTATGCGCAAGCAGAGAATAGAAAACTTTGAGTCAGCGACATTAGTAGTAGCGATATGTCTTGTATTAAAGTAATCACAATTAATCTGTGTCTCATGCTGCTGCATCAAGAAAATTAATAGTTGCCAATGAGTGTTGTTTGGCTGGTTGGAGCAGTTATGCTTTTGAATCCCACTCCTAACATTTTTTAACATGCTGTGAGTTATTGCATTTACAGGTAGACTGATCTAATAAGTCTCTAGATAAAATGTAAATACAAGTATCAAAATCATCGTAAATTCGTTGGATTAGAGTTAAATTCTTGAACCAAAAGGATAGCACTATTTCTTGATAAAGTAATGAGTCATAACAAACTAACATCTTTACTGCACGATAATAACGTAATTTTTGGTGTTCGCTTTAAGTGGATTGGTCGGTGCTGGTTTTTTGAAATACCAGTTTAGTGCTGAAGAAACTGGCCGCTCTCTCGAACACAGTCAAAATTGCATTTTCTATTGCAAGAACCCAAAGTTTTATTGAAGTACTTACATCAAACGAAAAAGCATTACTAAGCGACTCTGCACTTTGCTTTGCCAATAACGAATTTCCTCTGCCTGCAATTATGGCTACATCCTCTTCAACCTGCGCTACCATCGCTTCAATTTTTTCTGCAAAAAGTAAGTAAGGTATATGATTCTTTTGATATGATCTTTCGAACCACCGCAATCACATTCTTTACATATAAGTTCATTAAATTAATTGCATTCATCATATCGAAACCAGCAATTTGCTATCAACAAAATCGGTTTCATCAAACAGCTTCAATCGAGTTAACATATTTGAGTTGTACAAATTAATTTACTCCCTTCAAACTGCATAACCAAATCACGCTCTATTCATCACTGCTCCAATTGAATTACGTGATGCATTCATAAAAACGATTGCTTAGAATAATTTTTTGATTTCTAATAAATTTTTCGAATGACATTTTCCGGAGCTTATCTTGGGCCAGCAAGTTTAGCAATGTCACTAGATCAATAATCGGTTCCATCAACCGCAGCGACATGGGTGATTGCTGACTTGGAGACTGATGATCTCTGCACAATATCACAAACATTTCGTTCGTCATTTCCTTGATGAGTTCTACGTAAGTCATCATTATTATCATCAAAAAATTCATCGCCAATGTGACTTTAAATAAACTTGGTACTACATTAAAATTCTCATTAATCTTGGCGATTTTGTGCAGTGTTCCACACTTATCTCATAACGGCAGCACAAAGCTTAAATAGCTTGCTCTCGAAATTTACCGCAATGAACAATTTCGGTAGTAACAGATTTGAATTTAACACCCCTTCGTTATTCACCTTCGTACTTGTCTAGATTCCACCCATAGTTGCATGCAAATGCAGCGTAAACAATCCCAACTACTCCAACCACTAAAACAACAACTGCCGAAGCGATGAATTCCTCATAAAATGCAACTGGAGGGACCTCATTAAGGACTTCGATTTCAAAGAAAATATGGTAGTAAGATGTTTCAGAAGATTTTGCAAATACATCGTAAGATCCTTTGTCTTCTTTTATGACCTAATAAACATCAAATTAGCTATCAACAAAAGATTGATACATCTCAACTGATAGATTAAAGTCTGCATCAATGGTTTTCAAACTGTGCGTCGCAACCCTCTGGGGCGTCGTTTAAGTTTTTCAAGGCACCCACCACTTTCAAGATTCGCAGAATGATCCTTCCTGGGAAAAAAAGTGCAAACAATTTGATTTGATTTCATTAAATCAATCATCAAAAAAAGATATTTATCTCTTACAAAAGTTTGAAAATATGCACTTTAACGAGTGACCATTAAAAATTTTAATCTGAAACTGTCAGACGCATTATTCCTGGAGATACCCGATGTATGGGACATGATAAAATAATGTGGTCTGCAATTTGTTCACTAGCGCCACACTCGCATTTTGCTAAAAAAGCGAGACCCGATTTGTACATGGACGAACCGAAAGCTGACCTAAGCTGTTTTGGTCAAACTCATTCCAATAGGTCTTGTGTTGACCATAGGAATGTAGACACCGAGCGCTGACATACTGTTGGAGTACTCTGTGTCTCATGTCCAGTTCATCTATTGGGCAGCGCGGATGCCCAACTCAGATAAGTTGTGCAATAGTTTCCGCGCGGCAGGGACAAACGGGTGTCTAGATTTCAGTCTTTCCTTGCTAGAAAATTGCGGCTCAGTCAGCTCGCCACGCAGAATGTGACCAGGGTCCAAAAATTGCGATTAGCCAAAGACTGTCGCTTCTTGGCGGCAAAGCTCAGTTGGCTGGATACCTAATGCATGTATAATACTAATTAAGCTAGTAAAGACAAAACTAGCTAATGAACAACTTTTAAAATTTTAGAAATCGAAAGCTCAATCTGTAATTTGCAAAAACAGCGTAATTGATCAATTGATTCATTGTACAATTGAATTCTATCGGAATTACTTTAGCCTTTTCTACCACTCTGCTCAAATCCAAACCATTTCAGTAAATAATACTATTTATGATAGACCCATTTCATGATATTTTTGACTGTTGGCTTATTCTGAAAGTGTTTGTCATTGTCTGGTGCACTGCAAGCGTTCGTTAAGAGTCGTTGAAAAGGGAATGAGCACTCTTCTTTTGATTTAAAATAAAAAAATTTGCTTGTATACTTAAATTTTCATGATATTTACAATCTACAATCACTAGTGCCAGCTAAATATTTCATCGGTTGGGCTTTAAATTGTTTTAACCTGATACACATTGTTGAAGATAAACTTATTTTATTATTTTAACAGACCATTAAAAATTGGTAGCAATCAGGAGCATTAGGCAAATATAAAGGACTTGGCCAAAGTTAAGCTCATAACTGATGTATTTCAAAGTGCAGTAAAGCAGTCAGTATAAAACAGAATATTTATAGATCTTTCAGCGTAATTGTTTTGCTGTTACAAGAGTAATGGATCGTTTGTAAACGGTTTGAAGCTACTTCTAGTGCAAAACAGTTTTCAAAATCAAACGGATTTGCGACAACACGGCTAACTGATGACAAATTACTGCCACTTGCCTGTAACTACCATTAGCTTCAATAAAGGATTCGTAGAAAACAAGAACTTAAGTTTAAGTAACTTCTTTTCCGCTAGCAGACCAATTTAAATATACAAACACAAAACTTTTAGATTTTACTTTTGTAGTAGTAGTAGTAGATATTTATTTTTTTATCTGGTGTTGTCCCCTTAGCAGAGATGGTCGGATTCACTACCAGTAGTGAAACTTGTCGCCAATGCAATACTTGCGTGGTGCAACTTCCAAACTGGTGCCCAGACCCGGGATCTCCTGCTGAACGAACTTGTACTTTCCTGAGAAAAACGAACCCATATTGGAAGAAGTCCACTGGTCATTGCTAATTGTCAAATAACAGGTCAGATTGTTAATATGCCTCTATTTAAAAAGAAAAACGCTGACAAAGATAGGGCCTAACGTGCCAATTCAATTACCAAAATTCTAGACAATAACCGCCAATTGACCGGTAGTCTTAAAGAACATACTGAACTGCGAAACACCCTTAGAAATCAAATAGAACAAATGCGCCATGATGAAGAAGTGATACAAAAGTTAAAACCCAAATTACAGGGCAACCTTAAAGCCCTAGACAGGGGCTCAAAGCAACTCAAACGAGATCAAAAGGCGTTGGAAAAAACTTTTGACAAACTTACCACTAAGGTATCACCTCCACAATTAAAGGAGATACATCAGGCCTACCATGACACAGAACCATCGGCGCCAGCCTTTAGTGATGACACATCTTCTTTGCCCCCATATGAAAGGGCAACTTCTCTCTACTCCTTTCTTCCAATATCAACCCCTTCTTTTGTGATAATGGATGGATTAGGACAGGAAGAAATCGCTCATGTCCCTTCTTTCGTTATAGAAACTGATAACGAGGAGGAGAATATAACGACGGTGCATTCTAAAAGTGTTGGCCCTGCCGCACGTACCCGATCAAAACAGACTAAAGTTTTTAAGAAGGCTATTCCGCAACTTACAAAGAACTTAAAACAATTTTCAAGTATGCTTGAAGGAGTACCCAGCATGTCGGGTGCTGTTTCTTCAGGTCCCTTTACTTCATCATCTTTCTTACAACCTACACCTCCACTTAAAAAAACGCCACCAACTGAAAAACCTCGATTTACCCTATTCGATTAATTCCTTCCAAAAGACCTTGATGACTTAAGTTCCTTCTCGGTACCCCCAATAACAGTCATTCCACCTAGAGAAGCGAACCAAAAACCTATTCCTTTACGAGAATATTCAGTATATTTGGCTGCTCTTCCTCTCTTTTTGAAAGGCACTACAGTCACAAAGTGAATCAATCGTATTCTGCAAATGATCCCACATTGGTGACGGAAGCACCCCTCATGACCGACTGCTCTGCAACCAAATGATCCAACTTCTAAAAAAATCAGGTTTGTCTAGTGGAAAGGAAGTGGCAGATACTCTAGCCACTCTCTTACAAACTGATACCCCCTCATGGCAAGGCGTTCTTGAAATGATTTCGCAGTCCTTCCCCAGTGGCATTGTAAAACTATCCGATCAAATAATTTCATGCATACATAAGTTCGATTGGGAAAAGAATAATGCTACCCTCCATTTCACGCCCGTCTTTATGGAAGCAGGAATCTCTATGAAAAACAAAACTATTTCACACACAGACCACGGTTTTGATTTTCTGTCTCGAAATCGTAGACGATTACCAGAGGCTATACAAGTGAACTTCTTGGGAGCAGAACAGAACTCTTGGAGTGACTTTTTTAAGCAACTCCAGAGATACCAAAACATGATGCGCGGCGACAAACAGCGTTATCTCCAAGATCCTAATCCTTGACCTATTTCTTTGCCTGTTCAACCCCAAATACGAAAAAGCACACGCAATGCTCAACCGCCAAATCGATATGGCCAAAACGTGGCATACAGCCAGTCACGACAACCGAGAAACCAATCTGGATCACCTACCTTTCGATTGAATAGTCATTCTACACGTCCACCTTCTTTTGAATCTACCCTTCAAAACAATGAGACCGCAATGGAAAAGGCCTTATATCTACCTACGGGCCAGATGTACCAATGCTACGCTTGTGATAGACCTGGACATAAAAGTTCAGAGTGCCTGGTGAAAGCTGTTCTTGATCAGTGTGGAAAGAGACTGGAAGTTGACCCGAAACCGGCTATGTGACAATAACTGATCGACTCCCCTTGTCCACAAATTATAAATTGCGACATGATAACAAATGGCTTCCCTTCTTGCGAGGATAGAATGCCTTAAAAAAGAGAATCATGACCCTGCATGATTTGGATGTGCTTATGAGACGATATAATGAGAAGTCCTACCGCCAACGACGCCAACCTTATCAACGGCCAAATAATAATTCATGGCAAAGAACAAAACAAAAAGCGAGAAATCATGCATGGGTTATCCCTGGCCAAAGTCGCGACCCACGCACGGTCAGTAGAGCTGACAATCCTCACTCCCTGACTCCTCAGACTTCTAATACCTCTCTTTCTTCAGCCTCCACAGAAACCTCTGCGGCCATTTTTCACCAAGTGCCCCGATACCCTTATTCATTCTCAAAACATGTAACAACCTCTGATTCTTCTCCAGAGACTTTTCCGGAAAACTAGAGGAGGAATTGGATAATCCGGTAACCCAATTCCTCACCCCTACACACACTCTAGTTTCCACATACGTAAATGAAAACACGCGTCATCTTTTCTACGATGCTTTTTCGGGAAAACTTTGTTACTTTACACACACCCCGACTGGAGTAATCTCTCTGGCTGATACCGGCAGCGTGCCTAATCTTATTAAATTGAAAACTCTCAAAAAATCTTGGCCTTGCGCCCTCGCTGACAAAATTGCCATCTCCCTTCCTATTCAAGGAGTGGGCGGCAATAAAATGTTGTCATCTTTTGTCTATATATCATTTTGTGACGTAGTTGTACCATTTTGTGTAAGTGAAGATGTCCCTTTCAAAATTATCGGAATCGATTAGATTCCGGTAATTGCTAATTTGCCAAATTTTATTGTTTCCTACCAACGACCTTCTGAGGTTTACACAGCCTTGACTGTACTGTACGGGATGGACTTGATCACTCCTCCCTTTTCTTCAAAATGTGTGAATATAAGGTGTAAATGTTGTGAACAAGGGAAAATTGTTACCAGGAGTATACCGCCTCCTGAAGATGCCCATATTTTGGAGGAACCGGTGGGAGCCGGACAACTTTCCAATGGGGTAAAAGACGTGCCAGTTTGTAACGTATGTACGTAATTTACGGAGTTTATCCCTTCCGAAGAGGATGATCTTGTTTTAGGCAGTCCATCCTGCGTCCAAGACGCACAAGTCTCCAAATGTGAGCAGGGGGTAGGACAGTGTGTGATGAATAAAGATTATGCGGTAAAAGACGTGCCAGTTTGTAACATACGCACGCAATTTCCGGGAGCTCATAGTCAATCTCCAAAACCTTCCAAAGAGGATGATCTTGTTTTAGGCAGTCCATCCTGCGTCCAAGACGCACAAGTCTCCAAATGCGAGCAGGGGGGTAGGACAAAGTGTGATGAATGTGATGAAAGATATTTCTTTGCAACCGATGACGAACTCTCAGCATCTCAAGCTGAAACCCTATTGTACGATTTAGTCTCACGAAAGAAAAACGTTGAGATTTCGTCGGATCAAGAACCTTCTAGAGTGGATTTACACTCCCCGACCAACACAATTATCCCCCGTGAACAGTGGTATGCTGTCTACAAACCCTTTCATTCTCAACTTACTGATTTGAAAGGACATCTGCGCGGGCCGCAGACCCTTCCTTATCTTTGTACAGTCAACCTCGTGGATCCTAAGACCCCTCCATTTGCCTGCCCCACATATCCGATGCGTCACCCTGAACAGAAAAAATCGTTGGAGGATAACATCACTAAATATCTCGAAATGGGTATTATTGAATATGGTCCATCTTTATGGAAAACTTCACTTTTTGCTGTCCCTCAGAAAGTTAATGAGGAACAGCGACAACTACCCACTTATCATCCTTCTCAGCAGTGGCGAGTAGTTCAAGACTTCATTCCTTTAAATAGAAAAGTACAAAAAATCGAAAACACCCTGCCGTTGATTGCCGACGTCATCCAGATTGCTTCCGAAAAAGAAATTTTCTCTCTTCTAGATTTAAATAAGGCATATTTTTACTGTAAAGTGGCCGAGGACGATCGCCAGTTTTTCGGCATATCGCATCCTGCAAAGGAAATTCGTATACGATGCATGCCCATGGGATTTATTAACTCCCCCTCCATCTAGCAGAAGAACATGAACACAGCCATTTGGGAACCTGTACAGCAACTTTTTCACAAACAATATCCCGATGAAAAATCATCCTCTCATTTGGCCATTTACATGGATGACATTTTTCTTGCCACAAAAACGGTGGAACAACACCTGTACCTTCTTCATGTTCTCTTTGAACATCTCACTCGATACTCCCTAACCCTTTCAATTGGAAAGAGTTATATCGGAAAACGATCTGTTTTTTTGTTGGGAGAGGTTATCTCACCTCACCAACGTTCCATTCAGCCTAAAAGATTGAGAGCCCTAACTCTTTTGGCTCCCCCACAAACAGTTTTCCAAGTTCGCTCCTTTCTAGGAGCCCTGTGTTACGTCGCTGAACATATTCCGCGACTCAATGAACTCCTGCATTATTTTGATGCCCATACTGGAGGTGTTTCGGCCTCTCAAGCTCCTCATGTTTGTATCTCATGCACACCCGCATTGTTGCAAATATTTGACGCTATTAAACCACCTCTGCAAAATCCTTCCATATTTTTACATTTCATACCCACACGACCTTTATATCTGGAGACGGACGCATCCAATACCGGATATGGTGCAGTCCTCTTTCAGATAGATGAAGAATCCTTGGAGACAACCCAAATTTTTCCTCTGGCTTATTCCTCACAAGCTTGGAAGACTACATTTGAACGCGCAGCACATCCCTGCCGCAAGGAACTCGATGCCCTCAAACGCGTGATTCTCAAATATCACTATCTTTTGGGCACCTATTCCTTCATAATTACGGACAACGTGGGCGTCTTCCATTTAGTGCAAAATTTTGCACAGGGCAAACCTCCTACTGATCTTATTTTGGTCCGTTATCTACAGTCAATTTGTTTCCATCCCATCTTGGGAATAATACACAAACCTTCGCGACAAGTCTTTACTTCAGATGCTTTGTCACGAATGGCATGGCAACAATTGGCCATCTCTCCTGTGGATTCCATTGCATGGCCCACTTTATTTATTGCTCCTCCCCTGATGGAAGCAATTTCCCGTCAAGTTACGCGCCATTTGCGCCATTCTAAATGTAAATACAGTAAGCAAGGAAAACATCTTGACAAATGCTTACGTCCCTTTTGTGCTGGGCTAAATAATCAGCAATTCCAACTCCTTCTCCGAGAGTTGCACAATGAATCACGGCTAGCCTTTTCTGGACAATGGATCATGGCTAAATATGGCCATAGCCATGGCGGAGAACCTCTTCCTCCGGACATTTATGATGGTCCTTCTCTTACTCTTTATCACGTCACTACACTTGAAGCATTGCCTTTTATCAAATTACGAGGTCTCTCTTCCATGACGTGCTGGTATACCCATTTCACCTCCATTGCCCCTCCACAACTTTACGATACACACGTGTATCAACGAGCGCTTCGCAAAGGAATTCCTAAAGTATTATCCATCAGCACACGCCTTCTGCTTGAACACAATATTAATGTTCTTCAAACGCTGTCTATGAACATATATCTTGTGTTAACCACTATTTCATATTACCTTTTCACTCCCATCGACTGAATGATATCTTTATTTGCAGGATATGGATTCTTCTTTTTGCTCTTGGATATCCTGCATATGCCGATGTACCTAACCTGATACATATTTCTGTTACCAACAAATCCATTAACCTTACGTCACCTGGCTTTCCGACGGATATGCATTCCCCTAATTTACACATTCATTATGATATTACTGTTTCCCCTAACTATTATACCCTTAAACTCACAATCGTTAGTTTCCATCTTGAACCAAATTGTGATGATTACCTCCAAATCATTGAATTTAACCGACCAGTATACGCTTTCTGCGGTATCATATCTGCCGTCTCATCCTTCTATTTCACATCTCGACATTTACTTCTTATTTTTCGCACGAACGCAGAAGGAAATTTTCCCGGATTCCAGTTGACCCTTGAACGAACCTTGTGGGCTCCTAATTACCCATTAGGACGTTGTGGGTACCAAAGTGTAGCTACTTCCCAGGAACAAAGCCTCCTTTCTCCATATGCTCCTTATACCTACTGGGATAACTCCATATGCACATAGACAATTGGGGCATAACGAGGTTATTGCGCACATTTCACAATCTTATCGTTCCGTACTGCAAATAACGATAATCTTACAAAAGAAAGTGAAGAGTATACCCCTTATGTTTTGACAAGAACTAATTACACTCCTCCTGTTACACACCCTCTTTATTGTTCACCTGTTTATTTCCAATTTGTCACGAATGACACCCTCACTGAAAACGGTTTTAGTATCATTTACCGCGAACACCCTTCTCCAAATTTTACATCTCTACAATCATTATTACGCACTAAGGCTGAAACCAAGGTTGAATCCCAAACATCGCCTCCTGCTGCCAATAACACTTTGTTCTCTCTCGTTCTCCACCAATTGGACGCCCTTATTGCCAATAATCTACTCACAGCAGAACAACTCGAATACGTCCAGAGTCAGCTTAATGACCAATTAGAAGACTTTTCTTTTCAGCTTGCATCTCATGTACGAACTATTACCAACGCATCCTGTGTTCCTGTGAATAATACTTTTACAGCATACACCCCTCCTTTTCCTTTTTATGAATATGTCATGCTCTTTTTATCATCTGTATCTGTTCTCTTCTTTCTTCTGCTCACTTGCTGTCTCTCACGACGATTGTACCATCTTTATATCGTTCCTGATAAGTACCGTCTTGGTAAATATGCCCATGCCATGCAAATACTTCTCATACTCCTACTGATTTCGCCAACCTGCGCAAAACCATTGCCTCTTGATAATCTGTTTCTGGCGTTATGGAAGCATGTTCAATGGGAAAGTAATCATGGTATTTTTATCCCTTTTCTACAATATCGCCCCTCTGAAGCATTCTTTGAATATACGATCTTTGTTTTTGTCCTTTCTACGTTCTGTATAGTGTTTTATCTCCTCCTCTCTTCAAAAAGCGGGGGGAGATCGCCTTCGCCTTCGTCCGACTCGTCGATGTCATGTTCGACACCAACTTTTAATAAACGGCAATCTCAAGCATCATTGCTCACGCTTTTGTCCTGTGGTCCAAACGCAAAGGCGTCCCCTATTCCAATAACTAATGGCACCTTTATGTCTCTTCCGGTCTCAATCCCAGATAGTTGGCATTATACATCTAATATATCCTTCGACTAACTTTGGGAACGACCCCATGATGATCACGTATGGAAAAACCCTATACCGATGAACTCTAAAATATTTGGGTATGCCATAACCGAGGGAAAGACATTCTCTGAAAAATATTTTCCTGGGTCGCGATATTGGGACGATATAGCCAAAATGGAAAGAACCTGTCTTTGTGAACGAAAAATTGTCGATACACACCCTTCCCTAGATCCTGATATGTTTCTCATCAATATCCTCATTGTCCGCAATACAGGTAATATGATTCGACACCGATGGAAGAGGACACAACAACCTTTACCCGAGCAATTTCGCTCTGCTCCTCCTATACCACAACAAATTGTATATCCCTAGTTAAGCATTATAAAAGAAAAAACTTTGTCTTTACTAGCAGATTATGCGGTTGTACAATCCAATTGTTCTTCCAGACAGAATCTAGTCAACTGTGACGTCAGGTCATACGCCTGTGTCTATATCGAAGGTACACCTCCTGATACTCCTATACATTACGATAATTCTAAAGGAACTTTCTGGCAATATTATTTCCATAAGAAACCTTGTACGACATCCCCGAATCATAGTATCGGTATGCAAATCACCATGTACATCCAGCAATATTGTCCCGGAAAATTTACAGTGTTGTGATATACAAAGGCATTATGGTATGGTAAAAATTCTGGAGCCTATAAATCCGCATATCATTCTCCATGTTGCCCCTACGGTTACTCTTGTTATAATCTTGATATACAATATTTGTGGTTTCAAGACACTATCACCTGCACTATATACGGGCGAGAAATGGCATTTGAACCAGTACCAACAGATATAATAATCCAAGAAGAATTTGATACCATTGAGTCACCAAACCAAGTTCAAACCTTCCTAAAAATATGGAACAAGGATTACCAAATCACAATGCCGACACGCGTGAAAGTCATTGCCCCTACTACTCGTCAAAATGCTCATAATTATCGAGATGGCCCCATTGTGATAAACAAATATCATAATCAATACTTAACCTACCAATCCATGACCAAAGGCGATAAATCTTGCTTCCAACGCATCAAAAATAATGCGATATGTAATAATCTCGTTGGAGGAGTACTCCAAAAACTTGCTTTCTTCGATCATGTTCACTGCGATCCCGCACAGAACAAACAAAAATTTCCAAGTCCCCCCGTCCGATTGTATGGGTCAAACGGCAAAATATCGAAACCCCCCGATGATCCAAGGTGCAAGAAAAGACAAATCACGGGCGGAGTGGTTCTTCTAACCTTTTTAACATCGCTTGTTGGAAATGCTATAACTGGCGCAGCCACCGGACTTACGAGTACCTTACAACAAGAATTTGATGAAAAACTCGACGAGTTGGAAAGTAAAATAAATGAAAGATTTATCAACGACGAGGAAAATATCAGAACCCTCTCCAATCGAATAAACTCTCTAGAGGCTGTTAGTGTGGTGCAGGATCAAGCCATTACTCGATCGCTTACCCAAACATTGACCCTGCAAACTATACAGTGCTCTACTGACGATTTTCTTCAAGAAGAAATTGACAATAATCGATGTTCTTTTGTTACAACACTTGATACGTATCTAAGACAAACCCAAACTCTCAATAGTATATCACTGGCAGAATTAGAACTTGATCGATTGATTATTCGCAAAGCTGCTAAAAGAAAGGGCGCCCACTTGTTTGACGACGCTACCACCTATCTAACGAAAATCGCACAAGGAAACTTGTATCTAAAAGATTATGCACAAGAAACACAAATCTTGCATTCTCATCTTTACAATGTCACTATCATAGATAGAGAAAAAATAAAAGAATTGCGGCAAAACCTAACCTCTACAATTAACGAAACAAAAAATATTATGGAAATGGTAAAACACGCAAACTCACTTGTTCCCCTACCCATAAATCTTTCTGAGGCCAGATGGAACCCCCCCAAATATTTCTATAAATTTTACACAAACTGATATTACTCCTAAACAACTGGTCGACAATTTGATGGATGGCCTGGGTGTGGTCCCCCGAGCTGTAGGAGGATTAGTGAAAACTGGTGTTGATGAAATTGCGAATATCACTAGAAGCGGAATAGAACATTTATTAAAACCTCTTCTGCCTATACTTATACCCGCTGCAGTAATCGCGGTCGCTATTGTCTTTTTCTGCTGTATTTTCCAATTTCACTCTAAATGCGCAAGGAACAGAGAAAGACTTGCTTCTTCTTGGTTAAGAAAAAGTGAAAAAGAAGGAAAGATGCACATAGAAGACATGATAAAACCCCCTCAAAGAAGAATTCCCTTGAAGAATGGTAAAAGGAAAGGACATGTTAAAGAACAGATTGTAAAAAACTTTTGAAATTTTTGAATGTGGCAAACATTTTGCAAAATGTAATGTACTATAGGCATTGCGGAAGGTAGCATGTATTGCAAAATGCACTTATAATTGATTGCTGCAAAAGTTTGCAAAAACTGTAAGCCGCTTGTACTTGTAATGGAAAAACACCAGACACTGCACTCCCATGTCTTATCAATTCCAGAGATGTAGTGGGTTTGGAAAAGCAGTATGATTTCCTGATTGCTAAAATGGGAGATATTTGTCTGATAAGAAAGCAATTAAGGCTTCCTATCCAAAAAAAGAAAAAGAACTTTGAAAAGCTACAAATGGTAGGTCTTTGTCTGGTGTATGTCAGATGAATGTAGTCTCATGTTGAATCAAGATGTTATATGAGTTGCATTATGTACCAGTAAGAAAGTGATGTGAAATATTGAGGAATACTCTGAAAGATTTTTAAAATAGCATTAGATGGAGACAGAATAATGAATGCTTTGTGCTTTGAGGAGAATATATGTGCCAGTGTTGATGTTCACCTGGGGTTACAGATCTCATTCACGCTCTGGCGCAAAGATCTCTCCTTTGGGAGAGTAATTCATTCTTCTTACGATTAAAACAAAGGTAACTAGTATATTCCTTGGTATCGCACATCTAAACCGACCTTATAAAAATTCATCCCTCTTTTTCAACATTGATAAATAATAAGTAAAGACCTTTTATGAAATAGAAATTATGATATGATAAAGAAGTGTGTTCCAAAATCAATGATAAAAAATGACAGAAGTGCAGTTTGAAATTGCATTAAAAAATATGAGACGACAAACTGCCCTCATCCAGCAAAAAACGATATTGAAAGATTTGGAAAGAAGTTATAATGATTTAAAGCAAGCCAGAAAAGATCTATATAGACGGAATGAGACATTACTAGAAACACAAAAATTGCATGAACAAATGAGGCTAAATATTGCTTCTCTTTTAAGCAACAAATAAAAATGAATAATCAATTACTGTTAATAATCCAAAGAAAAATTTTTGATCATATTTCAACCTTTGTCAACGACGACATCATCCCACCTCCTCATGAGTTACTGCATTTAAAAGAAATTACTCAAGAGGCTTGCCAACTCTTGAAAGAAATTGAGAAGCTTAATCAAAAGCCCTCGTTAGGGAAACTCGAAATTATTATAGAAGAACTTGTGACTTGGAAGAAAAGAGAACTTATTTCAGGCTCTCGCTTTGTGATGATGTTTTCTTCGTTATTAACGAAATTAAATGATTATTACTGTTTGGCCACGCGTTCTTTATGCGTTTCTGCATATGTAATGAGAATGATTGTACTTTTTAGAGCTCTGCTTTTAATGATAAGAAGATATACTTATATATTATTGTGACCTTCATTACAAAATTATGAATAATCCCATACAATTGCTGATCCAAAGGGACATTTTTGATTATGCTTATATATTTATAGATGATGAAATTATGCCCCCTCCCTATAGACCATTACACCTAAACAAATTTATTGAGGAGGCATGCCAATTACTCAATGATATAAGAGAATTTGAGAAGCCTCCTCCCCCAAGAAGATTGAAACCATTATAAAAGGACTTGTCGGTTGTCAGGAAAAAAAATCATTAATACTTAACTCTCGTCTTACATCGTCATTGAACTTATTAATTTAAAAATTGAGAGATCATTATTTTGATATTGTAAGCCGTTAGTAGAATCATTATTTGTTTCAAATGAGGTTATTATCATTATTTGTTCATTATTTGTTTCAAATGTTAAACGAGATGTTAAATGTTAACCATTGT
The DNA here is from genome assembly GCA_963675345.1 of Trididemnum clinides. Lineage (NCBI taxonomy): Eukaryota > Metazoa > Chordata > Ascidiacea > Aplousobranchia > Didemnidae > Trididemnum > Trididemnum clinides. The sequence continues at coordinate 19,868,340 of OY776284.1, read as the reverse complement.
TTGTTTCAATGCTATCCTTTAAATTTGACCTTTTATTTTAACCCAAGTTTATTCCTGAATAACATATATCTTCAAGATAAACGTGTTTGGATATAGCTTTAATAATCATTACTTTTTATGTAATTGTACATTTTCAAGTTAAGGACTAAGAAATGGACCACCCAACTGACAGAAATGATAGAAGGATCCCTTCTCGAAATTAGGAAATGTAGGGAGTGCCCTTTAACTTTTAAAAAGAATATCTTCAGAGCGTTATGACTCTGTACTCCAAGGATATTCGAGAGACCCCGTTGCGTGTCCTATTGTTATTGGGACACATTGCAACAATTAGTTAGGACAAGGCTATTCATCCGGATATCTGCACCGAAAGCTCTTTTATCCTGAATTGTCCTCTGTCGATTTTAAGAGAAGCGTCCGCAAGAAATCATTAATGTCATTGGGAGGCCCATTCCTCCAAAATCCTTTGCATGTACTTATGTTCTCCCCTTTGTATAGAAGTTTGCGCCCAGGAGAGATCTCTGATGAGTTTTTGTAAATATGTAAAATCGAGATCCCTCCTGAGATATATATACACAAAAAATCTTTTGCATATAGAACTTCGCATGTTGAGCTATCGAGTCGTATCGTTTAGAAAATGCATGTGTCACTACCGCAACTGCATACGAGGTGCGTTTGAAAAATATCGGGACTGTATGCTTTGCACAAACAACACTTGCAACAGTGATAAAAGCTTTGTTTTTTAAGATGGCGCAATATCTTGTGGTTGTAAAAATGTAGTTTCAGCATTCTGTGACAACCATATGCTTTTTTACAGGCTTTTCTTGAAAGGTGCTTTACTGTAGTTCGTTTTGGGATAATTTATTTAGTAAATTTTTTTTTCTTTTTTTGTTAACAAATAATGAGCATTGAACAAAAAATCAACTTGAAATTTTTCGTTCGACTTGGAAAAACTCCAACTGAAACATTCAATTCGCTCCAAGAAGTTTACGGAGATGCTACAATGCCAAGAACCCGGATTTTTGAGTGGCACAAGAGGTTCAGAGAGGGAAGAGAGGATGTGGAAGATGATCCTAGGAGTGGAAGGCCAACAACAAGCAGAACAAATGAAAATGTTGAGCGTGTGAGAGAAAAAGTGCGCAGTGACCGCAGCCTTACTGTTAAAATGATAGCAGATGAGTTGAACATGAATAGGGAGAGGGTGTGGAGGATCATCACAGAAGATCTCGGGATGAGGAAGGTTTGTGCGAAAATGGTACCAAGGTTGCTAAATCATGGGCAAAAGGAAAATCGTGTGCAAGTGTGTCAAGACATCCTGAAACAACTTGAAATTACACCAGATCTGCTGAGTAGAGTTGTTACCGGTGATGAGTCGTGGATCTTCGAGTACGATCCACTCACCAAATGGCAGAGCCTTAAATGGAAGAGTGCATCCTCACCAAGACCCAAGAAAGCAAGGCTGTTCAAGTCCAAAATTAAGATGATGCTGATTGTTTTCTTTGATGTTCATGGAGTTGTTCACCTAGAATTCTTGCCACAGGGCCAAACCATTAACCAGAATGTTTACAAAGACATCTTGCGACGTTTGATGCGTTCGGTAAGGGAGAAAAGAAGAGAATTGTTGGAGACAAAGTCATGGCTGCTTCATCATGACAACGCTCCTGCTCACAATGCCTTAAGCATACGACGATTTCTTGCAGAAAATAACATTGCCATGCTGGAGCAACCACCCTACTTGCCAGATCCGGCTCCCTGTGATTTTTTCTTGTTTCCTAAACTCAAGGGAGTCATTAAAGGAACCCGTTTTCAAGACTCAAAAGCCACAACAACAGCCGTAAAGAAGGAACTACAAGTGATCCCAATGGAATCTTTCCAGAAGTGCATAGAAGCATGGCGGTAGAGCTTAGAAAAGTGCATTCGAGCTCAATGAGATTACTTTGAAGGGGACAACTTGTAATTTTTACGTGACATTTCAAATAAAATAATTATTTACACAGTCCCGTTACTTTTAAAACATCCCTCGTATGTATGACTTTTAACGATATGTTTTGTTTTTCATGTATATTCTATTTGAATAATAAAAAATTTGTAGTGATTAATAAAATCTGATCTGTAACATTGACAAAAATTTGTGGATGGAGCTCTATTTCTCGTGAGGAATCCCGGAGTAAATAATTGTTTGGATCGTCAAAGAAGGAGAACGAATCGCGGTCGAGTTGTCGCCAATACTTGGTAGTGAATCCTTCAGTTTCTCCACTTTGCTCGATTCAGGGCATCCTTTTTCTTCAAACCAATTTTCTCTGTCTCCCCTTTCACTTGCTTCTTCCAGGTTATCTGCGTTCGTCCTCGCTTTCTCTTGCTACCCACTTCAAGATCCACAGTGTTACTGCAGCTTTTAGCGCAGATTTGTATTTATTTGATTTATCGACGCAGGCAACCTTTGTGTTTGAACGACGCCTTTAATGATTACGCGCTTGCATTCGGCCTTAGAATGCAAGCATTTATTTGCATGTAAACTGGATTTTGTGTTTTAGTTTGACATTTACTGTAGAGTATTGGGTTTTGGAAACGAGCAGTTTTAACTAAGAACTAATTGATTCTATTTGAATAAGCGTGTTGAATATAGTGTATAAAAGTACACTGTTGGATATGGCGACTGTTGTTGGCTGCGATTTCCGCAACAGTTGGTAAGTGATATGATGTTTGATTTAATTTGCATTCTTTCTTGATTTATTGTAATTAAAGTTAATGTTGATTTGGGTAGTGCAAAAGGAATTCGCGTCTGTGACCACCGCTCGTTATTATTACTTTCTTTATTTAATGTTACTTTAATCTTATTTGCCGTTTATTTCGCATTAATTAAGTTTTACGTTCAATAGAAAACCACTACACATCAAGTGTGCGTTTCGACGAAGCAGCCAACAGCAACACACAGCTACCCTCAAATCACTATTGTCATCCCTCCTCAGCACATGTCCATACCCTCTGACTCTATTTGCTGTTGATAACCGGTCTATAGTTTTCCTAAGCCCAAACATGTCCATGTGTTCTTCAGTCGTCTTTCTGTGAACAACTTTCTGACCGCACATGGCTTTCATCATAGCTCTCTTCGTTCTCCTTAAAATTGGTTTCTCATTTCATTCTAAACACCATGCGTCGCTTCCATATAGTATTGCTGATCTTACGCAGCAACAATAAACTTTATTTTTCATCCTCAGAGAAAGCCAAGCAATTTCCAAGCAACCTAGCGGTAACTCTCTTTAATTTTGCACATTTGCCATAAACCCAGCTTCCACAATTTGTGAACAACAATGAATTGGCAGTGACTTTCCTCCCACAATCTCCATATGGATCTATCTTGCTTTTGAATAGTGCTCCTTCCCACCCGCTTACCATCACTTTTGTTTTTCTGACCTTTAAACCTTTATTTACAGTACATCCTTTCACTTCCAAAATCTTTTCTTTTAGTCTTCCATGGTTTCGCTCACGAGAACAAGGTCATCTGCATACATTAATTCATTGACCACACCCCTTCTTGCATTTTCTGTAATAACGTTCACAACTATTACCTGCAATAGTGGCGACAGCACATATCCTTGATGTACACCGAATTTTACTTCGAATTTCTCTGAACTTGCAGATCTCACCCCACATTTGACTTTGCACCATCATACAGGCTTATAACTGCCCGAACCATTACTTCTGATAGACCATTCTTTCTCATGGCCCACTCAATCACTTTTCTTGGCACTCTATCAAAAGCTTTTTCATGTCAACAAAACACATATACAACTTCTTGTCCTTCTTTTGATATTCCTCCTGCATTCTCCTCACAATAAATGTGGCATCCACTCTTCGTTTTTCGAGAATAAATCGACTTGACTAGTGTTCGTATTTGCCTCTCTAGTACACTTTTAACAATTTTCGTGGCATACTCTAGCAGTTTTTCTCCTATACATGATCTATAACTCATCACATCACCCTTTCCTATGAACATACGCGCAACTGAATTAGTTTTCTACTCATCAGGCCTTCCTCCATTATCCAATACACGCTGACACAGTTCCATCATCACTTTTACCCCAATTTTGTCACTTGCAGCTATCATTACCACACTTACTGCAGATGGTTCGGTTGCCTTTCCTGATTTCACTTTTTGCATTGCTTCCACGATTTCATTGCGAGCCACTTTTTCCACTGATCCTTCTACTACATCAGATTTCACTGTGTGGCCCCATTTGTTCTCTTTATTCATAATCTTTTCCATGTGTTCCTTCCAGATCTTCGCCTTATCTTCTTCAATAAAATCCAACCGTCCGTCTCTTCCTCTTAAGCACCTTCCTGCTTCCACATTCTTCCCTTCCTTTTTCATTCTTCTAAAAAAGTAGAAGACACTGTTGGAATTCTGATGTAAATCATTCAACTCCTGATTAGCTTCCATTTTCATAGCTCTAGTAACAATTTTTCTTGATTGATTTCTTAAACGGTTGTATTGAGTCTTATTTTCTTCTGATGGAAACCTGCACAGCTCTTTAAATGTCGCCTTCTTTCTTGCTATGGTATGTTTGACCTCTTCATTTCACCACCACATGTCTCCTGATCTCTTCTAAACTTCTTTCCACGCACTTCATCACATGTCTTTAGAACACCATACTTGAAAGTTTTCCACAACTCAGGCGCGTTTGTGCTTACTAGTTCTTTTACTCTTTATTTATCTTTTACTTATAAAAAACTACTCAAATAGCGTCACTTCCACATAACTTACTCAAGTAAAAATGCAAGTAGAAAAAATGGAACTACTCAGATGAGTACTGTTATGGCGACCTTACGGGTTACAAACTGTGGATCATTGATGTTTTGCTGAAATTATGTGGGTGACTCATAAACGTTCTCGTTCTGTTCGTGCGCTCGTTGTTTTACTGTAATCGTTTTTATAAATCATCCGTTCGCCTACAAACAGGTCATAAAAGAATAACCATAGTTGCATATCATGATGTATCAATACAGGGTGACTAAGCCGTATGGCCAGGCGTCGTTCCGTCTGACGTGCGGCGGAGTGACCTAGTAAACAAGTATATAAAAAGAAGCATTGCTATTTTCGTTCAGAGAGAGGTTTTTCGATTAAAAATTCAAATTCAAAATTCATGGGCAAAAATTCCATTCGATTCGATTCAAGCAAATTCGTGCATTCAACGATGTGCTGTGATTAAATAAATTCGTTCCTTGGAGTCAGACGTGCTGTGGAAACTCGATTCCCATACTGTAGTTGCTTACTAAAAAACCTACTAAGTTGTTTATTGCAGTAAAATTACTTTGTTATGGGCTAACTCTAACTAAATAAATAACAAAGAATCTTTAAAGTTGTTTTAAAGAGAAATTTAAAGTTGGCGTAAAATGTGTCATCATTAATCTCATTTTAGGGGCCGCACTGTATTTATTGCTCTATTGCTGCAACTGAGCTCTTTGACTCGTCATTTTGATGAAGCAGAACACAAAGTCTGGTAACTCGTAAACAGGTTTGCACAATTCAATCTGAGACTTGCTCCGGATTCTATTTAAGTCTTCCATCGCTGGTCTGCGAGTCTGATGGATAAAAATACTAATAAATAAAGAAGTCAGTGTGGTACCCGGTGAAAAGTTACTATATCTGTTCTAGGTTCAGACAATTGCATATCATGATTCAACACACATGACTAAAAAAATTCAGATCAGATTTTAGTGAAAAAGTCCAGCATTAACAGCAAATCTTTATGAGGCAAAACGCTCTGTGATGAGCAACGTGATTGAGTTGGTTTGGAAAACCGTTCCACAACAAATCAATCACGTATTCGTAGTAAGGCTTGATGCAAATTAAATGCTCTGTCCATATTAATGGTGACAAGGATCAGGATTTTAGAAATAGGATCCGCCAGGGTCCCAAATAAAATTCGCTTTTAAGATTGGATCGAAAGTGCAATTTATTAAGACTATCAGAATCAGATCTGGATCAGCAATGGAAGATTATCAATTCTACTGCAATTGTACTTAAATGTAAAACATACTGCGAAAAAATTAAAGTTATTTTTCGGAATCTGATTAGAATTCAAATATTTTGTGCTTAATAGGAGCTGAATTAGAATTCAAGAGTAGTTTGTCGGGATTAGGATTGGGTTCGGGCTCTAAAGTTGACGCCTCCGGGCACCTTCAATACGTATCAGAAATGGACAGTGCGATAATTTTCTCAGCTTGGCGGATTTTAACACAACACAGTCGTCGTTGTCGATTTTACGTCAATTTTCCCGCGTTTCGCAGTCTCAGGCATGCTGATTTAATATGTGTCTACCACTACACACTCGCTTTCGAACCTGGAGCAACGTAGTAAATGTATCAAAAGAGAATACCAAAAAGTTCAAGCGAAGTGTTAACACATGGATACTCTAAAACAGGTCTGGGGACTTGCGCAATGTTTAGCACCACTCTTCCTGTTCAGTGGTACTGAAAATAGGAATGCAATAAATAAACAAAAAATAATGCAAGCACTTACGCTATCCACTTTGTAGACGAATACGAAACGTCCTTGCTTGCGCAGATAATGCAGTTGTGCGAACCCTCGCACCGGACGACCTAAATAAATACTATACTTTCTCAATATCGAGCACTGTATAACTTTCTTGGAATCTGAAATCCGACATTTGACCGCATTACGTAGAATTTAAAATCGGGCGTTAATTGCCAATCACCGTGTATATGTTTTAGAATCATCATTTCTAGTTATAGACGAAGTTTTCCAGGGCATTATCATCACTTAGAATGCAGGAAGAGATTTTTGTAGGTATTCTACATGGCAGTTTTTGTGCTGATGTGGCACCAACCTGATGCTGCTTTGTGGTTTGGTTATAAAGGTCCATTCAATTTTTTTCAATTACAACTAAGTAAATCGAGCTTCATGTACTCTATCACCCTCCCGCATTGCTCGAATTCCTGAAAGCCAAGCAGGAAATCCGTGGATATCATTCTCAGTCTTTGGTATGAATGGGCGGAGGAATGAACTCAAGTTTATCTACTAGAAGGCAAACGTTTTAATCATTTTACCATTGTAACACTTTTTTTTAATCATTAACTTTGGGTGTAATGTAAATAATTCTTTTCCAAGCCTGATCTATGAAGCCTATACTGAGGTTATAATAAGTTATAAGACCCGATAAATTATTATAACTTTAGATATGATCGGGACGAGCAGCTTAACTTTTTCAATTTGACTTCTTTTTTCAGCTTGTGATAAATTTAGGGATCGTATGTACTTTTATGGACACTTCTAGCAGCCCCTTGAATCTTTTGTTATCCAGTACCAAGAGATCATTCATAGCTCGATAAAAGATAACAAAAACCATAAAGACGACCGATCAAAAAAACAACTTCAAAAGAGTAAAGCTACAGTTTAAGGCTAGTTTTGAAGAGTTTTATAGGCAAGCTATCTCATTTTTGTTACTCTATACATGCAACAGATAGCGAAAGCCACTCTGTTTTTGAAACCTACGTCCATTTGCTTCAGAGCAAGCATCCTAGGGATGAATACCTATGTGATGGGTCGTTTATATCAATTCTCTTGCCGACCGTCATCATTACCGTCAGTTATTACCAGTATGCTTGAAATGATTGAACTGTTGATTGACGAGCGCATTGTCACTGTTGCTCTTTCCTCACATTCATGTATTTACCTACAGCCTATGTCTTAAGACAGGAATTAATAAGTTAATAGGAAAAACATTATAGCTTTATTCACTCAAAGAAACATAAGCATGGCTATATATGTTGAAACCTACGTCCATTTGCTATATACATTTTGAAACCTACGTCCATTTGCTTTCGAGCAAGGATCCTAGGGCCTATATGTGTTAGCTGTAGCAGCACCAAGGCTATCCCTTCCGAACGACACCCTACAACTGTTTGTCCCTTAAAAAAGATCTTCACTTTTTTCTTTTTTCATTGGTTAATGTATTTTCAAACTGATAAGGATTCTCTCAGAAAAGTTTTTGAAACAATTGCTCTTTTCAAAAGTTTTTCATAGATTTGCCGATCAACAATTTACTAACCACGAAATTTGCTTACTTTCTAAAGTGACGTGTATTAGTCGTATTTTCCTATCTGCTTCAAATACAATTTTGCAAACTTGCTCTTCATTTGTATGCCAAGTGCACAGTGGCTTTACATCTTTGTTGATATACGTTTTATCTAAAATATGAAACAAGCATTCGAGCTGGACATTTCTGTTGGAGCATTAAAACATGACACCATAATTTGTACAGATTTTTATAAAAAGCAACAGCCAAGATAATTGCAAAGACGTCGGTCGTTTTCATTACCGCCAAATCTATTTTTAATCGTATTCACATAAATTTGTAGTTAATTCCGTAACACTTTTTAAGAGTGGAGTATTTAAAGAAGGGTAATAAAGGGCGATGCTTCTTAAATGATATAACGGGAGCAAAAAAATCCAAAAAACTCTTTGGAAAAGTCGATCTCTGAAAAAATCTTTATGCTCATTTTGACACCAAATAGGCAAAACCATAGATTTTGAAAATGTTCATAAATCATCGACTCATTTTTTCTCCGCCCCCATTCCGTGAAAAATTTTTTAAATTCGCGAGTGTCTTTTTACACAGACTGTCACAAGTAAATTTGTGCTAAATAGAATAGCTTTTACGTATGTACAGTTATTGTAATCTGTTGTTTTATTTTGCAGTAATTGTTTTATTTGTAAATCTCAATTGTCTGAAGCTCTAAACTTGCTAAACTGTTTTCAAAAAAAGACCTTTTTTCTTTCGGATTTATAGAATATAGAGGTTGCTAGTTGCTAATTAGCATTTTCAAGCAGATCTCCTATTAAGAGGGATCTGCCTCCAGCATCACACTAAGGTAAAATAAAAAAATTTGCTCAAAAATGATCACCAACATCATACCGTACCACACAGCAATCTATTACATCATGTCAATAACCCGCGACCGGTTTCGACCTTATTGGGTCTCATCAGGCATGTGTAAAAAACACTCAATAATAAACATGCTGAAATAAAACAAATTTGCTATTAAGTGCAAAAAAATGCAATAAAAACAATATGATACAGCAATACCTATATCATGGCGGTCTCATTTAAGGACACACACACATGACATGGACAACAAGTCACACTGGTAAGCCCTAATAGGGGTGTAGGATCATTGTCAACACTTATCATTTCATAGAATATAGTGGTTGCTAGTTGCTAATTAGCATTTTCAAGCAGATCTCCTATTAAGAGGGATCTGCCTCCAGCATCACACTAAGGTAAAATAAAAAAATTTGCTCAAAAATGATCACCAACATCATACCGTACCACACAGCAATCTATTACATCATGTCAATAACCGCGACCGGTTTCGACCTTATTGGGTCTCATCAGGCAGGTGTAAAAAACACTCAATAATAAACATGCTGAGATAAAACAATATCATATTGTTTTTATTGTGCATTTTTTTTGCACCCAATAGCAAATGTGTTTTATTTCAGCATGTTTATTATTGAGTGTTTTTTACACCTGCCTGATGAGACCCAATAAGGTCGAAACCGGTCGCGGTTATTGACATGATGTAATAGATTGCTGTGTGGTACGGTATGATGTTGGTGATCATTTTTGAGCAAATTTTTTTATTTTACCTTAGTGTGATGCTGGAGGCAGATCCCTCTTAATAGGAGATCTGCTTGAAAATGCTAATTAGCAACTAGCAACCACTATATTCTATGAAATGATAAGTGTTGACAATGATCCTACATCCCTATTGGGGCTTACCAATGTGACTTGTTGTCCATGTCATGTGTGTGTGTCCTTAAATGAGACCGCCATGATATAGGCATTGCTGTATCATATTGTTTTTATTGCATTTTTTTGCACTTAATAGCAAATTTGTTTTATTTCAGCATGTTTATTATTAAGTGTTTTTTACACATGCCTGATGAGGCCCAATAAGGTCGAAACCGGTCGCGGGTTATTGACATGATGTAATAGATTGCTGTGTGGTACGGTATGATGTTGGTGATCAATTTTTGAGCAAATTTTTTTATTTTATCTTTTGGATTTATAAATAGATTTGTAACTCACACGCCTTTCTGATGTCACAATGAGTGTCTACGTGACTTTCGAGCATATTCTAGTAATTCTTGCTTCTTCTTGAAGATTTTCTTTTTTTTATTATTATTATTACCAATTACGTAATTTATTAACAGCGTTTTTCCTGTGTCACGTGATGTTTTAGCAATTTCTAGATTATTTTCCAGCCATATATTTAACACAGCAAGATTTTTTTCATTGATTCAGAGATTCAGGGATTGAGTAGTAGATCAGAGTAGAGTAGGAATTATTGTTGAAAATGGCATTGTTCTGTGGTGATTGTTGTGACAGAAATTAAGCGATTATTTTGGTTCTTTTTAGTTTAGTAAGTCTCTGATATTTATTTATTGAAGTGCAGTAGTTCTGTGTTTCGGCAAGCGAAGGAATTCGAAGTTCCAAAGTAATTTGTGAAAATATTGTTCTATTCTTGATTGAAAAGTGCGTGGGTTAAATTATCTTAGTGGAAGCCAATCTTTTCCTAGCTATTTAGTTGCAACCAAACTTAATTATTCGATCGATACTGCAAGTCGCGTCAATTTTAAGAAGTAAATTAAGATTGAGATAGATTCAAAAACTCCATTAAAATGCGACACAAACATTAAGTACGAACACGATTAAATATAGTTTAAGCTGCAGTCTAGGTTGCTATTTGCGAGATAAGCTAAACTGTGGCATTCAGTTTGTTGTGCACCTTGCTCAAAACGATTTGGCTATCTATTCAATCGTGCGTGCAAGCGTTCACGATCTGTTTGCCAATCTTTAGTCAGATTGCCGACTCGAAGCGACTGGTCTCCCCAACCACTGTCGCCACATAAATGAAAAGAAATCCTGCTACATGTCTTTCCGAATAACAACATGAAGCTCTGTGCAATGTTTGTTTTTTATTTTGTGGCCTATCAAGCTTGATGCAATGAACCAAACATGGGGTTTTAGTTTGTTAAACGACACTTCTTTACACAGAATCAATCTACTGAGTTATTTACGAATTATAGAACAGACTTTAATTGCAACGAATTAGTACTTTAACTGAAAAAATAAATTTCCTACCGAGACTTGTATCTGCTTTTGCTTCATAAGAATAGAAAGATTATGCGCTGGTGAAATTCATTTGTCGCCGGTCTGGCGCGACAAGAGAAACGCAACAACTTGGTTTATAGCGAGGTCAAAACAAACTTAATACTCAAGCTTTACTTGGCCTCAGCAAACATCAGGCTTTAGAGTAAGCGTCAAATATGTAGTGGAAAAACTGCGAGTTTAGCTCTCAGAGCGTTACTTACATGCAAAACCGCCGAGCTCAACCGACGTTCTGTATAGCTCTAAAAAATCTAAACTCTTTACTTTTCTGGCACTTGATAAGTTAGGCAGTTTTTCGTCCTCATCATTTTGAAATCTTGTTATTTTATGATGATAACGGCAAGTTTAGATGTTGTAATAAGATTATATCCTACATTTTAAACGAACGGTGTGATTCTTCGATCGAGCTTTTTCCGGAAAAGCTGCTGTAAATTTAGTCAGTGGCTGGCAAGAGATTAAAGATCCATCATCAACTCTGGTTACAGAAACGTTGAATAGTTTACGCTGCAAAATACTGTAATGACTTTGTGTAAATTAGCAACGTGGCTAGAGCTCAATAACTATGGTCAATGTAACGTGGTCAGATGGATAAGATTATCAATTAAATATACTTTTGACTCCAATTTAATATTAAACATACTTTTAAATATTAAACATAATTAAATTATTAAATATTAAATATAAATAAATTAAATATTAAATATGCTAATTAAATATACTTTTGACTTTAAAAAATATACTTTTGACTCCAATTAAAATTTTTCTGGCTTCGCTAATGCTCAGGATCTTACACTAGGTAGTTGATTACCAATAAAATCTTGGACCAAACAGCTATTGCAAACATAAAAATTAATTGCTTATTGCAAATGTGATCTTCAATAGTTAATTATTAAGCTCTGACACTTGAGTCATGGAGGCACTCTTGCCCTTATTACCGAGACCACTCTCTCTATTAATGTGACTTCACTCAGCGTAACTGTGCATAAAACTGTAAAGATTGTCTTGTAATGAAAAACAGTTAAATGACAACATTCCAGCGTCTCGTTCTCAAATGATCATTGACTGTTTGAACGATGCCAAGTATTCTTTAAATATCTAATAAGTATCATAGTTTGATATTTACCACCGGAAGTATTATTTTTTGGCCTCCAAAATAAAAGATATTTTTGTTACCATATGGATAAACTGGAGTATACGAACAACGCGCTAAAAGATTTTCATTTTCAAATACATCAAACTGTCCATATAATTCAACCAGATCTGGAGCTAAAAGTTAAAAAATACATTTGGTTATTTAATTTAACCTTTATTCTCAAGAGGCAATCGCATGTGTAAAATTATCGCCTTTTGTGTCCATAGAAAAAATAACATCTGTTTTTTAGCTGTTTACGAGACATTAAAACAGAGGCTAAATCTTGTCAATCGTTCCTCCATTGAGTAGCATACACGCAAATTTGTTTCGTGGGGTTTTAATTTAGACAAGTTTGACGATTAAATCGCCAAGCACCCCAAGCAAGGAAAATGATAAGTTTATTTACAAATAGATCTTATGGAATTTCAAAAAGCTACGCGTACAAGATTACACAGAAACATATAATTTGTAATTATCAGCTAATTTACTACTCCAATAAATTTAGTGCGATTATTAACTGTTAATGACATTATTGAAGCTCATAAAATCTGTGCAAAATCTTTTGTTGTCATCTAAAAGTGTTTTTCTCTGCAAAATTTTTCTAATACCCATAAACTTATGTATTTCCTCTGTTAATGCAAATATTTTCATGGAACATATCAAGCTTAAAATCACTTCACCTTTCTTATTGACCAAATATGTTGATGATACTTTTTGTGTCATCAAAAACGACAACGTGGTTTGTGAAAAAGAATTTCACAAACAATTTAATCATTTTGCTATTTATTTATTCAAGTGCACGAGCTCATGGTCTGTTGACAGTCTTTTGACAAACCGGGTAACCAATGGTACATTGCTTGACCCCACCTCCTGTAAGCAACACAAAGATGTAAGTATGTCTTCAAGTGCCTTTTCTAAGCACGCAACCAGTGAACTTGCCGTTTTTTCCCACTCTTTCTTTTTCGTCCTGATAGTAAAGCAGGGAAGCTTCGAATATTTTTTTGGAAGCTGCGAAGCTGCAAAACGTTTACTTTACTTCACATTCTATTACCATCACTCGAAACACTAACCTCATGCTAACACAAAAACTTTGTTGAGTAGAATCTACACAATGCCGCAAAGAATCTCGTCAACATGTAGAGCATAAACAAGTTTAAAGCACTTTTTTGCTCAATAAATTTACATGAAATTGTTCTCAAACTTTGTAAAGGAACCTGTCTCTTTAAAAAATGCAACTTTTGCATCGGTTATTATCTTGCAATTTTAATGACCAAATTTCAGATAAGATTCAAAGCATTCTCATTGAAATTGGAGCAAAAGTATTTATAAATTTCCAGGTAATTATTGACAAATTCCTTACATAACTTTACCAATGGCGTTACCATCAGCACTTCATGCTGAAATAGAAGCAGCGACGTCATTGGTGAATGCACATAAGATTTGTTAAAAAAGTACAAGCTGACTTTGCCAGCACCGCCACCAGGGTTTTGTTAGGGACCAGGGAGTTAAGAACATTAATTAAGCCAGGCTGTGCAAGCTTCACCCAAGCAGCTGTGACAACAATAATGCCAAGATCTTGGCTTTTCCGCACAGCTAACCACCATTTCCAAGCCAAGTAAATTTTTAAAAAAGACAAATTTTCAAGCATCATGAAAGGGATAACAATCTTATTTTCCCTATTTCGTTGAACAATAGCCTACACAAGCCCTTTTGCCACAACAATACCTGATTTTCAGTTTTAGGTCAGCGCCTAATTTATTTTGATAAAACAATAAATTTGACTGTTAAACAATGTTATTTGTAATATCATTTTAAAAACATATTTTATAATTTATGAGCTCTCTGGTACCATGTGCTTTGGCACAAATTTTTGATTTTCTTACTCAAAAAGGGTTAAAAACACCAAGAACCCGGTTGCAGACGACAAAAATGCCAAATGTTTAGCAGACACGAGCAAAAGCCAGCTACTTTGAAATCAAGTTGATATAAGTTATATACATGTTTACTAGGAAATCAACACCTTTGTTACTAACACAGTCTAAAAACTACTCTTTTGCGGTATCTTCTGACAAAATTTCAAGCAACACTTAAAAATTTCACCTATTAAAGTTTTCAAATTGCTTATGAATCTCAAAACACCTCAAAAAATTAGTATATAAGTAGGAAAGGTAAAATTGGTTCGTAAAAAATATAAGCTGCTAAATATTGGTCTCATTTGAAAGCTTAGGAACTTTGTTTTCCAGGCATTTGAAATTTTGAATAATTCAGGCTAAGCGGTATGTAATGTTTACTGATCAAAAGTTGGTATCGAACATGATATCAGTTCAAAACCCCCTAAATTTTTTTGACTTTCCTTTACTAAATTAAAATTTTTGGAAAACCTACACCCTTTGAAAAGATAAAATAAATTGCAAACATTTTACCACTTAACTCGTTGTTTTGTATCAACTTTCAAAGAAGATAGAATCTAAAATAAAAGTTTAAAAGCTAGCAGAAATTTGGCTTCACTAAATCAAAATTTGCTGCATTCCTTTGTTTTACAACAAATATGATGAGTATAACAAAGTTCTTATTTCCTTTTTGTTTTCCTTTTTGACACCTATGAGAGGTTAATTAGCACAAAATTTGCGTATCTAGAAACTTTTTTTTGGTTTATTATATTTGAAATCCTCAATAGCCTATATAACAATCGGTGTAGAAGTAAACAGATGAGTAAAGATTCACAAACAAACTTCGCCAAATTTGCAAAAGTAGGAACTGCCTAGTGTTCACATTTTTGCAAATTTGGTGGTGAAAGGGCCAATGTAACAGCTTTTCTATAGCCTACTTTTTCTACAATTTGCAACTTTCCAAGGCTCATGAGCTTTTTCGTGGACGGGTACTAAATTTTGTTAGTTAGATTTAGGCCTAAAATAGGATCAGTTATTAGCTGCTAACGGTTAGCCTAAATCATGTAACATTATGTATTTTTAAAAAGGAAATTTCTTCAAGATTGAAAAGACGTCAAGTTTAAAAAATCCGAGTCGAACAGGAATGGAGAGCGGCTCCCTAACAGCGATTGTTTTTCACGACTTGGTCCTCTCTCTCAATATGGCATTTGCAACTTTAAGTATCTGGCTGCGCCCTAGGCCTATGTGCTTTGTTTGTGGCTTACGCTTGACTAGCGACAAATAATTATAAGTTTTTTACCGTGACCCAGGTATATTTAACGAGGCATTTTAAGCAAAACAGCTAGAATGTTTCTACACGTGGGTGGCAGGGAGATCACTGACAAAGAGAGAGATAAGTACAGTGCCAAGAACAGATCTTGCCGAACACCTCGACAGACTCGTAATGAGCGACTTTTGTGAGTTTGATAAACCACACAAGCGCGCCTATCAGAAAGGAAAGATTGAGTCCAACGAGCAAAGCATGGAGGGAGGCCAGCCGAAATGAGTTTGGGGAAAACGGCGGGTGCCAGATAGAGTCGAAAGCTTTTGAGAAATCAATTGTAGCGAAAATCGTCCGAGAGCCCGGCCTGGGTTTGTTAAACCCATCCGAAATGGACTGAGAAAGGTACAGAATTTCATTGAGAGTAGACCGTCCAGGGCGGAAACCGGCCTGGCAGGGAGAGAGAATGGAATTAGATTCCAGAAAGAATAGTAGATGGGATAGAGTGATGAGTTTAAAAAGCCTTGAGACGAAGGAGGTGAGAGAGATAGGCCGGAGGGAAGCAGGAGAGTCGAGAGGCTTTCCCACCTTGTGGATGGGAATAATAGAAGATGTCTTCCAGTTGGAAGGAAAGGAATTTAGAAACCAGGAAAGATTGAAAATGTGAAGAAGAACATCCATGCCAGAGCGAGGAAGGTGCTTTAGCATGAGATAGGCAACTTCGTCCGCGACAGTGGCTATAAACGAGGAAACGTTAGAGGCAGCTGCTAGAAATTTAGCGGGAAAGAAGTAAAAGCAAAAGGACGAGTGAGACTCCACAGGGCACGTGGCTCGGCGGAGCTCGGAAAGGTAGCCTCTGGCTCTGCTACGCAGGGCCTTTGGCTGGAAGACAGAAAAGTGAAATCTCAGGTGATCGGCAAAGACCATAGGTGACTTCCTGGGAGAGAAACAGTTGGGGAAGTCAGGCAAAAGGAAAGATGAGGAAAAAAATCCAGCGACAGAACGAAGGAGAGAGTACACAAATTTGGGTGAAAAAAAAGAGCAAGTCGTCTGCCATGCCTCAGCCCTGGCTTTGGCGATGACAGACAAAGCACGTCGGGAAGCGGAGATGTGAGCCTTACGATCTTCATCACTTTTGTGAGCTGCAGCAAAAGCCTTACGTCTTTTACTAATCGCTTCTTCCATGCGGCCGAAAGGAATTGAAGATTTGGTCGCATTCAATGTCAGTGAAGTAAAGAGAGCAGCAGCAGAGGAAAGAGAAAGAAACGAGTATTCTCTGCAGAAGGACAGTGAGAGTCAAAGTAATAGGCGAAGTCATCCAGGAAGCTTTCTGAAAATTAAAGGAAGTGGGACGCTTGTTGGGACGAAAAACCGGAGAAAGAGTGATGGTTAGTACAATTGATAAATGATCAAAACCCAGGTCCTGAAGCATCTCCCAGGAGCAAGAGAGAGCGTAAGAGGAGAGAACAATGAAAATGGAAGGAGCCACTGTTAGAAGAGTAGTCGGTATGTCAAGGTCATTGAAAGGTGGAGATCAGAAGAGATGACTCAATCAAATACTTCCTCTTTGTGGGGGTCGGAAGTACCTTTTGAGTCCCAAAAAGGGTAATGGTAATTGAAGTCCCCCTAGAATGAAGAGATTTATGGTGGAAGGAGGGATGCAAGGATAAAAGTGATCGGTTCTGCTATCCGTCGGAGAAGAGCAAATAGGAGGAGCATAAAAATTAAGGAAAGATAGCCACAAGAAGTTGTTTAGATAGATGTTGACCTTTATATAATCAGAGTAGGGGTAAAGCGAAGAAAGAGGGGAGGTAAAAAGATCAGAGACAAATAAGCCCTGCCTGACAAAAATAATGACACCGCCGCTAGCATGCGTGTCATCAGGAGAGAGAATGCCAGAACGGGAATGGATGTGATCAGATTGCAGGGCAGACAATCCAGGAATCTAGAAAGAGGAACATGAATTAAGGTTAGATTCCTGGATACAAATAAAGTCAAAAGAATGAGACAAAAGAAAGTTTAGTGCACTTGGCTTAGAAGCCTCCAGCATTCTGTTGAAGAACTCTGAAGGAGTCAGGGAGGAAGAGGAAACAGGAAGTGTAGAGAAACACCCAGAGGCATGAGGCGGTGGTGAGGGTGCAGAGGGAGAAAACACGTAATGGACAGAAGGAGAATAAGATTTGAAGGCGAGGGTGGGGCGGGAGTGCTGCATAACCAAAGAGGACCAGATTGAACAGGTATACAAGCTGGAGGAGTCCAAAGAGGAAGACACAGTGTTGGTAGATGTGGTATCTCCAGAAGAAGCAGGGACGCAGGAGAGGGCAGCTCCATGAATGAGTGCTGCCAAGGTTTCTGAATTTATGGAAGAAGAGCAGTGAGCACTTTAGATGGACTCGTTTCTAGCAACTTCCAGCGCTCGGCCAAGTCACATTTCCAGCTCACACTGAACAGGGAAACACGGGGTCAGGGTTATGATGAACGTTGCCGCTCATTAGAAGTAGAACAAAAATAAGGGGACGAAGACGGTAAAGGGAAAGGCAGAATAAGAGAGATGATAGGCGGCCGATGTTAAAGAAGCTGTGTGCTGCCCTTCTGCGGTCGTTCAGGAGGTAGCACGGCAAAAAATGGTTTGTGCGAGGGGAGTGCCCAGGGTAAGTGAGACCCTCGAGAAAGCCATCAGCTATTTGGACCCAACAAAAACGGGGTCGGGAACCGCATCATTACTTTGAGGCGGCTGTTGATTGGTGCAGTGTCATTAGTCAGTTAAAAAATATTGGTTCAGCCAGTTTCATTAAACACATTTGTGAGGGCACAAGTAAAATGGGTGCCATAAAGCGCTTGAACTCCTATTGATCATCTTATTCTATTAATCAAAAGTGGTATAAGTAAAAACAATCTGTCGTTTTACAAAGTATTAATCTCTTTTTGCAAAACGTAAAGGGGAATCGTTTTCAGAATTACAGAAATGAAAAGTTTAGTGGTAGGGCTATTCAATCGCTTGCTTGGCTCTTTTTCGTAATTATTTTTGTAGTATTACATTACTTGGCCATAGTGAGAAGAGCTCATGTCTCTCCCTAAATGGCTTTCACACACCTCCATTAAGCCTAATGAGCTACTGTATTTTCAAACAAAAATAATCTATCTAAATGCACTTTGCACATCAACATGCTTATTGTGTGATTTTGATTTTTTCTCAGACTTTGAAATATATTACATGTTGGCCATACTATAACCCTAATCCGGACTTTTAAATCAAAAATGGTCTAACTTAGAAACAGTCTGTTATTTTGAAAATTTGAAAATATCAATTGATTTATTTCGTAATCGCGTGGACAGAGAGTTTATTTAGGCGTTGGTGGAGGCCAAACTATCCTTAATCTCAACTTCCCTGCTCTGAAATCAAAAGTACTGCCATAAACAATGAGCGTCGTTTTTTTTATTTTACTCCTTTCAATCACTAAGCACGAGAGGAGTATATATTCAAAATTGGAAAGGGCGTCGAAGTGATTGATTTTTCGACAGAAATAAGCTACTAACAGGTTGGCATAGTCAAGACTTTTTTGTAAGAGCATTAGTGACGTCTCAAGTTTTGGCTGTTTTCTCGCCACGGCATAGGCGAACTCAGGAAACTTTAAAAGGATAAATACCTTCCCCCAATCAACAAGGAAAAGGCTACCTCTACTTGGTAAGGTCAGAAAGTTAAACCTGGAGTCTAACACCCTACAGTGTACTAAAAGTTATAATAGATTGGGGCTTCAAATAAATAATCCGCAGACAAAATATTTTTGGTAAATAGATGAATATACTTTTAGAGCCGCAGGAGCTCACATTAAAACTTTATATGTGGCTCCACTTATCTACACGCAGCCAATACCTCTGAAGAGTTGCGATTAGTTAAGACCGTACAAAGATGTTTTAACATGCAGTCACCTACAGTTTAGTTATTGTACTGCATGTGTCGTTATTTTTCATTGCATTATTGAAAAAGCAGTTTCTGACTGGTATGCTGGTACTGTAGTACACTACATCTTTCTGTTTTAGCTGCCAATATACCAACAATTTACGTTTTCTTTTATAATGATAACGGATAATAAGCACAGCTATTGCCGACTGTTGTTTTTACTAAAATAGTATTAGACAAGATTATGACGTCACTGAGATTTCTTGAAGCGTTTAAAAAACAATTGCAAAAAAAGATAATTAGAATGTTTAAACTTAGCAAAGTTAATAAAAAATTTGCTTCCTGCATTGTCAGAAAAGCTTTAATTTTTGAAAAGTTTTTCTTATTCAAAGCAGCATCTTCATATCTGCTAAAAATTGTTTTACCCACTTTTCTAAGGTCATTGTTTATTGAGAAAATAAAGGCTACAACTTCTTCCATCAAGCGTTAATTCATCTTTCCCTTTAAAACAGCAAAATTTTTGAAAGTAGTTAAGTTGGAAGCTGGCTTTTGCTTCAACGAAAACCTATTTTACTGCGTCAAAAACTGAAAATTTTTAAATTGTTTGTTTTGACGTCACTATGGAGCCACTAACTTTCTTATAACACTTATCCCAGGAAAGTAATCAATTGTGTGTAGTTTCATGTTTTATTGCCCAATAGTTTTCAAGTGGTTGAGATATTTGCCACAGAAGTTGGCGGCTCAGTTTTAGAGTATAAACTAGAGATGACGAACCACAGATCCACCGGTCACAAAAGGACACACCACTGGCATTTGTGTAACGCACTTGTTTCTTGATTAAAAATAAACATTAGAGTGACAAACAGAGTAATAAATATTTTCAATGAGAGCGGGCCTTGTTTTGCCACGGTGCAATTTTTTTCCTTAGAAAGATTGAGAAAATTCGTCAAAATCAATATTAGAAAGAAAGCGATCTCCAAAAAAATGTCTTCATATTGTCGTCAGGCCAATAATGATCACTTTTGAAGAAATTGATCTCCAAAAAACAAATTTTGTGAGCAGAATAAGGAAAAATGATCATTGCCGGTAACAATATCATCTACAAAAAATAAGGATTTGCATACCATGGGTTTTTGTTGACATTTTCCAGGGGAAAAATGTCTCAACAAGTTTTAGAACCCTTGATCTAAAACGGTTTGAAATTGTTTTTTCTAGCTAATTTTTAAGATGCAGCAGCAAATATCTTATTGATTTTGACACATCTTTCTTTCTTTCTTTCTTTCTTTCTTTCTTCTTTCTGACTACGATCCACTCTTTCTTTCTTCAAATACGTTCTCAAGTGTGATCTACTTAATTTAAAAGATTTGCTATCCTTGCTATAGACAACCTGTTTCCTTTTAAGAAAAGTAAGTTGAGCTAGGCAATAACTTTTTTTTTTGAGATCAACTTTAAATCAGAGTTTTTTCTCCGATCTCCTAAGCAATGACCTTTTTTTGTTATTCCCCCCACCCCCTTTCATATAAGCCAAGCTATGCCGCTGAATATAATAAACAACAAAATGCTTTTCTGTTAACGTAACCGTAACAACAAATACGACTTTAATTCAAATTAGATTAAGGAAGTTTCTCACAACCCTGCAATAAACTTGAAAAATGTAACTACTTACCCTTGAAGCATTTTAACGAGAGTGCGTAATCGAACCTGGCATCTTTGCCGCATTGTATTGTTGATGAAGCTACGGGTGTTACATTTCTATACATCAGTGTTGCGTTGTCTAAGCACTTTACCTCTGCTGTCTTCCCGTACAAAGCGCGCGGTTCAATGTACTTTTTGGCCGACGTGCTGAAAGGCCGGTGCAGATTGCAATCTGTAATTCATTAAAGCAAAATAAGCCAAGGATCAATTCTGAATTATTTTAATTCATAAAGGCTTTTGGTGATGATGACTAATAGATGATACTTCATTGTTTTACATAAAACAGGATAAATTTGGTGTTGGTATGAACAAATTTTGAAGAGGGGGCCTGGTGATGTATTGAGCAGATAGTTAGAATTCAAAATGGTTCGAAGTAGAGAACGACCAAAGATGGCAAGGAGAAGGCAAGTGAAGAAAAGATTGGACTTAAAAACCAGATTTCATTGACAGCACAAAGTTGTGAGTGAGCTTTTGAAGAAAATGAGGTAAAAAATTGATTTTCAAAAATACATGCTCGTGAAAGTTTAAAGAACAAGAAAAAAAAGTCGGTTTTACGTCACTTTTCCCGCGTTTTGCAGGTTGATTCAATGTATTTCTACCACTACACACTCGCTTTCGAACCAGACTTTGTACTGGAGCTCGTTAAATTTCGGATGCTCTTCCTGACGAATACCACTGATGTTTTCATAGAGTTTTGAACTCCAGATCTTTCGCTCTGAAGCCCGTAACGATGCCACTACACCATGGCGGATAATGGGCAAAATTCACGCTTCGAAAAATGTTTCTTTGATGCGAATTGAGAATATCAGTATCATACACGAAATAACAAACTCCTCGGGTGCGCCAATGCACGCAGGTTAAACACTCCTGCTGTAGGAGCTAGTTCAATTCTATACCGAATCACATGATAATGCTTCTTATACAGCATTTTCACGCGTCTTTGGTTGAAAGCTAACACCTACGGCATAGGACCAAAGAAGCCGGTAAGTTTGCTTGGCCTATATACCTAATGTTTTTTTGCTACCATAGGCTGATAGGTTAATACAATACACTTTGCCTAAAAATTCAAGGACAAGAAATCCAATTTGCTTTAAGACGGAATTTTTGCAAAAAAATAGCCGGTTAATATATTCAAAACTTGCTTTAAAATTCGTTTTGTAATGATTTTTGAAAGAAAAATTTAACCGTGCATGTCGCAAAAGGCGGCTCTTGGGTACCCACCAATGACAATTCGCATTGTTGGTGGTGGGGCTACTAGTCACTTGTGACTGATTCGAAATGGGCTGCCATCTTTCCCCTAGCCTAAATTTAATTACGTTGACGCATGAGCCTGAATTGCCGTTCGTGCCGTACCTCCGTCCCAAGGAAAAGGAGGGGTAATTACAACAACAACAAATATTTAATGGATGCAATCTCAATTGTTTCACAATTTTATTTATCACTCTTGTTAAATCCAACGATTTGCGAATTTCATTACATCTTGCGAACTGGGATCACAGTATATTGTTTTCAGTTCTTTGTTGGGTAAGGTGCACACAATTGTGACACAACTAATCAACCTCGGTGTGTTGCAAGATCGCTATCAAACATGCCATTTTCATTTAAGCTAGTATGCAACGAAAAAAATGGAGAATCACCCAGGAAAGTCATCTTCAGCCAAAAACATCTTGTATAAATTTATTTAGCGAATTCTACTACACAAAAAATAACTCGTCATATAATAATGGATTTACTTTATCTCCCACATGCATATTTATGAAACAGATGTTTTGTCATTGGGTTTGGGAGAGATCAACATGAGAATCTTTTTCACATATTTTTGAGATCAACTGTACAAAGAGAATTGCGTTGGCCTCGCACACCTCTTTTTAGCAATTCTTAAAGAGCTTTGATCAAGGTCAACTATTTCATAGCAATTGTTGTATCCATTTTGGGCGTGCAAGTTTTTTTGATTTCTCAATGTTTGACTGCTAAGTTTTGGAAATTAATCATCCCAAAACGGGTTTTTACTCTCTTGGTCAACAATCCAGTCAGCACAAGTTTCGGAAATATTTATATCAGAGAAATCCGACCAGACAATCTTCAAAACTCCAACCTCTCTCCCCCCAAAAAAATAAAACTTATACACTGTTGACCCGTCTCATACAAATAAATTAAATAAAATTTTATTTTTACTAACATCTGAGGGACCACATACTTCCCTAGCCCTTAAGCATCTCCACGTATGCCATACCCTACAATTGATCTAAAAAAACAAGCCACAAGTGTCAGTTTAATTGGCCCTTATAAGCTGATTTTTTGATCATCACTAAAACTTAAAAGTTTTGGGCATAATTCCGGTGACGTTTGAAAAAAAGTTTTAATTCAATCAGTTATTTGCCCCTTCTTTAGGGTAAGCTAATCTCTCTTTTCAAGCAATATCTAAATTTCCTACACGCAGCAGTTAAATCGTTAGTAGTCATCTTCCCATATGTTATGTGATGCATTTTTTCCTTAATTTAAATTGGAAAAAATATTTTTTTCTTGCAAGTACCAAGGTAATATTATGTTGAATGGGCGTAGTACCAGAACTGCGGTATTTTTAATTACCGGTGGCCACCTCTGAACAGAGAAATGATTTTATTAGTCACTTTTGAAAACACTGCACTATCCTCCTCGAAGACCAAAAGTATTTTGTAACTATCTTGCTCATGGATACCTAACCTCATTTCCAACAAGGGTGTATTTTATATGAGTAGGCTAGTAGCTGGCTGCTTCCTATTCGTTTTCCCTATTTCTCAGTTAATTGCTAGCGCTCTGGCAGCGTCGCAACTAGACAACAAGCAACGGTGAGCGAGTGATTATTTAGGGGAGGAGCAAAGTTTTAGCATGCATTATTTGATATTTTTGAGTCCATGGCAAGTCTTGTTTAAGTGTTGTTCTCATTCGTTGTAAAAGCAGGTACAAAGAAAAGATTCTATTGTCAATCAAATAGTCAACCACTTTTTACGGTTAAGCTTATGTAATATTAGCAACGAAACGTAGTTGTAAGGTCTATGGTTCTTTTTACACTTAAATGAATATTATAACAATTACAAAGAAATTATTCAAGTCTGTGAGGAAGTCTTACCGGAAGGCGGAAGGAGATTATAACTTGTGGAAGAAGCGGTTATATTGCAGTGGCAAGTTATAATTGTAATTTGGGGCTCCATTGTCTTCTGCCATGCCCCCATCCCTTGGAAGAGGTCGGGTAACAACAACAACAACAATGTAATCAAATGATCATATTTTTTAAATTAGTTTGTCTAAAGATTATTATTATTACGCGTATGAGCTCATGCTCTGTTTGCATGTCTTTCGTCAGACTGGGCCACCACGACGGGTAGACTGCCCGGCCCCACCATCTGTCTGCCACATAAAGACGGAGGCGTCCCGTTAAGTGCCTTGCCCAAGGACACAACAAGCAAGCTTGCCGGCTTGTTCTCCACACTATCCCTTATGTGCTGAGCGCCAAGCAGGGAAGCTGTGAATACCATTTTTTAAAGTCTTTTGGTATGACTCGACAAGGGAAATGAACCCCAGGTCTACCGACTGCGAAGCGGACGCTCTAACCACTGCAAAAGTAGTCAGAGAATGGGTTCAAAGCCGAAACCGTTTCACATGAGGGCTACATTAAAAATCGTCGATCCAGCTCAAGAACGGCAATGTAAATTGCTGCAAAATAAGTTGATCGAAATTGGTTTCCTTCACTTCTACGATATCCTATTGAATCGGTAAGAATGCTATCTTCAAAAGTACACTTTGGGGGCAGATTCGTTTGTTGGATAGCTCTGGCGAATTGACTGCTGATGAAGACGCATAAGGTGAATCGTTTCTTGTAATACTGGCCATCATTTTTTTTGCATCTTCAAATCAAAACTCGTATGCTTGATCAGAACGAAGATGATTGCGTCACTTCAATCGGCAGGAGAGTTCTGATTTTGTCACTTAAATCAGCCGGAGAGCAGCAGGCAAATTGCAATCACGTGTTTGCAAGGCTTTGTCTGCGGGGGCATATTTGTTTCCAAACCATGTTCACAGGATTTTAAGACAAAAAATTTGTCAATTCAACTCTTTTAAAAACTATTCACAAGGTTTCTGCATCACGTAATCATACTGTCATCGTTTTAAGCAGACACGGTAGCTCGCACCCTACAATGTCAATTTACGAGACCGTGCATTAATCGTAATAATGATGCATGCTCGAGACAACAAAATCATTTTTTGCACCAATCAATTTTCATCACCGTTTGTGACATGACACACTCCTTCTTCAAACATTTGGAACATTGGTGGCAATGCTGACACACAATGGCCAATGGTGTACTTCACATGTTAGTTTAAGTGTATTCCAGGAAAACTTATTGTGAAAGATAGTTCTAAAGGTAACTAGAAGAATTTTTAATTTGGTTTGAACTAAATCCAGTAAAAGTGTTAGATTTATTCCTTAGTTTGTTAAGAAGTGACTTGATGTTGTGTCAACTAGTACACACTTTCACATTATTTTTGTGTGAAAAATAGCTCTCGATGTAACCATTAAACAATACTATAAGTCTATACGACAATAAAATTAATCACAAGATCTGTTTGAGCGATAAACCTAAACAAAAACAACATTAATTGCACAAAGTTTTGAGTATCAAATAAAAATGCTGTCAATTAGAATCGATCTAAAGATCGTTCAAATAACAAATTGCGCATTTTGATTTCGAAGTAGAGCTTGCAGATGATTCTATTTACCAGTTTGAAGAAGAGTTTAAATAACACTAGCTTTTCATGGTGCAGATCAATAAGAAGGTTGCACGCACGTGATCAAACATCATCAAATTGCGCTTTCAAAAAATCTGGCTGACCATTTTGAGTAATTTTGCATTGAATTGAATAGGAGTGATATTGTTTTATGCAAAGTAAATCGATAAACGTGACAGTTATTGAATGAACGTTAAATATGTTGTTTTACTGATGTTAAGGAATGAATCTAAGGTCAAAGTAAGATAAGAGGTGCTAAGGTTTGCTAGTTATTGCTTATAGTTGGGCTAATTTTATGAGCTAAACATGCAGGTTTATTTGTAGCTAGCTTCTGTGAGGGTTTTATATTTGATTAATCAGCGTGTTTGGGAATGCTGAGTTTAAGTTAATTGTAATGTGTAACTTATACAGTGTATTTAGTGGCATAAGCATTCTGATAACTTGTAAACTTAAGTTATACTGTAGCCTAAATGAGAGGGCAGACTTCTGTACCGTTTGTCATATGCTGGATTAGTTATTGTTGAATAAAATCAGTAAATTTTTTAAATTTTTTGTCAATAGTGATTCCAGGCCCGTCATATTGATATGTCAGATGTAAATGTGTGACCTTAACTACTCATTAAACAATTGTTTGGACTATTACCTAGGCTGCTGGACCAAGGGTAATGTAAAAATTACGGTACCGATTTATTGATTTATGCGTATGAGCTCATGCTCTGTTTGCATGTCTTTCGTCACACTGGGTCACCACGTCGGGTAGACTGCTTGGCCCCACCACTTGTTTGTCACATAAAGATGGAGGCATACCGTTAAATGCTTTGCCCATAGACACAACAAATAAGCTTGCCGGCACGCTTACCGTACCCGTAGTAATGATCAAATAATGTTTTTTTTGCTAATGTACCGACTGGTATCTAATTGGTATAATTTATTTTTAAGTGAAGAACAAATGGTAGTTGGATGGCACTTTTATTAGGGGCATTTTTAAAAAATTAGCACACTGTGCTAGGCTTATACTAGCCAACTGAAAGACCAAATCTCAACCAAATTGCTTTAGATCAAATTTATTTGTTTCCGAGAATTCAACTAGCAATAATTTATTCCAATTTTTAAATAATTCATCATTAGTGTTGCAGCCACTGCAACTTCGATCCATACATGCGCAGCTATCGCAGCAATGAGATCTAGCAACTAAGAGTCGTATGAGCACGAAGATGCTACAAACCACAAAACCGAAAGTTACCAACAGCAATGTTAATATATAAACCGAACGAAATCTACGAAAGTAGCTATCATCATAGAAGTGACTAGTCGCCGTATGGAGTGCACTCTTTTGACACCGGACTTCAGCCAGACGCCTGCCGTTGCGCTACAATGGTGACCCCGACAAAGAAGCTACATCTCCCCCGATGTAGTTGGACGGCAGCGCCTTCAATCAAGCAACAGAAGCCATCGTTGAGTCGCCGAGCCCGAACCTCAAGACCGCCTTCCAAATGAAGTCTTGACGGAAATCTTATTCACTTTGGCTGGCAAGCTCATCTCTCTCTCATCGATGGCGGGGAAGGCATGTTGCAGCCACTGCAACTTCGATCCATACATGCGCAGCTACTAAGAGATCTAGCTACTAAGAGTCGTATGAGCACGAAGATATTACAAACCACAAACGGAAAGTTACCAACAGCAATGTTAATATATAAACCGAAAGAAATCAACGAAAGTAGATATCATCATAGAAGTGACTAGTGGGCGTATGGAGTGCACTCTTTTGACACCGGACTTCAGCCAGACGCCTGCCGTTGCGCTACATTAGTTTTCAAAATAACCCCAAATATTGGTGTTCGCCCTATACCCCTCCAGCATAAATTACAGCTTTTGGTCAGCCAGTTTTTTTGGCGCGAAATGTGTGACGTCATATGCAACCTTCCTATTAGTGTTGTCTCATTTTGAGACGATGTTTGGAGAGATCGCATCATATCCCAACAAACAACTGAATAAAAAATTACATTATCTATATACATTACCATTTAACTCATATCCTAAAAACTTCGACAGTTCTGAACAAGGCAACTGACTCTTTACCGACCTCTAGTGACACAATTTACAAAATACTTAACTCTTCATCATGCCATGAAAAATGTTGAAAGGGTACTAGAGAGGCGAATACGAACACTAGTCAATTTGAATGAGATGCAGTTTGGATTTATGCCAGAAAAAGCAAGAGTGGATGCAATATTCACTGTGAGAAGAGTGCAGGAGGGATATCAAAAGAAGGACAAGAAGTTGTATATGTGTTTTGTTGACGTGGAGAAAGCTTTTGATAGAGTGCCAAGAAAAGTGATGGAGTGGGCCATGGGAAAGAAGGGTTTATCAGAAGTAATAGTTCGGGCAGTTATGAGCTTGTATGATGGTGCAAAGACAAGAGTGAGGGTGGGATCTGCATATTCAGAGGAATTTGAAGTAAACGTTGGTGTACATCAAGGATCTGTGCTGTCACCACTATTGATTGTTTGCAATAGTGGTGAACGGTATTACAGAAAATGCAAGAAGGGGTCTGGTTAATGAATTGCTATATGCAGATGACCTTGTTATCATGAGCGAAACCATGGAAGACTTGAAGGAAAGATTTTGGAATTGGAAGAATGCACTGGAAAGTTAAGGTTTGAAGGTCAACACCAGAAAAACAAAATGGATGGTAAGCGGGTCAGAAGGCGAACTATACAAAAGCAAGATAGATCCATGTGGAGTTTCTGGGAAGAGAGTCATTGCCAATTCAGTGTTGTGCACAAAACGTGAAAGCTGGGTTCATGGAAAATGTGCAAAAATAAAGAGAGCTACCGCTAGGT
The DNA here is from genome assembly GCA_963675345.1 of Trididemnum clinides. NCBI lineage: Eukaryota > Metazoa > Chordata > Ascidiacea > Aplousobranchia > Didemnidae > Trididemnum > Trididemnum clinides. The sequence goes on along the minus strand of OY776284.1, from coordinate 19,839,657 downwards.
TGGCAATGCATTTTGTTTGCTCGAAATGTAAAGGAATAATGGAAGGGACAATGGATTTTGTTATTTGGGAGACAGACTAAATGCTAGTGGTGGCTGTGAAGCCGCAGTTACAGCAAGAGTAAGAATCGGTTGGGTAAGATTCAGGCAATGTGGAGAGTTGTTACTTGGAAATAGGTTTCCTCTGAAGATGAAAGGTAAAGTCTATCGTTGTTGTGCAAGATCAGCAATACTGTATGGAAGTGAGACATGGTGTCTAAAAGAAAATGAAAAAGAAATTTTGAGAACGGAAAGAGCTATGGTGAGAGCCATGTGCGGTCAGAAAGTGGTAGACAGAAAGACGACTGAAGAACACATGGATATGTTGGGGTTGAGAGAAACTATAGACCGGTTAGCAACAGCCAATGGAGTTAGATGGTATGGACATGTGCTGAGGAGGGATGACGATAGTGTTTTGAGGGTTGCTCTGAATCTTGAAGTGAGTGGCAAGAGAAAGCGAGGACGACCGAAGAAGACCTGGAAACGAGTGGAAGAGGAGTCAGAGAAGATTGGTTTGAAGAAGGAGGATGCCCTGAGATGAGACAAGTGGAGGGACGGAGTGCGAGCAATTGCAGAAGGAATGGGGTAAATCCGGCCATCTCTGTTAAAGGGACAACGCCGGATAAAAACTGAATCACTACTACTACTACTTCATCAATCTGTAGCACCCACCCCAACAATACCTCCTTCACAATTGCGAATGAGTCATTGTATCCTTCACATAATATCCCCTTAAACTTACCCTTCACACAGCCAATGCCTAACCAAAAAATTCCCTGCCAGCTCATGACGTCATTGCTCCTCCAAAAACGTTGCCAAATGACGCATCCTATACTACTCACCAGTTAATAAATGAAAAGCATTGTTGCAGAGACTTCTATTCAAGAAAATGCGGTATTCGAATTCGGTCAAAAAAAAAAGTAGAAGTTAGTAAACTTTCCAGATGTAGGCTAAATGGACAGTTAGTAGCGTTACTCTGACAAAATGAACAGCATAGTGAAAACCAAAGAGGTCAAAAAGAAGGCAGTTATAGTTCTGGTGCTCTGACTTCAATCACAAATTTGTTGATTTAATCCCTATCAAGCAAGCACGTGCCGTGAGCTATTATTCGAGTTGGCAGACTTAAATGACAGCTGAGTAAAATGTTATCAAAAGCGTTACTAAAGCTAGTAGTTTGTTCAACTACGTTTTTTTTATTTGCCATATTTATCCTTCACAAAAAAGCGAATTGTATTGCTATGTTTTGGACGGTTGGTTTGCACTGGCTTGGGAGTTGCTGTTTCCGAAGTATCTGGGCCACCTGTCATTCACATAAAGGTGGGCGTCCCTTTAAGTTTCTTGCCAAAGGACACCACAAGCGAACTTGCCGGCTTGTTCGCCACAACCTGCCAATACTTGTGTGGTGCAATTTCCAGGCTGGTGCCCAGGCCAGGGACCTCCTACTGAACGAATTCATTTTCCAAACCCGAAAAAAGTCCATTAGCCATTACTAACTGTCAACGCAGGTCAGATTGTTATTATGCCTTTGTTTAAAAAGAAAAATACAAATAAAGAAAAGGCAAAACGTGCCAATTTGATTGCTAAAATTCTAGACGATAATCGAGAATTGACTGATAGTCTCAAAGAGCACACTGAATTATGCAACACTATCAAAAATCAAATAGAACAAATGCGACATGATGAAGACGTAATTCAAAAGTTAAAACCTAAGTTACAAACCGATCTTAAAATTCTGGAAAGAGGTTCAAAACAGCTGGAGCGAGATCAAAAAGCCTTAGAAAAGACCTTTGATAAACTTACCACTAAGGTAACACCTCCCGAATTAGAAGAAATACATCAAGCATACCATGATACTGAACCGACTGCACCGTCGAATATTGATGATACGTCTTCCTTGTCCCCTTATGAGAAGGCAACCTCTCTTTACCCCTCTCTTTCAAAACTCACCCCTTCTTTTGTAATTATGGATGGCATAGGACAGGAAGAGATTGCGCCTGTCCCTTCCTTCATCGTAGAAACCGACGAGGAGGAAGAAAATATAACAACAATACGACCCAAAAGCGTGGGCCCTACTGTCCGTACTCGCTCGAAACAAACAAAGGCCCTCGCGAAACTAACAAAAAAGGTACAGAAACTTTCAACCATATTAGGAGACGTACCACATGCATCGGGTGCCGCATCGTCAAGCCCTTTTGCCTCATCACCCTTTTTACACCATACATCTCCACCGAAGAAAACGCCACCAACCGAAAAACCACGACTAATGCTATTTGATGACTCCCTTCCAGAAGAAATAGACGACCTAAGCTCCTTTTCAGAACCCCCAATGACAGTGATACCACCTAGAGAAACGAATCAAAAACTTGTCCCCTTACGGGAATATTCCGAATATTTGGCCGCCCTCCCTCCTTTTTCGAAGGGCACCACTGTCACGAAATGGATCAACCGTATTCTGCAAATGATCCCCCACGGTGACGGAAGCACCCCTCATGACCGATTGCTTTGCAATAAAATCATCCAACTCTTAAGGAAATCGGGATTGCCCCGGAGAAAAGAAGTGGCAGATGCTTTGGCCACCCTCTTGCAAACAGACAACCCCTCATGGCAAGGCGTCCTTGAAATGATTTCACAATCCTTCCCTAGCGGGATAGTTGAATTGTCTGACCAGATTATCTCTTGTATACACAAATTTGATTGGGAAAAAGATAATGCCACTCTTTACTTTACACCTGTTTTTATGGAAGCAGGCATTCCTATGAAAGACAAAATTATCTCCCCGACAGATCACGGCCTTGATTATCTGTCTCGAATACGTAGACGATTACCAGAGGCAATACAAGTGAACCTCTTGGGAGCGGAACAGAGCTCTTGGAGTGACTTTTTTAACAAACTCCAGAGATACCAAAACATGATGCGCGGCGATAAGCAACGCTATCTTCAAGATCCAACCCCTCCACCTATTTCTTTACCTGTTCAGCCCCAAACAAGAAAAAGTAAACGTAATGTCCAGCTACCTAATAGATATGGCCAAAACGTGGGATATAGCCACTCACGACAATCGAGAAATTCACCTACATCTATTTTTCGATTAAACAACAGCTTTTCACGATCCCCCTCTTCTCAATCTACCCTCCAAAACAATGAAACCGCAATGGAAAAAGCCTTGCAGTTGCCTACGGGACAGATGTATCAATGCTATGCTTGTGGTAGACACGGACACAAGAGTTCAGAATGCCTAGTAAAGGCCGTCCTTGACCAATGTGGTAAGAGATTGGAAGTTGACCCCGACACTGGTTATGTGACACTCATAGATCGGCTTTCTATGACCGCGACCTATAAACTGAGACACGATAATGAATGGCTTCCTTTCCTACGTGGACAAAATGCTTTGAAAAAAAGGATCATGACCTTACGAGACTTAGATACTTTAATGAGACAATACGAGAGATCCTACCGTGAAAAACGCCAACCTTATCAACGACCCAATAATAATTCGTGGCAGAGAACGAAACAAAAAGCTAGAGACCATACATGGGTTGTTCCTGGCCAAAGCCGCAATGCCCAGGTGACAAATCACACCGATGATTCTCACTCCTTGACTCCTCAAACTTCTAACACTTCTCCGTCTTCAAATTCAACAGGAACCTCTGCCCCGATTTTCCATCAAGTGCCTCAATATCCATACTCATTCCCGAGACACACGACAAACCCCGATCCCTCTCCAGAAATCTCTCCGGAAAACTAAAGGAGGAATTGGATAACCCGGTAACCCAATTCCTCACCCCTACACACACTCTAGTCTCCACATATGTAAATAAAATCACACGACATCTTTTTTATGACGCTTTTTCGGGAAAACTTTGCTACTTTACCCACACGCCAACTGGAGTAACATTTCTTGCTAATACCGGCAGCGTACCCAATCTTATCAAGCTAAAAACCCTCAAGAAGTTTTGACCTCGCGCCCTTGCTGACAAAACTGCCATCTCTCTCCCTATACAGGGGGTAGGTGGCCGGAAAACATTGTCATCTTTTGTCTACATATCTTTTTGTGACGTAGTTGTACCGTTTTGCGTAAGTGAAGACGTACCTTTTAATATTGTCGGAATTGATTGGATTCCAGTAATTGCTAACTTGCCTAATTTTGTTGTTTCCTACCAACGACCTTCTGAAGTTTCTACGGCTTTGACTGTACTACACGCAATGGACCTGATCACTCCTCCCTTTTCTTCAAAATGTATGAATGTGATGTGTGAATGTTGTGAACCAGGGAAAGTTGTTACCAGGAGTATACCGCCTCCTGAAGATGTGCACATTTCGGAGGAACCGGTGGGAGCCGGACAACCTTCCGATGGGGCAAAAGACGTGCCAGTTTGTAACGTACACACGCAATTTCCGGAGTATATCCCCTCCAAAGAGGATGGAATTGTTGTAGTCAGTCCATCCTGCGTCCATGACGCACAAGTCTCCAAATGCGAGCAGGGGGGTAGGACAAAGTGTGATGAATGTGATGAACGATACTCCTTTGCAACCGATGACAAACTCTCAGCATCTCAAGCTGAAACCCTATTACGCGATTTAATCTCACGAAAGAAGAACGTTGAGATTTCGTCGACTCAAGAACCCTCTAGAGTGGATTTACACTCTTCGACTAATACAATTATTCCCCGTGAACAGTGGTATGCTGTTTACGAACCCTTTCACTCTCAACTTACCGATTTGAAAGGTCATCTGCGCGGGCCGCAGACCCTTCCTTATCTTTGTACAGTCAACCTTGTGGATCCTAAGACCCCTCCATTTACTTGTCCCGCATATCCTATGCGTCATCCTGAACAGAAAAAAGCGTTGGAGGATAACATTGCCAAATATCTTGATATGGGCATCATTGAATATGGTTTATCTTTGTGGAAAACTTCACTTTTCGTTGTCCCTCAGAAAGTTAATGAGGAACAACGACAACTACTCACTTATCACCCTTCACAGCAATGGCGAGTAGTCCAAGACTTCATTCCTTTAAACACAAAGGTACAAAAAATTAAAAACACTCTACCATTTATTGCCGACGTTTTCCAGATCGCCTCTGAAAAAGAAATTTTTTCTCTTCTAGATTTGAGTAAGGCGTTCTTTGACTGCAAAGTGGCCGAAGACGATTGTCAGTTCTTCGTTATATCACATCCAACTAAGGAAATTCGCATGCGATGTATGCCAATGGGATTTATCAACTCCCCCTCTATCTGGCAAAAAAACATGAACACAGCCATTTGGGAACCTGTACAGCAGTTTTTTCACAAACAGTACCCTGATGAAAAATCATCCTCCCATTTGGCCATTTATATGGATGACATTTTTCTTGCCACGAAGACGGTGGAACAGCATTTGTACCTTCTTCGTATCTTCTTTGAGCATCTCAACAGTACTCCTTGACTCTTTCGATTGGCAAAAGCTATATCGGCAAACGATTTGGTTTTTTGTTGGGAGAGGTGATTTCACCCCACCAACGCCTCATTCAACCTGAGCGACTACGAGCCTTAACCCTTCTGGCTCCCCCACAGACAGTCTTTCAGGTTCGCTCTTTTTTAGGAGCCTTGCGCTATGTTGCCGAGCATATCCCAAGACTTAATGAACTCCTGCATCCTTTTGATGCTCATACTGGAGGTGTTTCAGCCTCCCAAGCCCCCCATGTATATATCAAATGGACACCTGCGTTGTTGCAAACATTCGATGCTGTAAAACAAATTCTGCAGAATCCCTCTGTGCTTTCGCATTTTGTGCCCACACGACCCCTATACTTGGAAACGGATGCATCCAATACCGGTTACGGTGCAGTCCTCTTCCAAATAGACGAAGAACCCTTGGAAACGGCTCAAGTTTTTCCTTTGGCCTATTCTTCACAGGCATGGAAAACTACATCCGAACGTGCAGCACAGAACTTGATGCTTTAAAACGTGTGATTCTCAAATATCACTATCTTTTGCACATTTATCCCTTCATGATAATAACGGATAACATGGGCGTCTTCCATTTGGTGCAAAACTTCGCACAGGGTAAGCCCCCCACTGACCTTATTTTGGTCAGATATTTGCAATCAATCTGTCTTCATCCCATTTTGGGAATAATACACAAACCCTCACGACAAGTGTTCACTTCAGATGCCCTGTCACGAATGGCATGGCAACAATTGGCCATCTCTTCTGATGACCCTATTGCATGGCCCACTTTATTCATTGCCCCCTCTTTAATGGAGTCAATTTCTCGGCAAATCACGCGCCATCTGCGCCATTCCAAATGTAAATACAGCAAGCAAGGCAAACACCCCATTGATAAATGCTTGCGTCCCCTGTGTGCTGGCTTAAGTAATCCACAATTTCAGCTTCTTCTTCGAGAACTACACACTGAACCACGATTGAATTTCTCTGGACAGTGGATAATGGCTAAATATGGCCATAGTCATGGTGGAGATCCTCTTCCCCCGGACCTTTATGATGGTCCTTCCCTCATTCTCTATCACGTTACTACACTCGAAGCATTACCTTCCATTAAACTACGAGGTCTCTCTCCCATGGCACGCTGGTACATTCATTTTACCTCCATTGCCCCTCCACAGCTTTATGACACACACATATATCAACGAGCGCTTCGCAAAGGAATTCCCAAAGTATTATCTATCAGTACACGCCTTTTGCTTGAACACAATATTAATGTTTTTCAAACACTATCTATGAATATATATCTTGTGTCAACTGCTATTCCGTATTATCTGTTTACTCCCATCGATTTAATTCTGTCTTTGTTTGCAGGATGTGGATTTTGTTCCTTTTGATCCTTGGATGTTCTGTACACGCCAAGGCGCCAGACCCGACCCTGATATATATCAAGATTGGAAACCAGCCTATTAATCTTACCTCTCCTGGTTTCCCTACCCATAAATATCCCCCGAATCTAAACAGACATTATGATGTTACTACAGTTGCACCTACCTTTTACACTCTTAAACTTACTATTGAAAGTCTACACCTTGGATCAAAATGTGATGATTATCTCCAAATAATCGAATTCAATCGACCAATATACACTTTCTGCGGTATTATGTCTTTCAGAACACCTTTTTACTTTACATCTCGACGTTTCCTTCTAATCTTTCGCACAAGTTCGGAAGATAATTTCCTCGGATTTCAGTTGACCCTTGAGCAAACCTCAGAAGCCCCATATTATCCACTAGGACGTTGTGGCTACCAACAAATGGCCACCTCCCAAGACCAACACCTCTATTCTCCACTTGCCCCCTATGTATATCCTAATGACATAGCATGCACATGGACAATAGCCGCACGACGAGGATATTGCATACATACAACAATCATAAAATTTCGTACTACGATCCAGGATAACCTTATAATAGAAAGTGAAGGTCAAACCCCACAAATTTTCAACGGAACTAACCATATTCCCCCCATCATACTCCCTCTTTTTTGCCCGATGGTCTATTTACGATTCGTCACACATAACCTTACGGTCAAACAGGGTTTTCAAATTATGTATCGCGAACATCCCTTCTCCAAATTCTGCGCCTACACAACTGTCATCGCCTTCAAACACTGAACTTCAGACTCCCTTAATACCGTCTGCTAATAATACCATTTTCTCGGCGGTGCTCCATCAATTGGATTCCCTTATAGCTGGAAATTTACTCACAGCAAATCAACTTGAATACGTCCAGACTCAACTTAATGACCGACTGGAAGAGTTTTCTTACCAATTGGGTACTCATGTACAAATTATTGCCAACACATCGTGTACATCTGTGAATCACAGTTTTGCAGCATATACCCCTTCTTTTCCCTACTACGAATATGTTATGCTCTCTTTATCCGCTATATCTATCCTTTTTTCCGCCCTTTTTTTCCTTCCTACCTGTTGTCTTTCACGGCGACTATATCACTTTTATCTCGTCTTCAACAAAGACCGACCCAAAACTCCTACTCTAAAAACACCAACATATCGACCTGGAAAATATGCACGTACAATGCAACACTGCCTAATGCTAGCGCTAATTTTACCAGCTTGCGCAAAACCGTTGCCTCCCGATAATTTACTTCTTGGATTATGGAACCATGCACAATGGTAAAGCGACCATGGCATTTTTCTCCCTTTTCTACAATACCGCCCCTCTGAATCATTCTTTGAATATACGATCTTTGTCTTCGTCATTTCTATATTTTTTATGGTATTTCATCTCCTCCTCTTTTCAAAAAGCGGGGGAAGATCGCCTTCGTCCAACTCGTCGATAACATACCCAACACCACCTACTCTTCGTAAACGACTATCTCAAGTATCCTCAATTACACTTCTGTCTTGTGGTTCAAACGCAAAGACCTCACTCGTCCCAATAACAAAAGGCACCTTCGTACCTCCCTCCACTCCCATTCCTGAAAAATGGCATTATACACCAAATACGACTTGGGAACACATATCTTTCGACCATCTTTGGGAACGACCCCAAGATGATCACAAATGGAAAAACCCTATACCAATGTATTCCAAAATATTTGGATATGCAATAACTGAAGGAAAAACATTTTCCGAAAAATATTTTCCCGGATCACGATACTGCAATGATGTAACCGAAATGGAAAGGTCCTGCCTATGTGAGCGAAAGGTTATGGATCTACACCTTTCCTTGACTACCGACATGCTCCTTATAAATACTCCAATTGTCCGAAATACCGGAAATAAAATTAGACACCGATGGAAATGGACATTGCAATCTTTGCCTGACCAATTCCATTCCCCTTCCCCTATACCAAAGGAATTTAGCTACCCCTTATTGAGTATTTTAAAGGAAAGAACCCTATCCCTATTGGCAGATTATGCAGCGGTGCAATCTAATTGCTCTTTTAGGCGAAACCTAGTCAACTGTGAGGTTAGATCTTACGCTTGTGTCTATAGCAAAGGCACACCTCCTGATACTCCCATACATTATGATAAAGCCAAGGGAACTTTCTGGCAATATCATTTCCATAAAAAGCCTTGCACAACATCTCCAAATCATAGATGGGTATCGGTATGTAAATCTCCGTGCACATCCTCAGATATTACGGAGGAAAAACTACAATGTTGCGACATAACGAAAGCATTGTGGTATGGCAAAAATTCCGGAACTTATAAATCTGCATATCATTCTCCATTCTGCCCGTATGATTATTCTTGCAATAATCTTGACATACAATATATATGGTACCGAGACACCATTACCTGCATTATATATGGACTAGAAATGGCATTCGAGCCAGTACCAACAGATATAGTAATCCAGGAAGAATTCGATACCATTGAATCTTTAAACCAAGTCCAAAGTTTTTTGAAGGGATGGAACAAAAATTACCAAATCAAAATGCCGACACGTGTCAAAGTTATTGCCCCTACCACTCGTCAAAGTTCTCATAATTATCGAGACGGTCCTATCAAAATGAGTGATTATCATAATCAATATCTAACTTACCCTTCAATTGTTAAAGGTGATAAAACCTGTCTCCAACGTGTTAGAAACGACGCAACATGTAATAATCTTGTGGGAGGAGTACTTCAGAAACTTGCTTTCTATGATCATGTTCATTTTGATCCCGCACAAAATAAACCAAAATTTCCAAGCTCCCCCGTTCGATTATATGGATCAAACGGCGAGATATCTAAACCCCCTGATGATCCAAAACGCAAGAAAAGACAAATCACAGGTGGAGTAGTTCTTTTAACCTTTTTGACATCACTTGTTGGAAATGCCATAACTGGCACTGCTACAGGACTTACCTTACAACAAGAATTTGATGAAAAACTTAACGAACTCGAAAGTAAAATAAATGAAAGATTTGCCCAGGACGAAGAAAATATAAGAACCCTCTCTGATCGAATAAATTCCCTGGAAACTGTTAACGTAGTACAAGATCAAGCCATTACCCGAGTACTTACCCAAACATTAACCTTACAAGCCATACAATCCTCTACTGACGACTTTCTACAAGAAGAAATTGACAGTAACCGACGTTTTTTATTACAACACCTAAATACTTATCTAAGGCAAGCCCAAACTCTTGACAGTATATCCTTGGCAGAACTAGAACTTGATCGCTTAATTATCAGTGAAGTAACTAAAAGAAGTGGTATAGATCTATTCGATAATACTACCACCTATCTAACAAAAATCACACAAGGAAATCTATACCTAAAAGAATACGCACAAGAAACACGAATCTTGCATTCCCACCTTTATAATATCACTGTCGCAGATAAAGAAAAAATAAAAGATTTGCGACAAAATCTAACTTCTTTGACTAATGAAACGAAAGATATTATAAAAATGGTAAAGCACGCAGACTCCCTCGTCCCTGTACCTATAAATCTTTCTGAAGCTAGATGGAACCCTCCTAATATCTCTATAAATTTCACACAAACAGACATTACACCTAAACAATTAGCTGATAATCTATTAAATGGACTAGGAATAGTACCCCGAACAGTGGGAGGATTAATAAAAACTGGCGTTGATGAAATTGCAAACATCACTGGCAGTGGGATAGAGCAATTATTAAAACCTCCGTTGCCTATTCTTATTCCTACTGCTGTCATCGCAATTGCTATAATCTTCTTCTGTTGCATTTTCCAATTTCACCCTAAGTGTGCAAAGAATAGAAAAAAGCTTGCCCCCCTTTTGGCTAAGAAAGAGTAAGCAAAAAGAAAAGATGAATGTAGAGGACATGATGAAGCCCCCTCAGAGAAAGAACATTCCTTTAAAAGAATGACAAGAAGAAAGAATATATTAAAGGACATTTTGCAAAAAACTTTTGAACTGCTTTATTACATTGCAGAGTGCATTCTTATTTGATTGCTGCATAAATTTAAATGGACTTTGTCACAGTAACTTTTTGTACTTGTAATGGAAAAACACCAAACATTGCACTCCCATAGCTTATTAATTCCAGACATGTAGTGGGTTTAGAAAAGCTTGTTAAAATGGGAGATGATTTCCTGCTTGATAAAATGAGAAATGTTTGTCTGATGGGAAAGCAATTAAGACTTCCTATCTAAAAGAAAAAAAAAGAACTTTGAAAGACTACATATGGGAGGTCTTTGTCTGGTGTATCTCAGATGAATGTAGTTCTATGTTGAGTTAAGATGTTGTATGACTTTTTGTCATGTATCAGTGAAAGGATAATGTGAAATATTAAGGGATATTCTAAAAGATTTTAAGAATAATTCAGAAACAGTGTTAGATAAGAAAAAGAATAATGGATACTTTATGTTTCAAGAAGGACATATGTACCAGTGCTGATGTTCGCCTGGAATTATGCATATTGTTCACGCTTTGGCACAAAGGTCTCTCCTTTGGGAGAGTAATTCATTTATTCTTAAGACCAAAACAAAGATAAAAAAGAATAGTTGAAACATCCCTTGATATCGCACATTTAAAAGTTATCCTGTTATAAAGTCTTGCCCCTTTATCTAGCATAAGCAAATTATTAATACCCTCCACTACTACCTACCTAAGATCATTAATCAACGATGTAGCAATGAAATTAATACGAAAGAATGTAAACCATAATCAGCTTATGCTTGTTCATTATAGTGATTATAAAGATATATTAGAGAAGTTATAAATAATCAAAATGAATATGCCCCCTTTTTCCGATCAAGCCATTCTAAAATGGTGCACATTATACAATATGAGAGAAGACTTTCGAAAGAGTCCCACTACTCCGATTGAGATCATGAATATGTTGACATTAAAAATGTGGGAAATAGAAGACTGTAATCCAAACTGGAACACCACCATATTACCTCTATTAAAACCTTATTTTAAAAAATAGACAATCGTGACTCAACGCTTTTACTAAATATAACATTTATTTGACGTTGTACATATAAGTAACAAAAATTGTATTCCCATAATGCAAGAACTTAGACGATTCCTGAATAGAGGGGATCAGATTCTAGACATCTTGTTCAATTCTGAAATAACTGTTAATACATTACGCATTGCTTGTGATGAATCAAATGTCCTTTACATTGAATATGTAGTCGTCAAAAATGCAGCCGCTGATTGGTTTGAATCCCCTGAAGAAACGTATTATAAAAAACATCGTATTGCTATGATTTATGTATATGTCTCACATGTGCAAAAGACTTTACGAGAATTGATCCAAAAAGAACAAGAACTATTAAGATTAAAAACATTGCTGGCTACAGTCGAGGAAGAGCGACTTCAGGCCCGGGGTACAATGCGTATAAATGAGGACCTAGAGACCACACTTATGATATAAAATTTATTCGTGCATAGTACCTATCGTAAACATAAAATGAATGGTGAATTGCATACTGTGTCTGAACAATTTTTGTGCCGGTTGAATAATAATATTACCCATCTGCAAACACAAGAAAGAACAGTGACTAACGACATGAAAAACTTTCAAGAACTACACGAACTCTATTACGATATCCGATATGCTAGGGTATCCAACAGGGCGTCTTCTGATCCCTCTATTACCCTAGAAAAGGAATTAAAAATTATTTACGAACATTTAATATTGACCCTAAAACAATTCTGTACTCAACAAAGGAAGAGACTTCTAGATATCCATTTTAAACTCCTGAAGGAAGAGTTTGAACATCCCCAAGTCAACACTGCTACAAAAACTGAACTTAAAACCTTTCTTTCGCGTGTTATGCTTCTAATTGAACGTATTGAATTATTGCTTGTGTAAATGTTTGTTAAGAAAGTTCTGTGGATGTCCTGAGTAGTCAGCCCCCTGGCCCGTAAACGTATATAAGTCATTTTCTGGCCGGAAATGTACCGCGCTGCTCCAGGGAAGATGCAGAAACCCTGTCACCACTCCCATGTTGGGAGATACGGAGAACGTGACACCCTGAGAATGTATGTTTTGTGGCATCACTAGTAATGTCCGCCGCAAGCCGACATGAAACGAGTGCGAAATGTTCACTCTCTTGACTGCTCGATGACAAACACGGACTCCCCCTCACTTTACGAATGTGATTCATTTCATTTCACATGTATAATATTATCCAGGAACTTGTGTCAATATTGCTTTATGTTCCGCTTTGCTGTGCATGCTTGTGATATTTAGCATCAACAATATCCCCCATTTCACCTCTAGGATCATTATAAGATATGTCATAAACTGCTTTAGTTAATGTACGATCGAATAATATAGTGAGAATGAAACTTGTATGATAAATTAATCGAATGATTGTATTCCCTTATTCTTATGTGATACAACTGTGACTCAGTCGACGCTATTATAGCTGAAGTGTATTATATGTAAAATCCAGTTGTATTCCATGTATCATTGTATTATATCTTCAGTCTAAGAAAATCGTGGCCATGATAGATAAAGATTGACAAGAATCAATAATGTAACTGTTTTTGTCGACCCCCTACTATCATTGTTATATATAAAATCGAATAGAATAGAATATGAAAATAGATAATTTTGCAAATTCAGTCTAATTATCGAGCTAATTATAACCTATTAATGATTATTTTTTTGTTTTTGTGTTTAATTCTATTTGAATAAGAAAAATTTTGATAGTGATTAATAATCTGACCTGTGGTGGTAACAAGGATTTGTGGACAGAGCCCTATTTCTCGTGAGGAATCCCGGAACAAAATTGTTTGAATCGTCAATAAAGGAGAACGAATTGCGGTCGAGTTGTCGCCAATACTTGGAAATTGCACCACACAAGTATTGGTAACCACTACGCCATCACGTCGGTTAAGCTAAAGTTGCTTCAAGTTAAGTTTCTACCCTAGTAGATCTAGGCCTATCAACGACATTTAAAGCTAGTCACACTATCAGCAATCAGCTAATCTCACACTAGGCCTAATCTTAAATTCACTAGCCAAAATTGACTTTCCAAACTTAGTCTAGGACAACAGATTTTTAAATCTCGCATTTAAACTTGGAAGTTACAGTCTTTAGCATGTAAATATATTGTATTCTCGCTTGGGACAAGCGTTGGATTGCTCAGTCGAGAATTCGAAGCGAAGCGGAAGAATTTTGTGAGCAAATTTTGAAAACTTATTCGAGAAATACCCTTGCAAAATAAGCAGAGCTGGGCACCGCAAATTTAAACTCTATTCCGCAAAACTGCAAGAGGTGTTCCGCAACCTCAAATTTGCAGTGACTTCTCGCACTTCCGCAACCGCAAATGAACATTGCACTTCCGCAAACTTAGACCACATTATTTACTGTTATTTTGTCTTCGTGATGACCTTTTATATTTTTGAAGGTCAAATTTTGCCATCAACCAGACGTTAACCTCCAAAAAAAAAGGTCATCTGCTCCCGGACGTTAACCTCCAACCCAGAAAATAGGAGCGTCCACTTTTTCCAAGCGGTTTTACCGCGGTTCAGGCAACACTGCCTATTGCTTTGCGGATTTGCGGCAAATTTCAATTTTTCACCGCAAATCCGCAAATATTTGCGGTACGAAATTAGGTTTGCAAATCCGCAAATAGAAACTTGAGTTCGCAATTTGCGGATCGATTTGCGGAAGTGCCCACCTCTGAAAATAAGCAAACGCTGGCAACGTAAACCAGCCTTAGTACGTGCTTTATGCTGACAGATCAAAGTTGTTTATCTCATTTGCTTGAACGGTCAGTAGACTAATTATGCCTTAATGATATTGATTAGCTAAAAACACCTAGATAAGTAGATCAAATGTTTTTCACTGCATCAGAAACTTTTTTATTATAAAGGAAATAACGATGAATTCTGCTTATGACAGCTGGAAAATAGCATAGTGTTGAGCGGATGACCCAGCTTCTTTGGTACTTCTAACATAGCAATTTAATCAACTAATGAAATTTTGTTGAATTAGATGCATATTTTTTTCCTACAAAGAAAATCCTGCTGATGCATATTTCTCAAGGTAGGCACTTTTACTAAACCGTTTCTGACGTTAAGGTACCAGACGACATTGGCTAGATTTAAGGAGAGACCCAAACGTAAATTGCCTTAAATCATCTCCTAGCTCAGGTAAGTAAAATTATACAACGGTATATGAAGGCAATGTAATATAGCAACTTTAAAAGTCCGCCATACTAGGCATGCACACGTGCAAGATTTGTGAAGGAAGCGATTTAATTAAAACTTTGGCTCACCTGAGAATAATACCTGACACTCCTGTGAGATATCAGTATTGTTGTTATCCGGAGGTGGATATTTGGAGCTTGCATTTTCGACAGTGCAATCAATTCTATATAATCCCAAAGAATGAATACCAGATGTTATTGCTTCCGTTAAAGTTGTTTCTATGTACCGTACAGATTTCTTTCCAATTATTTCCATCGACAATGAACACGTAACACCAAGTGTTTTGTTATTGAAATACCTCTGTCCACTGCAATTTTGATACTTCCTAAATATTGGAATTGCTTTTCGTAATGTATATGTATTCGTAACATTTTTTCTGACCCACCAACAGTAGGTATAATTTTTGTCAAGAAATTTTAGAGCAATTCTGAAGTTTGGAAATCCTGATGTAACCACTCTTATACGTCCCTCATTTTTGAATGTCCGGGTATTGGGCGGATTTAAAACGTAGGGTAGAGGCAAAGTTTGCAATTGTGTAATATATATTAATCCAGCAAACACCAACAACTTCTTTATCATTCTTGAATATACCAAAGTGACTACCAAACTCAACACACCTAAACAAGCAATATTTTGTAAAACAGCTTGCCGAGCAAAAGTGTTAAACAGGGAAGCAGTTGACTTCAAATTCTTTGAATTTTGCAGCTTTGCATTTACCCATTTGGCATTTTTATGAAGTTTGTATTGATATATTTCTAATTCATTTGAAGTAATGCGTTAAGTCATTTGGAATTTAAGCAGAGTTTCGAATACACACGATTTTAAATACTTATACCCTGGCGCACCAAGTAGCGAGCGATGAGTCCAGTCCGCACAGAGTGGCCATTTAAAAAAGGGGCCGTTTTTGTCTACGAGAGTCAAAATGTTACCTGTGTCAGGTCACTGAAGTGTGAATCAACTAGTGGGAAAAATATTTTCCTTTCCACAATTAATATTAAACAGCGTCTGCTAAAAACACAAAATTCTACTATCAACAAAAATCATTTGCTTGATCAGAAATTGAGAAAGCAACATTTGCTTGCACACGGGGAAGGGATGGCGGGAGGGGGGGGAGGGAAGTAAAATCCCACGCTGTGCCAATGTATGCATAAACCTTTACATTTACAATTTTCAAATTTGCACGTAAGTTTTCTAAGTCGTTTGAATTCATACATGTACCCGTTTAAAATTTACATTAACTTATAACATCAATTAGTACACATTTCAAACAACCAAGAAGTTTTTCATTTATTTATTTTACACATGCATTAACACTTTTGAAGTTTTGTAAAGTTTTGAAATTCAGATTTTGAATTTGAATAAAGTTTTGCATTTACATACTTTATATTTGCATAGTTTTATTCATTTTAAATATGCATAAACTTTGGTGTAAGATACTTTGCGCGGCTCCTGGTTAGCCCCAATATCCTACATAGAACTGCAACGAAACGCGCCGGTTCACCCTCAACCCCTCAACAGCACGACAGTTTTATTGTCTCTTTCACGAATACAAGCACATTAAGCGGATGAACGAAAGCGGTTTCTGAAAACATAAAACAAAATTCAACACCAAAACAATCTCACACGAGCACAAAACTTACATACCGTTTACTTTTGAACCAGGATTCCTTGTTGTTACTGCTAGCCGTTCAAGTATTAACTAAACTGAAAACTGATATCTTTACATGAAGTTGGTCGCACAAAAAAGTAATTAGGCATAGAAACGTTCCGATAATTTCACTAAATGTGGCGTTTAAGGTGTGCGTGATTACATGATAGTAAGTCTTGACATGTGTGGAACAATAGCTTGAATGGCTCGGGTTCGAGGCTCAGTAGAACAGGATACGTCGTAGCATACCCCCGGGCAAAAATTAAATAGATGTTACATTTTTCGATTATACAGTCGTATCATTAATTTGTACACAAATCACATTTCATCGGAATTTAGTATCAAGTGCAACTTTGAAATGGGTTGTTTTAAAAAAGTGATACTCGTCTTTATATTTACAGTTCGTACTAGTCAGTGAAGGTCTCTACTACGCGGTCTATCGTCCACTTGGAACAGGGAAGGAAATCATCGTCGATGAGCACAATGTCTTCTAATCTAAGATTTCGACGCCTTTGCTGCCATTTTTGGCGGTAAGTAATATTTGGCAAAAACTACCTCACCCAGCGTCGCCAAAATTCGTTAGCTAGATACCGAGTTTGGGCCCATCGTCGCCGCGCGTAAGAGTCTTTTTTGTCAAACAGTCCTGGCGGCAAGTTAACGCTGCCTCGTAACAATAACAAATGGTTGGGTGTTAAGGGTTCATTAGTTTGGGTGGATAGCAAATGGTTGTTAAGGGTTCCGGATTAAAGGTGATGAGAACAAGTGGTATTGAGTTAAGAACTGATTCAACTTCAGTCATCAATGTGTTCAGAACTTCA
The DNA here is from genome assembly GCA_963675345.1 of Trididemnum clinides. Lineage (NCBI taxonomy): Eukaryota > Metazoa > Chordata > Ascidiacea > Aplousobranchia > Didemnidae > Trididemnum > Trididemnum clinides. Next base: position 19,822,052 of record OY776284.1, on the reverse strand, counting down.
TCAGTGGCAACTTTTTCTTTCATCAAGGCACACAGAATGCGCCGCGTCAAGCGAATTAGTCTTTTCCAGGCACCTCCAATGTGGCTTGCAGCAAGAAGATTAAATGACCATCGAACTTCATGTTGACGATGATAATCATGAAGTTGTGACTGGTTCCACAATTGCAGCGAATCTCGAAGGATTTTCTCCGCCCCCACAAAGTTCCTACCGTTGTCGCTGTATATTTGTTGTGGCTTTCCTCTGCGAAACATGAATCTTCAAAGAGCTTGTAAAAAATAATCAGTTGTTAAGACTATGAGCTACTTCAGGTGAACAGCGCGCATGGATAAACATGTGAATATGCATCCATAACGTTTTCCTTGGCTTCGGCTTTGCTTCGCAAGAAAAGGTCCAAAGTAGTCAATGTGAAAAGGATGGTCTAAGGGGAGATCAGCCATCAAGTGCTGACCGGCAGGAGCATTTCGTTTTTCGCAAAACACACAGTTGCCAATCACCCATCGTACTGTCACACTATCTTTCACAATCCAGTACGACTGCTGCAAAGATGCCCAGGTGTGGCCCACCCCTGAATGGCCTACCAATTGGTGATGATGTAAGATCAGAAGCTCTGTCAAGTGCGAGTCGCTTGGTAGTTACGGGATGCCGAACAAAGCAGTCGACTGGTGCTTTGTCCAAACTTCCTCCAACGCGAAGGACTCCATCAACAAGAATTGGTTTGACTGCACCAATCAACAGCCGCCTCAACTTGGTGGTGTGGTACCCGACCCCGTTTGAGTTGGATCGAAATGACTGTTGGCCTTCCCGAGGGTCCCATGTACTCCGGGCACTCCCCTTTATTTTTTCGCTATGCTGCTTCCTGAACAACCGCAGTAGGGCAGCTCACAGCTTTAAAATCGATCGCCTGTTTTCACTGTTTCTTTTCTCCTGCCCTTCTTCGTCTCCTCATTCTCCTTCTCTTGATGAGTGGTAATGTTTATCCCAACCCTGGCCCCATGTTTTCTTGCTCTGCATGCGCTGGAAATGTGACCTGACAGGGCAAGTCAGTGCAATGCCGCACTTGCTCCAAATGGGTCCATCTAAGATGCTCACAAGTTTTCCTCTCCAAATTCAGAGCTCATGGCAGCTCTCACTCTTGGAACTTACCCCCCAGCCGTAACACTCTGACTCTCTCCACGGACTCCTCCGACACGTATACCTCCACTGTACAATCTGGCCCCACTCTACTAATGCTGCACTCTCTCCCCAACCTCGTCTTCAAGCCTCCTATCCCCCATCTGCCCATTTTACATCTCCCTCTGCCCCCTCACCACCGTCCCTTGCATCTGGCTGTTCTTCTGCGCCTCCTGCCTCCTCTCCTCCCCCTGACTCTCTCAGGGTTCTTTAATGGAATGCTGGAGGTCTTTAAGCCAGGAGCACTGAACAACTTCACTTTCTCTCGTCCCATTTTGTCGACGTTATCTGCATCCAGGAATCCAATCTTAACTCATCTTCCTCTATACGAATTCCTGGATTCTCTACTCTCCGCTCTGATTGCACCCACTCCCAATCTGGCATTCTCTCTCCTGATAACATGCATGCTAGCGGCGGCATTGCCATTTTGGTCAGGCAGGGCCTATCCTTTTCTGAACTTTCTAACTCATCTTTTTCTTTGCACCATCCCTACTGTGATTATGTAGGGATCAACATCTCTCTTAACAACTCCTCCTCGCTGTTATTTCTTAATATGTACACCTCTCCCCCTTTTCGCTCCTCCCCAAGGGATGGCTCAACCGACTCCTTTTCTCTCTCCATTCTTTTCTCCTCCAGAAATCTCTTCATTCTGGGGGACTTCAATGCCATCACCCCCTCTGGGACTCAAGAGGTACTTCCGATTCCTGTGGGGAGGAAGTATTCAACTGAGTCATCTCCTCTGACCTCCTCCCCCTCAATGACCCTGACACACCTACCCTTCTCCATCGCTCCTCCCCTGACATCTCCTGTGCTCCCTTTTCTCCTGCTTTTTCCTGGTCCTGGGAGGTGCTTCAGGACCTGGGTTCTGACCATCTACCAATTCTTCTATTCGTCCCTCTCTCTCCGGCTTATCGCCCCAATGAGCATCCTTCTTCGTTCAATTTTCAGAAAGCTCGCTAGGATTTACTTTGTCTCTTACATTGACTCTCACTGTCCTTCAGCAGGGGAATACTCGTTTTATTCTCTTTTCTCTGCTGCTGCTCTCTTTACCTCTTTGGCACTGAATGCGGCCAAATCTTCCATTCCTTTCGGCCGCATCAAACGCCATCCTAAGGCCTGGTGGTCTGCTGAGGTGGAAAGTGCGGTTAGTGAAAGACGCAAGCTTTTCGCGGCCTCTCACAGAAGTGATGAAGATCGCCAGGTTTACATCTCCGCTTCTCAACGCACCTCATCAGTCATCGCCAAGGCCAAAGCTGAGGCATGGCAGACGACTTGCTCTTCTCTTTCACTTAAATCTAACCCTAAATCTGAACACTCTCTTCTTCGCTATATCGCTGGCTCTCCTTCCTCCTCTCCTAACTTCCCCAACTGTTCTTCCCCGAGGGAATCGCCTTCGGTCTTCGCCGATTACCTGGTCTGTGCATTCCTTTCTTTCCATCTGGAAGACATCTTCTATTATTCTCATCCACAAGATGGAAAAGCCTCTCGACTCTCCTGCTTCATTCCGGCCTATCTCTCTCACCTCCTTTGTCTCAAGGCTTTTTGAATGCATCATTCTATCTTGTGTACTCTTCTTTCTGAAATCTATTTCCATTCTCTCTCCGCGCCAGTCCGATTTCGACCCTGGAAGGGCTACTCCAGATCAAATTCTGTACCTTTCTCAGTCCATTTTGAATGGGTTTAACAAACCCAGGCCGGGCTCTGGACGATCCTCCCTACTATCGATTTCTCTACAGCTTTCGACTCTGTCTGGCATCCCGCGCTTTTCCACAAACTCATTTCGACTGGCTTCCCTCCATGCTTTGCTTGTTGGACTCAATCTTTCCTTTCTGACAGGCGCGCTTGTGTGGTTTTTCGAGGTGTTTCACAAGGATCCGTTCTTGGCCCTGTACTTTTATCTCTCTTCATTAATGATATTCCGGCTTCTCTGCCTTCTTCTGTCAGCTGCTCTCTCCACGCTGATGATCTGGTCATTTGGTCCTCCTCCCCCTTGATCCCCACAGCGGTGGAGGCCACACAAGGAGCTCTGTTTCAATTGGAACGCTGGTCTGAGTACTGGTGTCTTCCTCTCAATCCGAGAAAATTTGAGGCCTCCTTCTTCTCAGTGAATCCCCACCAAGCTCACCTTCAGCCCAATCTTCTCTTACTCGGCTCCCGCCTTCGTTTCAACCCCACTCCAACTTTTTTAGGGTCACCTTCGACTGCCCTTTTTCGTATTGTAAACATGTATTTTCGCTGAAGGCCAAGTTTTCCCACGTCTAAAGACCTTACGCTGTATCTCTGCTTCCTCATGGGGCGCCTCTAAGGAGTCCCTCTCTGTTTTGTATAAAGCTTTTCTTCGGCCCCTTCTCACTTATGCTTCACTCAAATGGTTTTCTTTCCCAAGCGCTACCAATATCACCAAATTGGAACGCTTCCATCGAGCAGCCAGTCGAGCCATCACTGGTCTCCCCTATCCCACTTCTTCTCTTCGAGGCTTCTTTACCTCGCCTACGAGTCACCCTGACTTATTTCACTTATTCATCTTATGAGCGGGTCCTTCGTCTCCCAACTTCCTTTCCTTCCTTGACTCTCTCCCCCATCATGATCTGGTACTCTGGACTGACGGCTCTGTTCGATTTCTACTTGGAGAGGACGGCTCCAGCGTCCTTGCCAACTGCTCTCTGTGGCACTGAGGCCATTTTTTCCTTTTCGGTAGGCCCAGTATGTTCAAGGTTTTCCGCTGAAACCTGCGCCATTCTGCACGCTCTTTGCTTGTCTCGGCAGCACCAACAAGTCTGCCATTTTTCTTCTCTTCTCTTACTATCTGACTCTCGTTTTGTTCTCACCACCCTATCCTCTCCTCCATCTTTCCTCTTATCTCAAACTCTGTGGCAGATCTGGCAGGGACTGTCTTCTCTCTCCTCCTGCTTCATCAGATTACAATGGATCCCCAGACACTTGTTTCTCTCGAGGAACGACGCGGCTGATGAGCTGGCCAGACGGGGAGCGCTACTTGCGTCCTCCGCAATCTCTTGTAGTCTCTGTTCTCTTATCTTTCGTATTCACTCTTGTCTTTTTTCAGACTGGAGGCGTGCTATCTTATCGAAATTTTTTGACAAACAGGTTCCCTCAAGGTCTTACATGTATAGTAATGCAAGAGGCTAGCGATGCACATAGCAAAACTGCAGACAGTGAGACCTTGTGACCACTAGGCTGTGACAGCACTATTGTTCTAGCAGTTGCTAGACTTAGTGCACCTGCGACAACCGCCACTCATTCACGAGTGATACAGGTTCCTCAATTTTCACTGAGGAACTTGTGCTCCCTCGTCATGCTTGCTGTGTCCTCTCTCGTCTTTGCTCCAACGGACACAGCCTTCTTTTCGGTTCTTATCTCTCTAGGATTGGTAGAACCGAGAATCCTTCTTGCAGCGCCTGTGGACACTCGTCCCATGACATCTCACATCTCATTTTGCACTGGCCAGCTACGGACTCTTTACGCCGCTCACTCTTTGGCTACTCTCTGTCTCTCTATGACCTCCGGTCCAGACCCTGGGGTGTTGCCCGGGTTCTGGGGCTCTATGGTCTTCCGCCATGCCCCCATTCCTCGGAAGGGGTCGGGTAAACAACAACACAATTGGTTTGATTTTCAGTAGGTAGCGAGAAAAAGAGCCTCTATGTAAACCGTCGTTAATTACACAGCTAATTATGGCGGAAAATTATCTTTCCTGGATATATTTAATCAAACATAACTTTGCATTTTGCAACTTGTTTACAGACAACGCTGAACGGTCAAATCTAGAGTTATTGTTTTTAACCTTTAAATGTAAAAAGCTTTTGCATCGAATTAGCCAAGCTACTTATTTTTTTTAAATCTATCAAACGAGAAATAACGGTTGATTAAGGTTTCGATTGGACACGGCTTAGTTTTGCTTACGTAGCAAGTGCTTTAGCTATAGAAGGAAAGGATAAAGATTACTTGGTAGGTCAAGAAGTGATGGAGGTGGTTCTGGCCAAATTTCCTGAGAAAGCAACAAAAACTTTGGACCATTCAACCAAGTTTTGGAATTCAAGAATGCTTCCATAGTGATTGGTCTGGTGGTAATACCGGCAGGATTGACATTCGGGGGAATGTATTCCCAGTCGGAGACATCAGTATGACGTTCAATGATGGACGCTCTATTAGCGACAAACACTGGAAAACGTTTCCTTGAGTTGTGAATGCTGTGAAGCACAGCAGTAGAGTCGCAATCTGTAACTCTTTTCAAAGCAGTATGTCTAATCTCACCAAGAAAATAGTTGCTGTGAGTTCAAGTCTTGGTATGCTGATTGTTCTCTCAGGAGCGAGTCTGGATTTTGCTATAACCAAAGAACATTGTATCCTACCGTGACCATCCACGACACGAAGATGACTGCAGGCACCATATGCATTTGCAGAAGCATCAAAAAAATGATGGAATTTGTAGGAGATAATTCTACCAAATTCGATTGGTTTGTAGCACCTGCTAACAGTAAATTATTGTAATTGAGTTAATATCTAAAGCCATGCTTGCCACTGCACTGCTTCTGTATTTGATATATCATCATCCCAGTTCAATCCTTGCTTGCAGAGATTTTGAAGCAAAATATTGAGCTTCAAAATAATAGGGGACACAAACCCTAAGGAATCAAACAAAGAGCTAAGAGTCGACAAAATGCCTGGGAGGGTTAAGGAGTGTGGTTTTATGTTTACTCTTAACTCAAAAACATCCTTTTTAATGTTACATCTTATGCCCAGAACCCGTTTAATAGAGTTGTTGTCAAGATCAAGGTTTAGCATTAGGGTAGAACGTTCTGGACCCGGAACAGCCTGCAAAACAGATGAATCATTAGATGACCATTTGGTTTCCGCCCTTCTGTAGCAGTTACGAAAGTTGAGTAACAATTTTTACGCCTTCTTCTACAGACGAAACAGAACACAAACAATCATCCACATAAAAGTTATGGTGCGTTACATTAGATATATCAGGATCAAATTCACTTCCGTAGTCGTGAGCTGCTTGTCGTAGACTAAAGGCGACACAGCTTGGTGAAGATGTGACACCAAGCAAGTGTACCATCATCTGGCGGACCTCAGGTGTTGCTGAAAGGTCGCCTTGAGGCCACCACAAGAATCGCAGAGCGTGGCAATGCAAAGGATCGACACGAACTTGATGAAACATGGATTCTATGTCGGCGGTGATTACACTTGTTTTTTCCGAAAGCGGATGATGACACCGATGAGATTGTTGACTAGATCGGGACCTTGCATAAGAGCACCGTTCAGGGAAACACCTTTGGACTTGGACAAACACCACTCGGAGTTTGGATGGCTTCTGGGGGTTTAGCACTGAGTGGTGCGGCAGGTACCATTTTGTGGCATTAGTATTGACTTTATCAAGCGGAATTTTTCGAGCCGGTCCTATTTTCAAATACAGCTCCATAACGTCGGTGTATTTTTGGTGAAATGCTTTATCGTTTCAGAAACGCCTTTTCAGACATGCTAAACGCCTCTCGGAAACGCCTCGGTTGTCGCACGGCAGAACAACGTTTGGTCTCCATGGCAATGGAAGAATATAATGCTTTCCTTCTTGTTTGACCGATTGCTTCATCAGGTTGAAAACAATTCTGTGTTCTCTAGAAGGCACGTCTAATACCGACGTTGCATTACCGAAATCGATCTCCAAAAGACTTTCAATTTTGCGATGCACAGTGTCCTTTGTTACTCTAACAAAGCTTGTTGAGAAGTTGTTCGTAGTAGACAAAGAAAGTGATGGTCCAAGCAGTGACCATCCTAAGCGAGTCTCTACTGCAATCGGTTGACCTTTACAACCCACACGAATGTCTCGAGTGCAGAAAATTTCAGGGTTATCTGCTCCCATAAAAAGAGTGACCGTCGCACCATGAATATGTGGGAAACTTAAGGTCCTTTAAGTGACTAAACCTATTGAGATCAATTTTTGAAGCAACAGGGTTAGGAATAGGCACTTCACTCACTGAGAACACAGCAGGAAGAACAAAGTTTTCATCATCATTCAGCGAAGAAATTGAGAGAGACATTGATACCACTATGAGCTTTGGTACCAGTAAGAGTTTGAAGCGTGAATTCATTAGCATCTCGACGCAACTCAAGAGCTTTCACGAGAGCTCTGCCGCAAAAAGAATGAGTAGACCTTTGTTCTAGAAAAACATAAGTAATCACACTCTTGGTTCCAATGGTAACGTTTACTGGAACCACATACATATATACATTCTGTAATGATTTACCATTGCATTTATACACTCCACTCAGAGAACAGAAAGTGCTAGAGGAGCTTTCTGCTTGAGAAGATGCAGAATTAGAAACGTTAGGGCAAAGAGAGTCGGAAGTGTTAATGCTGGAAGGTGTAAATCTTTGCTTCCATGGATGAAGCAGAGTGTGGTGAAAAGTTCCAGTACAACCGGTAACTGAGCACATATTTTGCTTAGAACAAGAAGATGCGCAATGATTCAGGCTTAAACACTTGTAGCATAACTTACGTCCCTCAATAAAGCTGGAACTTTTGGCAAGGGGAGTGGCCTTCAACTCGGGGCATTCAAGAAGTTTGTGAGAAGGACTCTTACTGAAGAAACAGGCATAACGGTCAGATTGTTGAGGATTTTGAGTACGCGAAACGTTTACATTGTGTGAGTAGAGTGCAGATTTCCGACGATCACCATATTGCGAAGTACTAGAAGAATGAGTCTCAAGACGCGCTCTAGAAAGTGTACCAAATATTCTCCCTCCATACGGTGAATTCGCTTCCACTGACAATTTTATAACGAAAGAAACAAGATGAGAAAAATCTGCTATCTGACCTGGTTGAGCTTCTACAATCTACAGCAACAAATTCCTTTACCCACAATCGCCGGAATTCAAAGTGAAGTTTGTTGATGAGCCGAGTCATGACATCCAGAGTGTTCAGGCTTCCGAAGTAACTTATGCCTTGCAAAGTAATCTTAGTTTTTTCTAAAAGATCTGAAGAACAATTAATGCTTTCTAGATCATCAAGTTTTACTGCCTTTGCATTTTTGAGCCGCTGTTCACAGACATCGACTATTATACCCGTCGACCGTGCTCTCGTTCAAGCTGGCCCATTGCTAATGTATAGCTTTCACTTCCTATGTGGGAGAAATGGTTCAATTTTTCTTTAACATTGGATTCGCAATGCTGAAAAAGATAACAAAAAAGCATCTCACTATCCGTTACTTTAGGTTTAACGTGCTTTTCAAAGTTAGTTCTGAAGCTCGTAAAATTAAGCTGGCTTAAGCGGAACTTTACAAATTCGGGTCAGGGCAATCGTCTTTATGAAAAACACAAGATGTGACCTGAGGGTGTGGGGCGCACACTTGTGGATTACAAATGGGAACGAAAGGCCCAGGAAGATTAGCAGAGTAATAATTTCCTGGCATCCCATGCAAATGAAGTGAACCGGGAGGCTTGTACCCACTTTGGCTTAAAGCGTTATTTATTACTGAGGATGATACATATGTAGAAGACAAAAAGGTGATATTGACATCGTATAATGACGTAGGACGATTACTTGAAGGGATGATGTAATAAACATTTTCATCAAATCTAACCCGAGGAGCAGTAATTGTTGCTAAAGTAGAAGTAAAGGATTTGGGAAAACTTAAGTCATACCCACAAAAGGTGTAATTAAATTGATTTTCAGCTTGTTCACTACCTCGAACCAACGCTGAACCGGACTGCTGATTAGTATGATGGAATTTTGTCTCTTTCACGAATACAAGCACATGAAGCGGATGAACAAAAGCGGTTTCTGAAAACATAAAACAAAATTCAACACCAAAACAATCTCACTCAAGCACAAAACTTACATACCGTTTACTTTTGAACCAAGATTCCTTGTTGTTACTGCTAGCCGTTCAAGTATTAACTAAACTGAAAACTGACATTTTTACATGAAATTGGTCGCACAAAAAAGTAATCAGGCATAGAAACGTTTCGATAATTTCACTAAATGTGGCGTTTAAGGTGTGCGTGATTACATGATAGTAAGTTTTGGCAGGTGTGGAACAATAGCTTGAATGGCTCGGGTTCGAGGCTCAGTAGAACAGGACACGGCGTAACATTTGGTATTTAATGAGAATGTAAAGCGCGCATTTTAGTTCTTTTTCGCCGAATGAGCTATTTGTTGTAAACATTATTCAGGAAGATGCATATACAGGTTACACTGCGTTAGCTCCCACGATCGGTTTGCAAGTCTTCAGTTAGACTGGGGTCATCACGACGGGTAGAGTGCTTGGCCCCACCACCTGTCTGCCACATAAAGATGGAGGCATCCCGTTCAGTGCCTTGCCCAAGGAATCAACAAGCAAGCTTGCCGGCTTGTTCTCCACACTATCCTTATTTTGCTGAGCGCCAAGCAGGGAAGCGGTGAATACCATTTTTTAAAAGTCCTTTGGTATGAATCGAATTGGGAAATGAACCCCAGGTCTACCAACTGAGAAGCGGACGCTATACAAACTAAGCCATCGCGCCGATGCATTTTAGTTTAGCTGCAACAACGGTCTACAAATGGGAAGTCTGTAAAGTGAGAGGTGCACAATTAGTGATCCATAGAAAAAGTGGTTCCTGATCAATCTTTGTATCGTTTCAACAGACATGTTTCGATTAGTGATAAACTTTTCAGTAAAACGAGAGACAAAGATGTCACCTGATCACCACCTGATCATCACACGATATGCAGTTTACATCTAATACAATCATTCCTGTTACCCAGGGCTGCGCACTCGATCGATTTTATTCCAAGTTCAAGTTTAGTATGACTTTACAAATCGGATTTTAACATCGAGTTCTGCATTTTTAGTTTGACTAATTCAAGTTTGATTGCAGCAAAAAGTGCCGACATAAAAATCAAAGTTTAAGGTGTACACACAGGTTATGATAACTGAGTGTGTATGTCCGAAAACGGTGGTCTTTCTCAAAGACAAACCAAGAAATAATCCGACTGCTATCGCTACAGCCGCTGGCAGACGGTGCCCGCGCAAATATACCTAATGAGATAAGTAGTACTAGCAAACGCCTCTTAAGATTATATTTCCACTTTATTTTTCTTTCCTTGGTTCTCGCCAGTAGTATTTCTACAGCATGAAACTCCAGAATATTCTTAGATTTTCAAAATTGCATAAAGAATAAACTTCAATCGACTGATTTTTTTGTAGGGGTATTCAAGTTCATCCAGTATATTTTTCCACTTTTAGTTCGTGTTTTGTAAATTACAGAGCTTTTTGAGTTTGAGTTGAAGTTAGAATTTGCATCCATTATATCGCCAAAACGTCACCGCAAAAATTTGAAATGTTACAGAGTTAAATGGTAGCCCTTGTCTTATGCTGAACTAAAAAAGCTTTTGCAAAATGCAGCTGATCAGAGAACAAAACTTTTCAGCTGCACAGATGATCTTGTACGTGAATGGCTGTTGTCCAAAACAGCATTTCTTGTTTCAGCTACCAGAGTGTGTGGTCAAAAATATATTGGGGGCTATTCAAGCAAAGAAAGTTGCTTCCTAACAATTGGCGCAGGGTAACTTTCCATTTACTTAGCGAGTTTTACCTGCTTGAAACATATAATTCTAATAATTTTAAACTGAAAAGACAATATTTTCTAGACAACTAGTTATGATCTAACAAAGTGTTCTGTTGATGGTCTACAAAGCGAAGCGGCGAGAAGACATGCGGTTTGCTGATGCGAACATCTGATTTGCACATGCGCAATAGATTTGTACGCGACGTCAATGTCCGATATTGTAATTTTTGACATGATTTTTTTCAAATTATTTTTGGTTTATTATGGTGCCAATCTCAGATATTATTTTGCAGACTTGTTAGCTAGTATTTAAGGCTACTCTGTTTAATTTTGTGTAGGTTTGCTTGGCTTCAATTTCTGTTGAGTTACTGCGTATCAAAAAGTGCTTAATTTTTTGGGACACCGGATGTACTGGTGACATTCCTTACTCATCAGCCCATAAATATTGTTGCGCAGGTAATTTGACCATCTGTTTAGCTGAGGTCAGTTGAGAAATGTAAAAGCAGGTCTGTCAAAAGACGCATGCTGACAATTAGTGAATACCTGCAATTGTGTAGTTGAACTTGACCGCGGCAAACCTACTACAGAAGCCCTCTATCTTAACAGTAAGAAAACCAAACTTGAGCTAAGTGTGTCAGCATGGGAGACCGCTCTTACGGCCCACGGCCAAAATATCTTGGTGTTAAGCTGGGCCGGCAACTGATGTTTAAACGAGACCTACAGATTGTCAGAAGCAAAGCATTTGCTTGAAACAGTTTCCTCGGATGCCTGGCCAATATTTTGTGGGTGGCCATTCAAGCTAATGCTACAGCTCTGGCACTTGTTTGTGACGTTTCTTAGTATGCCTCACGAGCATAACGTATAAGTAAATCGACAAACAAGTTGGATGTTTCTCTGAATCGCACTCTACAAATCCCCATTGAATATTTTCGATTAATTGTAAGGAATTTTAGACCAGTAATGGCATATATAGCTCCTACCATTCCACGAGGGATCGATTAAACCTGAAGGCATGTCAAGTATTAATGAAGCTAACCATCTCTACAGAGTTATCACAACACAAAACGTAAATTCCCAAAGCCTTGTTTGTTTTTGTCCATTCTCAAGTGAAGCAACTGCCTTGGTGAAAACCAGCTTTGAGATCAATTCGGCAAGACTTGACAAACTGTGCTATCCACCCCAACCAGTTTAGGGGCGTACCCAGAAATTTCAAAGAGGTCTGGCCGCAATCCAAATCTTAGACAGTCAAAACTTTTTTGGTGGGACAAGCTTTTTCGCTTGTATCAGCATATGCAGGGCTTCGCCTCCCAACCTGTGCGTTTTGTTACATTCCAGCATTTCATACTTTGATTTTCATTGTAGGCTATTGATGTAGCCCTTGGTGGTTTTCTGCGTTTGCCCAATGCAGCAGTTTAACGCTACATTTTATTCATCTCGGACTCCAATAGTCCATATCATAAAAAATGTCAAAACAAAAACAAAGCACACACACACACACACACACAAGCAATCAATTATACCCATATAGTTCCGCCCGCTGAAAAAATCAAGTGGTGCAACCAGCATTAGCTTAAATCTGTACAGTGGCATTTCATGAAAAACCACACTAAACACATGAATAAGGAATTAAAAGATGTGCTATATTCCAAGTACTTTCGAGGTATTGCATTGGAAATGGGGTTCTGTAGGAAGTAGTCACAGGCCTACTTGACCAGCATTCTCAAAAGAATCCAACTAATCAGGGAATTGGTCTGTATGCTTTTTTGAAAAATATCAGCATGGTAGACTATTGTTTTGCCACAGCACAGTAGCGAGAGTAATCACACAAATCTCTTTTGGGTCCCCATCCCTTTTAATACTATAGTAGAGTGGTCACTAACATTATTATTTTACTTAAAAGCAACCTAAAACGCCATTGTTCTTGTGCTAAGGAAACATATTGTCTTACATTACACCAATACGGTATTTCAAATATTGTTTTATTCACCCAATATGAATTTTGAAAAAACTATGAAAATATAAGCTAAAACTACTAAGCTACACCTACAACTTTATATTTTGGTAATCTTTCAATGCGCTTGTTCTTTTAGTTTTGTCAACATGGGCTGCTAAACCAACACTATCTATATATTAAGGCAGTGGCTATTTCGCCGTCGACGGCAATTTTCCCTTGGAATCTATTTTGCCGTGATCATTCACGTGTGTTTATGTAGCCAAAATTGTGGTGTAGTGGATAGAGCGCTGGTCTTGAGATACCAAGGTATCGGGTTCGAATCTCATCTGGCCAGGGCTTGAAAAGAAAGGCAGTGTACACTGAAGGGGCAGGCCCAGTATGTAAATGTATGGGGCAGTGTACACTGCAAGGGAGTGTGCAGGGTGGGGGATAGACCTGGGGGAGCAAAATTTTTTTTTTGGTTTTTAAAATTGACCAATCAGATACGACCAAAAGTCACATGTTTAGTACGTCATTAAGATTGACCAATCACAAACAACTCACGGCAAAATAGTCTCTGAGGATAAATTGCCGTCTACGGCAAAATAGCCACTGCCATATATTAAAGTCAGCATACGAATATTGATGTGTGTGCAACTTGTTTACGAACCAGGGTTGTGGAGGCACAGCCAAAATCGCACGACTCTAACTCCACCCTTTGCAAAAAATGGTTAGCCAAACAACCTATAACATTATAACCTTACTATTAGGTAGAGCAAGTCTTACCTTGCTGTCACAGTGCTCGATAATGACCATGATTAAACCTAAACGTTTATAATTTAAAACACTACACGTCAGGATAAAACAATAAAACCACCACAGCTGTTTCGCCAAGCGGCTCATCAGGTAGCAACTGTCTATATCCTTACTACTATGTTTATTTACTCAAGAATGAAAATGTTTTCTGTATGCACTTTGACGCTGCTTAGGTTTCAAATATGCCTGAACGCTTATTTTAAAAGTTCTGCAGCACCCTCAAAGAATGTAAATAACTTGTTTCTTGCGCTTACAACTTGCAAAAAAACATCTTTTTAAAGTTTGGCAGGGAACTTATTTTAGTTTGCTACGCCACCAATCTGATACCGGCAGCCTATGCTAAATAGTAGTCTAGTAGCTTAGTAAACCGGCTTGCCGGCTATATGTTTGATTGCTAGCACCTATGTTTTAGCTTCCAGCCTAGGCTAACACTCGGTTATACAGCAGCTTAGACCTTTTGTACTTTCCACTAAAGTTCCTGTGATAAACTACTTGTCTGAAGTTCTTTTTTGAGCAACTTGCTTGAACTATTACCTACTGGTAATTATTCCATCTTAGCGCTGCTGGCCTGTACGCTAAGTTTTGATATTATCTTTGACAAATCGGTATCAACACTGCAGAACTTGTAACAGCGACTGGTTTGTCAATTAATTTTTCTCCTAACATGCTTGTTTTTGTTTGTTACGTCATAGTCATAAATTGGAGTGAATGAATCTCACAAAATATTGAAGTTAACGACAAATCGTGAGCTATGAAAATAGTAAAAGTTTTTTACAAATAAATTTATTATACACTATTTTATAGGGGGTGACCACGGTTCCAGCGCCCCCCTCCCTGGTTTGTCCGTGCAGTTTAATGTAGAACAAGCCCGTTCTGCTTTTTTTTTGATTTGGAATTTTCCTTAGACCATGAGTAGCAGCAAACTGCTTGCAAACTGCAGTTGGGCACTTTCAATAGTTTCATGCATAAGTGGGGGCTTTTTTAATCGTCTCATGTTGTCGAACGGCTTTTTCAATCGTCTCATGTTTAAATGCCCTACGGCTCACAGACTGCAAATCACAGTTTGCTACACCGCTTTGCTACATTCTGGGGAGGTTTCAGTCCCAAAGGTTCTTTACTATGATAAACACGCTAGAGAAATCGGCCAAAATAAAAAATTTGGTTTCAACCTTTAATTTTTTGTGTGTCATGATGGCGTAATCAAGAAATGAAATAAAAATTATGTCAAGTGTAGACTAAACACTTAGCATATATTTTATTTAACAACTTCAACTCTTCTGCTACTGCAGCTTCAGCAGCGATTCTATATCTAAGCATAGACAGTTTTGACGAAATTTGTAAAACGTTTGTATTTATGCGTTCAAATTCAAATCCCTTGGATATCCTTACAAAAAAGGTTTTTGCAGCTTTAAAACTTGCTTACTTTTTTAAGTTCTTCTTGCAGTCGCGAGCATACGATTTCAAAAGTAATTTTGAAAAACATTTGTTATTTATCAACTTGTTATTGCAAACCATTTACTTTCACATAAACGAAAAAATTCAATCGATGATTATGATAGTCTGATATTGTTAAACGTATTGTTCTTCATAAACATGGTTTGTTACCACACAAGTGGAAGAAAACGTCTTTGACATCTAGCCAGCTCATTAAGGGAAAAAATACAAATGTTGCGACAAATACAGTAGACGCCGCTTAATATCGCCACCTTCGGACCAGACCATTTTGGTCGTAATATCCGAATAGTTATGAAAACCGCAGGCGCCATAACAGCTCCTGAATCGACGCTGTAAGCCAGCGGTTACCAAACTATGGGTCACGACCCACTGGTGGGTCGTGGGCGTAATTTCAGTGGGTCGCGAAATTCATTCAAAATTTAAATTACTGCATGCTTTGTCTCAAATAATTTAAAAGTGAATTAATATCTTGAATAGATGTTTGTTTTAATTGTACTTTTTTCAAGTACTTTGAAGTACATGCAGAATTATGTGGGATCCGAAAATTTATGTTTTGAAAAGTGGGTCGTGACTTGAAAAGTTTGGAAACCACTGCTGTAAGCCACAAGAAGTCCAAATACCGTCAAATTCATCGTTTATTCGAAATAACAGTGTGACGTTGGCAGTAAAACAAAGTACAGTACTGTAACACTACAAGTAACGGTAAAATTTAGTACAGTGTGTAACAATATGTTGAAAAGGCGAAGTTATAAATGCGTGGCAGGAAAAATACTGTACTGCAACAAGAAATATGGAGAAAATGTTGATCATATTATCCGAAATTTGGTCATATTAAACGGAGAATTTTAAATGGAGAAATTCCGAACCATACCAAATTGATCATAATAAGCGGCTGGCCATATTATCAGTGGTTATAATAAGCGGCGCCTACTGTACTTAAATTCTCGGTGTGTTTAGGTATTATGCAATATGGCCAAGCAGTTCTGGGTTTGGCTTTGTTGATGCTTCAGCTTTAAATTATGGCTTGCAACAATATATATAGATGGGAGCTGAATCAAAACTGTAAGATCAATTTACAATCTCTAGTTCTTCATTCCACATGTGTTTGAACAAGTTCTTATTATCTCTGAAAATAAAATTCTGATAAATGAGTTTTGAGAATGCAATGTTACTTTAATCCTCATCCTACCAACACTTTTTACACCTTAATCTTACCAAGTGGGGTCCAAACGGACCCCAGTGGAAATGTCGCGGTTATCATTACAAAACTGGACTTCTTTTGTTACAAACGTTTGTATTTCTTACGAAACAAATTCATAGACTTCACAGAACATTAAAATAAGCTTGCGTTGGTCTGAATCAGAGCTGTACTAAACAAATTGTCCGAGAAAATGTGTTTTCGAAACTAATGCAAGAGTGACAACACAATGTTTTCTACAAATACGCACTTTCTCCAAGACCTCAATCAAGTTAAATTGTTTTGGCATAATTAGACACTTTTACAAAATTATTCTTTTGATAGTGTCACTTTTGCTGACATTCAACAAAGACTAGTTGTTGTTTGCTATGAGTAGGGCATACATATTTCTTGCAGGATTCGCAAACACGTCGAACTTTTTTATCAGCAACACGTGGACAAAAGCTGCATCTTCTTTTTTTGCCAATTGGCGCTTGCATTTGAGCTTCCTGTGCTGCTGCAGAATTAATCCCAATCATATTCATAGCCATTCGAACAGAAGCTCGTAGTCCTGAAGTTGCAGCCCTGCGCTTGATATGTGGTATTACTAGTTCTTGACCAAGTTCAAGTAAAAAGATTCTTCTCCTTTTTCCCTCAGATGACTTCCACTCAGGATATTTTGCCATCCAAATTACAAAAGCAGCTACAGCACCGACATCAATGCAATTTCCAAACAGTACAACAGGCCAACGATTCACCTTTCTTCTACATGTATACAGTGTGCACAAGTGGTCAAGGTTGTCAACCCCACTTTTCGTAGCATTGTAGTGCATTATAATTTCAGGCTTATATTCTTCCCCTTCAACAACAGTGTCATGATGCATTGTTGACAGTGCCTTGACAGCCTTGTTTTTCTTTGGCACATAAGAAAACAAGGTTACTTGGTCCTTGAATCCAAACATGGAGCTGTAAACTTCTCTGCTGCTGTTTGGCTTTATTACGGTAGGTATCTCTGCTTTGTTAGAACGAATTGTATCCACATAAGTTAAGCCATTTTCAAGAAGGTCTTCAGCAAGAAGTATTGAACTAAAAAAGTTATCAGCTGTAACATTCCTTCCACTTCTATAACATGGCGCTACCAGTTTTTTGACAACGCGTGCACCCTGACCAACTTCCCGCGGTTGATCAGGTTGCTTTCCCAGATAAACTTCGCCTTTGAGAGGATAGCTTGTTTCTACATCACAGCACCACCATATTTTTATTCCATATTTTGCTGGTTTGGAAGGGATGTATTGACGAAAAGGACATCTTCCACGAAAAGCCACTAGTTGTTCATCGACGCAAAGATCAGTTCCTGGAATATAGTACTTTTGAAATTGTGCTTGAAATGATGTCCAAAAATCACGAAAAGCTGCCAGCTTGTCCGTTGCACGCCTCTCTGCACGAGTTGCTTGATTATCAAATCTTATATATTTTAAAATGTCTGTGAACCTATTTCTAGACATAGTAGCAATGTAAACTGGTCTGCCTTCCTTTTCCGACCATAGTGATGAAATGGGCTTATGATTAGATTTATGCAGGCCTGCCAATAAATTGAGTCCGATGAAAGCTGTCATTTCAGTGTCATCAACAGGTATCCAAGTTCTCTCAGCACCAGGGTGTTCTTTGTTCCATTCATTTGTTTTACAAAGAGCTTCTCGATTTGTATTTACTACAACAAGATCAATCATTACTTCCGTAATAAAAGAACTGAATGCCTGCTTAGTTGAAGTGCAACTGACGGCAGATGTTATGCCTGGGACCTGTCTAATAATGTCTTGGGTTCGACGTCTAACAGTAACTGGTGGTTGCTTTTGCCAAATTGTTCCATTTTTACCAACAAATATGGTATGAGTTTGCTCAGTTGCACTTGCATCTGGTTGCACCACCCCGCCTTGACCGTGGTCTTGCATATGACTTTCACGTTCGCCCAGGCCTCTTCCTCCACTAAGTTGATTATCATCATCACGGGTAGAGCGTTTGCTGATTTCATCTTCATCTGAAGAGGTTTGTTTCAATGATTCAGTGTCACTAAAATCAGAACATTCAGATATGTAGTCTCCCTCTTCACTTGAAACGTCAGAATCTTCAAATTCTGAGTCATCTTTTATTTAAATAATACTTTTAAGTACTTCTGAAGCAACATATTGTGCACGTCTATCTCTATTAGCCATTATTTACTCTAATCTGATAAAACAAAATAAGATATGAAGCAGATATAAACGCTAAAATGCACACTATTAGCTGGGGTCCAATCGGACCCCAAAGCGAAAATATATCTAAATGCTGTATAGCTGCTAGCAATCAAAAACTAAAACGTGGGTTGGAAAGGGCTTAGATACTGGCATCCCTAACTTTTCGAAGCACTAGTTGGTTTTGGGGATACATTAATACACTGCTTGGGTCCGGTCGGACCCCACTTGGTAGGATTAGGGTTAATGATTTAGCAGCCACCGATTCATGCCGTTGCTACTAATACAAAACATACCAATGTTTCTTTTAAGTTTTTGTCAAATTAGCGTGTGTGGTCCAAGAATCTCAGCAATAAGCTAAAGAAGAGAGCATTACTGTTAAATTTGGATCAATTCCCAAGAGAACTGCAGTAACACATTAAGTGCTCAATCCACAAACTGCAGATTTGATACTCGGTTTGTAGTAGCCTACTTCACGATTCAAGATCCTTGAAGTTATGGCCTAGGTGTTATATTTGTTAACATGTTTTTAATCGAGCATCAAATGAAAGGAATAAGTGTAGAAAATGTTTGCATTAAGATTTTGTGGCTTTATTTGCTTTAAGGTTTTAAGCACAATGCATTTTTCTCACTGTTGCTGAAACAAAGCAAAAAAATATTTCTAAAGTCTAGTCCAGGCACATTGAAGAACCAAAATTTGAAGAACCATGAGGGAATTGAACTCACACTTGCAAGTCAAAACATTGTTATGCTGTGCTAAATTACTGGTAGAGTATGTTCAAGGGTTACTCCCCCCCAAAAAAAAGAAAAATAAAACATCAAAATACTTATAAATCGTCAAGAGTTACAAGTTTTGTTTTAGATTAGAATATAGGACCAGTCAATTGTTTTGGCTGAGGCTTTGTAAGCATGAATTTATTTGAGATTGTTTCATATTATAATGTACCAATTGACGAAGAGCAAGCATGGGCTATTTGTTATGATTGTGAGAAGTATCTTCAACCCAAAAAAATGGCTCAAATGTCGCTACCTGCTGGTTTACAATCAATCAATTTTGATGAAGAAGGCAAAGTAGCTGTTAATGGAAATCTTTCGATGACCAAGCCAAAGTAAAAAATTTTAATCTAGTAACAAGTGAGTGCCTTTGAAACAAAATGGTGCCATTGCTGTCTGCTGAGTTTGCCACTAAAATCGCGACCCAGAACCATCTTTGTAGCGGCCTGCCTGGTCATTTGAAAAAATGTTTCAGATCAAACAAAATCTATGGTCAGGGCCATCATTTCACGCTTATTTCTAAGATTTGGGCTTGTTTTCAAACACTATTTTGAAAAATATTAATGTGCTTATTTTAAAAACGTGCTTATTGTTGACTTGCGTAGTTGGTTTGTCACATGGTTTGTGAGAATTTTCTTGCTGAAAATGTGAACCTCCAAAAATATGGCCAAACTTGATATTTACGGCCAAAACATCTTTTTTCACAATGTACTTGTCTTAACTTCGACAGATTTTAGCCGAGTATAAGTGAAAATATGGGCATGGGCCCACTCAAAAAATTGTTGATTGTTTTGGTGCTTTTACGGTTTTGAGTTGTGCAGTTCTCATGAAGAGTTTGAGATACAGAGAAAGTGCTTTACAATGGTTAAGTTAACAATCAAGCCAGACCCTTACACATCTCAGTCAGCACAATCCATAGTTTAAATACAAAACAAGAACCTTACATAAAATCGACGGTTTTGATCCATTATATCGCACGCAATGAAACTGCTTTGGTCTTCAGCTCACTGTCGTCCACTATAAAGTTCGACCCTCGGCCCATTGAGCCTCCTCACCCACGAAAGGAACTGAATAACAAGCATGAACTGGAATAACGATTAAAAACTGCGTTTACATCATGCTCACCTTTCCAGTTGATTACGGATCGAAAACTGCGTTTACATCATACTTACCTTTTAAGTTCATGGCCAATTGGAAACAGCGCTTACATCATGCTCACCTTTTAAGTTTATGGCCGATCGGAAACTGCGTTTACATCATGTTCAGCGATGCAACCAGGGTCCCACAGCCAGGGTGCCACTGTGCCATGCCCTGCCTCTTTGGTTACAGATAAAAGTCTGCCCAAAACACAGAATTGCCTGAAAATTTCCTGGTAGCGTTGGGCTTCATGCCTGAGACTAACACATGAGCTTCAAACTTTTTGTATTTTTCTTGTTATAAACCAGAATTCACACGAGCAAGTTCTTTTACGCAAGATTCATGCAGCAATAACCTATCGGTGTCTGACGAGGTGAGCAAGAGTATTGTATAACATTAATGGCATTATTGCACAAAAACAAGTAGCTCGCCACGAGTGAAAGCGAGTGTTGTGCGTTGTGGAAAAGTTTCAGAGATATTGCCAAGAATAGAGCATATTTTTTTTCGGCAAGTTATTTACCAAATCATCTTGATGAGCTTAAATTTATAGTTGACGGTTAAAATTTTCTGATTTTAGTCAAAAAGCTTTAGACGGTAGACTGTGGAGAAAACAAAAAACCATTGATTTGCTAAGTAAAAACTTGACATTCTCTTTGGAATGTTTTTTAAAACACTATAAAAACCGCAAAAAAAGTTAATCAGTGGCAGAGACGTAGCAGCCGCCCCCCAAACCCCCCAATTGGGGGGGCCCAGGCCAACTTTGGGGGCCCAAGTTAGTCTGAAATTGCTTTTTGGCTACGTGACTATTTTCAGTTCAGCAGACTTGTTTACAACCGATTTAAACTGTAGGAAGAAATTGGCTTGTGACATCATAAGTGAATGCAACGTCATTTTATCTCGCAGAATCTAAAATATTTCGATTGATTTTCTGGTAGAATCTTGAATATTCGATTGACGTAACAATGCCGTTGTTACGCAACAATCATAGAATGGTCTGGAATTCTGTTTGGCTATAAATACCGGGACAATATATATACACTGCAGAGTGCAGATAAAGTATTTTATTGACATTGTATAGAATGAAACGTTCAAAAAGTGGTGCTCAAAAGAGAAAAGAAGCAGCCACTGCTCGAGATGCTGTAGCGAAATTGCCCAAGATGACAGATTTTTTCAAGATTACTGAGCAGAGTAGACCTGGCACTAGTACCGAGAGGGATGAAGAAAACTATAGTGTACAAGAAAAACAAGACTATGACGATCAGCATCAAAGTGATTGTGAATTTACAGAAAATGTAAGTTGTGATTTACCTGCCAATACGCAACCTTCAATATCAAAAATAACTGAATCTCAATTTACCCCTATCCCTGATGACCCATGTAAATGGCCTGAAAGTATTTCTGATGCTCAACGATGTGATATAGTAAAGCGTGGACCACATCAACTAATAATGAATTTTCCATATAATAACACAACTCCAAGGCGACGTTTTTCCTCCAACCATTATAAACGTGTGTTACCTAATGGTGAAAGTGTTTCACGGTCGTGGCTAGTTTATTCTGGGGAATCAGATCAAGTTTTTTGCTTTTGTTGTAAGCTATTTGGAAAAACACTAAGCCCCTTTTATAGTGGTATAAATACATGGGAGGGTTTTTCGAAAAAACTGAAAGACCATGAAAACGGCATTTCCCACCAAGAATGCTGCAGTCAATGGATGTTGCTAGCTGAAGGGATAAGAAATTCATCCACTATCGACAAACGCGAGATGAATATTTTTTTCAATGAAAGACGTTTTTGGAGAAATGTTTTAGAGAGACTTATCGACATTGCCTTGTTTCTATCGGAAAGGAATCTTGCTTTTAGAGGATCTCAAGAAGTCTTAGGATCTCCTCACAATGGAAATTTTCTGGGTATATTTGAGCTTTTGGCAAGAAGAGATCCGATCCTAAAAGAGCTTCAAGACAGAATCAAGAATAAAAACACTAAAGATCACTATTTGAGTCCTACCATACAAAATGAACTAATTGAATTGCTAGCGACAGAAGTTGAAAAAGAAAATTTACAGCAATTGAAATTGGCAAAATATTTTTCTATAATTTTGGACTGCACTCCAGATATGTCACATCATGAACAAATGTCTGTCATTCTCCGTTATGTACTATGTAATGAAGAAGCTGCTGTTGTTAAAGAAACATTTTTTGGCTACTTGAGAATAAGTGACAGTACTGGGAAAGGCTTGTTGGACGCTTTCTTAGAAAAAGCGACCGAACTGCAACTCGAATTGTCTGATTGTCGAGGTCAGTCATATGATAATGGTGATAACATGAAAGGAAAACATTCTGGGGTCCAAGCAAGAATGCTAGACATCAATCCCAAAGCTGTTTACGTGCCCTGTGCAAACCATACCCTTAACTTAGTTGTTGTTGACAGTGCTAATTGATCGACGGAAGCATTGACATTTTTGGAGCACTTACAAGGTTTTATGTGCTGTTTTCTTCCTCTGCTCAGCGTTGGGAAATTTTGAAGAAACATGTGGAGCTGTCCATAAAGTCACAATCTGATACTCGTTGGGAAAGCAGAATTAAATGCATCAAACCTCTTCGATACAATTTAAAAGAGGTGTTGCTGGCACTGAAAGACTTGGAAGCCATTTCCATAGAAAGAAAAGATGGAAGAGCTGCCTCAGAAACAAAATCGTTGATAGCTCATTTATCAAAATGGAGTTTTCTTTTGTCGGTGTTTATTTGGTATGATATCCTATTCCAAGTCAATAAAGCAAGCAAGATTCTTCAATCGTATGGAGTCTCCCTTCATACAATGGAAACGGAAATCCAGGCAACTGAAAAGTTTTTTCAAAACTATCGCACAACGGGTTATGACAGTGCCGCAACATCTGCTGTTGAAATAGCACAGGAATTGGATATTGATCCTTCTTTTCCTCCGTCAAGAAGTGGAAAGAAAAGAAGATTGTTTGATTACCAAGGTGAAAAGGAACAACGAGCTACTCCTGAACTGAAATTTAAAAGCAACTTTTTCTATCCATTAGTAGACCAGGCTATTATGTCAATAAAGGAGCGCTTTAATTTGTTACGTGAGGTTTCTTCCGCCTTTTCGTTTTTGTACACACGAGACAAACTTTTGCTTGTGCAACAAGAAAATGCTCTTCTTACTTGCTGTAAAGAGTTCCAAAAAAGTTCGGTGATATTGATTCTGATGAAATGAGCGCTGAGCTACAGCGGTTTGTTTTAATTTTACAAAAAAAAACGCAATCTCAATACGGCTCAAGACTTTCTGAACTATCTTCTAAAGACTCATTTATTTGAATTGTATCCGAATGTGTACATCGCACTTCGAATCTTACTAACTTGCCCCGTGACTGTTGCCAGCGCTGAAAGAAGCTTCAGCAAATTGAAACTGATCAAAACTTTTAATAGAACGTCTATGACAGACAGTAGACTATCTTCATTAGCCATGTTGTCAATCGAAAATGACTGCGCCCGATCTCTTGATTATGACAATGTCATAACAGCATTTGCGAACAAAAAGGTTCGCTTCAGACTATTTAAATGATACTGTGTTTTTATAACTTTTTCATGTTTTTCAGTGTCATTGCTTTCGTTTCGCAGTGTCTGCATAAATGTCCTACTGAACTCTGGCATCGGTGCCAAATTTTTTATGACTTGCACCTTCGGTATCGGCATGCTTTATTCTGACATTAGCCTGTTTACTTATGTACAAATTGTGGTGTATTTTCTTAATGCAGCTTTTCAATTTTGTACCTCTAAAGTGATATGACCTGTGCGCAGGGGCTCTTGCGCTTACTTTGGGGGGGGGCCCGAAGTTGGAGTGCTACGGGACTGATCAGTGGACAACAGTAGCTGAGACGCCATAATCAGAGAAAGCACAACTTACGTCGATAACATTCTCTGGCTTGCAGCGTACACAAAATTCAAGCATTTGTACGCACTATGAAAAGCATATCGGTATTTTTTCTAATTCTGGAAAACCTTTTTCACTGCTCTGCTGCATGCTCAAGTTAATGACAAATGTCCTGATTCTTTGCATTCGCGTTTGAAGCGTCGTTTTTCCACAAAGTGAATTGAGAACTATGATGCTGTCTTAGTTTGCAAGAAGTTTTATCCGGCGGTTGTTGGTTCTCTTGATCAACTGTCACTATCAAGAGATGGAAAAGTTCTTGCAAGGGCTATGTCTTATTTGAAAGCGATAACAACAACCTAGAAGTTATCAATGCTACACTGAAACTTATCAAAACTGTTGCAAAGAAGTTACAGTGCATCAACAAATTGTTTTAACTGTATTAGATGCTACGAGCATTACCAGATGCAAAGATGTGATACAGGCTTTTAGAGACATTAAAGAAATATTTGTTGGAGTCTTTAGACATGCTGAAGGTGTCTACGAGGAATCCATACCCATGCCTCGAATTGTGAATCGGCAAGCCAATAGAGCAAATTCACTAGCTGTTTTCCCATTGCAGTTTTTCAGGCGTGATGTCTTTTTGCCATTTATTGACACAGTGCTTGAGTAACTCCGCAAAATATTCTGCTCTGATCTTGTTGATTGTATAAAACTCCAATTTTTTATACCATCTGTCACTGTAAAACATGAGATTTGCTTCAATCAGAAATGCTGTAAACTTCTATCTTCTCTTTGTGGATGACAGCATTGACGCTATGGAGGTAGAATTTATGCATGGGCGTTCATATTGGCTACGCCACGAAGGTGATTATTTACCGTACAACACTTTAGGCCTTTGGCTGTCTGCTATAGAAATACATACTTATCATGTTTGGAAGTTCTTCTTGAAATATAAACAATTCGTCCGGTTACTACAGCAACAAATGATCGTTCGTTAAGTGCTCTGAGATATTTGAAAACCTATTTGCGGTTCACGACGAAAGAAGCTCGTTTGAATGGATTTGCATTGCTGCATGTTCATCATGACCTTATCATTAATTTAGAACATGTGAATGATGAATTTTCACGTAAAAATCCTAGGCTTAATTTCAATTGAATTAAATTTTGACATACAGCACCAGTACATTTTTTGGTTTGTCTATCACCATTATCAATCAGTTTGTATCAGTAAATGCTTTGGATGCAATTGTGTAAGGGCAAAATTTTTTTGTGTGTATCATTGCATTAAGTTTCTTTACGTGCTGTTTAAAAACCAAACACACCTCTCAGCTCCTGAAGAGCAAAACCTCGTTATCTCTATTGCGACTAGATATTTTATCACTGCACCAGGGCTGTGTTGTTCAAAAAACTTTGGCCCCCTTAAAGAAATCCTGGCTGCACCACTGATTATGCTCTGCTTTTCGGTTCATGGCCGAATAGAAAATGCATTTACATCATGTTTATTTGTCCAGTTCATGGCCGATCGGAAACTGCGTTTACATCATGCTCACCTTTCCAGTTCACAGCCGATCAAAAACTGCGTTTACATCATGCCCACCAAATGCCCATCATACTCATGCTCACAAAATCAGACAAAAAATCAAGTAGAAATTAATATTTTATCATGGTAGGTGACGATTATTGCTCATATTCCAAATTGTGACAAGGCAATTACTAGAAAGTGGCTCTTTTTGTGGCTTTTGATTAACCTGGGTATATCTTCAAACTGCATGCGGTGCTAAAAGACTCTCATAAATTTACCTTCAAAGTGGCTTCTTTTATAAACCACATTTTCCGGTCTGTTGTGGCCCGGAAAGCCATCACCTGTTTAAGATAGGAAATTAAAACCTGGACGAAGGGGCGATGATTTTTGTATTCTTTTTGATGAGGAAATATCGAAATGGAGTTTTTGCATGACACAACGCACCGGCGTTTTTCAACCAATTAGATGTCGTAAAAATAACCCTGTTAGAGCACCACTTCTATGGTCGGTTTTATTAAAACTGCCTTGTTGACTTTCCAATCCTGTTTTCAAAACTTTCGCCAAAAATTATTTTCTCACCAAAAGCTATCACTCGCATCGCAAGCAATAATCATTTCGTGTGGTGGTATTGTTGCGAGCTTGAGAGCAAAAGGTCTGGAGTTTAAAACTATATAGAAACACTGCTGGTATTTGTTAGGAAAAGCATCCAGAATTTAAAGTGGTACGTTGCTACAGTAAAAAGTCTGGATCGAAAGCGAGTGAGAAGTTCATACAGTGGAAGAAATACATTGAATCAGAACGTGTGATCCTGCGAAACGCGGAAAGAATGACGTAAACCCGACTTTCTGTCAATGACAATTTATTCCACGGATGATTTTAGAAATTTTTTGGCGCTAGGAGCAAGCATTATCTAAGCTCGATATTATTTATCAAGTGGCAATATAAGCAAATTTGGAAGAAACAGCCGTAAATTATTCAACAGATCGCATGTTGAAACAGTTATTTTTGTCCTTCAATTTGACCACTTTTTTATCGAGATATAGTTCTCAAAAACAAGTGTTTACACATATTTCTAGGTCATTTGCTTGAGATATCCATTGGCCTTTAAGTTTCACTCCTATCCTTTAAATACAACGCCACTATGCACACTTAGCGTGAGATATAACACATAAAGTGATGAACATTTTAATTTTGCTGAACATTTTGACAGTTGAATGCACATCGATTCGAGTTTTAGGTTCAACCCAGCAAGCCTATTTCAGTCATTTTTTGTTAAATATATAGCCTTGTTACTGCACACGGCGAGTGGTGAAGTTCAGAGCGCTTCTTTCGGGCACAAGAGAAGTTGAAGAATCCTGATCTCTCTGCTTTTGCCAGAATTAATATTGGAGGTAAAGTTACTTTTATTTTTTACAATTATATAAAGTTTCTATAGTTTGAAGCCTATGACCAGTGACGGATTAAGCTTTTTATGGGCCTGGGGCTCTATGATAATCAGAGGCCTATTTTTCATTCTATTCGTTGTACTAAAAACTGACCGCAATTGAAACGAAAAACAAATACATAAACAAAATATTTACTTAGTGTCCAAACATTCAAATGACAAATTTTCTGGATTTAGACAATGCAAAGCTCTTAACATCGGTGTCCATATTTTCCGAAAGTTTGTTTTCAATGCAGAGTAGACCTAATGAAATTAATCTTTTCTGGCCCATAGACGAACGCAGTTGATTCTTTACTGCTTTTAAAACTAAAAATGAGCGCTCGTACGAGCAATTGGAAATCATCAGACAAAGATACCGCCTGAAAACAACAGATACGTTAGGAAATGCATGCATGAATTTGTTTTCATCTATGAACCTAAACATCTGCATTTCTTTGCAGTCGCTGTTTAAATGGTGTTGTTTTATCAACGTAGAGAAATGAATCATCTCCTCAGGCAATGGGTCCTCCAGATCATCTGGATAATATTGAAGTAACGTTTTCGCACTTGCTTCAATTTTGCAGTTAGACATGACGTTGAATTCCATCAGAAACGAAAATTTTCTTTGAAGACGGTCATAAGCTTCTATTCGGATTTTCATAGACGAAAGAATTTGGTCAATGATCGGCAAATATGAGTCTGCTTCGAATCTGCTCGATGGATCAAGTAATGTGTCTTCAGATTTGCCTTCGCTATCCAACCTCACTTTTCTTCTTTTCTTTCTTGAAATCTCTTCAGTGTAATGAAGACAGCCACTTAATGCTTCCTTCAAATTTTTGAAATTAAAGTCTTAGAAGTTGAATAAAGTCATGTAGACCCTAAATCAAATTTGTTGTTCTATTCAAAGTCATTTTGCTGTCCTGCAGAGCATGACTGGTCTTATGAAACCGTTTGATTATGCACGACCATACCTCGAGTAAAATATCAGTTTTAAGCTTTTCTATTGATGAAAGAAAACACCTGGCTTTTTCTTTAGTTTGATATTTTTCATTATTGTCATCACACATTGCCTTCAAGACTTAGAGAACCGCTTGGCAACCTTTTCTTAGCGCAGTCCAGTCCCAGGACCCAGTCCACGGAATTCTATGCCAAAGGAATAGACAATCTAATATCAAGATGGAACAAGTGTGTTGCAAAGGAGGGAGACTATGTTGAAAAATAAAAAAGCATTTTTTGATTACCAGTCATTGCAAACTTGAGTTATTGAGAAAGTCTCATTACTTATTGACTGACCCTCGTATAGAATATCTATATATCCCTGAAAAATGAACCGCGGATTGGCAACACTTAGCAGCACACTTTTCCACAAGATTCAAGGGATGTGCTACACAAGGAATATATTCCGCTTGGTGGTTGTGTTCTTTTATCATAGCTTGCGTACTTTTATATTTTCCGCTCATTTTAGAAGCGTTGTCATAAGACTGCCCTCTGAGATCTTTCAAACGGATCCCATTGTCTTCTATAAACTCAAAAAGTAAATCAGTCAATTGGTAACCAGTTTGTCCACGAGTGGGTATAAACTTGGCAATTCGTTCCACGGGACCATCAGGAATAGCATACCGAAAAATTGTTGTTTTCTGGTCAACATTTGTGATGTCAGGTGTTGAGTACGCGAACACTGAATAATACTTTGCTTGTTTTATTTCAAAAATAATAATATCTAATACTTTTGTTGCAATTACGTTAATGAATTTTTCGCATACAGTTAATGAGAAACACGAAACATATCCCTTGTCCTTGTTCACTCACTTTTGAATATGCTCAGCAAGGAAATTATTGTATTCTGCCAACAACTCCAAAAATCCGAGGAAGTTACCGTTTTGTGGAAAACCAACCAACGCACTACTTAGACGGAAGGCCAGCCCTCTCGATAATAGGAATTTTATCACACTGAAAACTCGAGCCAATACTTTTGCACCAATATTTTCTGTCTGATTCTTTTTGCTCTTCCAAATCTTTGCCAATGCTTACTTTTTTGCTCTTCAAAAGATATATGTTGAAAGATAACCTAAGTGTTTGCTAGAAGTTTTGTGCCTAACCAGGCCACGTGGTGCATGCTTCCAGTCGCCATAACCAACTGATGCCAGCATGATTTTTTCAGAATGAAACGCAAAAAGTTTGCAAACAGAGCAGTAAAATTTTTTTGATGAAGGTGAATAGCACAACCATTCGCGTTTTACTTTACGCTGTTCAATTGTTTTCGCCAAAATAGCGATTTAAAACAACGTCGTTTGAATTTATCGCCAGTAAAACTTGTCTCTGAAGTAGAAAAATCGGCATCAAGATGTTGAACTCTAAACATCCTACTTAACAGCAGTATTCTCTCAGATGGTCAGAAATTACTGCCCAGCATCCAACATCCATGTCGTGTTGAATAGTTTCTTTTACCCTATGCGCTTCATTCTCAGCAACATTAGATGACTTGGATTGTAGGCTAAATTTCGTTCCGATAAAAAAATTTATATATTTGGCTCGGGCTCTGCAATACAGTCACTCGAAGATGAACACAAAGCAGTTGCATTGCTGGATGTCGTTTCTACAATGTTGTTTTTTGGTTCGTTTATATGGAAAAAATCAGTTACTTTTTTGATTTTGCTGCAACATTTTTAGTTTATTTTCTGCTTCTTTTCTAGATTTCTCTTTTTCCCACAACCGCTTTTATACTTCTTCATTTTTATTTTTAAATTGGCTAAAGTTTTAAAATTGAAAACGTTTGGATTAGTTAATATTGGTAAAAGTGTAGTTGGCTACCCCATAAAGTAGCCATTCCCTATCGATTTCAAAACATCCATTTCAGACCGTTTTGATTTCAATATATGGTAATCCTCAGATAAATTTCTGTTGTAAAATTTAGACCTTCGTTTACTCAAGAATGATCTGAATTTATACACCTGAAATTTAATTTTGAGTAAAATTTCAATTCAAAAGAATTGGCTCCTTGAATATACTTTTCTAATATATTTTTTTCTTAAGCAGTAGTTTCCAAAAACTAATTATTAAAGGCGCCCTTGAAAAGTTTGAAATACTTACGGTGCACTATCTAAGCAAAAAATACCATGAAATTGTATCTCATCCATTTTCATTATTTGAAATGCAAAAGTATTGAAATACTTAAATTGAAAAAGTTAAAATTTGCAAAAAATCATTTCTAAATGTGCCTCCATTTTATATCAATATCGATATATTTTTTAATAACAAAAGAGAAAAAAATAATTTTTTGCTTTTATGTTTTTAATATTGAAAGAAAATGTCTTGTGAAATCAATATGAATTTCATTTAGCTATTGTAAATTAATTTCGAAGTAATTTTTTAATTAATATTTTAGGGAACAAATTTTCTTGAATTGGGATTTCACTCAGCTTTTCCATCTGCTTTCTTCTGGTTTAAACTATTTGGTAAAATTTCATCTGCTTCCTTCTTCAAATACCGGACTGTAGAAAATAAACTTGCTTTTATTTAAACTTTTTCTAGCCTCACTTTTCTTACCCAGCATAAACCTGTCTGCATTTTTTTCAAAACTTCGAAATAACTGGCAACAATTAAACATGTCAGAGTCTTTAAAAAAGCCACTGTTACGGAACAATGTTAGATTTTGTATTATGACTTCTAAATATGTTTACATTTTGGTTACAATGTTTTATTCAACGAAAACACAATTAAAATAGTATTTCCAACTATGACACAGTTTCGCTTGTGCTTTGTACGATGCCGAGGCCTCTAATGGAGAAAGCCTTGCCCATGATACTTCTAAATTACACCTTCACTATTTTTTGAAGTGATCGCATCAGTACCTTTTATGACTTCATTGACTTGGTATAGTGATGGGCCTATTTCTGCTTGGGCCTGGGGCTGCAGCCCCATCAGCCCCCGCCTTAATCCGGCCCTGCCTATGACCATAAATTATTTTTCAAAACAATAGATTTGGCAAGATAAATTTCAATTATTTTAAAAGCTCAAATTTATTTATGCAGAACATCAAAGGATCGAGCTGGTTGGTAATAAAAAAAAGATTTGTTTATTATTGATGTGCCCCCTACAGATTAATTTATGTTTGCAAACTGCTACAAATTGAAGCAGTTTGCAAAATTTTTTTCAATCTACGAGTAATACCAACGACGCTGTGCCCTGTAGGAGATCGTTTTTCTTTTTTTGCCCGCGTGCGAGATGACCTGCTAGTCCTGCTGTAAGACCGTAGCGCAATCAACGCAAACTACGTAAAATATATTTCAGTCAGCAAACACACATTGTTTCGACTGAAACCTAGAAGAATGAAACAGTGTCACTGTCTGCAGTTTACTAAATGCATCGATGGCCTCTTGTATTACACTATATTTCAATCATTTTTACTCTTTATAAAATCAAACTTTTCACCAAAAAACATGATGTGGTTGAACCTCAACGTTTGCTTGAGAGCTGGCCAGAGTGCAGCAGATTTGGGTTTAGAAGCGAATGACAAGTGTAATTTTTTAAGATTTAGAGGATTAGGTATGTATCGGGAGTGAACAATATTTGCAACTTTAAACCCACTGGCCGAAAATTAGAGCTTAGTTTTCTCATAGGCTACATATTTACGTTTCTGTACTAGGTCTTGAACTGATGCTAAATTTTTACAGCAAATAACTAATTGCTGGCGTGGATAAAATTTACCCAGTTATTGGTATCTCAGTTTTTCCTGCTCTGATCACAATATTTTACGTAACTCATATGTGATTTTTAGCAGTGCTGGGCACCGCAAATTTAAACTCAATTCCGCGACCGCAAATCCGCAAGTTTGCGATAGGTTTGCGGCAATTTTTCGCACTTCCGCAATCGCAAGTGCATATTGCACTTCCGGAGACTTAGACCGCAATATGTACTGTTATTTTGTCCTCAATTTTCAATGAAATTAATATTGTTTCTGCATTACCCGAATGTATGTTAAGTTCAAAAAGAAAATAAACAGCTAAGAAAAATAAAAAAAAAAATAAAGAAAGAAAAAGATTAACACGAAGTATGGTAGCACTGTCTTCAAGTATACAGCCTACTCGCTAGATGTGGCCATGTCAACAGCGCCGTGAGCAGATGTTTCTGTGGTCCTGTGCCACTTCAAAAAGTCCAAGACTCCGTTTAGGAAAACAAGTCTTTGAAAGTTTGTTGACGTTAAACTTGCTCGTTTGGCCGTCAGAATTCCAGAACCGAAGGAGAATAAGCGTTTCACTGCAGCTGAGTTCGGTAATGGCGTGTTTTACTTAATGAACAAATAATCCAAACTTGTCGATTTACTGTGGGAAAACTTGATGGCGAGAGTGAGTCGTGCCACTTTTTTTCTTTGTTTCAGCGGTTCATTTCTTTCACTAGTTTTTCTTCGTTTTGATCGTGATCTAGAGGAGTACTCAATTCCTACAAACAAATAAGTACGTACCGGTATAGCTTTATGCAGCTGTTGGCATTTAATCAAAGCAAAGTTACCTATACGAGCTAAGCAATAAGGGTGACAGCGGAAAAAATTGTTGTAGGGCTGCCCATTTTCAAAATTAGGTGGTCTTTTACTATCTGCTAGGATAATCGGTATTCAGTAATCCCGATCCTTTAAAATATATTCGTAAGCCAAAATATCACTGTTATAATTAATATAAAAATCATCACTACTGGACAGGTAGTTGTGTTGATGATTAAACAATTTTAATGCAGTCGTGTCTTGATATTTTGATGAAAGTGAGCACCTCACCCTCCACTGTAAAGCAAACAGGCGCTATATCAATCCAATGTGAATGCAGCAAATAACTGATTTTAAGTGGGCCTCACCTCCATCAAAATAAAAATGAGCCGACAATATACTCAAATTTGCAACAAAGTCACGTGATAACAAGTCGGATAAAGCAATATTTTTAATATAAAAATGGAACCGCTTTACCGGATTACTCATTCTCTTAAATACCAACTGCACCTTGACAAAATCCTGTTCGTTGTGATTATCGTTATTGCTCTCACTACTCTGTGAATAAGCTTCCATCAGAGATTTCATTTCAGATATTAGAGTCGACTTCACTGTTTCTGCAAGTGTTTTCTTCAGGCGCAATACCACTGGCGTCCTAAACTGAGGATGTATTGCCGTTGCAAGAAGTAAAGATATATCTCCAAACAGACGCAATAAACGATCTTTAAAACCTTTTGGTGCTCTTTGTTCACTTAGTGAATGGTTCAGTAAGTTATAAGCGTTAACATTCTTTTTTTCACATAGTGTGCATAGGTTAAAAATCAAAAATTTCAAACAGTTGAACAAAAACCCTTCACATTAACCCATTTGTGCCTGGCGTCCTATATGTAGGACGCCTACTTAATTTAGGATTGCTCTTCGTATATTATATTTTTGAATATAGCTGAAGTTGGACTACATTTATGAGCAAATTTGACACATATGACAGTAGTATTTTTAAAAATTGCTTTATCAGGTGAGAGGTGACGCCATTTTGAAATCGTCTGATTTCGCTTTTTTGAAAATGTTGAGAGTGCATATAGAGTTGAGCCAATAACTACGCATTTCCAAAGAAGTACTGAAAAAATTGTCAAGTGTATTTATTTATTAGTAATTCTTCTGTTTTATGGTGAACTTAAAATTTTTCTGAACTTATAGTTTCCGAGAAATTTTATTTGAAACATTGGCGTCCTACATATAGGTCGCTAGGCACACGTGATAGCAAAATGTGCGCCGCTGCGAGTATGTTCAAGTAGAGTTTGCAAGTCGCTATTCTCACGCACTAGAAACCATAATCTCCAGCAGCGATCCCACGCTATTGTATTTACTAAAACAATCAAATAGATAATTAAATTTTTAAATAGATAAATAAGACTTGCAAATACGTGCTTTCAAGTCTTCTAATCAAATCCTTTCATCTGATTCTGCTATTGAACTCCTTTTTCTTTTAAATCCCACCTGCGCTTAGCATCAGAAAGTTTATCAGTATTGCCAAAGATAACACCGCTTTTCATCTTTCCGCCATAGAAGCCATCAATCTAACCCTGATCATTAACGCCTACTCGCTAATCAGCTCTTCTATATAATATAAATCTCTTTATATCAAATCCGGTCTTCTTGTTTTCATTTATAGTTTAAGTTTTTCGCAATGAGTGTTAGAAATTTGTGACAAAACTTGTTTGATCAGAAAAACTTTAGTCAGAAAAGCCGTAGACAAAGGCAGAATTTTGTTTATAAAAAATAAGTTATGGTGCGTGATTGTTTTCGATATTTCGAGTACAAATGTAGGTGACCAAAAGGTAACACTGTACATATTTTTTCTAGATGAAATCTTCACGTTTTTATGGTAATTGTAGAAATAAAACCACTACATCATTGAGTAGAATATTAGATTTAGCAGAGGAAAATGCTTTGCCCTACCGCAATGAAGATGACCAATTTTCGATAACTGTACTTCCACCAACAAATGCCACAGGTTATATTACAGACGAAGACTCAGGAGATGAAGATGGAGCAGGAACGATTAACAATTTACCAGGAAGCATGCTTTTAGCTCCAGCTCTAATTGATGATAGCAGTTGTAAAAATGTCGAAAATATTGATGAGCCAGAGGGGCCACCAAACAAACGAAAGAAGCAAACTGACAAGCCAAAACGAGACTGGGTCAAAACAGATCTGAAAAGTGAGTTGCCAGAGTGGACGTCAGATCATGCCAAAATTGAAGAATTACGAAACAAAAACTTGACCCCCAAAGGATATTTTGAACTATTTTTAGATGATGAAGTTTTGAATTTAATTGTAGATGAGACCAATCGGTATGCTTCCCAAAAAAATCGAAACTTGACTATTGATAAGCATGAAATAAAATGTTTTATTGGCACCTTATTTTTATCTGGATACCTTGCTCCAGCAAGACGAAGACTTTACTGGGAAAATGCTAGCGACACGCACCACGACCTTGTTACCAATGCTATGAGAAGAGACAAATTTGAGGCAATTTTTACCAACTTTCATTTAGCTGATAACAACTGCTTAGATGAAGAGAATAAATTTGCAAAACTCAGACCACTAATAAAACTTTTGAATCAAAAGTTCCAACGTCACTCACCAAACAATGAATTTTACAGTTTTGACGAATCAATGTGTGAATATTACGGGCGCCATGGATGTAAGCAGTTTTTGAGAGGTAAACCGATACATTTTGGTTTTAAAATTTGGTATGGCACTACGCCGCTGGGATACTTGATTTGGTTTGATCCGTATCAAGGAAAATCAGCATCATCTCGACCGCAAGATAACGGATTAGGGCTTGGAGGAAATCTTGTCAGCCATTGTGCAGATGTTCTAACCGGATGTAGTAGAAAGTTTTTCCACCTATGCTATGATAACTTTTTCAATAGTGTGAAACTCGTTACCATGCTAAAAGACAAATTAGTAAAAGCAACTGGTACAATTCGTGAAAACAGGACTGAAAAATGTCCACTGACCTCAAACGATGCTTTGAAAAAGCAAAGACGTGGAAAGTTTGACTTCAAAACTGACACCAAAAACGACGTCCTCGTTTGCAAATGGAATGACAATAGTGTGGTAAATTTATGCTCAAATGCTGCTGGGATCCATCCCATATCTAAAGCCTCTCGATATTCTTCTTTTGAAAAGAAGCGGGTGCAAATTGACCAACCTTTTTTGATCAAGCTCTACAACGAACATATGGGGGGTGTTGATAGAATGGATCAAAATGTTTCAAAGTATCGAATTGGTTTGAGAGGTAAAAAGTGGTACTGGTGTCTGATTTCATATATGCTCGATGTTTCCATCAACAACGCCTGGCAATTACAGAAAATTTGCAACAATGAAAATCCAATGAATATGCTTCAATTTCGACGATATATTGTTAGAACGTATTTGTCTCAATATGGCAAGCCGCCTGAAAAAGGAATGCGGGGAAAACCTCAAGATGTTTTATCGGATATTCGTTATGATGGATATAAGCATTGGGTAATACCGCAAAATGGACAAACAAAATGCCGCCACTGTCACATGAAAACTACAACTAGATGTGAAAAATGCGATGTTGGCCTGCACGTAAAATGCTTCAAAGATTATCATAGTCTGTAATGTCTTTTCTGTGATTTTCGTACACAGAGAACTGTTTTGAGAACTCTAAAATGCTCTTACCAATTTCATGTTTAGTAAAAACTTTGTTGTGCTTATTTGGTTACTCATCGAAATCAAGACTTCAATAAAATACGCTGATGGTTGTAACATTATAGCTTCGAGCGAAACAGACAAAGTAAGCAATAAAACCTGATTACACAACACGTACGCGTTACGC
Organism: Trididemnum clinides; assembly: GCA_963675345.1. Classification (NCBI taxonomy): domain Eukaryota; kingdom Metazoa; phylum Chordata; class Ascidiacea; order Aplousobranchia; family Didemnidae; genus Trididemnum; species Trididemnum clinides. The sequence continues at coordinate 19,785,620 of OY776284.1, read as the reverse complement.
TCAGTCGCTCACGCATCTTCCACTTTGCTAACGGATTTGCCTAGCGTCCTACATGTAGGACGGCTTTTATCTCAAAAAGTACGCAAAAAGTTTTAAAAAAATCAATCGGAAAAAATTTTATACATGTTCACTAAGCAATCTTCAAGTTTTTATAAAAATATCTTAAGTATTTCAACCTTCGGCACAAATGGGTTAAACTACAGCTTATTTTATTTAAATCTCTGAAATTGGGAAAGAGCATTGAGTCATTTAGATAGCTTTGCTATTTTGACATAAAATCAGAAAAACACTTTTTACTCCGCATTTCAACTTTTTACAATCACTATTTGGCGCATGTAGTCTTGAAGATAAGTAAACTGCGAGTTTGCCTGCCGTGTCCAAATTTTGCAACTACATGCTGCGAACTCATTTAGCACCTCCTGCTGCTATTATTAATTAAGCATGATCCAAGTCAAGCCCGAACACGATTACACAACTTGAATACGATACAGAGCTATCAATTCGGCCGGGCTTTTCGAGTCGAGTTTGAGCTTAAGTTTAATACAAACTTTGAACTTAATTCGGACTAGCACTTATTAAAATACAATAAACATCAGACTTTTGTCTTCAGATAGGCAACAGTTGCGGCAACTGCGGTGATTAAGTCATCAAATTAAGGTGGTTTCGTAATTAAAGTGGTCTCATAATTTCGAACAGCTTTGTATTTTCAGGTTTGGGCCTAAAATAGTCTGCCCGTTGACAATTATAATATAACATACATAAGAAAAAAATCGAAAAGGTTTTCATAAACTTATACCCGTCAGAACTGAAATGAGAAAAAAGCTACAACAACAATCTCATCTAGTAACATAAAATCACCTGAGCACAAATAAGTTTTGTAGCAGCGCACCCATGTGCACATCTGATTCCGGTTGTAGCTTGTCTAAGCTTACTGCCAGTTGTTACATCACCAGGAAGTATTCTCCTATGATGTCTCGGCCAAACTAGTTGAAAGCTGAAATTTGATTCCTTATACTTATTGCGTTTAACTGCGACATCTTGGTTTTTAAATTTTCATGTAGCACCTCCAAAGAATCATACAATAAATTCAAACGAGTGGTGCAAGGCTAGTTTACAAATAAGCTCTACCTCAATCTTTTCTTGCTATTTTGTGCACGTTAAACAATAAACTGAACGGAAACTCACCAAGGTGGAACAAGAAGCCACATGCCAAAAGACTTTTTGGTAGGCTTATACAATACTCACCTAGCTAAAAACCCTACCCCTAAGCATATTTACTGGTAGGTACTACGAGTGTGAGCTGCATTGCTACTATTCTAGCATCCTAATAGTAACGTAGCGCCCTAGCCTACCTTCCCTACTACTCAACCTTCCAACGTAGCCCACCACTACCAGTAGGCTACATCAACTTCTTGAATAAAAGCAATTTCACTATCAGCTGTTACCTAGGCCTAGCTAGCCAACCACACCAATCTGATATTGCTACTGTTTTACCGCTACTTCTGTTACTAGTAAATAAGCTACCATAATTCATAAATGGAATGTACTGTTACTTTGGTAATTCCGCACCCAGTACCCTAGAAAACAAGAAAACTAAATCTCAGGTCAAGCCAAAGAGTTCATGGAACAAAAATGCTTTAAGCCTAAAAGAACAAATGGTCTAAAATTGTAATTTTTTTAAATCAAAAAGGAGTTTTCAGGCTATTGCTTTGCGGATTTGCGGCAAATTTCAGTTTTTTTACCGCAAATTCGCAAATATTTGCGGTAGGAAATTAAGATCGCAGATCCGCAAATAAAAACTGGAGTCCGCAATTTGTGGTAGTGCTCACCTCTGGTTTTTAGGCATACTTGGCTATTGCCATTAACACTTATATCACTGCTTAAAATTTTTCGAATGCATTGGTTTTGGTACAGGGATAGGAAATCTATTTTTTTTTTAATTTCAGTTTGTAGATTTATTATTTTTATCATTTAAAGTTAAACTCAGCTATAGTTATAGTCTAAGATTAACTAATCAAAAAAAGTGTTTATTACATGGGCTTGACTTGAAACTTTGTATCAGCGTTTTCTCAAACGTTTTGACAACTTCGACTAAGCATAAATTACACTATGTAACAATGAATTTTTTTTCTTGTTTCTTGCAAATAATCTCCAGTTTCTGATTTACTGTACTTGAAAACACGTGAAAATAACTATCATTGTCTTGAAACTATAAGTTTGTAAAAAAATACTTCAGTTTTTGATTTTCACATTTGTATTCATTCCTTATTCTATTTTTGTAACTTAGTTGGGTATTGCACAGCTAATAAACTCTTATTTTTGGAGTAACAACTTAGGTTTTCGTTTATTGTATGCTAATATATTCTTGAAAAATTGTGCTATGACTGCCCGTGGTTACAAATATTCAGGGGATTCCTTCTGCTATGTGTGTGGTGAATTTTTTGCAAAGAGAGCCAAAAACACTGTTTGAACAACTGCATTCGTGCAGGAAAAGCCTATTTTGCTTATTTCGGAATGCCAGTTGATGACCAAGATAAACGTTGGGCACCACATGTTATCTGTGACTACTGTCGTCGCACTCTGGAAGGTCGGTTAACAGGAGAAAAAAAAGCTATACGTTTTGCTATCTCCCGTATCTGGCGTGAGCTTTCAAATCACCATGCACAATGCTACTTCTGTATGATGGATTTAACTAAACAAAGAAAGGGAAAGAATGCACCTCCCATCGACTATCCTGACATTCCATCCTCGATAGCACCTGTTCCTCATAATACCACTGATCTGCTTGTGCCACACCTACTCTCAGGAGATCAATCTAGTCCAGCAAGGGCAAGTTCTGAAGATTTCGAAAAGGGAGATGCGTCATCATCAGCATTTGTTTTGCGTGGTCCACGCCGACTGGGGAATAAAAGATGTTCCTATTACCCATAATCAAGAAAACATCAATGACCTCATTCGAGAGATGGCACTGACAAAGTCCGATGCTGAGCTTTTAATATCCAACAACGGGACATATTCGACGATAGCATCCGCATTACTTTCCCGAGGAAGAGGCATCGGGGTTTTTCGACGTTTTTCTTTTTTGGAGTTGGTTTGGGCTACTGCCATGATATTTCGACGCTATAGGGATTTCCTGCAATACTTCTTTCTGAATGGCGACACTTCATTGACAGCTCATCAAGAAGTGTCAAAGCTATTTTACTGCACAACACAAACAAGTGTCCCTCCACTCCTTTGGCTCATTCAGATGAAAGAGAATTACGAGAACATCAAAATTCTGCTAAGTGCTCTCAAATATGTCCAATACAGTTGGCAGTTGATTGGGTATTTCAAGACGGTGGCCTTCGCAATGGGACTCCAAATAAGCTTCACTAAGTTCTTTTGCTATCTCTGCTTTTGCGATAGCAGAAATACATGCCTTCACTACAAGAAAAGAAATTTCCCTCCTAGGTCCATCTACGATATTGGAGCTCATAACGTGAAACAAACAACGTTGGTGGAGCCAAAAAAGAAACCTCTTCACATCAAACTGGGCCTCATCAAGCAGTTTGTGAAGAAGTTGAATCCAGAAGGTGATGCGTTCAATCACATCCAAGAGTTGTTCCCGAAGTTGTAAGAGGCAAAGATCAAAAGTGGAGTTTTTGTGGGTCCTCGAGTGAAGCTACTGATGAAGTCCGACAGTTTTTCTGAGAAGCTATCTGCGGTTGAGAGGAAAGGTTGGAACAGCTTTGTTTCTGTGGTTAAAGGTATCCTAGGAAATCACAAGGCACGTACCTTGGAGAAATTGTGGAGGAATTTACGGATGCATATGAGAAAATGGACTGCAGGATGTCGCTAAAGCTCCATGCTCTGCACTCTCATATCGATGAGTTCAAGAACGATTACTCGGAAAGGCAAGGTGAAAGGCTTCACCAAGATGTCTAATCGTTTGAGGAACGCTATAAAGGACAGTACAATGAAAGTATGATGGGGGACTACATTTGGAATCTTGTGCGTGAAAGTGAACTGACGTACAATCGGCAGTCATTAAAGAAAACTTCAATTTTATCAAATTCTAATGTATGATGATTAATTTTGTTAATTTCATTTTGTAACAGTTTAAACATTCTTTCTTGGAATACTCTTTATCACATTCAGCATTGATAGAATTACCATGTAGGCTATCACGTTTGGCATTTTCAGTCCCTCCTCACTCGCCCAATCATATCCTGTTTAATTATATTTACAGACAAAGTGTGAAATACGCTAAAATTGTTGCTGTAATGCATTCAAAACTGGCAATAAAATCAAATGATAGTAGACTTAACAAAAATTATTTCGTTTTTGCTGATATTGGAAAAAACCTAAAATTATATACAAAATTAGCGAAATATCAAAAAATTGATCTAATGATCTCAGAACCGAAGTCTGAACTTTGTGAATGCTCATTTTTATTTATTCATGCCACAAAATAACAGAAAAATATGGTTTTGACACACGGACAAATTGTGTGTTACACGGTGTTATTGGCTTCTACTTCACTGGCCGCCAATTGCACATCCCTGTTGTTTCATGGTTTGTTTTCAGCAGAGACTTTTGGAAAGTAAATGTAAAACTCACCTTTCTGCTCTTAAAAAAACTCACCTTTTTGCTTTAAAAAAAAACTCACATTTTTGCTTAAAAAAAAAACTTACCTTTCTGCTTTTAAAAAAACTCAGCTTTCTGCTCTTAAAAGCGGAGAATGCTGGCAACTGCCTTTTCTGGGGATTCAACAAAAGTGGTTTGACTACATTTAAAAAAAACAAACAGGTTTCCCGTGCAAAAACTCTACCTGTTTGTGGGGGATCTTAAAAAAGTAGTCGCCAGCCCCTTTGAGAATGATTTTGGAATGAAATTTTACTAAAACCTACGTCCATTCGTGGTAATTGCAAAAAAAAGGACGATTTTAAGATGAAACTCCGCTTGTTTATGAGTAATTTCCAAAAATATAGTTTTCACTTAAAATCTTCACCAATTACGCCAGTTTGTGGGTGATCTCCGAAAAACTAAAATAGTTTTACCTTGGAAAATTACTCACCTACAGCATGAAGATACTGAAAAAAGCGAAGCGAAAGTTGAGTAAAAGAGTGACTTGCATGAGCTGCAAAGTGAAGGAGAAACACGTCTTAAAGCATGTGGAACATATAGGTTAACCTTTCTCACATTTGAGTGCTGTGAAAACTTTTCCTCAACAAGACTTGCTTGTCAGAGATCGAGTAAATTATACTTATTAAATATGGAGTCAAATATTTCGCAATTAAATGAAGACAAAAGTTTTGAACCTCCTGGCTTACTGCTCGTTTGAACAAAAATAAATGCAGGTTTTATTTAATTGTCATAGGATTAATGCAAGACAGAGACAGTAGATAAACTTGTTTATCTTATTTCTCAACAATTTACGACGAAGCTATTGATAAGCCCAGAATGGAGCAATCGTCTTTTCAGATTGATTTATGAAAAGTATTTTTCATATCATTTTAACCAACGTATCGAGGAAATTTGAAAAATGGATATATAAAAGAAACTAAGCTAAATTTTGTTTTGATGTCAATGCAGGATCGGATTTCCATGGTGGGATGCCTTGAACTGATATTTGGTGTTTTTTTCCTTCGGTTTTTTGATAGTCAACTTTTTTGAGGAACAAATCATGACGGAAGCCCTTAAATAGAAAACACCTTGCTCTCTCCAACTTTGAGATAATCTGATTTATCCATAAGATATTTATGTAAATTGGCAATAAAGTTAAAATCCAATTTAAATGAGCGTGAAAATATTACTTTTTGAAAACAAAAATATATTTCTTAAGCTTTCTCCAGAGATAGCATTTCCCGTAAGCCAAGTTTCATGAGCCAATCTTTCAGCTTTTCTTTTTTTTCAGAAAAGCTGGACTTAATTGATTTCTTCTTCTTCTTTTTCTTCTTCTTTATATTTTCTCTCTTCTGCTGACTATCAACTGTATCCTCCGTAAAGATAGTGTCGTCATAATCGGTTTCTGTCAATTCTGAAGACTGTATAAGTATAAAAAAATCATTAACTAGCCGATATGCATAGGATCGATAGAGAATTTATAGAAAATAGGAAGACATTGCAACTAGGAATTATTACGCAAAGTTGCAATTTGTAGTCATTACGCTGCACTTTCCCTCGATTTTGTGGCTGTCCGGGAACGACAGATCAGTCAAAATCGAATAACTAAGAGATACAGGTATGCTTAGTTTAGACATCTTATATAGCAAATTACTTCCATGCAAATGAGCACAGACTTCGTTTGCAAGTCTTTGGTTAAAGTAGGTGACGGATAGACTGCTCAACTCCACCACCTGTCTGCTCATAAAAGCGGAGAATGCTGTCAAGTGCCTTTTCCGAGGAGGCGACAAGAGAACTTCCAGAGTTTTTCTCCACAGTGTTTCATTTGTTCTGAGTGCTTATCAAGGAAACTTGTAGAAGTGTTTTACTTTCAATATCGTTTAATATTCCAATGGATTCATACATATGCTAATATGAATTTCGGTGTAATTTAACCTAAATTTCATTTTTCTAATAGCCCATATTTCCTGTATTCCAATACAAGGTTGCGGTGATAGCTGATGCTCACCAAACAACGTTGAATTTTAAGAAATAAATCTGTTTGAAACCTCAAGATTATGTGAAACTCTTCGATGATGCTGATCGCGGATCACTTGCAGTGCCAACGGAATTTTGTTTTGTTTGACGGCAATTGCTGTGCAAGGTTACAACGCTATTTTTTCTGATGACGCTAAAAAAGAACGACTCTTATGATCAAGCAACCAACGTTTGATTTTTATTTTCTCTATTTTAAAAGTAATTGCGTTTTCTGATTATAAAGATTTGTTGAACCAGCAATGTGCTAAAGTCACTGCAATTTCGAATTTATTTTGCAAACTGCTTATGGTCTGGAGTAAGTCAGGAGATCAGCCTTCAAAAATGGCTCAAAATATGCAAAAACTAAGCAGTAAAACTTTGAAAGAATGCTGCAAGCAATGTAAAATTTTACTTTAATTTTATCCTTTCCGTCCTATATTGAATCGATCCGTGTTGAATGATGACGAGTTTTTACTCTTTGTTGGTTTATTTGATATATTGTATAAAATGAAGAATAAGCGAACAGATTAACCAGAATTTGAACCACTTTGATAAATTGTATAAAAACGAAGAATAAACCCAAAACTTGAACCACGTTTTCTAAAAGATATCACCAAATAAATTACTACATAATAAAATATAATCAAATAGACATACTAATTTGGTTAATTCAGATAAGGACAGAATTAAATTTCCAAATGTTTCTTGAATATGGTCAACTGCTACTTCGTCAAGTTCCAAACACAAAAGTGATACAATTATAGAGTTTTGTCGAAGTGCCAAAAAATAAACGTCTTTGTACGAGTTGATATCAAAGGGCAGGGCGAAAAAGGCGTGCATAACAAGTACACTACAAAATTACGCAACGCTACTTAAACGCAACTGCAAAACTAAACACACGGGTTCGACACCCGATACGCAAACCGAAGAAATAACTGGAAACTAAAAAGTGGTTTAAACAATGCCAAAATTTTGAAATTTCTAACAAGCAAATTACAAACTGTGAATAAAAAATTAATCAGTATTTTTAGTGCTTGATGTTTTCTGTAGGCAAACCAGTGCTTGATACTACCCTTGTATTTAAATTTGTTTCGTAATGATTTGAAATTTGGCAAATAATAATGCAGTTGGACCAAATATCAGTGTAGATAAATAAAGAGGCTGCATTACTAATTAAAGTATGACGTCATACATTACGTCACTACAGACGACTGAATAATGCAGTTGCATCATTAGCATAATCCTAAATGTATGTTCGTTGCATAAATTTGTTTAAGCACAATAGCTCTACTATTAAGCACAATAGCCCTACTCACATGCAAAATTGAGCTTCGCATTCCGTAGTTCCAGATATCCCTGATCCCGTTATTTGGAAGTAGGAAACATATTTCTTAAATTAAGCTATTCTAAAACAAAATAGCAAAAATGTCTTTCGTGTGGTGCGATCTCACACAGTGACGCTGTTTTTTTTTGATTTCCCGTTAAACTTTTTCAACTCCTCGCTGGTTACGCATTGTTTAGCGTGTTTTTTTTTCTCTGCTTGACGTGGTCTGAAAAGTTTAAAGAGTCCTTGCTTTATAGTATAAACCTTGCTTTTCCCCAAATGTTTAGTTTGATCCCGATGGATCTATAAAGCTATTGTAAAGCAAAATACCAATATACGATTAAACACGTTGTTAATTTTGATTTCCCCTCAAACTTTCTCAAGACGCTGCTGGCTACGCATTTTGATTCACATCCGTTTTTCCTTGCTTGGACATGCTGATAGGAGTTAAAAGAGTCTTTGCTTTTCCCAAAGTTTCAGGTTTAATCCCGGTAGATCTATAAAGCTATTATCAAGCAAAATAGAAAACATTTTCTCCTAAGTATGGTGCGATTTTACCCCGGCAGGGCATACTATCACCCGTGCCAATTTAAAACCTATCAATTGATGCAGCTGCGCCAGCTTCACCGGTCAAATATTTGTGAGAGCAACAACAAAATGTTTTAGTAAATATAAGCAATAGTTTCTGGACATGTAATGGTGATCATGTTGGTCTATTAATCAACATTGAAAATATTAAAAAAAGAATGTTAAAAAATATTTTAAAAAACAAGCTATCATTCGTAATTTTTTAAAGGGGAAGGGGGGTGAAACGTAGTCAGAATGAATGGTGTCACCCAAATGGTGGTCGTTTTGACAATTAAAGAAATGAGCTATTTAGTGTTAAGCCTAACTGACGATTTGGTGGGCCCGCTTTTGCATTAATATTTGTAACATTAAGATTTTTTCCTGCGCTCTTTGCTTTAATTTGGCCATAGCATGAAAAGGGGTCATGTCTTTCCCCTAAATCTTATAATTTATTGCAATAAGGGCCCATTAAGCTCTTTTTAAACATAAACATTCCCTCTTAATCCAGTGTTACAAATTGATGCTATTATTGTTTAATTTTGATCTTTTCGTAAATTTGGAATTTTGTTACATTTAACTTTGCCCCTAATCCGGATTTCGCTACTGTTAAATGAAGATTAGTGTTTTGTACCAATATCCTTGCAATTACAAATATCAGCAATGGGCTTTACGATTTATGTTCGCTATCAAAATCATGGTGGATAATTTTACTGCCTGCTGCTGTTCTCACTAAAGAGTGGCCAGCATTATGATGTCATTTAACATTATGATCTCACAATGCGTTTTAAGCCATTACCCATTAGGATCACTACTTATGACATTTTCGTTATAGTGGGCGAATTAATATAATAATGTCGAGGTCAAGAAAAACAAATTGTGCAATAAAGCGTTGACTGTTACGTCATTTTAGACGCCAAACAAATAAACGTTTTTTAATGTGGTAAATCAGAAGCTGGTTTTGTTTGAGCAAAAAGAGGTTGTCCTTTGTCAAGTAATGCAAATTTAAAAAAAATATTTTTGATTATGACGCCACCAATACTCTTATGACACTCACCACAGGTGGTGATAAATCGTGCCAAGTTTAATGGTTGTATTTTTGGCAGTTTCAGAGAAGCTCAAAAAGACAAACACATAAACAGAATTGCACTTTAGAGTATAGATTACATTACCTAGCCATAGTGAGAAGAGCTCTTATCTCCTCCTAAATGGCTTTCACACACCTCCACTTAGCCCCTTGAGCTACTTTTAAACAAAAATAATCTATCTAGATGCACTTTACACATCAGCAGGCCTATTGTGTGATTGTAATTTTTTTCAAACTTTGAAATTTATTACATTTTGGTCATACCATAACCCTAATCCCGACTTTTATACTTTTAGATCGAGGATGGTCTAACTTAGAAACAGTCTGTTATTTTGAAAATATTGATTTATTTATTTAGTAATTGCATAAAGAGAGAACTAATGTACCGGCAGTCATTAGTGGACGCCAAACTGTCCTTAATCTCAACTTTCCTGCTCTGAAATGAAAAGCAGTGCCATAGCATAAACAATAAGCGTTGTTATTGTTGTTTACCCGACCCCTTCTGAGGGGTGGGAGCATGGCGGAGGATCATGGAGCCCCAGAATCCGGGAAACTCTCTAGGGTCTGGACCAGAGGTCGTAGAGAGACAAAGAGTCGCTAAAGAGTGAGCGGCGCAAGGAGTCCGGAGTTGGACAGTGCAGAATGAGATGAGAGATGTCCTGGAACGAGTGTCCGCAGGCGCTGCAGGAAAGATTCTCGATTCTGCTAATCCTGGAGAGATAAGAACTTAAAAGAAGGATGTGTCAGTTGCAGCGTAGAGGATAGAGAATACAGCGAGCATGACGAGGGAACACAAGTTCCTCGGTGAAAATCGTAAGAAGAGGTTGAACTGAAGATTAGCTTGGTGGAGTTCCACTGAGAAGAAGGAGGCCTCACATTGGCTGGGATTGAGAGGAAGACACCAGTACTCAGACCAGTGCTTCAATCGAAACAGAGCTTCTTGTGAGATCTCCACCGCAGTGGGGACCGAGGGGGAGGAGGACCAAATTGCCAGATCGTCAGCGCAAAGAGAGCAGCTGACGGAAGAAGGCAGAGAAACCGGAAAATCATTGTTGAAGAGAGAGAAAAGTACAACAACAGGCGCCGTTTCATAGATTTTACTCCTTTCACTCACTAAGCTCGAGAGGAGTATATATTCAAAATTGGAATGGGCGTTGAAGTGATTGATTCATCGACAGAAATAAGCTACTGAGGCTTAGTTATGACATAGTTATGAGTTTTTGTAAGAGCATTGATGACCTCTCAAGTTTCTGGCTGTTTTCTCACCGCGGCATAAGCGAACTCAGGGAACTGTGGAAGGATAAATATCTTTCCCCAATTAGCAAGGACAAGGTTACTTCAACTTGATAAGGTTAGAAAGTCACACCTGGAGTCTAGCACCCTACAGTGCACTAAATATAATAGATTAGGTTTTTAAATAGATAACACTGGTCTGCATCAATTCGGCTAAATTCCAACCAAAAATTGATTTCAGGTCATTTGAAGGTGCTGATTCCAAAAATGCAATCCGTTTTTGACAATTACATCACGTTTTGCAGCAAAATGGAAAACAAAAAATTGCAAATAATGCCTTTTAAAGGCATTTTAAGCGTTGTGGTCACAAATAATTTTATTGCTTCATGTATCTAAGAACTAAAATTTTATTACTATACACTAATACTTTTCAACCTAAAATCAAAAGCAAGCTCCCCTTCTATGTTCTTCAAAATTTTAGAATTGTTTTATGCTATTCACCACTTGGGTATTGAATGCAGAGTTTAGTCAGTTATTGTATATATGCTAGATAACTTTAAGCTGAACAGTCCAAATTCTCCAAGCTGTTACATTAGTTCATAGCTTGTATAGCATTAAATCTTTAGTCACAAATAACTAGAATATTATATGAAGATTCTTCTTTTTCTTTCGGCTTATTTCCGATTACGGGTCGCCACAGCAGATATCTGCATTTTTATAACATGGCATTTGTTTTACGGTCGGATGCCCTTCCTGTCACCAACCTTCTCTTCAGAGGAAAAACTCGGCCACCTGTCTTCCACATAAAGGCGGGGGCATCCCGTTAAGTGTCTTGCCCAAGGACTCAACAAGCGAGCTTGCCGGCTTGTTCTCCACAACCTCCACTAAATGCTGAGCGCCAAGCAGGAAAATTATTATTTGAAGATTATTTTTTCAATTTTGAGAAAATTTTATTTTAATTTGGCCTTTTGTAAAAGTACTACTCTGCTGCTTAACACCAGAAGCCCTGAATTATTTCCCTACCTATAAAGACGGATACGGTCATTTTTGACCGGTTATCTGTAAATCGGTTTTAATAGGTTCTCTCTTTCACTAATTTCGACATATACTGTATGAAAAGCACAAAGAAACTATTCTTGCGTATTTGACATTTTTTGATTAATTTTTCGATATTTTTATGATTATAATTAATTAAGTAGAAATACAAGGTATACAAATTTATTGACACTTAGTCATCACAATTTTTGCATTTTACAATTGTTACTTTTTCGGATGTGTGTTTGCCACAGCATACTTTCTCACAGTTTTGGCAAAAAGAGCTAGATTTGTTTCTGCATGCTACAAACAGGCACTCTTTTCTTTTCCGAGCTTGGTGTGCTAAACCACTGGTTCCCAGCAATGCAATGCTGACTATGTGATCCACTGCTGGAGAAGGAGGTATTGAGGCCACTCTATCTTTTGGTTTGCAAAGTTTTTTATAAGCTCAAGCATAAACCGTCTTCTTGATAATTTCAATTTCGTTGTAAGGCAGTAAATAATGTAAGCATTTATGCAGGCACAGTCGAGAATATCAAAAAATACAGCCACAGACCATCTTCTAGTGGAACTCTTGCTGGTATGGTATCGAGCCATCTGGTCCAGTACATCCACGCCCACCTTGGACTTGTTGTAATACTGTATTGTCTCTGGCAGTTTTTTCTTGTGGCATTGATCAATATTTACGTTTCTGTGCATTGAACTCAGGATGCAAACAACTTTCTTTTTCTTTGCTTTGTATATTGTCAAGCTGCAACCGGATGGCGAAGAAAATATTTCAGAAGCATATAATTCTTTGTCTTTCATTATCAGCTCAGTGCTTGGCACTTCTCGTCGTTGTTTCCTTATAGTGTCAAAGATTGTTGTTTTTTTCTGCTTAAGTTCTTCCGCTAGCTTTAGGCTGGTAAAGTAGTTGTCGGTGGTGACATTGTAGCCCTTTTTATAATAAGGTTGTAAAAGGGTCAAGCACACATCATCTGGAAGGTCGCTACATCTGCTTCGGCTAGAATCTCTTCCTAAATATGGTTTGCCATTGCACAAGTAATTTGTTTGAGCATCAGCCAAAAGCCAGAACTTAATGCCAAATTTGTCTGGCTTGTTCGCCATATATTGTATTAAAGGACACCTGGTTTTGCGTGGGAAAAGTTGTTCATCAATAGTCAAATCGCAGTTTGGTACATAGCATTTCTTACAATTTTCTATGAAGCAATTCCACACCTCGGAAATCAAGCAAAATTTGTCAGTTTCTCTCCTTTGCCTCCAACTAAAAAAGTCATCGAACCTCAAATGTTTCATGATTTCCTGGTACCTATCACGGCTCATTGTATTTCGAAAGATTAGTTGTCCCCATTCCTTGCTCGAAAGTTGCTCTTCCTGGCGTATTCTTCCCGACCAACACTCCTCGAGCGATTTGAAGACCTATAAAACTTTCCAGCTCATCAACATGTAAATCAAAATCGTCATTATCTTTCTTTCCGTGGTTGATAGTGTGTTTCTGAATACACCTGAGCATATGTTCATCTATAAATAAATGAAAAGTACTGAAAGGGCTACCGTTTACTACAGATCTGTGACAATAAGACGGAATTACATTAGACGAAGATGCTCTTCCCAAACCTGGAGCACCTGTTATGTTTTTCCACACAGTTCCGTTTCGTGCGTTCACCTGTCCGGCAGTATTTTGATATACTGATTGATCACTTTCAGAAAGAAAATCTATAGAAACAGCAGCAGAGCTTTGTTCGTCTTCACCGCTGACGGTATATTTGTCACAACTTTCGACACCAGCACAACAATTAGAAACAAATTCTTTATCTTGCAATTCAGTTTCTTCATTCTCATCACAGGAGTCATCAAGCTGATCAGTTTGTAAACGTTGAAGTACGTGCTGGACAGTATAATTGTTGCCACGATTCATGATTAGAAAAACCAGTTTGTCAAAAACGATGAAAAAACTCGTAACGAAATTCCTATACCTAAGACATTATTTATACAATATGCATTTCTTCAAATCTGTAAGACAAACTTGAGAGATTTTATGAGGTTGTCAATACGCTGTAATAAACTATCTATTTTATCTGCACACACAACTGATGAACTCTACGCTACTAAGAAAGACAATAGAACTTTCAATGACCAGCCATTGTTCGAGACAGCAAATAAAATTCAACTTTACTTCGATGAAGCCAGCAGAAATAGTAATTATTTTAGTTACTGCTTATCAGTTATCCATTGCAGCAGTGGTCAATCGCAATCTTATTGTCACGTGAGGCATTGCTTGTAGAAAAAGAAACTTTTCTCACCCTTCTATTATGCTTTAATTCATCAGCTCAAAGACAAATTATAACCGTTTTAAGAACCGGTCATTTTTGGCCGGTTCGGGCTTATAGATAGATGTGCAAAATGTTCCATTTACAAAAGCTATAAAAGAAAAATTGTTTGACTTGCCAAAACATCATCCAAAGTTAGGAAAAGTCAAGGAGTATGAAAAATCAAATAGCAAAAATGCCAGAAATACGAAGCGTCAAAATTTAAAACCGGTCAAAAATGACCGGTCCGGCCTTCTAGTGTTAAATTGCAAACTGTTTTTTTGATATCAATGGCTACCATTTCGTCTTCTAGAAGAAAGTGCAAGCTTAATCCAAACGTTTTTTGCTTTATCTGCGGTTCTTTTACTGTTTCTAAACAAAGGCAAGGAATTACAGAGTTTGTGAATAAAGCATATTTGGCATACTTCAGAATTTAATTAGGAGATCAACAACAAGAATTGAACTTCTCACCAGGTTAGCAGAACATTTGTTGAAAATATACGGCAGTGGACAAAACAAAATAGAAAAAGTTAAGGGTTTGCAGTTCCTATGGTTTGGAGGAAACAAGCCAATCACGTTAATGATTATTATTTCTGTATGACCAATGTTACCAGTTTCAGCTCTAAAGGCAAAGGCAACATCAAGCACCTACACCTTCCATCAGCAATCAGGCCTATACTTCACTATGCCGATCTTCCTCTACCTTTGTTTACTTCCTTTCCTGAACTAGTCGATGAACCAGTAAGTAGTACATCAAAGGCGAGTTCTTTAGAAGACGATTGGTACAATTCGTTGGCTGACAAATCCCCAATATCGATTGCTTAAGCCTTTTTGAATGACTTAGTTCGTGACCTGAACCTGCCAAAAGAATCTGCAGAACTTCTTGGGCCCAGGTTACAACACAACAACCTTCTCACTCTAAACCCAACATAGTCATTGTACGGGTAAAGAGAAAAAGATTTGGTACAATATTTTTCTATGAAGGAAACATTTGTGTATTGTCACGATGTTGCTGGTCTTCTTCAAGCAATGGGCTGTTTATATGACTCAACAGAATGGCGAATATTTATTGACAGTTCGAAACCCAGCTTAAAGTGTGTATTGCTGCATAATGGCAATAGATATACTTCAATACCAATCGGCCACTCCGTTCATCTTAAGAAAAATTATGAAAATATGAATATGTTACCAATGAAAATAAAATATAGTGAACATATATGGATGGTATGTGGAGACTTAAAATGCTGTTGGGTCAACAAGGGGGGTATACCAAACGCCCATGCTTTTTGTGTTTATGGGACAGCAGAGCTAAAAATGAACACTGGATTTGTGAGCAATGGCAGAAAAGAAATGAGTTTACAGTTGGAGAAAAAAATATTCTTAATGAAAGTCTCCTGACAAGGTATTATTACCGCCGCTTTACATTAAGCTAGGCTTAATGAAACAACTTGTAAAAAGCTTAGACAAAGGCGGGGAATGCTTCAAGTACATTTGCCAGAAGTTTTCATTTTTAAACCATAAAAAGATAAAAGCCAGTGTGTTTGATGGACCAAAAATACGACAGCCAGGTAGCAAATCATTTTCTGGGCAATACCAAATTTCCAGAATACAAACCAAGTGTTAAAACTTTGTTTGATCCTTTTTGCAAACTTGGTAGTAACATGAATGTCAAAGTGCATTCTCTGTACAGCCATTTAGAGCATTTTCCTGAAATTTCGGAGCTCTGAGTGAGGAGCAAGGTGAAAGATTTTACCTGGAGATTGAAATAATGGAGAAAAGATACCAACGTAGATGGAACGTAAAGATGATAGCAAATTACTGTTGATGCCTCATGAGGGATGAAAAATTTTTTAAATCCTTTGGAAAATCTACAAAACAAAAACTTTTTCCTTAACCATGAAACCAGTTTTGCATGCTCTGTTAAAAGTCTTGATACATTGACGATGTGTTGCTAACAGTTTGTATAAAGTGCGTATAAGGAGTAATCAACCTAAACCAATTTTTAAATACATTTCAGGTGTATATCTAATCACTTAACAAAACAAGGTGTACCGCATTGTGTAATTTCAACTTTCTTCCAAAGATTTTACTGTAACTTCTTTTATGAAAAAAGACAGTAAAAATATGATTTTACTATGAATCTGCAGAAAATTGAAAGGATTTTTGCAAAAAAAACTTGACGTGATGGGTAAAAACAAATGTTATTTTTGAACAAGGTAGAATACATTTATTTTTGAACTAGCCCCAAAATTAGGTGGAATACGTGCTATTTGTTCAGTCAGCAGAAGTTTCTTTTCAAAATGCAGACCAGTGTAATGCGCAGACAAAATATTTTTGGTAAATAAGCGAATATATTTTTAGAGCCGCAGGAGCCCACATTAAAACTTTGCATGTGGTTCCACACACAGCCAATACCCCTGTTAGAGCATCACTTGTATAACCGGTTTTTATTAAAACTGCCGTGTTGACTTTCCAATCCTGTTTTCAAAACTTTCGCTTAAAATTATTTTCTCGCCAAAAGCTATCACTTGCATCGCAAGTAATCATCATTTCGTGTAGTAGTATTGTTGCGAGCGTGAGAGCAAAAGGTCTGAAATTCAAAACTGTATAGAAACACTGCTGGTATTTGTCAGGAAAAGCATCCAGAATTTAAAGTGGTACGTTGCTACAGTAAAAAGTCTGGATCGAAAGCGAGTGTGCAGTTCATACAGTGGCAGAAATACATTGAATCAGAACGTGTGAATCTGCGAAACGCGGGAAGAATGACGTAAACCCGACTTTCTGTCAATGACAATTTATTCCACGGATAAATTTTTGGATTTTTTGGCGCTAGGAGCAAGCATTATCTAAGCTCGATATTATTTATCAAGTGGCGATATAAGCAAATTTGGAAGAAACAGCCGTAAATTATTCAACAGATCGCATGTTGAAACAGTTATTTTTGTCCTTCTTCAATTTGACCACTTTTTTATCGAGATATAGTTCTCAAAAACAAGTGTTTACACATATTTTTAGGTCATTTGCTTGAGATATCCATTGGCCTTTAAGTTTCACTCCTATCCTTTAAATACAACGCCACTATGCACACTTAGCGTGAGATATAACACATAAAGTGATGAACATTTTAATTTTGCTGACCATTTTGACAGTTGAATGCACATCGGTTTGAGTTATAGGTTCAACCCAGCAAGCCTATTTCAGTCATTTTTTGTTAAATATATAGCCTTGTTACTGCACACGGAGAGTGGTGAAGTTCAGAGCGCTTCTTTCGGGCACAAGAGAAGTTGAACTATCCCAATCTTTCTGGCTTTCGCTAAAATTAGTGTTGGAGGTAAAGTTACTTTTATTTTTTTAACAATTATACAAAATTGCTATACAGAAGAATGCACCTGTATTAGCAACTCAAGGGAATTCCTAAAAGGTGCCGATATAGGCGAAATTCATTTTGAGCCATTATGCTGGTAGCGGTAAAAAATACTGTAAGTTACCTGTAATGAGATTTTACGTTTTTCTGAGGAGGAGCTGAAGGGGTGCGCTTGCATAGGAGCCCCCTTATTGTAAGCCACTCATGCAGTTGTTAGACAAAGTTGGTTGTAATCAAAATGAACCATACGGTGAAATCAAAACGACTGCAGTCCGAAGACACCGAAAAAAGTGCTACTGCCACCTCTCGACATCAAACTGGGCCTCATCAAGCAGTTTGCAAAATGGCATACAAAGAGGGGGTTCATGTGCGCACGCACTCCTCAGGTTCTCCTCAGAAAAACGTAAAATTTCATTTTGAGCCATTATGCTGATAATGGTAACAAATACAGTACTGCAAGTTTCCTGATATAAGTTTGAGAATGTTATTCTAAAAAAAATTCTTCACCCCGACTGTCTCGTGAAATTTGCAAACAAGCATTTTTGTCGCGCCCTCTCTCCACAAATTTCTGCGTACGCCCCTGAATTGCATGTTTCTTAGGTCTACTGAATAATTGTTCAGCTAAAAATTAAACATCATGAGTGGCAACAAATTTTTAATCAGCCATTGCTGTATGCAGTACCGTGCTGTAAACTACTGTACATATACTGCACTAACAAATTTTTGATCAGCTAGCATAATCTTGAAAAATTGTGATATGAGTGCCCGTGGTTACAAACATTCAGGGGATTCTTTCTGCTATGTGTGTGGTGAGTTTTCTGCAAGGAGTAAAAAACACTGCTTGAGCAACTGCATTCGTGCAGGAGAAACCTATTTTGCTTATTTCGGAATGCCAGTTGATGACCAAATTTATGTTGGGCACTACATGTCATCTGTGACTACTGTCGTCGCACTCTTGAAGGTCGGTCAAGAGGAGAAAAAAAGCTATATGTTTTGCTATCTCCCGTATCTGGCGTGATCCTTCCGATCACCATGCACAATGCTACTTCTGTATTGAGGATTCAACAAAACGAAGAAAGGGAAAGAATGCTCTTCCCATCGACTATCCTGACATTTCATCGTCTAAAGCACTTGTTCCCCATAATACCACTGACCTGTTTGAGCTACAGCCACTCTCAAGAAATCAATCTTGTCCAACAGAGGCCAGTTCTGATGATTCCGAAAAGGAAGATGCGTCATCATTAGCATTTGTTATGCGTCGTCCACACCGACTGGGAATAAAAGATGTTCCTATTACCCATAATCAAGAAGACATCAATAACCTCATTCGGGAGATGGCACTGACAAAGTCCGATGCTGAGCTTTTAATATTCAACAACGGGACTTATTTGACATTAGCATTCGCATTAATTGCCAGAAGAAGAAGCATCGTGGTTTTTCGTCATTTTTCTTTTTTAGGTATGTTTTGAGCTACTGCCTTGGTATAAGAGGGTTTTTCAAAAATATAGGGATTTCCTGCAATACTTCTGAATGGCGACACTTCATTGACAGCTCATCAAGAAGTGTCAAAGCTATTTTACTGCACAACACAAACAAGTGCCCCTCCACTCTCTTGGCTCATTCAGTGCAGATGAAAGAGAATTACGAGAACATCAAAATTCTGCTAAGTGCTCTCAAATATGTCCAATACAGTTGGGAGGTAATTGGCGATTTCAAGATGGTGGTCTTCGCAATGGGGCTCTAAATAGGCTTCGCTAAGTTCTTTTGCTATCTCTGCTTTTGTGATAGCAGAAATACATGCCTTCACTACAAGAAAAGAAATTTCCCTCCTAGGTCCATCTACGATATTGGAGCTCATAACGTGAAACAAACAACGTTGGTGGAGCCGAAGAAAGTGCTACTGCCACTTCTCGGCATCCAACTGGGCCTCATCAAGCAGTTTGTGAAGAAGTTAAACCAGGAGGTGGTGCGTTCAAACACATCCAAGAGTTGTTCCCGAAGTTGTAAGAGGCAAAAATCAAAAGTGGAGTTTTTGTGGGTCCTCGAGTGAAGCTACTGATGAAGTCCGACAGTTTTTCTGAGAAGCTATCTGCGGTTGAGAAAAGAGGTAAGAAAAGCTTTGTTTCTGTGGTTAAAGGTTTCCTAGGAAATCACAAGGCAGGGTGCTGTCCCCGACCCCGTTTGGGTTGAATCGAAATGGCTGTTAGCCTTCCCGAGGGTCCCAGTTACCTCAAGCACTCCCCTTCATTTTTTCGCTATGCTGCTCCCTGAACGACCGCAGAAGAGCAGCACACAGCATCTTCAAAATCGGTCGCCTGTTTTCTCTTTTTCTTTTCTCCTGCCCTTCTTTGTCTCTTTCTTCTTCTTTTTCTCTTGATGAGCGGTAACGTTCATCCTAATCCTGCCCCATCATTCCTTGCTCTGTGTGCGCTGAAAATGTGACCTGGCGGGGCAAGTCAGTGCAATGCTGCACTTGCTCCAAATGGGTCCATCTAAGATGTTCATAACTTTCCCTCTCCAAGTTCAGAGCTCTTGACAGCTCTCACTCTTGGAGCCTCCCCCGTGTTGTATCCCTACTCGTGACACTGTGACTCTCTCCTCGGACTCCTCCGACATGTATACCTCCACTGTACAATCTGGCCCCCTCTACTAATGCTGCACTCCCGCACCACCCTCGACTTCAAACTTCTTATTCCCGATCTGCCCATTTTACATCTCCCTCTGCCCCCTCACCACCGTCCGTTGCTCCTGGCTGTCCTTCTACACCTCCTCTCCCCCTGACTCTTTCAGGGTTCTTCAATGAAATGCTGGAGGTCTTCGAGCCAGGAGCGTTGAGCTACTTCACTTTCTCTCGTCCCATTCTGTTGACTTTATCTGTATCCAGGAATCCAATCTTAACTCATCTTCCTCTTTCAAGATTCCTGGATTCTCTGCTCTGCGCTCTGATCGCACCCAATCCCGGTCTGGCAATCTCTTTCATGTTGACACGCACGCTAGTCGCGGCGTTGTCATTTTTGTCAGGCAGGGCCTATCTTTCTCTGAACTTTCTACCTCCTCTCTTTCTTCGCTTGATCCCCAGTCAAATTATGTAGGGGTCGACACCTCTCTTAACAACTTCTCCTTGCTGTCATTTCTTAATGTGTATGCCCCCCTCATTCGCTCCTCCCCAACGGATTGCAGAACCGACTCCTTTTCTCCCTCCATTCTTCCTTCCTCCAGAAATCTCTTCATCATGGCTGACATCAATTGACATCTCTCCTCTGACACTCAAGAGGTACTTCCGACCCCCATGGGGAGGAAGTATTCGACTGGGTCATCTTCTCTGACCTCCTCTCCCTCAATGACCCTGACATGTTTACCCTTCTCCATCGCTCCTCTGGCAGTCGCTGCTCTCCTGACATCTTCTTTGTCCCCTCTTCTCTTGCCTTTTCCAGGTCCTGGGAGGTGCTTCAGGACCTGGGTTCTGACCACCTATCAATTCTTCTATCTGTCCCTCTTTCCTCGGTCTATCGCCCCAACGAGCGTCCCCCTTTGTTCAATTTTAAAAAAGATTGCTGGGATGGCTTTGTCTTCTACTTTGACTCCCATTGTCCATCTACAAAAAAATACTCGTCTCTTTCCTCTGTTGCTGCTCTCTTTACCTCTCTGGCACTGAATACGACAAATCTTCCATTCCTTTCGGCCGCATCAAATGCCCTCCTAAAGCCTGGTGGTCTGCTGAGGTGGAAAGTGCGGTTACTGAAAGACGCAAGGCTTTCACTGCCGCTCACAAAAGTGATGAAGATCGCCAGGTTTACATCTCTGCTGCTCGACGCGCCTCGTCAGTCATTGCCAAGGCCAAGGCTGAGGCATGGCAGACGACTTGCTCTACTCTTTCACTTAAATCTGTGCACTCTCTTCTTCGCTATATCACTGGCTCTCCTTCCTCGTCTTGCTCCTTTCCTAACTTCCCCAACTGTTCTTCTCCCATGGAATCGGCTTCGATCTATGCCGATTACCTGAGATCCCGCTTTTCTGTTTCTCAGCCAAAGGCCCTGCGTAGCAGAGCAAGAGGCCACCTCACTGAGCTCCGCCGAGCCACGTGCCCTGTGAAGTCTCATTCGTCCTTTTGCTCTCCTTTCTCTCCCGCTGAATTTCTTGCGGCTGCCTCCAACCTCTCTTTGGCCATTGCCATTGACCCAGACAAAGTTGCGTATCCCATGCTAAAGCATCTTCCTCGCTCTGGCATGGATTTTCTACTTCACATCTTCAATCTCTCCTGGTCTCTAAATTCCTTTCCTTCCATCTGGAAGACATCTTCTATTATTCCCATACACAAAATGGGAAAGCCTTTCGACTCTTCTGCTTCCTTCCGACCTATCTCTTTCATCTTCTGCGTATCAAAGCTGTTTGAACGCATCATTCTATCTCGTCTACTCTTGTTTCTGGAATCTACTTCCATTTTCTCTCCCCGCCAGGCCGGTTTCCGCACTGGACGGTCTACACTTGATCAAATTCTGTATCTTTCTCAGTCCATTTCGGATGGGTTTACCAAACCCAGGCCGGGGTCTCGGACGATCCTGCCAACTATTGATTTCTCGAAAGCTTTTGACTTTGTCTGGCATCCCGCCTTTTCCCCAAACTCATTTCAGCTGGCCTCCCTCCATGCTTTGCCCGTTGGACTCAATCTTTCCTTTCTGACAGGCGCGCTTGTGTGGTTTTTCAAAATCACAAAAGTCGTTCTATTTGAGTTCGTCGAGGTGTTCCGCAAGGATCCGTTTTCTCTCTTCATTAACCCATTTTCTCCTAGTGGGGCCATATGGACCCAAGTAACTCAAGTACAATTTTATTCAGGTTTATGTATGGTTTTTCAGATATTTTTTATTTTATCTTGTGATATATCGTACTTAAACCTAAATACATAAATTACCAGCATTAAACATCCCCAACTCTATCTAGTAAGATTTTTGGGGGCTTTTGAAATGACCTTCTATTACGAATCAGATTTCACAATAACCGAAAGAACAAGGTAAGCTGTTATTTCCTTTATTTAGATTTCAAAACGCATGACTATTATAACAAAATATTTATTAGTACTCGTAATTACTCTTCACTTCATATTAAAACGAATTTAATTGTCCTTTAATTAACTTTCCAATGATCTTTTAAATTTCAAAAAATCTTACTGGGGCCATATGGCCCCACTAAGAAAATCCGATTACAATTTTTCAGTTTTTCATATTTCAGTTTATTACACTTTTCTATGTATATATAAAATAACTATTAGACTAATTCAACAATATACAATTATTTATTACTTTATATATAATGTAATAATAACTACGTGTATAAATACATATATTATACAAATAATACATATGCCATGTATTTGTATGTAGTTCTGGACTACCTAGAAGAACTTGACAACCCCGATGCATCAATAAACTATTTTTCCACTTGATGTTGATAAACTCACAGATGAAGATTCAGCTGACGAAGGAGATGTACCGATTGGACCACACAATTTAAATCGGAATCACCTTTTGGCTCAGGCCGAGATTGATCTTTCATCTGATGATGAAATAATTCAGCAACCGCCTTGTAAAAAGCAAAAAACTTTACAACCCAAATGGGAATTAGAAGAATCTCCAACAAGTGTAGCGCCTTATTTTCCAGAAGGTGGTTATTCAAAATACAGAGATTTTAGCCTTGCAGGATTATTCGAACTTTTTTGTGATGATTCGATTATAGGTGATATAATAGTGTAGCGGTTGATTATTACGTCACCGCTACGTGTATATAAATTGCCCGCACTGCCTTTCTCAGCCTTCAGCTTTCAGTATTTGGTCATTCAATCAGTTGTGCGACATTATTGGATGTTTATCGATCAAGCGTGAATAAACCAGTCGAATCTTCCTGTAAACATAGTGATCGGCTATAGGTGAAAGTCTAGTCTCGTATAGGCGAGGTGTGTGTCGATAGGCAACCAACCCTATCTTACTATCAGCCACCAAATCGCTATAATAGAATAAAGCAGAATAGATGGTATAAGTAAAAATTGGAAAAACATTTAAGTAAGTCAACAAGAAATGTGAGTGTTTCTTGCTATTTTGATCATTAGTGCGTACAATCCACCACCGAGCAAAGCTCATTACTGGGCAACAGGGGAGGATTTTTGAAATAATGCAATCTCTAATGCCATGCGACGAGATAGATTTGATGACATCATGAAATATCTTCATTTTCATCCTAATTATAATTTGAATAAAAATGATAAGTATTCTAAACTGCGTTCATTGGTAGCTCATTTGCAACAAAAAATCATATCCCATTTTGTTTCCTCAAGTTATATATCCCATGATGAAGTTATGGTAGAACACTTTGGGAAACATTCATGTGAACAAGCAATTAGAATAAGTCAATACGCTTTGGATATAAAGTGTGGTGCCAGAATACTCCTTTAGGGTATCTAATAACTTTTGACTTATTTTAAGGTAAAACATATAAAGGAAATAAAGAAATGGAAACTGTGCATGAATTGTTTTACATCTGTAACGGGTTCGTGGAGCAGAGACCCTTGGGGTAGTCTCCGAACCAGAGACAGATTGCAGTGAAGCTGAAGTTGTAAATAGATGAAACGCGCTTTTCCTCTTGCACTTCCTTTCTTCTGTCGCCTAAACTTTCGTGCACTAATTTTTTGATAAACTTTTATTGGCAATATGCAAGACTGAAAATGGAAATAATGAAAATGATAAGCAGATATAAAAAAAAACAGATGGATTGGCTTCGGCGACGTTGGCGTTGTTAGCGGTGTAGCGGTGTAGCGTTGTAGCGGCGTAGCGTTGTAGCGTTATAGCGGTTTCAAACTATTTTGACTCCCAAGTACTTTCTTCTTTACTACAGCTCCAACACAATAATAATCAACAGAGAATCAGCTCAACCAACTTTTCTCTATGTTGGAATCTACGAGCTTCTTTGATAGTCCTTTAACTTCTACTCAAACGTGCAGGTTTTACAAACAGCGTAATCCTTCTTGCAACGTGTCTACTTGAGAATAATGTAAAGGTGTGTAAGAAGGCAGTTACTACTGCGTCGCTCGAGGGTTAACCTCGCCAATCCAACGACTAATCAATGAGACGATACCTCGTGTGAAACACACATAACAACGACACAACGCGGATTCGAGTCATAGATTGGCTACGCCAAAACTAGATTTAAAGCATTAGATGTTGCCAAATATTGTAATAATATTTACACTCCCCCCAAATATACGACTAAAGGAAGATATTTCCCACAAAATATTGTACAACAGTGACAATACATAAGGCTTTAAATTAGTAACAACGTTAAAACAAAATACAACAAACACATATAAACGTATTTACACTATATACATATTTTACAAACATAACGCAGCAATTATACATTCAAACGGTTGATATCCAAGATGGGATATCATTTTTACTTGTGGCTGGGACAACAACACACATTTTCGAAACGAAACGTTTCACTTCACTGCCGTGCATTTTTATGATTGCCGAGCGCACAAAACCTTTGGGATCCGGAAACTTTTTCAAAATCCGCCCCAAGGGCCATCTACTTCTAGGCGTATTTTTATCGACAAGAATCACAATGTCGTTCACCATCACATTACGTTTTGTTTCATACCATTTTTGTCGATACTTTATGGTAGGTAAATACTCTTGGGCCCACTGTCTCCAAAAAAGGTTGGCAAAAAGTTCTACGACAACTGTAGCACATTGTTAGGTGTAAGAAGTCTCTTGATCTCTTCTACGAAGGAAACAGGAGTTAAAGGTCTGGAATTGAGAATACCTTCTACCTCAACAAACAACGTGGTGAGACCTTCTTCAGTGAAAGTGTTTTGTGAAGTAATTGATGTTAATACCTTACGCACTGACCTGATCAGTCTTTCCCAGCACCCGCCAAAATGGCTTGCCAAGGGGGTGTTAAAGTGCCGGTCTACTTCTTTCTGCACCAGAAACTCAGTAATCTGCTTCTGATTCCATTTCCAAATAGACTCCTTTAAAACTTTATCTGCCACAGCGAAGTTAGTTCCATTGTCAGAGTATATATGTCCAACGTTTCCTCTTCTGGCAACGAATCTTCGGAGCGCGGAAATAAACGAATCGGTTGACAGAGTATGCAGAACCTCAAGATGTACAGCTCGCACTGTCATACATGTGAAAATACAGCCATATCGCTTGACTAGGCTTCTTCCTTGTTTCACTGAGAACACTCCAAAACAATCGACTTCTTCCTTGTTTCACTGAGAACACTCCAAAACAAAGAAAGGTGCGTGATTGATATCTAAGCGACATTCCGGCAGATCTGCCATTAATTGAGTCGAGACTTGAGCGTTTTGGCGTTGACAAGTTGCACATTCCTTGAGCACGTTTCGAATGGCGTAACCTCCCTTTTCGATCCAAAATCGTTGACTCAGTGCAGAGGAAGTATGGTTGAATCCAGAATGTCCGGCCAAAAGATGATACCATCTAATCACTAGTTTTGTAAAATAAGAATTCGAGGGCAGAATTATCGGGTGTCGAGTGTCTGCGCTGATCAAAGCCTTTCCCAGCCTTCCTCCCACTCGCACGACATTGTGAGAGATAAACTGATTTAATTTTCTAATGGAGAGTGAGCACACTTTGGAACTTAAACGATTGCCGTTTCTCAGAGCCAAAATTAAATTTGAAAGATAACGGCGTTGTTCATAAATAGCTACCTGTAATTCTGCTGATTTTAATTCCGCCACAGTAATGTGGGAAGTAAAGCTCTTAACCAAGTCCTTTCCATGCAACCCTGCTCGCTTTCTTTTCAAAAACTCGAACAGCCGTAAGTACCAAGCCACCGATTTTTTCAATTTATGAAGAGATGAGAGGTGTTCGATGAGGCGGTCTGTAGGCGTTTCTATCGCAGACTGAACGACCAAATTGCTAACTATCTGCATCCCCTTTTCGAACAGAGGAAATTCTTCTGGAAGTTGTTCCAAACTTTCCAATTGTTCCGGCCACTCCTCTTCAGCCTGTTGTAGAAACTCTGGTCCCGACAACCACATGGAAGACTCAACAAACGCTTGTGCCTGCTTGCATCTTGTCGCCTCGTCTGCGGGGTTCAACTTCGACGGGACATACCTCCAACTCTGTATGTCGCTGTTCCTTTCGATCTCTGCTAATCTGTTGGCAACGAAGACAGGAAATCTTTAATTGCTGTTGTAAATGCTAAGCAACACGGAGGTTGAATCGGACCAGAAATAAGTTTTTTCTATAACCAACGGCAATTCCCTTTTTAACATTTGGTCAAGACGCAGAGAGACGATATCCGCCAGCAACTCTAATCGAGGTATTGTAGTCATGGGAGCAGGCGCGAGATGCGACTTCCCCATCAGGAACAAACAATGCACCTTGCCACTCTTATCGGCAATGCGGAGATAAGATACGGCACCATAAGCTTCTCCAGAAGCGTCAGAGAAATGGTGCAATTCATAGGTCAACTCTCCGTTCATATCAGAGGGCTTAAGGCAGCGTGGTATTTTCAACTCCTCCAAATAATACAACGCTGAAATCCAAGCTCTCCATCGTTCCTCTTTCTTCTCAGACAAAGCGGCATACCAATCATCACCGTTCATTTCTCGCAGCAGCAACTTTATTTCTACTAGCACTGGAGCAGCAAATCCTAATGGATCAAACAAGGAATGACTAGCTGACAAGATTCCTCGTCTCGTACAGGGCTTTCTTGGCATATCAACTTTAATTCTAAACTTATCTACTGCTATGTCCCAATGCACACCTAGCACTCGCTGACTTGTTGTGCGTTCCAGCGATAATTCCTTGTATTTCTCAACGATCTTCCTCGGGCACCTTAAGAAGAGCTCGTTCGCAATTTGAAAGCCATTTTCCAAGTCTGAAGCCGTAGCTGGACAAGGCATTTCGCAGCTCGTTGGCCAAATCTGCGGCCTCTTCGCTGGTTTCTACTGACATAAGACAATCGTCAACATAGAACGCTCTTTGTATAGCTTCAATTGTTTGAGATGAACAATTCTCAGCGGATAAAGCTTCATTCTGTTTTAGACAAAAGGAAGCGCAACTAGGGGATGATGTTGCTCCGAACAAATGAACTGTCATCCTATAAACCTCTGGTCTTTTGTCAACGTCTCCATCTGTCCACCATAGGAATTGCAGCGCACTTCGATCTTTCGGGCTGACTTTTAACTTGATGGAACATTGCTTCTATGTCCGCAACAAGAACAATAGGGTTGAGTCGAAATCGTGTCAATACCCCTGACAAACGTGAGAGGAGGTCAGGTCCTTGTAGAAGCTTGTCATTTAGAGACACTCCCATAAACTTTGATGCACAATCAAAAACGACTCTTATCTTGTCCGGCTTCTTCGGATTCAAAACTGGGTGATGGGGTAGGAACCAGGTGCAAGCATTTCGTTTGCCGTCATCTCTGACCTTTTCCGCGTAATCTTTCTCGATATAGTCTTGCATAACGCCCGCATATTTTTTTGTGTAGCGATTCGTCCTTCGAGAGCCTACGTTTCAATGACTCCAACCTTTTTTCCGCCATTGCTCTGTTGTCGGGAAGGAAGATATTCTTATGTCTCCAAAGCAAGGGTAGCTGAAAGTGACCATTGACAATTTTGATCGAATCCATCATTATTTTAAGTGCCAGGCGATCTTCTCTAGAATTATCATGGTCCAGACCACAACCGACTTCGTATTCTTGTGGAGGTAAGCTTGGGTCTACCTTTGCGTTTTCTGGAAAGATGACATGCACGCAAGTGTCCGTAGCACTATTGTTCCTCACTTCAGCGCAACACTGACAACGAAAAGCTGGGCCAAACAGCACCCACTCAAGAGAAGTTCTGATAGCATCAGGGGTTCCTTCCGGTCCAAATCTGCTCTCCAGTGCGCGAAGTACCACAGATGCGTTTACTCCAATTAAAAGACCAATGGTCTTATCAGAAAGCTCTTTAAATGAGATGTCCTTCAAGTGCTCTAAATTATTCAACTTGCTACTAACTGGCACTTGAGCTGCCTTTAAAGGAATGGCGTCTACAACTAGAACCTCTCTAAGGCTTACACTACAGTTTTCATCAACACCACTCACTAATAGCGTTATAGCCTCGGTCTCTATGGGGGTAGGCTGAACTCCTGATGATGGCGTACTTATAGAGATGGTCTGCTGTGATCCATCAGCGTTCAACTCATCAGCAATACGTCGTGTGCAAAATGTTTGTTGTGATCCACTATCCAAAAGAGCATAAGTCAACAGCTCTTTCCCATTGTGGCATATCTTCACGGGAAGAGTCATGAAAAAATGACCACTAGAATCTCGGTCCGAATAGATATTCTTCGTAGCGGCGCACAGTACCTTTTCACTATCGGCCGGCCCTGATGCGTTATCCTTATGAAGCAGAGTGTGATGCCGGTCTTTAGTGCATCCCTCTACGTTGCACCTTTGTTTAGATTTGCAGTCTCTGCTTGTGTGTCCAGCATCTAAGCAATGAAAGCAACGGCCTTGCTTCATCAGAAAGGCAATACGCTTGTACCTTCGCAATTTTTTAAAACGTGAACAGGCAGATAGTTCATGCTTTCCGTCACAAAAGGGACAAGTTAGGCTTCCAATCTTGGGTGTAAAGTCAGGGATAGCCGTAGTAAAGACGAGCCGCGATCGAGTTGTCGTAGAAACTTCACCCTGCTACACAATTTCCAAACTGGTGCCCAGACCCGGGACTTCCAATTGACAACGGATATCCATCTGAACGGACTTCTTCCGAGTTCAAAACAAAATCTACCAAATAAAATCAACCACCAATACAGGTCAGATCGTTAATATGCCACTATTTAAAAAGAAAAATACTAATAAAGAAAAGGCAAAACGTGCCAGCCTAATTACAAAAATTTTAGATGATAATCGCGAGCTAACTAACAGCCTTAAGGAACATACCGAGTTACGAAATACCTTAAAAAATCAAATAGAACAAATGCGACATGATGAAGACGTAATTCAAAAATTAAAACCTAAATTGCAAACTGACCTCAAAATTCTGGAAAAGGGCTCGAAACAACTTGAGAAAGATCAAAAGGCCTTAGAAAAGACCTTTGATAAACTAACCACTAAAGTAACGCCTCCTGAATTACAAGAAATACATCAGGCATACCACGATACCGAGCCAACTGCACCCTCAAATGTTGATGACACATCTTCCTTACCTCCTTATGAAAAAGCAACATCTCTTTATCCCTCTCTCTTACAACCCACCCCTTCTTTTGTGATAATGGACGGGATAGGACAAGAGGAGATCGCACCCGTCCCCTCCTATGTCATTGAAAATGACGATGAGGAAGAAATGCGACCTAAGAGTTTGGGACCTGCTGCTCACACCCTCTCAAAAAAGCTAAATGCCCTCGACAACCTGGCAAAGAAAGTACAAGAACTTTCAGCCACATTGGGAAATGTGCCAAGCGCATCGGGTGCTAGAATGTCGGGCCCTCTTACTTCATCGCCCTATTCATACAATCCACACCCACCGGAGAAAACGCCACCGAGTGCAAAACCGCGAGTGGGGCTATTTGAGGACTCTATTCCAGAGGAAGTAGACGATCTAAGTTCCCTTTCAGACTCCCTAATGACAGAAATACCACCAAGGGAATCAAACCAAAAACCTATTCCTCTACGAGAATACTCTGAATATTTGGCCGCCCTTCCTCCCTTTTCAAAAGGCACTACTGTTACGAAATGGATCAACCGTATTCTGCAAATGGTTCCACACGGTGATGGAAGCACTCCCCGTGATCGACTGTTGTGCAATAAAATGATTCAGCTTTTAAAGAAATCGGGTCTACCTAAAGGAAAAGAGGTGGCAGATGCTTTGGCTACCCTTCTGCAAACAGACAACCCCTCATGGCAGAATGTCCTCGAAATGATATCACAGTCCTTCCCTAGTGGGATAGTTGAATTGTCCGACCAAATTATCTCTTGCATACATAAGTTCGACTGGGAAAAGGACAACGCCACCCTTCACTTTACACCTGTCTTCATGGAAGCAGGCATCCCCATGAAGGACAAGATGATTTCGAAAACAGACCACGGTCTTGATTATCTGTCACGAATACGCCGACGATTACCTGAAGCAATACAGGTAAATCTTTTGGGAGCAGAACAAGGCTCCTGGAATGGTTTTTTCAACAGGCTCCAGAAATACCAGAACATGATACGCGGTGATAAACAACGCTATCTCCAGGATCCGAATCCCCCACCTATTTCTTTTCCTGTTCAACCCCAACCAAGAAAGAGCACGCGAAACGTCCAGCCACCCAATAGATATGGCCAAAACGTAGGATATAACCACTCGCGACAACCGAGAACATCGTCTACGTCTATGTTCCGATTGAACAACACCTCTTCGCAATCCCCCTCCTTTCAGTCTACCCTCCAGAACAATGAAACTGCAATGGAAAAAGCGTTGCAATTGCCTACAGGACAGATATACCAATGCTATACATGTGGTAGACCTGGACACAAGAGTTCGGAATGCTTGGTAAAGGCTGTTCTCGACCAATGTGGAAAGAGACTAGAAGTAGACCCTAATACAGGTTACGTGACAATCATAGATCGGCTTCCCATGACCACGACCTACAAGTTAAGGCATGACAATGAATGGCTCCCTTTTCTGAGGGGACAAAATGCTCTAAAAAAGAGAATCATGTCTTTGAGAGACTTGGATGCTTTGATGAGGCAATATAATGAAAAATTCTATCGTGAAAAGCGCCAACCTTACCAACGTCCTAGTAACAATTCGTGGCAGAGAACAAAGCAAAAGGTTAGAGACCATGCATGGGTTGTTCCTGGCCAGAATCGCAATGCTCAGGTGGCAAATCACTCTGATGATACTTATTCATTGACCCCCCAAACCTCTATTACCTCTCTGTCTTCAAATTCGACAGGAACCTCTGCCCCAATTTTCCACCAAATACCCGAATATCCATACTCTTTCCCGAGGCACACCACGAATTCCAATCCTTCTCCAGAAGTTTCTCCGGAAAACTAGAAGAGGAATTGGATAGCCCGGTAACCCAATTCCTCACCCCTACACATACTCTAGTCTCTACCTATGTAAATAAAGTAACACGACATCTCTTTTATGATGCTTTTTCAGGAAAACTTTGCTATTTTACGCATACGCCGACTGGAGTAACATTTCTTGCTGATACCGGCAGCGTTCCCAACCTTATTAAATTAAAAACCCTTAAGAAGTTCTGGCTTCGCGCTTTTGCTAACAAAACTACCATCTCTCTCCCTATACAGGGGGTAGGTGGCAAAAAAACATTGTCATCCTTTGTTTATATATCATTTTGTGACGTAGTTGTACCGTTTTGTGTAAGTGAAGATGTCCCTTTCAACATTATTGGAATTGATTGGATTCCAGTAATTGCTAATTTGCCTAATTTTGTTGTTTCCTACCAACGACCTTCTGAAGTTTCCACGGCCTTGACTGTACTACATGGGATGGACCTGATCACTCCTCCCTCCTTTTCTACTTGTATGAATGTGATGTGTGAATGTTGTGAAAAAGGGAAAGTAATTACCAGGAGTATACCGCTTCCTGAAGATGTGCACATTACGGAGGACCCGGTGGGAGCCGGACAACCTACCGATGGGGCAAAAGACGTGCCAGTTTGTAACGTACGCACGCAATTTCCGGAGTATATCCCCTCCGAAGAGGATGGAATTGTTGTAGTCAGTCCATCCTGCGTCCAAGACGCACAAGTCTCCAAAGGGAACAAAGAGGTTACCCAATGCGAGCAGGGGGGTAGGACAGTGTGTGATGAACAAAAGTATGCGGTGAAAGACGTGCCAGTTTGTAACGTACGCACGCAATTTCCGGAGTATATCCCCTCCGAAGAGGATGGAATTGTTGTAGTCAGTCCATCCTGCGTCCAAGACGCACAAGTCTCCAAAGGGAACAAAGAGGTTACCCAATGCGAGCAGGGGGGTAGGATAAAGTGTGATGAATGTGATGAACGATATTTCTTTGTAACTGATGAAAAACTCCCAGCATCTCAAGCTGATACCCTATTGCAAGACTTGATCTCACGAAAGAAAAACGTCGAGATTTTGTCAAGTCAAGAACCCTCTAAAATAGATTTACACTCCCCGACTAACACAATTATCCCCCGTGAACAGTGGTATGCTGTTTACGAACCTTTTCATTCTCAACTTACTGATTTGAAAGGCCATCTGCGCGGGCCGCAGGCCCTTCCTTATCTCTGTACAGTCAACCTTGTGGATCCTAAAACCCCTCCATTTACTTGTCCCGCATATCCTATGCGTCACCCTGAACAAAAAAAGGCATTGGAGGATAACATTGCTAAGTATCTTGATATGGGTATTATCGAGTACGGCCCATCTTCATGGAAAACTTCACTTTTCGTTGTCCCTCAAAAAGTTAATGAGGAACAACGACAACTACCTACCTATCATCCTTCACAGCAATGGCGAGTTGTCCAAGATTTCATTCCCCTGAACACGAAAGTACAAAAAATCGAAAATACCCTACCATTGATTGCCGACGTATTTCAGATCGCCTCTGAAAAGGAAATTTTCTCCTTATTGGATTTGAGTAAGGCGTTCTTTCACTGCAAAGTAGCTAAGGACGATCGACAATTCTTCGGCATATCGCATCCGACTAAAGAGATTCGCATGCGATGTATGCCAATGGGATTTATCAACTCCCCCTCTATCTGGCAGAAAAATATGAACGCAGCTATTTGGGAACCTGTACAGCAACTTTTCCACAAACAGTACCCTGATGAAAAATCATCCTCTCATTTAGCCATTTATATGGATGACATTTTCATCGCGACGAAGACGGTGGAGCAACATTTGTGCCTTCTTCGCATCCTCTTTGAGCATCTCACTAAATATTCCTTGACCCTCTCAATTGGCAAAAGTTTTATCGGCAAACGATCCGTTTTCTTGTTGGGAGAAGTAATTTCACCCCACCAACGTCTCATTCAACCTGAGAGACTACGAGCCCTGACTCTCTTGGCTCCCCCTCAGACAGTCTTTCAAGTTCGCTCCTTTCTAGGAGCCTTACGCTATGTTGCCGAGCATATCCCACGATTAAATGAGCTTCTGCATCCGTTCGATGCTCATACTGGAGGCGTTTCAGCCTCCCAGGCTCCCCATGTATATATCAAATGGACCCCTGCGTTGCTACAAACATTCGATGCTGTAAAGCAAATTTTGCAAAACCCCTCCGTGCTCTCACATTTTGTGCCCGCGCGACCTTTATACTTGGAGATAGACGCATCTAATACCGGTTATGGTGCAGTCCTTTTCCAGATAGACAAGGAACCCTTGGAAACAGCTCAAGTCTTTCCCTTAGCCTATTCTTCACAGGCATGGAAAACCACATCCGAACGTGCTGCACACCCTTGTCGAAAAGAACTTGATGCTTTGAAACGAGTGATTCTTAAATATCACTATCTCTTGCGCATTTATCCCTTCATGATAATAACAGATAATATGGGTGTCTTCCATTTGGTGCAAAACTTCGCACAAGGAAAGCCTCCCACTGACCTCATCTTGGTCAGATATTTGCAGTCAATTTGTCTTCATCCCATTTTGGGGATAATGCACAAACCCTCGCGACAAGTGTTCACTTCGGATGCGCTATCGCGAATGGCATGGCAACAGTTAGCCATTTCTTCTGATGACCCTATTGCATGGCCTGCATTGTTTATCGCCCCCTCTTTGATGGAGGCAATTTCTCGTCAAATCACGCGCCATTTGCGCCATTCCAAATGTAAATACAGCAAGCAAGGCAAACACCCTGTTGATAAATGCTTGCGTCCCCTGTGTGCTGGCCTAAGCAATCCACAATTTCAGCTCCTTCTTCGAGAATTGCAGAATGAACCACGATTGAACTTTTCTGGACAATGGATAATGGCCAAATATGGCCACAGTCATGGTGGAGACCCTCTCCCTCCGGACCTTTACGATGGCCCTCCCCTCACTCTTTATCACGTCACTACACTTGAAGCATTGCCCTCTATCAAATTACGAGGTTTGTCTCCCATGACACGTTGGTACATTCATTTTACTTCCATTGCTCCCCCACAGCTCTATGATACGCATATTTACCAACGAGCACTCTGTAAAGGAATCCCCAAAGTGTTATCGATCAGTATGCGTCTTTTGCTTGAACATAATATTAACATTTTTCAGACACTATCTATGAATATATATCTTGTATCGACTACTATTCCATATCACCTGTTTACTCCCATCGACTGAAGTATGTCTTTGTTTACAGGATGTGGATTTTGCTTCTTCTGACTTTTGGATATTCTGTACACGCTCAAATATCTGATCCTACTTTAATACATGTCAAGGTTGGAAACCAGCCTGTTAATCTTACCTCCCCTGGTTTCCCCACCCATAACTACCCTTCAAATTTAAATAGGCAATATAAAATCAGTACAGATACACCTGTTAATACTGCCCTTAAAATGATAATTGAAAATCTTCATCTTGATACAACATGTGATGACTATCTCCAAATTATTGAATTTAATCGCCCGATATATACTTTCTGCGGTATCATGTCCTTCAGAACACCCTTCTATTTTACTTCCTCGCGTTTGCTATTAATCTTTCGTACAAATTCGGAACATAACTTCCGCGGATTCCAGTTGACCTTCGAGCGGACTTCGGAAATACCATATTATCCCTTAGGACGCTGTGGCTACCAACAAATGGCCACCTCTCAAGACCAAAATCTCTATTCTCCACTCGCTCCTTACCCATACCCCAATAATGTAGCATGTACGTGGACAATAGCAGCACGACAAAACTATTGTATACATGCAACAATGGTAAAATTCCGTGCTAAAGCTCAGGATAATTTGGTAATAGAAAGTGGAGATCAAAACCCACTAATTTTTAATGGCACTAACCATATCCCTCCCATTATACTTCCTCTTTTTTGCCCAATAGTTTATTTGCGCTTCACCGCGCGCAGTCCAGAAGTCGAACAAGGATTTCAAATTGTCTATCGGGAACATCCCTCCCCAAACACCGTGTATGGACAATTAGCATCGCTTTCTAACCTTGAAAAACAAATTTCCTTAGTATTGTCCCCCAATACCACCTCCTTTTCGAAAGTATTCCATCAATTAGATACTGTCATAGCTGGAAATTTGCTTACAGCGAATCAACTTGAATATGTCCAGTCTCAACTTAATGACAGATTGGAAGAGTTTTCCTATCAACTAAACACCCATGTAAAAAACGTTGCCAACACATCTTATGCAGCCAGAAATTATAACCTTACAGCTTATACCCCTCCTTTCCCTTATTATGAACATGTTATGCTCTCTTTAGCTGGTATATCTATTCTCTTTTCTGTTTTCTTCGCTTTCCTTACTTGTTGCCTTTCACGACGATTATATCATTTCTACCTTATTTCTGATAAAGATCGACTTAAAACTCCTACCCAGGAACCACCACGTTATCAACCAGGAAAATATGCGCGCACTATGCAGCATATTATAATGCTTGCATTGACTTTGCCAACTTACGCAAAGCCTATACCCCCTCCCGAAAATATGCTTTTGGAATTATGGAAACAGACTCAATGGGAACACGACCATGGTGTCCTTTTTCCTTTTCTGCAATATCGAGAATCTGAATCACTCTTTCCATCCATAGTTCTTGTTTTTCTTATAGCTACGTTCGTAGTGGCACTCTATCCATGCATTTATTCCCATTGCTTTTCTTCAAAAAGCGGGGGGAAATCGCCCTCGTCTACCAACTCGTCGATGAAACGTCCCAAATCATCCAAATCATCTACCCTTCGTAAAAGTTTATCACAAATATCTTTGATCACACTCGGATATTGTGGAACGGGCGCAGAAGCTGCCCTCGCCCCAATAACACAAGGCACTTTCCTTCATCCATCTACTCCCATTCCAGAAAACATGCAACAAATACCAAACGCGACTTGGGAACATATATCCTTTGATCGACTCTGGGAACGAACCCAGGAAGATTATGCATGGACAAATCCAATACCAATGTATTCCAAAATCTTTGGATACGCGGTAGCTGAAGGAAACACCTTCACACAGAAGTATTACCCCAGATCTAAGTACTGGGAAGAAATAGATGTCATGGAACAAACCTGCTTGTGTGCACGAGAAATAAGGGATATTGTCCCTCACCTAACCAAAGACGCTTTGGCAGTAAACATCCCAATCACGCGTCAAACGGGTCATCTTGCCCGACACCGTTGGAAGATACAAATGAATAAACAACCAGATATATTTGTGGATGAGGCATGGGATTTCATCCTTCCTGAAGAAAGAACTTTTGCTTTACTGGCAGTATATAAACAACGAGTGATATCCTTGTTGGATCAATACGCTGTGGTACAAGCAAATTGCAAGACGGAAACGAAACAAGCAACATGTGGCATCTCTAACTATGAGTGCTTTGGAGATATAACTTACGACCCAAATATAAATGAACCCTTGATTAACGTAAGAAATCACATAACTGTGACAGGGATTTTCTGGCAACAATATTGGTTCTCGAAAAACTGTACATTAACTCCCACTCACCGATGGATATCAGTATGTACATCGGATGACAAAGGGTGTCTCGAAGTAAACCCTACAGATAAAAATCTCCAATGCTGTGACACCTCCTATGCCCTCAGTTACGGAAAGGAATCATGGGAATACCGGTCGGCATATTGGTCCCCTTGCTGTCAAAACGGAGAAAAATGTCACAACTGGGATGCACAGACTCTTTGGTATAAACGTAAAATAACATGTAATATAAAAGGAAAAGAATTTCCATTTGAATTTATCCTCACTGATATTGTGATTCAAGAGCAATATGATAACTTTACGGCCATGAATCTCATACAAAAACAACTCCAAAAAACAAATAATGACCAAAAAATGATGATACCACTTCCCGAACGAATAAAATTACTCCTCCCTACAACAAATGACAAAGCCAAAGCTTATAGAGATGGACCCCCTCTCTTGTCCAAGGTCCAAAAATACTATTATGAAACATTCCCTAGCATGGTAACAAACGACGTCAAATGTGTTCAAAGAATTAAAAGTAAGCCAAAATGCCATGTCCTTGTTGGAGGTATCTACCCTAAATTAGCTTTTTACCAACAAGTTAAATACGACCCAGCGCATAATTTAACTAAATTTCCAGGACTCCCCTTAAAAATTTTCGGTTCTAATGGACAAATGGGAAACCCGCCTGAAGAAATAAAAAAGAGAATACATAAGAGACAAATAACAGGAGGAGTATTCCTATTTGTATTCCTCACTAGTCTCATCAGTAACGCTATTACTGGCATAACAACGGGATTAACTCTACAAGAAGAAATTAATGATAAACTAATGGAATTAGAATCTCGAATTAATGATAGATTTGAACAAGATGAACAAAATATACGAGATCTCTCCGACCATATAAACTCTTTGGAAGCTGTGAATACAGTGCAGAACCAAGCCATCGTAAGATCACTCACCCAAACCCTTACCTTGCAAACTTTACAGTCCACGACTGACAATTTTTTACAGTCAGAAATTGACGCGAATCGAAGACTTTTGTTAAGCAATTTGGGCGCTTATCTTAAATCCATACAAACTTTTCGCGAAATCTCTACGGCTGAAACAGAACTTGACCGCCTAATATTAAAACAAATATATAACGCCAAAGGAATCAATTTATTTGACCCCTCCAAGATTTACCTAACGAAAATATCACAAGGAAACTTATACTTAAAGGTTTTGGCACAGCAAATCGCTAATGAAACAACCGAATTAGGCGAACAAATAACATTAGATGATAAAAAATTTCAAGAACAAATGAATAAAACAAGAAGTTGGCGAAATCAAACAGAATCTATAAAAAAATTAATAAAAATTGCGAATGATAGCATCCCTGCCTACATTAATATCACCCTTAAAAAATGGCATCCATCAAATATATCTGTAAACTTTTCAATTGACGACGTTACCCCCTCAGAATTCATAAACAGCCTAAAAAAAGGACTTGGAGTAATACCAAAAACTGTGGTGGATACTGTGGGAGATGTTGTTACTACCGTTGGAAAAGACATTTTAAAACCCCTTTTGCCATATCTGCTACCGGCTCTGGCTATTCTCATTTTGCTGTTCGGAGGAATATGCATCTGCAAATACCACCCAAAATGCAAGAAGAGAATCCCGTCAGAAACCCACAACAATGAATCTCTACAAAGAATGATGAACCCCACCAATTTAAGACAATGAACTGATAAGAAAGTAACAGACTTTGCTTTTTATGCGCTATGTATTGCCATATTTTTGTCCTTTGTTATCTAGTTTTGCTTCAACCAAAAGAACTATGAACTAAGAATTGTAAAGTGTAAAGTTTAATTTGAGAATGTTCATTGCAACTTTATCTTTGCTATTTGTTTCGCAGGAAATTCATTGCAAACTGCAGCAGATTTGCAAAGACAAATTGAATGCTTTAATTGCGCTGATTGCACCTGATTGCACTTTGCGATGGAAGAACACCGGACATTGTACTCCCACATCTTATCAATAACAGACTTGTTGTGATTTCCTGATTTCCAAAAAAGGAGACACTTGAACCTCCCATTCTGATAAAAAAAGATTTCAAGTAGATACATATGGGAAATCAATGTCTGGTGTGCTTCAGATGTAGAAAGACATGTGCTGAGTAAAGATGTATGAAAGTTTAAAAGATAGAATGTGAAATGTTGAGGGGCAGTCAACTTTAAAATAAACTAAAAGACAGCTTTAGACAGAAAAGAATGGTGAATACTTTGTATTTCAAGAAGGACATATGTACCAGAGCTGATGTTCGCCTGGACTCATGCATATTGTTCACGCTTGATACAAAGATCTCTCCCTTGGAGAGTAATTCATTTATTCTTAAAGGCAAAAATAAAATAATAAAAACAATTAAAAAACATCCCTTGACATCGCGCATTCAAGATTCAATCTTTAAAAACTTGTCCCCTTATTACAAATCATCAATACCTTCATAAAATCGATACCCCACCGTTGTGTTGCGCCTTAACAAAATGAATATGATAATCATCGATCCATTAATACATGATAGATAACTTTTTGATAATTAAACAAAATATTTTTTAATGATGGCCCTCTTTGAAGGAATTGTCCGAGATTTAATCGACGATACTTATGACAATTATTATGCCATCTTTCGTCGACTTTATAGTATGGGAATGGAAATTCATAATCAAGACCCCGATGAACCCACTCGTAGATGGATACAAGTTATTTGCAGACAAATGGAGATGACTTTAAATAGACAAATTATAGACTGTTTGAACGCACTCTCCAGCTCTGCTAATATGCCCGCTTTGAATCATGAACTAAGAAAATATTATCACGAATTGACCGAATTGTTAAATGACCTACGAATGTTGTCATTATATGTTTAGAAGTAACTTGTTGTCGCACAAATTTATAAAAAAAGAGAATAAATAGTGAATTAGACATTGTATCCGACCAGTTATTAATATGTCTTAACGACATTATTGTATGCATACAAACACAAGAACAAACATTGGACAATGAAATTAAAAACTTTCAGAAATTACATGATTTATACCATGACATTAGATACGCTAGAGTATCGAACAAATCGTCTATGAACCCTTCTAATAAAATAAGGAAGGAATCAAAAGTCATCTATGCATACTTGATGATTATCCTTAAGCAAATGCATAACAGACAGAAAAGGCTATTGCAAAATGTCTATCAAAAACAAATGATGGAAGAATCGAAGCACCCTCGAATTGAGACCCCACAAAAATTAAAGCTAAAAACCTACTTTTCTCATATAACGTTGTTTATTCAGCGCATAGAAACATTATTTGTATAATGCAAATACCTATACTCTCGCCACGTCCTGGGTATGACGTAAAACTACATCCAGATGTCCAAGCATGTAATGTACTTCTTTTTAAATTGTATATAAGAAACTGTCTTGTTGTAATGTCTTGTTATGACGCTTTGTCCCTTTTATTAAAACGAATTGTAAAAACTTTTCACAGTTGCTAAAAGAGATTTTTTAACTAATAATGAGTAAAAAACCTGAAAAAATCATAATAGAAATACCTCCCACACCAATCTGGGATGTCATGGAATGGTGCATCTTGCACAATTTAAAAAAAGACTTAATGAAAGAACCCACTACCACGACAGAAGTAATGAACACTTTGGTACTAAAAATGTGGAGTATTGAAGATCGGAATCCTAATTGGAACAACGAGATAAGGCCTTCACTATTGCCCTATCTAAAAAAATGGGGCAAAGAAGCGAAAATTACCCCAATGGACACTCTTGGGCATATAACGCGCCTGAAAGTAACAATTTAAGTAAAAAATCATTTTTCTCGTGTGACCCCTTTTATTCAGTATTGTTGCTTGTATAAAATTAATTTACATGTCATCCTTTGAAGACAAAATTTGTATAGAAACGTCCTGGGTATGACGTAAAACTACATCCATATTCTCAAATGTGGTTTTGAATTAATATTCTTTTCAAGTTGTACACTCAACTTTTTGTCATGATGTTCTGTCCTTTTGTCAAAATAGATTGTGAACCTTTATAGTTTCATAAAAGGACCTTAGAAAATATTTGAAATGAATTACGAAGTAGATACAAATTGCGAATTGGATCTCATTTCACAACAATTGTTGATCCAACTGAATGACATTATAGCGTGTATACAGGGACAAGCGAGCACGCTAGCAAATGATATAAAAAATTTTCAAAAATTGCGTGACACTCTCCGTGATATTCGATATGTCAAGGCAGACAATAAATCATCCCCCAATCCCTCTGTTAAAATAAGGAGAGAATTGAAAGAAATACAAGGATATGTAATGATAAATCTAAGACTAATGCGAAATCAGCATAAAAAAAGATTGGTGTATTATCAATCGGAACAGATGGAGGAAGGGTGGGCTGACGCATCACAAAAAACGAAACTCGACGTATATATCTCCCGTACCACACAGTTTATCCAGCAAATGGAACTATTACTTGAATAAAAATCATTTGTGTGTTAGAACTATTGTGTATATAAAAAAGGATGAATGTGTATAGTGAAGAAATTGCGAAAATAGAGGAGATTCTGTTAAATGATATTGATTTAAATACACTAACCAGCATAACCAACAAAAGTGTAACCATACGGGTTGAAATAAATTTGGAATTATTCAATTGTGAACTCCCTCTTTTAAGGAAAGAAACAAATTCTGAAAAATTGAAAAGAATGCAATTGCAACAGTATAAAGAGAAATTAACTCCTCTCCTTCAGACTATTGTCGATAAGATAGGAGAAGAATTAGAAAAAACATTTTCGGAATACTTAACTGAGGAATTGAGAATTCCTTACGAACAAACGATAAAAAAATATTGTTCGGGAGACAAGTTAGAGATTTAAAAGGTCTATTTTTGTCCATAGACAATGTGCTTTAAACATTACTTTCAATTTATTGTTAGCAACGACGTCCTGGACATGACGTAAAACTGTATCCAGATCTTCAAGTGCGTCATATATTGATATCGTATGTCTGCCAGTGCCAGTGTTATATGCTTTTTTTGCAATTATCACGCTTGTATGTTATGTGCTTGTATGCTGTTCTGCTATCACGACATATAATCTGTGGTTGACACTTTTCGCGCTTCATCATGTATCATGTATTATTTTCAACCTAAAGTTTTGCCATAATAGTTGAACGTAGCATAGGTCATCAATGTAACTGCCTATGTTACTCCCCTCACTATTATTGTTATAACATAAAATTTTTTATCAAATGGAATTGAAAAACAAAAACAATGATTAGTAATCTAACTTGGCTTAATATATGTAAAATAACTCAAAAATTTATTTTCAGTCTAAATTTTACCGAGCTATCGAGCGCGATGGTTAATGGCAAACTTAGGAACTGTACTGTACTGTTTTTGTGTGTGTGTTTACTATTCAGTGGCATAACTAGGAATCGTATTGTGCTGTTTTTATGTGCGTCTATTAACCATTGTTCTTTATTTTGCATGCTAATTCTATTTGAATAAGGTTTTTTGTAACTTTTGATAAATTTGATTGATGAAAATTGAATTCGGAGGAGAATCAATTCTTTTGGAATTCCTGGGAAATCAATACGTGTGGAAGTAAAGACGAGCCGCGGTCGAGTTGTCGTAGAAACTTAGTGCTTAGTACGGTTGCTCCTCTCTGTCCTACATGAAGACTCTGTTTTAGGTTTCCATACACTACCTGTCCATACAATGAGTTTGCTTCTGCTGCCTCGTCTTGGACAAATCTCACCAACTCTTCAAATCTCGCTTGTCTTCCTGTAGTCTTAAACTCATGATACGATCTCTTGGCCCAGTTCTTTTGCGTTTGTTCAGGAAGTTTTTCGATAATTCGTTGGATGGTACCTAAAGAGTTTAAGGTTGCAAAGTCTTGTACGTCCCTCAACATAGCCACGCATTTGTCCATGAGCACTGACAATGTCTTTAGTCCTTTTGGGTCCTTCGTTTTCAGCCTTGGTGCAGCCAGGAGTTTCTGCTCACAATGGTGAGCGACAATGTGTGCTTGGCCATAGTCGTTATATAGACTGTCCATGGCTAGTCCATATCCAGATTCGGCATCGCGAGCCAAGTGTTCCAAGTTCTGTCTAATTCTCATAGAACAATATTGTAAAAGGTAGACTAATTTTGCGGAATTCGCAGACATTTTTGTGGCAATGTGTGCTTCGAAACTACGTATGAAGGGCCAGTAGGTTAGAGGATCTCCGTCGAAATTCGGAATTACCGGTCTAGGAGGTGGATAGTACTGAGAATAAGGATTGGAATCGACGCGGACTGTCCAGCAGGAGCATGCCAGTGAGTTACTGGAAGGGGAACATTCCTTCCGTCTTCCTCATACTCCGGTTCCGCAAATTTTCTAGATTGCCTAGAGTTATTTGTAGGTTGTTCATATTGGCTAATCATGCCATCAAATTTTCTTACGTTGTTATAGCTTTTTGACGTAGCTAAATGATTTGCCATCGTCATGGTATTGTTATCCTCCAAAGAACATTGCTCATTCCTAGCCACAGCTCTTTCAATGTTCTGTTCTGACCCTTTCTCCGCATTTCTTAAAGTTTCGCAAATCTGTACTGATAAAGGCGCAATAGGTCGTCTTAATGGCCTCGATCTGTCACCTCTATCGGATAAAGCTTCATCCCACGCCTTAACCTCAAACTTGGCCAATTCTACGTCCAACGCTCTTTCTTGTTCATTGGCTTTTCTTTC
Organism: Trididemnum clinides; assembly: GCA_963675345.1. Classification (NCBI taxonomy): domain Eukaryota; kingdom Metazoa; phylum Chordata; class Ascidiacea; order Aplousobranchia; family Didemnidae; genus Trididemnum; species Trididemnum clinides. The sequence goes on along the minus strand of OY776284.1, from coordinate 19,741,698 downwards.
GGCCTCTTGCTTAGCTCGTTCGGCCTCTTGCTTAGCTCGTTCAGCCTCTTGCTTAGCTCCTTCGGCCTCTTGTTTGGTTTTTCTTTCGGCCCCTTGCTTTGCTCGTTCGGCCTCTTCCGCTATGCGCGACCTTTCCTTTTCCTTGTCTTTGGCAAACCAAGCCAACTTTAATTTCACAAGGCTTTCCTCGCGCTTAAAGCTAGAGATTGAAGATCGCGAGCTACGTCCTGAACATCTCGAACCGCCATCTAAAGAGGATCCCTTCGACCCGGGTGCTGAAAGGGGACACAGAGATTTTGTGCCAATAGGAGGCGAGTCTACACTTTCGTACCAACTTTTAACCCTGGCATCAATTTCTAATTTAGCTTGTTCAACGCTAATCCTTTTGGTTTGTGTGCCGGGCAGTAGGTCTTCCTCCGATAAGAAAATGCATTCAGCCATTAAAAAATCGTAATCGAGGTTAATACAAGAAATTAGGGTTTTTAAAACGTTCTTGTTCTCAGGGTTAAGCATCAGACCGTCAGATACTAAATATTTGTTTTCTAAGTCTTTTAGAGTTGCACTAAGTCACGACTGTGGTGATCCATGATCGACAAACACTCGTAAAATAATTCTACAACACTAAATTTGCGAACAAAGAACGATCCTGTTATAGCCGTAAAAATAGGCGTTTGTAAGAGTTTTAACAATAACGAAAAGTACAGTACCTTAATTGTTCTGCGATTATTGTCCAATTTCCACTACTTCGTTCAATCAGATAAACGATGTCAACGCTGCTGCAGAATATCTTCTTCAAACGGAATTTCCCAAACAGAAATCGAAGCACCGAAAATCAATTCAAGTTGAGCAGCAAAGGCACGAGTTCGGATATCCAACGGACCAACGGGATGAATCGGAGAAACAACTTTTCTTTCTTCAATGGGACGAATAGAACGATACAAAATCAGCCAAATACTTTTCGAACTCCAACTGATCAATTTAGCGAAGCAACAATTAGCTTGAAACTTGGGCGAAGCAACAATTAGCTTGAAACTTGGGCGAAGCAGCAATTGGCTTGAAACTTTGTTAAAGCAAAAAATAGTTTGAAACTTTGTAACGGGTTCGTGGAGCAGAGACCCTTGGGGTAGTCTCCGAACCAGAGACAGATTGCAGTGAAGCTGAAGTTGTAAATAGATGAAACGCGCTTTTCCTCTTGCACTTCCTTTCTTCTGTCGCCTAAACTTTCGTGCACTAATTTTTTGATAAACTTTTATTGGTAATACGCAAGACTGAAAATGGAAATAATGAAAATGATAAGCAGATATAAAAAAAAACAGATGGATTGGCTTCGGCGACGTTGGCGTTGTTAGCGGTGTAGCGTTGTAGCGGCGTAGCGTTGTAGCGTTATAGCGGTTTCAAACTATTTTGACTCCCAAGTACTTTCTTCTTTACTACAGCTCCAACACAATAATAATCAACAGAGAATCAGCTCAACCAACTTTTCTCTATGTTGGAATCTACGAGCTTCTTTGATAGTCCTTTAACTTCTACTCAAACGTGCAGGTTTTACAAACAGCGTAATCCTTCTTGCAACGTGTCTACTTGAGAATAATGTAAAGGTGTGTAAGAAGGCAGTTACTACTGCGTCGCTCGAGGGTTAACCTCGCCAATCCAACGACTAATCAATGAGACGATACCTCGTGTGAAACACACATAACAACGACACAACGCGGATTCGAATTATAGATTGACTACGCCAAAACTAGATTTAAAGCATTAGATGTTGCCAAATATTGTAACAATATTTACAACATCTCTTAAATCAATATAGCAATGACAAAAAGCATCTTCCGTGCCATATCTTTATGGATAATTTATTCACGTCAGATGTTTTATCACCTCCTTTGTTTGAGTTAATGAATAGCAATAAAAATGGAACGGGAACTATGAGAGAAAATAGAATTGATTAGAAAGCCCCACTGCTTTCCAAAGTTTGTCTTAACAAAAAGCCGAAAGGCTATGCACAACCCATCAGTGCCACGGTAGCATCAGTATTAGAGGCAAAAAGTGGTGGTGGAACATTTTTACCCAGTTTGTGGACGTTAGCATCCAAAATCTTTGGTTCCTATCACGTCAAGTTGGTAACAATATTAGTCAGCTGATTTTCAAAAAAGAAATTGCCATGTCTTATGTGAAAAGATTTCAAAATCCCCCAAAGAAATCTGGTCAAAAACCAATGAATTTTTCAGGGGTTACAGATTCTAGTTTTGATGATCTGCATCATTATGTTCAGGCAACTGCCAATGGTTCGAAAAGAAGATGTGCTGAAGAATTATGCAAATCTAAAGGCAAAACTGAATGCAGTAAATGCAATATAGGACTTTGGGTCAAAAGTTTTAAAGCTTACCATAAAAAATAATTTTCCCAATGAATTTTTGATGAAAAATTCAGTATTATTACTTTTTTCAAATAATTTAGCAGAGAATTTATTTTTTCTCATTGAAATATGCTATTTATATTGTAAAAAAAATTTACCAAATTATTTATTATTTTAGGCAAAAAATGTGAATAAATGTCAATTTCATCAAAAATGTTCATTTTTTCTCCTAGTGGGGCCTTATGGATACACCTCATTTCTGGTAAATTATAAGTGTGACAAAAAAAATAAAGTTCAAATTTCAAATGTATAATATGTATGGTTATTATATATCAAAATCAAAGAAATCACTTAAAAAAAAAATTCCAGGAGATAATGGGTTAATGATTTTCTGGCTTCTACCGTCAGCTGCTCTCTTTACGCTGACGATCTGGTCATTTGGTCCTCCTCTCCCTCGGTGTCCACTGCGATGGAGGCCTCACAAGCTGCTCTGTTTCGATTGAACTTTGGTCTGAGTACTGGAGTCTTCCTATCAATCCGTGCAAACGTGAGGCCTCCTTCTTCTCAGTGGATCTCCACCAAGCTAACCCCCAGCCCAACCTCGTCTTGCTCGGCTTCCGCCTTCATTTCAATCCCACTCCAACTTTTCTGGGGTCACCATCAACCGCACTCTTTCCTTTTGTAAACAGGTATCTTCGCTGAAGGACAAGTTTTTCCCACGTCTCAAGACCTTACGCTGTATCTCTGCTTCCTCAGGTGGCCCGTCTAAGAAGTCCTTCTCTGTTTTATATAAAGCTTTGCTTCGGCCCCTTCTCACTTACGCTTCACCCGGATGGTTTCCTTTCCTAAGCGCTACCAATATCACCCAATTGGAACGCCCCCACCGAGCGGCCAGTCGCACCATCACCGGCTGCCTCTCGTTCTCCTCTATCCCACTTCCACTCTCCGAAGCTTCTTTACCTCGTCTACGAGTCACCCTGACTCATTTCACTCTTTTATCTTATGAGCGGGCCTTCGTCTTCCAACCTCCTTTCCTATTTCAGGTTCGGCCAGACTTGGAGTAAAACCAAAACTCTGCAGATCGTCCTGTAGAGCCTTTGCGTCCACTCACCCGCTCATGCTTCCTTCTACTTGTTCAAGGGAGGCTCTTTTAGCTTGCCCTCCCTTTCTTCCCTGAAATCTGCACTCGTTCACCGTGGAATCCACCCTTTCCTCTTCGGGCTCAGGCTTTGATCCTTTTCTCTCTCGCCAAAGTGCGGCTCTCGCTCACCGTGACTCTCTCCCCCCTTATGATCTGGTACTCTGGACTGACGGCTCTGTTCGATTTCCTCTTAGCAAGGGCGGCTCCGGTGTCCTTGCCATCTGGTCTCTCTGTGGCACTGAGGCCACTCTTTCCTTTTCGGCAGGCCCTGTATGTTCAAGATTTTCCGCTGAAGCCTGCGCCATTGTGCACGCTCTTTGCTGGTCTCGGCAGCACCCACAAGCCTGCCACTTCTCCTTTCTTCTTTTACTATCTGACTCTCGTTCTGTCCTCGCCACTCTGTCCACTCCTCCATCTTTCCTTTTACCTGAAACTCTCTGGCAGAAACTGTTTTCTCTCTCCTGTTCTATCAGACTGCAATAGGTCCCGACACTTGTTTCTTCCGGGGAACGACGCAGCTGATGAGCTGGCCAGACGGATAGCACTGCTTGTGCCCTCCGCAATCTCTATTAGTCTCTGTTCTCTTATCTCTCGTATCCACTCTTGTCTTTTCTCTGACTGAAGGTGTACTGTCTCACGAAAATTTTTTGATACACAGGTTCCCTCGATTTCCACTGAGGAACTTGTGCTTTCTCGTCATGCTCGCTGTGTCCTCTCTCGTCTTCGCTGCAACGGACACAGCCTTCTTTTAGGTTCTTATCTATTTAGGATTGGCAGAATCGAGAATCCTTCCTGCAGCGCCTGTGGACACCCGTCCCATGATACCTTTCATCTCATTTTTCGCTGTCCAACTGCGGACTCCTTGCGCCGCTAACTCTTTAGCGACTCTCTGTTTCTCTACGACCTCTGGTCCAGAGCCTGGGGAGTTGCCCGGATTCTGGTGCTCCATGGTCCTCCGTCATGCAACATCTCTCGGAAGGGGTCGGTTAAACACCAACAACAACAATTGCTCGGAAAAGCATGGTAAAAGGTTTCACTAAGATGTCTAATTGTTAAAGGAACGCTAAAAAGTCCAGTACAATAAAATTATGATAAAGGACTTAGTATGAAATTCTAATGTATGATGATTAATTTCATTTTGTAACAGTGCATTCTTTCTTGAAATACTCTTTATCACATTCAGCATTGATAGAATTACCATGTAGGGTATCACGTTTGGCATTTTCAGTCCCTCCTCATTCGCCCAATCATCTCCTGTTTAATTATATTTACAGACAAAGTGTGAAATACGCTAAAATCGTTGGTGTAGTACATTCAAACTGGCAATAAAATCAAATGATAGCAGACTTAACAAAAATTATTTCGTTTTATGCAGATATCGGGAAAAACTCTTAAAATTATATGCAAAATTAGCAAAAAATTAAAAAAATTGATCTAATGATCTCAGAACCGAAGTCTGAACTTTGTGAAGGCTCATTTTTATTTATTCACGCCACAAGATAACAGAAAAATATGGTTTTGACACATGGACAATTGTGTGCTACGCGGTGTTATTGGCTTTCACTTCACTGGCCGCCGATTGCACATCCTGACAAGTATGTTTCACTGGCCGCCGATTGCACATCCTGACAAGTATGTTTCACTGGCCGCCGATTGCACATCCCTGTTGTTTCACGATCTGTTTTCAGCAGAGGTTTGCAACGTGAATGAGATCTTACTAAAAAACTCACCTTTTTGCTTTTAAAGGCGGAAAACGTTTCCAAGTACCTTTTCCGGGGATGCAAAAAGAGTGGTTTGGCTGATTTTTAAAAGTAAACAAACAGCTTCTCCGTGCAAAAACTCTACTTGTTTGTGGGGGATCTTAAAAAAATGATAGCCAGCCCCTTTATGACTGATTTTAGAATAAAATTTTTTCTAAAAAACTACGCCCATTCGTGGTAACTGCAAAAAAAGGGACGATTTTAAGATGAAACTCCGCTGTTTGTGAGTGATTTCAGAAAATCTAAAATGGGTTTATCTTGGAAAACTCCACACCTACGCCATAAAGATACTGAAAAAGCGAAACAAAAGAGTGCTTGCATGAGCTGCTAAGTGAAGGAGAAACGCGTCTTAAAGCATGTGGAAGATGTGGGCTAATCTTCTTCACTGTTGAGTGCTGTAAAAACTTTTCTTCGACAAGACTTACTTGTCAGAGATCGAGTAAATCATACTTGTTAGATGTGGAGTCAAATATTTCACAATTTAATGAAGACAAAAGTTTTAAATCTCCTGGTTTACAGCTCGTTTGAACCAAAATAAATGCATGTTTTATTTGATTGTCATAGAATTAATACAAAACATTAATGAAAGACAGAAACCGTAGATAAACTTGTTTATCTTATTTCTCAACAATTTACGACGAAGCTACTGAAGGGCCCAGTACGGAGTAATTGTCTTTTCAGATTGATTTTAAAAATGTATTTGTTATATTATTTTAACCAACGTATCGAGGAAATTTGAAAACAGGGGAAAAAAAACTGAGCTGAATTTTGCTCTGATATTGAGGCTGGATCAGATTTACGCGGTGGGGTGCTTTGAATCGATATTTGGTGGTGGTCTTTTTTTAGTTTTTTGATGATCAAATTGTTTGGAGAATAAATCATGACGGAAGCCCGTAAATAGAAAATCCCTTGCTCTCTCCTAATCTGAGATAATCTAATTTATCCATAAGATATTTATGTAAATTGGCAATAAATTTGAAATCCATTATAAATGAGCGTCAAAATATTACTTTTTGGAAACAAAAATATTATTCTTAAACTTTCTTCGGAGATAACATTTCCCTTAAGCCAAGTCTCATATGCAAATCTTTCAAATTTTCTTTTTTTTCAAAAAAACTGGACTTAATTGTTTTTTCCTTCTTTTTCTTTTTCTTCTTTTTCTTTTTCTTTTTATTTTCTGTCTTCTTCTGACTATCAACTGTATCTTCCGTAAATATAGTGTCGTCATAATCGGTTTCTGTCAATTCTGAAGCCTGTATAAGCATAAATATCATTAACTAATCGATATGTATAGGATCGATAGAGAATTTATAAAAAACAGTAAGACATTGCCATTTGTAGTCATTACGCTGCACTTTCCCTCAATTTTGTCGCTATCCGGGAACGACAGATCAGTCAATATTAAACAACTACGAGACAAAGTTGCTGGCCGAAGATATGCTTAGCTTAAACATCTTACAGAGCAAATTACTGCTTTCTCAAACTAAAGAAAAAAACTTACTATAATGTCTAACATTGTATAAGCTTATTAATTGTAAACAAAGTAGTTTTTAAGAAATATTGTTCATCGCTTTACCTTCGAACACGCAAAAACCTACACTGTAAATACTATTTTTCAAATATTGATTATGAATCGATAAGGTGATTGATACCAAGTCTACAGACTTCAAAACGAAAGTCTGACAAGGAACAAACTATATGAATCAAATGATAAGCTGCTGTAAGCATTACTTTGCCTTGCATTCTTGCTATACTTGAGAGTGGGTACGTGCTTGCGTGCGTGCGTGTGTGTGTGTGTGTGTGTGGACGTGCGCATGCGTGTATTTTTCTTGACTCTTCTGAAACTACTGAGCATAGGAACACGAGCCTGGCGTGATTGGTCAACACTCCAGGATGAATGTCGTATGGGAGTAAGTATAAATGCTATCACGTCATCATTACCTGAAAGAATATTGGTGTTGTAGTGCATCAAAGCATTCTTGTAATAGCTGCAGGTGAAACTAAGATATTATGGTTGTTAAATAAAGCTTAATTTAAGAGAAAAAGGAATCGAACCTATAGATTCACCACTCATAAAAAATTTTAATTGGACGAGTTCTGTTAATTTGGTCGTAATTAGGACTTAGGAGAAGAAGCAATTTTACTGCATTTAATAAAATGAACAGTGGGTCATTGTTTAAATATTCTACAATGACAAGACAATCGGCTGGAACTTTTGGTTCAGCAAAACATTTAATAAATTTACATCTGATTGTAGCATTTTAGTATCGCGTAGTTTATCGAGTCAGTAAGGTCAATATCACAAGTCAGAAAAATATTTTGGGTTTTAAGTTTTCGTATTCAAGTTTTCTATTTTTGTAATTTTTATGACGTAATGCTTTTGTTGGTTATTCTCTGTTTAATGCAATCGTAGTTGTAGGTCTGACTGTACCCCTTTAACTGCAGTGCAGATTATCGCTCACTAATTTACTGAAAAAACAAAATTCTTATTTAATCCATTAATTTATTTAGAACAGCGGTTTCCCACCTTTTCAAGATGCCGCTTCTTCCGCCCCATCTGAAATTATTCTTTACTTTCGTTTAATTAACAATAATTGCAACACAACGAACACAAAAAGTAAAAAAAAACTGAATTACCCAACACATAATGTCCATTGAAACGCTGCTGCTGCAATTTACTTGAAAATAAGAACATTTATGATAGCTGTTCAACAATGCAAACCACTTATCATATTTCACAAAAGGTTACAGTTTTTCTCGTTTTGTTAATAACAATTATAGTGAAAAACGGGACTCACAAAAATTCGACCTCTTTTATAAACCTTCTTTTACCTCTCTCGGTCGGCCTCCCTGGTTGGAAACCCCTGGGTTAGACCATCACGTTACCAAAACATTGAGTTTACACCCCAGGGTGGCTCGTGTTAATCGTGAATTCAAGTGTTAACCTTTTTCTTGCAGAGTATAGTTCTCATGTTCAAATCTGTTTTATTTTTTGATATGTGCGTTTGTAGGCAGTAAATAACTTATATACTAATTTACATGATCATACCTTGTTCTGGAAGTGAATTCCATTATTTTCCATTGGTGGAACATTGGCGGGTTACCGTACACAAAATTGCGCCTTACTGATTTGTTGCTTTAATGATAGCGTTTCGCTTTTTACGCAATAAACTCAATCAGCAAAAGCATACGATGTTTTTATTCAGGGGCATCTTTATTGCATAGTATGATACACTTCAAAACAAAGCTTGCCACGTGCTGCATGCAGGTGTACATTGCATTTTTTACACATAGTTTTGGTATCTTTTTGCACAATTTACAAAGTCCTTGAGAAGTTGGTCTTCGGAAGTGGTTTATTTTATCAAATCTCACGTCCTGTGGAAGTTCAGCTTCCCGTCTGGTCTATTTTGGGGTTACTCCTCTATTTCAAGCAAGCAAAGAGTCACCTGTATCCAAAACTCCAGGTGAGATACCTTTTGCTGGCCAAGTCGGCAATATATTCTCCACGCTGCAACGACAGTAACGTTGAGAAAGTTTACGAACAGGGTCCAATATCATTTTTTCCAAGTATTATTGGGCGATATGATTCCAGCAAACGATCCATCTGATTAAAATCGCCCATACTTTTGTAGTACGAATTAATGGATGTGGCTCTGTGACTTCTTTAGCTCCTCCTTTTATCCTCCGTCTTACTTTTGCTCGCAAGTTCATGATTTTCCCAGTAATTGGCAATATTTACGACAGAGTTGTCGTGCCATTTTGCAATGTATACCTTTCGATCACTGCAGTACTCGTATGTGCCTCTTTCTTTCTTTCGAAGCTCTTTGCTTTGAACAAGTTGTTTGTTCGCCCCTTCTGTTCTGTTTTGTCGTATGGTACCTGTGGCTCGCATGCTTTTTTCAGCTAATTCAATTATCAGATGGTCGCTAGTGAGAAAATTATCCAAATAAAGTTGGCGATACAGAGCATTGTTGAACGCGCTTGACTGCGTTCCCTGATATATCTGCATGGGATACGAATAACCATCACTTTTGCACAGGCACCAAATTTTGTAAACAAAACGAATTGGCTTCCCTCTGATAAACATTTTGGCACAGCGGCTTCCAAAATATGGCACCATTGGCTCATCTATGCTCAATAGTTCATAAAAAGTAACAAACTGAACCAATTGAAATTCAGCATATTATACAAAAAAGATATTTTGCTCATTTTATCTCCTTCGGTGAGCCTTTGGTTGTCAGCAAATGTAGATATCTTTTGATTTGGTAATATCTGTTTCTACTACTGCAATTGTATTTTACATTGCTGAGACTCCCAAACCAGGTTGCGTTGACCACTGGTGATGTTATTTCGGCAGGCGATGGTAGCTACTAAGCAAAATTACGACTAAAAACTGCATTTCTTTATTCGATACCATAAATTATTTTGATCTTGATTGCAATAAAGATGGTTTGAAGAACAACGTGCATCAGTATGTCCTGGGAAAACAAATTTTTCTACACTTGTGAATTTCCCTCCAAATCTGACAAATTTTCTGTAAAATTAGTTCTTCCCTTTGAAAAGCTCTTTCAAAACCAGAAACTTTTTTTCCGTCTAGGCAGTTCTTGTCGTCTTCTTTTGGTACGTGTTAGCAAAGGCAGTTCAGCTTCATCGTCACTTTCAAGATCTTCTTCAATCTCAAGCTCTCAGGCTGGTTCGTAAATTTCTTCTATACTTTCAGCTGAAATCTCTTCTGTATCGCTATTCTGATTACCGCAGTCACCGGCATTTGGCGGAAGTACAGTACAAGAAAACTTTGGATTCATCTTTACTTATAACTGTCAATCACTCGCTTGCTTTCCAACAACTAACTGCTTGTCAGTGAAACAGATAAGTCTATTTACTAAAAGTAATTGTTACGCGTGAAGCTGCAGTGTACCACTCAGAGAGTTTATAGTAAGCGAGGTCTATTTAAAGCCTTACCTCTATGAACATAGCACGTGATCACCATAACCGCATCACACATCGATTAAATGAGTTATAAAGGCAATCTTTACATGCTTTACGCGCGCTACGCGCTTTACATGCGCGCGTAAAGCATGTAAAGAATATATACGCGCTTTACATGCATGTTCACACCAATGACGTGGTTATTTCACAGAGCAATATTATTGCAAATAATAAAAGCCTTTCTCCCATAATTTGACAAGGCCATCCCTGGACGCGTTTTGTCCTTTTGGAATCATCAGAAGGGCCTGTCCCGACATTACCAAAAGCAAAAACCTCATATTTGCAATAATATGAAAACTTAATATCATTCTATTACAAATTCCTTCGCACACATCACGCGCGTGGTGCATGCTATCACTTTGGTATGGGGATCCCATCCGTATCGAAGATGCAGTGTACCACTCAGAGAGTTTATAGTAAGCGAGATTTTATAGATTGCCTTTACAACTCAGTAAATCGATGTGTGATACGATTATGGTGATCACGTGCTATGTTCATAGAGGTAGAGTTTTAAATAGATCTCGGTCACTATATTATACATTATACATTACTGATGCTTATACATTACTGATACTGTTGGGCTCAAGTTGTTACACTACCGTTTGTTACAATGTATCTATGCGAGAAGTCCTTTGCTACGATGGTAGACAAAAAAACGAAAAAAGCAACAGACTTTGTTACAAAAATGACATGAAAGTGGCACTTTCCAAGGTCAAGCCAAGCATTTCTAGAATTGTTTCTGAAACGCAACAGCATAAAACGCATTGATTTGTAGTAAATATTTGTTGAGTTGTATTTTTCTGTGGAATACATATTTTGTTCGTTTTCTTTCTTTGAATAATAAGATCTTATGTGCAACAGATGCATAGTTCACTTCAGGCTCAAGTTTGTTAACAGATATATTTTGAATTTCAACGAAGGGTTTGGTGAACGCCCGCATAAAACTTGCGGGGTTCGGTAACTCCATTAGGTTTGAGAACCACTGATTTAGAAGAAACTCTTTTCTATCGTGCCAACACGACAGCTAGTATCGATGAGTGACAGTGTTGTAATGGAAGCAGCTTTTTAGCATCTCCAGCGTACGTCTGCAACCGCGTCCCTACAAATTATGTGATCAAATATCAAAAATTAAGCGAAAACTGAAGAGTACTATTAATCGCTTTTCTATAGCAAAAGAAACGGACTTTAGAAAACTTATTTTGGTAATAACGTGAATTCCTTGTGACACTCCGACATTCGAAACAGTAATCAATCTTGTCGAGATTCATGCTGTGCAGCACCAATCGACGGCCGCCTTTACGTGGTGGTGTAGTCCCCGATCCCGTTTGGGATGGGTGGAAATGGCTGTTGACCTTCCTGAGAGTCTAGTTATTACGGGCACTCCCCTCTCACAAACCATTTTTTCGCCGTGCTGTCCCTTCAAAGACCGCAAAACGGGCGTCTTCGTTTCCTCATTCTTGTCCTTCTCTTGATGAGCGGCAACGTTCATCCCAATCCTGCCCCTGTCTTTCCCTGTTCAGCTTGCGCTGGAAATGTGACCTGGCGGGGCAGGTCAGTGCAATGCTGCACCTGTTACAAATGAGGCCATTTGAAGCGCTCACTACTCTCAACTAAATGTAGAACTCTTGGCAGTTCTCACTCCTGAAGAATTCCTACCTGCTGTGTCCCAGCTTCTTGTAGAGATCTCACACCTACCAAAACTGCGACTTCCTCCTCGGACTCCTCCAGCCTGCATATCTCCACTGTTCAATTTGCCACCCTCTTCCTCTTCTGCTAATGCACTACTCCAGCCCCACCATCGCTTTCAAACCTTTTATTCTCTTTCCGTTCACTTCGCAACTCTTTTCTCTGAACCCCTCACCACCGCCTTATGCTCCTGGGCGTCTCTCTACACCTCCTGCTTCCTCTTCCCTCTTGATTCTCTCAGGATTCTTTAATTGAATGGTGGGAGTTTTCGAGTCAGTTGCACTGAACTTCTTTTTTTCGTCTTATTTCGTTGACTGCATTTGTATCCAGGAATCTAACCTCCCATCATCTTCCTCTTTCCGGATTCGTGAGCTCTCTGCGCTGCGATCTGATCGCACCCACTCCCGGTCTGGCATTATCTCTCCTGATGCTACGCTCGCTAGCGGCGGCGTCATCACTTTTGTCAGGCAGGGCTTATCCTTCTCGAAACTTTCTACCTCATCTCTTTTTACGCTTGATCCATTCTCTGAATATGCCAAGATCAACATTAATCTAAACAATTCTTCCACGCTCTCATTCCTTAATGTTTATGTCCCCCTAGCTGCTCTTCTCCGACAGATAGAACAACCGACTTCTTTTATCCCTCCATCCTTTTGTTCTCCAGAAATCTTTTCATTCTGGCTGACTTCAATTGCCATCACCTCCTCTGAGACTCAAAAGGTACTTCCAGCCCACGTGGGGAGGACGTATTCGATCGGGTCATCTCTTCTGACCTCCACCCCTCAATGACCTGACATACCTACTCTTCTCCATCGCTACTCTAGCAGTCGATCCTCCTCTGACATCTCCATTGCTTCCTTCACTCTCGCCTATTCTTGCTCCCGGGAGATGCTTCAGGACCTGGGCTCTGATCAGCTACCAATTTTGCTAATCATTCCTCTTTCTCCGATCTTTCTCCCCAAAGAGCGTCCCCCATCCTTTCGTTTTCAGAAATCTTGCTGAGACGACTTTGCCTATTACTTTGACTACCACTGTCCTTCTGCATAGAAATATTCCTCTCTTTTCTCTGCTGCTGCTGCTCTCTCAACATCTCTGACACTGAATGCGGCCAAATCTTCCACTTTTTTCGGCCGCATCAAACGCCATTCTAAAGCCGGTGATCCGCTGAAGTAAAAAATGCGGTTAAAAGACGTAAAGCTTACATCTCTGCTTCCCGACGTCCTTCGTCTGTTATCGCCAAGGCCAAGTCTGAGGCATGGCAGGCGATTTGCTTTTCTCTCGCCCAAATCCGACTCTAAATTTGTGTACACTCTCCTTCGTTCTTTCGCTGTCTCATAGTCTTCTTCTCCTAATTTCCCCAACTGTTCCTCTCCCAGGAAGTTAGTTTCGAACTTCGCCGATTACCTAAGATCTCACTTTTCTGTCTCTCAGCAAAAGGCTCTGCGTATCAGAACCAGAAGCAACCCTTTTTCAGCTCCGCCGAGCTACGTGCCCTAAGGGGTCTCACTCGTCCTTTTGCTCTTACTTCTTTCCGCTGAATTTCTTGCGGCTGCCTCTAACTTTTCCTCCTCCACTGCCATTAGCCGAGACGAAGTTGCCTATCCCAAGCTAAAGCACCTTCCTTTCTCTGGCATAAATTTTCTTCTTCACATTTTTAATTTTTCCTGGTCTGTGCATTCCTTTCCTTCCACCTGGAAGACATCTATTATTACCATCGATAAGATGGGGAAGCCTCTCGACTCTCCTGCTTTCTTCCAGTCTATCTCTCTCACCTCCTACGTCTCAAAGCTTTTGAACGCATCACTTTATTTTGTTTACTTTTCTTTCTTGAGTCTAATTCCATTTTCTCTCCCCGTCAACCCGGTTTACCCTAGATCGAATTCTGTTCCATGCTCAGTCCATTTCGGATGTGTTTAACAAACCCATGCTGGGCTCCCGAATGATCCTCGCTACTATTGATTTCTCGAAAGCTTTTGACTCTGTCTGGCACCACGCCCTTTTCCATAAACTCATTTCGGCTGGCCTCCCTTTATACTTTGCTGTGGGACTCAATGTTTTCTTTCTAATAGGCGCGCTTGCGTGGTTTATCGAAATCCTTTCGAGTCCGTCGAGGTGTTCCGCAAGGATTCGTTCTTGACCCTGTGCTTTTCTCTCTATTCATCAATGATCTCCCTGCTTCTCTGCCTTCTTCCGTCTGCTGCTTTTTTTATGCTGATGATCTGGCAATTCGATCCTCCTCCCCCTCGGTGTCTACTGCGGTGGAGGCCTCACAAGGTGCTCTGATTCGATTAGAGCGCTAGTCTGAGCACTAATGTCTTCCCCTGAATCCGAGCGAATGTGAGGCCTCTTTCTTCTCAGTGGATGCCCACCAAACTAACATCTAGCACAACCCACTCTTATTCAACTGCCGCCTCCATTTCAATCTCACACTAACTTTTCTGGGATCACGTTCAACCGCACTCTTTCCTTTTCTAAACATGTATCTTCGCTGAAGGACATATTCTTCCCACGTTTCAAGGCCTTACGCTGTACCTCTGCTTCCTCATGGGGTCCGTCTAGGAGTCCATCTCTGTTCTGTATAAAGCCTTCCCTTGGCCCCTTCTCACCTATGCTTCACCCGGATGGTTTCCTTTCTTGAGCGCTACCAATATCACCAAATTGGAACGCCTCCACCGAGCGGCTAATCGCGCTATCTTCAGCTGCCTCTCATCCTCCCCAATTCCATTTCTTCTTTCTGAGGCTACTCCACATCCCCTACGAGTCACCCTGACTCAATTCGGTCAGTCATTTCTTATGAGCAGGCTCTTCGTCTCCTAACCTCCCTTTCATTTCAGGTTTGGCCAGACTTGGAGTAAAACCAAAACTCTGCAGATTCTCCTGGAGAGTTTTTGCGTCTACTCCCCTGCCCAGGCTTCCTCATGCTCCCCCACTCATAGTTCCTTAGGAAAGTTTTCCTTTCTTGCTTTCCCCCATCTCCCTGGAATCTGACTTCTTTTACTGTAGAGTTCACCTTTTCTTCTCCGTGCTCCCGCTCTGATCCTCCCTTTCTTGTCAAGGTGCGGCTCTCGCTCACCTTGACTCTCTCCCTCCTTACGATGTGGTGCCTTGGACTGACTGCTCTGTTCCTTCTCCTCTTGGCAAAGGCGACTCTGGCGTATTTGCCAACTGCTCTCACTGTGGCACTGAGGCTACTCTTTTCTTTTCAGCAAGTCCAGTACGTTCAAGTGTTTCCTCCAAAGCCTGCGCCATTCTGCAAACTCATGGCTGGTCTCGGCAGCATCGACAGGTCTGCTACTTCTCTTCTCCTCCTATCTCACTCTCGCACTGTCTTTGCCACCCTGTCTTCTCACCCGTCCTTCGTTTTACCTCAATCTCTCTAGCAGATTTGACAGAAGCTGTTTTCTCTCTCCTTTTCTATCAGGCTACATTGGGTCCCCAGACACCCGTTTCTCCCGGGGAACGACGCGGCTGATGAGCTGGCCAGACAGAGAGCGCTACTTGTGCTGTCTGCAATCACTTATAGTCTCTCTTCTCTCGTATTCACTCTTCTCTTTTTTCCGTTTGGAGGCGTACTGTCTCATCTAAAATCTTCGGCATACAAGTTTCCTCGATTTCCACCGAGGAACTTGTGCACCCTCGTCACGCTCGCTGTGTTCTCTCTCGTCTACGCCGCAACAGACAGAGTCTACTGTTAAGTTCTTATTTTTCTAGATTTGTCAGATTCGGGAATTCTCCCTGCATCGCCTGCAGACACTCGCCTCATGATATCTCTCATCTCATTTAGGATTGTCGAGTTACAGACTATCCGCTTCTTGCTCTTTGGCGACTCTCTGTCTCTATATGACCACTGATTCAGGCTCTGGGGAGTCGCCCGGCTACTGGAGCTCCATGGTCTTCCGCCATGCCCCATCCCTTGGAAAGGGTCGGGTAACAACAACTGCAAGAGTTTTATGCTGTTACTACCAATAGTTTTGTGCTAAGTTAAAAAGCACAGAAATATATAACATACTGTAAACTTGTTGTGGTTCGTCATATAATTACACTGTGGCACTACACCTGTCATCCAACCACAATCAGGGTTGTCAACCGCGCAGTGTACGTTGACGCCAGCGGCCTCTTAGCGCAGTGCTGCACACCGTCCAACCGCGCAGTGTACGCCGACGCATGCGGCCGCTTAGCGCAGGGCTGCACACCGTTTCGATTAATCTAGCCGCTTGCCGCATCGTTCAGTTTTATATCAAAAAAAATATTTTGGAACCCGATTGCTAAATTCACTGTAAATTGATTCCAGACCCACATTTTTATGACTCCAAAATCTGAGTGTCTGACCAGTGACTATACAATTAATTTTGTATAGAGTATTGCGTTTTTTAGAAGTCATTGATCTAATCAGTAATCACCAGTCTGTTTCTCTGATAAGCTTCAAATGAAATTAGCGAAATGGCTTGAACTTCGCCAATCAACAGCAGCCTCAACGTAATGGTGCGGTCTCCGACCCCGTTTGGGTTAAATCGAAATGGCTGTTTGACTTTCCGAGGGTCCCAACTACCCTGGGCACTCCCCTTCATTTTTTCGCTATGCTGCCCCCTGAACAACCGCAGTAGGGCAGCCCACAGCTTCCTTAAAATTAGTCCCCTGTTTTCTCTTTCTCTTTTCTCCTGCCCTTCTCTTGCCCTTTTTTGTCTCTTTCTTCTTCTTTTTCTCTTGATGAGTGGTAACGTTTATCCCAACCCTAGCTCCATCTTTCCCTGCTCTGTGTGCGGTGAAAATGTGACCTGGCGGGGCAAGTCAGTGCAATACTGCATCTTCACCAAATGGGTCCATCTAAGATGCTCCAAACCTTCCTTCTCCAAATTCAGAGCTCTTGACAGCTCTCACTCTTGGAGCTTCCCCCGTGCTTTATTCCTACTCGTGACACTGGGACTCTCTCCTCGGACTCCTCCGACATGTATACCTCCACTGTACAATCTGGCCCCCTCTACCAACGCTGCACTCCCGCACCACCCTCGACTTCAAACTTCTTATTCTCTATCTGCCCATTCTGTATCTTCTCCCTCTGCCTCCTCACCACCGTCCGTTGCTCCTGGCTGTCCTTCTACGCCTCCTCTCCCCCTGACTCTTTCAGGGTTCTTCAATGGAATGCTGGAGATTTTTGAGCCAGGAGCACTGAACTACTTCATTTTTTCTCTTCCTATCCTGTTGACTTTATCTGTATCCAGCAATCCAATCTTAACTCATTTTCCTCTTTCCGGATTCCTGGATTCTCTGCTCTGCGTTCTGATCGCACTCACTCCCAGTCTGGTATTCTCTTTCCTGATGCCACGCACACTAGCGACGATGTCATTTTCGTCCCCCGTGTTTCACTGGATTAGAATAGTGAAGCTGCTCACCCAGCATGTCAAAGAGGCGACTCTTGGGTACCCACCAATAACAGTCCGCCTTGTTGGTGGTGGGGCTACCAGTCGGTGTTGGGGCTACTTCCACAACTGGTTCGAAATGGGCTGCCACTTTTTCCTAGCCTAATTCAATTAGATTGATGGCGTAAACCTGGATTGCTGTTTGCGCCGTACCTCCATCCCAAGGAAGAGGAGGGGTAAACCAAGAACAACAACATGTCATTTTCATCAGGAAGGGCCTATCCTTTTCTGAACTTTCTACCTTCTTCTTTCTTTGCTTGATTCTTACTCTGATTATGTAGGGGTCAACATCTCTCTTAACAACTCCTCCTCGCTGTCATTTCTTAATGTGTATGCCCCCCTTTATTCACTCTTCTCCAACGGATGGCAGAACCGACTCCTTTTATCCCTCCATTCTTCCCTCCTCCAGAAATCTCTTCATTCTGGCTGACATCAATTGACATCACCCTCACTGAGACTCGAGAGGTACTTCCGACCCCCGCAGAGAGGAAGTATTCGATCGGGTCATCTCCTCTGACCTCCTCTCCCTCAATGACCCTGACATGTTTACCCTTCTCCATCGCTCCTCTGGCAGTCGCTGCTCTCCTGACATCTTCTTTGCTCCCTCTTCTCTTGCCTTTTCCTGGTCTTGGGAGATGCTTCAGGACCTGGGTTCTGACCACCTATCAATTCTTCTATCTGTCCCTCTCTCCTCGATCTACCGCCCCATCGAGCGTCCCCCTTTGTTCAATTTTCAGAAAGATCCCTGGGATGACTTTGTCTTCTACTTTGACTCCCATTGTCCATCTGCAGAGGAATATTCGTTACTTTCTCTTTCCTCTATTGCCGCTCTCTTTACCTCTCTAGCACTAAATGCGGCCAAATCTTCCATTCCTTTCGGCCGCATCAAACGCCCTCCCAAAGCCTAGTGGTCTGCTGAGGTGGAAGGTGCGGTTAAGTAAAAAAAGTGGTTAGTAAAAGAGGCAAGGCTTTCGCTGTCGCTCACAAAAGTGATGAAGATCGCCAGGCTTAGATCTCCACTTCTTGACGCGCCTCGTCAGTCATCGCCAAGGCTGAGGCTTAGGCACATGGCAGACGACTTGTCTTCTCTTACACCCAAACCTAACCCTAGATTTGTGCACTCTCTTCTTCGCACATTTCCTGGCTCTCCTTCCTCATCTTCCTCCTCTCCTAATTTTCCAAACTGTTCTTCCCCCAGGGAATCGGCTTCGGTCTTCGCCGATTACCTGAGATCTCACTTTTTCATTTCTTAGCCAAGGGCCCTGCGTAGCAGAGCCAGAGGCTACCTCTTTGAACTCCGCCGCGCCACGTGCCCGAAGGAGTCTCACTCGTCTTTTTGCTCTCCTTTCTCCTCCACTGAACTTCTTGCGGCTGCCTCTAACCTTTCCCCTCCACTGCCACTGGCTCAGACAAAGTTGCCTATCTCATGCTAAAGCATCTTCCTCGCTCTGACATTCACTTTCTTCTTCACATCTTCAATCTCTCCTGGTCTGTGCATTCCTTTTCTTCCATCTGGAAGACATCTTCTATTTCTCCCATCCACAAGATGGGAAAGCCTCTCGGCTCTCCTGCTTCATTCCGGCTTATCTTTCTCACCTCTCTGATAGGCGCGCTTGCATGGTTTATCAAAATCACAAAAGTCGCTCTTTTTGAGTTCGTCGAGATGTTCCGCAAGGATTCGTTCTTGGCCCTGTGCCATTCTCACTCTTCATCAACGACCTTTTGGCCTCTCTGCCTTCTTCCCTCAGCTGCTCTCTCAATGCTGACGATCTGGTCATTTGGTCCTCCTCCCCCTCGGTGTCCACTGCGGTGGAAGCCTAACAAGGTGCTCTGTTTCGATTGAACTTTGGTCTGAGTACTGGTGCCTTCTTCTCAATCCGAGCAAACGTGAGGCCTTCTTCTCAGTGGATCTCCACCAAGCTAACCCCCAGCCCAACCTCGTCTTGCTCGGCTTCGGCCTCCGTTTCAACCCAATCTAACTTTTCTGGGGTCACCATCAACCGCACTCTTTCCTTTTCTAAACATGTATCTTCGCTGAAGGACAAGTTTTTCCCACGTCTCAAGACCTTACGCTGTATCTCTGCTTCCTCAGGTAGCCCGTCTAAGGAGTCCTTCTCTGTTTTGTATAAAGCTTTGCTTCGGCCCCTTCTCACTTACGCTTCACCCGGATGGTTTCCTTTCCTAAGCACTACCAATATCACCCAATTGCAACGCCTCCACCGAGCGGCCAGTCGCACCATCACCGGCTGCCTCTCGTCCTCCTCTATATTACTTCTACTCACTGAAGCTTCTTTACCTCGTCTACGAGTCACCCTGACTCATTTCACTCTTTTATCTTATGAGCGGGCCTTCGTCTTCCAACCTCCTTTCCTATTTCAGGTTCGGCCAGACTTGGAGTAAAACCAAAACTCTGCAGATCGTCCTGTAGAGCCTTTGCGTCCACTCACCCGCTCATGCTTCCTTCTACTTGTTCAAGGGAGGCTCTTTTAGCTTGCCCTTTTTTTCCTCTTTGAAATCTGCACTCGTTCACCGTGGAATCCACCCTTTCCTCTTCGGGCTCAGGCTTTGATACTTTTCTCTCTCGTCAAGGTGCGGCTCTCGCTCACCGTGATTCTCTCCCCTCCTCATGATCTGGTACTCTGGACTGACGGCTCTGTTCGATTTCCTCTTAGCAAGGGCGGCTCCGGTGTCCTTGCCATCTGGTCTCTCTGTGGCACTGAGGCCACTCTTTCCTTTTCGGCAGGCCCAGTATGTTCAAGATTTTCCGCTGAAGCCTGCGCCATTGTGCACGCTCTTTGCTGATCTCGGCAGCACCAACAAGTCTGCCACTTCTCCTTTCTCCTTTTACTATCTATTTTACTATCTCTAGGATCAGCAGAATCGAGAATTCTTCCTGCAGCGCATGCGGACACTCGTCCCATGACATCTCTCATCTCATCTGGGAATGTAGAGCTACGTACTCTTTGCGCAGCTCACTCTTTGGCAACTCTCTGTTTTTTTACGACCTCTTTTCCAGACCCTGGTGATTTTCCCGGCTTCTGGGGCTCCATGGTCTACCGCTCTGCCTCATTCCTCGGAAGGGGTCGGGTAAACAACAACAACAACAAATGGCTTGAAAACTTAATGAGCATATTGATTTAAAAATTATTTATACTTTAATTAGAATTCAAACCTAATATACTGAGCATAAATCTCATTCTTTGGTGCTTGAGTGAGCTGGTTTAGCATGGGTGCTAGTAGTTTCAACATAGCACGCAATATCGTTTTAACAAACACAGTCAACCTTATATACCAAGCCACGATAGCGAATGATCAGGTAGTGGAAGATCAATAGTGAAAAAATTGAGAAAAGTGACTTTTTGTAAACAAATTAATCCCGGCAGTTTTATGTGAAATCATGCCGTAAGATATCAACAATAATCAGGAAGCAAAGTCAACTACCATGACAAATTACTACAGTTAACAACTGACACTTAAATTTTCAATTCAAAGGCACCATGATCAGCCATATTGCATTTGATGGGACTGGTTTTTGAAGTTTAGTTTGAAAACTCTGATAAAAATTCTAGTTCAAAATTTAGAGTTACATTAAAAATGGTGTGAGTGTGATAATGTTAGTCAAATACCATTACTTTGAAGTGAAAAAGTAAAAGTTGAAGTTACTGAGTTATCCACCCAGCCAATTCTATTCTGTAATTATTGTGCATAAAAATGATCCTTTCCCTGAAAAGCCAATAATAGATTTAGTTTAGCAGTTTAGACAAAATTTTGCAGCCGCGGGGCGGTGCAGCATGGCTTGTCAAAAATATGCGCAAGCATAGAATAGAAAACTTTGAGTCAGCGACATAAGTACCAGCGATATGTCTTGTATTAAAGTAATCACAATTAATCTGTGTCTCATGCTGCTGCATCAAGAAAATTAATAGTTGCCGATGAGTGTTGTTCGACTGGTTGGAGCAGTTGTGCTTTTAAACCCCACTCCTAACATTTTTTAACATGCTGAGAGTTGTTACATTTACAGGTAGACTGATTTAATAAGTACTTAGATAAAATGTAAATACAAGTATCAAAATCATCATAAATTCGTTGGATTAGAGTAAAATTCTTGTTCCAAAAGGATAGCATTATTTCTTGATCAAGTAATGAGTCATAACAAACCAACATCTTTACTGCATGATAATAACGTAATATTTGGTGTTCGCTTTAAGTAGATTGGTCGGTGCTGGTTTTTTGAAATACCGTTTCGTGCTGAAGAAAGTGGTCGCTCTCCCGAACACAGTCGAAATTGCGTTTTCTATTGCAAGAACCTAAAGTTTTATTGAAGTACTTACATCAAACAAAAAAGCACTATTAAGCGACCTTGCACTTTGCTTTGCCAATAAAAAGTTTTCTCTGCCTGCAATTATGGCTACATCCTCTTCAACTTGCGCTACCATTTCTTCGATTTTTTCTGCAAAAAGTAAGTAAGGTATATGATTCTTTTGATATGATCTTTCGAACCACTGCAATTATGTTCTTTACATATAAGTTCATTAAATTAAATGCATTTATCATATAGAAACCAGCAATTTGCTATCAACAAAATCGGTTTCATCAAACAGCTTCAATCGAGTTAACATATTTGAGTTGTACACAAATTAATTTACTCCCTTCAAACTGCATAACCAAATCAGGCTCTATTCATCAAACTGCTCCAATTAAATTACGTGATACATTCATAAAAACGATTACTTAGAATAATTTTTGATTTCCAGTAAATTTTTCGAATGACACTTTGTGGAGCTTATCTTGGGCCAGCAAGTTTAGCAATGTCTCCGGATCAATAATCGGGTTACTATGTCGCTATGTCTCTATGACCATGTCGCTCCGGATCAACCGCAGCGACATGGGTGACTGCTGACTTGAAGACTGATGATCTCTGCACAATATCACAAACATTTCGTTTGTCATTTAATTGATGAATTGTACGTAAGTCATCATTATCATCATCAAAAAAGTCATCGCCGATATGACTTTAAATAAACTTGGTACTACCTTGAAATTCTCGTTAATCTTGGCCATTTTGTGCAGTGCTCCACACTTATCTCATGATGGCAGCACAAAGCTTAAATAGCTTGCTCTCGAAATTTACCGCAATGAACAATTTCGGTAGTAACAGATTTAAATTTGACACCCCTACGTTATTCACCTTCGTACTTGTCTAGATTCCACCCATAGTTGCATGCAAATGCAGCGTAAACAATCCCAACTACTCCAACCACTAAAACAACAACTGCCGAAGCGATGAATTCCTCATAAAATGCAACTGGAGGGACCTCATTGAGGATTTTGACTTCGAAGAAAATACGGTAGTAAGATGTTTCGGAAGATTTTGCAAGAACATCGTAAGATCCTTTGTCTTCTTTCATGGCCTAATAAACATCAAATTAGCTATCAACAAAAGATTGATGCATTTCAAATAATAGATTAAAGTCTGCATCAGTGGTTTTCAAACTGTGCGTCGCAACCCTCTGGGGCGTCGTTTAAGTTTTTCAAGGCACCCACCACTTTCAAGATTCGCAGAATGATCCTTCCTGGAAAAAAAAAGTGCAAACAATTTGATTTGATTTGATTGCATAAAATTAATCATCAAAAAAAGATATTTATCTCTTACAAAAGTTTGAAAACATACACTTCAACGAGTGACCATTAAAAATTTTAGTCTGAAACTATCAGAACCATTATTCCTCGAGATACCTGATGTATGGGACATGATAAAATAATGTGGTCTGCAATTTGTTCTTTAGCGCCACACTCGCATTTTGCTAAAAAAGCGAGACCCGATTTGTGCATGGACGAACCGAGAGCTGACCTAAGCTGTTTTGGTCAAACTCATTCCAATAGGTCTTGTGCTGACCATAGGAATGTAGACACCGAGCGCTGACATACTCTTGGAGTACTCTGGGTCTCATGTCCAGTTCGTCCATTGGGCAGCGCGGATGCCCAACTCAGATAAGTTGTGCAATAGTTTCCGCGCGGCAGGGACAAACGGGTGTCTAGATTTCAGTCTTTCCTTGCTAGAAAATTGCGGCTCAGTCAGCTCGCCATGCAGAATGTGACCAGGGTCCAAAGAATTGCGATTAGCCAAAAAGACTGTCGCTCCTAGGCGGCGAAGTTCAGTTGGCTGGATACCTAATGCATGTATAGTACTAATTAAGCTAGTAAAGACAAAACTAGCTAATGAACAACTTTTAAAATTTTAGAAATTGAAAGCTCAATCTGTAATTTGCAAAAACAACGTAATTGATCAATTGATTCATTGTACAATCGAATTCTATCGGAATCACTTTTGCCTTTTCTACCACTCTGCTCAAATCCAAACCATTTCAGTAAATAATACTATTTATGATAGACCCATTTCATGATATTTTTTGACTGTTGGCTTATTCTTAAAGTGTTCGTCATTGTCTGGTACACCGCAAGCGTTCGTCAAGAGTCGTTGAAAAGGGAATGAGCACTCTTCTTTTGATTTAAAATAAAAAAATTTGCTTGTTTACTTAAATTTTCATGATATTTACAATCTACAATCACTAGCGCCATCTAAATATTTCAGCGGTTGGGCTTTAAATTGTTGTAACCTGATACACATAGTTGAAGATAAACTTATTATATTATTTTGAAAGACCATTAAAAATTGGTATCAATCAGGAGCATTAGGCAAATATAAAGGACTTGGCCAAAGTTAAGCTCATAACTGATGTATTTTAAAGTGCAGTAAAGCAGTCAGTCAAAATCAGAATTTTTATGGATCTTTCAGCGTAATTGTTTTGCTGTTACAAGAGTAATGGATCGTTTGTAAACGGTTTGAAGCTACTTCTAGTGCAAAACAGTTTTCAAAATCAAACGGATTTGCGACAACAATGCTAACTGATGACAAATTACTGCCACTTGCCTGCAACTATCATCAGCTTCAATAAAGGATTCGTAGAAAACAAGAACTTAGGTTTAAGTAACTTCTTTTCCGCTAGCAGACCAATTTAAATTTACAAACACAAAATTTTTAGCATTTACTTTTGTAGTAGTAGTAGTAGTAGTAGTAGTAGTAGTAGTAGTAGTAGTAGTAGTAGTAGTAGTAGTAGTAGTAGTAGTAGATATTTATTTTTTTATCTGGTGTTGTCCCCTTAGCAGAGATGGTTGGATTCACCCCATTACTTCTGCGATTGCTTGCACTCAGTTTCTCCACTTTGCTCGATTCAGGGCATCCTCCTTCTTTAAACCAATCTTCTTTGTCTCCTCTTCCACTTGCTTCTTCCAGGTCTTCTTCGGTCGTCCTCACTTTCTCTTGCTACTCACTTCAAGATCCACAGCTACCCTCAAATCACTATCGTCATCCCCCCTCAGCACATGTCCATACCCACTGACTCCATTCGCTGTTGCTAACCGGTCTGTAGTTTCCCTCAACCCAAACATGTCCATGTGTTCTTCAGTCGTCTTTCTGTGAACAACTTTCTGACCGCACATGGCTTTCATCACAGCTCTCTTCGTTCTTCTTAAAATTGCTTTCTCATTTTCTTTTAAACACCATGCCTCGCTTCCATATAGTATTGCTGATCTTACGCAGCAACAATAAACTTTACTTTTTATCCTCAGAGAAAGCCAAGCAATTTCCAAGCAGCCTAGTGGTAACTTTTTTTAATTTTGCACATTTGCCATGAACCCAGCTTCCACAATTTGTGAACAATGAATTGGCAGTGACTTTCCTCCCACAATCTCCATATGGATCTATCTTGCTTTTGGATAGTTCTCCTTTCGACCCGCTAACCATCACTTTTGTTTTTCTGATCTTTAAACCTTTACTTTACAGTACATTCTTTCACTTCCAAAATCTTTTCTTTAAGTCTTCCATGGTTTCTCTCATTAGAACAAAATCATCTGCATACAGTAATTCATTAACCACAACCCTTCTTGCATTTTCTGTAATGACGTTCACAACTATTACAGGCAATAGTGGCGACAGCACATATCCTTAATGTACACCGAATTTTACTTCGAATTCCTCTGAACATGCAGATCCCACCCCACTCTTAACTTTGCATCATCATACAAGCTCATAACCGCCCAAACCATTACTTCTGATAGACCCTTCTTTCTCATGGCTCACTCAATCACTTTTCTTAGCACTCTATCAAAAGCTTTTTTCATGTCAACAAAACACATATATATTTTCTTGACCTTCTTTTGATATTCCTCCTGCATTCTTCTCATAATAAATGTAGCATTCATTCTTCGTTTTTCTTGAATAAATCGACTTGAATGGTGTCCTTATTCGCCTCTCTAGTACCCTTTCAACAATTTTCGTGGCATGTTCTAGCAATTTTACTCCTATACATGATCCATAGCTCATCACATCACCCTTTCCTATAAACATACGCGCAACTGAATTAGTTTTCCACTCATCAGGGCTTCCTCTACCATCCAATACACACCGACACAGATCCATCATCACTTTTATCTTAATTTTGTCACTTGCAACTATCATCACCACACTTACTTTAAATGGTTCAGTTGCCTTTCCTGATTTCATCTTTTGCATTGCTTCCACGATTTTATTGCGAGCCACTTTTTCCACTGATCCTTCAACTACATCAGTTTTCACCGTGTGGCCCCATTTGTGCTCTTCATTCAAAATTTTTTCTTTGTGTTCCTTCCAGATCTTCTTCTTCAATAAAACCCACTCTTCCTCTTAAGCACCTTCCTGCTTCCACAATCTTCCCCTCCTTTTTCATTCTTCTAAAAAAGTAGAAGACACTGTTGGAATTCTGATGTAAATCATTCAACTCCTGATTAGCTTCCATTTTCATAGCTCTAGTAACAATTTTTTTTGATTGATTTCCTAAACGGTTGTATTGAGTCTTATTTTCTTCTGATGGAAATCTGCACAGCACTTTAAATGTTGCCTTCTTTCTTGCTATGGTATCTTTGACCTTTTTATTTCACCACAATCTGTCTCCTGATCTCTTTTAGACTTCTTTCCACGCACTTCATCACTTGTCTTTAGAATACCATACTTGAAAGTTTTCCACAACTCAGGTGCTTTTGTGCTTACTAGTTCTTTTACTCTCTATTTCTCTTTTTTTCTATTTTTTTCTCTTTTATTTTTAAAAAACTACTCAAATAGCGTCACTTCCACATAACTTACTCAAGCAAAAGTGCAAGTAGAACAAATGGAACTACTCAGGTCAGTACTGTAGTTGCTTACTAAAAAACCTACTAAGTAGTTTATTACAGTAAAATTACTTTGTTATGGATTAACTCTAAATAAATGAACAAAAAACAATCTTTAAAGTTGTTTTAAAGGGAAATTTAAAGCTGGCGTAAAATGTGTCATCATTAATCTCATTTTAGGGGCCGCACTGTATTTATTGCTCCATTGCTGCAACTGAGCTCTTTGACTCTTCATTTTGATGAAGCAGAACACTAAGTCTGGTAACTCGTAAACAGGTTTGCACAATTCAATCTGAGACTTGCTTCGGATTTTATTTAAGTCTTCCAACGCTGGTCTACGAGTCTGATGGATAAAAATACTAATAATTAAAGAAGTCAGTTTGGTACCCGGTGAAAAGTTACCATATCTGTTCTAGGTTCAGACAATTGCATATCATGATTGAACAAACAAAACTAAAAGAATTCAGATCATATTTTAGCGAAAAAGTCCAGCATTGACAGCAAATCTTTATTAGGCAAAACGCTCTGTGATGGGCAACGTGATTGAGTTGGTTTGAAGAACCGTTCTACAACAAATCAATCATGTAGTCGTAGTAAGGCTTGATGCTCATTAAATGCTCTATCCATATCAATGGTGGCAAGGATCAGGATTTTAGAAATAGGATCCGCCAGGGTCCCAAATAAAATTCGCTTTTAGGATTGGATCGAAAGTGCAATTTATTAAGACTATCAGAATCAGATCTGCATCAGCAATGGAAGATTATCAATTCTACTGTAATTGTACTCGAATATAAAACATACTGTGAAAAAATTAAAGCTATTTTTCGGAGTCGGATTAGGATTCAAATATTTTGTGCTTAATAGGAGTTGAATTAGAATTCAAGAGTAGTTTGTCGGGATTAGGATTGGGCTCGGACTCTAAAGTTGACGCCTCCGTGCACCTCTGATACGTATCAGAAATGGACAGTGCGATAATTTTCTCAGTTTGGCGGATTTTAACACAACACAGTCGTCGTCGTCGATTTTACGTCAATTTTCCCGCGTTTCACAGTCTCAGACGTGCTGATTTAATATGTGTCCACCACTACACACTCGCTTTCGAACCTGGAGCAACGTAGTAAATGTATCAAAAAAGAATACCAAGAAGTTCAAACGAAGTGTAAACACTTTAATACTCTAAAACAGGTCTGGGGACTAGTGCAATGTTTAGCACCACTCTTCCTGTTCAGTGGTACTGAAAATAGGAATGCGATAAATAAACAAATAATAATGCAAGCACTTACGCTATCCACTTTGTAGATAAACGCGAAACGTCTTTGCTTGCGCAGATAATGTAGTTTCGCAAAACCTCGCACCGGACGACCTAAATAAATACTATACTTTCTCAATATCGAGTTATTGTATAACTTTCTTGGAATCTGAAATCCGACATTTGACCGCATTATGTAGAATTTAAAATCGGGCGTTAATTGCCAATCACGCTGTATATGTTTTAGAATTATGATTTCTAGTTATAGATGAAGTTTTCCAGGGCATTATCATCACTTAGAATGCAGGAACAGATTTTTGTAAGTATTCCACATGGCAGTTTTTGTGCTGATGTGGCACCAACCTGATGCTGCTTTGTGCTTTGGTCATAAAGGTCCATTCAATTTTTTTCCATTATAACTAAGTAAATTGAGCTTCATGTACTCTATCACCCTCCCCCATTGCTCGAATTCCTGAGAGCCAAGCAGGAAATCCGTGGATATCATTCTCAGTCTTTGGTATGAATGGGAAGAGGAATGAACTCAAGTTTATCCACTAGGAAGTGAACGTTTTAATCATTTTACCATTGTAACAGTTGGGTTTAATCATTAACTTCGGGTGTAATGTGAATAATTCTTTTTCAAGCCTGATCTATGAAGCCTATACTGAGGTTATAATAAGTTATAAGACCCGATAGATTATTATAACTTTAGATATGATCAGGACGAGCAGCTTAACTTTTTCAATTTGACTTCTTTTTCCAGCTTGTGATAAATTTAAAGGATCGTATGTATTTTTATGGACACTTCTAGCAGCCCCTTGAATCTTTTGTAATTCAGTACCAAGAGATCATTCATAGCTCGATAAAAGATAACAAAAAACATAAAGACGACCGATCAAAAAAATAACTTCAAAAGAGCAAAGCTGCAATTTAAGGCTAGTTTTGTAGAGTTTTATTGGCAAGCTATCTCATTTTTGTTACTCTATACATGCAACAGATAGCGAAAGCAACTCTGTTTTTGAAACCTACGTCCATTTGCTTTAGAGCAAGCATCCTAGGGATGAATACCTATGTGATGGGTCGTTTATATCAATTCTCTTGCCGACCGTCATCATTACCGTCAGTTATTACCAGTATGCTTGATATGATTGAACTGTTGATTGACGAGCGCATTGTCACTGTTGCTCTTTCCTCACATACATGTATTTACCTACAGCCTATGTCTTAAGACTGGAATTAATTAGTTAATAGGAAAAACATTATAGCTTTATTCACTCAAAGAAACATATGCATGGCTATATATGTTGAAACCTACGTCCATTTGCTATATACATTTTGAAACCGACGTCCATTTGCTTTCGAGCAAGGATCCTAGGGCCTATATGTGTTAGCTGCTTCCGAACGACCTTCCGAACGACACCCTACAACTGTTTGTCCCTTAAAAAAGATCTTCACTTTTTTCGTTTTTTATTGGTTAATGTATTTTCACACTGATAAGAATTCTCTCAGAAAAGTTTTTGAAACAATTGCTCTTTTCAAAAGTTTTTCATAGATTTGCCGATTAACAATTTACTAACCACGAAATTTGCTTACTTTCTAAAGCGACGTGTATTAGTCGTATTTTCCTATCTGCTTCAAATACAATTTTGCAAACTTGCTCTTCATTTGTATGCCAAGTGCACACTGGCTTTACATTCTTGCCAATATACGTTATATCTAAAATATAAAACAAGCATTTGAGCTGGACATTTCTGTTGGAGCGTTAAAACATGACACCATAATTTGTACAGATTTTTATAAAAAAGCAACAGCCAAGATAATTGTGAAGATGTCGAATCATTTGCATTACCGCCAAATCCATTTTTAATCGTATTCAAATAAATTTATAGTTAATTCCGTACACATTTTTTAAGAGTGGAGTATTTAAAGAAGGGTAATAAAGGGCGATGCTTCTTAAATGATATAACGGGAGCAAAAAAATCCAAAAAACTCTTTGGAAAAGTCGATCTCTGAAAAAATCTTTATGCTCATTTTGACACCAAATAGGCAAAACCATATATTTTGAAAATGTTCATAAATCATCGGCTCATTTTTTCTCTGCCCCCATTCCGTGAAAAATTTTTTAAATTCGCGAGTGTCTTTTTACACAGACTGTCACAAATAAGTAAATTTGTGCTAAATAGAATAGTTTTTATGTATGTACAGTTATTGTAATCTGTTGTTTTATGTTGCAGTGATCGTTTTATTTGTAAATCTGAATTGTCTGAACCTCTAAACTTGCTACACTGTTTTCAAAAAAAGACCTTTTTTCTTTCGAATTTATAAATAGATTTGTAACTCACACGCCTTTCTGATGTCACAATGAGTGTCTACGTAACTTTCCAGCGTATTCTAGTAATTCTTGCTTCTTCTCGAAGATTTTCCTTTTTTCATTATTATTATTACCGATTACGTAATCTATTAACAGCGCTTTTTACTGTTTTAGCAATTTCTAGATTATTTTCCAGCCGTATATTTAACGCGGCAAGATTTTTTTCATTCATTCAGAGATTCAGGGCAAGAGTAGTAGATCAGAGTAGAGTAGGAATTATTGTTGAAAATGGCATTGTTCTGTGGTGATTGTTGTGACAGAAATTAAGCGATTATTTTGGTGCTTTTTAGTTTAGTAAGTCTCTGATATTTATTTATTGAAGTGCTTTAGTTTTGTGTTTTGGCAAGCGGAGGAATTCGAAGTTCCAGAGTAATTTGTGAATATATTGTTCTGTTCTTGATTGAAAAGTGCATGGGTTAAAGTATCTTAGTGGAAGCCAATCTTTTCCTAGCTATTAAGTTGCAACCAAACTTAATTATTCGATCGATTCTGCAAGTCGCGTCAATTTTAAGAAGTAAATTAAGATTGAGATAGATTCAAAAACTCCATTAAAATGCGACACAAACATTAAGTACGAACATGGTTAAATATAGTTTAAGCTGCAGTCTAGGTTGCTTTTTGCGAGATAAGCTAAACTGTGGCATTCAGTTTGTTGTGCACCTTGCTCAAAACGATTTGCTATCTATTCAATCGTGCGTGCAAGCGTTCATGATCTGTTTGCCAATCTTTAGTCAGATTGCCGACTCGAAGCGACTGCTCTGCCCAACCACCGTCGCCACATAAATGAGAAGAAATCCTGCTACATGTCTTTCCGAATGGAACAACATGAAGCTCTGGGCAATATTTGCTTTTTATTTCGTGGCCTATCAAGCTTGATGCAATGAACCAAACATGGGGTTTTAGTTTGTTAAACGACACTTCTTTACACAGAATCAATCTACTGAGATATTTACGAATTGTAGAACAGACTTTAATTGCAACGAATTAGTACTTTAACTGAAAAAATAAATTTCCTACCGAGACTTGTATTTGCTTTTGCTTCATAAGAATAGAAAGATTATGCGCTGGTGAAATTCATTTGTTGTCGGTCTGGCGCGACAAGAGAAACGCAACAACTTGGTTTATACCGAGGTCAAAACAAACTTAATACTCAAGCTTTACTTGGCCTCAGCAAACATCAGGCTTTAGAGTAAGCGTCAAATATGTAGTGGAAAAACTGCGAGTTTAGCTCTCAGAGCGTTACTTACATGCAAAACCGCCGAGCTTAACCGACGTTCTGTATAGCTCTAAAAAATCTAAACTCTTTGCTTTTCTGGCACTTGATGAGTTAGGCAGTTTTTCGTCCTCATCATTTTAAAATCTTGTTATTTTATGATGATGACGGCAAGTTTAGATGTTGTAATAAGATTATATCCTACATTTTAAACGAACGGTGTGATTCTTCGATCGAGCTTTTTCCGGAAAAGCTGCTGTAAATTTAGTCAGTGGCTGGCAAGAGATTAAAGATCCATCATCAACTCTGGTTACAGAAACGTTGAATAGTTCACGCTGCAAAATACTGTAATGACTTTGTGTAAATTAGCAACGTGGCTAGAGCTCAATAACTATGGTCAATGTAACGTGGTCAGATGGATAAGATTATCAATTAAATATACTTTTGACTCCAATTTAATATTAAACATACTTTTAAATATTAAACATAATTAAATTATTAAATATTAAATATAAATAAATTAAATATTAAATATGCTAATTAAATATACTTTTGACTTTAAAAAATATACTTTTGACTCCAATTAAAATTTTTCTGGCTTCGCTAATGCTCAGGATCTTACACGAGGTAGTTGATTACCAATAAAATCTTGGACCAAACAGCTATTGCAAACATAAAAATTAATTGCTTATTGCAAATGTGATCTTCAATAGTTAGTTATTAAGCTCTGACACTTGAGTCATGGAGGCACTCTTGCCCCTATTACCGAGACCACTCTCTCTATTAATGTAACTTCACTCAGCGTAACTGTGCATAAGACTGTAAAGATTGTCTTGTAATAAAAACCAGTTAAAAGACAACATTCCAGCGTCTCGTTCTCAAATGATCATTGACCGTTTAAACGATGCCAAGTATTTTTTAAAATATTTAATAAGTATCATAGTTTGATATTTACCGCCGGAAGTATTATTTTTTGGCCTCCAAAATAAAAGATATTTTTGTTACCATATGGATGAACTGGAGTATACGAACAATACGCTAGAAGATTTTCATTTTCAAATACATCAAACTGTCCATATAACTTGACCAGCTTTGGAGCTAAAAGTTAAAAAATACATTTGGTTATTTAATTTAACCTTTATTCTCAAGAGGCAATCGCATGTGTAAAATTATCGCCTTTTGTGTCCATAGAAAAAATAACATCTGTTTTTTAGCTGTTTACGAGACATTAAAACAGAGGCTAAATCTTGTCAATCGTTCCTCCATTGAGTAGCATACACGCAAATTTGTTTCGTGGTGTTTTAATTTAGACAAGTTTGACAATTAAATCGCCAAGCACCCCAAGCAAGGAAAATGACAAGTTTATTTACAAATAGATCTTATGCTTTATTAAAAGCCTCTAGCTTCTCATAGATCTTATGGAATTTCAAAAAGCTACGCGTACAAGATTACACAGAAACATATAATTACTAATTATCAGCTAATTTACTACTCCAATAAATTTTGTGCGATCATTAACTGTTAATGACATTATTGAAGCTCATAAAATCTGTGCAAAATCTTTTGTTGTCGTCTAAAAGTGTTTTTCTTTGCCAAATTTTTCTAATACCCATAAACTTATGTATTTCCTCTGTTAATGCAAATATTTTCATGGAACATATTACGCTTAAAACCACTTCACCTTCCTTATTGACCAAATAGGTTGATGATACTTTTTGTATCATCAAAAACGACAACGTGGTTTGTGAAAAAGAATTTCACAAACAACTTAATCACCTTTATGTGGAAGACAGGTGGCCCATAAACCTCGAAAAAGGCAACTCCCAAGCGAGTGCGGACTTCCCGTCCAAAATATAGCGATACAATTCGCTTTCTCGTGAATGGAGGATAAATATGGCAAATAAAACAAAAAAACAAAAACAAATTTTGCTATTTATTTATTCAAGTGCACGAGCTCATGGTCTGTTGACAGTCTTTTGACAAACAGGGGAAACCAATGGTACATTGCTTGACCCTAACTCCTGTAAGCAACATAAAGATGTAAGTATGTCTTCAAGTGCCTTTTCTAAGCTCACAACCAGTGAACTTGCCGTTTTTTCCCACTCTTTCTTTTTCGTCCTGATAGTAAAGCAGGGAAGCTTCGAATATTTTTTTGGAAGCTGCGAAGCTGCAAAACGTTTACTTTACTTCACATTTTATTACCATTACCCGAAACACTAACCTCATGCTAACACAAAAACTTTGTTGAGTAGAATCTACACAATGCCGCAAAGAATCTCGTCAACATGTAGAACATAAACAAGTTTAAAGCACTTTTTTGCTCAATAAATTTACATGAAATTGTTCTCAAACTTTGTAAAGGAACCTGTCTCTTTAAAAAATGCAACTTTTGCATCGGTTATTATCTTGCTTTAATTTTGATGATTAAATTGCAGATAAGATTCAAAGCATTCTCATTGAAATTGGAGCAAAAGTATTCATAAATTTCCAGGTAATTATTGACAAATTCCTTACATAACTTTACCAATGGCGTTACCATCAGCACTTCATGCTGAAATAGAAGTAGCGACGTCATTGGTGAATGCACATAACATTTGTTAAAGAAGTACAAGCTGACTTTGCCAGCACCGCCACCAGGGTTTTGTTAGGAACCAGGGAGTTAAGAACATTAATTAGGCCAGGCTGTGCAAGCTTCACCCAAGCAGCTGTGACAACAATAATGCCAAGATCTTGGCTTTTCAGCACAGCTAACCACCATTTCCAAGCCTAGTAAATTTTTAAAAAAGACAAATTTTCAAACATCATGAAAGGGATAACAATCTTATTTTCCCTATTTCGTTGAACAAATAGCCTACACAAGCCCTTTCGCCGCAACAATACCTGATTTTCAGTTTTAGGTCAGCGCCTAATTTATTTTGATAAAACAATAAATTTGACTGTTAAACAATGTTATTTGTAATATCATTTTAAAAACATATTTTATAATTTATGAGCGCTCTGGTACAATGTGCTTTGGTACAAATTTTTGATTTTCTTACTCAAAAAGGGTTAAAAACACCAAGAACCCGGTTGCAGACGACAAAAATGCCAAATGTTTAGCAGACACGAGCAAAAGCCAGCTACTTTGAAATCAAGTTGATATAAGTTATATACATGTTTACTAGGAAATCAACACCTTTGTTACTAACACAGTCTAAAAACTACTCTTTTGCGGTATCTTCTGACAAAATTTTAAGCAACACTTAAAAATTTCACCTATTAAAGTTTTCAAATTGCTTATGAATCTCAAAACACCTCAAAAAATTAGTATATAAGTAGGAAAGGTAAAATTGGTTCATAAAAAATATAAGCTGCTAAATATTGGTCTCATTTGAAAGCTTAGAAAATTTGTTTTCCAGGCATTTGAAATTTTGAATAATTCAGGCTAAGGGGTATGTAATGTTTACTGATCAAAAGTTGGTATCGCACATGATATCAGTTCAAAACCCCCTAAATTTTTTGATTTTCTTTTACTAAATAAAAATTTTTAGAAAGCCTACACCCTTTAAGAAGATAAAATAAATTGCAAACATTTTACCACTCAACTCGTTGTTTTGTATCAACTTTCAAAGAAGATAGAACCTAAAATAAAAGTTTAAAAGCTAGTAGAAATTTGGCTCAACTAAATCAAAATTTGCTTCATTCCTTTGTTTTACAACAAATATGATGAGTATAACAAAGTTATTTCCTTTTCAGTGACAAAATCTTCTGTTTAAACTTGATATTATTTCAATTTTGAAGAAATTTCCTTACCAAAAATACTTAATGTTACATGGTTTAGCCTAACCGCTAGCAGATAATGACTCATCATATTTTGGTCTGAATCTAACCAACAAATTTTAGTACCCGTCAACAAAAAGCTCATGAGCCTCAGAAAGTACTAAATTGCTGAAAACTAGGCTGTAAAGTAAGTTTTGTTTGATGTATCTTGAAAGCTTTTTGCCATAGCATCCCCCATCTTGCCGCCATTTCTTAAATACAGAAATGCCTATAAGTAAACTTACACTTGTCACAATGTTGAATTCATTCATCTATCACACAAATTACACAACTGCAATGACGAATTTACTTATTTATCTATTTATTGAAAATTGGGTAATTTTCAATCTATTTGAATCAACAGTTGTAATACAATCAATAATAATTACTGTATTACATTAAATGTTTGAAGAGTTTACCTCCTTCACCGATACATTTCAAGCATCTGTCCTTTGTCACGTGGCAAATGTTTTAGCTGAGTTGCTTGTTCCAATTGATTTTCTGAATTTCTTCTCCGATGAACTGTCTCAGTATCTGCAGTGAGTCAAAATTTCTGTAAAACACAGTATTTTTTACAATACCCCATAAAGCGAAATCACAGGGTGTTAGGCCGGGAGAACGTGCCGGCCGATCAGTTGTCCCTATGCGACCTATCCAACTTGTAAACGTTTCGTCCAGGAAAATGCGAACAATATTCGAAAAATGTGATGGTGCACCATTCTTCATAAAAATAATCTGACCAAGATCCACATTCTGCAGCTGAGGCGGTAGAAATTTACGCAGAATCGTAAGGTACTTCTCACCGCTGACTGTATCTTCAAAGAAATAGTGCCCTTGTATACCGGAACTTCGAATAGCTGCCCACACCCAGACTTCGGGAGATTCAATGTTTTTGCCTTCCATCAGAAGATGATGATTAGCTTCTGCGTAATAAACTGAGCTATGCCGATTCATCTGCCCGTTTAAATGAAATATTGCTTTATCAGACCATAGGTTCGGTCTTCCACACTTTGGTCTTCTTCTGTAACATTTACATACCACTCGCAGAACTGAAATCTGCAATCAAAGTCATCTTTGTTGGGTGCGTGAACCAATCGTGGTCTCCACCGCCTCAGTTTTAGATCTTTCATTTTTCTCTGTAATGGTGTTGGGGAGACTTGCACTTAAAGGCTGGCTCGAACTTGCGATGTACTTGGGCTTTCATGGTAAAATTGGGCCACTGTTTCTCTATTTTACAGACTCCTAACTAACACAGGTCGACCGCTTTTCTTTGCATCATGAACACTGCCAGTCTCTCGAAATTTTTCCTTTAAAGCATGATTAGCCTATCTTGATGGCGGTACCCTACAAGGAAATCTTTCTGCGAATTGTCTGCATCTCCTTGAAAACTCTTTTCCAAAATAAAAAGTCGCTTTTCAATGGAATTGCAATATGCCATTGGTAGTCGACACTCAACTGACATCGAATGACAGAGTCGAGTTTACATACATATTTACGTAGATAGCAAACCGAGTTAAAAACGTTTTCTAATGTCGATTTATTGCAGTCAGCAGTAACATTGCATTGCGCACTATGATGAATTTTTACATGTGCAATTAATTACCTATTCAATAATAATTAATCACAAATTATCAGTTTTACTATTTGGTAATATTAAGTGTAAGATTACTTATGGGCACCCTTGCAATTGGTTGAAAAATATAATCTATAGTGATTTTTGAGGTAAGGTACTATAATTTCGAAGATAACTTGACACCTATGAGAGGTTAATTAGCACAAAATTTGCGTATCTAGAAACTTTTTTTTGGTTTATTATATTTGAAATCCTCAATAGCCTATATAACAATCGGTGTAGAAGTAAACAGATGAGTAAAGATTCACAAACAAACTTCGCCAAATTTGCAAAAGTAGGAACTGCCTAGTGTTCACATTTTTGCAAATTTGGTGGTGAAAGGGCCAATGTAACAGTTTTTCTATAGCCTACTTTTTCAACAATTTGCAACTTTCCAAGGCTCATGAGCTTTTTCGTGGACGGGTACTAAATTTTGTTAGTTAGATTTAGGCCTAAAATAGGGTCAGTTATTAGCTGCTAGCGGTTAGCCTAAATCATGTAACATTATGTATTTTTAAAAAGGAAATTTCTTCAAGATTGAGAAGACGTCAAGTTTAAAAAATCCGAGTCAAACAGGAATGGAGAGCGGCTCCCTAACAGCGATCGTTTTTCACGACTTGGTCCTCTCTCTCATTATGACATTTGCAACTTTAAGTATCTGGCTGCGCCCTAGGCCTATGTGCTCTGTTTGTGGCTTACGCTTGACTAGCGACAAATAATTATAAGTTTTTTACCGTGACCCAGGTATATTTAACGAGGCATATTAAGCAAAACAGCTAGAATGTTTCTATACGTGGGTGGCAGGGAGATCACTGATAAAGAGAGAGATAAGTACAGTGCCAAGAACAGATCTTGCCGAACACCTCGATAGACTCGTAATGAGCGACTTTTGTGAGTTTGATAAACCACACAAGCGCGCCTATCAGAAAGGAAAGATTGAGTCCAACGAGCAAAGCAAGGAGAGAGGCCAGCCGAAATGAGTTTGGGGAAAACGGCGGGTGCCAGACAGAGTCGAAAGCTTTCGAGAAATCAATTGTAGCGAAAATCGTCCGAGAGCCCGGCCTGAGTTTGAACCCATTCGAAATAGACTGAGCATGGAACAGAATTCGATCTAGAGTAGACCGTCCAGAGTTGAAACCGGCCTGGCGGAAAGAGAGAATGGAATTAGACTCCAAAAAAAAGAGTAGATGAAAAAAAATGATGCGTTCAAAACGCTTTGAGACGAAGAAGGTGAGAGAGATAGGCCGAAAGGAAGCAGGAGAGTCGAGAGGCTTTCCCATCTTGTGGATGGGAATAATAGAAGATGTCTTCCAGTTGAAAGGAAAGGAATTTAGAGACTAGGAAAGATTGAAAATGTGAAGAAGAACATCCATTCCAGAGCGAGGAAGGTGCTTTAGCATGAGATAGGCAACTTCGTCTGCGACAGTGGCTGTAAACGAGGAAACGTTAAAGGCAGCTGCTAGAAATTTAGCGGGAAAGAAGTAAAAGCAAAAGGACGAGTGAGACTCCACAGGGCACGTGGCTCGGCGGAGCTCGGGAAGGTAGCCTCTGGCTCTGCTACGCAGGGCCTTTGGCTGGAAGACAGAAAAGTGAAATCTCAGGTGATTGGCAAAGACCGTTGGTGACTTCCTGGGAGAGAAACAGTTGGGGAAGTCAGGCAAAGAGTAAGAGGAGGAAAAAGAGCAAGCGACAGAACGAAGGAGAGAGTACACAGATTTGGGCGAGAAAAAAGAGCAAGTCGTCTGCCATGCCTCAGCCCTGGCTTTGGCGATGACAGACGAAGCACGTCGGAAAGCGGAGATGTGAGCCTTACGATCTTCATCACTTTTGTGAGCTGCAGCAAAAGCCTTACGTCTTTTACTAACCGCTTCTTCCATGCAGCCGAAAGGAATCGAAGATTTGGTCGCATTCAATGTCAGTGAAGTAAAGAGAGCAGCAGCAGAGGAAAGAGAAAGAAACGAGTATTCTCTGCAGAAGGACAGTGAGAGTCAAAGTAATAGGCGAAGTCATCCAGGAAGCTTTCTGAAAATTAAAGGAAGTGGGACGCTCGTTGGGACGAAAAACCGGAGAAAGAGTGATGATTATTACAATTGATAAATGATCAGAACTCAGGTCCTGAAGCATCTCCCAGGAGCAAGAGAGAGCGTAAGAGGAGAGAACAATGAAAATGGAAGGAGCCACTGTTAGAAGAGTAGTCGGTATGTCAAGGTCATTGAAAGGTGGAGGTCAGAAGAGATGACTCAATCAAATACTTCCTCTTTGTGGGGGTCGGAAGTACCTTTTGAGTCCCACAAAGGGTAATGGTAATTGAAGTCCACCCAGACTAAAGAGATTTAAGGTAGGAGAGGGGATGCAAGGATAAAAGTGATCGGTGCTGCTATCCGTCGGAGAAGAGCAAATAGGAGGAGCATAAAAATTAAGGAAAGATAGCCAGAAGAAGTTGTTTAGATAGATGTTGACCCTTATATAATCAAAGTAGGGGTAAAGTGAAGAAAGAGGGGAGGTAAAAAGATCAGAGACAAATAAGCCCTGCCTGACAAAAATAATGGCACCACCGCTAGCTTGCGTGTCATCAGGAGAGAGAATGCCAGAACGGGAATGGGTGTGATCAGATTGCAGGGCAGACAATCCAGGAATCTAGAAAGAGGAACATGAATTAAGGTTAGATTCCTGGATACAAATAAAATCAACAGAATGAGACGAAAGAAAGTTTAGAAGTTTAAAGCACTTGACCTAAAAACCTCCAGCATTCTGTTGAAGAACTCTGAAGGAGTCAGGGAGGAAGAGGAAACAGGAAGTGTAGAGAAACACCCAGAAGCATGAGGCTGTGGTGAGGGTGCAGAGGGAGAAAACACGTAATGGACAGAAGGAGAATAAGGTTTGAAGGCGAGGGTGGGGCGGGAGTGCTGCATAACCAAAGAGGACCAG
Source organism: Trididemnum clinides (assembly GCA_963675345.1). Lineage (NCBI taxonomy): Eukaryota > Metazoa > Chordata > Ascidiacea > Aplousobranchia > Didemnidae > Trididemnum > Trididemnum clinides. The sequence goes on along the minus strand of OY776284.1, from coordinate 19,701,974 downwards.
ATTGAACAGGTATACAAGCTGGAGGAGTCCAAAGAGGAAGGCACAGTGTTGGTAGATGTGGTATCTCCAGAAGAAGCAGGGACGCAGGAGAGAGCAGCTCCATGAATGAGTGCTGCCAAAGTTTCTGAATTTATGGAAGAAGAGCAGTGAGCACTTTAGATGGACTCGTTTCTAGCAACTTCCAGCGCTCGGCCAGGTCACATTTCCAGCGCACACTGAACAGGGAAACACGGGGACAGGGTTATGATGAACGTTGCCGCTCATTAGAAGTAGAACAAGAATGAGGAGACGAAGACGGAAAAGAGAAAGGCAGAATAAGAGAGATGATAGGCGACTGATGTTAAAAGAAGCTGTGTGCTGCCCTTCTGCGGTCGTTCAGGAGGTAGCACGGCAAAAAATGGTTTGTGCGAGGGGAGTGCCCAGGGTAAGTGAAACCCTCGAGAAAGCCATCAGCTATTTGGACCCAACAAAAACGGGGTCGGGAACCGCATCATTACTTTGAGGCGGCTGTTGATTGGTGCAGTGTCATTAGTCAGTTAAAAAATATTGGTTCAGCCAGTTTCATTAAACACATTTGTGAGGGCACAGGCAAAATGGGTGCCATAAAGTGCTTGAACTCTCATTGATCATCTTATTCTTATTCAAAAGTGGTATAAGTAAAAACAATCTGTCGTTTTACAAAGTATTAATCTCTTTTTGCAATACGTAAAGGGGGATTGTTTTCACAATTACAGAAATGAACAGTTTAGTGGTAGGGCTATTCAATCACTTGCTTGGCTCTTTTTCGTAATTATTTTTGTAGTATTACATTACTTGGCCATAGTGAGAAGAGCTCATGCCTCTCCCTAAATGGCTTTCACACACCTCCATTAAGCCTAATGAGCTACTGTATTTTCAAACAAAAATAATCTATCTAAATGCACTTTACACATCAACATGCTTATTGTGTGATTTTGATTTTTTCTCAAACTTTGAAATTTATTACATGTTGGCCATACTATAACCCTAATCCGGACTTTTAAATCAAAAATGGTCTAACTTAGAAACAGTCTGTTATTTTGAAAATTTGAAAATATCAATTGATTTATTTCGTAATCGCGTGGAGAGCTTATGTAGTCGTTGGTGGAGGCCAAACTATCCTTAATCTCAACTTCCCTGCTCTGAAATCAAAAGTACTGCCATAAACAATGAGCGTCGTTATTTTTATTTTACTCCTTTCACTCACTAAGCACGAGAGGAGTATATATTTAAAATTGGAATGGGCGTCGAAGTGATTGATTTGTCGACAGAAATAAGCTACTAACAGGTTGGCATAGTCATGACTTTTTTGTAAGAGTATTAGTGACCTCTCAAGTTTTTGGCTGTTTTCTCGCCACGGCATAGGCGAACTCAGGAAACTTTAAAAGGATAAATACCTTCCCCCCATCAGCAAGGAAAAGGCTACTTCTACTTGGTAAGGTCAGAAAGTTAAACCTGGAGTCTAGCACCCTACAGTGTACTAAAAGTTATAATAGATGGGGGCTTCAAATAAATAATCTGCAGACAAAATACTTTTGGTAAATAAGTGAATATATTTTTAGAGCCGCAGGAGCTCATAATAAAACTTTATTTGTGGCTCCACTTATCTACACGCAGCCAATACCTCTGAAGAGTTGCGATTAGTTAAGACCGTACAAAGATGTTTTAACATGCAGTCGCCTACAGTTCAGTTATTGTACTGCATGTGTCGTTATCTTTCATTGCATTATTGAAAAAGCAGTTTCCGACTGGTATTCTGGTACTGTAGTACACTACATCTTTCTGTTTTAGCTGGCTATATATCAACAATTTACGTTTTTTTTTATAATGACAACGGATAATAAGCACAGCTATTGCCGACTGTTGTTTTTACTGAAATAGTATTAGACAAGATTATGACGTCACTGAGATTTCTTGAAGCGTTCAAGAAACAATTGCAAAAAAAGATAATTAGAATGTTTAAACTTAGCAAAGTTGATAAAAAATTTGCTTCCTGCATTGTCAGAAAAGCTTTAATTTTTGAAAAGTTTTTCTTATTCAAAGCAGCATCTTCATATCTGCTAAAAATTGTTTTACCCACTATTCTAAGATCATTACACTATTGAAAAAATAAAGGCTACAACTTCTTCCATCAAGCGTTAATTCATCTTTCCCTTTAAAACAGCAAAATTTTTGAAAGTAGTTAAGTTGGGAACTGGCTTTTGCTTCAGCGAAAATCTATTTTACTGCGTCAAAAACTGAAAATTTTTAAATTGTTTGTTTTGATGTCACTATGGCGCCACTAACTCTCTTATAACACTTATCCCGGGAAAGTAATCAATTGTGTGTAGTTTCATGTTTTAATGCCCAATAGTTTTCAAGTGGTTGAGATATTTGCCACGCACGTACACATACACTGTAGAGCTCAGTTTTAGAGTATAAACTAGAGATGGCGAACCACAGATCCACCGGTCACAAAGGGACTCACCACTGGCACTTTTGTAATGCACTTGTTTCTTGATTAAAAATAAACATTAGAGCAGGGGTGCAAAAATTTTTTTGGAACTTAGTAGCGCATAGAAATTGTTGGTAGCACACACCACTATAAACTTTGCCATCTATTATTTGTCGCTGAAAATCCCATTCGCGCGCGTAAACTTTTTGGTCGCGCGGCGCGATCGCGCGACCGTATTTTTGCACCCCTGCATTAGAGTGACAAACAGGGTAATAAATATTTTCAATGAGAGCGGGCCTTGTTTTGCTACGATGCAATTTTTTTCCTTAGAAAGATTGAGAAAATTCATCAAAATCAATATTAGAAAGAAAGTGATCTCCAAAAAAATGTCTTCATAATGTGGTCAGGCCAATAATGATCACTTTTCAAGAAATTGATCTCCAAAAAACAAATTTTGTGAGCAGAATAAGGAAAAATGATCATTGCCGGAAACAATCTCATCTACAAAAAATAAGGGTTTTGCATACCATGGATTTTTGTTGACATTTTCCAGGGAAAAAATGTCTCAACAAGTTTTAGAACCCTTGATCTAAAACGGTTTGAAATTGTTTTTTCTAGCTAATTTTTAAGATGCAGCAGCAAATATCTTATTAATTTTGACATATCTTTACTACGATCCATTCTTTCTTTCTTCAAATACGTTCTCAAGTGTGATCTACTTAATTTAAAAAATTTGCTATCCTTGCTATAGACAACCTGTTTCCTTTTAAGAAAAGTAACTTGAGCTAGGCAATAACTTTTTTTTGAGATCAACTTTAAATCCGAGTCTTTTTCTCCCATCTCCTAAGCAATGACCTTTTTTTGCTATTCCTCCCACCCCCTTTCACAGTTCCGTAGCACTCCAACTTCGGGCCCCCCCAAAGTAAGCGCAAGAGCCCCTGCGCACAGGTCATATCACTTTAGAGGTGTAAAATTGAAAAGCTGCATTAAGAAAATACACCACAATTTGTACATAAGTAAACAGGCTAATGTCAGAATATAGCATGACGATACCGAAGGTGCAAGTCATAAAAAATTCGGCACCGATGCCAGAGTTTAGTAGGACATTTATGCAGACACTGCGAAACGAAAGCAATGACACTGAAAAACATGAAAAAGTTATAAAAACACAGTATCATTTAAATAGTCTGGAGCGAACCTTTTTGTTCGCAAATGCTGTTATGACATTGTCATAATCAAGAGATCGGGCGCAGTCATTTTCGATTGACAACATGGCTAATGAAGATAGTCTACGGTCTGTCATAGACGTTCTATCAAAAGTTTTGATCAGTTTCAATTTGCTGAAGCTTCTTTCAGCGCTGGCAACAGTCACGGGGCAAGTTAGTAAGATTCGAAGTGCGATGTACACATTCGGATACAATTCAAATAAATGAGTCTTTAGAAGATAGTTCAGAAAGTCTTGAGCCGTATTGAGATTGCGTTTTTTTTTGTAAAATTAAAACAAACCGCTGTAGCTCAGCGCTCATTTTATCAGAATCAATGTCACCGAACTTTTTTTGGAACTCTTTACAGCAAGTAAGAAGAGCATTTTCTTGTTGCACAAGCAAAAGTTTGTCTCGTGTGTACAAAAACGAAAAGGCGGAAGAAACCTCACGTAACAAATTAAAGCGCTCCTTTATTGACATAATAGCCTGGTCTACTAATGGATAGAAAAAGTTGCTTTTAAATTTCAGATCAGGAGTAGCTCGTTGTTCCTCTTCACCTTGGTAATCAAACAATCTTCTTTTCTTTCCACTTCTTGACGGAGGAAAAGAAGGATCAATATACAATTCCTGTGCTATTTCAACAGCAGATGTTGCAGCACTGTCATAACCCGTTGTGCGATAGTTTTGCAAAAACTTTTCAGTTTCCTGGATTTCCGTTTCCATTGTATGAAGGGAGACTCCATACGATTGAAGAATCTTGCTTGCTTTATTGACTTGGAATAAGCAAAAAAAACAAAAGCAAAAAACTTGATCTGATTCCCTAGAATAAACTAGCCACGACCGTGAAACACTTTCACCATTAGGTAACACACGTTTATAATGGTTGGAGGAAAAACGTCGCCTTGGAGTTGTGTTATTATATGGAAAATTCATTATTAGTTGATGTGGCCCACGCTTTACTATATCACATCGTTGAGCATCAGAAATACTTTCAGGCCATTTACATGGGTCATCAGGGATAGGGGTAAATTGAGATTCAGATATTTTTGATATTGAAGGTTGCGTATTGGCAGGTAAATCACAACTTACATTTTCTGGAAATTCACAATCACTTTGATGCTGATCGTCATAGTCTTCTTTTTCTTGTACACTATAGTTTTCTTCATCCCTCTCGGTACTAGTGCCAGGTCTACTCTGCTCAGTAATCTTGAAAAAAACTGTCATCTTGGGCAATTTCGCTACAGCATCTCGAGCAGTGGCTGCTTCTTTTCTCTTTTGAGCACCACTTTTTGAACGTTTCATTCTATACAATGTCAATAAAATACTTTATCTGCACTCTGCAGTGTATATATATTGTCCCGGTATTTATAGCCAAACAGAATTCCAGACCATTCTATGATTGTTGCGTAACAACGGCATTGTTACGTCAATCGAATATTCAAGATTCTACCAGAAAATCAATCGAAATATTCTAGATTCTGCGAGATAAAATGACGTTGCATTCACTTATGATGTCACAAGCCAATTTCTTCCTACAGTTTAAATCGGTTGTAAACAAGTCTGCTGAACTGAAAATAGTCACGTAGCCAAAAAGCAATTTCAGACTAACTTGGGCCCCCAAAGTTGGCCTGGGCCCCCCCAATTGGGGGGTTTGGGGGGTTTGGGGGGCGGCTGCTACGTCTATGCCCTTTTATATAAGCCAAGCTATGCCGCTGAATATAATAAACAACAAAATGCTTTTCTGTAAACGCAACCGTAACAAAAAAATACGACTTTAATTCAAATTAGATTAAGGAAGTTTCTCACAACCCTGCAATAAGCTTGAAAAATGTAACTACTTACCCTTGAAGCATTTTAACGAGAGCTCGTAATCGAACCTGGCATCTTTGCCACATTGTATTGTTGATGAAGCTACGGGTGTTACATTTTTATACATCAGTGTTGCGTTGTCTAAGCACTTTACCTCTGCTGTCTTCCCATACAAGGCGCGCGGTTCAATGTACATTTTGGCGGACGTGCTGAAAGGCCGGTGCAGATTGCAATCTGTAATTCATTAACGCAAAATAAGCCAAGGATCAATTCTGAATTATTTTAATTCATAAAGGCTTTTGGTGATGATGACTAATAGATGATACTTAATTGTTTTACATAAAACAGGATAAATTTGGTGTTGGTATGAACAAATTTTGAAGAGGGGGCCTGGTGATGTATTGAGTAGATAGTTAGAATTCAAAATGGTTCGAAGTAGAGAACGACCAAAGATGGCAAGGAGAAGGCAAGTGAAGAAAAGATTGGACTTAAAAACCAGATTTCATTGACATCACAAAGTTGTGAGTGAGCTTTTGAAGAAAATGAGGTAAAAAATTGATTTTCAAAAATACATGCTCGTGAAAGTTTAAAGAACAAGAAAAAAAGTCGGTTTTACGTCACTTTTTCCGCGTTTTGCAGGTTGATTCAATGTATTTCTACCACTACACACTCGCTTTCGAACCAGACTTTGTACTGGAGCTCGTTAAATTTTGGATGCCCTTCCTGACGAATACCACTGATGTTTTCATAGAGTTTTGAACTCCAGATCTTTCGCTCTGAAGCCCGTAACGATGCCACTACACCATGGCGGATAATGGGCAAAATTCACGCTTCGAAAAACGTTTCTTTGATGCGAATTAAGAATATCAGTTTCATACACGAAATAACAAACTCCTCGGGTGCGCCAATGCACGCAGGTTAAACACTCCTGCTGTAGGAGCTAGTTCAATTCTATACCGAATCACATGATAATGCTTCTTATACAGCATTTTCACGCGTCTTTGGTTGAAAGTTAACACCTACGGCATAGGACCAAAGAAGCCGGCAAATTTGCTTGGCCTATACACTTAATGTTTTTTTGCTACCATAGGCTGATAGGTTAATACAATAGACTTTGCCTATAAATTCAAGGACAATAAATCCAATTTGCTTTAAGACGGAATTTTTGCAAAAAAATAGCCGGTTAATATATTCAAAACTTGCTTTAAAATTCGTTTTGTAATGATTTTTGAAAGAAAAATTTAACCGTGAATGTCGCAAAAGGCGGCTCTTGGGTACCCACCAATGACAATTCGCATTGTTGGTGGTGGGGCTACTAGTCACTCGTGACTGATTCGAAATGGGCTGCCATCTTTCCCCTAGCCTAAATTTAATTACGTTGACGCATGAGCCTGAATTGCCGTTCGTGCCGTACCTCCGTCCCAAGGAAAAGGAGGGGTAATTACAACAACAACAACAACAAATATTTAATGGATGCAATCTCAATTGTTTCACAATTTTATTTATCACCCTTGTTAAATCCAACGATTTGCGAATTTCATTACATCTTGCGAACTGGGATCACAGTATATTGTTTTCAGTTCTTTGTTGGGTAAGGTGCGTACAATTGGGACACAACTAATCAACCTCGGTGTGTTGCAAGATCGCTATCAAACATGCCATTTTCATTTAAGCTAGTGTGCAACGAAAAAAATGGAGAATCACCCAGGAAAGGCATCTTCAGCCAAAAACATCTTGTATGAATTTATTTAGCGAATTCTACTACACAAAAAATAACTCGTCATATAATAATGGATTTATTTTATCTCCCACATGCATATTTATGAAACAGATGTTTTGTCATTGGGTTTGGGAGAGATCAACATGAGAATCTTTTTCACATATTTTAGAGATCAACTGTACAAAGAGAATTGCGTTGGCCACGCACACCTCTTTTTAACAATTCTTAAAGAGCTTTGATCATGATCAACTATTCCAAAGCAATTGTTGTATCCATTTTGGGCGTGCAAGTTTTTTTGATTTCTCAATGTTTGACTGCCAAGTTTTGGAGATTAATCATCCCAAAACGGGTTTTTACTCTCTTGGTCAACAATCCAGTCAGCAGAAGTTTGGAAATATTTATATCAGAGAAATCCGACCAGACAATCTTCAAAACTCCAACGAATTGACTGCTGATGAAGAAGCATAAGGTGAATCGTTTCTTGTAATACTGGCCATCATTTTTTTTGCATCTTCAAATCAAAACTTGTATGCTTGATCAGAACGAAGATGATTGTGTCACTTCAATCGGCAGGAGAGTTCTGATTGTGTCACTTAAATCAGCCGCAGAGCAGCAGGCAAATTGCAATCACGTGTTTGCAAGGCTTTGTCTGCGGGGGCACATTTGTTTCCAAACCATGTTCACAGGATTTTAAGACAAAAAATTTGTCAATTCAACTCTTTTAAAAACTATTCACAAGGTTTCTGCATCACGTAATCATACTGACATCGTTTCAAGCAGACACGGTAGCTCGCACCCTACAATATCAATTTACGAGGCCGTGCATTAATCGTAATAATGATGCATGCTCGAGACAACAAAATCATTTTTTGCACCAATCAATTTTCATCACCGTTTGTCCCGCTTGTCATCACCGGTTGACGTCATTGCTCCTCCAAAAACGTCGCCAAATGACGCATCCTACACTACTCACCAGTTAATAAACAAAAAGCATTGTTGCAGAGGCTTCTATTCAAGAAAATGCGGTATTCGAATTTGGTCGAAAAAAAAAGTAGAAGTTAGTAAACTTTCCAGATATAGGCTAAATGGACAGTTAATAGCGTTGCTGTTAGTACAGTGGTTAAGCTAAAAAAAACACGGAATTGTGCAATTTTTGATAGAAGCACCAAACTTTCAGGAGTGTTAGCATATGGTATGAAATTTATTTTCAGACGTGGAGGCATCGAATTTTCTGACCTGGGGGGGCCGTGCGGCTCTTTTTATGGTCCCCCCTAATATTGGGCATAATCGCCAGACCAACAAATTTTGAGAAGCCATATTTCCACTTCCAGCGGTCCGATTTTCATAAATTTGGTACCAAATTGTTCAGAAAAGAGAGACCTTTTAAAAGAAAGAAAGCACTTTATTATTGAGACAAAATTTGGAGGTTAACGTTCAACCTTTTCCTCGCACCCCAAAAATTAGCAAATTTGTTTCACCCTCCAACTGTGAAAGCTGCATCTTGCTAATAGATCAAAGTTGTTCTAAATTTAGAAAGGATGAAAAATATTTGGAAGAAACCATATGCCTTAGGTTGAACACCTTGTGGTGCGCATTAGCACATTAGTGTATCGGCACATGATCATAGCGGACGGTGTGCCTATGTGTATATTTCGTATCCACCGGGTAACCCTGCTGTTTGTCTTTGCGGTAGCCGATTGGGTTTCGTTTCTAATAAACTTCCTCTTGTCGTTTTAGGTTTCTGTTTGGCGTACTAGAGGAAAGTGTGTGTTTTGTATAGTAAATATATTATATGGTGGTGTTTCTGTCAATGTCTATCACGATGAAGCGGCATGCTTTGGTTAACCCAGCTCTCTCTTCTACTCCCAAGCAGCCCAAACCAACATCTGCAATAAATTGGGAACTATGTGTTTTTTGTCAAACAGAAACTGATGAAACATCGCAGTGCCCCGCTAAGTCTTCGAAGCTTCCTGTTGGCAGTGGTTACATGTCACTAGCGGAGAATCTCAATCAGTTTAAGGACCTTGGCATTGTACCGATGGATCTTGATGTAGAAAAACTGGATGAAGGGATTGGTATTCAGGAAACATTGATGATTCACAGTGCCAGGTGGCACAAGACCTGCAGCCTTAAATTCAATAAACAAGCTCTTCAGCCAGTATCAAGAAAACAAACCAAGCAGAGGAGCCAAAATGCTGGCACTTCTGGTGTACAAACACGCTCAGCTTTCAGCCATACAACAGCATTAGATCTTTGCTTTTTTTGCAATGAACCAGCCGATACTACAAACCTGCATGAAGCATCAACTCATAAGTTAAACATGAAGGTGCGAAGATGTGCTTTGCAGTTGGAAGACAGAAAACTACAAGCAAAGTTGTCTGCAGGTGATATGATTGCCCTAGAGGCCAAGTATCATCGGAACTGCCTCACCACATTTTACAACAAAGCAAGACAAGCCACTGAAAAACAAGAAAAAGAATAAAACTATAGCCAATTGCATGGCATTGCTTTTGCTGGGCTTGTGGCATACGTGGAGGACATGCGAGATGAAGAGAGTGTTTCTGTGTTCAAGCTAACAGACATGGTCTCCTTGTACAAGAAAAGATTGCAACAGCTAGGTGTCACAGTGGGCAATAGAATTCACAGTAAGCGTCTGAAGATTAGATTACTTTCTGCTCTCCCTGATCTCACCGCTCATGTACAAGGAAGAAAAATTCTTCTCACTTTTAAAGAAGACTAGCAGATTTCCACCCGTCGTTGATCGGGTAAAATGTAAAGAGAAGGAAAATAAATATAGATTTACCCGTCGTTGATCAGGTAAAATGTAAAGAGAAGGAAAATAAATATAGGCTCGTAGCCCCCCATAGACGATTCTGATCAAAATCAAAATACCGCAGATTTACCCGTCGTTGATCGGGTAAAATGTAAAGACTGATTAAATTTTTACATTGAATAACCATATTTTAATATAGGTTGAATAAATATAGGCTCGTAGCCCCTCCATAGACGATTCTGATCGAAATCAAAATACCGTACTTGGCTTCCCTGGAAAAAGTTATATAAGATTCATATGTTTGTTTGTATCTAAATGTCTCCAGTTTTATTTCTATAGCGGACATACAGACAGACACACATTGAGTTTTATATATAGAGATATTGGACTGGCTCTAATTAAGGCCTGCGACGGTGATAGTGATGCCAATCATTTAATGCGGGCAGACAGGTAATTCGCAAAGAGTTGTTGAATATAAAGATAAAGCAATTTGATGGTTTCTTCACAAGTGAATGTCAACGAGACTCTGAGCCATCATCACTGTTGGCACTAGTAAATATGATACAGGATGGACCCAACATCAAACACCAAACACAGCTCGCCAGCAATGCCTCCACAACTGCTGCTCTGGCGCTGTCACAGCTGGTGGTGTTCAATAGTGTGAAACAATCCCGTAATTCTAAGCCATCAGTAAATGTCCGACATGACCGTGACCATGAAACTCCACTACCTCTTTACCTGGGACTGAAAGTCCATGCAGTAACGCGCAGTAAAACGCTGGTGGACACTTTGTTTCATCTTGGATTATGCATATCATATGATCGTGTTTTCCAAATTCAATCAGATATTGCCAGTGGTGTCTGCCAACGCTATGAGATGGAAAAAGGTTGTGTGTCCACCAATTTTGCGTCGTGGTCTATTTACCATTGCAGTAATGGACAACATTGACCACAACCCAAGCTCTGCAACCGCAAAGGATTCTTTTCACGGAACTGGTATATCTCTCATGCAACATCAATCACAGTCATTCCATGGCTATGACCGTGATTGGGATAACATTGGCTCATTAACCCTTTGCGGTCGTCAGGCGAGTATAGGTTGCCTCATGGTACGGCATCAGTGCAGTCGTAAGGCAAATACAGCTCGCCTTACTATAAAATCAACTTCAGGGATGTCGTAAGGCAATCGCTTATTGCCTGGCTTAAAATGGCAGCAAAGTTGTGTAGTTGTCATGGTAATTAAGCATCTCAGTTAAGTAAAACACGTGTGATGAGGAAGTTAGCTGGTCTTGAGAAGTAGGTAGAGGCAGGTGTTTGGTATGGTATGTGTCAAAGTCTAAGGAAGGACGAACGGGTGGTAACAATGTTATCATCCGTATTCAATGCAGAGTGTGAAGGTGAAGAACGTATCTTGGGCAATGGCGATTCAACAACCATACCAAAACTTGTTGCAATATCACAATACACAAAGTACATGGGTGGAGTAGACAAGGCCAATCACTACTGTGAAAGCTATGCTTTTTTGAGAAAAAACTGCAAAATGGTGGAGAAAGATATTGTTTTGAATATTTGAAGTGGCTATCGTCAACAGCTTTATTTTATACAACATTAGAAGGAGGGAACAAAGACTGAAAATGCCATACACTAAGCGTTACGAAAAAATCTTGTCCGACAGTTAGTAGGAAGGATTCAGAAAAAAAACGCCAAAAAGCGTGGAAGAAATTCCATTACAGAAGGAAGTGAGTGTCTGCATGGAAGGCAATTTATAGAAAAAAGCCCAAATGGTAAAGCAAAAAATTGTGCAGTGTGCAGCGACAGGAAAGTAAAACGCATTCAAACTGTTTATCACTGCAAAACGTGTGCAAGGCAACCTGGAATGCATCCTAGTAAATTGCTTTAAAAAGTACCACATTGAACAACAGTACAGATAATTGTTGCTAGTCGGGGGATTTTCTGTGCCAATGACGTCATAATGACGTAATAAATTATTTTATCTATATTTTGTTTGAATTACTTTGTTTGATTACCTACAGAAGAGAAGTAGTAAAACTAAAGAGAAAAAAAAACAACCGAGAATAATTACGTAAACAAATTAAAACAATAAAATCAAGAAATACGACCAGCGACGGCAACCAGGGAAAATTTAATCTGACCGCAAAGGGTTAAAATCATCTACGCGATCAGTCAGTTTTTTGCCATCAGCCTATACTAGCATTCCACCAGCAGCCATCAAAACAAAGCAGTTCACGGCACCACGATTCCAAGGGCTAATAACACCTGCCAACCTAGTTATAGCTTCCAGTGCAGTAGCAGAGGAATATGATTGGCTGAATGCAGTAGTGAATGCTTTGAAGAAAGGAAATCTAGCCAAGGATGAATGGGTGTCATGGTCTGCATACCATGCAAGTATCCAGACAACAGAGATCCTACCTGCGGCTATTAATGCACTGCTACCTTTGTTTTTGGAAAATGCACATTCAGTGGCAATGATAAAACATTCTATGGACATTGAAAAGACATCAGTTCAGTATTTGAATCCTGGACAGATTCCTGTTCTTGCTGCAGATCAGCCGCTGTTTGCACTCGCAAAACAGATCCAATAGGCATGGCCTACTACTCATGGAGAAGACCAGTTTGTGATTATGTTTGGGGGTCTGCACATTGAGATGACTGTCTTGAAGTTGAACCACGTTTATGTGACCCTTTATCAGATTAATTTAAGCCTGTCTACTGTATAGAGTTAACAGTAAAGATCACTTTTATTTTTATTTCAGCTTCTCAGACATCGGCTCGAGGACAGCGGATGGACCAGTGCTCTTGTGCAAGCGGAAATTGCAAGCTCCGGAACTGCTGATTCATTTATTAAGGCCACTCATATGACTAAGACCTGACATGCCCATGAAGTCACTGCTGCATGTATGTATGCACTTATTCGGCTTGTCTATTCCGACTATTCCACATCTGTTGGTCCCAATCAAAATGAGGCTGATGAGAAGGTTGCTTTATCTTTTCAAGAGTGATGTTCAATGCAAGCGAATAAATGTGTTCACTTTGATTATTGGATGAAGACCTTGTCATTAGAGCTTCTTTTATTGGTGTTTATTCGATCAATCCGTGAGGGCAATTTTGACATGTATTTGGAATCTTTGGCAGAGATTGTTACCTGGTTCTTTGCACTGGACCATACGCATTACTCAAGGTGGCTGTCCGTACACATCCGCGATATGATGATGCTTTCAGAGAAACAACCAGGTGTACCGGCAGAATTCAAAGCAGGGAAATTTGTCATCTGCAAAACTAGCAACAAGTTTTCTGCGATGGCAATAGACCAATGCCATGAACAAAATAATGCTCTCGTCTGGGGGATCTGGGGGAGCAATTGGCCTAACTGGAAACCCGAGTGCACTAAGAAGATGGACTGTGGTAGGACCTAAAATTGTTCAAATTACTAAAGAATTTGAAGGTGACCGAGGGCATTCCGTGACAGCCAACCAACAGCACCATGATCAGCAGCCAGGAGTTCAACAAAATTTCTTGAAAGATGTTACGTCCCTGGTAACAGTAATTGATGATATGAGGAATCCCTTCCTTAAAAAAAGCCATGATCTCCTAGTTCTTGACACGAAGAATATCATGGATGCATCTGTGGTAGAAACTGTCAGGAAGATTAAGAGTCTTGGACTAGAGCAATACAAGAAATTTGTGGAAGAGAGATTGCAGCAGTCACTGAAACCAGTAACAGAAACTCTGTCTAAGAACAACTTACCTCTGTTCAGCCGCCCTACTATAAAGTCTCCTTCAAAGGAAAAGTTACAGCTTGCAGCACTTAAGAAGGATCGTGAACTTTTAATGAGACTCTATGTTGCATGCCAAACGAGGGGTGGGGATCTGGATCAATTTTTTCTTATGAGATCCAAGCAGTCCCACCTGCTCTATCGTGTGGAGGTTGTCGCGTTTTAATATACAGATAATATTATTAATAGAACTTTTCGGTTCTATCTCAATCTTAAATTCTGTTTTAAAATGGAGGCGACGTATGATAATCGCTCGGATAATTAGGTCTGACTGCAACTTGGAAAAGATTGGCTTCCACTAAAAACACCTCAAACCACTTTAATATCAGAATAATGTATTCACAGAAATGGTACTTCCCGACTTCAAGCTTCTTCGCTCAACAATCTCAAAACTACTCACTTTACCACACAATCAGAAAACTGCCAAAATTAATTTCACCAATAACTGTTCAATATTCTCCACGTCAACGAAATCCACAATAAATTATCGCAAACAAACAATAGCCCTTCTTTAATCCGTTAATCAATCACTCTTTTTCACTACCACGTTTTCCGCTCTCTCTCCCCAACTCTACCTCTGGCTTTTCTGACCAAAAAAAATCCCGTCGCCTTATATATCAATCGACAAAAACAATCTAGAAAACGCTAGAACGAAATCACGTGGAAAAAGAACAAAAACATTTCCAGTTATGTAATCGTTCATCAAAATTCTTTGAAGAAGCTAGAATCTCTAGATCAATCTGGAATTTTACTATGTCGTAATAACGATTGTGACGTAATAAAAGGCGTACACAGCAATCCGCTTGCGAGGAAAAAAGGTTCTTTTTTTTCTCAATCAGTTATCCAAGCGAACAAATGACATACCGGCGCGATGGTGTAGTGGTTAGAGCGTCCGCATCGTAGTCGGTAGACCTGGGGTTCATTCCCTAAGTCGAGTCATACCAAGACTTTAAAAAACGGTTTTCACAGCTTCCCTGCTTGGCGCTCAGCATATAAAAGGAATAGTGTGGAGAACAAGCCGGCAAGCTTGCTTGTTGTGTCCTTGGGCAAGGCACTTAACGGGACGCCTCCACCTTTATGTGGTAGACAGGTGGACCTCCCGTACTTCACCGGGCTACAATTGTGAAGTTGCTAACCCAGCATGTCAGACGACTCTTGGGTACCCACCAGTGGCAGTCCGCCTTGTTGGTGGTGGGGCTACCAGTCACTCAAGACTGGTTCAAAATGGGCTGCCATCTTTACCCTGCCATCTTACGCCATCTTTACCACGAGGGGTAAACAAACAAACAAACAAACAAAACAAATGACACAACGCTTTACACAAACATGAAAACAATTCTTGCACGGCAAATTTCCTTATTCGTGACCGAGGTAAACAACGAATTGGGACTAAAGCTGATTTACTACACTGCTTTGAATCTTGCGTGGCATCAAAGCCGCAAAGTACTCCTGAGGTGGATGCAATAATTCTTGATGGTGCTGTTGTTGTTCATATGCTACATCCTGGTACAGCAAAAACATTTCAAGAGTATGCGGATTTTGTGTTTGGACCATACATATCCTCCCAGATTGACAAAACTAGCCGTGTTGATGTGATCTGGGATGTGTATCTGCCAGACAGTCTCAAAGGGACAACTAGACAAAAAAGAGGAAAGGGTGTCAGAAGACGTGTGTCCCCTTCTACTACGATACCCAAGAGCCCGAAAGACTTTTTCCGTGTTGATGACAATAAGACAGAGCTATTCAAATTCCTTGCTCAACATGTCACCTGTCTAACAGTTGACAAAGGCAAGGTATTGCATGCAACCTCTGCGCAAAATGTTTTGAGCTCGACATGTCATGCAGAACTTAGCAATCTCACCCCATGCTCACAGGAGGAGGCTGATACAGGTCTCATACTGCATGCGGCAGATGCAGTGGCACAGGGCAAAAAAACGGTATCTGTTCGCACAGTGGATACGGATGTCGTGGTATTAGCTGCAATTTTCTTTAGTCAGATGAAGCTCGATGAGATGTGGATTGCATTCAGCACTGGAAAGAACTTTCGTTTTATGCCCATTCATGAAATTGTTTCTTCGTTAACTCCAAAGATATGTTCTAGCCTGCTGGTATTCCATGCTTTCACAGGCTGCGACACTGTGTCTTCCTTTGGCGGAAGAGGAAAAAAACAGCCTGGGAAACATGGAAAGTATTTCCTGCGGTCAGTGATGCATTCTTGGAGATGACAAACATTCTTGGAGGAGAAATAAGTGACACGTGTATGATACAGTTGGAACTCTTCGTTGTTCTGATGTATGACAGAACCAGTGAATGCCTGGAGGTGAATGAGGCTAGAAAGCAGCTATTCATACAGAAGTCCAGAACTCTGGAGACCATTCCACCAACAAAAGCAGCATATAAAGCGTGCCAGTTACCAAGCACGTTGCTGGAGTCACGCTTTGGTTC
The DNA here is from genome assembly GCA_963675345.1 of Trididemnum clinides. Lineage (NCBI taxonomy): Eukaryota > Metazoa > Chordata > Ascidiacea > Aplousobranchia > Didemnidae > Trididemnum > Trididemnum clinides. The sequence continues at coordinate 19,685,777 of OY776284.1, read as the reverse complement.
AGAATCCTCAGTTGCCAAGCCCTTCTGACTGGGGATGGATCAAGAAGGAAGGAGAATGGCACCCCATCTGGACAACATTTGCTGAGACTGCTAAATCATATCATGAACTTATTTGCTGCAAGTGCAAACAAGGCTGCATTCGCCGTTGCAAATGTGTAAAAGCCGGACTGAAGTGCATGGCATTATGTTTGTGCTCAGGAGACTGTAGCAACTAGGAGGTTCAAAGTTGGAATATTGTCATGTACGAGACTATTGTGACGTCAGAAAATTGGTGGCTATACTTACGACATTTCTAGGAGAATATTGACACAAAGGGACATAGATAAACAATTTTACGTTAGATCGTTTTACCAGTAAACACGTATTAGCTTAGCTGTATTTGTAATATTTGCGATGTAGAGCAAAATCGCACTTCATGTCACATTGTGCCCCACCTTCCCCTAATATTTCAACCATTAATTTATGCAAATGAGATGCCTGTGTTGTCAGAATTATTGTATTGCCAGAATGTTCTAAATTATTTCATGCTAATCTAAAAAATCTTGTCTGTCTCATTTTGTTGTTGAAAAGGTTTATAAGTTCTCAACTCTTGCCCTAATTTATAGCTCTTTTCTACAAAAAACGAACAAAATTTTTTCTTTGAGAATGCGACGGCACCCCCTGCAACCCCACCTTATGCCCCTATGTATAGATGGCTTTGCATTCTGTTCTTATAAAGATCCCACTCTCGTTTTTGGGTTTATATCGATTTTGGGTCATAAATGAGATTACATCATATAAAAAAATGGCCAAATTAAATTTGCTAATTTTTGGGGTGCACGGTCAAATGTTATACCGCCATATTTTGTCTCAACAATTTTTTGCTTCTATTTGTTTGAAAGATCTGTCTTTTCTGAACAATTTGATATCAAATTTATGAAAATCAGACCGTTGAAAGCGGAGATATGGCTTCTCAAAGTTTGAGGGTCTGGCGATTATGCGCAATATTAGGGGAGACCATAAAAAAGGCCGCAGGGTCCCCCCAGGTCAGAAAATTCGATGCCTCTACGTCTAAAACTAAACTTTGGTCTAAGTGGAATGTACATGCAAATTTTGATGCTTTTATCACAAAGTGCACAAATAAGTTGCCTATCCACTACAATATGTGACAAAATGAACAGCATAGTGAAAACCAAAGAGGTCAAAAAGAAAGCAGTTATAGTTCTGGAGCTCTGACTTCGATCACAAATTTGTTGATTCAATCCCTATCAAGCAAGCACGTGCCGTGAGCTATTATTCGAATTGGCAGACTTAAATGACAGCTGAGTAAAATGTTATCAAAAGCGTTACTAAAGCTAGTAGTTTGTTCAACTACGTTTTTATCTTCCATTATGCCATTTTATCCTCTATATGCCATATTTATCCTCCATTCACAAAAAAGCGAATTGTATTGCTATGTTTTGGACGGTTGGTTCGCACTGGCTTGGGAGTTACTGTTTCCGAAGTATCTGGGCCACCTGTCTTTCACATAAAGGTGGGCGTCCCTTTAAGTTCCTTGCCCAAGGACACTACAAGCGAACTTGCCGGCTTGTTCGCCACAACCTGCCATAGATGCCTAGCGCCAAGCAGGAAAGCTATTGATACCATTTTTTAAAATCTTTTGGTATGACTCGACAAGGGGATTAAACCCAAAGTCTACCGACTGAGAAGCGGGCGCTCTAACCACTACGCCATTGCGTCGGTTAAGCTAAAGTTGCTTCAAGCTAAGTTTCTACCCTAGTAGATCTAGGGTTATCAACGACATTAAAAGCTAGTCACACTATCAGCAGTCAGCTAATCTCGCACTAGGCCTAATCTTAAATTCACTAGCCAAAATTGACTTTCCAAATTTAGTCTAGGACAACAGATTTTTAAATCTCGCATTTAAACTTGAAAGTTACAGTCTTTAGCATGTAAATATATTGTATTCTCGCTTGCGACAAGCGTTGGATTGCTCAGTCGAGAATTCGAAGCGAAGCGGAAGAATTTTGCGAGCGAACTTTGAAAACTTATTCGAGAAATACCCTAGCAAAATAAGCAAACGCTGGCAACGTAAACCAGCCTTAGTACGTGCTTTATGCTGACAGATCAAAGTTGTTTATCTCATTTGCTTGAACGGTCAGTAGACTAATTATGCCTTAATGATATTGATTAGCTAAAAACACCTAGATAAGTAGATCAAATGTTTTTCACTGCATCAGAAACTTTTTTATTATAAAGGAAATAACGATGAATTCTGTTTGTAACAGCTGGAAAATAGCATAGTGTTGAGCGGATGACCCAGCTTCTTTGGTACTTCTAACATAGTAATTTAATCAACTAATGAAATTTTGTTGAATTAGGTGCATATTTTTTTCCTACAAAGAAAATCCTGCTGATACATATTTCTCAAGGTAGGCACTTTTACTAAACCGTTTCTGACGTTAAGGTACCAGAAGACATTGGCTAGATTTAAGGAGAGACTCAAACGTAAATTGCCTTAAATCATCTCCTAGCTCAGGTAAGTAACATTATCCAACGGTATATGAAGGCAATGTAATATCGCAACTTTAAAAGTCCGCCATACTAGGCATGCACACGTGCAACGTTTGTAAAGGAAGCGATTTAATTAAAACTTTGGCTCACCTGAGAATAATACCTGACACTCTTGTGAGAGATCAGTATTGTTCTTATCCGGAGGTGGATATTTGGAGCTTGCATTTTCGACAGTGCAATTAATTTCATATATTTTCAAAGAATGAATACCAGATGTTATTGCTTCCGTTAAAGTTGTTTCTATGTACAGTACAGATTTCTCTCCAATTATTTCCATGGACAAGGAACACGCAACACTAAGCGCTTTGTGATTGAAATACCTAAGTCCACTGCAATTTTGATACTTCCTAAATATTGGAATTGCTTCTCGTAATGTATATGCATTCGTAACATTTTTTCTGACCCACCAACAGTCGGTATAGTTTTTGTCAACAAATTTTAGAGCAATTTTGAAGTTTGGAAATCCTGATGTAACCACTCTTATACGTCCCTCATTTTTGAATGTCCGGGGATTGGGCGGATTTAAAACGTAAGGTAGAGGCAAAGTTTGCAATTGCGTAATATATATTAATCCAGCAACCACCAACAACTTCTTTATCATTCTTGAATATATCAAAGTGACTACCAAACTCAACACACCTAAACAAGCAATATTTTGTAAAACAGCTTGCCGAGCAACAGTGTTAAATAGAGGGCGGCAGCAAAGTTGACTTCAAATTCTTTGGATTTTGCAGCTTGGCATTTACCCATTCGACATTTCTATGAAGTTTGTATTGATATATTTCTATTTCGTTTGAAGATTTATATATTTCTATTTCGTTTGAAGTAATGCGTTTAGTCATTTGGAATTTAAGCAGAGTTTCGAATACACACGATTTTAAATATTTATACCCTGGCGCATCAAGTGGGAAGCGGTGCGTCCAGTCCGCACAGAGTGGCCACTTGAAAAAGGGGCCGTTTTTGTCTACGAGAGTCAAAATGTTACCTGTTTCAGGTCACTAAAGTGTGAATCAACTAGAGGAAAAAATATTTTCCTTTCCACAATTAATATTAAACAGCGTCTGCTAAAAACACAAAATTCTACTATCAACAAAAATCATTTGCTTGATCAGAAATTGAGAAAGCAACATTTGCTTGCACACGGGGAAGGGATGGCGGGGGGGGGGGAGGAAAGTAAAATCCCACGCTGTGCCAATGTATGCATAAATCTTTACATTTACAATTTTCAAATTTGCACGTAAGTTTTCTAAGTCGTTTGAATTCATGCATGTACCCGTTTAAAATTTACATTAACTTATAACATCAATTAGTACGCATTTCAAAATACCAAGAAGTTTTTCATTTACTTATTTTACACATGCATTAAATCATGCATTAACACTTTTGAAGTTTTTTAAAGTTTTGAAATTACAGATTTTGAATTTGAATAAAGTTTTGCATTTACATACTTATATTTGCATAGTTTTATTCATTTTAAATATGCATAAACTTTGGTGTAAGATACTTTGCGCGGCTCCTGGTTAGCCCCAATATCATACATAGAACTGCAACGAAACACGCCGGTTCACCCTCAACCCCTCAACAGCACGACGGTTGTATTGTCTCTTTCACGAATACAAGCATATGAAGCGGATGAACGAAAGCGGTTTCTGAAAACATAAAACAAAACTCAACACCAAAACAATCTCACACGAGCACAAAACTTACATACCGTTTACTTTTGAACCAGGATTCCTTGTTACTGCTGGCCGTTCAAGTATTAACTAAACTGAAAACTGATATCTTTACATGAAGTTGGTCACACAAAAAAGTAATCAGGCATAGAAACGTTCCGATAATTTCACTAAATGTGGCGTTTAAGGCGTGCGTGATTACATGATAGTAAGTCTTGACATGTGTGGAACAATAGCTTGAATGGCCCGGGTTCGAGGCTCAGTAGAACAGGATACGTCGTAGCATACCCCCGGGCAAAAATTAAATAGATCTTACATTTTTCGATTATATAGTCGTATCATTAATTTGTACACAAATCACATTTCATCGGAATTTAGTATTAAGTGCAACTTTGAAATGGGTTGTTTTAAAAGGGTGGTACTCGTCTTTACATTTACAGTTTGTACTAGTCAGTGAAGGTCTCTACTATGCGGTCTATCGTCCACTTGGAACGGGGAAGGAAATCATCGTCGATGAGCACAATGTCTTCTAATCTAAGATTTCGACGCCTTTGCTGCCATTTTTGGCGGTAAGTAATATTTGGCAAAAACTACCTCACCCAGCGTCGCCAAAATTCGTTAGCTAGATACCGAGTTTGGGCCCATCGTCGCCGCGCGTAAGTCTTTTTTGTCAAACAGTCCTGGAGGCAAGTTAACGCTGCCTCGTAACAATAACAAATGGTTGGGTGTTAAGGGTTCATTAGTTTGGGTGGATAGCAAATGGTTGTTAAGGGTTCCGGATTAAAGGTGATGAGAACAAGTGGTCTTGAGTTAAGAACTGATTCAACTTCAGTCATCAATGTGCTCAGAACTTCATCAGTGGCAACTTTTTCTTTCATCAAGGCACACAGAATGCGCCGCGTCAAGCGAATTAGTCTTTCCCAGGCACCTCCAATGTGGCTTGCAGCAAGAAGATTAAATGACCATCGAACTTCATGTTGACGATGATAATCATGAAGTTGTGACTGGTTCCACAATTGCAGCGAATCTCGAAGGATTTTCTCCGCCCCCACAAAGTTTCTACCGTTGTCGCTGTATATTTGTTGTGGCTTTCCTCTGCGAAACATGAATCTTCGAAGAGCTTGTAAAAAATAATCAGTTAAGACTATGAGCTTCAGGTGAACAGCGCGCATGGATAAATATGTGAATATGCATCCATAACGTTTTCCTTGGCTTCGACTTTGCTTCGCAAGAAAAGCCCCAAAGTAGTCAATGTGAAAAGGGTGGTCTAAGGGGAGATCAGCCATCAAGTGCTGACCGACGGAGCATTTCCTTTTTTTGCAAAACACACAGTTGCCAATCACCCATGGTACTGTCACACTATCTTTCACAATCCAGTACGACTGCTGCAAAGATGCCCAGGTGTGGCCCACCCCTGAATGGCCTACCAATTGGTGATGGTGTAAGATCAAAAGCTCTGTAAAGTGCGAGTCGCTTGGTAGTTACGGGATGCCGAACAAAGCAGTCGACCGGTGCTTTGTCCAAACTTCCTCCAACGCGAAGGACTCCATCAACAAGAATTGGTTTGACTGCACCAATCAACAGCCGCCTCAACTTGGTGGTGTGGTCCCCGACCCCGTTTGAGTTGGATCGAAATGACTGTTGGCCTTCCCGAGGGTCCCAGGTACTCCGGGCACTCCCCTTTATTTTTTCGCTATGCTGCTTCCTGAACGACCGCAATAGGGCAGCTTACAGCTTTAAAATCGGTCGCCTGTTTTCACTGTTTCTTTTCTCCTGCCCTTCTTCGTCTCCTCATTCTCCTTCTCTTGATGAGTGGTAATGTTTATCCCAACCCTGGCCCCATGTTTTCTTGCTCTGCGTGCGCTGGAAATGTGACCTGGCGGGGAAAGTCAGTCCAATGCTGCACTTGCTCCAAATGGGTCCATCTAGGATGCTCACAAGTTTTCCTCTCCAAATTTAGAGCTCTGGGCAGCCCTCACTCTTGGAGCTGCCCCCCCAGTCGTAACACTCTGACTCTCTCCACGGACTCCTCCGACATGTATATCTCCACTGTACAATCTGGCCCCCCCACTCTACTAATGCTGCACTCTCTCCCCAACCTCGTCTTCAAGCCTCCTATCCCCCATCTGCTCATTTTACATCTCCCTCTGCCCCCTCACCACCGTCCCTTGCACCTGGCTGTTCTTCTGCGCCTCTTGCCTCCTCTCCTCCCCCTGACTCTCTCAGGGTTCTTCAATGGAATGCTGGAGGTCTTTGAGCCAGGAGCACTGAACAACTTCACTTTTTCTCGTCCCATTCTGTCGACGTTATCTGCATCCAGGAATCCAATCTTAACTCATCTTCCTCTTTACGAATTCCTGGATTCTCCACTCTCTGCTCTGATTGCACCCACTCCCAGTCTGGCATTCTCTCTCCTGATGACACGCACGCTAGCAGCGGCATTGCCATTTTGGTCAGGCAGGGCCTATCCTTTTCTGAACTTTCTAACTCATCTTTTTCTTCACTCCATCCCTACTGTGATTATGTAGGGATCAACATCTCTCTTATCAACTCCTCCTCGCTGTTATTTCTTAATGTGTACACCTCTCCCCCTATTTGCTCTTCCCTAACGGATGGCAGAACTGGCTCCTTTTCTCTCCCCATTCTTTTCTCCTCCAGAAATTACTTCACTCTGGGGGACTTCAATGCCATCACCCCCTCTGGGACTCAAGAGGTACTTCCGATCCACGCGGGGAGGAAGTATTCAACTGGGTCATCTTCTCTGACCTCCTCCCCCTCAATAACCCTGACACACCTACCCTTCTCCATCGCTCCTCCCCTGACATCTCCTGTGCTCCCTTTTCTCCTGCTTTTTCCTGGTCCTGGGAGGTGCTTCAGGACCTGGGTTCTGACCATCTACCAATTCTTCTATCCGTCCCTCTCTCTCCGGCCTATCGCCCCAATGAGTGTCCCCATTCGTTCAATTTTCAGAAAGCTTGCTGGGATTACTCTCCTCTTACATTGACTCTCACTGTCCTTCAGCAGAGGAATACTCGTCTCTTTCTCTTTTCTCTGCTGCTCTCTTTACCTCTCTGGCACTGAATGCGGCCATTCCTTTCGGCCGCATCAAACGCCATCCTAAGGCCTGGTGGTTTGCTGAGGTGGAAAGTGCGGTTAGTGAAAGACGCAAGCTTTTCGCGGCCTCTCACAGAAGTGATGAAGATCGCCAGGTTTACATCTCCGCTTCTCAATGCGCCTCGTCAGTCATCGCCAAGGCCAAAGCTGAGGCATGGCAGACGACTTGCTCTTCTCTTTTGCCTAAATCTAACCCTAAATCTGTACACTCTCTTCTTTGCTATATCGCTGGTTCTCCTTCCTCCTCTCCTAACTTCCCCAACTGTTCTTCCCCGAGGGAATCGCCTTTGGTCTTCGCCGATTACCTGGTCTGTGCATTCCTTTCCTTCCATCTGGAAAACGTCTTCTATTATTCTCATCCACAAGATGGAAAAGCCTCTCGACTCTCCTGCTTCCTTCCGGCCTATCTCTCTCACCTCCTGCGTATCAAAGCGTTTTGAACGCATCATTCTATTCTGTCAACTCTTCTTTCTGGAATCTATTTCCATTCTCTCTCCCCGCTAGGCTGGTTTCAACCCTGAAAGGGCTACTCCAGATCAAATTCTGTACCTTTCTCAGTCCATTTTAAATGGGTTTAACAAACTCAGGCCGGGCTCTCGGACGATCCTCTCTACTACCGATTTCTCTAAAGCTTTCGACTCTGTCTGGCATCCCGCACTTTTCCACAAACTCATTTCGACTGGCCTCCCTCCATGCTTTGCTTGTTGGACTCAATCTTTCCTTTCTGACCGGCGCACTTGCGTGGTTTTTCAAGGTGTTTCACAAGGATCCGTTCTTGGCCCTGTACTTTTATCTCTCTTTATTAATGATCTTCCGGCTTCTCTGCCTTCTGCTGTCAGCTGCTCTCTCTACGCTAATGATCTGGTCATTTGGTCCTCCTTCCCCTTGATCCCCACAGCGGTGGAGGCCACACAAGGAGCTCTGTTTCGATTGGAGCGCTGGTCTGAGTACTGGTGTCTTCCTCTCAATCCGAGAAAATGTGAGGCTTCCTTCTTCTCAGTGGATCCTCACCAAGCTCACCTCCAGCCCAATCTCCTCTTACTCGGCTCTCGCCTCCGTTTCAACCCCACTCCAACTTTTATTAGGGTCACCTTTGACCGCACTTTTTCGTTTTGTAAACATATATCTTCGCTGAAGGCCAAGTTTTCCCACGTCTAAAGACCTTACGCTGTATTTCTGCTTCCTCATGGGGCGCCTCTAAGGAGTCCCTCTCTGTTCTGTATAAAGCTTTTCTTCGGCCCCTTCTCACTTATGCTTCACCCGAATGGTTTCCTTTCCTAAGCGCTACCAATATCACCAAATTGGAACGCCTCCATCGAGCGGCCAGTCGAGCCATCACTGGTCTCCCCTATCCCACTTCTTCTCTCCGAGGCTTCTTTACCTCGCCTACGAGTCACCTGACTCATTTCACTTATTCATCTTATTAGCGGATCCTTCGTCTCCCAACCTCCTTTCCTTCCTTGACTCTCTCCCCCATCATGACCTGGTACCCTGGACTGACGGCTCTGTTCCATTTCTTCTTGGAGAGGGCGGCTCCAGCGTCCTTGCCAACTGCTCTCTGTGGCACTGAGGCCACTTTTTCCTTTTCGGTAGGCCCAGTATGTTCAAGGTTTTCCGCTGAAACCTGCGCCATTCTGCACGCTCTTTGCTTGTCTCGGCAGCACCAACAAGTCTGCCATTTTTCTTCTCTTCTCTTACTATCTGACTCTCGTTTTGTTCTCACCACCCTATCCTCTCCTCCATCTTTCCTCTTATCTCAAACTCTGTGGCAGATCTGGCAGGGACTGTCTTCTCTCTCCTTCTGCTTCATCAGATTACAATGGATCCCCAGACACTTGTTTCTCTCGGGGAACGACGCGGCTGATGAGCTGGCCAGACGGGGAGCGCTACTTGCATCCTCCACAATCTCTTGTAGTCTCTGTTCTCTTATCTCTCGTATTCACTCTTGTCTTTTTTCAGACTGGAGGCGTGCTATCTTATCGAAATTCTTTGACAAACAGGTTTCCTCAATTTTTACTGAGGAACTTGTGTTCCCTCGTCATGCTTGCTGTGTCCTCTCTCGTCTTTGCTGCAACGGACACAGCCTTCTTTTACGTTCTTATCTCTCTAGGATTGGCAGAATCGAGAATCCTTCTTGCAGCGCCTATGGACACTCGTCCCATGACACCTCACATCTCATTTTGCACTGTCCAGCTACGGACTCTTTACGCCGCTCACTCTTTGGCGACTCTCTGTCTCTCTATGACCTCCGGTCCAGACCCTTGGGTGTTGGCTTCTGGGGCTCTATGGTCTTCCGCCATGCCCCCATTCCTCGGAAGGGGTCGGGTAAACAACAACACAATTGGTTTGATTTTCAGTAGGTAGCGAAGAAAGGAGCCTCTATGTAAACGGTCGTTAGTTACAGAGCTAATTATGGCGGAAAATTATCTTTCCTGGATATATTTAATCAAACATAACTTTGCATTTTGCAACTTGTTTGCAGACAACGCTGAACGGTCAAATCTAGAGTTATTGTTTTTAACCTTTAAATGTAAAAAGTTTTTGCATCGAATTAGCCAAGCTACTTATTTTTTTAAAATCTATCAAACGAGGAATAACGGTTGATCAAGGTTTCGATTGGGCACGGCTTACTTTTGCTTACTGTAGCGAGTGCTTTAGCTATAGAAGGAAAGGATAAAGATCACTTGGTAAATCAAGAAGTGATGGAGGTGGTTCTGGCCAAATTTCCTGAGAAAGCAACAAAAACTTTGGACCATTCAACCGAGTTTTGGAATTCAAGAATGCTTCCATAGTGATTGGTCTGGTAGTAATACCGGCAGGATTGACTTTCGGGGGAATGTATTCCCAGTCGGAGACATCAGTATGACGTTCAATGATGGACGCTCTATTAGCGACAAACACTGGAAAACGTTTCCTTGAGTTGTGAATGCTGTGAAGCACAGCAGTGGAGCCGCTCCAAAAGGTTGAAGTGCAAGCCGTAATCTGTAACTCTTTTCAAAGCAGTATGTCTAATCTCACCGAGAGAATAGTTGTTGTAAGTTCAAGTCTTGGTATGCTGATTGTTCTCTCAGGAGCGAGTCTGGATTTTTCTATAACTAAAGAACATTGTATCCTACCGTGACCATCCACGAAGACACGAAGATGACTGCAGGCACCATATGCGTTTGCAGAAGCATCAAAAAAATGATGGAATTTGTAGGAGATAATTCTACCAAATTCGATTGGTTTGTAGCACCTGCTAACAGTAAATTTTTGTAATTGAGTTAATGTCTAAAGCCATGCTTGCCACTGCACTGCTTCTGTATTTGATATATCATCATCCCAGTTCAATCCTTGCTTGCAGAGATATTGAAGCAAAATATTGAGCTTCAAAATAATAGGGGACCCAAACCCTAAGGGATCAAACAAAGAGCTAAGAGTCGACAAAATGCCTGGGAGGGTTAAGGAGTGTGGTGGTATGTTTACCCTGAACTCAAAAACATCCTTTTTAATGTTACATCTTATGCCCAGAACCCGTTTAATAGAGTTGTTGTCAAGATCAAGGTTTAGCATTAGGGTAGAACATTCTGGACCCGGAACAGCCTGCAAAACAGATGAATCATTAGATGACCATTTGGTTACCGCCCTTCTGTAGCAGTTCCGAAAGCTGAGTAACAATTTTTACGCCTTCTTCTACAGACGAAACCGAACACAAACAATCATCCACATAAAAGTTATGGTGCGTTACATTAGATATATCAGGATCAAATTTACTTCCGTAGTCGTGAGCTGCTTGTCGTAGACTAAAGGCGGCACAGCTTGGTGAAGATGTGACACCAAGCAAGTGTACCATGATCTGGCGGACCTCAGGTGTTGCTGAAAGGTCGCCTTGAGGCCACCACAAGAATCGCAGAGCGTGGCAATGCAAAGGATCGACACGAACTTGATGAAACATGGATTCTATGTCGGCGGTGATTACACTTGTTCTTTCCGAAAGCGGATGATGACACCGATGAGATTGTTGACTAGATCGGGATCTTGCATAAGAGCACCGTTCAGGAAAACATCTATGGACTTGGACCTTGGACAAACACCACTCGGAGTTTGGATGGCTTCTGGGGATTTAGCACTGGGTGGTGCGGCAGGTACCATTTTGTGGCATTAGTATTGACTTTATCAAGCGGAATTTTTTGAGCCTGTCCTATTTTCAAATACAGCTCCATAACGTCGGTGTATTTTTGGTGAAATGCTTTATCGTTTCAGAAACGCCTTTTCAGACATGCTAAACGCCTCTCGGAAACGCCTCGGTTGTCGCACGGCAGAACAACGTTTGGTCTCCATGGCAATGGAAGAATATAAGGCTTTCCTTCTTGTTTGACAGATTGCTTCATCAGGTTGAAAACGATTCTGTGTTCTCTAGAAGAAGGCACGTCTAATACCGACGTTGCATTACCAAAATCGGTCTCCAAAAGACTTTCAATTTGGCGATGCACAGTGTCCTTTGTTACTCTAACAAAACTTGTTGAGAAGTTGTTCGTAGTAGACAAAGAAAGTGATGGTCCAAGCAGTGACCATCCTAAGCGAGTCTTTACTGCAATCGGTTGACCTTTACAACCCACACGAACGTCTCGAGTGCAGAAAATTTCAGAGTTATCTGTACCAATAAAAAGAGTGACTGTCGCACCAGGAATATGTGGGAAACTTAAGGTCCTTTAAGTGACTAAACCTATCGAGATCAATTTTTGAAGCAACAGGGTTAGGAATAGGCACTTCATTCACTGAGAACACAGCAGGAAGAACAAAGTTTTCATCATCATTCAGCGAAGAAACTGAGAAAGACATTGATACCACTATGAGCTTTGGTACCAGTAAGAGTTTGAAGCGTGAATTCATTAGCATCTCGACCCAAGTCAAGAGCATTCACGAGAGCTCTGCCGCAAAAAGAATGAGTAGACCTTTGTTCTAGAAAAGCATAAGTAATCACACTCTTGGTTCCAATGGTAACGTTTACTGGAACCACATACAAATATACATTCTGTAATGATTTACCATTGCATTTATACACTCCACTCAGAGAACAGACAGTGCTAGAGGAGCTTTCTGCTTTAGAAGATGCAGAATTAAAAACGTTAAGGCAAAGAGAGTCGGAAGTGTTAATGCTGGAAGGTGTAAATCTTTGCTTCCATGGATGAAGCAGAGTGTGGTGAAAAGCTCCAGTACAACCGGTAACTGAGCACATATTTTGCTTACAACAAGAAGGTGCGCAATGATTCAGGCTTAAACACTTGTAGCATAACTTACGTCCCTCAATAAAGCTGGAACGTTTGGCAAGGGGAGTGGCCTTCAACTCGGGGCATTCAAGAAGTTTGTGAAAAGGACTCTTACTGAAGAAACAGGCAAAACGGTCAGATTGTTGAGGATTTTAAGTACGCGAAACGTTTACATTGTGTGAGTAGAGTGCAGATTTCCGACGATCACCATATTGCGAAGTACTAGAAGAATGAGCCTCAAGACGCGCTCTAGAAAGTGTACCAAATATTCTCCGTCCATACGGTGAATTCGCTTCCTCTGACAATTTTATAACGAAAGAAACAAGATGAGAAAAATCTGCTATCTGACCTGGTTGAGCTTCTACAGCAACAAATTCCTTTCCCCACAATCGCCGGAATTCAAAGTAAAATTTGTTGATGAGCCGAGTCATGACATCCAGAGTGTTCAGGCTTCCGAAGTAACTTATGCCTTGCAAAGTAATCTTAGTTTTTTCTAAAAGGTCTGAAGAACAATTAATGCTTTCTGGATCATCAAGTTTTACTGCCTTTGCATTTTTGAGCCGCTGTTCACAGGCATCGACTATTATACCCGTCGACCGTGCTCTCGTTCAAGCTGGCCCATTGCTAATGCATAGCTTTCACTTCCTATATGGCAGAAATGGTTCAATTTTTCTTTAACATTGGATTCGAAATGCTGAAGAAGATAACAAAAAAGCATCTCACTATCCGTTACTTTAGGTTTAACGTGCTTTTCAAAGTTAGTTCTGAAGCTCGTAAAATTAAGCTGGCTTAAGCGGAACTTTACAAATTCGGGTCAGGGCAAAAACAAATCGTCTTTATGAAAAACACAAGATGTGACCTGAGGTTGTGGGGCGCACACATGTGGATTACAAATGGGAACGAAAGACCCAGGAAGATTAGCAGAGTAATAATTTCCTGGCATCCCATGCGAATGAAGTGAACCGGGAGGCTTGTACCCACTTTAGGTTAAAGCGTTATTTATTACTGAGGATGATACATATGTAGAAGACAAAGAGGTGATATTGAGAATAATGAAGACGTATAATGAAGTAGGACGATTACTTGAAGGGATGATGTAATAAACATTTTTATCAAATCTAACCTGAGGAGCAGTAATTGTTGCAAAAGTAGAAGTAAAGGTTTTGGGCAAACTTAAGTCATACCCACAAAAGGTGTAATTAAATTGATTTTCAGCTTGTTCACTACCTCGAACCAACGCTGAACCGGACTGCTGATTAGTATGATGGAATTTTGTCTCTTTCACGAATACAAGCATATGAAGCGGATGAACGAAAGCGGTTTCTGAAAACATAAAACAAAACTCAACACCAAAACAATTCCACTCAAGCACAAAACTTACATATCGTTTACTTTTGAACCAGGATTCCTTGTTGTTACTGCTAGCCGTACAAGTATTAACTAAACTGAAAACTGATATCTTTACATGAAGTTGGTCACACAAAAAAGTAATCAGGCATAGAAACGTTTCGATAATTACACTAAATGTGGCGTTTAAGGCGTGCGTGATTACATGAAAGTAAGTTTTGGCAGGTGTGGAACAATAGCTTGAATGGCTTGGGTTCGAGGCTCAGTAGAACAGGACACGGCGTAACATTTGGTATTTAATGAGAATGTAAAGCGCGCATTTTAATTCTTCTTCGACGAATGAGCTATTTGTTGTAAGCATTATTCAGGAAGATGCATATACAGGTTACACTGCGTTAGCGCCCACGATCGGGTTGCAAGTCTTCAGTTAGACTGGGGTCATCACGACGGGTTGAGTGCTTAGCCCCACTACCTGTCTGCCACATAAAGATTAGCCCCACCACCTGAAGCATTCCGTTAAGTGCCTTGCCCAAGGAATCAACAAGCAAACTTGCCGGCTTGTTCTCCACACTATCCTTATTTTGCTGAGCGCCAAGCAGGGAAGCGGTGAATACCATTTTTCAAAGTCTTTTGGTATGACTCGAATTGGGAAATCAACCCCAAGTCTACCGACTGCGAAGCGGACGCTATACAAACTAAGCCATCGCGCCGATGCATTTTAGTTTAGCTCCAACAACGGTCTACAAATGGGAAGTCTGTAAAGTGAGAGGTGCACAATTAGTGATCCATAGAGAAAGTGTTCAGTAGCGGTTCTTGATCAATCTTTGTATCGTTTCAACAGACATGTTTCGATTAGTGATAAACTTTTCAGTAAAACGAGAGACAAAGATGTTACCTGATCACCACCTGATCATCACACGATATGCAGTTTACATCTAATACAATCATTCCTGTTACCCAGGGCTGCGCACTCGATCGATTTTATTCCAAGTTCAAGTTTAGTATGACTTTACAAATCGGATTTTAACATCGAGTTCTGCATTTTTAGTTTGACTAGTTCAAGTTTGATTGCAGCAAAAAGTGCCGACATAAAAATCAAAGTTTAAGGTGTACACGCAGGTTATGATAACTGAGTTTGTGTGTCCGAAAACGGCGGTCTTTCTCAAAGACAAACCAAGAAATAATCCGACTGCTATCGCTACAACCGCTGGCAGACGGTGCCCACACAAAATATATTTCATGAGATAAGTAGTACAGCAAACGCCTCTTAAAATTTTATTTCCGCGTTATTTTTCTTCCCTTGGTTCTCGCCTTTAGTTTTTCTACAGCATGAAACTCCAGAATATTCTTATACTTTTTCAAAATTACATAAAGAATAAACTTCAATCGATTGATTTTTTTGTAGGGGTATTTAAGTTCATCCAGTATATTTTTCCACTTTTAGTTTGTGTTTTGTAAATTACAGAGCTTTTTGAGTTTGAGTTGAAGTTAGAATTTGTATCCATGATATCGCCAAAACGTCACCGCAAAAATTTGAAATCTTACAGAGTTAAATGGTAGCCGTTGTCTTAAGCTGAACTAAAAAAGCTTTTGCAAAATGCAGCTGATCAAAATACAAAACTTTTCAGCTGCACAGATGATGTTGTACGTGAATGGCTGTTGTCCAAAACAGCATTTCTTGTTTTAGCTATCAGAGTGTGTGGTCAAAAATATATTGGGGGCTATTCAAGCAAAAGAAGTTGCTTCCTAACAATTGGCGCAGGGTAACTTTCCATTTACTTAGCGAGTTTTACCTGCTTGAAACATATAATTCTAATAATTTTAAACTGAAAAGACAATATTTTCTAGACAACTGGTTATGATCTAACAAAGTGTTCTGTTTATGGTCTACAAAGCGAAGCGGTGAGAAGACATGCGGTTTGCCGATGCGAACATCTGATTTGAACATGCGCATTGAATTGGTACGCGACGTCAATGTCCGATATTGTAATTTTTGACATGATTTTTTTCAAATTATTTTTGGTTTATTATGGTGCCAATCTCAGATATTATTTTGCAGACTTGTTAGCTAGTACCTAAGGCTACTCTGTTTAATTTTGTGTAGGTTTGCTTAAATTTCTGTTGAGTTACTGCGTATCAAAAAGTGCTTAAGTTTTTGGGACACCGGATGCACTGGTGACATTCCTCACTCATCGGCCCATAAATATGGTTGTGCAGGTAATTTGACCATCTGTTTAGCTGAGGTCAGTTGAGAAATGTAAAAGCAGGTCTGTCAAAAGACGCATGCTGACAATTAGTGAATACCTGCAATTGTGTAGTTGAACTTGACCGCGGCAAACCTATTACAGAAGCCCTCTAATGTTAACAGTAAGAAGACCAAACCTGAGCTAATTGTGTCAGCATGGGAGACCGCTCTTACGGCCCACGGCCAAAATATCTTAGTGTTAAGCTGGGCCAGCAACTGATGTTTAAACAAGACCTACAGATTGTCAGAAGCAAAGCATTTGCTCGAAACAGTTTCCTCGGATGCCTGGCCAATATTTTATGGGTGGCCATTCAAGCTAATGCTACAGCTCTGGCACTTGTTTGTGACGTTTCTTAGTATGCTTTACGAGCATAACATAGAAGTAAATCGACAAACAAGTTGGATGTTTCTCTGAATCGAACTCTACAAATTCCCATTGAATATTTTTGATTAATTGTGAGGAATTTTAGACCAGTAATGGCATATATAGCTCCTACCATTCCACGAGGGATCGATTAAACCTGAAGGCATGTCAAGTATTTAATGAAGCTAACCACCTCTACAGAGTTATCACAACACAAAACGTAAGTTCCCAAAGTATTGTTTGTTTTCGTTCATTCTTAAGTGAAGCAACTGCCTTGGTGAAAACTAGCTATGAGATCAATTAGGCAAGACTTGACAAACTGTGCTATCCACCCCAACTAGTTTAGGGGCGTACCCAGAAATTTCAAAGAGGTCTGGCCGCAATTCAAATCCTAGACAGTCGAAACTGTTTTGATGGGACAAGCTTTTTCGCTTGTATCAGCTTATGCAGGGCTTCGCCTCCCAACCTGTGCGTTTTGCTATATTCCAGCATTTACTACTTTGATTTTCATTGAAGGCTATTGATGTAGCCCTTGGTGGTTTTCTGCGTTTGCCCAATGTAGCAGTTTAACGCTACATTTTATTCATCTCGGACTCCAATAGTAAATATCATAAAAAACGTCAAAACAAAAACAAAGCACACACACACAAGCAATCAATTATACCCATATAGTTCCGCCTGCTAAAAAAATCAAGTGGTGCAACCAGCATTAGCTTAAATCTGTACAGTGGCATTTCATGAAAACCCACACTAAACACATAAAAGAGGAATTGAAAGATGTGCTATATGCCAAGTACTTTCGAGGTATTGCATTGGAAATGGGGTTCTGTAGGAAGTAGTCACATGCCTACTTGATCAGCATTCTCAAAAGAATCCAACAAATCAGGGAATTGGTCTGTATGCTTTTTTGAAAAATATCAGCATGGTAGACTATCGTTTTGCCACAGCACAGTAGCAAAAGTAATCACACAAAACTCTTTTGGGCCCCCATCTCTTTTATTACTATAGTAGAGTGGTCATTAACATTATTATTTTACTTAAAAGCAACCTAAAACGCCATTGTTTTTGTGCTAAGGAAACATATTGTCTTACATTACACCAATACGGTACTTCAAATACTGTTTTAGTCACCCAATATGAATTTTGAAAAAAACTATGAAAATATGAGCTAAAACTATTAAGTTACACCTACAACTTTATATTTTGGTAATCTTTCAATGCGCTTGTGCTTTTAGTTTTGTCAACATGGGCTACTAAACCAACACTATCTATATATTAAAGTTAGCAAAGAAATTTTGATGTGTGTGCAACTTGTGTACGAACCAGGGTTGTGGAGGCACAGCCAAAATCGCACGACTCCAACTCCACCCTTTACAAAAAATGGTTAGCCAAACAACCTATAACAATAAAACGTTACTACTATGTAGAGCAAGTCTTACCTTGCTGTCACAGTGCTCGATAATGACCATAATTAACCTAAACCTTTATAATTTAAAACACTACACGTCAGGATAAAATAATAAAACCACCACAGCTGTTTCGCCAAGCGGCTCATCAGGTAGCAACTGTCTATATTCTTACTACTATGTTTATTTACTCAAGAATGAAAATGTTTTCTGTAAGCACTTTGACGCTGATTAGGTTTCAAATATGCCTGAACGCTTATTTTAAAAGTTCTGCAGCACCTCAAAGAATGTAAATAACTTGTTTCTTGCGCTTACAACTTGCAAAAAAACACCTTTTTATAGTTTGGCAGGGAACTTATTTTAGTTTGCTACGCCACCAATCTGATACCGGCAGCCTATGCTAAATAGTGGTCTAGTAGCTTAGTAAACCGGCTTGCCGGCTATATGTTTGATTGCTAGCACCTATGTTTTAGCTTCCAGCCTAGGCTAACACTCGGTTATACAGCAGCTTAGACCTTTTGTACTTTCCACTAAAGTTCCTGTGATAAACTACTAGTCTGAAGTTCTTTTTTGAGTAACTTGCTTAAACTATTACCTACTGGTAATCATTCCATCTAAGCGCTGCTGGCCTGTACGCTAAGTTTTGATATTATCTTTGACAAATCGGTATCAACACTGCAGAACTTGTAACAGCGACTGGTTTGTCAATTTATTTCTCTCCTAACATGCTTGTTTTTGTTTGTTACGTCATAGTCATAAATTGGAGTGAATGAATCTCACAAAATATTGAAGTTAACGACAAATCGTGAGCTATGAAAATAGTAAAAGTTTTTTACAAATAAATTTATTATACACTATTTTATAGGGGGTGACCACGGTTCCAGCGCCCCCCTCCCTGGTTTGTCCGTGCAGTTTAATGTAGAAAAAGCTCGCTCTGCTTTTTTTTGATGTGGAATTTTCCTTAGACTATGAGTAGCAGCAAACTGCAGTTGGGCACTTTCAATAGTTTCATGCATAAGTGGGGGCTTTTCAATCGTCTCATGATGTCGAACGGCTTTTTCAATCGTCTCATGTTCAAATGCCATACGGCTCACAGACTGCAAATCACAGTTTGCTACACTGCTTTGCTACATTCTGGGGAGGTTTCAGTCCCAAAGGTTCTTTACTATGATAAACACGCTAGAGAAATCGGCCAAAATAAAAAATTTGGTTTCAACCTTTAATTTTTTGTGTGTCATGATGACGTAATCAAGAAATGAAATAAAAAATATGTCAAGTGTAGACTAAACACTTAGCATATATTTTATTTAACAACTTCAACTCTTCTGCTACTGCAGCTTCAGCAGCGATTCTATATCTAAGCATAGACAGTTTTGACAAAATTTGTTAAACTTTTTGTATTTATGCGTTCAAATTCAAATCCCTTGGATATCCTTACAAAAAAGGTTTTTACAGCTTTAAAACTTGCTTACTTTTTAAAGTTCTTCTTGCAGTCGCGAGCATACGATTTCAAAAGTAATTTTGAAAAACATTTGTTATTTATCAACTTGTTATTGCAAACCATTTACTTTCACGTAAACGAAAAAATTCAATCGATGATTATGATAGTCTGATATTGTTAAACGTATTGTTCTTCATAAACATGGTTTGTTACCGCACAAGTGGAAGAAAACGTCTTTGACATCTAGCCAGCTCATTAAGGGAAAAAATACAAATGTTGCGACAAATACAGTAGACGCCGCTTAATATAACCACCTTCGGACCAGACCATTTTGGTCATAATATCCGAATAGTTATGAAAACCGAAGCCGCCATAACAGCTCCTAAATCGACGCTGTAAGCCAGCGGTTACCAAACTATGGGTCACGACCCACTGGTGGGTCTTGAGCGCAATTTCAGTGGGTTGCGAAGTTCATTCAAAATTTAAATTACTGCACGCTTTGTCTCAAATAATTTAAAAGTGAATTAACACCTTGAATAGATGTTTGTTTTCATTGTACTTCTTTTTTTCAAGTACTTTGACGTACATGAAGAATTATGTGGGATCCAAAAATTTATGTTTTGAAAAGTGGGTCGTGACTTGAAAAGTTTGGGAACCACTGCTGTAAGCCACAAGAAGTCCAAATACCGTCAAATTCATCGTTTATTCGAAGTAACAGTGTGACGTTGGCAGTAAAACAAAGTACAGTACTCTAACACTACAAGTAACGGTAAAATTTAGTACAGTGTGTAACAATATGTTGAAAAGGCGAAGTTATAAATGCGTGGCAGGAAAAATACTGTACTGCAACAAGAAATATGGAGAAAATATTGGTTATATTATCCGAAATTTGGTCATATTAAACGGAGAATTTTAAATGGAGAAATTCCGGACCGTACCAAATTGGTCATAATAAGCGGCTGGTCATATTATCAGTGATTATAATAAGCGGCGCCTACTGTACTTAAATTCTCGGTGTGTTTAGGTATTATGCAATATGGCCAAGCCGTTCTGGGTTTGGCTTTGTTGA
Source organism: Trididemnum clinides (assembly GCA_963675345.1). Lineage (NCBI taxonomy): Eukaryota > Metazoa > Chordata > Ascidiacea > Aplousobranchia > Didemnidae > Trididemnum > Trididemnum clinides. The sequence goes on along the minus strand of OY776284.1, from coordinate 19,665,316 downwards.
CGCTTCAGCTTTAAATTGTGGCTTGCAACAATATATGTGGATGGGAGCTGAATCAAAACTGTGAAGTCATTTTACAATCTCTAGTTCTTCGTTCCACGTGTGTTTGAACAAGTTCTCATTATCTCTAAAAATAAAATTCTCATAAATGAGTTTTGAGAATGCAATGTTACTTTAATGATTGAGCAGCCACCGATTCATGCCGTTGCTACTAATACAAAACATACCAATGTTTCTTTTAAGTTTTTGTTAACTTAGCGTGTGTGGTTCAAGAATCTTAGCAATAAGCTAAAGAAGAGAGCGCCACTATTAAATCTGGCTGAATTCCCAAGAGAACTGCAGTAACACATTAAGTGCTCAAACCACAAACTGCAGATTTAATACTCAGTTTGTAGTACTCCACCATTCCAGATCCTTGGAGTTATGGCCTAGGTGTTATTTTTGTTAACATGTTTTTAATCGAGCATCAAATGAAACCTTGAAAGGAATAATTGTAGAAAATGCTTGCATTAAGGTTTTGTGGCTTTATTTGCTTTAAGGTTTTAAGCACTATGCATTTTTCTCACTGTTGCTGAAACAAAGCAAAAAAATATTTCTAAATTCCAGTCCAGGCACAAAATTTGAAGAACCATGAGGAAATTGAACTCACACTTGCAAGTCAAAACATTGTTATGCTGTGCTAAATTTCTGGTAGGGTATGTTCAAGGGTTACTCGCCCCCCGAAAAAGAAAAATAAAACATCAAAATACTTATAAATCGTCAAAAGTTGTAAGTCCTGTTATAGATTAGAATATAGGACCAGTCAATTGTTTTGGCTGAGGCTTTGTAAGCATGAATTTATTTGAGATTGTTTCATATTATAATGTACCAATTGACGAAGAGCAAGCATGGGCCATTTGTTTTGTTTGTGAGAAGTATCTTCAACCCAAAAAAATGGCTCAAATGCCGCTACCTGCTGGACTACAATCAATCAATTTTGATGAAGAAGGCAACGTAGCTGTTGATGGAAATCTTTCGATGACCAAGCCAAAGTAAGAAATATTAATCTAGTAACAAGTGCCTTTGAAACCAAAATGGTGCCATTGCTGTCTGCTCAGTTTGCCACTGAAATCGCGACCCAGAACCATCTTTGTAGCGGCCTGCCTGGTCATTTGCAAAAATGTTTCAGTTCAAACAAAATCTATTGTCAGGGCCATCATTTCACGCTTATTTCTAAGATTTGGGCTTGTTTTCAAACACCATTTTGAAAAATATTAATGTGCTTATTTTAAAAACGTGCTTATTGTTGACTTGCGTAATTGGTTTGTCCTAAACATGGTTTGTGAGAATTTTCTTGCTGAAAATGTGAACCTCCAAAAATATGGCCAAACTTGATATTTACGGCTAAAACATCTTTTTTCACAATGTACTTGTCTTAACTTCGACAGATTTTAGCCGAGTATAAGTGAAAATATGGGCATGGGGCCCACTCAAAAATTGTTGGTTGTTTTGATGCTTTTACGGTTTTGAGTAGTGCAGTTCTCATGAAGAGTTTGAGATACAGAGAAAGTGCTTTACAATGGTTAAGTTAACAATCAAACCAGGCCCTTACACCTCTCAGTCAGCACAATCCATAGTACAAATGCAAAGCAAGAACCTTACATAAAATCGACGGTTTTGATCCATCATATCGCACGCAATGAAACTGCTTTAGTCTTCAGCTCACTGTCGTCCACTATAAAGTTCGACCCTCGGCCCATTGAGCCACCTTAACAAGCATGAACTGGAATAACGATGAAAAACGGGATTTACATTGTGCTCAGCTTTCGAGTTCATGGCCGATCGGAAACTGCGTTTACATCATGCTCACTTTTTTAGTTCATGGCTGATCGGAAACTGTGTTTACATCATGCTCAACTTTCCAGTTGATTACGGATCGAAAACTGCGTTTACATCACCCTTACCTTTCAAGTTCATGGCCAATTGGAAACAGCGTTTACATCATGCTCACCTTTGAAGTTTATGGCCGATCGGAAACTGCGTTTACATCATGTTCAGCGGTGCAACCAGGGTCCCACAGCCAGGGGGCCACTGTGCCATGCCCTACATCTTTGCTTACAGATAAAAGTCTGCCCAAAACACAGAATTGCCTGAAAATTTGCTGGTAGCGTTGGGCTCCATGCCTGAGACTAACACATGACCTTCAAACTTTTTGTATTTTTCTTGTTATAAACCAGAATTCACACGAGCAAGTTCTTTTTTGCAAGATTCATGCAGCAATAACCTATCGGTGTCTGACGAGGTGAGCAAGAGTATTGTATAACATTAATGGCATTATTGCACAAAAACAAGTAGCTCGCCACGAGTGAAAGCGAGTGTTGTGCGTTGTGGAAAAGTTTCAGAAATATTGCCAAGAATAGAGCATATGTCTGTTTTTTGGCAGGTTATTTACCAAATCATCTTGATGAGCTTAAATTTATAGTTGACGGTTAAAATTTTCTGATTTTAGTCAAAATGCTTTAGACGGTAGACTGTGGAGAAAACAAAAAACCATTGATTTGCTAAGTAAAAACTTGACATTCTCTTTGGAATGTTTTTTAAAACACTATAAAAACCGCAAAAAAAGTTAATCAGTGGACAACAGTAGCTGAGACGCCATAATCAGAGAAAGTACAACTTACGTGGATAACATTCTCTGGCTTGCAGCGTACACAAAATTCAAGCATTCGTACGCACTATGAAAAACATATCGGTATTTTTTCTAATTTTGGAAAACCTTTTTCACTGCTCTGCTGCATGCTCAAGTTAATGACAAATGTCCTGATTCTTTGCATTCGCGTTTAAAGCGTCGTTGTTCCACAAAGTGAATTGAGAACTATGATGCTGTCTTAGTTTGCAAGAAGTTTTATCCAGCGGTTGTTGGTTCTCTTGATCAACTGTCACTATCAAGAGATGGAAAAGTTCTTGCAAGGGCTATGTCTTATTTGAAAGCGATAGCAACAACCTAGAAGTTATCAATGCTACACTGAAACTTATCAAAACAGTTGCAAAGAAGTTACAGTGCATCAACGAATTGTTTTAACTGTATTAGATAATACGAGCATTACCAGATGCAAAGATGTGTGATACAGGCTTTTAGAGACAATAAAGAAATATTTGTTGGAGTCTTTAGACATGCTGAAGGTGTCTACGAGGAATCCATACCCATGCCTCGAATTGTGAATCGGCAAGCCAATAGAGCAAATCCACTAGCTGTTTTCCCATTGCAGTTTTTCAGGCGTGATGTCTTTTTCCCATTTATTGACACAGTGCTTGAGTAACCCAGCAAAATATTCTCCTCTGATCTTGTTGATTGCATAAAACTCCAATTTTTTATACCATCTGTCACTGTAAAACATGAGATTTGCTTCAATCAGAAATGCTGTAAACTTCTATCTTCTCTTTGTGGATGACAGCATTGACGCTATGGAGGTAGAATTTATGCATGGGCGTTCATATTGGCTACGCCACGAAGGTGATTATTTACCGTACAACACTTTAGGCCTTTGGCTCTCTGCTATAGAAATACATACTTATCATGTTTGGAAGTTCTTCTTCAAATACTGACAATTGGTTCAGTTACTACAGCAACAAATGAGCGTTCGTTAAGTGCTCTGAGATATTTGAAAACCTATTTGCGGTTCACGACGAAAGAAGCTCGTTTGAATGGATTTGCATTGCTGCATGTTCATCGTGACCTTATCATTAATTTAGAACATGTGAATGATGAATTTTCACGTAAAAATCCTAGGCTAAATTTCAATTGAATTAAATTTTGACATACAGCACCAGTACATTTTTTGGTTTGTCTATCACCATTATCAATCAGTTTGTATCAGTAAAAGCTTTGGGTGCAATTGTGTAAGGGCAAAATTTTTTTGTGTGTATCATTGCACTAAGCTTCTTTACGTGCTGTTTAAAAACCAAACACACCTCTCAGCTCCTGAAGAGAAAAACCTCGTTATCTCTATTGCGACTAGATATTTTACCACTGCCCCAGGGCTGTGTTGTTCAAAAAACTTTGGCCCCCTTGAAGAAATCCTGGCTGCACCACTAATTATGCTCTCCTTCGGTTCATGGCCGATCAAAAAATGCGTTTACATCATGCTCAACTTTCAAGTTCATGGCCGATGGAAAACTGCGTTTACATCATGCTCACCTTTCTAGTTCATGGCCGATCGGAAACTGCGTTTACATCATGCTCACCTTTCCAATTAATAGCCGATTGGAAACTGCGTTTACATCATGCCCACCAAATGCTCATCATACTCATGCTCACAAAATCAGACGAAAAATCAAGTAAAAATTAATATTTTATCATGGTAGGTGACGATTATTGCTCATATTCCAAATTTGGATTAACCTGGTGTATCCAATTTGGCTTTTGATTAACTTGGCTTTTGAGTTTATATTCACTTTATATAAGTGGCTTTTGATTAACCTGGGTATATCTTCAAACTGCATGCGGTGCTAAAAGACTCTCATAAATTTACCTTCAAAGTGGCTTCTTTTATAAACCACATTTTCCGGTCTGTTGTGGCCCGGAGAGCCATCACCTCTTAAAGATAGGAAATTAAAACCTGGACGAAGGGGCGATGATTTTTGTATTCTTTTTAATGAGGAAATATCGAAATGGAGTTTGCATGACACAACGCACCGGCGTTTTTCAACCAATTAGATGTCGTAAAAATAACCCTGTTAGAGCACCACTTCTATGGTCGGTTTTATTAAAACTGCCTTGTTGACTTTCCAATCCTGTTTTCAAAACTTTATAGAAAAAAAAAAGTCTGGAGTTCCAAACTGTATAGAAACACTGCTGGTATTTGTTAGGAAAGGCATCCAGAATTTAAAGTGGTACGTTGCTACAGTAAAAAGTCTGGATCGAAAGCGAGTGTGCAGTTCATACAGTGGAAGAAATACATTGAATCAGAACGTGTGAACCTGCGAAACGCGGGAAGAATGACGTAAACCCGACTTTCTGTCAATGACAATTTATTCTACGGATGATTTTAGAAATTTTTTGGCGCTAGGAGCAAGCATTATCTAAGCTCGATATTATTTATCAAGTGACAATATATGCAAATTTGGAAGAAACAACCGTAAATTATTCAACAGATCGCATGTTGAAACAGTTATTTTTGTCCTTCTTTAATTTGACCACTTTTTTTTATCGAGATATAGTTCTCGAAAACAAGTGTTTGCACATATTTTTTGGTCATTTGCTTGAGATATCCATTGGCTTTTAAGTTTCACTCCTATCCTTTAAATACAACGCCACTGTGCACACTTAGCGTGAGATATAACACATAAAGTGATGAACATTTTAATTTTGCTGAACATTTTGACAGTTGAATGCACATCGATTCGAGTTATAGGTTCAACCCAGCAAGCCTATTTCAGTCATTTTTTGTTAAATATATAGCCTTGTTACTGCACACGGCGAGTGGTGAAGTTCAGAGCGCTTCTTTCGGGCACAAGAAAAGTTGAAGAATCCTGATCTCTCTGCTTTTGCCAGAATTAATGTTGGAGGTAAAGTTACCTTTATTTTTTACAATTATACAAAGTTTCTATGGTTTGAAGCCTATGACCATAAACTATTTTTCAAAACAATAAATTTGGCAAGATAAATTTCAATTATTTTAAAAATTCAAATTTATTTATGCAGAACATCAAAGGATCGAGCTGGTTGGTAATAAAAAAAAGATTTGTTTATTATTGATGTGCCCCCTATAGATTAATTTATGTTTGCTACTGCTAAAAATTGAAGCAGTTTGCAAAATTTTTTTCAATCTACGAGTAATACCAACGGCGTTGTGCCCTGTAGGAGATCGTTTTTCTTTTTTGGCCCGCGTGCGAGATGATCTGCTAGTCTTGCTGTAAGACCGTAGCGAAATCAATGGAAACTACGTAAAATATATTTCAATCAGCAAACACACATTGTTTCGACTGAGACCTGATAGGATGAAACAGTGTCACTGTCTGCAATTTGCTAAATGCATCGATGGCCTCTTGTATTACACTATATTTCAATCATTTTTACTCTTTATAAAATTAAACTTTTCACAAAAAAACATCATGTGGTCGAGCCTCAACATTTGCTTGAGAGCTGGCCAGAGTGCAGCAGATTTGGGTTTAGAAGCGAATGACAAGTGCAATTTTTTAAGATTTAGAGGATTAGGTATGTATCGGGTGCGAACAATATTTGCAACTTTAAACCCACTGCCCGAAAATTAGAGCTTAGTTTTCTCATAGGCTACGTATTTACGTTTCTGTACTAGGTCTTGAACTGATGCTAAATTTTTACAGCAAATAACTAATTGCTGGCGTGGTTTAAATTTACCCAGTTATTGATATCTCAGTTTATCCTGCTCTAATCATAATATTTTACGTAGCTCATATGTGGTTTTTAGCAGTGCTGGCACCGCAAATTTAAACTCAATTCCGTAATCGCAAATTCTGCAAAAATGCAAAAGGTATTCCGCAACCGCAAATCCCCAAGTTTGCGATAGGTTTGCGGCAATTTTTCGCACTTCCGCAATCGCAAATGCACATTGCACTTCCGGAAACTTAGTCCGCAATATGTACTGTTATTTTGTCCTCAATTTTCAATGAAATTAACATTGTTTCTGCATTACCCGAATGCATGTTAATAAAGTTCAAAAAGAAAATAAACAGCCAAGAAAATTAAAACAAACAAACCAAATAAAGAAAAAGAAAAACACAAAGCATGGTAGCACTGTCGCTAAGTATACAGCCTACTCGCTAGATGTGGCCATGTCAACAGCGCCGTGAGCAGACGTTTCTGTGATCGCGTGCCACTTCAAAAAGTCCAAGATTCCGTTTAGGAAAACAAGTTTTTGAAAGTTTGTTGACGTTTAACTTGCTCGTTTGGCCGTCAGAATTCCAGAACCGAAGGAGAATAAGCGTTCCACTGCAGCTAAGCTCGGTAATGGCGTGTTGTACTTAATGAACAAATAATCCAAACTTGTCGATTTACTGTGGGAAAACTTGATGGCGAGAGTGAGTCGGGCCACTTTTTTTCTTTGTTCCAGCGGTTCATTTCTTTCACCAGTTTTTCTCCGTTTCGATCGTGATCTAGTGGAGTCCTCAATTCCTACAAACAAATAAATACGTACCGGTATAGCTTTATGCAGCTTTTGGCATTTAATCAAAGCAAAATTACCTATACGAGCTAAGCAATAAGGGTGACAGCGGAAAAAATTGTTGTAGGGCTGCCCATTTTCAAAATTAGGTGGTCTTTTACTATCTGCTAAGATAATCGGTATTCAGTAATCCTGATGCTTTAAAATGTAATCGTAAGCCAAAATATCACTGTCACACTTAATATAAAAATCATAACTACTGGACAGGTAGTGGTGTTGATGATTAAACAATTTTAATGCAGTCGTGTCTTGATATTATGATGAAAGTGAGCACCTCAGCCTCCACTGTAAAGCAAACAGGCTCTATATCAATCCAATGTGAATGCAGCAATTAACTGATTTTAAGTGGGCCTCATCTCCATCAAAATAAAAATGAGCCGACAATATACTCAAATTTGCAACAAAGTCACGCGATGACAAGTCGGATAAAGCAATATTTTTAATATAAAAATAGCACCGCTTTACCGGATTACTCATTCTCTTAAATACCAACTGCACCTTGAAAAAATCCTGTTTGTTGTAATCATCGTTATTGCTCTCACTACTCTGTGAAAAAGCTTCCATCACAGATTTCATTTCAGATATTAGAGTCGACTTCACTGTTTCTGCAAGTGTTTTCTTCAGGCGCAATACCACTGGCATCCTGAAGTGAGGGTGTATTGCCGTTGCAAGAAGCAAAGATATACCTCTGGATGTCGCTAAGCTCCTTGTTCTGCACTCTCATATCGATGAGTTCAAGAACAATTACTCGGAAAGGCAAGGTAAAAGGTTTCACCAGTATGTCGAATCGTTTGAGGAACGCTATAAAGGCCAGTACAATGAAAGTATGATGGGGGACTACGTTTGGAATTTTGTGCGTGAAAGGGAGCTGACGTACAATCGGCAGTAATGAAAGAAAACTTCTTTTTGATCCAATTCTAATGTATGATGATTAATTTTGTTAATTTCATTTCGTAACAGTTTAAACATTCTTTTTTGGAATACTTTTTATCACATTTAGCATTGATAGAATTACCATATAGGCTATCACGTTTGGCATTTTCAGTTCCTCCTCACTCGCCCAATCATCCCCTGTTTAATTATATTTACAGACAAAGTGTGAAATACGCTAAAATTGTTGCTGTAATACATTCAAAACTGGCAATAAAATCAAATAATAGTAGACTTAACAAAAATTATTTCGTTTTATGCAGATATCGGAAAAAACTCTTAAAATTATATGCAAAATTAGCGAAATATCAAAAAATTGATCTAATGATCTCAGAACCGAAGTCTGAACTTTGTGAATGCTCGTTTTTATTTATTCACACAAGATAACAGAAAAATATGGTTTTAACACATGGACAAATTGTGTGTTATATGGTGTTATTGGCCTCTACTTCACTGGCCGCCGATTGCACATCCCTGCTGTTTCACAATTTGTTTTCAGCAGAGGTTTGGAACGTAAATGAAATCTTACTAAAAAAACTCACCTTTCTGCTCTTAAAGGCGGAGAATGCTGGCAAGGGCCTTTTCCGGGGATGCAACAAGAGTGTTTTGGCAGATTTTCTCAAACGTTTTGACAACTTAAACAAAGCGTGAATTATTGGCTTCCACTTCACTGGCCGCCAATTGCACATTCCTGTTGTTTCACGGTTTGTTTTCAGCAGAGGCATTTGGAACGTAAATGTAAAACTCACCTTTCTGCTCTTAAAAAAAACACACCTTTCGGCTTTTAAAAAAACTCACCTTTCTGCCTAAAAAAAACATCCTTTTCTGCTTTTAAAAAAACTCAGCTTTCTGCTCTTAAAAGCGGAGATAAATGCTGGAAAGTGTCTTTTCTGGGGATGCAACAAGAGTGGTTTGGCCAGATTTTTAAAAGAAAACAAACAGATTTCCCGTGCTCAAACTCTACCTGTTTGTAGGGAATCTTAAAAAAATGATCTCCAGCCCCTTTGTGATTGATTTTGGAATGAAATTTTACAAAAAACCAACGTCCATTTGTGGTAATTGCAAAAAAAGGACGATTTTAAGATGAAACTCCGCTTGTTTATGAGTATTTTCCGAAAATATAGTTTTCACCTAAAATCTTAACTAATTACGCCAGTTTGTGGGTGATCTTCGAAAAACTAAAATAGGTTTACCTTGGAAAATTACTCACCTACAGCATGAAGATACTGAATAAAGCGAAGCGAAAGTTGAGTAAAAGAGTGACTTGCATGAGCTGCTAAGTGAAGGAGAAACACGTCTTAAAGCATGTGGAACGTATAGGTTAACCTTTCTCACATTTGAGTGCTGTGAAAACTTTTCCTCAACAAGACTTGCTAGTCAGAGATCGAGTAAATTACACTTATTAGATGTTGAGTCAAATATTTCGCAATTAAATGAAGACAAAAGTTTTGAATCTCCGGCTTACTGCTCCTTTGAACAAAAATAAATGTAGGTTTTGTTTGATTGTCATGGGATTAATGCAAGACAGAAACAACAGATAAACTTGTTTATCTTATTTCTCAACAATTTACGACGAAGCTATTGATAAGTCCAGAATGGAGTAATCGTCTTTTCAGATTGAATTAAAAAAAAGTATTTTTCATATCATTTTAATCAACCTATCGAGGAAATTTGAAAAATGGGGAGGGTTACGTAAAAGAAACTAAGCTGAATTTTGTTTTGATGTCAATGCAGGATTGGATTTCCATGATGGAATGTTTTTGTAATGATATTTGGTGTTTTTTTCTTTCCGTTTTTTGATGGTCAACTTTTTTGGGGAATAAATCATGACGGAAGCCCTTAAATAGAAAAACCCTTGCTCTCTCTCCAAATTTGAGATAATCTAATTTATCTATAAGATATTTATGTAAATTGGCAAAAAATTTAAAATCCAATTTAAATAAGCGTGAAAATATTACTTTTTGAAAACAATAATATATTTCTTAAACTTTCTCCGGAGATAGTTTTTCCGTGTAGCCTAGTTTTATATGCCAATCTTTCAGTTTTTCTTTTTTTTCAAAAAAGCTGGACTTAATTGATTTCTTCTTTTTCTTCTTTTTCTTCTTCTTTTTCTTTTTATTTTCTCTCATCTGCTGACTATCAATTGTATCCTCCGTAAATATAGTGTCGTCATAATCGGTTTCTTCCAATTCGGAAGTCTGTATAAGCATAAAAAATCATTAACTAGTCCATAAGTATAGGATCGATAGAGAATTTATAGAAAATAGGAAGACATTGCAACTTGCAATTATTACGCAACGTTGCAATTTGTAGACATTACGCTGCACTTTCATTTGATTTTGTGGCTGTCCGGCAACGACAGATCAGTCAATATCGAATAACTACGAGATACAGTTGCTGGGCGCAGGTATGCTTAGTTTAGACATATTATATAGCAAATTACTTTCATGCAAATGAAGTAATTTGCTATATAATGCAAATGCAAATGAAGACTGCATGCAAATGAAGACTGCTCAACTCCACCACCTGTCTGCTCATAAAAGCGGAGAATGCTGTCAAGTGCCTTTTCCGGGGATGCGACAAGAGAACTTCCAGAGTTTTTCTCCACAGTGTTTCATTTGTTCTGAGCGCTTATCAAGGGAACTTGTAGAAGTGTTTTACTTTCAATATCGTTTAATATTTCAATGGATTCATACATATGCTAATATGAATTTCGGTGTAATTTAACCTAAATTTCATTTTTCTGATAGCCCGTATTTTCTGCACTTCCATACAAGGTTCCGGTGATAGTTGATGCTCACCAAACAACGTTGAACACTAAGACCATGAATCTGTTTGAAACCATGACAAATCTGGCCAATAAAAACTCTAGAAGTGGCTAAAAAAATATTTACTTGCGAACTGATTTCTTAACCTATTTTTATGTATATTCTGTTTTAATACGCATAAGCTTATTAATCGTAAACAAGTAGTTTGTAGAAAATACTGTTGCTTTACCTTAAATATCATTTCTATAGTCTTTATTATGACTCGATCAGGTAATTAATACCTAGTCTACCGACTTCGAATTGAGCGTCTGACAAGCAATCAACTATATGAATTAAATAATAAACTGCTGTAAGCACTACTTCGTCTCGTATTCTTGCTATACTTACAAGTGGCCGCATGGGTGCGTGCGCGCGCGCATAATTGTATGTAGGTGCAGGCGTGTGCATGCGCGTAATTGCGTGTTATGTCCTTGACTCCTCTGAAACTACTGAGCATAGGAACATGAAACTGGCGTGATTGGTCACCACTCCAGAATGAATGCCGTAAGGGGATAAATACAAATGCTACTACGTTATTATCTGAAGGGATATTGGTGTTATAGAGCGTTAGCGCATTCTTGTAATAGTTGCAGGTGAAACTAAGATATCATCGTTAATAAACAAAGCTTAATTTAAAGGAAAAAGGAATCGAACCTATAGACTCACTACTCATAAAAACTTTTAATTGGACGAATTCTCTTAATTTGGTCGTAATTAGGACTTAGGAGAAGAAACAATTTTACTGCATTCAAGAAATTGAACAGTTGGTCATTATTTAAATATTCTACAATGACAAGACTATCGGCTGGAACTTTTGGTTCAGCAAAACTTTCAATAAACTTATATTTGATTATAGCATTTTAGTATCGCATAGTTTAATCAAGTGAGAAAGATATTTTTTGTTTTCAAGTTTTTCTACTTTTGTAATTTTTATGACGTTATGTTTTTTTTGATTGTTCGCTATTTCATGTAATCGCGGTAGTACGTTTGATTTTACCCCTCTAACTGCAATGCAGATTATCGTTCACAAATTAACTGAAACAACATAATTCTTATTTAATCCATTTATTTGTTAGAACAGCGGCTTCCCACTTTTTCAAGATGCCGCTTCTTCTGCCCTATTTGAAATTATTTTTTACTTCGGTTTAATTAACAATAATTGCAACACAACGAACACAACGGCATTGCCAAAAGGCATAAAAATAATAGGAGTTGCTTGTTGCTAATTAACAATTTTCAAGGCGAACTTCCATGACATAGGTATTGCTGTACCAAATTGTTTTGTCTTGCATTTTTGTGCACCCAATGGCAAATTTATTTTTTCAGCATGTTTATTATTGAGTGCTTTTACACTCACCTCATGAGACCCAATAAGGTCGAAACCGGTTTCGGGATATTGACGTGGTGTAATAGATTGCTGTATGGTACTGTATAATGTTAGTGATTTTTTTTTGAGAAAATTTTTGTATTTTACCTTGATGCTGGAGGCAGATCCCTTTTAATAAGAGATCGCCTTGAAAATTACTAATAAGCAACTAGCAACTCTTGTATTTTATAAAATGTTAGTCTTGATAATGATTCCGCACTTCTGTTAGGGCTTACTGATGTAACTTGTCCATGTCATGTGTGTGTGTCCTTGAATGTGAACCTCATTATATAGGTTTTGCTGTATCACATTGTTTTGTATTGCATCTTTTTTACGCCAATGGCAAATTTGTTTTTTCAACATGTTTAATATTGAGTGTTTTTTTACACCCGCCTGAGGAAACCCAATAAGTTCGAAACCGGTCGCGTGTTATTGACATCATGTAATAGAGTGCTGTATGATACCGTAAGATGCTGGTGATTATTTCTGAGCAAATTTTTCTAATTAGATTAAAAAATAATTTATTCTTTAATTAGAATTCCAAACTTATATACTGAGCATAAATTTCATTCTTCGAGTGCTTGAGTGAGCCTAGTTAGCATGGTTGCTAGTAGTTTCAACATAGCATGTAATATAGCTTTAACAAACACAGTCAACCTTATATACCAAGCCACGTTAGTGAGTGATCAGGCAGGGCAAGTTGAATGCTGAAAAAAAATGTTTGATTGGCTTTATGTGAACAAATAATTACCGGCAGTTTTGTGTGGTGTCATGCGGTAAGATAACAACATTGATTAGGAAGCAAAGTCAACTAACCCCAACCCTAACCCTGACACTTAAAAATTTTTAATTCCAAAGCACTATGATCGGCCATATTGCGTTTGGTCGGAGTGATTTCTGAATTTTAGTTTAAAACTCTGGTAAATCTTCTAATTAAAAGCTTAAAGGTACATTAAAGATGGTGCGAGGGCGATAATTTTGACTTAATACCATTGCTTTAAAGTGAAAAAGTAAAAGTTGAAGTTACTGAGTTATCCACCCAGCCAATTCTATTCTGTAATTATTGTGCATAAAAGCAATTCATTTCCTGAAAAGCTAATTTTAGATTTAGTTTAGCAGTCTAGCATGGCTTGTCAAAAGTATGTGGTACGGGCAGAAAAAAGAAAACTTTGAGTCAGCGACATAAGTACTAGCGATATCTCATATAATGAACAATCACAAATAATCTGTGTCACATGCTACTGTATCAAGAGAATTAATAGTTACCAATGAGTGCTGTTTGCCTGGTTAAAGCAGTTGTAGATTTAAAACCCACTCTTAACATTTTTTTAACATGCTGAGAGTTATTACATTTAGAAGTAGGCTGATCTAATAAGTCTCTTGATAAAATATAAATACAAGTACCAAAAGTATCGTAAATTCGTTGGATTACAGTTGGATTCCTGAGCAAAAAGGATATCACTATCTCCTGATAAAGTAATGTGTAATGACAAATTAACATATTCACTGCGTGATAATAACGTAATTTTTGATGTTCGCGTTAAGTGGATTTAGGTCGCTGCTGGCATTTTGCATTACCTGGCCGCCCCCTCGAACACAATTATAATTGCGTTTGCGTTTTTGTACTATAATTATATTATTATTATTATGTAATCATATTATATTACAATATGTTAATATGATATATCATATTATATTATAATCATAATTGCGTTTTCTACTACATGAACACAAAGTTTTAGTTAAGTACTTACATCAAACGAAAAAGCACTATCAAGTGACTTTTTCCTTTGCCCAGCCAACAGCGAATTTCCTCTGTCTACAATTATGGCTACATCCTCTTCAACTTGCGCTACCATTGCTTCGATTTTTTCTGCAAAAAGTAGGCAAGATATATGATTGTTTTGATATCTAATTTTCCTTTACAAGGTCGATTCGTGGAATAACTGACAGTCAAATTGACTAACGATTATCAAAATGGAATCAATCAACTTGCATTAATTTTATAACATTGCATGTAATTAAGTTTCACCCACTAAAATAACTGCACTAATTTATTTGAAATAATTAAATTTCCACAACAAAATCACTCCCGTGATATTGCACGATTTATCTTGTCATCAAATCACTGCGATTTTTTACTTTTAAATTAATTAAATGATTTGCACTCATCAAATCGAGACAACCTATTTGCAGTCAACAAAATCGCATCCATCGAACTTTACTCATCAAACAGCTTCAATCGAGTTAACATATTTGAGTTGTACTAATTAAGTTACACCTGTCCAAATCACGCTCTTTTCATCAAACTGCTCCAATTAAATTATGTAGACATCCATCAAATTGGACACAGTTTGAAAAGGCAATAATCAAATCGCTTTGATCAAATTATAGTAATTAAACCGGATTTATTTTATGCTGAAATTTCACAATTGTCATTCAGTAAAACCGCTTAAAATTGTTTTGAGTAATGCTGATTGAGAAATCTTTCAGAGTGATTTCAACAGGGTTTTTGATGAATTAAGAGTCCTCGTCATCGAACAATTGACTTTTCCTTTACAGAAAGAAATCTAATAATTTGTAAAAAAATCAAAGGCATGCAGTATTTATGGTGCTGTGCTAAGTAGGCGAACGTTTTCCTTGGAGAGAAATTTTCTTTATTTAAAAGCATCCATAAAAACGATTGCTTAGAATAATTTTTGATTTCCAGTAAATTTTTCGAATAACACTTTGCGGAGCTTATCTTGGGCCAGCAAGTTTAGCAATGTCTCCGGATCAATAATCGGGTGACTATGTCGCTATGTCTCTATGACCATGTCGCTCCGGATCAACCGCAGCGACATGGGTGACTGCTGACTTGAAGACTGATGATCTTACAAGCTTTCCGTTTATCATTTACTTGATGAGTTGGTCACATCGCCGATGTGACTTTAAATGAATTTGGTACTACATTGTAATTCTCAGGAATGTTGGGGATTTCGTAAAGTCTCGATAGTTATCTCAAAATTCCAGCACAAAGCTTAAATTGTTTGCTCTCGAAATTTACCGCAATTACCAATTTCGGTAGTAACAGATTTGAATTTGACATCCCTACGTTATTCACCTTCGTACTTGTCTAGATTCCACCCATAGTTGCATGCAAATGCAGCGTAAACAATCCCAACTACTCCAACCACTAGAGCAAAAACTGCCGAAGCGATGAATTCCTTATGAAATGCAACTGGAGGGACCTCATTAAGGACTTCGACTTCGAAGAAAAAACGGTAGTAAGATGTTTTAGAAGATTTTGCAAGAACATCGTAAGATCCTTTGTCTTCTTTTATAGCCTAATAAACATCAAATAGGCTATTAACAAAGGAATGATACATCTCAACTAATAGATTGCAAGCCTGCACCAGTGGTTTTCAAATTGTGCGTCGCAACGCTCTAGGACGCTGTTTAAGTTTTTCAATGGAGTGGTAAGGGCACCCACCGCTTTCAAATTTCGAAGATAGGTTCTTCCTGGAAAAAAGTGCAAAAAATTTGATTTTATAAAGTTAATCATCAAAAAAAGTCTTCAACTCTCACAAAATTTGAAAACACAAACTTCAACAAATAGCCACTGAAGATTTTGTTTAGAGAAAAAGTCCGATTTATAAATGTACACTAAAATAGTTAGTTTTTGAAAAAAGATCTCCCACCGGACAAATAAATCAAAACCTCGCAAAACAACCAGCAAAAGCCTTAATGTGTTTTGTTCTCTGGTGCGTCGCAAGCCGCAGAACCAGGCGACACAACAGCAATACTTTCATAACAGCACAGAAAGTTTTTTGCTGATGCGTCGAATTGAAAACTACTCAGCACTATTGATCTACTCTAATCTGGTCTGGCTAAACCAAGACTAAGAAAGAGCAGTTATTACGCACATCTGCTAGTTATTATGCAGCATTTGCACAAAGCTTCTATTGCTTGTACAATTATTGTATTGCATTCAATAATAAAAAAACATTGATGTTTTTTCAAGTCTGAAGGATAAAAATGCTAATAATAAAAGAAATCAGTATGGTGCCTGGCGAAAAATTACCATATCTGTTCTAGTTGCAGACAACGGTATACCATGACTCAATTAACAAAACTAAAACCATTTGGTTCAGCTGATTTAACTCTAACTTAGCGAAATGCATTTGCTGTAGGATATTGAGGCTTTAATAAAGTTAAAGTTTGAGCTGATTTAGTTTTTTCAATCATACATACATAAAGCAATTTAGGCCAGATTTTAGCGCAAGAGACCAGTGTTTAATTATTGACAATAAATATCTGAAGCATAACGCTCTATGATGTGATGGGCAACGTGGTTGAGTTGGTTGGAAAAACTTTTCTACAACACAATGACATAGTCGTAGTGACGCTTGAGGCGCTCGAACCTCATCAAAACTACTGTCCATATCAATGGTGGCCAGGATCAGGATTTCGGAAAAGGATCCGACAAAGTCCCAGAAAAAAATTCGCTTTTAGGATTGCATTGAAAGTGCAATTTATTAAGACTATTAGAATCAGGTCTGGATCAGCAATGAAAAATTGTGCCAATGTCTATTCTACTGTAATTGTATTTGAATGTAAAACATGCAGTGAAAAAATTTTAAAGCTGATTTTTAAAAATCGGATTAGGATTCAAATTTTTTGAGCATAGTAGGAGCTGGATCAGAATTCAGTTTGTTTGGATTAGGATTGTGTTAGGACTCTAACGTTGACGCCTCCAGCCACCTCCAATCCGTATCAGAAATGAGACTAAGCGACAATTTTCTCAGCTTGTCGGATTTTAACAAACAGTAAATATATCGGAACAAGTGCAAAATTTTCCCCAAGACAACAACAAGTGCAAAATTTTCCTCAGTTAGTTATCAAGTTAATGGTTGCGGGTTCGAATCTCAGCTGGCAGGGCATTGAAAGAAAGGGCAGTGTACACTGAAGGGGCAGGCCCGGTATGTAAACGTACGGGGCAGTGTACACTGGAAGGGACCTGAAAAATAAATTGTATAGGGGGAAAATTTTAATCCTTGTCAAGTGCATAAATTTCCCCACATGGGGAAATTTATGCACTTGATCCAATATATCAAAAAAGAATACCAAGAAGTTCAAGCGAAATTTTAACACTTGGATACTCTAAAAACAGGTTTGGGCACCTGTGCAATGTTTAGCACCACTCTTCCTGTCCAGTGGTACTGAAATTATTAATGCGATTGTTAAACCAATAATAATGCAAGAACTTACGCTATCCACTTTGTAGACGAATACGAAACGTCTTTGCATGCGAAGATAATGTATTTGTGCAAACCCTCGCACCGGACGACCTAAACATATATATGCTTTAAAGTCATCATTTCTTGTTATTATAGATGAAGTTTTCGTGGCGTTATCATCATGTAGCTATTTTTAAAGGGCAGTTTTTGTGTTGCTGTGGCACCAACCTGATGCAGCATCGAACTCTAGTTAAAAAGGTTCATTCAACTTTATTCAATTATCACCAAGTAAATTGAGCTTCACTGCATACATTCATTGTGAATTTAAAATGTTAGATATCTAGGTAGTAAATTTAAAAATTCAATGCATACATTTATAGGATTGTCTTAATAGAAAGTAAGGCAAATAACATTAAAATTTATTTGTACATTAATGTCAAAGGATAATTAAGAGTGTGGTTTCGCTAGGTGCTGATATACACATGTATAACTGTTACAGAATAGGCTTCGGAAAGAAAAAAGAAAAAATTTTTGATTTTCGTGGCTGAACTAGCGCTCTTGTTCTCGCACGTCTTGTATTTTCTGGTTGGCGTTTGGCAGCTTGAAATTAAAATGCGACTCTCAGCATTTTTTGCTTAAAACCGGGCGAGATTTGCATTCTAATTAGCTTGCTTCTCGTTCCAAACAGTAAAGTAGTAACGTTTTTGGATTTCAAATCAGTTGCTTAAGTTGGTCGCAAACCAAAATTCAATTTGTTTTTCTGCATTTCGTTATTTTTGAAGAAGCCCTCAGTGAATTTGCTCTTTCTTTTTATTGATTTAGAATTTAATTTAACTGAATTGTTAGATTTGAATTTTCTTTTACTGAGTTCCCGCAATAAAGAAGTCGTTGTGTTTGAAAAAGGAGCGAACGCCCTGGAGTTCCTTTTGAGCACTTGTGCGCAAATCTTCGTTGTTTAAGGATTTGTCACAATTAAGAATTTTAAATTGAGAAAATTTGAACGGTAGCGACTTTCTGGAAACACTGTATAACTGAGTAAATTGAGCCTCACGTACTATGTCTCCTTTCCCATTACTTCAATTCCTGAGCGCCCAAGCAGGAAATTCGTGGATATCATTCTTAAAGTCGTTGGTATGAATGGGAAGAGGAATGAACTCCAGTTTATTTGCTAGGAAGCGAACATTTCAATCATTTGACCATCGTAGGTTGTGTTGCTTCGAGTGTAATGTGAATAATTGTTTCCCAAGCCTGGTCTAGGAGGCTTATACTGAGGTTACAAAAAGTCATAAGACCCGATAGATTATCATAAATTCAGATATAATCCGGACGGGCAGCTTAACTGTTTACAATTTGATTTCTTTTTCTAACTTGTGATAAATTTAAAGGATCGTATGTATTTTTGTGGACACTTCTAGCAGCTCCTTGAATCTTTTGTTATCCAGTACCAAGAGATCATTCATAGAGATCGATAAAAGATAGCAAAACAACTTTAAAAAGAGCAAAGCTGCAGTCTAAAGGCTAGTTCTGTAGAGTTTTATAGGTTAGCTATTTCATTTTCGTTACCATACTTGCAACAGTGATTTATTGAGTTACAAAGGCAATCTACGCGCTTTATATGCATGTTCATACGAGTGAAGTGGTTATTTCACAGTGTAATAGTATTGCAAATAGTATACTTGCAACAGGTAGCGAAAGCCACTCTGTTTTTGGATCCTACGTCCATTTGCTTTAGAGCAAGCATCATAGGGATGAATACTTATGTGATGAGTCGTTTATATCAATTCTCTTGCCGACCGTCATCATTACTGTCAGTTATTACCAACACGCTTGATTGATTGAAATGTCGGATGACGAGCACATTGTCACTGTTGCTCTTTTCACACATAACATTTAGCTATAGCCTACGTTTTAAGACAAGAACTAATGAGTTAATAGGAGAAACATTATAGCTTTATTCATTCAAGAAATCATATACATGGCTATATATGTTAGATGTAGTAACCACAGGGCTACCCCTTCCAAATGATACCCTAAAACTATTTGCCTCTCAAAAAGATCTTTACTTTTTTTCTTGGTTAATGTATTTTTCATACCGATAAACACTCGATTTTTAAAACGATTGCTCTTTTCAAAAGTTTTTCATAGATTTGCCGATTAACAAATGACTGACGACCAAATTTGCTTACTTTCAAAAGTGACGTGTATTAGTCGTATTTTCCTATCTGCTTCAAATACAATTTTGCAAACTTGCTCTTCATTTGTATGCCAAGTGCATACTGGCTTTACATCCTTGCCAATATACGTTATATCTAAAACATAAAACAAGCATTCAAGCTGGACATTTCTGTTGGAGCGTTAAAACATGACACCATAATTTGTACAGATTTTTATAAAAAAGCAACAGCCAAGATAATTGTGAAGATGTCGAGTCGTTTGCAATACCACCAAATCCATTTTCAATCGTATTCAAACAGAATCTGTGTTTGCCTATTAAGTGTTGATTCCGTACATAATTTTTACCAGTAAAGTATCTACAAAAGGGGAATAAAGGACGATGCTGTCTAAATGATATGACCAGAGCAAAAAATCCAAAAAAAATTCTTTGCAAAAGTCGATCTCCAAAAAAATCTATCTTTTTGGAAAGGTCGATCTCCGAAAATATCTTTGTGCTCGTTTCAATGCCAAAAAGGCAAAGCCATAGGTTTCCAAAATGTTCGTAAATCCTCCGCATCCATTCCCGTGAAAAAATTTTCGCAATACGCAAGTGTCTTTTACACAGATGCTATGTACGAATATAGTTAAAAATAGCTCAAGCTGCAAACCAAAACATTTTGATATATTTACTTTAATGTGGGCTCTTTTTATTTTTATTAAGTTGTATCTGTGGTAGCCTAGGTTGTTTTTTGCGGGAGAAGCTAAACTGCGATATTCAGTTTGTTGTGCACCTTGTTCAAAACGACTTGGCTATCCATTCAATCGTGCGTGCAAACGCTGATGATCTACTAGATTGTTGCTGATGCTTTTTCCCAACAAAATTCAAAAATTTCCTCAATTCACAACAAGTTTCCGACTGCTCTGCCTAACCACTGTCCTCACAGAAATGAGAAGAAATCTTGCTACGTGTCTTTCTAAATGGAACAAGAGGCTCTTTGCAATGTTTGTTTTTTTTGTTTGGTAGCCTATTAAGCTTGATGCAATCAACCAAACATGGAGTTTTAGTTTTAGTTGATGAAATGCTATTGAAACACTACTTTTGTATTAATTTTTAAGGGTGGGGTGACAAAAAGCTGGAAACCATCGCTCAAGGGTGGCGCGATACCAAAAAAGACAGCTGGTCTGGTCCACAGCGAGGCAAAACGCAGCTTAACTCTTAGTTTGTTATATTTTGGATCAGTCGCGGCTTGCCACTGCTCCATAATATAAAAAACTAAAAGTTAAGCTTCACTTGGCCTCAGTGAACATCAGGCTTTAGAGTAAGCATCAAATATGTAGTGAAAAAAATACGAGTTCAGCTCTCAGAGCGTTACTTACATGCGAAAGGGCCGAGGTTAACCGACGTTCTGTCCAGCTCTAAAAGATCTAAACTCTTTGCTTTTCTTGCATTCGATGAGCTAAGCAGTTTCTCGTCCTCATCGTTATGCAATCTTATTACTTTATGATGATGACGGCCACAACTTTAAATGTTGTAATAAGATTATCCTACGTTTTAAACGAACGGTGTGATTCTTCGATCGTGCTTTTTCCGGAAAAGCTGCTGTAAATTTAGTCAGTGGCTGGCAAGAGATTAAAGATCCATCATCAGCTTTGGTTAAAGAAACGTTGAATAGTTCATGCTGAAAAATAAGGACTTTGAGTAAATTAGCAACGTGGCTAGAGCGAAATAACTATGGTCAATGTAATGTGGTCGGATGGATAAGATGTCAATTTAATGTTGGCATATATCAAGTTACGCAATTACTGCACTATTTTTCTTTGGCAAAACTTCGCCATGATTTCCTCCGCTAGGCAAATTCTAACCAGCCCTGAATTTATTGGAAGATTTCGGCGCAATGTTGATACTTGGACGCTCGAAAAAAGATGCCAACAATAACCTTACACTTGGCGTCATTGTCCTACACAAGAAGTCGAATTAACTACATCAACATTAAAAACATGCAATGCCAGCTTGGTCTCCAAACATACTGTTCGGGTGCCAATTGATTATTCAAATCTGAACCTGATTGACTATTTTTGTGGGATAAAATTTTAGCATCAACCGAACCAGTGTTGAATAAGAAAACACCTACTTCTTAAAAATGGAACTTGAAATACAGACTACTTTTCCTTTGTATACCACGAACTGATGATCGAGCATTAAGGTTTCGTGAAAGGGTCAAATACTTCAGTAAAAAATTGTACTTACAAGACTGCATTTATCATCATTTTTCTGATATAAACTATTGGAGGCCATTAATTGACTTTGTGGCAGCAAGAAGAGAGAGATTGTGGTTAAACTATGAAAAAACGTTGGCATTTGTTCGAGAGCTTATTGAGGAAATTGTAATTATTGAGGGTAACAAAAAACGCAACTTCATGCTGTATCCGAGTGTCCGCAAATATTGGCCCTCGCAGATCACCTAAATCATTGAAGTCATCTTAACTTTATTTCCAAAAAATAACTGCCTTGGAGATTGAACAATAAACACTCCGATATTTTTCAAAAATTTATATAAGGATCAACATCTTTAGTCAAAGTAGCATATTCTGGTCTCTTCAAAGTTGTGACTTAATGAACAGATTCTTATGAGACCACTTAAAAGTACTGGGGGTCATACGCGTAACCAGTGCTCGGGCAAAAGAGACATCGCCTCCCAAATTTTTTGAAATCGATTAAGATGCAGATGGCTATCTTAAAGTAAATTGGAAACAATGCTCAAAAATACTTCATGCTTTTGGCTCCACTGAAATTTTTTCTGTCTTCGCTAATGCTGGGAATCTTACACGAGGCAGTTGATTACCAATAAAAAAAATAACAGGATACCAACAAACCATCCGGGAAATGTCTTCCTTCACTCCTGTGTAAAATATTTTTGGCTGTGTCGTAGTCTGGAGACCAAAGCATGGATGGAAGGCTGCAGTACCAACTTTGTACATGTTTATTGTCTTTGTTTTAAAAGCCACTACGCAAGCCAAAAAAACCTTCCTTGCAAACAGAATTATGAAATCATCTCGCTTCTTCGGAAGATGGTATTCTCCAGAATGCACCAAAGACTAAGGACTACATAATTGATAAGAGTTCTCCGTTAAATTGGCTGAGAAAGCCATACATGCAGTTCAATCGCAGACAATTACACATTTTTCACAAGGTATTTAGTAGTGGAACAAGTGTCGTCTTTGACCGATATGGTAACGGTAACATAAGGAATAACACCCATCAAAGCCAGAAGACATGTACTCTTAGAAAGATAAATTACACCACATCTTCGAAATATATAGGAAGAAAGGATAGCGTTTAGCCACATTATGGTAACAAGCGATCGTTTTTTAAAATAATAGGAGCTTGCCTATAAAAAAGAACAGTCAATACAGCCAGCAGAGTAGGATGCATGTGTAGACGTAGCAAAAACAGCAGGCGGATGATCAACACAGAGAATTACCGCGTTTATTGAAGATGATACAGATCTGATTCTGTTACTCTACAACGGCAATGTAGCATCCGAGAATTTGTAGCTCTGATCAGTCAAAGATAGGCGTACTATATACTACATCCGAGTATTAAAAAGTTTACTTGTGCATCAAATCTGCGTTGATTTATCAGAACCGTGATTTACATAAGTTCACGTTTTGAATTCAAGCTATTTACATAAGCTCACGATTCGGATTCAAGCGCCGATCGCAAATACTTACTAAATGCATGACATTCTTAAATTACATTTTCAAGCTGCGATGCACCTTTCAGAATTTTTGACTTTGGAAGTAACGATTATTATCGAAAAAATTCATCAAGGGAAACCTTGAATTGTAATCATTACAATGCTCACAAGCTTCGTGCATTTTCAAATCTACATCTCGTGCATCTGCAGTGTTGTCTTTTTAACACTTTTTAGCAGCACTTGCACTTTATGCACAAAAGTTAGAAAAATAAACGAGGAAAGACATTAATTTCTTGAAGTTATCGTGAGAGCGAGTTCAAGGTACTAAAGTCTTCTGTGATCCATCTTCAAACACAGGATTTTTGTACAAGATTTGTACACATTTCGAAAATATAGCACACTTAATGTGCAGTTAAACAGTAAAAAATCTGGTGATGGCACCATGATGCAATGCCGACTCCTCAGCTGACACCAGAGTTGTGTGTTAGTTGCAAGATAACTGCACAAAATACATATTTTATAGCCAAAATTTTCCATTTTTATTGGCTGTAAACCAGTACTTTTGGTTATGAATGCATAATGAGTCTTATGGTAATGCTTACAGTCACTTTACCTAATTTGTATTTAGTCCCTTTGTGATGTTCACATTTTGAAAATTTCAGAAAGTAAAGTATTCATTCTCAAAGCTTTTCGTCTGACACTTTTCAAGAGAATCCGTCAAAACTAGAGTGAAAATGTGAAGTGAGTCGCTTATATAGAGATACAATTGACGAAAAAGGAAAAAAGCTACATCGTGATTGGTAAAAGAAGTGACCATGGAAGGAGCGGAAACTAATGTGTGATTTTTAGACCATAAACGAATTCTTTTTGTTTGCATAAATTTGGTTTGGATGTTTTGATGTACGTGGCTTCAAGAGTGGAAAGATGAAAAGAAGTATGGCCACGGGCAAGAATAGAAAATTTGTTATCATTATATTCACGTGCGCATGTAGGGTTTTGTAAAAGATGTTGTCCAATAGCAGAAAAGAAATAGCAGGAAAAGGAAGTTTCAGCTTTAACGCTTCTGATTGGCTTGCAAGAGCGGGCCAATGTGCTTCGGAATACTCTACTTTCTACAATTTTCAAATTCTGTACCATAAATCAACTCTTCCAACATTTTGAAAAATGTTTAAGCCGTTTTTCTACTGACAAACTATGTATATTTTTGTAAAGAGAAAACACTTTCTTGTTATTTTTAAGGCTGGTAACCACAATTAATTTTACTATTACCTCATATCTCTCAAATAGCCTAAATTTAGTTAGTCAGAATTTGTAATGAAGCAGAAAGAAAGGAATGAAAACTATTACAGTAAGTTTAAAATCCAAATCTTCTAATTATCATTCAGATGATCTACTACTAGACCTATAACATATCAAGCCTTTTTACTGCTTAGTGGCGTATTATCTCTCTAGACTAATTCAAATACAATTAAAGGGACTTCTATCTATTGAAGATCCCAGTTACACAAAACAATCAATTATTGTTTCCGCAAATAAGACCTTATGCACGCCCGACGAGCCCTAGGATAAAACAGCTATTGAGGACATAAAAATTAATTGTTAATGGTAACTGTGATCTTCAATAGTTAGTTATTTCGCTCTGACGCTTTACTGAGACCAATCTCACCATTAAAGTGACTTCGATAAGCATAACTGTGCATAAGACTAAAAAATAGTCTTGTCAAGAAAAAAAGTTAAATGACAACATCCCAACGTCTTGTTCTCAAATAACCTTTGACCGTTTAAACGATGCCAAGTATTTTTTTAAATATTTAATAAGTACAACAGCTTGACATTTACCGTCGGAAGTATTATTTTTTGGCTTCCAAAATAAAAGATGTTGTAGCTTCCATACGGACGACCCGGAATATACGAACAACGCGCCACAAGATTTTCGTTTTCAAAGACATTAAACGGTCCCAAAAGCTTGACGTTTACGGGAGCTAAAAGTTAAAAATGCATTTGCTATTTAATTTAACCTTTATTTTCAAAAGACAATCGCATGTGTAGAATTATTGTTTTTTTTGTGTCCATAAAAAAATAACATCAGTTTTGTTTTTAGTTGTTTACGAGACATTAAAACAGAGGCTAAATTCGTTTAATCGTTCCTCGGTTGAGCCACCTCCACTTAAATTTGTTTGCTGGTGCTTTAATTTAGGTTAGAACGCCAAACATTCCAAGTCAGTAAAAACGAGATGTTTATTTTCAAATACAGCTTATGAAATTTCAAAAAGCTACGCGTAAAAGATTACACCGAAACAGCTAATTTACTACTCCAATAAATTTTGTGTAATGACTGACTGTTACTGACATTATTGAAGCTCTCAAAATCCGTGCAAAATCTTTTGCTTTCATTTAAATGTGTTTTTTACTGCCAAATTTTCTCTGTACTCATGAACTCATATATTTCCTCTGTTAATGCAAATATTTCCATGGAGCTTGTTAAGAGTAAAATCACTTCCACTTTTCCACGTCGCCTTTTTTATCGACCAGATATGTAGATGACACTTTTTGTATTATCAAAAAAGACACCGTGAAAGATTTTCACAAAAAACTTAAACATTTCGCAATTTAATTTTTTATGTGTATGAACTCATGCTCGGCTTGTGAATCTTTTGACAGACCGGGTAACCGCCTGTAGACTGCTTGACCCCACCTCCTGTCAGCAACATAATAACATAGGTATGTCTTTAAGTTCCGTACCTGAGCACACAACCAGTAAATTTGCCGTTTTTTCCATTCTTTCTTTTACGTGCTGATAGTAAACCAGGGAAGCTGTAAATATTTTTTTTAAAGTCTTCGTATGATGTGACACGAGAATTAAACCCAATTCTATCAGCTGCAAATGAGACGCTATAACTATAACACCACTACGCCGGTCATTTTGCTTTTTCTTACATTCGCTCTTGAACATGAACGAGACAAATCATTTGATTTCGTGCCTAATTCGAGACTATAAAAGTAACGAGACCCAACTGTTTATTCTCAAGCACAAAACTTACCCACAAAGCGCACAAAACTTCAAGAAGCTTCCTTCCACAAAACGTTTACGTCAATTTACATTCTGTTACCATTACTCGAAACACTAACCACATGCTAACACAAAAACTTGGTTGAGTAGAATCTACACAATGCCGCAAAGAATTTTATTGACATGTACAACATAAACAAGATTAAAGCACTTTTTGCTCAATAAATTTACATAAAATTGTTCTCAAACTTTGTACAGGAACCTGTCACTTTAAAAATTGCAACCTTTGCATCGATTACCATCTTGCTTTTTGATGATCAAATTTCAGATAAGATTTAAAGCATTCTCAATGAAATTGGAGCAAAAGTATTCATAAATTTCCAGCAAAATATTCTCAAATTCCTTACATAACTTTGCCAATGACGTTACCATTAGTACTTCACTCTTAAGTAGAAGCGGCGACGTCATTGGTGAATGCACATGGGATTTGTTTAAAGTACAAGCTGGCTCTTACAGTTAAGTGTCAGAGACCAAGGAGTTAAGAACATTAATTGGGGCGGCTGTGCAGACTTCACCCAGCCAGCAGCTGTGACCGCAACTATGCCTTGGCAACAATGACAGCAATAATTGTGACAACAATAGTCTTGGCTTTTCCGCACAGCTAATCGCCGTTCTCGAGCCAAGTGAATATAAAATAAAGATAGATTCAGAAACATCATGAAAGGGATAAACATAGCCCTTTATTTCCATCATCTCTATTTTCTCTATTTCGTTGAACGAATAGCCTACACTAGCCCTTTTACCGCAACAATACCCGATTCAGTTTTGGCTCAGCACCAGGTTTATTTGCATAAAACATTAGTTTAAACTGATAAACCACGTTAGTTGTAAGATCGTGCTAAATTACGTGCTCTATGATACAATGTGCTTTGGTACAAATGTTACGTGCTTTGGTTCAAATGTTTTGACTTTTTTAACCAAAAGGGATTAAAAACACCAAGAACTCAGTTGCAGATGACAAAAATTGCCAAATAGAGCAGCAGACACCAGCAAAACCAACTACCTTGAAATCAAATTGAGATATATATATTTACTAGGAAACCAAAGCCGTTATTATTAACACAGTCTGAGAACTACTCTTTTGCGGTATCTTTGGACAAAATTTCAAGCAATATAAAAAAAAAATTACCTATTAAAATTTTCAAATTACTTACGGGTCTCAAAAAAACTTTGTATGATGAATAAAAAAATAGATTTGGTTTGTGAAAAATATATGTTGCTAAATACTGGTTCCTATTTGAAACCTTAGGAAATTTACTTTCCAGCAATATATAACTTTAAATAATTTAGGTTTAGCGGTATGTGATATTCACTGATCAAAGATCGGTGCTTTGTGTCATAACAGTTCAAAATTCCCCCAAAACTTTTGACTTACCTTTACTAAATTAAAATTTTTACAAAAACTACGCCCTTTGAAACTACAAAATACACTGCAAAAATTTTATCGCTAAAGTCGTTGTTTTGTGTAAAGTTTCCAAGGAGATAAAACCTAAAATACAATTTTATAAGCCAACAGAAGTTGGGCTTTTCTAAATCAAAATTTGCTGTATCCCCCTTGTTTCACTACAAATGGGAAGGGTGTGAACAAGCTTCTGCTTTATTTTTAGTGACAAAATATTGCATTTAAAATTGATATTTTCTTAATCTTGAAGAAATATTTTAAAAAAACACGATGTTACATGGTTTGGGCTAACCTCTGGCAGATAATGACTGATCATATTTTAGGTTTAAAACTGACTAAACAAAATTTAAAACCGGTCAACAAAAAGCTTATGGACCTCAGAAAGTTACAAATTGTAGAAAAACTAAGCTGCTGAGTAAGTTTTTCCTGATATATTTTGAAAGCTTATTTTTTAGCATCATTTAGCGACCATTTCTAAAAAAACTGGTAGAAAAATAAAATCTGTAGCGATCTTTGAGATAAGGTAGCAATTACCATAAGATTGGCACATTTAAACAAAATTTTTTTTATTATATTTGAAATCCTCAACAGAGATTTCAACAATATATAATAATCGATGTGGAAGTAAACAGTAATAATTTACAAACAAATTTCGCCAAATTCGCAAAAACATTAACTGCCAGGTGTTCGCACTTTTGCGAAATTGGGATCAAAAGGCGATCTGTCGCAATCAAAGTCGAACAGGAATGGAGAGCGGCTCCCTAACAGCGATCGTTTTTCACGACTTGGTCCTCTCTTTCATTATGGCATTTGCGACTTCAAGTATCTGGCTGCGCCCTAGGCCCATGTGCTCTGTTTGTGGCTATGCATAATTAGCGACATATCCTATGTCACGCCAATGGTTCTTTTACTTAAAAGGTTAATAGGAAGGATATTTCTTATGAATGTATTGTATATAGTAAAACGTTAATTATTGCCTGTGAATGTCCATTCATAAGATTCAGTCTAATGAATAAAATTATCCATAAAATTCCCCTAAGCTATCAAGCCTCGCAAACCTAATCAGCGCGACGTAATTTGTTTTTTTATTTCATGTATAATTTTATTTGAATAAGAAATTATGTATTTAATAACTTATGCGTATTGAGTTAATTGGCCTGTTCCGGGTTAACAAGAATCTCGGATCAAAAGAATTGTTTGGACGGATCCGGATCTGGCGGAGAATATACGAGCTGCGGTCGAGTTAAATTTAGGACTTGTGTGGGTATTCCGGAAATTTGAAATGTCTCTTATGTCTCTTCTTCCACTTGCTTCTTCCAAGTCTTCTTCGGTCGTCCTCGCTTTCTCTTGCCACTCACTTCAAGATTCAGAGCAACCCTCAAAACACTATCGACATTCCTCCTCAGCACATGTTCATACCATCTAACTCCATTCGCTGTTGCTAAACGGTCTATAGTTTCCTTTAACCCCAACATATCCATCTGTTCTTCAGTCGTCTTCCTGTCTACCACTTTCTGACCCAAAATTGCTTTTTCATTTTCTTGTAGATACCATGTCTCACTTCCATACAATATTGCTGATCTTACACAACAACGATAGACTTTACCTTTCATCTTCAGAGGAAACCTATTTCCAAGCAACAACTCTCCACATTCCCTGAATCTTACCCAACCGATTCTTACTCTTGCTGTAACTGCCGCTTCACAACCACCACTAGCATTTAGTCTGTCTCCCAAATAACAAAATCCATTCACTGTCTCCACTTCATCATCGCACAACTTCTCGATCGAATCTATCGTCCCTTCCATTATTCCTTTACATTTCGAGCAAACAAAATGCATTGCCAACCTAGCGGTAGCTCTCTTTATTTTTGCACATTTGCAATGAACCCAGCTTCCACATTTTGTGCACAACACTAAATTGGCCATGACTCTCTTCCCACAAACTCCACATGGATCTATAGACTTGAAGGAAAGATTTTGGAATTGGAAAGATGCACTGGAAAGTAAAGGTTTAAAGGTCAACACCAGAAAAACAAAATTGATGGTAAGCGGGTCAGAAGGCGAACTATACAAAAGCAAGATAGATCCATGTGGAGTTTGTGGGAAGAGAGTCATGGCCAATTTAGTGTTGTGCACAAAATGTGGAAGCTGGGTTCATTGCAAATGTGCAAAAATAAAGAGAGCTATCGCTAGGTTGGCAATGCATTTTGTTTGCTCGAAATGTAAAGGAATAATGGAAGGGACGATAGATTCGATCGAGAAGTTGTGCGATGAAGTGGAGACAGTGAATGGATTTTGTTATTTGGGAGACAGACTAAATGCTAGTGGTGGTTGTGAAGCGGCATTTACAGCAAGAGTAAGAATCGGTTGGGTAAGATTCAGGGAATGTGGAGAGTTGTTGCTTGGAAATAGGTTTCCTCTGAAGATGAAAGGTAAAGTCTAATCCGAGTGATTTTCTCCGATTATCTAAGCAATAACCTTTTTTATAGATCCCCCCTTTCAGATAAGTTAAGCTATGTCGCTTAATGTAATTGTCGCGTTTCGATAGAAATTTTTTTGATTTTGTTTCAACTTTAATTTACTTCTTAAAATTGACGTGACTTGTAATATTGCTCGAATAATTAAGTCTGGTTTTAACTTAATAGCTAAGAAAAGATTGGCTTCCAGTAAGATACTTTAACCCACGCACTTCGCGATCACGAACAGAATATATTCACAAACCACTTTAAAACTTCGAATTCCTTCGCTTGTCCAACACAGAAACTAAAGCACTTTAATATATAAATATCAGAGACTAACCAACACTAAAACCACCAAAATAATGGCTTGATTCCTGCCACAACAATCACAACAGAACACCGCCTTTTTACTACACTCTACTCTGCACTCTCTAAATGCCACCCTAAACCGTAAAAATTTCGCCGCCGTATATATACTGAAACGAGTCTTCCAGAAAATGCTAGAATATCAAGTGATACAGAAAAAAATACACCGTTAACCCTTTACGGACCAAATTATTTTTTTTAAACTAAAAAATTTTTTTGGTGAGTTTTGTGTTTGTAGCTTGACTTGAATCATAATTACGATTTAAATTAAAAAAATTTTTGTTTTCTGATTTTTTTTAATGGACGAATTCGTCCTTTAAGAAAGAAGAAGCCACTTTTGATTGCACGTATTTTAATGACCACAAGCAAACTAACAAAGTCATGCGAGAGAATCAAAAGAAAACTAAACAAAACATTACAAAAGCAATTACAAGCAAAAACTATCACAAATGATGTTACAAGTTAAGTGTTTAGTGTTCAGAAAAACATAATATGCAGGTATCAGCCATTGGAAATGATTGAGAATTATATAAAAATTTTTGATTTATTTGGTATGAAAGTTTTTGAAACAATTCTTAGTGCTATTCAAGCATAAGCTTATGTTACATTTTGAACAATATACATTGGTTTTTCCACTGCATCCTGGATTTTTTACACATTTTTCTGCTATCTTTAATATCTGGCCAGTGACCAACATTATCAAACCGTATTGCCTGATCTGGAAGAGTTTGACATGGTCTTCTTCTTTTAGATGAGGCATCTTTTATTAGCGTAGAGGGTTTCCCTCTCTTTGTTCCCGCAAAAGCTTTGTTTTCTTTCATTAAACAATTTGCCACTTTTAATTTAAGCGGAGCTAAAGCAAGAATTTCAGATTTAGGCAATTTTAAACTGATTGGATCACGTTTGTATAAAAGCCAACTGTTTACGATGATCATATCAATCATGTGGAAAATTAACCGAAAGTAGTACTTCTTTGTCCTGATGTTAGTTCGGTAAAGTTCAATCAAACAGTCAGCCGAATCAACACCTTCCACAGATTTATTGTAAAGTTTAATGATGTTGGGGCATTCAACATCAATTTTTTTGTTGCTGTTTATAATCAAATCGTGATATTGTAGTAAGAGGTCTTGATATAGCCAATGTCGAAACGATATTTACAATTTTGTTGTCACACCATTTTACATATGTAACTTCAATTGGGTCTCAAGTTGATCTTATTTCTTCATAAGCACCTCTTCCTTTTTTCATTAGATCTTTGTCATGGGCTTTTCCTTTTTTATTACCGGTATGCGATTCACACGAACTGTTTCACAGTACCATATTCCACTTGTATCTAAGTAACGCATCAGTGGAATGGAGGTAAACCAATTGTCAAAATAAAGGTGATTATGATTATTTGGAATGGATTGTGCCAAATGAAGTACAGAGTTTGCGCTTGCTTTGAGATCTGGAATATTTTTATCATTTACTGGTTCTATCTTTTCCGTATACGGAAGGAAGTCATATGTTATGCCTTTGCTGTCAGCCAAAACAAAAAATTTATATCCCCATTTATGAGGCTTATTTGGCATATATTGTTTTATTCCACTGTGCCCTTTAAATGGAACAATATGTTCATCAACACACAAGCTCTGCGTCATTGAAATTTTTCTCGCAGATAATATACCGTTGGTCGAATTTTAAAAAGTTTATCTGGTGTATTTAAATCCAAAGTTGTGTTGTCTAACATATAAAAATTTAGATTTAATCTCCTCCCACCTGTTTCTACTCATAACATCAGCTACAACCTCTCGATAAGATCCAAGCTGTTTTGATCAATGTATTCGGAGTATTTGGCAGTTTGCTAATCAAAAATAAATAGAAATTCCTAACCATTGTTCCATTTCTTTCACATTAACACTAAGTAGTTTGTTTGGATTGATCTGGGCCGAATATAGATTGCTTTGGCAAATAAGTGCATCCAAAAACACATTAGTAAAAAAAGATCTAAAATAATCTATTGGCTCCTTCAAGACATCTGCAATTTCATGTTCAGGACCAAGATATTCATATTCATGAGTGTGATCAAAAGAATTCCCTTGTCGCCGTGAAACCCGAGAAGAAGGAACACTCTCATCTTCAGAAGATTCATCATCATCGGCAACTGAATCATCTGATTGTAATGATGTTGACCTCTCATTAGATGAATCTATTTGAATAGCATCTGCAAATGCATTCCTTATATATTTTATTCACCCGATTATTCATTATTGTGGCAGAAAACAGCAAGCTACACAATACAAAATCAATTCAAAAACAAATCAACTAGAAGCTTAGCAATGGCACTTGCAATGTTTTGCTGCAGAACTTGATCATTAGTTTTTGCTTTTTGTATCAAATTTACAGCCACAGTAGTGTAGAGGCTTCAGACTTTGGAACTAAAGATATGAATTTTAAAAAATATGAAATCATCATTGTTATTCCTGAGGAAAGGCATCAAGTAGACAAACTGCTAAGTTGCTCCAGCAAAAACTGTGGTTTAAAATTGACTACGTAATGGTAAAAATATACTGAATCAGAAGGGCTGACTCTGCAACATTGAAAAACACAAAAATATACTCTTTTTTTAATTTTGAGCACCGTATTATTAGTCTTGTCATTATTATGTAGTACCGGTACATTATTAGAAAAACAACAATCACAATCAATAGCGTCACGTTCAGGGATAAAATTAGGATCCAGAAAAGAATCATCCTCTGAATCAGAGTCGACATCACCATAAACAGAACTTAGAGAAATATCACATTTTTGTATATTTTGGGCTGGGTTTCGAATCTTTTTTTATAAAAAGTAAATGCACTTAGACCTGTTTAAAAATAAATTAGCTTAAGATTATGATTAAATGTGTAAGTTTCCTGGTTGTAACCTAACCACCTAAGCTTTAATTAAATTTTATATAAGAGATATTTTGCTTGTTGCGAAATGGCCAACATCTAAGCAAGTGAAATTTAACCACTAGCAGCAGCCTATGTCAAAATATACCTAACTGAAATCTTTGACCAAAACAACTATCTAAAATACTTTCTCTATACAAATAGGCCTATACTGGGTGGTTCAAAAGTAGGTGGACAGTAGTCAAAATTGGCTTATACCTAAATTAGGTGAATATTAGTAAAAAAAAGATTATTTGTTGGTTATAAATAATAATATACATACTATACATGTATACTATACTATACTATACAACACAACAAATAATCTTTTTTTACTAATATTCACCTAATTTAGGTATAAGCCAATTTTGACTAATGTCCACCTACTTTTGGACTACCCTGTATATCAACGCATTCCATTAAAGGTTACTAAACACTAAACAATCTTTACAAAAAATAAAGTCGATACAGAATTGAGTGGTAGTATGTTCCATTACAAACAAAAGTTCAAATTGCATATATTAATTTTTTAATAATTAAAATTGGAAAACAGTAATCAAACCCTAGCAGGATAGTCTATCCAAGCGACTTTACTCCATATCAGTAAATGTTGAAAAAGGGTCTGCTATTAACAAACAGTAATAAAGTCAGCTTAGACATTTATTTGCCATAAGAAAAATTAATTTCGCTAACGCATCCTCAGTTTCTGCAAAAAGTAATAAAAATCGCACAAAAAAATTTAAATATTTTTAAACAAACTAATGGTAAACCAGAGAAAAGGCTGTACTAAGATAATAAAATCTTCAAAACTTAACAGCAGCTTTATTACATAAAGCAGCTTTATTACATCATTACCACACTTTCCATCGATTCAAATTACAGTCAAAACCAGATATTACCGATTGTTTTTTTGTTACGTTTGTAGATCAACCGCCCAAACATTTTTTATCTATTTAC
This sequence comes from Trididemnum clinides, assembly GCA_963675345.1. Lineage (NCBI taxonomy): Eukaryota > Metazoa > Chordata > Ascidiacea > Aplousobranchia > Didemnidae > Trididemnum > Trididemnum clinides. Next base: position 19,630,796 of record OY776284.1, on the reverse strand, counting down.
GAAAACATATGGCTAGACAAATTAAATGCTACTATTAACATAAACAAAATGCTCTTGCCCTCAATTAAGTGACTTTGTAACTATTTTTTGTTTTTGAAATACTGTTTTAGTTTTATTTCCTGTTACATCTCAGTGTGTTATCTATCACTTACGTCACTGCTTCTATAGGTTATGACCCTTCACTCATTATTATGATATACTGCGCTTTGTTTATTTAGTAATTAGACATCTCTTTCATCTCACATCTATTTCTATATAACTTAACCTATCATATTAGTTTGAATGTATTTTGAAAGGAGTCGGAGCTAGTTTTATGGCCTGTAGTTTTGATAGCTGTTTATTGTTATTGTAGACCCTGTGCAGATAAATATTTTTGCTTTTTGTTAAATTTTGAAGATTTTATTATCTTAGTACAGCCTTTTCTCTGGTTTACCATTAGTTTGTTTAAAAATATTTAAATTTTTTTGTGCGATTTTTATTATTTTTTTGCAGAAACTGAGGATGCGTTAGCGAAATTAATTTTTCTTATGGCAAATAAATGTCTAAGCTGACTTTATTACTGTTTGTTAATAGCAGACCCTTTTTCAACATTTAATTTTTTAAGTGTTCTCTTGCGAGATCGGACGAAAACGTCCATCAATTTTTTCTTATGATAACTTTTCACATAGGCAAAATATTTTGAGTTTTAAAACATTCAAGGATTTTTACATATTACCTTTATCAGTGTAAATTATTTCATATCTATAACTTGCCGAGTGTATTGTCCACAGCTTTGTAAATGAGACAGAAATGCCTAATATTATTCGACCATGAAGCTGCTTGCTAAACTTCTCAACAGATTACCTAAAAATGGCGGGAAAAAACAACAGTATGGTTTTCTTGTAAAAGAAAAAGATTAGTGAAATGTGGTAATCGTCCTTTTGGGAATTCGAGGCTCGAAAATAGTTTTATAGCAAATTCAAAATTAGCGGACGAATTCGTCCGCTTGGCCGGTGCAGGGTTAATAAATTACGTAATCGGCAATAAAAAATATCTTCGGGAATAACCAAGATTCATTGGAATACTCTGGAACTTAGTCACGTAGTCCAGTGGTCTCCACACTTTTCAAGAAGCGACCCCAATTTTTAAAAAATCAAGTATGCTAGTATTCGCGACCCCAAAGTATGTACAGACAGTTTGCATAAAAATATTTCCAACAACAATAAAAACATGTTCCAGCAATTTCACATTAGCACTAATATAAAAAATGCGCCTGCTTAGTTTCCACAAGTTTTAAAATTGTGGCGTAATTTTGCTTAAACTTAAACACAAGTCGTGTTTCACATTTACTCTATTTCGGTGTTTAGTTCTTTACACACTTATTGCATTAAATGCTGCTTCGCAGAGCCAGGTAGTCGCAAACGGAACCAGTTGTTGAATCACATATACCGATCCCGTCGGATAAGTTGAATGCATTGAAACCCAAAAGAAAACATTCGCTGATTCTTTTGAGTGTTTTTCTTTAAACGAATTGAAAGAAATTCGGTTCGCAGGTTCAGTCGTCATATCCGTAAATTCTTACGCAAGACGGAGAGGTAGTTCTGGCAAATTAGTAACGGCAAAAGGATCGATTATCTAGTTTCATTTATTGGCTGGTGCTTGAATATCACCATAATAATGCTCCATTGTTTTATTCAGCTTCTCTAGGTGTCCGATTATGGTGTCTTTTACATTCATTCTTTTTCCGGCAATATATTTTTCTAATTCAGGAAACATGCTGAATTCATCTCGATCTACATAAGTTGGCCACAGGATAAGTTTTTCATAGCAAACGGTAATTTTGGCAGCGTGGTCAATAACAATAAACCTAGTGCCCTGCACATATTGATTCAGAGAATTTATTGAGTTATATGCGTCAATAACCTTTGCGATAAACTTTTCCTGGCTAAACTTTTCAGCCATGAAAACATGATTCTGTTTGTTCAAGAAAGAAACTATTTCTTCACGCAGTTTATAAACTCGTTTGAAAACTTGGCCACGTGACAACTAACGCACTTCTGTGTGCGACAACAATTCTATGTAATCAGCACCCATCTCATTGCACAAAGATGAAAAAATGTTGGTTAAGTGTCCTTGCTTTTATATAGTTGACATATTTTAAAACACAATTGAATGTATCATGCAGATCCCCAGATAAACTTTTTGCTACAAGTGCTTGTCTATGGAGAAGACAATGCGTCCAGTGTACATTTGATGTTTTAACTTGGACTCGTTTTATTGCTCCAGAATTTATGCCCGTACATGCTGCTTCACCGTCGGTACAAATTACGGCACATTTATCCCAACATAAGGAATTATCGTTAAAGAATCCATCAAAAATTTTAAAGATGTCATCACCTCTATATAGTGTGCTGCCTATGCAAAACGGAAACTCTACTAATACTTTTCCATTGCTGATATATCGAATAAAGGGAGATAGCTGTAATAGGCCTGCAATATCTGTGGATTCATCCAGTTCTTCGTCGTTTGAGCTATTTGTTGTGAGCATTATGCAGGAAGATGTATATACACTGCGTTAGCGTTCACGCTAGGTTTGCAAGTCTTCAGTTAGACTGGGGCCACCACGACGGATAGACTGCTTGGCCTCACCATCTGTCTGCCACATTAAGATGGAGGCATCCCGTTAAGTGTCTTCCCCAAGGAATCAATCAACAAACTTGCCGGCTTGTTTCTACACTATTCCTATTTTGCTGAGCGCCAAGCAGGGAAGCTGTGAATACCATTTTTTGAAGTCTTTTGGTATGACTCGACTTGGCAAATGAACCCCAAGTCTAACGATTACGAAGCGGACGCTTTAACCACTATGATATCCAGTTGAAAGGCATACAATAGAAAAGTGTTCACATGATTAACAATCTGTTTATGAACGTCATGGGACATGTCTAAATCCTTTGTTTTGCTGTAGTGGCAGATAGTGAGACTGAATCTCATTTTTTACTTTCCCTTTATTCAATCATTATTTTTATCACGTTCTTCACCACTGGCATTAATAACTTTTCGCCAATGAAATGAGATTTCTTTTGCTTCCCAATTTGATAGGATGCGATATGCAAAAAATAGACTGCAGATTGCAATATACGATCAAAAAACTCGACTGGTTTATCGATGCAGCCTGGATGATTTGTAATTAAATGACGGTGTAGTTTATGTTTCTTCATTGATTCTTTTAAAAGAATTTTCAAACAAATAACGCATTTCGGCTTGCCATTTACTTTGAAAAGCCAAGCTTTAAAAATGATTCATCATATGATCTTTTCCTTTTGTTTTTAAAAGTCCATTTTATTTAGTTTAGTCACCGTCAACAACAAAAATTTAGTATAAACCTGTAATAATTAGATTTTGCAGTAAGTTAAAAGAGTAAAAATATTGCTGAGCAGTCTTATCAACATTTTATACATAAACTGAGACATCACTACAGGTTCTTTTACAATCTTTCTACACTACTACTCTTTTGTTTCAGGCTCATTAAGATGTATTTTTATTTCGTTTTCTTTTTACTCAAATAAAAGCATGTGCCTTGCTTTTGAAATGCTGTCAAATGTCCGTGTAGGTTTGAAAATTTTTTTGCTAAGCAGCGATTTGATTGTACCTCGCGATTGTGTGAGCCTGGTATTTTGACAGTTGACATGACTTTGTCTAGTTACTTTCATGCTTTACCTGTTTGCATAGTGTAGAGATTTTGTGGTTTTAGTTTTGGTTTTGGTTTTTCAAAACCAATATGTAGCGTAGACAAAAATTAAGGGTCTGACAATTAAGAAAGCAGCAAGAAACTGTGGGCATATGTCGACCCAAGAAAAATTTAAGGCGGCCCCACCTGGGGTAGGTTAGTAGGTTTATACCATTGAGCGAAATCGATTTTATTGAGAGACATTTTTTTTGGATAATAGTTTCATAGGCAAAAATTAAGCAAATAACGGGAAATTTGTACAATTATCCGTCCTTGATCTATTTTAAATATCCTTTAAATTCTGTTAGTTTTTAATATTCATTTTTCTTGTACAGTTCCAAATTATCATAATAAATATTTGACGTCATTATTTCTGTTTATTTGTTTAAATTAAAAGTGACAAATCGCGCTTAGCACCACTGATGTGCTTGAAAAAGTGGAAAGAGTTAATTGACCATGATCATGACCCAGATGACCATGATCATGATTATGACCCAAAGTTTGGAGAACAGTGACGTAGTCAACCATTGTGACGTAAGAAGAGGCGTGCGAGTTACAAATTTGAACACGAAAAAAACGTCTTTTTCGAAAACAGTCGAGATATAAAACCCAGTTTGGGCTTACAAACTATTCAGATCTACAAATCACGGCAAAACAAAGCAACAGATTACAACAACTATACTTATGTAAAAGTTATTCTTTCAAGGCAATTGTCCTTATTCGTGACAGTAATAAACAACAAAATGCTTTCCTGTTAACGTAACCTCAACACAATAATACGACTTTAATTCAAATTATATTAAGGAAGTTTCTTACAATAAGCTTGAAAAATGTAACTACTTACCCTTATAGCATTCTAACGAGAGCGCGTAATCGAACCTGGCATCTTTGCCACATTGTATCATTGATGAAGTTACGGGTGTTACATTTTTATACATCAGTGTTGCGTTGTCTAAGCACTTTACCTCTGCTGTCTTCCCATACAAGGCGCGCGGTTCAATGTACATTTTGGCCGACGTGCTAAAAGGCCGGTGCAGATTGCAATCTGTAATTCATTAAAGCAAAATAAGCCAAGGATAAATTTTGAATTTCATGAGGGCATCTGCAGCCAAAAATATTTTGTTGTATGAATTTATTAAGCAAATTCTACGGTACAAAATTGACTCGTCATATAATAATGGATTGCTTTAATCTTCCACGTGCATATTTTTGAAACAAAGTGTTTTGTCATTGGGCTTGGGAGAGATCAACATGAGAATCTTTTTCACATGTTTTAGAGATCAACTGTACAAAGGAGATTGTGTTGGTCACGCACACCCTTTTTACTAAATAATTCTTAAAGAAATTCGATCAAGGTCAACTATTCCAAAGCAATTGTTTGTACCCGTTTTGGGCGTGCAAGTTTTTCTAATTTCTCAAAGTTTGACGGCCATGTTTTGGATACTAATTATCCAAAAGTAGATTTTTACCCTCTTTGGTCTACAATCCATTCAGCATAAGTTTCGGAAATATTTCAGAGAAATCCGACCGGACAATCTTCAAAACTCCAACCTCTCCCCCAAAAAATAAAATTTAAACACTACTGGATCGTCTCATGCAAATAAACTAAATATATATTCATTTTTTTACTAAAAATCTGAGGGACCACAGACTACTCTATGCATCTACACTTATGCTACACCCTACAGTTGATCTAAAAACAAACCGCAAGTGTCTGTTTAATCGGCCCTTATGAGCTAATTTTTTGATCATTACTTAAACTTAAAGATCATACTTAAATGTTGCTCGTTTTTGGAAAAATTCCGGTGACGTTTGAAAAAAAGTTTTAACTGAATCAGTTACTTGCGCCTCCTTCGGGGTAAACTAATCTCTCTTTCTAAGCAATATCTAAATTGCCTACAAACAGCATTCAAATCGTTGGTAGTAATCTTCCCATGCGTTATATGATGCATTTAAATGTTTCCCTAATTCAAATCGGCAAAAATATTTTTTCCTTACAAGTACCATAACTGCGCTACTCTTTAATTACCAGTTGCAACCTCTAAACAGAGAGATGATTTCATCACAGTCACTTTTTAAAAGACTGCACTAACCTCTTCCAAGACCTAAAAAACTTTATAGCCACCTTGCCTATGAATACCTGACCTCACTCCCAACAAGGCTTATTTTATGTGTGTAGGCTAGTAGCTGGCTGCTTTCTATCCGCAATCCCTATTTCTCAGCCAATTGCTAATGCTCTGTTCTGGGAGCGCCGTAACTAGACAACAAGCAATGGTTGGGCAAATGACATTTTAGGGGAGGAGCAAAGTTTTAGCATGCATTATTTGATATTTTTGAGTCCATGGCAAATCACTGGTTAAGTCTGTGAGAAAGTCTTACTGTAAGGCGGAAGGAGATCACTAAATTTGTCACTGAAATATAATCGAGTATGCAGTAATGCTTAATTTTCTTCCCTCAAATGGTTGAAAACTCATCAAAAATACTTGAACTTGTGATAAAATAGCCATTATACCTCTGTTATTCAGTAGTTTATTGCAGTCTAGCATTGAAGCAGTAAAAACCTAATGTTTAGCAGTAAAATGGTCAGCAAAAAAATACCGGTGATTACTACTGTACAAAACAAACTAGATAAAAGAAACGTGTAATGAAGAATTCAGCAGATAACAAGCAGTGCCGTTGTTCAGTTGATAGAGAGTCGGTCTGTAACCGTAAGGTTGCTTTCAATTATTGATAGTTTCAGTGCTGGCGAAGGGTCTTAGGCTCATTAAAGTCGTTGTGCTTTATTTTCACATTAATGTAAGCAGGTTCAAGATGGAAAAGCAAAACGAGCAAAAATAATAACAATCATCAAAATCACTGGTATCAGGTTATCATCACTGGTATCGACATTCGACCATGAAAATAGCATGCATACATACGAAAAGCAAAACAATTGGGGAGCCACAACGTCCGTTCTCCTCGTCGGCTACGTCTTTGGTGGTAGCCTAGTATCACTAAAAACTAGCAAAATGAGTCAAAGAAATTATTCTGTGACTGAGTTAGTTGTGTAGACATGCTCAGCGTTATTAATTTTCATCAACGAAAGAAGAAATGAACAAGATGCAGGCATAAATCCTTACCAGCTCATTTCTAAAAAAGTTGTAAACCTCTTTGTCAAATTTGAGCAAACTTTCTCAACAGTAAGTTCATAATCCAACATTTTTGTTCGTTTATGCTCAAAAGCTAAGAGGGATAGTTTTCCTTTTTGGTTTGAACTCATGCTTTGGCGCGACGGCGCGTCGATACGGCAAAGCGTAAAAAATGTAGAGCATAGAGATTTGAAGCATGTCGACGTAGCAACTGAGGCATCCATATGGTAAGTTTCAGGAAAAGGTTGTCTGAAAATATAACGAATTGCTAGTCCTGTGCTGGGGTATTTCTTCTGCAAGGTTTATAACTTTCGCAACACAGTTGAATTAGCTACAGAAAACTCTTCAACCGAAGATAGATGAAATGATCATATTTTGTAGGTAAGTTACTTTGTCTTCAGGAAAAAAGTAGTCTGAGGTAGGGTTTAGAGCCGAAACCGTTTTATACAATGGCTTCACTGAAAATCGTCGATCCAGCTCAAGAGCTGCAATGTAAATTGCTTCAAAATATGTGGATCAAAATTGGTTTCTTTCACTTCTACGACATCTTGTTGAATCAGTAACTTTGCTATCATTCATAAGTATACTTTGGCATCCGATTAGTTTGTTGGATGGCTTAGGCCGATCGATTGCTGAGCTTTACGACGCCGAAGATAATCCTAAGACTAATTTTAATATTAGGGGGAAGTGGAAAAAACAAATCTTTGAATTTTATTTCACATAGAGATATCACTAATTCCAATTTCAAAACTGGTTTTAGATAGTACCCTCCAAAACATTTCTGCCACCTCTGGTAGGTAAAGTTTGCAAGGGACTAATGCTAAATTCCTGTTTGGTTGAATTTCAAAAACTATCCATACTAAATAGTTGGTATTTGGTGTAAAGTCACAACCATCGTGTTCCTATTGCATTTAGGTAAATTTTTTAATATGTGGAACATTAAAAAAGCTATTCAAAAAAGCTGATTTGTCGTAAATTTTGTCAGTTTGAAATAATACAAAATAAAGAAATCGCAAGTTTTCAATAGCCTGCTAAAATTAGAGGCATTCGAGTAAATTTTATCTGCACTGTGGTGAAACGCAAAATGCTACCCCATTTTCGATTAAGCAAGTCATAAATGTCTAATTATAGATGTTTTTTTGAGCTAACTTATTAATAGTGTCTATTTTCCGTCCAAAAAAAGAATAAAACTCCGTTTTTGAGATCAACTTTTCCAAATTGAACTGCCCTGTGTGCACAAGACGGCTCATACTATGCCACTGGCTGAACTAATATCGCGACAGTTGTTGTCTCCAAAAACTCAAGTAATTAAAAATTTAGGAGGTCTGAAAATCTGCTGCTGTTAAATATGCGTGTTTGGCTGTTTTATATATTTATAAATTTTTCGTCTATAACGATGGCCTTGCACCTACTGAAACAAGATTTTGCGCTACAGCAGCAACCTGAGATAACGTGAGATACATGATTTGTAATCAAGGGTGAAGGCAGTAGGTAAGCGCCACTGCTCGAAAACAAACTAATCTACAGTTTTTAATTTTCAGTGTTTTGTGTGAGGTTGTAGAGACCAATCGATATCCCTATGTAAACAACAAAGAAAATGATGGCGGTAGTCTCTTGAACTAGCTTTACAGCAGGCATTTCGAAAATCTTTTTCCTTAACCCAAAAATTGAAGGAGGAAGAATAGCCAAAACACTTTACCAAACATTCGACAACTTTCTTGCTCCTGCGTTTTTTTATCCTGTTCTCAATACGAAACACGTCATCGTCTTCATAAAGTTTCTGTCGTTCTTCTTTATAAAACGTGCCTGTTAAAATATCGTTGATCAAATCTTAAATTTTGTAATAGAGGGTTTTTCCTCTAAACACTTGAGCTACTTGAAAGACCTTATCTGTGCAGCCAGGTAGATAGCCTTTACAAAACCTCACTCTGCTCATAGACAGACGAACTTTATCAATTAGTTTTAGTTTGGGTTTTTTCAACTTTGGTTGTGAATATAAAGTGTGCTAAACGTCTTCTTGATTTTCGAGTGTGTTAAAGCTTGGAGCACGCTTTATCGGGGTGTGATAGCTGTTGTTGTAGGCGGTAATAAGAAGTGGCAAAACGACTAAATACCGTCTGGTGTTGGTGTAAGAAAAGAATCTCCAAAGCCTTTCCTTTAAGGTGCGAATAAATCTTTCAGCTATTGTTACTTTTGTATCGAAATTATGGTTGTGAAAGTGTTTATTGTTTTGCAGTTTCAACCAGGTTTGAAATGATCGATTGAAAAACTCACTTTCCAAGTCAGTTTGCAGTTTTTGAAAACGGCCGATTTTGGTATTAGATCTTCAAATACTCTTATCATGTCTGAGATTGATTTTGTTTTGAGATAGGCTGTAAAAACCATTTTGGAAAAGACATCAATCACGACAAGGATATACTTGAAGTTGTTGTTTTATTGTTTCAAATTTGAAGTCAATGAGATCTTCCTGCATTTAAAAATTTGTTTCCGGCACTATAATTTTTCTGCACGGAAAGCGTCTTCTTATAGGTTTGTTAAGTGGGTAGACATCCTGGGTTTTGAACCATTTTTGTGGAGATTTCATAACTTTTTGAAAACTGTGGGCACCTGAAAAAGCACCTACTTGTTTGGGGTCAAAGTATCTTACAAACTTTCCCATAACAAACTTTCGATTTCATACAAACCCGGTAGAGTGGGATTCCGTTTTTTCAATACAGACCGGAAGAGTTGGTTAATATTTGAACCTGGAATTACTCGCTCATTTAAAATTATTTAACCTTTATCATCGAAGTCCATATTTTTCTTGTCTTTGATATTTTTCAAGAGCTGTCTGGCTTTTGATTTCGTCTTAATTTTTGCCAAAACAGCTGAATCGAGCAATTTTTCTCTTCTTGCTTTGGCTTCGACTAGATCTTTTTTTAAAGTAAGTTGGATTTCTGTAACACTTGGTTATAAAGCTGCATCTCGCTTGAGGATTGATCCAAATTAAAGATTTGCTGCTTTTTGAAATTAAGTTGCAACAAAATTTTCTTATCAGGATTTTTGTGAACGACACTTGTTTCAAATTTTACATGACTCATTTTTGATTTTTTATAGATTTCATGTTCCAAAGCAACCAATTTTCTCATTTTGTCAATCCACCTATCAAACCTCCCAATACAGAACGCTGAGTAACACCGACAGAAAACCGCTTAATTGCATGACTTTTCTTTTGTTGTTGAGAGACGTACGCCCGTCAGCTAGTTGTCTCAGTTTTGTTTCGTGCCGACTCAATTTGTGTCTTTCATAAGTGGAAAGTTGAACGATCCCTCTCAACACATTTAAAGCGCAATCACAAAGACCAAGTATGAGCTCCAGCTTTGCTTTTTTTGAAATAACATTTCTCAAAGCAGGTGGAGCCTTTTTGTAGTAATTATAGAGTAGGAGCCTGTTTTCGCAAGCGCACCATTTTATTGATAAATATGATGTAATTTACTTAGTCAGGAAAAATATTTTTTCTCAAACGCTCGTTATCCTGAGTGTTACATTTGAGATCAAGGAGCAAATAACCTCTTGGAGTAGCAACCGAGTCCTCATATGCTTTTAAAGCCTCCTTGAATTTGTTGGGGTAGATTTGTTGTAAAAAACAAGATATCTGTTTCATATCTCTTCAGTATTTGAAAATAACAACGAATTTAGCATTTAAAGTCACCACTTTGAGATCTTTGTGAAAAAATTCTGTTCAGTAACCATGACGGTGAAATGATAGTGGCGTGAATAAATACAGAAAATTTTGCTGAAAAATTGGGATAGACATCAGATCATCCAGCATCAACAAAGAGTATTTAGCTTTTTTAAACCTTCGAGAGAAGGTGACCCTTCTCGAAAAGTTATCTTATCAATATGCTCGTGAAAGACTGTTTGCCACACTTTGTAATAAAACAATCTTTTTCACTTGTGGACAGAGATCGTTCAGGTGTGACACGAAGCGTAACATCCAAAACGTCTTTCCTACTCCACTCGGTCCCGCTAAGAAAACCGTTGAAGGATTCGTAAATTTTAGACCCATTTCAAGATGTTTTTGTGATTCGGTAGAAACCGACAAAGGCAAAAAAATACAATCACAAATTTGCTTGTCCACGCTTCAAGCTGTGAGCTTATCACAAGAGTCAGAAACATTTATACTTTCACAGTCTTTCTTGTTTTGGTGCTTTGCGTCACGCTTTATCTCTTAATGAGTGAGAACAGCATTAAACATCACGCTTTATAATCTATTTTTCGTTTTTCTGATAACCTTTAACTAGCACTTTTTTAAAGTTTATAAAACAGGTTTTAAGTTATTTCATGAAAACAATACTTTGTCGCATAATTTTCTCTTAACACTCTAGTTGGAATTAACGCGGTTTTAACCAATTTTTTTCACAACCAGAGGTCTCCTGCAAACACACTGCTGTTGCGCTTGGTTGCATTCGATGACCGTTTCATTCTTAACACACACTCTCTCTCTCTCTCTCTCTCGCTCTGATGGCTTGCGCGACGGTAAAGGTGATTACAAAAGTTTTGAAAAAGATTTTTTAAGAGAAAAGATTGCATTTGAGGGGAAAACACATTTCTATTAGTTCAAAATAGACAGAGACAAAATAAAAATTTTATATTTTATAGACAGTGACAAAATAAAATTCAAGTTTGGTTTTCACCTCGGTTGTCAACAACCAGTTTAACTTCACAAAACTTTGTAGATGCTTAGTTTCATATTATTGTTTATTAACATTAATCGATAACTTTTAAACCGCTCACAATAGATATTCCGGGTTCAAGGAAAATTCGCCGTAAACAAGTTTGCCGTAGGAAAACTCATCTCAGGAATTTTCGCCTCAGGAAATTTCACCTAATAGGAGAAATCGCCTTAAGACAATTTTGCCGTAAAACAAGTATCTTCCAAACGACCAAGTTTGGCTTTCGAAGTTTCTGATAAGTAAACAACGAATAAGGAAATAAAGTATTTTTTTTTCAATTTTTTTACTATGTTCAAATGAAAATACGTAGACCATTTATAAAATACTTTATTATTTCAGAAAATATTCTTTAAAAAAGATTCGTTATTTAAGAACATACATGAAATGAAAGAGAAAGAAATGTAACAATTTAAAAAGTGTGCAGATTCCATGCAATACAACGCAAATAGTCTCTTTTCTGTGCAGAATTGTACCCAATTACTTGTCGTTGGAGTCTTGTGTTGATATCACTATATACCTTTTTTGTTCCTTCTTCGTCTCCTCGATCTAAGACCCACTTTTTCTTTCTTGCTAAAATCTCTTCCTTTTTTAGATACGAAATAAGTTTCCACAGATTTGGATGTATATTTGTCATTGAGCTTTGCAGTGCATTATGGTAGCCTTCTATGCTGTTGTTCGTTCTGCTTCTATTATGCTCAACTCGTACAAAAACATTCCACAATGCAATAGGAAAAGTAGGCTCCACTCTTCGTCTTCGCTCTCCTCTGCCCTGTTCTCCTCCTATATAGTGCATTTCAAAATAAGATACCAATTCTTGGGGCAAATCGTCATCACCTGATAACTCGATAAATCCATCAATAACATCATGCACAAGAAGAAAAGCTAATGCTGTGAAACATTTGATTTTGTTGTTGAATTCTGCGTCTGTTTGACAACGCTACTTTATACCGAGATCCACAATGTGCCTATAAATATTCTTAGCCATATGAAATAAACAACCTGTTACTTTTGTTGTTGGAAATACAGCAGAAAAGGCGTTAATACTTGCTTTTTCAAAATCGACCATCAAGGTTTCGGGTTGTAATGATTGGCGTAAGTCCTTCAAGGCACTGAAAAGTCTGCTGTAAGTTACTTGAGATTTGTCAGGTAGCAAGACAAAAATACGTGGTATACTAATATTCTTTATAACAACATGTAATGTGAACAATTGGAAGTAATGTGAACAAGAGGAAGTATCTCTTGGCTGCATTTAAACGTGCCATCACACGCCCAGTCCTTTTTTTTTCTCAAGGTCATCTAGCCCAGCTTCTGTGTCAAAAACTAACATTCTGTCTGAACAATCTTCCCCACTATCGTATAATAAAAATTGATTACCATTTTCAAGTAATCTATATTCTTCCGGTTGGAATCCGGGGAGCATTTTCCTTTTGCCTCCAGCCTCTAATACTGCGCGACAAAAGTGCTTTAGTGGGCAGCAACGCAAATGCATTTGAATCTAAACTAGATGCAACCTCTGCAATTATGGACCGTGCAGAGGTTTGTAAATTGGTGGCTATTGATTTCATTTTCGTTTTTGATTCGTAAGCTTTAGGCTTAGAAGGATGAGAAGGATGGCAATGCTCGCCGACTGTTTTGCATATAGATACACACACTATCATCTTCCAACTTGGTATGCACTCGCGCTTTACACCCCATAGAATAAACTTCTAATATGTTTTCTCACCGAATTTTTGATCTATTCGGTAAATATAGTTAAAATCGTCAACTAATTTCAGTCCTCCTTTACTAGTTTCCATTTGATAAACCATTGTTTTGGGTTGGCTGTCTACAAAAAACTAAAAAAATTACTTTATTTCTTTATTGACTTCAACTAGAACTGTGAACGAAATAACTAATAATGGCAAGCAAAGGCAAACGATACTGTTACGTCGTAAAAGAACAAGATAACGAACTTGACTACATTTCAACAAAACTTTGAAAGCCAAACTTGATAAAATGGTACTTCTTAAACTTAACTGTTTTTGTCACAAATAACGGCAAAATTGTCTAGCTGCCATTTTTCCTATTAGGCGAAATTTCCTGAGGCGAAAATTCCTAAGGCGAGTTTCCCTACAGCAAACTTGCTTACGGCGAATTTTCCGGACACAGAGATCCGTATTTGCTCAGATAGATGCAGAATTTATTTTTCAATCTAATTATATACTTTTGGTTATGATCAGATCAATAGCGTTCAAGTTATTGTATATTAAATGCACAGCATTAGGTTTTTGACTGTAATCTAATATATAAAATCCAAAGTCTGTTTGTTTGTCTGTCTGTCAGTCTGTTTGTCTGTTCCTTATGGAAAAAAAATTAGGAGCACCTAGAAAAAAATAAAACATGCATTCCGATGTATTTTTTTCCAGCGGAGTCAATGGGCCTATTTCCAAGTTCGTACCTCGCCCCCCAAGGGAGCTACGGCCCTTTTTCCACAGGAGGGTCTCAGATAACTCTTCGATTCTAATCGAATTGCGTATTTAGGTTTGGGGGATTAAATTGCAATTGACATCTAGCTTAGGCGCAAAAAAGTACAATACAGTGATGGTAATTTCAACTTCATACATGCACCCCAAGGGAGGAGCAGACGGATTCCATAAGGAACAGACAAACAGACTGACAGACAGATAAATGTTTTTTATAAAATGTTTTTTAGATAAATGTTTTTTATAAATATTTTTATATTAATTATCCTATTGAGTTTTTAAACTCATTGGATCCCCCTGGTACTCCCCCTCACTGCCTTCAATTAAAAATAGGAACTCCGATAATGCTATTGAGAAACTTATTGCCACCTAAATTATGCAATGGCACCAGATTGGTAGTAAAAAAATTAATGATTAATTGTATTGAAGCAACTATTATAACTGGAAGTGGTACCGGGGAAAACGTGTTCATACCCCGGATACCTATAATACCATCAGACATGCCATTTCAGTTTAAAAGACTCCAATTTCCTGTCCGACTATCCTTCGCGATGTCAATTAATAAATCACAGGGTCAGTCTCTGAAAGTTGCAGGACTGCAGTTGGAAGAACCATGCTTTTCACATGGACAATTATATGTTGGAGCTTCAAGAGTGGGCAGCAAAAATAATCTATACATATATACACCTACAAGGAAAACGCGAAACATAGTGTATAAAGAAGTATTTAGCATGTAACGTTTTCTAAATAAGTGACGGAGAAACAAATTTGTATTGTTCTGATTGCCTTTCAATAATTATTCTTAATCAATAAAGTTTTCCAAATCACTTATAATTTCATTTCCTCTTTTTATTAAATAGCTTTCATTTGGTAGGGGTTGTCTAGCTTTTTTGCATAAATAAACCTCAACACATCTGTATGTATATTTATATTTGTTTAGATATAAAAACAGTATCAGCTCATCGTAAAACTAAAAAGCATTAATTCAACATATTTTTTCCAGCTAACCCAAAGGTCATATTTTTATTTCTTACGTTGCTTCAAGTATTCTGTTCAGAGGTTTTGCATTTAAACCACCCGGCAACGACGGGTATTTCTGCTAGTCTAATATATAAAATCCAAAGTCTGTTTGTTTGTCTGTCTGTCAGTCTGTTTGTCTGTTCCTTATGGAAAAAAAATTAGGAGCACCTAGAAAAAAATAAAACATGCATTCCGATGTATTTTTTTCCAGCGGAGTCAATGGGCCTATTTCCAAGTTCGTACCTCGCCCCCCAAGGGAGCTACGGCCCTTTTTCCACAGGAGGGTCTCAGATAACTCTTCGATTCTAATCGAATTGCGTATTTAGGTTTGGGGGATTAAATTGCAATTGACATCTAGCTTAGGCGCAAAAAAGTACAATACAGTGATGGTAATTTCAACTTCATACATGCACCCCAAGGGAGGAACAGACGGATTCCATAAGGAACAGACAAACAGACTGACAGACAGATAAATGTTTTTTATAAAATGTTTTTTAGATAAATGTTTTTTATAAATATTTTTATATTAATTATCCTATTGAGTTTTTAAACTCATTGGATCCCCCTGGTACTCCCCCTCACTGCCTTCAATTAAAAATAGGAACTCCGATAATGCTATTGAGAAACTTATTGCCACCTAAATTATGCAATGGCACCAGATTGGTAGTAAAAAAATTAATGATTAATTGTATTGAAGCAACTATTATAACTGGAAGTGGTACCGGGGAAAACGTGTTCATACCCCGGATACCTATAATACCATCAGACATGCCATTTCAGTTTAAAAGACTCCAATTTCCTGTCCGACTATCCTTCGCGATGTCAATTAATAAATCACAGGGTCAGTCTCTGAAAGTTGCAGGACTGCAGTTGGAAGAACCATGCTTTTCACATGGACAATTATATGTTGGAGCTTCAAGAGTGGGCAGCAAAAATAATCTATACATATATACACCTACAAGGAAAACGCGAAACATAGTGTATAAAGAAGTATTTAGCATGTAACGTTTTCTAAATAAGTGACGGAGAAACAAATTTGTATTGTTCTGATTGCCTTTCAATAATTATTCTTAATCAATAAAGTTTTCCAAATCACTTATAATTTCATTTCCTCTTTTTATTAAATAGCTTTCATTTGGTAGGGGTTGTCTAGCTTTTTTGCATAAATAAACCTCAACACATCTGTATGTATATTTATATTTGTTTAGATATAAAAACAGTATCAGCTCATCGTAAAACTAAAAAGCATTAATTCAACATATTTTTTCCAGCTAACCCAAAGGTCATATTTTTATTTCTTACGTTGCTTCAAGTATTCTGTTCAGAGGTTTTGCATTTAAACCACCCGGCAACGACGGGTATTTCTGCTAGTTTAAAATAAAGAAGCAGCCAGAGAATTTTTTTTCGTGACGTTTACTCATCGAAGTTGTGGTTTTGCAATCGCTTAAGCGCAATTGATCACTGTCAGGTAGAAAGTTTAACAACTCATAATCAATTTGCCATTTTGGATTTTTCGAGTAATTTACCAGCCTTGATGTCTTTATAACATTTCTTATGTTGGACTACTTGCCATATGTCTAACTCTCTAGATTTTAGTAATTTGAATTCATTGTTTGTAAATGCAAAATAGGGCGTGAAATAGAATGTCATCGACAAAAATTTCTTAACCTTATTAAGCTATTACTCTTTTCATAATGCAAGCTATGCTTGTTCATCACGGTTAAAATATTTTTGTTGATCAAAGCATAAATCTAATTCAAATTAAGGAATGCTTACGAATCACGTGACTCTTTTTTTTTATTGTTTCCTCTCCCTTATGCGACGCAATACAACGATTTTGTAAGCCCCTCCATCCTTGTGCGTAGACTTGGACAATTAAAATTTTTTTAGCATTTTCAAATTAGATTAAACTTGAATTAGAGCATTAATGCTTTTCTCAAATTAGAGTAGAATAAAAGTAGAGCATTTTTGATTACCGCAAATTAAATTAGAATTGGAATTAGAGCTTTCCAGTTTTTCTAAAATTAGTATGAAATTTTTATTACCAAGCAAATTTTGATGCCATTTGAACATCTTCGCAAAACTACTTTGTATTTGCGACAATTCTAAAGACTTTTTCATTTTTGCCACCAAGTTATTGCGAAGACCTTTTTTCTTTTTGGAGATCACCTAATTTCGATCTTGATTTTCGACCGAACTTTTCGCAATGCAGGTGATTCCCAACAAAAAAAGGTCTTGTCATTTTTCAGATTCGACACTTTGATCAGAAACGTTTCCGAAATTAAATTAGAATTGAAATTAGGGATTTTTCAAATTAGACTAAAATAAGAGACTATTATTTTTTTTTAAATTACATTAGAATTAGCGACTTTTTCTGTAATTCACCAAATCAGCCAGCTAAACTTATTTAGTTGTTCAAGCCTGCGTGTGTCTGACGAGTTATATGAAAAAAGCACTCAAGCAAACGTTTGTGAAGGAAGCGATTTAATTAAAACTTTTGCTCACCTGAGAATAATACCTGACAAGCTTGTGAGATCTTAATATTGTTGTTATCCGGAGGTGGATATTTGGAGCTTGCATTTTCGACAGTGCAATCAATTCTATATAATCCCAAAGAATGAATACCAGATGTTATTGCTTCTGTTAAAGTTGTTTCTATGTACAGTACAGATTTTTTTCCAATTTTTTCAATAGACAAGGAACACGCAACACTAAGTGTTTTGTTATTGAAATACCTAAGTCCACTGCAATTTTGATACTTTCTAAATATTGGAATTGCTTTTCGTAATGTATATGCATTCGTAACATTTTTTCTGACCCACCAACAGTAGGTATAGTTTTTGTCAACAAATTTTAGAGCAATTTTGAAGTTTGGAAATCCTGATGTAACCACTCTTATACGTCCCTCATTTTTGTATGTCCGGGGATTGGGTGGATTTAAAACGTAAGGTAGAGGCAAAGTTTGCAATTGCATAACATTTATTAATCCTGCAATCACCAACAACTTCTTTATCATTCTTGAATACATCAAAGTGACTACTAAACTCAACACACCTAAACAAACAATAGTTTGTAAAACAGCTTGCCGAGCAAAAGTGTTAAACCGAGAAGCAGTTGACTTCAAATTCTTTGAATTTTGCAGCTTTGCATTTACCCATTCGGCATTTGTATGAAGTTTGGATTGATATATTTCTAATTCGCATGAAGTAATGCATTTAGTCGTCTGGCATTTAACCAGAGTTTCGAATATACACGATTTTAAATATTTATACACTGGCGCATCAAGTGGCGAGCGTTGCGTCCAGTCCGCACAGAGTGCCCACTTAAAAAAGAGGCCGTTTTTGTCTACATGTACAACAGTCAAAATGTTACCTGTGTCAAGTCACTGAAGTGTGCATCAACAAGTGGGAAAAACATTTTCCTTTCCATGACTAATATTAAACAGCGTCTGCTAAAAACACAAAATTTAATATCAACAAAAATTATTTGCTTGATCAGAAATTGAGAGAGCAACATTTGCTTCCACACGAAAAAAAAAAAGGGGAGGGGGGATAAAATCCCACGCTAAGCAAATGTTTGCTACACTTACAAATATCACATTTGCACGTAAACGTTTTCTAACTCGTTTGGATACACACATGTACACGTTTAAAATTTACATTAACAATTAACATCAATTAGTACACAATTAAAAATACCAAGAAGTTTTTTATTTACTTATTTTAAACATGCATTAAATCTTGGATTCACACTTTTGAAGTTACCTAAAGTTTTGAAATTACAGATTTTGAATTTGAATAAAGTTTTGCATTTACATACTTTATATTTGCACATTTTTATTCATTTTAAATATGCATACACTTTGGTATTTAATGAGAATGAAAAGCGCGTATTTTAGTTCTTCTTCGTCGTTTGAGCTATTTGTTGTGAGCTTTATGCAGGAAGATGTATATATGGGCCACATTGCGTTAGCCCCCAATATATTTTTGACCACACGCTCTAGTCTCTGAAACAAGAAATGCTGCTTTGGACTACAGCCATTCACGCGCGAAGTGGACGCTCTTCACACTACGCCATCGAGCCGGTGTATTTTAGTTTAGCTGCAACAACGATCCACAAATGCGAGGTCTGTAAAGTGAGAGGTGCACAATTAGTGATCCATAGAGAGAGTGTTCAGTAGCGATTCCTGATCAATCTTTGTATCGTTTCAGTAGACATGTTTCGATTAATGATAAACGTTTCAGTAAAACCAGAGGCAAAGTTGTCACCTGATCACCACCTGGTTATATGTGGTTTACATCTAATATAATCACTGCTGTTACCAAGAGCTGCGCACTCGATCGATTTTATTCCAAGTTCAAGTTCAGTATGACTTTGCGAATCAAAGTTCAACATCGAGTTCTGCATTTTTAGTTTTACTAGTTCAAGTTTGATTGCAGCAAAAAGTGCCGACATAAAAATCAAAGTTTAAGGTGTACACACAGGTTATGATAACTGAGTTTGTATGTCCGAAAAGGGTGGTCTTTCTCAAAGACAAACCAAGAAATAATCCGACTGCTATCGCTACAACCGCTGGCAGACAGTGCCCACACAAAATATACCTCATGGGATAAGTAGTACCAGCAAACGCCTCTTAAAATTTCATTTCCGCGTTATTTTTCTTCCCTTGGTTCTCGCCTTCAGTTTTTCTACAGCATGAAACTCCAGAATATTCTTATACTTTTTCAAAATTACATAAAGAATAAACTTCAATCGATTGATTTTTTTCTAGGGGTATTCAATTTCATTGAGTATATTTTTCCACTTTTAGTTCGAGTTTGGAAAATTACAGAGTTTTTTGAGTTTGAATTGAAGTTCGAATTTGCATCCATAGTATCACCAAAACGTCACCTTAAAAATGTTACAGAGTTAAATGGTAGTCCTTGGCTGATGCTGAACTAAGAAAAGCTTTTGCAAAGAGCATCTGATCAAAGTACAAAAAGTTTTCAGATGCGATATAACTCTCACTTTACAGACCTCGCATTTGTGGATCGTTGTTGCAGGTAAACTAAAATACACCGGCTCGATGGCGTAGTGTGAAGAGCGTCCACTTCGCGCGTGAATGGCTGTAGTCCAAAGCAGCATTTCTTGTTTCAGCTACCAGAGCGTGTGGTCAAAAATATATTGGGGGCTATTCAAGCAAAGGAAGTTGCTTCCTAACAATTGGCGCAGGGTAACTTTCTATTTTCTTCGCGACTTCTACCTGCTTGAAACATATAACTCTAATAATTCTAAACTGAAAAGACAACATTTTCTAGACAACCATATATGATCTAACAAAGTGTTCTGTTTATGGTCTACAAAGCGAAGCAGCGAGAAGACTTGCGGTTCGCCAATGCGAACATTTGATTTGAACATGCGCAATAGATTTGTACGCGACGCTAATGTCCGATGTGATATTTTTTGACATAAGTTTTTCTATGTGGCCCATACATACATCTTCCTGCATAAAGCTCACAACAAATAGCTCAAACGACGAAGAAGAAGACTTAGCTCAGGTTTAGTCTCTTTATTGTTGAGATAGAGGACGGTTGTAATAGTTTTTGCCGCGGTCAACTTAAACTCCACAATTGCATGTAATCACCAATTGTCAACATGTGTCTTTTGACAGACCTTATACATATATCAAATGACTTCAGCTAAACACAAGGTCAAATCACCTGCGCAACCCTATATATTGGTCAATGAGTGAGGAATGTCACCAATGCCTCCGGTGTCCCAAAAACTTAAGCACTTTTTGATACGAGATTTCTCAACGGAAAATTAAGCAAACCTACACAGAGTTGCCTTAGTTAATAGCTAACAAGTCTGCAAAATAATATCTGAGATCGGTACCATAATAAGCTAAAAATAATAAATGCGTTAGTGCTCACGTTCGGTTTGCAAGTCTTCAGTTAGACTTGGGCCTCCATCTGTAGAGTGCTTTCTCCACCATCTGTCTGCCACATAAAGATGGAGGCATCCCGTTCAGTGTCTTGCCCAAGGACACGACAAGCAAGCTTGCTGGCTTGTTCTCCACACTATCCTTATTTTGCTGAGCGCCACGCAGGAAAGCAGCGAATACCATTTTACAAAGTCTTTTGGTATGACTCGACTTGGGAAATGAACCCCAGGTCTACGGACTGCTAAGTGGACGCTCTACACACTAGTGTCAACATGGGAAACCACTCTTATTGCCCACAGCCAAAATATTTTGTTGTTAAGCTGGACCGGCAACTGATGTTTAAACAAAACCTACAGTTGTCAGAAGCAAAGCATTTGCTTGAAACAATCTCCTCGAATGCCTGTACAATATTTTCTGGGTGGCCATTTAAGCTACCACCCTTCATATTACAGCTATGGCACTTGTTTGTAAGGTTTCTTGATACGCCTCACGAGCATAATGTAGAAGTGAATCGACAAACAAGTTGGATGTTTCTCTGAATTGCACTCTACAAATCACCATTGAATGTTTTCGACTAACTGCGAGAAATTTTAGACCAGTATTGGCATATATAGCTCCTACATTTCTGCGAGGAATCGGTTAAACCTGAAGGCATGTCAAGTATTTAATGAAGCTAACCACCTCTACAGAGTTATCACAACACAAAACGTAAGTTCCCAAAGTCTTTTTTGTTTTTGTCCATTCTTAAGGGAAGCAACTTGCCTTGGTGAAAACCAGCTTTGAGATCAACTCGACGAGACTTGACAAACGAAACTGTTCTATCCACCCCAACCGGTTCAGGAGCGTCCCCCAGAAATTTCAAAAAGGGGGCCGCAATCTAAATCCTAGACAGTTGAAACTTTTTTGGTGGGAAAAGCTTTTTCGCTTGTATCAGCATATGCAGAGCTTCGTCTCCCAACCTGTGCGTTTTGCTACATTCCAGCATTTAATACTTCGATTTTCTTTGTGTGCTATTGATGTAGCCTTTGGAAGTTTTCTGCGTTTGCCCAATGCAGCAGTTTAACGCTACACTTTATTTATCTTGGTCTCCAATAGTCCATATGATAAAAAACGTCAAAACAAAAACAAAACACACACACAAGCAATCATTTATACCCATATAGCTTCGCCTGCTGAAAAAATCAAGTGGTGCAACCAGCATTAGCTTAATAAATCTGTACAGTGGCATTTCATGATAACTCCCACCAAACATATGAAAGAGGAATTGAAAGATGTGCTCTATGCCTAGTACTTTCGAGATATTGCAATGTAGATGAGGTTCTGTAGGAAGTAGGCACAGGATTACTTTTGAAAAAAATGCAACGAATTAGGGACTTGCTCTGTATGCTTTTTTGAAAAATATTGGCATGGTAGACTATCGTTTTGTCATAGCACGGTAGCGAGAGTACTTGCACAAAACTCTTTTAGGTCCCATCCCTTTTAATACTACAGTAGAGTGGTCACTAACATTACTATTTTACTTAAAAGCAACCTAAAAGGCCGTTATTCTTGTGCTAAAGAATTATATTGTCTTACATTACACCAATACGGTACATTAAACTTATTCAAATACTGTTTTATTTACCCAATATGAATTATGAAAAAAAAATATGAACCAAAACCACTAAGCTACACCTACAACTTTACATTTTGGTAAACTTTCAATGCGCTTGTGCTTTTAGTTTTGTCAACATTGGTTACTAAAGCAACACCATTTAGAGATTGAAGTTTGCATATGAATCATGATGTTATATGTAACTTACGTACGAACCAGGGTTGTGGAGGCACAGCCAAAATCGCACGACTCCAACTCCGCCCTTTACAAAAAATGGTAAACCAAACAACCTATAACAATAAATCCTTGCTATTAGGTAGAGCAAGTTTTACCTTGCTGGCATAGTGCTCGATAATGACCAAGGTTAAACCTATAGGTTTATAATTTAAAACACCACACGTCAGGATAAAATAATAAAACCACCATAGCTGTTTCGCCAAGCGACTCATCAGGTGGCAGTTGTCTATAACCTTATTGCTCTGTTTATTTACTCAAAAATGAAAATGTTTTCTGTATGCACTTCGATATTAATTAGGTTTTAAATATGCCTGAACGCTTATTTTAAAAGTTCTGCAGCCCCTCTAAGAATGTAAATAACTTGCGCTTACAACTTGCAAAGAAAAATCTTTTTAAAGTTTCGTTGGGAACTTATTTTAGTTTGCTACGCCACCAATCTGATATCGGTAGCCTATGCTAAATACTAGTTTAGTAGCTTAGTAAATCGGCTTGCCGGCTATATGTTTGATTGCTAGCACCTATGCTATAGTTTCCAGCCTAGGCTAACACCCGGTTATACCGCAGCTTAGGCCTTTTGTACTTTCCACTAAAGTTCCTGTGATAAACTACTAGTCTGAAGTTCTTTTTGAACAAATTGCTTGAACTATTACCTACTGGTAATTATTCCATCTTAGCGCTGCTGGCCTGTACGCTAAGTTTTGATATTATCTTTGACAAATCGGTACCAACACTGCAGAACTTGCAACAGCGACTGGTTTGTCAATTTATTTCTCTCCTAACATGCTTATTTTCTTTTGTTACGTCATAGTCATAAATTGGAGTAAATGAATCTCACAAAATATTGAAGTTAACGACAAATCGTGAGCTATGAAAATAATAAAAGTTTTTTACGAATAAATTTATTATACACTATTTTACAGGGGGTGATTACGGTTCCAGCGCCCCCCTCCCTGGGTACGTCAATGCAGTTTAATGTAGAACAAGCTCGCTCTGCTTTTTTTGCTCTGGAATTTTCCTTATGCTATGAGTAGCAGTAAACTGCTCGCAAACTGCAGTTGGGCACTTTCAATGATTTCATGCATAAGTGGGAGCTTTTTCAATCGTCACATGTTGGCAAACGGTTCAAATGCCCTACGGGTCACAGACTACAGATCATATTTTGCTACACTGCTTTGCTACATTCTGGGGAGGTTTCAGCCACAAAAGTTCTCTACTTTGACAAACACGCTTATGAGATCGGCCAAAATAAAAAATTTGGTTTCAACCTTTAATTTTATGTGTGTCATGATGACGTAATCAAGAAATGAAATAAAAAATATGCTAAGTGTAGACTAAACACTTAGCATATATTTTATTTAACTGCTTCACTCTTCCGCATATTTAAAAACTTTAGCATAATTAACAACTTCAGCTCTTCTGCCACTGCCGCTTCAGCAGCGATTCTATATCTAAGCTTAGGCAGTTTTGACGAAGTTTATAAAACTTTTGTATTTATGGGTTCAAATTCTAATCCCTTGGATATCCTTACAAAAAAGGTTTTTACAGCTTTAAAACTTGCTTACTTTTTTAAGTTCTTCTTGCAGTCGCAAGCAAACGATTTCAAAAGTAATTTTGAAAAACATTTGCTATTTATCGGCAATTAAAATTGGAAAACAGTAATCAAACCCAAGCAGGATAGTCTATCCAAGCGACTTTACTCCATATCAGTAAATTTGTCATAGAAAAATTAATTTCGCTAACGCATTCTCAGTTTCTGCAAAAAAATAATAAAAATCCCACAAAAAAATTTAAATATTTTCAAACAAACTAATGGTAAACAAGAGAAAAGGCTGTACTAAAATAATAAAATCTTCAACTCTAAACAAGAAGCAAAAATATTTATCTGCACAGGGTCTACAATAGTAATAATAAACAGCTATCAAAACTACACGCCTTAAAACTAGCTCCGATTCTTTTTAAAATACATACAAACTAATATGATACTCGTAAGTTAAGTTACATATAAAAATATTCACTTAGCTTTACAGTGCTCGACAGCAAGCTTGCCGGAGTCGTAATATATGCATATTTCTATTTGCACAGCTACAGAATAGACATTAAAAACATTAAAAACCAGTACAGTCTGTTTCGCCAAGTGGCTCGTCAGGTGGTGCGTCTGCAAAATACATATAAAAAACGCTATAAAACGCTATAAAATCCGGTATGAAAATGTAAAAGTTAACCAATAAGTGCAATACATTTGGAAATGTAGCAACTAATGCAACGCGTCTCAGAAGTTAGTACAGATATCAATTAAGCCGCCGGTGGTGCTGGGAGATAGGACTTTTGGCGAAGGTAGATTGCTAAACTCAAAGCTCTTGAGAAGGACGGGAAAACAGTGTAGGTGCTATGAAAAATTTTTTAATTTAAACTTGTTGGTGTGGCGGCATTTTCCCATCAGTTCGGTTCTCTTATTCAATGACGTAGCGGGATATGCTTGCAGAATAGCGCACTTTTCTGTGAGACACAGCATGCAAGCCCTTGCCCCTGGTTGGTAAGGGGTGGTTTGTGTGACAATTTCCCAAGTGATTTCGGGGCTTTTCCCATTAGATTTGAGAAGCCAGAATGCTTTTGAAAGCTCCGTGGCGTTGCTTTTTTGTTGGTATATGAAGCTCTGGTTGTGGTTGTAAAAACGGGCTTTGAACTCCGTTTCACAACTACCGAGGTAGTGCATGGTGCTGTCATCAGATGTTAATGTAGCTTTATATATGATGCACTTTTCGCGGCACTTTCCTTTCAGAGGGCAGCTGGTTTTGACTCTGCGGTTGCACGGTGTTGTGGTGTTGCTGGAGTTGGCTTTTCTTTTTAGCACGGTTTTATTATGCTTGGAAATGAGATTTGGCATGCAGCTGTAGCTGAGTTTTACGTTGTTGTTGTTGCAGATCTTGTGCAATCGATGGGTGGGTGGAAAGTTCTTCGTTAGGAGTCGGCGGAATTCTCTCCCAATGTTGGTGTAAACGTGTTCACTATATGGTGAGTTAAACCATATAATATTACGTTTTCTAGATCTTCTTTTGTTTGGGTGGGAATTTGTTTCATATTTTATTTCGCTCTTGTGTCCACTCCTGCGCATGGCTTCTTCATACTCTGGGATGGCTTTTGCAAATTCTTCGTGGTTACATGAGAGATTGGAAAGACGTTTCGCTAGCATAATCGGCAATTGTTTTTTAATTATGGGCGGGTGGCTGGATTGATTGTGCACGTACAATGGAGAGTTATTGGGTTTACGGAATGGCCAGTATTTACCTGACTTCAGATTTAGGGTTACGTCCAAGAAGTTTGTTTCTACTAAATTGGTGTCTGCTGTAATTTTCAAACCATGTTCTTGAAAAATTTTGATTATTTTCTTTCTGGTACGCTCCGCTGTGGGTCCAGACGCGTCCTTCAATACAGCGAGGCCATCGTCTCGGTAGAGGCCGATATTGTGGGCACCTACGACGTTCGCTAGATTATGGAGCATAAATGAGCCAACTAGTTCGCATATTTCTGCGCCATCGAATGATCCCATGGTTACGTCAAAAAGAGAGCCGTCTTTTTTTATCCAGGTGCCATTACTGCTAAATAGTAGTGATTTTCTGCAGTGAAAGATTATATTGATGATATGGTCATCGATAACTGTAAATTGCTTGGCGTAGTTGATTGCATTGATAAGTAGCTTCTCTGAGATCGAGGGATAGAAGTCAACCACGTCAAAAGTGAGAAATCTGCATCTCTGTTTATTCGGCAAGTTGTAAAACCATGTGATTACAGCCGATGTGCTTCGCCATTGCTGAAGCTTGGTAGATTTTCTTACGGTCGAATTTATGTTGTCCAAGAGTTGCTTGCTTACTTTTCCGAGGTTGGATTTTGAAGGGTTTATTAACCTGCATTTTGGGTTGCTTTGAAAGTTTGGCTTATGGTCTTTTAACGATAAAAAGGCATGTTGTTCAGGTAGTATTTCAATTTTGTCGTCTAATTCTAGATGTTTGGCGATTGTTTTTTCTTCTAAGTTGATCTCTCTTTGAGTGTTTTCGTTAGATTTGCGGTATTTGGCAGATATGTTGTCATGCAGGAGTTTGTTGTAATCATCAGTGTTGACCTTGTATAGGTTGGTTGTTTTGTCTGCCAATACAAACAGGTCTGGTGATGCGCGGATGGTCTGGAGGCCCTTGGCAAGTTTATCTTAAAGGGGGTTGGAGACTCTTCTGAACCTTACGGATCGTGCCAAATTGTACAGATTATTCTCGAAGTTAGAAAGGTCCTTGCATAGGGGTGGATTTTTTACGGATTCAAAACCGAATCTGTTGTTACTATTTGGTTCGTGTTCGTTTTGGTTATCGAAAAAGAAGGCCTTCCATCTGAGACGTCTAACAAAGCTGTTAACTTTTTTCAGTAGGCACTTGAGGTATTGCTGGTTGCTTGGTATTGGTATGTTTTTGAGTGAATAGTTGAAGTTGACCTTTTCCATTAACATTGATAAGTTAAGTTATATAGAAATGGATGTGAGATGAAAGAGACGTCTAATTACTAAATAAACAAAGGGCAGTATATCATAATAATCTGTGGAGGGTCATAACCTATAGAAGCAGTGACGTAAGTGATAGATAACACACTGAGTTGTGAGAGGATATAAAACTGACTTTATTACTGTTTGTTATTAGCAGACCCTTTTTCAACATTTATTTATCGACTCGTCACTTCAAATCATTTACTTTCACGTAAACGAAAAAAATTCAATCGATGATTATGATAGTCTGATATTGTTTAACATATAGCTCTTCATAAACATGATTTGTGACCGCACAAGTGGGAGAAAACGTCTTTGACATCTAGCCAGCTCATCTAAGGAATAAATACGAATGTTACGAGTAATACTTAAGTTCTCGAAGTGTTAAGGTATTATGCAATATAGCCAACCAGTGTTGGGATTGGCCTTGCTGATGGTTCAGCTTTAAATTGTGGCTTGCAAAAATATATATGAATGGGAGCTAAATCAAAACTGTGAAGTCATTTTACAATCTCTAGTTCTTCATTCCACGTGTGTTTGAACAAGTTCTTATTATCTCTGAAAATAAAATCCTCATAAATGAGTTTTGAGAATGCAATGTTACTTTAATGATTTAGCAGCCACCGATTCATGCCGTTGCTACTACTACAAAACATACCAATGTTTCTTTTAAGTTTTTGTCAACTTAGCGTGTGTAGTACAAGAATCTTAGCAATGAGCTAAAGAAGAGAGCGCCACTATTAAATCTGGCTGAATTCCCAAGAGAACTGCAGTAACACATTAAGTGCTCGAACCACAAACTGCAGATTTGATGCTCAGTTTGTAGTACTCCACCATTCCAGATCCTTGAAGTTATGGCCTAGGTGTTATTTTTGTTAACATGTTTTTAATCGAGCATCAAATGAAATCTTGAAAGGAATAATTGTAGGAAATGCTTGCACTAAGGTTTTGTGGCTTTATTTGCTTTAAGGTTTTAAGCACTATGCATTTTTCTCACTGTTGCTGAAACAAAGCAAAAAAATATTTCTAAATTCCAGTCCAGGCACAAAATTTGAAGAACCATGAGGAAATTGAACTCACACTTGCAAGTCAAAACATTGTTATGCTGTGCTAAATTTCTGGTAGGGTATGTTCAAGGGTTACTCGCCCCCCGAAAAAGAAAAATAAAACATCAAAATACTTATAAATCGTCAAAAGTTGTAAGTCCTGTTATAGATTAGATTATAGGACCAGTCAATTGTTTTGGCTGAGGCTTTGTAAGCATGAATTTATTTGAGATTGTTTCATATTATAATGTACCAATTGACGAAGAGCAAGCATGGGCCATTTGTTATCTTTGTGAGAAGTATCTTCAACCCAAAAAAATGGCTCAAATGCCGCTACCCGCTGGACTACAATCAATTAATTTTGATGAAGAAGGCAACGTAGCTGTTGATGGAAATCTTACCGATGACCAAGCCAAAGTAAGAAATATTAATCTAGTAACAAGTGCCTTTGAAACCAAAATGGTGCCATTGCTGTCTGCTCAGTTTGCCACTAAAATCGCGACCCAGAACCATCTTTGTTGCGGCCTGCCTGGTCATTTGCAAAAATGTTTCAGTTCAAACAAAATCTATTGTCAGGGCCATCATTTCAC
This sequence comes from Trididemnum clinides, assembly GCA_963675345.1. Classification (NCBI taxonomy): domain Eukaryota; kingdom Metazoa; phylum Chordata; class Ascidiacea; order Aplousobranchia; family Didemnidae; genus Trididemnum; species Trididemnum clinides. The sequence continues at coordinate 19,601,850 of OY776284.1, read as the reverse complement.
GCTTATTTCTAACATTTTGGCTTGTTTTCAAACATCATTTTGAAAAATATTAATGTGCTTGTTTTAAAAACGTGCTTATTGTTAACTTGAGTAATTAGTTTGTCCTAAACATGGTTTGTGAGAATTTTCTTGCTGAAAATGTGAACCTCCAAAAATATGGCCCAACTTGATATTTACGGCTAAAACATCTTTTTTCACAATGTACTTGTCTTAACTTCAACAGATTTTAGCCGAGTATAAGTGAAAATATGGGCATGGGGCCCACTCAAAAATTGTTGGTTGTTTTGGTGTTTTTACGGTTTTGAGTTGTGCAGTTCTCATGAAGAGTTTGAGATACAGAGAAAGTGCTTTACAATGGTTAAGTTAACAATCAAACCAGACCCTTGCACCTCTCAGTCAGCACAATCCATAGTTTAAATGCAAAACATGAACTTTATTTAAAATCGACGGTTTTTATCCATCATATCGCACGCAATGAAACTGCTTTAGTCTTCAGCTCACTGTCGTCCACTATAAAGTTCGACCCTCGGTCCATTGAGCCTCCTCACCCACGAAAGACTATCAGTAGCTAAACCTTTGTGTTTTTTTAAAGCTATTTTGTGAAGTATTTGAAAAAAACCTACGCTATGATGCAATAATACTTGAGATTTTATAGCTTTCGCATTTCCAACAAGTCTGAACCGATTTTCAATTACTCTAGAGAGTTTTTTGAGTCGTTTATAATCTCTTGCTAAATAAAAGTAATGGTGGCGTTACTTTTAGTGGGGTGGTTGTTGTAAAACAGTATTTTTGTTGCCTTAAGTTAAAGGGCAATGAGATGAGATGGTAAGATTGCAAGGAGTTGGTCTTAAGATTGTAATTTGAATATACCAAATTGTATATAGTTTTACCATGTAACGTAAATTGTTTGTTTTTGTTGATTTCCTTTTTCTTTGCTAAAAGCAGTCCCCCAGTTCGTTCAAATACCAGCAAATTTTGTTTAAACATCAATGAAAGGTCTACTGTTACGCGGTATAAAAGACAAATTCAACTACTTCCTATTTTCATTAACGGTTTCAGCATCAAGGCAGCACGGTGTGCACTTGAAAGCGGTACATTACGACAATTTTTTCGACTTAGTTGCTGGCTATAGTAAAAATACACTGTACGGGAAGCACAGGTAATTCGTAAGCTAGTCTGAACACAACGACGCTCTATGAGTAACCGCAAAGGTTCTACCGTGGCGAAGAATAAACCTATACGATATGAAACGCTTATAGCAGTCCACTTGTTTTTGCGAGAATTGTTTTTATGACGTAAAAGAGATATTACCCAAGAAAAACCAAGTTATTGCGTCTCGACGTTATTGTGTTATGTTTCTGCACTTACGGTCAACTTGTAATGTAAAATGCGTGCGTGTTGGTTTTACTTTCGACTGATGTACGCATAACTTTCTAACTGCTTCTAGAAAGCCATTTTAGAAGTCGGGTTTCAACTACTTGACATCAGTATTTGAACTTTTTAAAGGTAGGTACCAGTAACAATTGCTCAGCGCAGCAATTAACCAGCGCGGTGTTCAGAGCGTCCGCTTTGCAGTCGGGTGATCGGGTTCAATTCTCTTGTCGAATCGCACCTTAGACTTTTGTATATGTACAATAGCTTTTGGAGCCCACAGAGCGGGCCGATAGCAGAAAATGCGATTACATGATGCTCACCTTTCTAGTTCATGGCCGATCGGAAACTGCGTTTGCATCATGCTCATCTTTCCAGTTCATGGCCGATCGGAAACTGTTTTTATATCATGCTCACCTTTCCAGTTCATGGCCGATCGGAATCTGCGTTTACATCATGCTCATCTTTCCAGTTCATGGCCGATCGGAAACTGTGTTTACATCATGCCCACCAAATGCTTACCATATTCATGCTCACAAAATCAAACAAAAAATGAAGTATACATGAGTTGCTAGTTGCTAGCCAGCAATTTTCAAGGAGATCTCCTATCAAGAGGGATCTGCCTCCAGCATCAAAGTACAATAGAAAACTTTGCTCAAAAATGATCACCAGCATCATACGGTACCATACAGCAATCTGTTACATCATGTCAATAACTCGCGACCGGTTTCGACCTTATTGGGTCTCATCAGGCGGGTGTAAAAAACACTCAATAATAAACATGCTAAAAAAAAAGCAAATTTGCCATTGGATGCAAAAAAAGAAAAATGCAATACAAAACAATATGATACAGCAATACCTATATCAGGGGGGTTACATTCAAAGACACACACACATGACATGGACAACAAGTCACATCGGTAAGCCCAAACAGGCAATTTTCAAGGCCAAACAATTTGAGCAAATTTTTCTATTGTACTCTGATGCTGGAGGCAGATCCCTCTTGATAGGAGATCGCCTTGAAAATTGCTGGCTAGCAACTAGCAACTCATGTATTTATGATAAGTCTTGACAATGATCCTGCACCCCTATTAGGGCTTACCGATGTGACCTGTTGTCCACGTCATGTGTGTGTGTCTTTGAATGCGACCCCCATGATATAGGTATTGCTGTATCATATTGTTTTGTATTGCATTTTTCTTTTTTTGCATCCAATGGCAAATTTGCTTTTTTTTAGCATGTTTATTATTGAGTGTTTTTTACACCCGCCTGATGAGACCCAATAAGGTCGAAACCGGTCGCGGGTTATTGACATGATGTAATAGATTGCTGTATGGTACCGTATGATGCTGGTGATCATTTTTGAGCAGTTTTTTCTAAACATGAAGTAGTAATTATAATTTTATCAAAGTAGGTGGCGATTATTGTTCATATTGCAAATTCTGACAAGACAATTACTAGAAAGTGGCTCTTTTTACGGTTGTTGATTAACCTGGGTATATCTTTTAACTGCATGCGGTGCTAAAAGACTCTCATAAATTTACCTTTAAAATGGCTTCTTTTATAAACCACATTTTTCGGTCTGCTCTGGCTTGGAGAGCCATCACTTGTTAAAGATAGGAAATTAAAACCTGGACGAAGGGGCGATGACTTTTGTAATCTTTTTGGTGAGGACACATCGAAATGGAGTTTGCATGACACAACGCACCGGAGCTTTCTAACCAATTAGATGTTAGAGCATTACTTGTATTACCGGTTTTTATTAAAACTGCCATGTTGACTTTCCAATTCTCTTTCCAAAACCTTCGCTTAAAATTATTTTCTCACCGAAAGCTACACTCGCATCGCAAGCAATCATCATTTTGTGTAGTGGTATTGTTGTGGGCTTGAGAGCAAAAGTTCTGCAGTTCAAAACTGTATAGAAACACTGCTGGTATTTTTCAGGAAGGGTATTCAGAATTTAAAGTGGTACGTTGCTACAGTAAAAAGTCTGGATCGAAAGCGAGTGAGAAGTTCATACAGTGGCAGAAATACATTGAATCAGAACGTGTGAACCTGCGAAACGCGGGCAAAATGACGTAAACCCGACTTTCTGTCAATGACAATTTTTACAAACGTATTCACGAATTCTTTGGCGCTAGAAGCAAGCATTAACTAAGCTCGATATTATTATCAAGTGACAATATATGCAAATTTGGAAGAAACATTTGTAAATTTTTCAGTAGATCGCATGTTGAAACTGTTATTTCTGCCCTTCTTTAATTTGACCACTTTTTTATCGAGATATAGTCTTCAAAAACAAGTTGCAGAAAGTAAAGTATTCATTCTCAAAGCTTTTCGTCTGACACTTTTCAAGAGAATCCGTCAGAAATAGAGTAAAAAGGTGAAGTGAGTCACTTCTATAGAGATACAATTGACGAAAAAGGAAAAAAAGCTACATAGTGATTGGTAAAAGAAGCGACCAATGGAAGGAGCGGAAACTAATGTGTGATTTTTAGACCATAAACGAATTCTTTTTGTTTGCATAAATTTGGTTTGGATGTTTTGATGTACGTGGCTTCAAGAGTGGAAAGATGAAAAGAAGTATGGCCAAGGGCAAGAATAGAAAATTTGTTATCATTATATTCACGTGCGCATGTAGGGTTTTGTAAAAGATGTTGTCCAATAGCAGAAAAGGAGGTTTCAACTTTAAAGCTTCTGATTGGCTTGCAAGAGCGGGCCAATGTGCTTCGGTCCTGAGAAATATGCTCCTGAAGAATGGTTTTGGGCACGTGCTGCTTAATCCTCTGTTGTAGCCTTTGAGAAGTACGACCCACGTACCGACTATCGCAGTGGCACAAAACTTGGTAAACAATGTTGCTTTGATGAAAAGCGGGTAGTACATCCTTTTTGGCTACAGGCAGAAATTGTCTGGTGGTGTAGACAATGCATGGCTCAACTGCAAAGTAACAACGTTTGACGGCTGTTTTAATTTGCATTTCGTACCTCATCGAAACATTGCCCAGCCATGGCAAGTGAAGATAAACTAAACTGGGTGTTGTATTTTTAAATATATTTAATGACAATTTTCCAGACAAGGTTTCAGTTTAACTTATAACGATACATTAGAGTTTAAGAATGTAGTAGAATGAAAATGCCCAGACACCTGGTTAATATAAAGTGTAAATCCAATTGAAATTGTGTAATTTGGACCGGTTGTTATTTTACTTGTTACGTTGCGCCAGAAGCATAAGCGCTTGTCAGCATGGCTTACGGGGTTTGTATAATCTAAGATGGCAAGGCGTGCAAGGTGCAAAGCAGCGTTTTCAACATAAAATAATTACATACATATTATAACACAACATTGGGCATTTCTTCGGACATAATTGCGTTAGTCTGTGAAACTGATTTACTTTCTTGGTTATGACAGCGTTGATTACAGCTTCTGGAAAACCGTTGTTGATAAGGATTGAACGAATGTTTGAAAGTTCATTTTGAAGAGTAGATTTCGAACAGATGACTAGAGCTCTGTGAACAAGAGTTGAAATCAGATTGGTCTTCCGTTTCATGGGGCAAAAAGAGTTCCAGCGAATGTATTGGCCAGTGAAAGTCGGCTTCCTGTAGATAGATGTAACAAATTCGTGATCATTCTTTTCTACCAGGACGTCGAGAAAGGGCAAAGTCCGATTGCATTCCTTTTCAAAAGTAAAACGAAGCGATGGATGGAGAGAATTTAGATGGGAGAAAAATTCATTACATTTGTCTTGGTCGTGAAAAATCGCAAAAGTATCATCGACGTATCGATAATACATCAGAGGTTTGTTAACTCTTTTGAAAAGCAAAGCTTCGTGTATCCGACAAAAATGTTGGCAAGAGATGGGCCAAGAGGTGAATCCATAGCAACACCATCAATCTGTCGGTGCATCATATTGTTGAAACTGAATTCAACGGAGGAAGTAGCCGTTTGCATCAGCTCAACAAAATCTGCACGAGGAAAAGGAGGCGGAGTAAGCTCGCCATCATACAGAGCATCAGCGCAGATATCAATAGTTTCTGCAAGTGAAACATTAGTAAAAAGGCTACAGACATCATAGGAGCAAAGAAAGACAGATGGAGGAAAGTTAAAAGTTTTGACTTTGTCAGCAAAAGTAAAAGAATTGGAAATACAGTAGGTAGAATAAAGTGAAAAAACAGGATCGATAACTGACGTAAGCCATTGCGCTAATTGATGCTATGCTGAGCCAGTCCTTGACAATATAGGACGTAAGGGTACATCTTGCTTGTGAATTGCGGCAAACCATACATTCGGGGCCGTTGTAAACCAGTTGGTCGAATCCTGCTGTAAATCGTGGATGGAAGAAGGCCTTCTTTCTTGAGTTGAAGCAACCGTCTTTGAATATGAGCTTCAATCTTCGCAGTGTTGTCAAATTCGGAAGAAGGGCCAAGATTTTCAAATTTAAAGTTGTCTTGCAAAATAAAATTCATTTTTGAAATGTAATTACTCTTATTCATTATGACAACCCCAGAACCCTTGCCAGGTTTAGTGACATGGATATTTTCATTGCATCTGAGGGATCGGTTTGCCTGTATGCACTCTTTTAAAATATGAAAGTCGCCAATGTCAATTGGATTACCGCAGTAAGCATGGGCGAGGTCGCTCAATTTGGCTTTCAGGGCTGAAAATTGCTCGGAGGAATGAGGGACATGACAAAGCAATTGACCAATGAGTACCTCGAATTCAGCAAAGATCTCTTCTCGTTGAACACTGTGAGGTGGTAAACGAAAATTCAGTCCATGGGAGAGAACAAATTCTTCTGTTGGGGAGAGTTTGTAATTAGAGATTGATAATAGTGTCCTTGTTTGGTTTCGCCATGTTGCCAAATCGTTGTTGAAAAAGAAATTTGAGTTTACGTTCATTCTTGATTGAAAGTTCTCGTTCTTTCCGTTCGTCAATGGTGACTATATATCTGCAGAATCGAATGAAATCGAAGAAAACAGGAATTGTCTGACTTCTTGCCACAGTGCGCGCAACCTGCCATTCAAGAATGTTATCAGTGATTTACTCTTTTGAATTTCATCGCACATAAATGCACGTTCTATATTTGGTGTCTGACGCACTGATAACTTTTCTATTCGAAACTTTACGAACTTAGGGAGCGTTCGTTGACCGATAGTTTGCCAGTAGTAAATAAATTACACATTAGTTTCCGCTCCTTCCATTGGTCGCTTCTTTTACCAATCACGATGTAGCTTTTTTTCCTTTTTCGTCAATTGTATCTCTATATAAGTGACTCACTTCACATTTTTACTCTATTTCTGACGGATTCTCTTGAAAAGTGTCAGACGAAAAGCTTTGAGAATGAATACTCTACTTTCTGCAATTTTCAAATTCTGTACCACAAATCAACTCTTCAAAAACAAGTGTTTGCACATGTTTTTCGGTCATTTGTTCGAGATGTCCTGTGCCCTTTAACTCCCATCCTCTCCTTTAAATACGACGCCACTATGCACACCAAGCGTGAGGTATAACACATAAGGTAATGAACATTCTAATTTTGCTAAAAATTTTGGCAGTTGAATGCACATTGGTTCGAGTTATAGGTTTAACCCAGCAGGCATATTGTAGTCATTTTTTGTTAAATATACAGCCATTTTACTGCACACGGCAAGCTGTGAAGTTTAGAACGCTTCTCTAGGCCACAAGATAAGTTTAACTATCCCAATCTTTTAGGCTTTTGCTAAAACTTGTGTTGGAGGTAAAGTTATCATATTTTTTTACGACCATAAAAAATTGCTATACTGTAGTTTGAAGCCTTTGACCTTAAATTATTTTTTAAAACTGAAATGAATTTGTTAAAAGATGAATTTCTATTATTTTGAAAGTCCAAATTTATTTATGCCAAATATCAAAGGATTGAGCTGTTCGATAATAAAAAAGATTTGTTTATTATTGATATGACTGTTATCGATTACTATTACTAAAAATTGCTATTACTAAAAATTGAAGCGGTTTGCAAAATTTTACTTCAATCCACGAATAATACCAACGACGCCGTGCCGTGTTAGGTGATCGTTTTTCCTTTTTTGCCGCGTGCTAGATGACCTGCTGATCCTGCTGTAAGACCGTAGCGCAGTGACGCTCAACCTTTTGTTGTTGCGGCTCACTTTTAACGATTTCAAAATTTGGCACAAAATTTCACACAAAAGTGCCGCGGCACAGTGGTTGAGAATCACTGCCGTAGCGTAATCAACGCAAACTACGTAAAATATATTTCAATCAGCAAACATACACGGTTTCGACCAAGACCTGATAGGATGAAACAGTGTCACTGCCTGAAGTTTGTTAAGTGCATCGGTGGCCTCTTGTATTACACTATATTTCAATCATTTTTACTCTTTATGAAAATAAACTTTTCACAAAAAAAACATCATGTGGTCGAACCTCAACATTTGCTTGAGAGCTGGCTAGAGTACAGCAGATTTGGGTTTAGAAGCGAATGACAAGTGCAATTTTTTAAGATTTAGAGGATTAGGTATGTATCGGGTGCGAACAATATTTGCAACTTTAAACCCACTGGCCGAAAATTAGAGCTTAGTTTTCTCATAGGTTACATATTTACGTTTCTGTACTAGGTCTTGAATTGATGCTAAATTTTTACAGCAAATAACTAATTGCTGGCGTGGTTTAAATTTATCCAGTTATTGGTACCTCAGTTTATCAAACATTCTTTTTTTATATTTATTCAAACTGCTTTAATGCGGTGTATGCCATCCTTTTCAAAAAATCTTTTTTTGGCAAGCAAAAATAATGACGATACAAAAACTATTTCTGTTCATTTAAAATCTCGTAATTTTTACTTTGTAACTTCATTTTTCGATATATCAAAATAATACATCCCCCGAAAATAAGCCCTAGTGCCATATTTTGGAGTAAAAATTAATATAAGCCCTGTCTTATTATCGGGGAAACACGGTAGGTGGGCTTGACTTGAAACTAGTAAAACATATGTTTGAATTACACCATCTAACAAAAATTATTTCTTGTTTCTTGGAAATAATTCCCAGTTTCTGATTTACTATGCCTATCATTGTCATGAAACTTTGAGTTTGTAAAAAATACATCATTTTTGATTTTCACATTCATACAGTGTTTTTCGATCGATTAAGTCTCTGTTGCAATCAATTGAGTCTATGATGAAAATATAGGAAATCACTGACACAATGTATTGAAAATAAAATATAAACGAATGTTAATTACTTTATTACAGTATAAAACTGAATTTAGAGAATATTTTTTTGAAAATTATTTATACAGTAATGGCTGACCAATGGCTGATCAAAAATTTGTTAGTGCAGTACATGTACAGTAGTTTACAGCACGGTACTGTATACAGTAATGGCTGATCAAAAATTTGTTTCCACTCATGATGTTTAATTTTTAGCTGAACAATTATTCAGAAGACCTAAGAAACATGCAATTCAGGGGCGTACATAGAAATTTGTAGAGAGGGGGCGCGACAAAAATGCTTGTTTGCAAATTTCACGAGACAGTCGGGGTGTTTTTTTTTAGAACAGCCATCTCAGACTTATAGTACTGTATTTGTTGGGAAACTTACAGTACTGTATTTGTTACCGTTACCAGCATAATGGCTCAAAATGACATTTTACGTTTTTCAGAGGGTTGTTAAATAAAGTTAGTTCTATGGTTTATTTTGATTACAACTAACTTTGTCTGACGGTTGCATGAGTGGCATACAAAAAGAGGACTCCTATGCGCGCGCACCCCTTCAGATCCTCCTCAGAAAAATGTAAAATGTCATTTTGAGCCATTATGCTGGTAGCGGTAACAAATACTTTAAGTTCCCTGATATGACATTTTTTGTTTTTTTGAGGACCTGAAGGGGTGCGCGCACATAGAAGGTCCTTCTTTGTATGCCACTCATGCAATTGTTAGACAAAGTTAGTTGTAATCAAAAAAATGCAGTCCAAAGACGCCGAAGAAAGTGCTATTGCCACCTCTCCACATCAAACTGGGCCTCATGAAGCAGTTTGTGAAGAAGTAAAACCAGTAGGTGATGCATTCAAGCACATCCAAGTGTTGTTCCCGAAGTGGTCAAAGGAAAAGATCAGAAGTGGAGTTTTTGTGGGTCCTCAAGTGAAGCGACTTACGAATTCCGACAGTTTTTCTGAGAAGCTATCTGCGGTTGAGAGGAGAGGTAGGAAAAAAGTTTTGTTTCTGTGGTTAAAGGTTTCCTAGGAAATCACAAGGCACGTACCTTAGAGAAATTGTGGAGGAATTTATGGATGCATATGAGAAGATGGGCTGCAGGATGTCGCTAAAGCTCCATGTTCTGCACTCTCATATCAATGAGTTTAAGAGCGATTACTCGGAAAAGCAAGGTGAAAGGTTTTACCAAGATGTCTAATCGTTTGAGGAACGTTATAAAGGCCAGTACAATGAAAGTATGATGGGGGACTACGTTTGGAATCTTGTGTGTGAAAGTGAACTGACGTACAATCGGCAGTCATTAAAGAAAACTTCAATTTTATCAAATTCTAATGTATGATGATTAATTTTGTTAATTTCATTTCGTAACAGTTTAAACATTCTTTTTTGGAATACTTTTTATCACATTCAGTATTGGTAGAATTACCATATAGACTATCACGTTTGACATTTTCAGTCCCTCCTCACTCGCCCAATCATCTCCTGTTTAATTATATTTACAGACAAAGTGTGAAATACGCTAAAATCGTTGCTTTGATCTATTCAAAACCGACAGTATGATCAAATGATAGTAGACTTAACAAAAATTATTTCGTTTTATGCAGGTATTGTGAAAAACTTTTTAAATTATATGCAAAATTAGCGAAAAATCAAAAAAATTGATCTAATGATCTCAGAACCGAAGTCTGATATTGTGAATGCTCATTTTTATTTATTCATTCCACAAAATAACAGAAAAATATGGTTTTGACACATGAACAAATTTTGTGTTATTGACTTCTACTTCACTGGCCGCCGATTGCTCATCCCTGTTGTCCCGCGATCTGTTTTCAGCAAAAGTTTGCAACGTGAATGAGATCTTACTAAAAAACTCACCTTTCTGCTCTTAAAGGCGGAGAATGCTGGCAAGTGCCTTTTCCGGGGATGCAACAAGAATGGTTTGGCTGATTTTTAAAAGAAAACAAACAGCTTTCCCGTGCGAAAACTCTACCTGTTTGTGGGGGATTTTAAAAAAATAATCGCCAGCCCCTTTTGTGATTGATTTTAAAATAAAAATTTACTAAAAAACTGCGATTTGTGGTAATTGCAAAAAAAAGGGACAATTTTATGATAAAACTCCGCCTGGTTGTGAGTAATTTCCAAAAAATATGGTTTTCAGTTAAACTTTTGTCCAATTCCGCCAGTTTGTGGGTAATTTCAAACAAAACTAAAATGGTTTTATCTTGAAAAACTCCTCACTTACGGCATAAAGATACTGAAAAAGCGAAGCAAAAGTTGGAAAAAAAAGTGACTTGCATGAGCTGCTAAGTGAAGGAGAAACGCGTCTTAAAGCATGTGGAAGATGTGGGCTAATCTTCCTCACTGTTGAGTGCTGTGAAAACTTTTCTTTGACAAGATTTACTTGTCAAAGATCGAGTAAATTATACTTATTAGATGTGGAGTCAAATATTTTACAATTTAATGAAGACAAAAGTTTTGAATCTTCTGGTTTACAGCTCGTTTGAACAAAAATAAATGCATGTTTTATTTTATTGTCAAAGGGTTGATGCAAGACAGAAAAAAAAGATAAACTTGTGATTCATTTCCGTGGTGGGGTGCCTTGAACTGATATTTGTTGGCGATCTTTCTACTTCCGTTTTTCGCTGATCAAATTTTTTGGAGAATAAATCATGACGGAAGCCCGTAAATAGAAAATCCCTTCCTCTCTCATAACCTGAGATGATCTAATTTATCCATAAGATATTTATGTAAATTGGCAATAAATTTAAATAAGCGTCAAAATATTACTTTTTGAAAACAAAAATATATTTCGTAAGCTTTCTCCGGAGATAGCATTTCCGTGTCGCCTGGTTTTATGTGCCAATCTTTCAGCTATTCTTTTTTTTAAAAAAGCTGGATCTAATTGATTTCTTCTTCTTCTTCTTCTTCTTTTTCTTTTTCTTGTTCTTTTTCTTTCTATTTTCTCTCTTCTGCTGACTATCAACTGTATCTTCCGTAAATGTAGTGTCATCGTAATCGGTTTCTTCCAATTCTGAAGTCTGTATAAGTATATAAAATCATTAATTATTCGATATGTATAGGATCGATAGAGAATTTAAAAAAGAAACAGAAGACATTGCAATTTGTAGTCATTACACAGAACTTTCGCTCAATTTTGTTGCTATCCGGGAACGACAGATCAGTCAATATCGAACAACTACGAGATAAGCTACTGGCCGAAGGTATGCTTCTGTACCAATCAACAACTGCCTCATCGTCGTGATGCGGTCCCCGACCCCGTTTGGGTTGGGTCGAAATGGCTGTTGGCCTTCCCAAAGGTCCCAGTTACCTCGGGCACTCCCCTTTATTTTTTCGCTATGCTGCACCCTGAACGACCGCAGAACGGCAGCACCCAGCTTTTCAAAATCGGTCGCCTGTTTTTTCTTTTTTTCTGCCTTTCTTTTGCCCTTCTTCGTCTCCTCATTCTCCTCCTTTTGTTGATGAGCGGTAACGTTCATCCTAACCCTGGCCCCATCTTTCCTTGCTTGTGTACCCTGGAAATGTGACCTGGCGGGGCAAGTCAGTGCAATGGTGCACCTGCTCCAAATAGGTCCATCTAAGGTGCTCACAACTTTTCCTCTCCAAATTCAGACCTCTTGGCAGCTCTCGCTCCTGGGGCTTCCCCCTGCCGTTACACTTTGACGAAGCACTCCTCCGGTATGTATCTCTCCAGCGTACAATCTGGTCCCCCTCTGCTAATGCTGCACTCTCGCCCCACCCTGGTCTCCGAACCTCTTATCCTCCATCTGCCCATTTTATACCTTCTCCATCTGCCCCATCACCACCGTCCCTTGTTCCTGGCTGTTCTTCTGCGCCCCTTGCCTCCACTCCCCCTGACTCTCTCAGGGTTTTTCAATGGAATGCAGGAGGTTTCGAGCCAGGAGCACTAAACTACTTCACTTTCTCTCGTCCCATCCTGTCGACCATATCTGCATCCAGGAATTCAATCTTAACTCATCTTCCTCTTTCCAGATTCCTGGATTATCTGTTCTGCGTTCTGATCGCACCCAATCCCGGTCTGGCATTCTCTCTCCTGATGCCACGCACGCTAGTGGCGACGTCATCACTTTTGTGAGACAGGGCTTATCCTTCTCGGAACTTTCTACCTTCTTTCCTTCTTTGCTTGATCCCTACTCTGATTATGTAGGGTCAACATCTCTCTTAACAACTCTTCCTCGCTCTCTTTTCTTAATGTGTACGCCCCTCCCCCTATTCGCTTCTCCTCAACGGATGGCAGAACCGACTCCTTTTCTCCCTCTATTCTTCCCTCCTTGAAAAATCTCTTCATTCTGGGAGACTTCAACTGCCATCACCCCCTCTGGGACTCAAAAGGTACCCCCGACCCCCGCGGGGAGGAAGTATTCGACTAGGTCATTTCTTCTGACCTCCTCCCACTCAATGACCCTGACACACCAACCCCTCTCCATCGCTCTACTGGCAGTCGCTGCTCTTCTGACATCTCCTTTGCTCCGCTCCCTCCTCTCTTGCCCTTTCTTGTTCATGGGAGCAGCATCAGGACCTGGATTCTGACCACCAACCAATTATTCTATCCGTCCCTCTCTCTCCGGCCTATCTCCCCAACGAGCGTCCTCCTTCCTCCTTTTTTTAGAAAGCTCGCTGGGATGGCTTTGCCTCCTACTTTGATTCTCACTGTCCTTTGCAGAGGAATACTCGTCTCTTTCTCTTTCCTCTGCTGCTGCTCTCTTTACCTCTCTGGCACTGAATGCAGCCAAATCTTCTATTCCTTTCGGCCGCAAGAAGCGGTTAGTGAAAGATGCAAGGCTTTCGCTGCCGCTCACAGAAGTGATGAAGATCGCCAGGCTTACATCTCCCCTTTTCTACGTGCCTCGTCAGTCATCGCCAAAGCCAAGTCTGAGGCATGGCAGACAACTTGCTCTTCTCTTTTACCTAAATCTGTACACGCTCTTCTTCCCTCTGTCGCTGGCTCTCCTTCCTCGTCTTCCTCTTCTCTTAACTTCCCCATCTGTTCTTCTCCCTGGAATCGGCTTCGGTCTATGCCGCTTACCTGATATCCCACTTTTCAGTTTCTCAGCCAAAGGCCATGCGTAGCAGAGCCAGAGACTACCTCTCAGAGCTCCGCCATACCACGTGCCCTGTGGAGTCTCACTACTCCTTTTGCTCTCCTTTTTCTCTCGCTGAATTTCTTGCGGCTGCCTCTAACCTCTCTTCCTCCACTGCCACTGGCCCAGACAAAGTTGCCTATCTCATGCTAAAGCATCTAACCTCGCTCTTAGCATGGATTTTCTTCTTCACATCTTCAATCTTTCCTGGTCTGTGCATTCCTTTGCTTTTATCTGAAAGACATCTTCTATTATCTCCATCCACATAATGGGAAAGCCTCTCGACTCTCCTGCTTCCTTCCGGCCTATCTCTCTCACCTCCTGCATCTCAGAGCTTTTTGAACGCATCATTTTATCCTGTCAACTCTTCTTTTTGGAATCTAATTCCATTCTCTCTCCCTGTCAGGCCGGTTTCCGCCCTGGACGGTCTACTCTAGATCAAATTCTGTATCTTTCTCAGTCCATTTCGGATGGGTTTAACAAACCCAGGCCGGGCTCTCGGACAATCCTGTCTACTATCGATTTCTCTAAAGCTTTTGACTCTGTCTGGCACCCGCCCTTTTTCGCAAAACTATTTCGGCTGGCCTCCCTCCTTGCTTTGCTCGTTGGACTCAATCATTCCTTTCTGATAGGCGCGCTGGTGTGGTTTATCAAAATCACAAAAGTCGTTGCTTTCGAGTCCCTCGAGGTGTTCCGCAAGAATCCGTTCTTGGCCCTGTATTTGCTCTCTCTTCATTAATAATCTTCCTGCTTCTCTGCGTTTTTCCGTCAGCTGCTCTCTTTACGCTGGCCATTTGGTCCTCCTCCCCCTCGATCCTTACTGCGGTGGTGGCCACACAAGGAGCTCTGTTTCGATTGGTGCGCTGGTCTGAGCACTGGTGTCTTCCTCTCAATCCGAGAAAATGTGAGGCCTCCTTCTTCTCAGTGGATCCCCACCAGGCTAATCTCCAGCCCAACCTCCTCCTACTCGGCTCCCGCCTCCGTTTCAATCCCACTTTAACTTTTCTTGGGGTCACTTTCGACCGCACTCTTTCTTTTTCTAAACATGTATCTTCGCTGAAGGCCAAGTTTTTCCCACGTCTCAAGACCTTACGCTGTATCTCTGCTTCCTCATGAGGCCCCTCTATGGAGTCCCTCTCTTTTTGTATAAAGCTTTTCTTTCGCCTTTTCTCACTTATGCTTCACCCGGATGGTTTCATTTCCTAAGCGCTACCAATATCACCAAATTGGAACGCCTTCACCGAGCGGCCAGTCGCGTCATCACGGGCTGCCTGTCTTCCTCCCCTATCCCTCTTCTTCTCTCCGAGGCCACTCTTTCCTTTTCGGCAGACCCAGTATGTTCAAGTTTTTCCTCTGAAGCTTGCGCCATTTTGCACGCTCTTTGCTGGTCTCGGCAGCACCAACAAGTCTGCCATTTTGCTTCTCTTCTCCTACTATCTGACTCTCGTTCTGTCCTCACCACCCTGTCTTCTTCTCCATCTTTCCTCTTATCTCAAACTCTGTGGCAGATCTGGCAGGAATTGTTTTCTCTCTCCTCCTGTTCTATCGGACTACAATGGGTCCCCGGACACTTGTTTCTCCCGGGGAACGACGAGGCCGATGAGTTGGCCAGACGGGGAGCGCTACTTGCGTCCTCCGCAATCCCTTGTAGTCTCTCTCCTCTTATCTCTCGTATCCACTTTTGTCTTTCCTCGGACTGGAGGCGTACTGTCTTATCGAACTATTTTGACACACAAGTTCCCTCGATTTCCACCGAGGAACGTGTGCTCCCTCGTCATGCTCGCTGTGTACTCTCTCGTCTACGCTGCAACGGACACAGCCATTTTTTAGGTTCTTATCTCTCTAGAATTAGCAGAATCGAGAATTCTTCCTGCAGTGCCTGTGGACACCCGTCCGAAGACACCTCTCATGTCATTTTGCACTGTCCTGCTACGAACTTTTTGCGCTGCTCATTCTTTGGTGACTCTCTGGTGCATATCCTGGGGAGTTGCCCGGCTTCTGGGGTTCCATGGTCCTCCGCCATGCCCCCATCCCTCGGAAGGGGTTGGGAAACCAACAACAACAAGGTATGCTTAGCTTAAACATCTTATACAGTAAATTACTGTTTTCTCAAACTAAAGAAAAAAACCTATTATTAGGTCTAACATTGCATAAGCTTATTAATTGTAGACAAAGTAGTTTTTAAGAAATACTATTGAACATTTGAACACGCAAAAACCTACACTGCAAATAATTTTTTTCAAATCTTTATTATGAATCAATAAGGTAATTCATACCAAGTTTACCGGCTTCAAAACGAGCGTCTAACAAGGAATCAAATAATAAGCGGCTGTAAGCACTACTTCGTCTCATATTCTTGCTATACTTGAGGGTGCGTGCGTGCGTGTGTGTGGGGAGGGGGGCGTGAGCATGCGCGTAATTGCGTGTATTTTTCTTGACTCCTCTGAAACTACTGAGCATAGGAACACGAGACTGGCGTGATTGGTCACCACTCCAGAATGAATGTCGTAAGGGGGTAAATATAAATGCTACCACGTCGTCATTACCTGAAAGAATATTGGTGTTGTAGTGCATCAAAGCATTCTTGTAATAGCTGCAGGTCAAACCAAAAGATTACTGTTATTAAACAAAGCATAATTTGAAAGAAAAAGGAATCAAACCTATAGACTCACCACTTGTAAAAACTTTGAATTGGACGAGTTCTGTAAAATTATTCGTAATTAGAACTTAGAAGAAATAATTTTATTGCCATTAAAAAAAATGAACAGTTGGTTATTGTTTAAATATTCTACAATGACAAGACAATCGCCTGGAACTTTTGGTTCAGCAAAGCTTTCAATAAATTTATATTTAATAATGGCATCTTAGTATCGCATAGTTTAATCAAGTCACAAAGATATTTTTCGTCTTCAAGTTTTTCTACTTTTGTAATTTTTATGACGTAATGCTTTCTTTGGTTGTTTTCTGTTTAATGCAATCGTGGTTGTACGCCTGACTTTACCCCTTTAACTACAGTGCAGATCACGGTTCACTAGTTAACTGAAACAACATAATTCCTATTTACTCCATTAGTTTGATTAAAACACCGGTTTTCCACCTTTTTAGGATGCTGCTTTTTCCGCCCTATTTGAAATTATTCTTTATTTCCGTTTCATTAACAATAATTGCACCACAACAAATGCAAACAGTAAAAAACTGAATTACGCAACATACAATGTCAATTAAAACGCTGCTGTTGAAATTTACTTGAAAATATGAACATTTATGATAGTTGTTCAACAATGCAAACCACATATCATATTTCACAAAAAACTACAGTTTTTCTCGTTTTGTTAATAACAAGTATAGTAAAAAACGGGACTCACAAAAATTCAACCTCTTTTATAAACCTTCGTACCTCCCCTAAAATGTGACTTTACCTCCTCTAGGGGGTCGGCCTCCCTGGTTGGAAACCACTGAGTTGGACCATAACGAAACCAAAAGATTGAGTTTACTCCCCAGAGTAGCTCGTGTTGATCGTGAATTCAAGTGTTTACCAAAGTCAATATTTACCAACACTGCTTCATGTTGGTGACTAACTTATTGTAATTAACCGAGACAAATGCAATTGACATTAAGGGCGGTAGAAGCAGCTAAAAGGGGGCAAAAAGACCATGCTCTCTCTCAAAATTTCTTGCACCCGAAAAAGAAAAGAAAATATTTGTGTGTTGGCGGCAACAAAACATTGATTTCCGAAAGAAAGTTCATGAAGAAAAAATCAAGGGACAGGAAGTTTATCTCAAAATAATCGTCAAACAAAAGTGAGGGACAGAATGCCCAAAAGACATAGTATTTGTCCTTCCCTGCCTTTGCTTCTTGCAACGCCAATGGATTGGGTATGTTCCTTTATGATTTTTTTGATTTGTCCCTTGAGAACACCAAGATCCTACTACTTGATGCTCAGATGACAAGCTGGCCAAGCGGACTTTGATTTCATTGTTTACTCTATTTTCTTCTGTGTTAATTTAAAACAGAAGCCATCTAACAGAGCAAAACAATATGGAGCATATGTATGACAAAAGTTTCTATGGCCCAACAAAACCAATTGTGTAAAAATGGATATAATTTTGAAGAAACTATTTTTTATTGTGCCAACACGACAGCTAGTATCGATGAGCGACATTGTTGTAATGGAAGCAGCTTTTTAGCATCTCCAGCGTACGTCTGCAACTGCGTCTCTACGAATTATATATTCAAATATCAAAAATTAAGCAAAAATTGAAGAGTGCTATTAATCGCTTTTTTATGACAAAAGAAACGTACTCTAGAAAACTTAGTATTGTTAATAATGTAAACCCCTTGTGACACTCCGATACTCGAAACAGTAATTAATCTTGTCGAGTTTTATGCTACGCCGAACCAATCGACAGCCGTCTTTACGTAGTGGTGCGGTTCCCGACCCCGCTCGAATTGGATCGAAATGGCTGTCGGCCTTCACAAGGATCCCAGTTATTCCACGCACTTCCCTCTCACAAACCATTTTTTTGCCGTGCTGCCCCTTGAACGACCGCAAAAGGGCAGCACGCAGCTTCTTTACAATCGGTCGTATGTTTTCTCTCTTCTGCTGCCTTTCTTTTGCCCGTCTTCGTCTCCTCATTCTTCTTCTTCTCCTGATGTTCATCCCAACCCTGGCCCCATCTTTCCTTGCTCTTTGTGCGCTGGAAATGTGACCTGGCGGGGCAGGTTAATGCAATGCTGCACCTGCTCCAAATGGGTCCATGTAAAGTGCTTACTATTCTTTTTCTTTAAATTGAGAACTCTTGGCAGCTCTCACTTCTGGAGCTGCCCCCTGCTGCGTCCCTGCTTTTTCTAGAGATCTCACACCTATCAACACTGCGACTTCCCCTTCGGACTCCTACAGCTTGTATACCTCCACTGTTCAATTTTTCCCTCTGCTAATGCAGCACTCTCGCCTCACTCTTGCCTTTAAACCTCTTATTCTCCTACCGCCCACTTCGTATCTCTTTTCTCTGCACCCTCACCACCGCCCCATGCTCCTGGGTATCTCTCTACACCTCCTGCTTTCTCTCCCCCTCTGACTGTCTCAGGGTTCTATTTTCGAATGCCGGTAGTTTCCGAACCATGAGCACTGAACGTCTACACTTTTTTCGTCTCGTTCCGTTGACCTCACTTGTATCCAGGAATCTAATTTGAATTAATCTTCTCTTTCCGGACTCCTCGATTCTCTACTCTGCAATCTGATTGCACCCAATCCCGGTCTGGCATTCTCTGTCCTGATGCCACGAACGCTAGGGACGACGTCATCACTTTTGTCAGACAGGGCTTATCCTTCTCGGAACTTTTTATCTCCTCTCTTTCTTTGCTTGATCCCTACTCTGATTATGTATGAGTCAGCATTAATCTAAGCAACTCTTCCACGCTCTCATTTCTCGATATTTATTCTTCCGCTATTTGCTCTTCTCCGACGGACAGCAGAAGCGACTCCTTTTCTCTCTCCATCCTTCCTTCCTTCCACCATAATCTCTTCCTTCTGGGGGACTCAATTGCCATCACCCCTTCTGAGACTCAAAAGGTACTTCCGACCCCCGCGGGGAGGAAGTATTCGATCGGGTCATCTCTTCTGACCTTCACCCCTTAATGACGCTGAAACACCTACTCTTCTTCAGCGCTCTTCTAGCAGTCGCTCCTCCTTTGATATCTCGTTTGCTCCCTCTTCTCTCGCCCTTTCTTGCTCATGGGAGATGCATCAGGACCTGGGTTCTGACCACCTACCAATTTTGCCAACCATTCCTCTTTCTCAGGTTTTTCGCTCCAACGAGGGTCCCCCTTACTTCAATTTTCAGAAGTCTTGCTAAAGTGACTTTGCCTATTACTTTGACTATCACTGCCCTTCTGCAGAGGAATATTCGTTACTTTCTCTTTCCTTTGCTGCTGCTCTCTTACATCTCTGACACTGAATGCGGCCAAATCTTCCATTCCTTTCGGCCGCATCATACGCCATTCTAAACCCTGGTGTTCCGCTGAAGTGGAAGAAGCGGTTAGTAAAAGACGTACAGCTTGCGCTGCAGCTCACAGAAGTGAAGAAGATGGCCAGGCTTACATCTCCGCTTCTCGACGTGCGTCGTCTGTCATCGTCAAGGCCAAGTCTGAGGCATGGCAGTCGACTTGCTCTTCTCTCTCGCCCAAATCCGACCCTAAATTTGTGTACACTCTACTTCGTTCTGTCGCTGGCTCTTTTCCCCATCTTCCTCCTCTCCCGGGGAGTCAGTTTCGGTCTTCGCCAACTACTTGAGACTCCACTTTTC
The DNA here is from genome assembly GCA_963675345.1 of Trididemnum clinides. NCBI lineage: Eukaryota > Metazoa > Chordata > Ascidiacea > Aplousobranchia > Didemnidae > Trididemnum > Trididemnum clinides. Next base: position 19,581,847 of record OY776284.1, on the reverse strand, counting down.
TGTCTCCCAGCCAAAGGCCCTGCGTAGCAGAGCCAGAGGCTATCTTTCCGAGCTCCGCCGAGCCACGTGCCCTGAGAAATCTCACTCGTCCTTTTGGTCTTACTTCTTTCCGCTGAATTTCTTGCGACTGCCTCTAACTTCTCCTCGTCCATTGCCATTGGCCGAGACGACGTTGCCTATCCCATGCTAAAGCACCTTTCTTGCTATAGCATGGATGTTCTTCATCACATTTTCAATTTTTTTGGAGCAGTTGTGCTTTTGAATCCCACTCCTAACATTTTTTAACATGCTGAGAGTTATTACATTTACAGCTAGACTGATCAAATAAATCTCTAGATAAAATGTAAATACAAGTATCAAAATCATCGTAAATTCATTGGATTGGAGTTAAATTCCTTAACAAAAAGGATAGCACTATTTCTTGATAAAGTAATGAGTCATAACAAACTAACATCTTTACTGCATGACAATAACGTAATTTTTGGTGTTCGCTTTAAGTGGATTGGTCGGTGCTGGTTTTTTGAAATACCCGTTTTGTGCTGAAAAAACTGGCCGCTCTCTCGAGCACAGTCAAAATTGCGTTTTCTATCACAAGAACCCAAAATTTAGCTGAGTACTTACATCAAACGAAAAAGCACTATTAAGCGACCTTGCACTTTGCTCTGCCAATAAAAAGTTTCCTCTGCCTGCAATTATGGCTACATCCTCTTCAACTTGCGCTACCATTGCTTCAATTTTTTCTGCAAAAAGTAAGTAATGTAGGGGAGATGTGGCACCAATAAACCATTGAAACCAATGAACCACCTTCATATTTCAGCTTCTTTGCAAAAATTAAAAAAACATCTTTGTTCGACCGAAACTTTTTAGAAAATAGCGGTTGATGAAGTTTGGTTGACTAGTCTGGCGTGATTTTGGGGAAATTCTGATTATTGCGTTTTTGTACAGAAAAGTAAATATTATAACTTGTGTTTGAAGGTTAGTGAAAAATTTTGATATTGTTTTAACTAAGCATGCAAACACGATACTTGCACTTAAATAACTATTCAATCAGGTAAAGCATAAAAATTTCGAAACGTAGTTGACCTTAAGATCTCAAGAGGGTAAAGAGTAAAAAATGTTGTAAAGAGTAAAAACCTTAGAACCAGTAGCTTATGCGACCTATGAATCACTAGTTTAATGGTTCCATCCTAATGTTTTTTTAGTTTATTGAAAAAATGCCTAAAGTATTTTTTGAGATTTTCCGATGACATCGCCAATTCAATATTGTTTGAAATATATCAAATTTTGCGGAGCATAATATTTTTTGCGGAATATATTTTGCACATTGAGCAATGAACATTGCACATTGTTAAAATAACTTGAAATTTGGTCCACAAAATTGTACGGCTGCTTTTTGTGTGATTTTGTGTCATATTTGTGTTTTGTGTAAACAATTATACTTTATAACAATTACAATTACAATGAAAGTATAATTATTACAATCATATTCATACTTTCATACCTATATTCATACCTATATGTTTAAAGGGTAAAATAGGGTTAAAATAACTTGAAATTTTTTCCAAAAAGAATGCACGGCCGCTTTTTGTGTCATACTTGTGTATTGTGGGAACAATTATACTTTGATACCTGTATTCGCAGGTTTTATAAATGTTATAGATAGACCGGTTCATAGGTCCCACTCACTGGTTTATTGGTCCCCCGGGTGTGAGACCAATAAACCACTTGGGAAACGCTTCTTTAAAACTCTGTAATTTACATGTTTTAAGCGTTACGTAATTCAAAACAAGAGGATATGAAACTAAGTTAATGAACTTCAATTTGTGCAAAATAGAAGGAATCACGACTAAAAATGGTGGTTCCACTGACGAAAATGTGAATTTTGGTTTATAAGTCCCACATCTCCCCTATGTGATTCTTTTTGATGCCTAATTTTCTATTACAAGGTGGATTCGTGGAATAACTGACACTCAAATTGCTTTACAACTACTAAAATTGAACCTATCAACTTGCACTAATTGTATAACATTGCCCGTAATGAAATTTCTTCCTTTGAAATAACTGCGCTAATCTATTTGAAATAATTCAATGACAACTATTTTACTCCGGTGATATTGCACGATTTAACTTGCTCCCAAAAAATCGAACCTCTGCAATCATTTTTTTACATGTAAGTTCATTAAATAAATTGCATTCATCAAGTCGAAATCAGCAATTTGCAATCAACAAAATCGCTTCCATCAAACAGCTCAAATCGAGTTAACATATTTGAGTTGTACTAATTAAGTTACATTTGTCCAAATCGCGCTCTTTTCATCAAACTGCTCCAATCAAAATATGTGCTACATCCCATCAAATTGCACACAGATCAAATCAAATCGCTTTGATCAAATTATAGTAATTAAACCGGATTTATTTTATGCTGAATTTTCACAATTGTCATTCAGCAAAACTGCTAAATATTGTTTTGAGCAATGCTGATTGAGAAATCTTTCAGAGTAATTTCACTAAGGCTTTTGATAAATTAAGAGTCCTCGTCATCGAACAATTGACTTTTCCTTTACAGAAAGAAATCTCATAATTATTAATTTGTAAAAAAATCAAAGGCATACGTTCTGTATGGTGCTGTGCTAAGTAGGCGAACGTTTTCCTTGGAGAGAAATTTTCTTTATTTAAAAGCATTCATAAAAACGATTGCTTAGAATAATTTTTTGATTTCCAGTAAATTTTTCGAATGACACTTTGCGGAGCTTATCTTGGGCCAGCAAGTTTAGCAATGTCACTAGATCAATAATCGGTTCCATCAACCGCAGCGACATGGGTGATTGCTGACTGGAAGACTGATGATCTCTGCACAATATCACAAACATTTTGTTCGTCATTTAATTGATGAATTGTACGTAAGTCATCATTATCATCATCAAAAAAGTCATCGCCGATATGATTTTAAATAAACTTGGTACTACATTGAAATTCTCGTTAATCTTGGCCATTTCGTGCAGTGCTCCACACTTATCTCATGATGGCAGCACAAAGCTTAAATTGTTTGCTCCCGAAATTTATCGCAATTACCAATTTCGGTTGTAACAGATTTGAATTTCACATCTCTACGTTATTCACCTTCGTACTTGTCTAGATTCCACCCACAGTTGCATGCAAATGCAGCGTAAACAATCCCAACTACTCCAACCACTAGAGCAAAAACTGCCGAAGCGATGAATTCCTCATAAAACACAACTGGAGAGACCTCATTATGGATTTTGATTTCGAAGAAAATACGGTAGTAAGATGTTTCGGAAGATTTTGCAAGAACATCGTAAGATCCTTTGTCTTCTTTCATGGCCTAATAAACATCAAATAGGCTATCAACAAAAGAATGATGCATCTCAGCTGATAGATTAAAAGTCTGCATCAGTAGTTTTAAACTGGCGCCGCAACCCTCTGGGGCGTCGTTTAAGTTTTTCAAGGGAGTTGCGAGGGCACCCACCACTTTCAAGATTCGCAGATAGGTCCTTCCTGGGAAAAAAGTGCAAAAAATTTGATTTGGTTTGATTGCACAAAATTAATCATCAAAAAAAGGTCTTCAACTCCTACAAAAAAGTGAAAACATAAACTTCAACAAATGACCATTAAAACCTTGTTTAGAGAAAGAGTCTGACTCATAAATATACATTAAAATAATTAGTTTTTGAAAAAAGATCTTCCACTGTACAAATAAATCAAAACCTTTCAGAACATCAAGCAAAAGCCTTAATGTGTTTTGTTGTCGCAATATTTTTACAACAGCACAGAAAGTCTTTTGCCAATGCATTGGATTGAAAACAGCTCAGCACTCTGATTTATTCTGGTCTGGTCTGGCTAAACCAAAAGTAAGAAAGAACAGTTATTACGCACATCTGCTAGTTATTATGCAGTATTTACATAAAGCATCTATTGCTTGCATAATTATTGCAATAATGTACTTGATAATTAAAGAACATCGAGGATTTTTTTCATAAATATGCTTTTCAAATTTCACTCTAAATTCTATGATTCGATTGTTGTAGGCTTATTTATCCAAGCGTAATGCTGGCAGGCATCGAACAAGAATTTTTACAGTAAGAAATCAGGAGCATTAGGCAAATATAAAGGACTTTGCAAAAGTTAAGCTCATAACTGATGTATTTTAAAGTGCAGTAAAGCAGTTTGTCAAAAACAGCACTTTTATAGACATTTCAGCGCAATTGTTTTACTGTTACAAGAGTAATAGGTCGTTTGCAAACGGACTGTATTTAGGCTACTTGAAAAAATGAAACAAACTGCGAAAAAGTAAATACTGTAGACGGTCTGAAGCTACTTCTAGTGCAAAACAGTTTTCAAAATCAAACAGATTTGCGACAACACTGCTTACTGATGACAAAATACTGCCACTTGCCTGCAACTAGCACCAGCTTCAATAAAGGGTTCGTAGAAAACAAGAACTTAATTTAAAATAACTTCTTTTCCGTTAGCTCACCAATTTCAATTTACAAACACAAAATTTTTAGCATTTACTTTTGTAGTAGTAGTAGATATTTAGTTTTCATCTGGTGTTTTCCCCTTAGAAGAGATGGCCGGATTTACCCCATTCCTTCTGCGATTGCTTGCACTCAGCTTCTCCACTTTGTTTGCTTCAGGGCATCCTCCTTCTTCAAATCAATCTTCTCTGTTTCCTCCTCCACTTGTTTCTTCCAGATCCTCTTCGGTTGTCCTCGCTTTTTCTTGCCACTCACTTCAAGATCCACAGCTACCCTCAAATCACTATCGTCATCCCTCCTCAGCACATGTCCATACCATCTAATTCCATTTGCTGTTGCTAGCCGGTCTATAGTTTCCTCAACCCAAACATGTCTATGAGTTATTCAGTCGTCTTTCTGTGAACAACTTTCTGGCCGCACATGGCTCTCACCATAGCTCTCTCTATTCTCCTTAAAATTGCTTTCCCATTCTCTTTTAAACATCACGCCTCGCTTCCATATAGTATTGCTGGTCTACGCAATACCTTTTATCCTCTGAAAAACTTTACCTTTTATCCTCAGAGAAAGCCAAGCAATTTCCAAGCAATAACTCTCCACATTCCCTGAATCTTACTTTTACTGTAATTGTCGCTTCACAACCACCACTAGCATTTTGTCTGTCTCCCCAATAACAAAATCCATTCACTGCTTTCACTTCATTGCACAACTTCTCGATCGAATCCACAGTTCTTTCCATTATTGCTTTTCATTTCGAGCAAGCAAAATGCATTGCCAACCTGCCGGTAACTCTCTTTACTTTTGCACATCCGCCATGAACCAAGTTTCCACATTTTGTGCACAACACTGAATTGGCCGTAACTCTCCTCCCACAAACTCCATATAGTTCTATCTTGCTTTTGAATAGTTCTCCTTCCAACCCGTTTACCATCACTTTTGTTTTTCTGACTTTTAAACTTTTACTTTCCAGTACATTCTTCCAATTCCAAAATCTTTTCTTCAAGTCTTCCATGGTTTCGCTCATGAGAACAAGGTCATCTGCATACAATAATTCATTAACCACACCCCTTCTTGCATTTTCTGTAATAACGTTCACAACTATTGCAGACACTCTTGTTTTTGCACCAACATACAGGCTCATAACTGCCCGAACTATTACTTCTGATAGACACTTCTTTCTCATGGCCCACTCTATCACTTTTCTTGGCACTCTATCAAAACCTTTTTGCATGTCAACAAAACACATATACAACTTCTTGTCCTTCTTCTGATATTCCTCCTGCATTCTCCTCACAATGAATATGCATCCACTCTTCGTTTTCCTGGCATAAATCCAAACTGCATTTTATTCAAATTGACTAGTGTTCGTATTCGCCCTTCTAGTACCCTTTCAACAATTTTAATGGCATGTTCAAGCAGTTTCACTCCAAATGTATGACCCATAGCTCTTCACATCACCTTTTCCTTTAAAGATAGGCACAACCACATTAGTTTTCCACTCATCAGGCATTCCTTTACCATCCAATACACGCTGAAACAGTTCCATCATCACTTTCACCCCAATTTCGTCATTTGCAACCATCATCACCACACTTACTTCAGATGGTCCAGTTGCCTTTCCTGATTTCATTTTTTGCATTGCTTCCACAATTTCATTGCGAGCCACTTTTTCCACTGGTCCTTCTACTACATGAAATTCCACCATGTGGTCCTGTTCCTTCTCTTCAATCATGATCTTTTCCATGTGTTCCTTCCAGATCTTCGCCTTATCTTTTTCAATAAAACCCAACCGCCTGTCTCTTCCTATTAAGCACCTTTCTGGTTCCACATCCTTCCCTTTCTTTTTCATTCTTCTAAGGAAGTAGAAAACACTGTTAGAATTCTGATATAAATCATTCAACTTCTGATTAGCTTCCACCCTCAGAGCTCTAGCAACAATTTTTCTCAATTGATTTCTTAAACGGTTGCATTGAGTCTTATTTTCTTCTGATGAAAACTTGCACAGCTCTTTAAATGTTGCCTTCTTTCTTGCTTTGTTATCCTTGACCTTTTCAATTCACCACCACATGTCTCCTCGATCTCTTCTAGACTTTTTTTAGCAGTTCATCACATGTCTTTAGAACACCATCCTTGGAAGCTTTCCACGACTCAGGCGCATCTTTGCTTACTAGTTCTTTTACTCTTTATTTATCTTTTTTTTTCTCTTTTACTTTTAACTACTTCAAAAAGCGTCACTTCCACATAACTTACTCAAGTAAAAGTGCAAGTAGAAAAAATGGAACTACTTAGGTGAGTACTGTAGTTGCTTAATGAAAAACCTACTAAGTAGTTTACTGCAGTAAAATTACTTCGTTACGGACGACCTATGAATAAATAAACAACAAAAAATCTTTAAAGTTGTTTTAAAGAGAAATTTAAAGCTGGCTTAAAATGTGTGATCATTAATCTCATTTTAGGGACTGCACTGTATTTATTGCTCTATTGCTGCAATTGAGCTCTTTAACTCGTCACTTTAATGAAGCAGAACACAAAATCTGGTAACTCGGAAACAGGTTTGCACAATTCTATCTGAGACTATCTCTGGATTCTATTTAAGTCTTCCAAAGGTGGCCTGCGAGTCTGATGGATAAAAATACTAATAATTACAGAAGTTAGTGTGATACCCGGTGAAAAGTTACCATCTCTGTTCCAGCTGTAGACAATTGCATATCATAATTTAATAAACAAAACTAAAAGAATTCAGGTCAGATTTTAGCGAAAAAGTCCAGCATTGACAACAAATCTTTATGAGGCATTAAACTTTATCTTTATGAGGCATAAATCTTCGTGATGGCAACGTGATTGAGTTGGTTTGAATAGCCGTTCTACAACAAAACAATGACATGGTCGTAGTGACGCTTTAGGCGCTCGAACTACTTTGCTCTGTCCATATCAATGGTGGCCAGGATCAGGATTTTAAAAATAGAATCCACCAGGGTCCCAAATAATATTTGCTTTTAGGATTGGATCGAAAGTGCGATTCATTAAGACTATCAGAATCAGGTCTGGATCAGCGATGAAAGATTTTCAATTCTACTTAAATGCAAAACATACTGTGAAAAAATTAAAGCTATTTATCGGAATCGGATTAGAATTCCAAATTTTTTGTGCTTAATAGGAGCTAAATTAGAATTCAAAAGTAGTTTGTCTGGATTAGGATTGGGTTCGGACTCTAAAGTTGACGCCTCCGTATCAGAAATGGACAGTGCGATAATTTTCTCAGCTTGGCGGATTTTAACACCACACAGTCGTCGTCGATTTTATGTCATTTTTTCCCGCGTTTTGCAGTCTCAGACGTGCTGATTCAATGTATGTCTACCACTACACACTCGCTTTCAAGCCAGACTTTGCACTGGAGAAATGTAGTATATGTATTGAAAAAAATACCAAGAAATTCAAGCGAAATGTTAACACTTGGATACTCTGAAACAGATCTGGGGACCTGTGCAATGTTTAGCAGCACTCTTCATGTCCTGTGGTACTGAAAGTATGAATACGATGAATAAACGAATAATAATGCAAGCACTTACGCTATCCACTTTGTAGACGAACACGAAATGTCCTTGCTTGCGCAGATTATGCAGTTGTGCGAACCCTCGCGCCGGACGTCCTAAATAAATATACCTTTTAGAGTCATCATTTCTAGTTATAGATAAAGTTTTCCAGGGCATTATCATCAATTAGAATGCAGAAAGAAATTATTGTAGGTATTTTTAAAAGGCAGTTTTTGTGCTGTTGTGGCATCCACCTGATACAGCATCAAACTCTGGTTATAAAGGTACATTCAACTTTTTTCAATTATAATTAAGTAAATTGAGCTTTATGTACTCCATCACCTCCCCCCATTGCTTGAATTCTTGAGCGCCAAGCAGGAAATCCGTGGATATCTTTTTCAGTCTGTGGTATCAATGGGAGGAGAAATGAACTCAAGTTTATATACTAGGAAGCGAACATTTTAATCATTTGACCATCGTAACAGTTGGGTTACTTCGAGTGTAATGTGAATAATTGTTTCCCAAGCCTGGTCTAGGAGGCTTATACTGAAGTTACAATAAGTTATAAGACCCGATAGATTATCATAAATTCAGATAATCCGGACGAGCAGCTTAACTTTTTACAATTTGACTTCTTTTTCTAACTTGTGAAAAATTTAGAGATTTTAGGCTTAAATATTTAGGAATTTAACTTAACTTTTTACTTGTGATAAATTTAGGGATCGTATGTATTTTTGTGGACACTTCTAGCAGCCCCTTGAATCTTTTGTTATCCAGTACCAAGAGATCATTCACAAAGATCGATAAAAGATAGCACAAACATAAAGACGACCGATCAAAAAAACAACTTCAAAAGAGCAAAGCTACAGTCTATAGGTTAGTTCTGTAGAGTTTTACAGGCTAGCTATTTCATTTTCGTTATTATACTTACAACAGATAGCAAAAGCCACTCTGTTTCTGAAACCTACGTCCATTTGCTTTAGAGCAATGATCCTAGGGATGAATACCTATGTGATGGGTCGTTTATATCAATTCTCTTGCCGACCGTCATCATTACCGTCAGCTATTACCAGCATGCTTGATACGATTGAACTGTTGATGACGAGCACATTGTCACTGTTGCTCTTTTCACCAATAACATTTAGCTATAGCCTACGTTTTAAGACAGGAATTAATTAGTTAATAGGAAAAACATTATAGCTTTATTCGCTCAAGAAATCATATGCATGACTATATATGTTAGAAGTAGCAGCATCAGGGCTATCCCTTCAGAATGACACCCTACAACTGTTTGTCCCTTAAAAAAGATCTTCACTTTTTTTCTTTTTTTTATTGGTTAATGTATTTTAATACTGATAAAGACTCTCTCAGAAAAGTTTTTGAAACAGTTGCTCTTTTCAAAAGTTTTTCGTAGATTTGCCGAAATTACCAAACACGAAATTTGTTTACTTTTTAAAGTGACGTGCATTAGTTGTGTTTGCTCATCTGCTTCAAATACAATTTTGCAAACTTGCTCTTCATTTGTATGCCAAGTGCACATTGGCTTTACATCTTTGTTAATATACGTTATATCTAAAATTTTAAACAAGCATTCAAGCTGGACATTTCTGTTAGAGCACTAAAACATGACACAATAATTTTTACAGATTTTTATAAAAAAGCAACAGCCAAGATAATTGTGAAGATGTCGAGTCGTTTTCATTACAGCGAAATCCATTTTTAATCGTATTTACATAAATTTGGTGTTAATTCCGTACACACTTTTTACCAGTGAAGTATTTAAAGAAGGGGAATAAAGGGCGATGCTCCCTACATGATATAACGGGAGCAAAAATTTCAAAAAACTCTTTGGAAAGGTCGATCTCCAAAAAAATCTTTATGCTCGTTTTGATATCAAATAGGCAAAACCATACGTTTCCAAAATGTTCATAAATCCTGAGTTCACTTTTCTTTCGCTCCTATTCCGTGAAAAATTTTCTAAATTTGCGAGTGCTTTTTTACACAGATGTTAAGTACGAATATGGTTAAAAATAGTTTAAGCTGCAGTCTAGTTTGCTTTTTGCGAGATAAGCTAAACTGTGACATTCAGTTTGTTGTGCACCTTGCTTAAAACGACTTGGCTATCTATTCAATCGTGCGTGCAAGCGCTCATGGTTTGTTTGCCAATCTTTAGTAAGATTGCCGACTCCAAGTGACTGCTCTGCCCAACCACTGTCGCCATATAAATGAGAAGAAATCCTGCTACATGTCTTTCCTAATGGAACAACATGAAGCTCTGTGCAATGTTTGTTTTTTATTTCGTGGCGTTTTTTTATTTTTATCTGCTTTTGCTGCACAAGAGCAGAAAGATTATGCGCTGGTGAAATTCAATTGTCGCCGGACTGGCGCGACAAGAGAAACGCAACAACTTGGTTTACAGCGAGGCAAAACAAACTTAATACTCAAGCTGCACTTGGCCTCAGGAAACATTAGACTTTAGAGTAAGCGTCAAATATGTAGTGGAAAAACGGCGAGTTCAGCTCTCAGAGCGTTACTTACATGCGCAACGGCCGAGCATAACCGATGTTCTGTCTAGCTCTAAAGAATCTAAACTTTTTGTTTTTCTGGCACGTGATGAGTTAGGCAGTTTCTCATCATCATTTTGAAATCTTATTACTTTATGATGATGACGGCGACAACTTTAAATGTTGTAATAAGATTATCCTACATTTTAAACGAATGGTGTGATTCTTCGATCGTGCTTTTTCCGGAAAAGCTGCTGTAAATTTAGTCAGAGGCTGGCAAGAGACTAAAGATCCATTATCAGCTCTGGTTAAAGAAACGTTGAATAGTTCATCCTGAAAAATGACTTTGTGTAAATTAGCAACGTGGCTAGAGCAAAATAACTATGGTCAATGAACGTGGTCAGATGGATAAGGGTATCAATTAATGGTGACATAATCAAAAAATCGTGCGTTCAAGTTACGAAATGACTGCGCCATTTTTCTTGGGCGGAACTTTGCCATGCTTTTCTCCACTAGTCGAATTCTAACCACCACTGAATTTATTAAAAGATTTTAGCACAATGTTAATTGATACTTCTACGCTCGAAAAGAGATCTCAACAGTAGCCCTACACTTGGCGTCATTCTCCTGCACAAGAAAAGTTGATTTAACTACACCAACATTAAAAACATGACAGTGCCAGCTTGGTCTCTAAAAAATATTGTTCGGATGTCAATTAATTATTCACATCTGAATCTGATCGACTATTTTTGTGGGATAAATTTTAGCATTAGCCAAACCAGTGTTGAATAAGAAAACTCCTGCTTCTTGAAAATAAAATTTAGAACAGAGACTACTTTTTATTTGCATAACACGAATTGATGATCAGACACTAAAAGTTTGTAAGAGGGTCAAATACTTCAGTAAAGAGCTATACTTAGAAATCTGCATTTATCATCATTTTTGTGATTTGAACTATTGGAAACCATTGATTGAGCTTGTGGTTAAACTATGAACAAACGTTGACAGTTGTTGGAGAGCTTACTGAGATAGTTGTGCTGGATCACAAAAAACGGAACTTCATGTTGTATCCGACTGACCGCAAATATTGGCTCTCGCGGGTCACCTGAATCATTGAAGTCATCCTAACTTTATTTCCAAAAAATGACTGATTTGGAGATTGAACAATAAACACTTCGATATTTTTCATAAATCTATATAGGGATCAACGTCTTTTGTCAAAGTAACATATTCTGGTCTCTTCAAAGTTGCGACTTGGTGATTCTTATGAGACCACTTAAAAGTAATGGAGATTATAAGCGTGGCCAGGACTGGGGCAAAAGAGACAAGGCCTCCCAAATTTTTTGGGCTCGATTAAGGTGTAGATAGCGATCATAAGCTAAATTGGAAACAATTGGAAAGTAAATTGGGAACAATGTTCCAAAAAACTTCATTCACCTTCGACGAAAAACAAAATGGCTTCGATAAAACGCCAATTTCTAAAAAAAAGGCAATCAATCAAGACTAACCAAAATATGCTTTTGGCTCCAATCCAAATTTTTCTGGCTTTGCTAATGCTCGGGATCTTACACGAGGCAGTTGATTACCAATAAAACCTTGGACCAAACAGCTATTGCGGACATAAAAATTAATTGCTTATTGCAACTGTGATCTTCAATAGCTAGTTATTTTGCTCTGATGCTGGAGTCGTTGAGACACCCTCGCCCCTACTACCGAGACCACTCTCTCTATTAATGTGACTTCACTAAGCGTAACTGTGCATAAGACTAAAAAATAGTCTTGTCAAGAAAAAAAGTTAAATGACAACATCCCAGCGTCTTGTTCTCAAATGATCATTGACCGTTTAAACGATGCCAAGTATTCTTTTAAATATTTAATAAGTACCATAGTTTGATATTTACCGTCGGAAGTATTATTTTTTGGCCTCCAAAATAAAAGATATTTTTGTTACCATATGGATACACTGGAGTATACGAACAACGCACTACAAGATTTTCGTCTTCAAATACATCAAACTGTCCATATAGCTTGACGATATCTGGAGCTAAAAGTTAAAAAATACATTTGGTATTTAATTTAATTTAACCTTTATTCCCAAGAGACAATTGCATGTGTAAAATTATCGCTTTTTGTGTCCATAGAAAAAATAACATCATGCTTTTAGTTGTTTACGAGACATTAAAAGATAGGCTAAATTTTGTCAATCGTTCCTCCATTAAGTAGCATACACGCAAATTTGTTTAGTGGGGTTTCAATTTAGACTAGTTTGACGATTAAAACGCCACTGCACCAATCAACAGCCGCCTAAACGTGTTGGTGTGTTCCCCGACCCGTTTAGGTTGGGTCTAAATGGCTGTTGACCTTCCCGAGGATCCAATTTACCCCGAGCACTCTCCTTCATTTTCTTGCTATTGCGTGGCGATTCCCGGACGAGTAAATCACGAGCGAGCCCCCAGATGTCGCGATTCAATAGAAATTTTTGATTTTATTTCAATATTAAATTACTTCTTAAAATTGAGACGACATATAGTATCGCTCGAATAATTACGTCTCTTTGCAACTTAATAGCTAGGAAAAGATTGGCTTGCACTAAGATACTTTAACCCACGCACTTCTTGATAACGAAAAGAACAAATATATTCACAAACCACTTTAAAACTTCAAATTCCTTCGCTTGTCACATAAAGAAAATAAAACACTTTAATATATAAATATCAGACTAACCAAAACTAAAACCACCAAAATAATCGCTTGATTCCTGTCACAAAAATCACCACAGAACAATGCCTTTTTACTACACTCTACTATTTCTACTGAACTACACTCTGAATGAAAAAAAATCTTGCCACCTTATATATACGACTGGAAAATAATCTAGAAATTGCTCGAACATCACGTGATACAGGAAAAACGCCATTAATAAATTACGTAATTGGTAATAACAAAAAAAAATCTTTCAGAAGAAACAAGAATCACTAAATACACTGAAACTTGATCACGTTGTCAACCATTGTGACGTCAGAAAAGGCATGTGAGTTACAAATCTATTAGTAAAAGCGAAAGAAAAAAGATCTTTTTTCAAAAACAGTTCAGCAAGTTTTGGGCTTCAGACAATTCATATTTTCAAATAAAATGATCACAGCAAAATAAAACAACAGATTAAAACAACTACACAAATATATATAACTATCCTTTCAATGCAAATTTACTTATTCGTGACAGTGGCATACACGCAAATTTGTTTAGTGGTGTTTTAATTTAGGCTAGTTTGACAATTAAAACGCCAAACACCCCAAGTCAATAAAAATGACAAGTTCATTTACAGATACAGCTTATGGAATTTCAAAAAGCTACGCGTACAAGATTACATGAAAACATAATTAACAGCTAATTTACTACTCCAATAAATTTAGTGCGATTATTATTTGTTAATGACATTATTGAAGCTCTTAAAATCTGTGCAAAATCTTTTGTTTTAATTTAAAAGTGTTTTTCACTGCCAAATATCCCCAGTACTCTCGAATTTATGCATACCTCTGTTAACGCAAATATTTTCATGGAACATATTACGCTTAAAACCACTTCGCCTTCCTTATTGACCAAATATGTTGATGATACTTTTTGTATCACCAAAAACGACAACGTGAAAGAATGTTATAAACAACTTAATCATTTTGCTATTTATTTATTCATGTATACTAGCTCATGCTTTGATTGCAGTCTTTTGACCGACCGGGTAACCAATGGTACATTGCTTGACCCCACCTCCTGCATGCTACATAAAGGATATAGGTATGTCTTCAAGTGCCTTATTTAAGCACATAATCAGTAAACTTGCCATTTTTCCCACTCTTTCTTTTTCGTGCTGATAGTAAAGCAGGGAAGCTTCGAATATTTTTTTGGAAGCTGCGAAGCTGCAAACGTTTACTTTACTTCACATTCTATTGCCATCACTCGAAACACCAACCTCATGCTAACACAAAAACTTTATTGAGTAAAATAAAATCTTTACCATGCCGGAAAGAATCTCATCAACATGTGCAACATAAACAAGTTAAACTCTTTCGCTATCAAGATCATCATATGATGATCTCGTATTTTCAGTGTCTCCCTCAAATTTTTTCAAAATGAGTTACAAAATTAGTTTACTAAAAAAATGAATTTGTGACTTTATTTCTCATCCGATATTCATAAAGTTTTCATACGATTACGCTTAATTTTCCACGCATCGGAAGATGTAAAATTTCTGCCCTAACTCTTGGGTTTTCTTACCCAAAAAGGGTTAAAACAACCAAAAGCCCAGTTGGAGACAACAAAAATTGCCAAATTTTCAGCAAGAGCCAACTACCTTGAAATCAAATTGAGATTACATGTTTTCCAGGAAACCAAATCATTTATCATTAAAACAGTCTGAAAACTAGTCTTTTTTGCCATCATTTGACAAAATTTCAAGCAATAATGATAAAATTTACTTATTAAAAGTTTGAAATTTTTTAGGGTTCTCAAAACCCCTCCAAACAAATTTGTATAGTAAGTAGAAAAAAGTGAATATAGTTTTTAAAAAATATGATATGTTGCTAAATACCGGTCTCATTTAAAAGCTTAGGAAATTTGCTTTCCAGCAAAATAACTTTAATTTAAGCTTTAAATAATTTAGGCTAAGCAATATATGATATTTACTGATCAAAAATGGGTACTGTACATCATGTCAATTCAAAACCCCCAAAAATTTTTTGATCTATCTTCACAAAATTATAACTTTTAGAAAAACTACACCCTATAAACAGATAAAATAAATTGCAAATGTTTCACCACTAAAGTCGTCATTTTGTATCAAGTTTCCAAGAAGACAGAAAATACAATACAAGTTTAAAAGCTAGCACAAGTTTGGCTTCTCTAAATCAAAGTTTGCTGTATCCCCCTTGTTTCTCAACAAATGGGAGGTGTGTAAAAAAACTTCTGTTTCATTGTTAGTGACAAAATATTCAATTTAAACTTGCTATTCTCTGAATCTTGAAGAAATTCCCTGTTTAAAATTACTTATTGTTACATGGTTAAGACTAACCTTTAGCAGATAATGACTGATCATATTTTAGGTACTACAATTAACCAACAAAATTTGGTACTGGTCAGTACCGGTTAACAAAAAGGTCATGGGCCTCAGAAAGTTGCAAATTGTAGATAACCTAGGCTTTTAGGTAAGTTTTGAATGATGTACCTTGAAAGCTTATTTCTTTAGCATCATTTAGCGACCATTTCTTAAAATAATTGGTAAAAAATAAAATCTGTAGTGGTCTTTGAGGTAAGGGTACTTTAACTTCGAAGATAACTCAGCAAATATTTGGGGGGACTAATTTGCATATTCAAACAAAAAATTTTCTTGTTTTTGTTATATTTGCAATCTTCAAGAAATAGAGATTTCAATGATATATAACATTTGATGTAGAAATAAACAGATGAGTAATGATTTACAAACAAACTTGGGGTATTTGATGATGAATAATTATGATTGATTATGACAGTTTTTCGCACTGTCACCTTACGGATTTTTTTTCGCTATTCACGTGGTAGCGAAAGAGTTAAAGCACTTTTTTGCCCAATAGATTCACATGAAATTGTTCCCAAACTTTGTAAAGGAACCTGTCTCTTTAAAAATTGCAACTTTTGCATCGGTTATTATCTTGCATTTTTGATGGTCCGATTTCAGATAAGATTCAAAGCATTCTCAATAAAATTGCAGCAAAGGTAATTATAAATTTACATTTAAATATTGACAAATTCCTTCCATAATTTTACCAATGACGTTACCATTAGCACTTCACACTTAAGTAGAAGCGGTGACGTCATTGGTGAACGCACGTGAGATTTGTTTAAAGTACAAGCTGGCTCTTACAGTTAAGTGTCAGAGACCATGGAGCTAAGAACATTAATTGGAGCGGCTGTGGAGGTTTCACCCAGCCAGCAGCTGTGACAACAATAATGCCTAGACCAAAGCTTTTCTGCCCAGATAATCACTGTTTCCAAGCCAAGTGAATATAAAAAAAGGGACGAATTCATAAACATCATGAACAGGATAAGCTCAACCCTTATTTTTCTATTTTTTTTGAACGAATAGCCTACACTAGCCCTTTCACCACAAAAATACCCGATTTTTAGTTTTGGCTCAGGGCCTTATTTATTTGCATA
The DNA here is from genome assembly GCA_963675345.1 of Trididemnum clinides. NCBI lineage: Eukaryota > Metazoa > Chordata > Ascidiacea > Aplousobranchia > Didemnidae > Trididemnum > Trididemnum clinides. Next base: position 19,565,131 of record OY776284.1, on the reverse strand, counting down.
AAACAATAAATTTGACTATTAAACAATGTTATTTTGTAATATTATGCTAAACACATGTTTTATGATTTATAAGCTTTCTGGTACAATGTGCTTTGGTACAAATTTTTGATTTTCTTACTCAAAAAGGGTTAAAAACAACAAGAACCCAGTTGCACACGACAAAAATTGCCAAATGTTCAACACATACAAGCAAAAGCCAACTACTTCAAAATCAAATTGAGATATACATGTTTACCAGGAAACCAAATCCTTTATTATAAACACAGTCTGAAAACTATCTTCTGACAAAATTTCAAGCAATACTTAAAAAATCTATCTATTAAAGTTTTCAAATTACGTAGGGATCTTAAAACACCTTCAAAAAAATTCGTATAGTAAGTAGAAAAGGTGGAATTAGTTTGTAAAAAATATATGCTGCTAAATATTGGTCTCATTTAAAAGCTTTGGAAATTTTCTTTCCAACAATATAAAATTTTGAACAATTTAGGCTAAGCAATACGTAATATTTACTGATCAAAAATGGGCATCGTACATCATATCAGTTCGAAACCCCCTAAATGTTTCGACTTACCTTTACTAAATTAAAATTTAAAAAAAATTACACCCTTTAAGAAGATAAAATATATTGCAAACATTTTACCACCAAAGTCGCTGTTTTGTATCAACTTTCGAAGAAGATAGAACCTAAACTAAAAGTTTAAAAGCTAGCAAAAGTTTGGCTTCTTTAAATCAAAATTTGCTGCATCTCCTTTGTTTCACAACAAATATGAGGAGTACAAAAAAGCTCTTGTTTCCTTTTTAGTGACAAAATATTCTATTTAAACTTGATCAATCTTAATCTTGAAAAAATTTTCTTATCAAAAATGCATAATGTTGCATGGTTTAGGCCAGGAATCGGCAAGCTTTCACGGCCGAAGAGCCATTTAGACCCGTTTCCTACAACACGGAGAACAATGAGAGCCACAGCAAGTCGACATCAGTGTTTTCTATAAAAAAAAAGGTCTTAACCTTCAATTGGTGGCAATAAACGGAGTCTCATTACACACTTGCCTACTTCAAGAAAAGGTAAAAGAGCCGGAATTGAAAGGCAAAAGAGCCGCATGCGGCTCCGGAGTCGCAAGTTGCCGACCTATGATTTAGGCTAACCGCTAGCAGCTACTCGTCATATTTTGGATCTAAATCTAAGTAACAAAATTTAGTACCCGTAAACAAAAAGCTCATGAGCCTAAGAAAGTTCCAATTGCAGAATACTGTCTGTAAAATAAGTTTTATTTGATATACCTTGAACGCTTGATGTCTTAGCATCATCTAGAGACCATTTCTAAAATAATTGGTTGAAAAATAAAATCTATAGTGATCTTTGAGGTAAGGTACTCTAATTTCAGGTAAGGTACTTTAATTTCGAAGACAACTTGACAGCTATGAGAGAATAATTAGCACAAAATTTGCATATTTAAATTTTTTTTCTTTTTCTACTATATTTGAACTCCTCAGTAGCCTATATAACAATCGTTGTAGAAGTGAACAGATGAGTAAGGATTTACAAACAAATTTCGCCAATTTGCAAAAATAGGAACTGCCTGGCGTTCTAATTTTTGCGAATTTAGTGGTGGTGAAAGAGCCAATTTTTGGTGTTGAAAGGGCCAACGTAACAGTTTTTCTATAGCCTACTTTTTCTACAATTTGCAACTAAGGCTTATGGGCTTTCGTTGACCTAAATTTTGTTAGTTAGATTTAGGCCAAAACCATGTAACATTATGTATTTTTGAAAAGGAAATTGATTAGATTGAATTGATAAGATGATAAGTTTAAAAAATCCGAGTCTAAAAGTAATGGAGAGCGGCGCCCTAACAGCGATGGTTTTTCACGACTTGGTCCTACATTTCGCTATTGCATTTGCGATTTCAAGTGTCTGGCTGCGCCCTAGGCCTATGTGCTCTTTTTGTGGCTATACATAACTAACTAGCGACAGATGGTACTTTGACTCCCTTCAAGTTTTTAGCCGTGACCCAGGTGGATCTAAAGAGATATTTTTTAACCAAATAGCCAAGACTTTTCCATACGATGAGACTTCACTTAAGGGTGTTCTTTTTCCACTTTCACTTAATTTTCTCTAGTGCTCCGGTTACTCCATAAAGATTCTGTTTCTTGCATGCGTATGCCCAAGGAGGTGCAGAATAATCATGTCCACCTCAAAATTTTAGCTTTGTTTCTGGTAACTTTATGAAGCCACATTGACAATAAACAACAAAAATCCTTTCTCTCTAATACAGTACGACTTCACCCCGGCAAAACTAATCATCAGCTATTAAAAAGCTAGATAAAAAATGTAGTCAATAGTTGTTGGAGTTGTTACTCGACCCCTGCCGAGGCATGGGGGCATGGCGGAAGACTATGGAGCCCCAGAATCCGGATAACTCCGCAGGGTCTGGACCAGAGGTCGTACAGAGACGCCAAAAAGTGAGTGGCATAAAGAGTCTGTAGCTGGACAGTGTAGAATGAGATCAGAGCAGTTTTGGGACTAGTGTCCGCAGGAAGGTTTTCCGATTCTGCCAATCGGTCAATCTACTGTTAATCGGTACGCACAGTAGACTGTGCCCGTCGCAGCGAAGACGAGACAGAACACAGCGAGCGTGGTGCCGGAACACAAGTTCCTCGGTGGAAATCAAGGAAACCTCTGTGTCGACGAATTTAGATGAGACAGTACACCTCCAGTCCGAGAAAAAAGAAGAGTGAAGACGAGAGGCAAGAGGAGAGAGACTACAAGAGATTACAGACGGCACGACTAGCGCTCCCCGTCTGGCCAGCTCATCAGCCACGTCGTTTCCCGGGAGAAACGGGTGTCTGGTAACCCATTGTAGCCTGATAAAACAGGAGGAGAAAGAAGACAGTTTCTGCCAGATGTGCCAGAGAGATTGAGATAAAGGGAAAGATTGAAGAAAGGACGGGGTGGCGATGACAGAGCGAGAGTCAAATAGTAGGAGAAGAGAAGTGGCAGACTTGTTGGTGCTGCCGAGACCAGCAAAGACCTTGCAGAATGGCGCAGGCTTCAGCGAAAAGTGCTTACCGGGCGTGCTGAAAACAAAAGAGTGGCTTCATTGCAAGAGAGAGAAAGAGAGAGAGAGAGAGAGAGAGAGAGAGAGAGAGCAGTTGGCAAGTACGCAAAAGCCGCCTTTGCCAAAAGGAAAAGGAACCGGGCCATTTGTCCAAAGCACCCGGTCGTAAGGTGGGAGAGAGTCAAGGTGAGCGAGAGCCGCACCTTGACAAGAGAGAGAGAGAAAGAGATCAGAAGGGGAGCATGGAAAGAAGAGAGTAGACAATTTGGTGATATTAGTAGCGTTTAAAAAGAAAACCATTTGGGTGAAGCATATGTGAGAAGTGGTCAAAGAAAAGCTTTATACAGAAGAGAAAAAGACTCCTTAGAAAGGGGCTCTCATGAGAGAGAAGAGATAGAGCGTAAGGTCTTGGGACGAGAGAAGAACTTGGCCTTGAGCGAAGATACATGCTTAGAAAAGGAAAGAGTGTGGTCGGACTTGACACCAAGAAAAGTTGGAGTGGGATTGAAATGGAGCGGGACTTAAATAAGAGGAGGTTGAGCTGGAGGTTAGCTTGGTGGGATTTCACTGAAAAGAATGAAGGAAGATCGTTGATAAAGAGATAAAAAAGTGCAGGGCCAAGAACAGATCTTTGCGGAACCCCTCGACGGACTCAAAAGGAACGTTTTTTTGTTCTTTTGATAAATCACGCAAGCGCGCCTATCAAAAAAGTAAAGGTTGAGTTCGACCACCAAAGCAAGGAGAGAGGCCAGCCGAAATGAGTTTATGGAATAGGGCGGGGTACCAGACAGATTCGAAAGCTTTCGAGAGATCAATAGTACCGAAGATCGTCCGAGAGCCCGAGCCCATCCGAAACAAACCGAGCATGGAACATAATTTGATCTAGAGTAGACCGTCCAGGGTGGACAAATATTTTTGGTAAATAAGTGTTTCCGACTAATAATAAAGCACCTTCGACTGGTATGATGATACTGTAGTACACTGCATCTTTCTGTTTTAGCCGGCACCACATCAACAATCTACGTTTTCTTTTATAATGACAACGGATAATAAGCACAGCTATTGCCTACTGTTGTTTTCACTAAAATAGTGTTAGACAACATTATGACGTCAGAAATATTTCTTGAAGCGTTTAAAAAACAATTGCAAAAAAATACCGGTAATTAGAATGCGTAAAATTAGCAAAATTAAACAAAAGTTTGCTTCCTGCGTTGTCAGAAAAGCTTTAATTTTTGAAAAGTTTTTCTTGTCGAAAGCAGCATCTTGATATCTTCCGAAAAATTTTTACCCACTTTTCCAAGGTCATTATTTATTGAGAAAATAAAAGCTACAACTTCTTCCAACAAGCGTTAATTCATCTTTCACTTTAAAACAGCAAAATTTTTGCAAGTAGTTAAGTTAGTGGCTGACTTTTGCTTCAGCGAAAATCAATTTTACTGCGACAATAACTGAAAATTTTAAAATTGATTGTTTTGACGTCACTATGACGCTACTAACTCTCTTACAACATTTATCCCGCAACAATAATCAAATTTGTCCAGTTTCATGTTTTAATGCCCAATAGTTTTGGAATGGCTGAGGTGATTAAAAATAAACATTGTGGTAACAAACAGGAAAATAAATATTTTCAATAAGAGCGGGCCTTGTTTTGCTACGGTTTTGTTAATTTTTTTCTTTAAAAAGAGGTTGAGAAAATTCGTCAAAATCAATATTGAAAGAAAGTGATCTCCAAAAAAATATCTTTATATTGTCGTGAGGCCAATAATAATCACTTTCGAAGAAATTGATATCCAAAAAACAAATTTTGTGAGCAGAATAAGGAAAAATAACCATTGCCGGTAACAATCTCATCTCCAAAAAGTAAGGATTATGCATGTGATGGGTTTTTGTTGACATTTTACAGGGAAAAAATGTCTCAAAAAGTTTTAAAAACCCCTGATTTAAAATGGTTTGAAACTGTTTTTTCTATATAATTTTTAAGATGCAGCAGCAAATATTTTATTGATATTGACATATCTTTACTACGATCCACTCTTTCTTTTTTCAAACACGTTCTCATACATGACGTATTCAATTTAAAAGATTTGCTATCCTTGTTATAGACAAACTTTTTCTTTCTAAGAGAAGCAACTTGAGCCAGGCAATAATTTTTTTTGAGATCAACTTTAAATCAGAGTCTTTTTCTCCGATCTCCTAAGCAATGACCTTTTTTTTGTAATTCCCCCACTCCTCTTTCATATAAGCTAAGCTATGTCGCTGAATGTAATAAACAACAAAATGCTTTCCCGAAAACGTAAGCGTAACACAATAATACGACTTTAACTTAAATTAGATTAAGGAAGTTTCTTACAACCCTGCAATAAGCTTGAAAAATGTAACTACTTACCCTTGTAGCATTTTAACGAGAGCGCGTAATCGAACCTGGCATCTTTGCCACATTGTATAATTGATGAAGCTACGGGTGTTGCATTTTCATATGTCAGTGTTGCGTTGTCCAAGCACTTTACCTCTGCTGTCTTCCCATACAAGGCGCGCGGTTCAATGTACATTTTGGCGGACGTGCTGAAAGGCCGGTGCAGATTGCAATCTGTAATTCATTAAAGCAAAATAAGCCAAGGACCAATTTTGAATTCCTTTCGATCTTCAAATTTTAATTCGTAAAGGCTTTTGGTGATGATGATGACTAGTAGACAATATTTCATTGTTTTACATAGAACAGGATAAATTTGGTGCTGGTATGAACATACTTTGAAGAGGGAACATGGTGACATATTAAGTAGAGAATTAAATTTCAAAGTGGTTCGAAGAAGAGAACGACCGAAGATGGCATAAGAAAGGCAGGTAACGACGGTAGATTGGACAAAAAAACCAAAATTTCATTGACAGCACAAAGTTGTGTGTGAGCTTTTGAAGAAAATGAGGTAAAAAAATTGATTTTCAAAAATATATGTTCGTGTATGTTTGAAGAACAATTCACGTTTCGGAAAACGTTTCTTTGATGCTAATGAAGAATATCAGTATCATGCACAAAATAGCAAACTCCTCCACTGCACCAATGCACGCAGTCTCAGATTAAACACTCCTGCGGGAAGAGCTAGTTCAATTCTAGACCGAATCATATGATAATGGTTCTTACACGGAAATTTCTCGCGTCTTTGGTTGAAAGTTAACACCTACGGCATAGGACCGAAAAAAGCCGGCAAGTTTGCTTGGCCTATATACCTAATGTTTTTTGCTACCATAGGCTGATAGGCTAATACAATACACTTTGTCTATAAATTCAAGGACAATAAATCCAATTTGCTTTAAGACGGAATTTTTGCAAAAAGAATAGCCGGTTAATAAATTCAAAATTTGCTTTAAAATTCGTTTTATAAAGATTTTTGCAAAAAAAAAATTTAATGGATGCAATCTCAATTGGTTCAAGATTTTATTTATCATTCTCATTAAATCCAACGTCTTGCGAATTTTATTGGATTTTGCGAACTGGGATCACAGTATACTGTTTTTAGTTCTTTGTTGGGTAATGTGCGCACAATTGAGACACATCGGTGTGTTGCAAGATCGTTTTTAAACATGCCATTTTCATTTCAGCTAGTGCAACGAAAAAAATATAGAGAATCATCCAGGAGGGGCTACTCCAGCCAAAAACATCTTGTTGTATGAATTTATTAAGCGAATTCCACTGCATAAGAAAATAACTCGTCATATAATAATTAGGGCCATTTTTTGACCTAAAAAAATGTATTTTTGACTTTATTTTAGCAAAATTTTGTCTTTATTTTGACCTAACCGCTTTCGCCTATTATTTATGTCTTGTTGCACATTTTGATTAAAAATGTTTTATAATCCGCAATTTACATAAGTTTTAAAAGAAGAAGGTAGCCTACTTTAAACATTTTCTCAATCACTCAGTCTTGAAGCTAATGCAACAAAGCGACGCATGACGTCAAAACCTAGGATAACCAGCCATTGTGTGCACCGGTATCAATTAGCGTGTAATACAAAAAATGCGTTGCTATCGCAACTCTACTGTATATTAACAGTCTGTCTATGATGTTTTTAACGAAAGCCACACAGTATAATTACCAGGACTTTTTATTGTAATACAGCATCATATATTTTTTAAGTTCTTAACATTAAAATTGCTGTCTTTTCTCAGTAATTTACTGAGCATAGAAAACGACCTCTCAACAGCAGCAGAGGTTGGCTGGGCTTTTTGCAATAGTGCGTAGCTTGTTGGTCAATTGTCAAGTTGGTACAGTTTATTATTGTTTCTAAATTAGAGTTGGATAGTCGTTTTTTAATGTAATTTTTAATTGAGTACAGATCATCATTGAATTGCATATTCTTCAGCAGTCCGTATGCTTCGGTTATCGTGCAGGCACTTCCTTCTAAGAACTCTACGTTGGCTGCTAGAGTCCGGTATTGATTTATTCTAACCAAGTCCGGCAAGAAATCTTCCACATTGATAGCGTCTTTTGCTCTGCTGACTAAAAGGCCTGCACTTGTCCAATTGTTGACAATGGTACGAACAGCTGGAAGGTTCTCACTGTAATATAAGGCAGCTCTAAGCCAAGTTGCCCATCTTGTAATTACAGGGTCAGGAGATGGCAGATCAGCATCATGAAAATCTTTCTTGCGATCTTTGTTTTTGATTGTTGCTGCCTTGATCGTTGCTATTATTTCATCAATATTTTTACAATGAGCACGCACACGCATAGCGCAGTTATGTAGTAAGTGCGCAACGCAGGTGACATGCATCAAAGAAGGGTATAATTCCTTTATGTCTTTCCAGCCAAAGACATGTACCGAGCAGCATCAGTCAAGAACAATAAAAAATGTTCGCGTTTTATTTCAAGTTGTCGCAATATGTCATCCACAGTGTGCAGAATAATACTGCTATTAACATTGCTACCGCTGTCAAGTGGATGGCAATCAACGAGGAATGTCTGATTTGGCGCATCTAAGTTGCCCACAAGCACACTAATATACTTTTGTTTAGCAATCTCTGCTTCATTCACAATTTAAAAAATTTATTTGTCACGAAGTAATTCTTGAATTTGTTCTTCGTTTTGGGATGCCAATTTAGCAACACATGCCCGGGCTGCAGTCTCCGAAGGCAATACTTTTCCAATTGTAGCAAACAGAGACTTTAAAGAAGGATGATTCAGTTTATAGAGTGGGGATATTTGCAGCTAAGAATGAATAGACAACCTGTTCCTTGAAGTTTACTAGATCGAATTGTAAAAAGGTTTGTTTACTTTGGGATTTGTTCTTCGTCTCCAATTTTCTTTGATGTTGCTTACTTTTTCAGTGGCTTTCCACAAAAAACTTTTTGTCGCATTTGACTAACACGTCGCAAAGGTTGCATTGCAAGTCGGGGGCAGGAGTTGCCGAAAACTCATCCGGATATTCCTGGAAAATTTGCTTAACTTTCGCTGTAAAAGATTTGGCTCGTTTAGGCATTCTTTGCTTTGCAAGCTACGACTTGAAAAGACAACGTGTAAAGAGCGCAAAGGTTTTATAGGAATAGATTAATTGTCCAACAATTATGTGTTTATGCATCAACAATGACGATTTTATGCATAATAAGTGCTATTTCCTTCTCAATTTTTACCATTGCAATTATTTCAGAAATTTAAAATCAAATAAAACTGCGCATAAAATTTTAATAGCAGCTCAAAAGTTCAAAAAAATATAAATTTGTTCGTTTTTGTAAGGAAATGTTTGATGAAGACAATTTTGACTTTATGCAAAATTTTGACTTTATTTTGACTTATAAAATCTACCAAAACAGACTCCTGAACACCTGAAACGAACGTTAGTACACGTTTGATCATGTAACAAGGTCCTGAAAAAATTTTGACTTTATTGACTTAAGCGGGCCCTAATGATAATGGATTAATTTTATCTCTCACGTGCATATTTATGAAACAGAGCGTTTTGTCATTTGGTTTGGGAGAGATCAACAGGTTGATATTTTCATATATTTTAGAGATCAACTGTACAAAGGGGATTGTATTGGCCATGCTCATCTTTTTTTTTTAATAATTCTTAAAGAACTTCTCTTAAGGTTAGCTATTCCAAAGCAATTGTTGTACCCGTTTTGGGAGTGCAAGTTTTTTAATTTCTCAATGTTTGACAACCATTTTTTGGAGACCAATTATCCAAAAGTAGATTTTTACCCTCTTTGGTCAACAATCCAGTCCTCATAAGTTTCGAAAATATTTCAGAGAAATCCGACCAGACAATCTTCAAAACTCCAACCTCTCTCCCCCAGAAAAAATAAAACTTATACACTGTTGACCCGTCTCATGCAAATAAATTAAATAAAATTTTATTTCTACTAACATCTGAGGGTCCACATACTCCCCTAGCCCTCAGGCATCTCCACTTATGCCATACCCTACAATTGATCTAAAAAACAAACCACAAGCGTTAGTTTAATTGGCCCTTATGAGCTAATTTTTTGATCATTACTTAAACTTAAAGATCATACTTAAAAGTTGCTCGTTTTTGGAAAAATTCCGGTGACGTTTGAAAAAAAGTTTTAACTGAATCAGCTACTTGGGCCTTCTTCGGGGTAATCTAATCTCTCTTTCTAGGCAATATCTAAATCGCCTACAAACAGCATTCAAATCGTTGGTAGTAATCTTCCCATGCGTTATGTGATGCATTTAAATGTTTCCTTAATTCAAATCGGCAAAAATATTTTTTTCTTATATGTACCAAGCCAATGGTATGTTGACTGGACCTAGTATCATAACTGCGGTACTTTTAATTAACAGTTGCCACCTCTGAACAGAAAGATGATTCTAACTGCATAACAGTCACTTTTGTGTACTAATCTATTCAAAGATCTAAATAACTTTATAACTATTTTGCCTATGACAGTGGTTCTCAACCGGTGGGCCATTGGCCATTAGTGGGCCACAGCTAGTAAGTCGGGTGGGCCACAGCTTGTAAGTCGGGTGGGCAGCTTCGTATTTTAATCCGTGAACCACGGACCTCCGTGTATTTTAAAAATGGGTCATATGCCTAAAAAGATTGAGAAATACTGGACCAAATGAGCAGTCAGTAACGGAATCTTTTGATAGCAACTGGCTGACTGTGACGTAATTCTGTTACCTGGAGAGGTAATGACTTCTTTTTTTGGAGATAAACTTCACTGTCATGTTATAACCAACAAAGCATTGGAAAAATTTTCTTGTCTGACCAATTTGTAATTTTATGTATTTCTTAGCGCTATTCCAGCGACATTTTAATTACAATATTATAGCCTTTATTAAGTGGGCCACAAAAATTTGTGGCTTTCTAAAGTGCACCACAGCACGAAAAAGATTGAGAAACCCTGGCCTATGAACATCTGACTTCATTTCCAACAGGGCTGTATTTTATATGGGTAGGCTAGTACCTGACTGCTTCTTATCCGCTATGTCTATTTCTCAGTTAATTGCTAGTGCTCTGTTCTGGCAGCGCCGCAACTAGACAAACATTAAGGGGCCAATGATATTTCAACGGAGGAGCAAAGTTTTAGCATGCATTATTTGATATTTTTGAGTCCATCGCAGGTCTGTGATTTAGTGTTGTTCTCATTTACTGTAAAAGCAGGTAGAAGTTGACCATCACTAATCCGGCAATCAGTTAGCTGGACAATCAGTTATCCGGCACTAATTTGACCTAGAAAACAGTACCTGCACTCTGTACTGTAATTTCAAATTTCCTTGGTCACCGCGCCAGCTTTGTACTGAACTGTACCTGTGCCAATTATTTTACCTGCATTTCATTAACATTTCACTTTTCTTTCATCTATTAACCAACTTGTACTGATTTAAAGGATATCTTAATTTCAAGATAAGGTGGTTAGCAACTAGGTTTGTGTATTCTAGATAATAATTGGCTAATCCGGCAGCCTCCAAGTCTCAATGCTTCCGGATTAGTCATGGTCAACCTGTATAACGAAAAGATTCTATTGTCAATCAAATCGTTAACCACTTTTTACGGATAAGCTCATGTCAAATTAGCAAAGAAATATAACTTAGTTGTTACATCTATGGTTCTTTATATACTTACATGAATATTATAACGATTACAAAAAATTATTAAAGTCTGTGAGGAGTTCTTACTGGAAGGCGGAAGGAAATCACTAAATTTGTTACTAAAATGTAATCGAGTAATCGATGCAGTAATGTTTAATTTTCCTCCTTTAAATGGTTGAAAACTCATCAAAAATACTTGAGCTTGTGATAAACAAGCCATTATACCTCTGCTATTCAGTAGTTTATTGCAGTCGAGCATTGAAGCAGTAAAAACCTAATATGTTTAGCAGTAAAATGGTCAACACCAAAAATACCGATCATTACTTTAAACAAACTAGAATTCAGTGGTTCTCAAACTTTATACAGCCTGGGCGCACTTTCAATACCACAAATAACAGCTAGCGCACCATATAGTTCATCGCTTCTGAAATGTTGCGCTACACTTAATTTACAAAGCTTACTATCCAATCAATTTAGTGGCGTTCTCCAAAAAATAAAAATAAAAGGTCATCGCGTGCTCTGGAATTCCCAACCCGTCGCATGTCTAGCAAAAATTACTTGGTCTTGGCTCACATTTTGGTAATCTGCTGGATCTCAGGGAGGGTCCACTCCGCATGCCATGTTTTGGTGATGGCAGGCCGGGTGTTGATCTTATTTTTCGAGAACGCCGCGGCGCACCTAGCTACAACTCACGGCGCACCATTTGAGAAACACTGAACTAGATAAAAGAAACGTGCAATGAAGAATTCAACACATCACTAGCAATGCCGTTGTTCAGTTGATAGAGCGTTGGGTCTGTAATCGAAAGGTTGCTTTGAATTATTCATAGTTTCAGTGCTGGCGAAGGGTCTTTGGCTCATCAAAGTCGTTGTGCTTTGTATTCACATTAATGTGAGCAGTTTCAAAACGAGCAAAAAATAATAACAATCATCTAAAACTTATATACACTGACGAAAAAAGATTTAATGCAACTGAAATTATGACCAAGTACGAAGAAAAACAGCTTTTGGATAAAATATATCTGTTTTCATTCGGCTTGATAAATTATTGATTCTTAATAAAGTTTGCATCCTTAGAAAAAAGTACTTTCGCGCTAATTTTCTAATGGAGTAGAGCTGTTTACCTGTCGTGGTGGCCATAAACGTAGCCAGGTTTTGGATTGGGGAGGGGGCATTTTACGTCCAGCTTACAAATCCTAAATAAACAAAATTTACAGACTTTGAAATTTCACAGCTTAAAGTCAAGAATGAGACGCAACATGTAGGTTAACATTAGTGGTATTGACATTCGACCACTAAAATAGCATGCAGCATACAAAAAACACAATTCGGTTCAACTGGGGAGCTACAACGCCCCTGCACCTCCCCCCCATCGCCCTCTTCGCTACGTCTTTGGTGGTGGTCCAGTCAGACAAAAAAATAGCAGGAGTCGAAAAAGATTAATTTGCAACCTGAGTCAGTTGTGTAGATATGCTCAAGGTCGCTAATTTTCAAGAACGAAAGAACAAACGAACAAGATACAACTATAAATCATTACCAGCTCGATTTAAAAAAAGTTGTAAAGTTGTTCTAAAAAAGCTGTAACGTTGTTCTAAAAAAGCTGTAACGTTGTTCTAAAAAAGTTGTCCTCGTTGAATTGAAGCACATTTTCTCAACAGTAAGTTTCTATCCAACATTTTCATTTGTTTATGGTCAAAAGCTAAGAGGGATAGGCTTACTTTTTAGCTTTGAACTCATGCTTTGGCGCGACTGCGCGTCGATACGGAAAAGCGTACAAAAAGTAGATTGACATAGTGAGGTGGAACATGTCGACGTAGCAACTGAGACACCCATTTAAATAGGTTTCAGGAAAGAGTTGTCTGAAACTATAAAGAATTGCTAGTCCTGTGCCGAGACATTTCATCTGCAAGGCAGATAATTAGCTACCGTTGCCTCAGCCTGGTTGTGCGGCTCCCAACCCTGTTTGGGTTGGATCGAAATGGCTGTTGGCCTTCTTGAGGGTCTCGCTTACTTCAAGCACTTCCCTCGCACAAACCATTTTTTCTCCGTCCTGCCCCCAGAACGACCGCAAAAGGGCAGCACGCAGCTTCTTTATAATCATGCGCCTGTTTTCTCTCTGCTCTTGCCCGTATTCGTCTCCTCATTCTTCTCCTTCGCCTGATGAGCGGAAACGTTCATCCTAACTCTGCCCCTGTCTTTCCCTGTTCAGTGTGCGCTGGAAATGTGTCCTGGCAGGGCAGGTCACTGCAATGCTTCATTTGCTCCAAATGGGTCCATCTAAAGCGCTCACTGCTCTCCTTTGCTAAATTGAGAACTCTTCGCAGCACTCACTCCTGGAGCAACCTCACTTGCTGCGTCCCTGCTCCTTCTAAAGACAACACTGTGACTTCCTCCTCGGACTCCTCCAGCTTGTATACCTCCACTGTTCAATCTGTTCAATTTGCCCTCTCTGCTAGTGCAGCACTCTCGCCCACCCTCGCCTTCAAACATCTTATTCCCCTTCCTCTCCCTTCGTATCTTCTCCCTCTGCACTCTCACCACCGCCTCATTTCCTGGCTGTATCTCTACACCTCCTGCTTCCTCCTTTTCTCTCAGAATTCTTCAATAGAATGCTGGGGGATTTCCGAGCCAGGGACAGTGAACTTCTACACTTTCTTTCGTCTCATTCCGTTGACCTTATTCGTATCCAGGAATCTAACCTTAATTCATGTCCTCCTTTCCGGATTCCTGGATTATCTGTTCTGGGATCTGATCGCACCCACTCCCGGTTTGGCATTCTCTCTCCTGATGCCACGCACGCTAGCGGTGGCGTCATCATTTTCGTCAGGCAGGGCTTATTGATCCCTATTCGGATTATGTAAAGGTTAACATCTATCTAAACAATTCCTCCAGGCTATCTTTCCTTAATGTTTATGCTTCTCCCATTTGCTCTTCTCCTGCGAATAGCAGAGCCGATTCCTTTAATTACCCACTTTTTCCTCCTCAGGAAATTTCTATATTTTGAAGGACTTTAATTACCATTACCGTCTCTGGGACTCAAAAACACGGCCGAATCTTTTATTTCTTTACGCCGCATCAAACGCCACCCTAAAACCTGGTGGTCCGCTGAAGTGGAAGTAGCGGTTAGTGTAAGACGTAGGGCTTTTGCTGCAGCTCACAGAAGTGATAAAGATCGTCAGCCTTACATTTCCGCTTCCCGACGTGCTTCGTCTGTCATCGTCAAGGCCAAGTCTGAGACATAGCAGGCGACTTGCTCTTCTCTCTCACCCAAATTTGATCCTAAATCTGTGAACTCTCTTCTTCGTTCTGTTGCTGGCTCTTTTTCCTCATCTTCCTCCATACCTTACTTCCCTAACTGCTGCTCTCCCAGGAAGTTACCTACGGTCTTTGCCGATCACCTGAGGTCCCACTTTTCTGTCTTCCGGCCAAAGGCCTTGCGTAGCAGAGCGAGAGGCTACCTTTTCGAGCTCCGCCGAGCCACGTGCCCTGAGGAGTCACTCGTACGTTTGGTCTTACTTCTCTGCCGCTGAATTTCTGGTGCTGCCTCTAACCTCTACTCGTTTACTGCCACTGGTCCAGATGAAGTTACCTATCTCATGCTAAAGCACCTTCATCGCTATGGCATGGATTTTCTTTTTCGCATCTTCAATTGTTCCTGGTCTATGCATTCCTTTCCTTCCATCTGGAAGACATCTTCTATTATTTTCATTGATAAGATGGGAAAGCCTCTCGACTCTCCTGCTTCCTTCCAGCCTGTCTTTCTAACCTCCTACGTCTCAAAGCGTTTTTAACGCATTTTTTTATCTCGTCTACTCTTCTTCTGGAGTCTAATTCCATTCTCTCTCCCCCGCCAGGTCAGTTTCAACCCTGGACTGTCTACTCTAGATCAAATTCTGTTCCATGTTTAGTCCATCTCGAATGAGTTTAACAAACCCAGGCCGGGCTCTCGGACGATCTGCGCTACTATTGATTTCTCGAAAGCTTTTAACTCTGTCTGGCGTCCCGCTCTTTTCCACAAACTCATTTCGGCTGGCCTCTCTCCTTGCTTTGCTCATGGGACTCAATCTTTCCTTTCTGATAGGCGCGTTTGTGTAGTTCATCAAAATCACAAAAATTTCTTCTTTCTAGTCAGTCGAGGTGTTCTGCAAGGATCCGTTCTTGGCCCTGTACTTTTCTCTCCCTTCATCAATGATTTTCCTGCTTCTCTGCCTTTTTCGTCAGCTGCTCTCTTTAGGCTGACGATCTGACGATTCGGTCCCTACTGCAGTGGTGGCCACACAAGGAGCTCTCGTTCAATTGTAGCGCTGGACTGAGTACTAGCGTCTTCCTCTCAATCAGAGCAAATGTGAGGCCTCCTTCTTCTCGGTGGATCCCCACCAAGCTAACCTCCAGTACAACCTCCTCTTATTTAACTCCCGACCCCGTTTCAATCCCACTCCAACTTTTCTAAGGACCGCACTCTTTCTTTTTCTAACCATGTATCTTCGCTGAAGGCCAAGTTTTTCCCTCGTCCCAAGACCTTACGCTGTATCTCTGCTTCCTCATAGGACCTCTCTAAGAAGTCCTCAAAGGTTTTCTTCGGCCCCTTCTCACTTATGCTCCTCCTGGTTAGTTTCCTTTCTTAAGCGCTAGCAATATCACCAAATTGGATGTCTTCGCCGAGCGGCTAGTCGCGCCATCTCGGGCTGCCTCTAGTCCTCTCCTATCCCACTTCTCCTCTTTAAGGCTTCTCTACCTCTCCTAAGAATCACCATGACTCATTTCGCTCTGTCATTACATGAGCGGGCTCTTCGTCTCCCAACCTCCTTTTCCATTTTAGATTTGGCTAGACTTGGATAGCTTTTGCGTCCAGTCACCCGCTCACGCTTCCTTCTACTTCTCCTAGGGAAGCTCTGATTGCTTTCCCTCCCTCTTTTCCATGGAACATGCCTTCATTCATCGTGGAGTTCACTTTTTTCTCACCAGTATCCCGCTCTGATCCCCCTCTCTCTCGCCAAGGTGTGGCTCTCGTTCACGTTGACTCTCTCCCATCTTACGATCTGGTGCTTTGGACAGAGGGCTCTATTATTTTTTCTTTTGGCAAAAGCGGCTTTGGCGTCTTTGCCAACTGCTCTCTCTGTGACACTGAGGCCACTCTTTCCTTTTCAGCACGCCCAGCATGTTCAAGTGTTTCCGCAAAAGCCTGCACCATTCTGCTAAAGCCACCCTGCTGGTCTCGGCAACATGAATAAGTCTGCCACTTCTCTTCTCCTACTATCTGACTCTCGCTCTGTCCTCGCCACCCCGTCCTCTCCTCCGTCTTTCCCTTTCACCGGAAACTCTGTGGCAGATTTTCCCTTTTACCTAAAACATCTTTTCCTTTATCTTAATCTCTATGGTATATCTGGCAGGAACTGTCTTCTCTCTTCTCTTGTTCTTTCAAGTTACAATGGGTCACCGGACACTCGTTTCTCCCGGGAAACGACGTGGCTGATGAGTTGGCCAGACGAGGACGCTACTCGCGCGCCATGCAACCCCTTGTAGTCTTTCTCTCTCTCTTGTCTCTCGTATTCACGCTTTGTATTGTCAGATTGGAGGCGTACTGTCTCATCGAAATTCTTCGACTTACAAGTTTCCTCGATTTCCACCGAGGAACTTGTGTTCCCTCGTCACGCTCGCTGTGTTCTGTCTCGTCTTTGCTGCAACGGACACATCCTACTGTTAAGCTCTTATCGCTCTAGAATTGGAAGAATCGAGAATCCTTTCAGCAGCGCCTCGGACACTCGTCACAGGACTGCTCTTGTTTCATTCTGCACTGTCCAGCTACGGACGCTTTGCGCCGCTCGCTCTTTGGTGACTCTCTGTTTCCTTAAGAATGGGAGGTTGCCCGGATTTTGGGGATCCATTGTCTTCTGCCATTCCCCATTCCTCGGAAGAGGTCGGGTAACAACAGCAACAGCAACAACAACAACAAGGTAATGAAACGATCGTAATTGGAGATCAGTTTGTCTCTTCATAAAAAGTAGTCAGAGGCTGGGTTCAAAGCCAAAACCGTTTCACATAAAGGCTGCATTGAAAATTGTCGATCCAGCTCAAGAACGGCGATGTAAATTGCTTCAAAATAAGTTAATCGAAATTGGTTTCCTTCACTTCTACGACATCCTATTGAATCGGTAAGAATGCTATCATTCATACACTTTAGCGGCAAATTTGTTTGTTGGATAGATCAGGCGAATTGACTGCTGATGAAGACGCATAAGGTGAATCGTTTCTAGTACTGACAATATTGCCATTATTTCTTTTGCATTTTCAAATCAAAACTTAAATGCTTCGTCAGAACGAAGATTCAGCAGCTCTGATTGTGTCACTTCAATGAGCAGGAGAGCTGCAGGCAAGTTCCAATTACGTGTTTGTAAGTCTTTGTCTGCGGAAGGAAGTATTCCCAGTATCGACTTGGCAAACAAAGCACGGAAGCAACATGATTTTGTTTGCATGGCGCATAACAGGCCATTGGCATCAACAATTTATTTTTCCATCACGAAGAACTTTTTCGTGAGCAATAGACTGCAGCAAATGATTGTAAAGGTGGAAGAAATTGTACACCAACAAATTTTTTCAAATATTCTATAACCTATCAAAACCTAGTGACATACACACCTTGCAAAGATTAGAACTAGAATTAACTCCCTCAGATTTTTCTCACATAAAATTGGTGTCCTTAGACCTAAGGTTAGCTTCCTCAGAACTATGGTTTGCTCCCTCACATAAATTAGTATCCTAAAAACTAAAGTTATCTCCAATTGAACTATAATTAGCTCTCACACAAAATTAATAGACCGAGGGCTAGCTCTCTTACATAGAATTAGATTTAGGGTTAGGGTTAAAGTTGGGGTTAGTGTTAAGATTAGAGACAAGCTACCCCGCCAGCACCGCCAAAGATCCGCTGCAATTGCGACCAAATGACGCCACCTATACTTACGTGCAACCTGATGAGGAAATTTCCCAATGATATAAAGATCAAAGTCAGAGGATACTTCAAGTTGATTTCAAAAAAAAAACGTCATGGCAGGTTAATCGATGCTGCTATGCATGGCCTACCCCTCGGCTTAGGTAAATTCGAGCACGTGCTTGAGGTTGATCTTCAAAAAAAAAGGTCATCTTTTGTTGATCGCTTCGTCAATAGAACTTTTACCTCACGGTTCAGATAATTTCGGCATTTGGGAAAATTTGATGTGATTTGGGAAAATTATTAGACATCGTTGGGGAAAAGCACAAGCAATCATCTGGCAACACTGTTTTATATATGTGTGTTCGACCAACAATTTCTACGCGCGAGTAAATTCCAAAATAATTTTTGCACCCCCGGCCTACCGCCTTTGATTAAAAGCTGTCCCTAATCAAAATCCGCACAAAATACCAATAAAATTATGGTACCCCACTACTGTTAAAGAGATTATTTACAAACATGCGCATATCACGAAAAAAACTGTAAAAGATTTTTGTTTGGAACGTAAGCTTAGAGTTAATTTTATCATTAAAGCACGTTAATTTTATCATCATCAACAATATCGTTGATACCGGCGTTATTTTCATTAGCAGAAATACCTGCTAGCGCATTTTGTAGACAAAATATTGCCAACTAAAACCAAAGATATATTTATTTCTAGCCGGCTAGTAATTAGCTAAACATAACAAAATTACCGTTTATTTAAAAAAGAATTGATAAAAAAGCTTATGTGAGGTTGGGCACTACCGCTACATGGTTTCCAGGTTTTTCCAGTTGCACGTAACATCTTATTTGTTATGTTTTTACCATACGCGATTTTAAATTGTTATGTTTTTACCATAATTAAACTCAACAAATTTTTACCCGTGCAATTGAGCAAGTGCTTAAAAGTAAATCAAAGTCTTGGAAGGGCGCCAGGGCAACTGACACATATTTTCACGATTAAGCAATTAAATATTAGGCCCACTCCTTGCGACTTTTTCGTAATTGCATGCCTATTTTTACGGCCTAAAGTTTCTGGCTGCGCGCGTGGTGCTTGGTCCTGGGATAAATCCTGCGAAAGAAAAAACAAACTAACCCAAATGCACTTACAGTTAAGTTATTTTAATTTCAGGAACCCTATCAGTAATGTCCAGATTAAGAATATGTATAGTTGTGCGAACAGCAATCAAACATTAATGATTTTCTGGCATAAACAATTATTGTATCCAAATTAAAACTGCCGTGTTGTTAATGGGAATCGAGTAATAAAACATCAGGAGTGGTAGCAAATAACCGGTATATATCTCCCAAAGTTTTAAAGTTCCTAGCAACGTCATATTTGACCTGTATCCAGCATGTTCTTGGAAAGAATAAATATAAAGCTGTGAGGTAGGGGAGATCGCTAAAGTGATTGCTGTGTAATTGGTGAAATAAACTATTAAATATATGGCATACTGCTCACGACTTTTCGTAATTGCACGCCTATTTGTTGCCTGTGACCTAGCATCTTTGACCGCGCGTATATTATTTGGTTCTGGCGTAATCACAGCTAGGGAAAGAGAAGCTAATCCAAAGTTTAGCACTTATAGTAAAGTCATCACAATAGGTTAGGTTATAGTTTAAGAGTATAATCCATGGACCAAGTTATCGTGGTAAAAGAGGCGGATTATTGTTGTGATTCCTGTAAGATTTTACGTGAAAAATCGTCAATTTGTTTAACTCTGTTAATTTGATTAATATGTCTTAGAGATTAAGATTAATCAAGCTTGCGACAGCACTGTACAAAAGTATTGTAACTTTCCACTACATTACTAAAAACTGCTTTTTTGATCTGCAGCTATGTCAATACTCTAATGCAGGGGTCGGCAACCTTTTGAACGCAGTGTGCCAGTTTACGAATAATATCAAGATGTAAGCAGCTTCGCGTGCCAAGCATTTTTATGGGTTTGGTTTGCACAGTCAACGATGTGAATAGCAAACGGATAAGAAACAAATTTGTTTACTAATTTTATTGGATAAGGTCGAATACAGTCAAAAGACTCTTTTTAATGAAACTACAGAAAGACTCCTTGTCCTTGCTTTTTCTTGCTCAGCTCAGTAATATTGGACTAAATTTAGATACACTCAGTTGAACACACAATTTTCATTGATCTTCCGTAAGTCGGCTGCGATGGGCACTGAGAATAAACTTCATTTGGGAAAATATTTGTTTACACAAATAAGTGGCTTGAAATGAAGACAGCAAAGTTATTGCCATCTTCTTCAGACAGCTAAATTTCTCCTGCAAAGATTTTCAACGTGGTAAAATGTTTTTTGCTTGTTTTCAATCGTTTCCAGCGATTTCTGCAAATCAACAAATTTCGATGTCCACAATAAAGAGGCTTTGAAATCGATCAGCTGCAACTGGAAGTCTTCAATATCCATCCATTCAAATGCACATAAGTTCAAGTCTTCGCTGCTCTCGGGCTTGATGAGAAAAGAAAACAATGAACCAAAATGTTGAAAATCTTGAAATCTGGTGCAAAATTGAGACGTTGAACCCCTAATGTACATATCAATTTTAACCGAATTAACTTGGTAATCCACTGAGAAAGCCTTCAGGTGTTCAAAGTAGCGAAAAGTGGCGATTCGGATGTCCCGTGTGTAGACATCCAGTTTAGATGCAAATCCTTTGCATACTTCAAAAAGACACATCACTGTTTTTCCTGTACCCTGCAGACGAAGATTAAGTTCGTTAAGGTGCGTGGTGATGTCCGCAAGAAACATCAGTCTTACAAGCCACTTTTCATCCTCCAGTTCGAGGTCGGCTTTTCCTTGTCCCCTGAAAAAGACCCTTATCTCGATTAGACATTCGACGAACCTCAAGAGAATCTTACCGCAACTTAACCATCTGACACTGCAGTGCAGCAGCACATCATGGTATGCACTTTCCATCTCTTCAAGCAAAACTGTGTGTGAGTTGTAGCAGAGTGTGCGACAAAGAAACACAGTGTTTTTGTAACTGTTTAAGTATGAGGCGTGTCTACACCAAAATTTTTCATTCTTGCGGCGTATCGCATCTTTGTTTACTCTAATTTGTTTGTGCTAATGGGAAATCGCATAAACTGGATTGTCTTGAGCCAATTTTTTCGCTTTCACAGCGAACCAGTTGTGAGTGTCATTGGCAGAACCGCAACAGACATCGCCGACATAGAAATTGTCAAGTGAATTGCATGCTTGACAAATTTTAGGACTGTTGATTTCGTGCAGTGTAGACAGTTTGAGCTTGGGAGTGCGCCGCGCACGCTTATAGGGTAGATTTCGCATGCGCGTCAAGTCACTTGGCGTGCCATAAAAAATCCTCTCGCGTGCCACCTGTGGCACGCGTGCCAGGGGTTGCCGACCCCTGCTCTAATGCATCATCTTCTGTCACAGGCAGCATATTGTTTGGTTACTGCCTGCTGCTTTTTACGTTAGTTTTCACTTAAATGTGATTGACAACATTATGACATCATGGAGCGAATTTAAAAAGTGCAAGAAAAAAAGAGCAAACAATGCTTTAGAATGGCTAAAAAAGAATCGCTTGTTGCGTCGTTATTTCTGCTTCATACGTTGTATAGTTCTTTTCAAAAGCATTTGGTCAATATCTCCCCAAAAAGGTTTTAATCGCGTTTGTATGATTAGTAGTTTTTGACAAAATACAGACAACAAATTGTGCAATTAAGCGTTAGATATGATGCCAACTTACACCCCAAAAAGATAGAACTTTTGTAAGTTGGTAAGTCAAGGGTTGGTTTTCGTTTAAGCAAAAACGGTTTTCCCCTCTCAGAAAAGCAAATTTTAAAAATTCACCTTTAATTATGACGTCACCACGACTTTACCAACCCCTTTACGACACTTAGCTCGGGGAAGTAGTCATTGGTACCTAGTGTGACGTTTGTACGCCCAGTAGTTTCGGAGATAAAGTGCACGTACGTCCATACGGAATTGCGCTTTTTATTAGAATTGACGTCACCATGACGTCACTTACTCCTTTATGACAGTTCCCCAGGATGTTGATCAATCATCTTCAGTTTCACGTTTGATGCTGTACAGTTTCGGAAGAGTAAACACAAATAAAAATATAAAAATCCTTGCTTTATATTATAAAATATAAACTATAAAGTTTATAGTATAAATAAATTTGTTTTTGGGTTGTCCAATTTTTTGTTTAGTTATTTGGCTTTAGGCCTGAGCACTTGCTAAATTAGTGCGAAGCATTCTGTAGCACAAGTAATTTATTTATCATTTTTCTTGCCGTCCAATTTTTCGTATTTTCTCTTGTGTTAAGGTTACCTTTTATTAACCATGGTAAGAAAAAAAGCTCGCCTCGATTTGAAGCTGCACCAGGAAATATATGAAAAACATTGTTGCAGAGGGTTTTATTCAAGAAAATGCAGTATTAAAATTTGGTCGTAGAACAAATAAAAGTTAGTAAACTTTCCTGATGTAGGCTAAATGAACAGTCAGAAGCGTTGTTGTGACATAATGAATAGCCTAGCGAAAGTCAAAAAGGTCAATAAGAAGCCAATTATGGTGCTGGCGCTCTGACTTCTACCCAAATTTTTTTGATTCAGTTTCTAACAAGCAGGCTCGTGCCGTGACCTATTACTCAAGTTAGCAGACGGTAAACACAGCTGAGTAGCATGTTATCAAAAGTGTTACTAAAGCTAGATATTAGTTCGTCTACTTCAAGCAAAGCTTTAGCGTAGTAGGCCTATCAACCTCACTAAAAGCTAGTCACACTATCGGTAGTCAGCTAATCTCACACTAGGCCTAATCTTAAATTCACTTGCCAAAACTGACCCTACAGACTAAGCCTAAGAGCACAAATTTTAAAATCTCGCATTAAAAAATTGGAAGTTAGACTTTAGCCTGCAAATAGATTGTATTTTGTTGTTGTTGGTTACCCAACCCCTTCCGAGGGATGGGGGCATAGCGGGAGACCATGAAGCCCAGAAGCCGAGCAACTCCCCAAGGTCTGGACCAGAGGTCGTACAGAGACAGAGAGTCGCCAAAGAGTGAGTAGCGCAGAGTCCGTAGCAGGACAGTGCAAAACGATGTGAAAGGTGTCCTAGGACGAGTGTTCACAGGCGTTGCAGGAAGGATTGTCGATCCAGCTAATTCTAGAGAGATAAGAACCTAAAAGAAAGCTGTGTCCGTTGTAGCGAAGACGAGAGAGGACACAGCGAACATGACGAGGGAGCACAAGTTCCTCGTTGGAAATCGAGGGAACCTGTGTGTCAAAGAATTTTGATGAGGCACAGTACGCCTCCAGTCCTAGAAAAGACAAGAGTGGATACGAGAGATAAGAGGAGAGAGACTACAAGGGATTGCAGAGGGCGCAAGTAGCGCTCTCCGTCTGGCCAGCTCGTCAGCCACGTCGTTTGCCGGGAGAAACGAGTGTCCAGGGACCCATTGTAGTCTGATAGAACAGGAGGAGAGAGAAGACAGTTCCTGCCAGATCTGCCACAGAGTTTGAGATAAGAAGAAAGATGGAGGAGACGACAGGGTGGTGAGGACAGAACGAGAGTCAGATAATAGGAGAAGAGAAGCAAAATGGCAGACTTCATGGTGCTGCCGAGACCAGCAAAGAACGTGCAGAATGGCGCAGGCTTCAGCGGAAAACTTGAACATACTGGGCCTGCCGAAAAGGAAAGAGTGGCTCAGCGTCACAGAGAGAGCAGTTGGCAAGAACGCCGGAGTCGCCTTTGCCAAAAGGAAAAGGAACAGAGCCGTCTGTCCAGAGTACCAGATCATGGGGGGGGACAGTCAAGGTGAGAGAGAGCCACACCTTGGCGAGAAAGGAGGATCAAAGCGAGAGCATGGAGAGGAAAGGGTGGAGTCCACGGTGAACAAGGGCAGATTCCAAGTAGCAAAGGGAGGGCAAGCTAAAAGAGCCTCCCTAGAAGAAGTAGAAGGAAGCATGAGCGGGTGAGTGAACGCAAAAGCTATCCAGGACGATCTGCAGAGTCTTGGTTTCACTCCAAGTCTGGCCGAACCTGAAACAGAAAAAGAGGTTGAAAGACGAAGAGCCCGCTCATGAGAAAAAAGAGTGAAATGAGTCAGGGTGACTCGCAGGGGAGCTAAAGAAGCCTTGGAGAAAAGCAGAGAGATAGAGGAGGACGAGAGGCAGCCAGTGATGGCGCGACTGGCCGCTCGGTGGAGGCGTTCCAACTTGGTGGAAGTGATAGCACTTAGGAAATGAAACCATCCGGGTAAAGCGTAAGTGAGAAGGTACCAAAGAAAAGATTTAAACAGAAGAGAGAAGGACTCCTTAGAGGGGCCCCATGAGAAAGCAGAGATACAGTGCAGGGCCTTGAGACGCAGAAAAAATTTGGTCTTCAGCGAAGATACACGTTTAGAAAAAGAAAGAGTGCGGTCGAAAGTGATCCCAAGAAAAGTTGGAGTGGGGTTGAAACGGAGGCGGGAGCCGAGTAAGAGAAGGTTGGGCTGGAGGTTAGCTTGGTGGGGATCCACTGAGAAGAGGGCCTCACATTTGCTCGGATTGAGAGGAAGACACCATTACTCAGATCAGCGCTTCAATCGAAACAGAGCTCCTTGTGTGGCAACCACCGCAACGGGGACCAAGGGGGAGGAGGACCAAACGGCCAGATCGTCAGCATAAAGAGAGCAGCTGACGGAAGAAGGCAGAGAGGCCGGAAGATGATTAATGAAGAGAGAGAGAAAAGTATTGGGCCAAGAACGGATCCTTGCGGAACACCTGGACAGACTGGAAAGAAACGACCTCGACGGACCCGAAAGATTGTATTTTCGCTTGCAACAATTGCTCAGTCGAGAATTCAAAGCGAAACGAAAGAATTTTGCGAGCGAATTTTGAAAACTTATTCGCGAAATGCCCTTGCAAAATATACAAACGCTTTCATTGTAAACCAGCCTTAGTACGTGCTTTATGCTGACAGACCGCAGTTGTTTATCTCATGTGCTTAACCCTATTAAGGCCGGGCTTTTTTTGCTTTGCATGTTCGGGGGGGGGATCGATTCGACCCGAGCACTTTGGCAGCTAGCAACTTTTAAACCGCTCACAATAGAGATTCCGTATTTGCTCGGATAGATGCAGAATTTATTTTTCAATCTAAATATACACTTTTCGTTATGATCAGACTAATAGCGTTTAAGTTATTGCAAATTAAATGCACAGCATTAGATTTTAGATTTTTGACTATAATTTAAAATAAAGAAACGGCCGGCGAATTTTCTTTTTTCGTAGTGTTTACTCTTCGACGTTGTGGTTTTGCGATCGCCCAAGCGCAGTTTATTATTGTCAGCTACCAGGTAGAAAGTTTAACATTTCATCATCAATTTGCCATTTTGTCTTTTAGGAGTAATTTACCAGCCGTGATGTTTGTATAACATTTCTTGTATTGGACTGCTTGCCATATGCCAAGTGTTTAACTTTTTAGATTTTATTAATTTGAATTGATTGTTAGTAAATGTGAAATGGGGTGTGAAGTAGCACTTGAACGACAAAAATTTCTTAACTTTATTAAATTATTACTCTTTTCATTATGCAAGCTATGCTTGTTCACCATGGATAAGTAATTTTATTGATCAAAACATAAATCTCACTCAAATTAAGGAATGCTCACGAATCATATGACTCGTTTATTCTTTCCTCTCTCATGCGACGCAATACGACGTTTTTGTAAGCCTCTCCATCCTTGTGCGCAGACTTGGACAATTAGAATTTTTTTTGCATTTTCAAATAAGATTAAACTTAGAATTGGAGCATTAATGCTTTTCTCAAATAAAGTAGAATAAAAGTAAAGCATTTCTGATTACCACAAATTGAAGTAGAAATGGAATTAGAGCTTTCCAGTTTTTCTGAAATTACAGGTAGTTAGAAATTTTCATTACCCAACGAATTTTGATGCCATTTGACCATCTTTGTAAAACCACTTTGTATTTGCGACAATTCTAAGATTCTTTCATTTTTGCCACCAAATTATTGTGAAGACCTTTTTTTCTTTTTGGAGATCACCTAATTTCGATCTTGATTTTCGGCCTAACTTTTCGAAAATGCAGGTAATCCCTAATAAAAAAAGGTCTTGTTTATTTTTCAGATTCGACTCTTCGGTCAAGAACTTTTCCGAAATTAGATTAGAATTGAAATTAGGGATTTTTTAAATTAGACTAGCATAAGAAACTTTTAGTTTTTTCAAATTAGATTAGAATAAGCGACTTTTTGTTGTTATTCACCGAATTAGCCAACTAGAATTAATCAGTTGTCCAAGTCTGCGTATGTGACGAGTTGAATCAAAAAAGTACGTAAGCAAACTTGAGTTCAAAGTTTTGAATTTGCTACAAAAACCGGTGACATCAAACGATTGTAAACTTTGATTTTTTTAATAGCAAGTTTGTCCTGCAACGATAGGTCTATGTAGCCTATCTTTTATCCCTCCCACCATAATAACACCAGTACGGTAGTTTTGTTTCCCTCTGGAGGTGTCATATGATATTTAAACAGTACTTACAGTTTTTATATTCAATCAGGATTAATCATTATGTCATCAATTTGAGCTTTATCATTGTAACTTGTGCTTTCAGGCGTTAGTGAATTTAGCGCTATTAATCAAAAAATCACTTGCAATTAACAGAATACATTACAAATGTGAAACAAAATAGGCTATTTCTGGACTAGCTGTTGTATTGCAGTCATACGACATGTTGTTTCTGCTTATGATTTATCGTCTAATATGAAAATACGGGAACACTACATTAAATTTACGGGTAATATCAACAATACATATATCATCGACAAAAGCAGCAATAGGCTCGTATGTTTCAAAAACAACTAAGGCAGTGCAATTTTATCCTTAAGTGTAAGCCTTACAACAGTTTAGCCTTGCAAGCAAAAACCACAGATGCGAATAAGATGCTTATTACACAAAGGCTTTGCGTATTTTTGGCACTGGCTCAAATGCTTAGACATTTTGTTTTTCTTTTCTTTTGCTCCTTTTCCTTTAATCTTACTGATACATGCATTGCATCGCCTTCGTTTTTCACTTTGACGAGGAAAAAAGCCACTTGATGTTTTTACATGTTTGGAGGATATTTTTTCCCCCAGTACTAGCTCAATTTTGCGAATTACAGAAGAATTTATGCCGATTAAACTTCGTTGTTCTATATGTGAGCGAATCAAAGACATAGCTAGTTCAAATCTGAAATCTACAGATTTTGTGTTTCGAGGCTGCAGATCATTGTTCATTGCATATATCATGCTAGCGGTCACTCAACATGTGTCCAAAAAGTACGAAAATGCATTCATAGTCCAGCGTTTTGATTTCGATTTACAGCTATAAAACCCCATTCTTTGATCAATAATGTCTGTTCCGCCTTTTGAAAAGTCGTATAGTTTGTAAATAGCGGACTTGCTTTTGTTGTCATCTTTTGTAGTTGCAAGAAGCGGTGGTCTGTTGACAATAATAAAACATTTCGCTTTCCTGAACTTTTGGTTTTTACTACATACGAGTGCAGATTTAGTATGTCGTTATCCTTTTCCCAATAAACCTCGTATGAGTTTGTTTTTCGGTCTTTGATTTCTTTAATTTCAGCTGGAATTCCTTTTCAATTTGATTGTAAAGTTCCTACAGAAGTTATTCCGCGGTCAAGCAGCCACTGCGCCATTGGTATTGAAGTATACAATCTGTCATATGATATGTTTCTTCCCACTAAATTTGTGTGGCATTCTAAATTTTGAATTAGGTATTTTACTGTTTGTGACGTCCCAAGAGTGTTGTAAGATGTCGGCTCCGCTTTTGGCTTACCAGAATACGCAGCAGTTGAAAAGGTAAATGGATAGAGACAAGCGTTTATTGATTTGTACTGCATTCCATACGTGGCTCGTTTGCTCTGATTAAATTGTTTGAAACTGATTTGCGTTCTCATTGGATGAAGAGTTTCATCCAGGGACAAATAATCATCAGGAACTAGAAATTTCCCACAGTTTTTGTTAAATTCTTCAAAAATTTTGCGAAAAGCTGCCAAATATCATGTTGCCAAATAGTAGGACGCGATGTATGGTCATCAAACGATATGTGAGCAATCAAAAATTTAAATCTGTTCCTGGACGTAGTTGCACTAAAAACTGGATTGCCAAATATTTCGTGGAACATCGCATTAGTGCCTTGATGCGCTTGTCCTGGTAAGCCTCGCATGTAAATTATTCCAATCAGTGTCAATACTTCCGAAGGATTGGTCAGTCGTATATATCCATATCTGTTGCTGCTATCTGCCGCAAGCATACTTTGAAGTTGCATCATTGTCTCTTTTATTTTTAGATTAGTTTCTATAACTATTATGTCCAGCATTGTTTTTATGAAAAAAAGCATCCGAGCTTGCAAAGGAGATTTTTTGTCTTTCACTTCTTCTCGAACACCGGTCTTATCTTTAATAATATTTAACTGCGTCTGACAACCGCGGCTTGAACAAACATTTGACCATTTTATTTGTACCCCCAAATTATTTGGAGGCTTTGAGTTTTCCAGATAACTAATCAAAGTTTTTTCAGTAGTTGGCAAACTTAGTGAGATTTAATTTTGTTCATCAAGAGCACTTTCCAGATCATGAATTAATCTATCGCGGGGAAGCTGACGTCGCTGTGTGGTTCCAGCAGTATTACTTGCATTGTCCTGATTACCTGTGACGTTTTGGTCAGCTCCGTTTACATCGTCAGGATTATCAAAATTAAAAGATGTTGATAGCACAACATCTATTTTGTCACCAGAAGCTAAAGAGGCTATGTCTTCAATATCATCGTTTTCTTCGTCAGATACTTCATTCAAAATTTTACGTAACACTTTTTCAGGTGCTACATTGGCATGGGCCATTTTATATAACTTTTTTTATTTGCAATTTTTGTATGTCTGATAAAAGAAAATTATGTATAGACCGTTACATATCATAAAATCATTATAATTTTATACACCGGCCAGATTTAGTGGAAAATAGCAATTTTGATTGAACATTTCAAACATAGAACTAAAATGTAGCGGCTGCTTTGCCGATGTAATATCAATTAAAAATTATCGATATCCTAAGTTGGTATTTGCTTATCAAGTAATAAAAACGAGTTGCTCGTTTCTCAGTTACGCAACCATGCACATTCAACACTGCTTTTGACTTCTTAGTTGTTCCAAGTTGAAATAAAACACTCAGAAATTAACTTATCAAACGTAAGATCAACGTAGTTTAGAAGATTGGAAAGGACAAGGTGATATTTGAGTTAGCAGACACCCTTATAATGATATGGAAGTTGCTGCAAGCTTCAATGCAAATGCAATTCTGCTTAGCCATGCAGCAGGGAACGTAACAATCATTTCACTCTTAATATTTCGAATACACCTTCGAAGCCCCTTTTACTTCCATAGAGCCAGACTGTACATTGTTTTTTTTTTATTTTCAAATAGGAGAACACCACACAATTTCAAATGCTATGCTATTACAAGTGGCGTCTTTATGAAAGAGGATAAAATACCACAGAAAGAAAAAAAAGGTCTTCATTTGCTTTTGAAAGTGATCAGAACACAAACACCTGGCTCTTGTCACGCGATCCACAGAAAAAAATTTGAGGTTAATCACAAATTTGGGAAA
This sequence comes from Trididemnum clinides, assembly GCA_963675345.1. NCBI lineage: Eukaryota > Metazoa > Chordata > Ascidiacea > Aplousobranchia > Didemnidae > Trididemnum > Trididemnum clinides. Next base: position 19,535,436 of record OY776284.1, on the reverse strand, counting down.
TGTTCCACAGGTCCCTTTCCCTCAAAAAAAATAATTTTTTTGACTGACGTTTGGCTTCTTGCATTTTGGATTTGTATTTGCTGATAAAATTCAATATTTAATTAATTACTAACAGCCTACGAGTAAAGCAATGGAAATCAAGCTTTATAAAACTCCTCCATTAAATTTTAATGTCGCCCCTGCCTCCCTTAATCTGTCACTGTAAACCTTAATCCCTTCAAGCGCCTTGACAAACCGAAGTTATCCTATTTGAGCAAGTACGGATATGAATTTCAACTTCACTCTTCCCGTCTACGGGTAATTGATGGCCCAGCAACAAGTAACAAATTCATTTATTTATCACAAAATCTAAATAAAATACACATTCCATGGGCCTTAAGAACAGATTGAGGAGAGCGCAAAGAGTAAGATATTGATGATGATGTTAAATTTGAGTTATCTTACTGCTACAAAAGAATCAATTATTATTTCACATTCAAAGTATTAGCGCTGCGTCTGTTTATTCATACAGGGCAGGAAACTATATTATCACACCTCCAAAAGTTTTTTCTCGCTTTGCACTTGGGAAAAATTCTATTTACGTAGTTGCATTTATCAAGTATCAAAATTACGAAATAAAATCTAGCTTTACTTTATTGGTGGGTCATGGCTTAACGTCAAGATGATTCATTTGACAAAAAGTTATAAAATAGTTGGGTGTTTGAAAACTTTGATGTTTTTGGCTTGTCAAATTAATAGTTGGTGTTCACAGCCAGATGGTTTTGAGAAAAAAAATTTTTGAGAAACAATTGAGTTTTATAGTCATTGTGTCACTTTACAAACATTCTGGGGTTTACGCAATACGTCACGGTTTTGCGTGTGCGCTCTTTTTCTTTTTTTTTTTTTTATTATATGAAAGCAATCGATGAAGAAATTTGCCCGAGCGGGTTTCGAAATTGTTATATTTACTTCAAAACTGCAATAATTGTCTTTGTCAGTTTAAGACCAACCAAAAGCCAGATAAATTTTAGGAAAAGTCTAAAAATTTCAAACATTTATCTCAAGTGGTCGCTAAGTTACAGCAGTTTAAATTTGGTGTGGGTCGAATCGACCCCCCCCCCCCCCTTCGGGCCAAATAGGGTTAAACGGTTAGTAGACTAACTACGGCCTTACTGATATTATTAGCTTTAAAACACCTGGATAAGTAGATCGAATGTTTTTCACTGTTTCAACAACTTTTTTTTATCTTAAACGAAAGCACAATGAATTCTGCTTATAACAGCTGGAGTATAGCACAGTGTTAAGTGGATAAAACGGCACGTATACTTTGCGTATTCTACATATCATAGACACAGAAAAAGAAAAGCAGGTGCAAATTGAGCCATCCTTATCTGCAAATATATCAAAAGCTTTAGCATTTCAAGCATTGTAATTTAATCAACTACTAAAATTTTGTTGATTTAGATGCATATTTTTTTCCTAAAAGAAAAATGCTGCTGACGTATATTGCTCAGGGTATGCACTACCTACCTTACCTACCCAGAGGGCACGTCCCTGCTATCAAGACATTTCGGGATAACCTACCGCGTGCAAACAGCATAAAGAAATGATTTTTTACTAAACCGTTTCTGACGTTGAGGTACCGGGAGACATGGGCTAGTTTTTATAGAGTGGCCCAAACGTAAATGGCTTTAGATTATCTCCTAGCTCAAGTAAGTGAAATTATACAACGGTATATGAAGGCAATGTAACATTGAAACTTTGAAAGTCCGACAGACTTGGCATGCACGTATACACGTTAGCAAGCACTCATGCAACGTTTGTGAAAGGAGCGATTTAATTTTAAAACTTTTGGCTCACCTGAGAATAATACCCGACAAGCTTGTGAGATCTTAATATTGTTGTTAGCCGGAGGTGGATATTTGGAGCTTGTATTATCGAGAGTGCAATGAATTTCGTACTTTCCCATGGAACGAATACTAGATGTCATTACTTCCGTTAAAGTTGTTTCTATGTACTGTAAAGATTTCCCTTCAATTTTTTCTATGGACAAGGAACACGCAACATTAATTGTTTTGTTATTGAAATTCCTAAGTCCCCTGCAATATTGAAACTTCCTAAATATTCGGTATGGTTTTCGTGATGTTAATACAAAGTTCGTAAAATTCATTCTGAGCCACCAGCAGTAGGTATAATTTTTGTCAACAAATTTTAGAGAAATTTTGAAGTTTGGAAATCCTGATGTAACCACTCTTATGTATCCATCATTTTTGTATGTCCGAGGATTGGGTGGATTTAAAACGTAAGGTAGAGGCAGAATTTGCAATTGCATAACATTTATTAATCCGGCAATCACCAGCAACTTCTTTATCATTCTTGAATATATCAAAGTGACTACCAAACTCAACACATCTAAACAAACAATATTTTGTAAAACAGCTTGCCGAGCAAAAATACTAACTAGAGGGGGCAGTTGACTTCAAATTCTTTGGATTTTGCAGCTTGGCAATTACCCATTCGGCATTTGTATGAAGTTTGTATTGATATATTTCTAATTCGCATGAAGTAATGCGTTTAGTCATTTGGAATTTATGCAGAGTTTCGAATACACACGATTTTAAATATTTTTACACTGGCGCATCAAGTGGTGAGCTGTGCGTCTAGTCAGCACAGAGTGGCCACTTAAAAAAGGGTCCGTTTTTGTCTACGACAGTCAAAATGTTACCTGTGTCAGGTCACAGAAGTGTGAATCAACAAGTGGGAAAAATATTTTCTTTTCCATAATTAATATTAAACATCATCTGCTAAAAACATAAAATTCTAATATCAACAAAAATTATTTGCTTGATCAGAAATTAAGGAAAAAACATTTGCTTCCACACGGGGAAAAGGGGGGGAGGGGGTAAAATCTCATGCTACGCCAATGTATGCATAAATCTTTATATTTACAAATTTCAAATTTGCACGTAATGGTTTTTTAACTCGTTTGAATTCATACATGTGCACGTTTAAAATTTGCATTAACAATTATCATCAATTTGTACACATTTCAAAATGCAAAGAAGCTTTTCATTTACTTATTTTAAACATGCATTGAATCTTGGATTCACACTTTTAAGTTACATAAAGTTTTGAAATTACAGATTTTAAATTTGAATAAAGTTTTGCATTTACACATTTCAAATTTTCATAGTTTTACACATTTGCAATTTGCAAAAACTTTTGCATTCAGCATTAGTTTTGCACGCTTTAAATTTGCATAAACTTTTGCATTTAATTTACCTGCAACAACGATCTACAAATGCGAGGTCTGTAAAGTGAGAGGTACACAATTAGTAATCCATAGAGAGTGTATTCAGTAGCGGTCCCTGATCAATCTTTGCATCGTTTCAGCAGACACGTTTCCATTAGTGATCAACGTTTCAGTGAAACGAGAGACAAAGTTGTCACTTGATCACCACCTGGTGATATGCAGTTTACATCTAATGCAATCATTGCTGTCACTCAGGACTGCACACTCAATCAATTTTATTCCAAGTTGGAGTTCGGTATGACTTTGCGAATCGGAGTTCAACATCGAGTTCTGCATTTTTAGTTTGATTAGTTCAAGTTTGATTGCAGCAAAAAGTACCGACATAAAAATCAAAGTTTAAGGCGTACACACAGGTTATGATAACTGAGTTTGTATGTTCGAAAACGGTGGTCTTTCTCAAAGACAAACTAAGAAATAATTCGACTGCTATTCGCTACAACCGCTGGCAGACGGTGCCAGCACAAAATATGCCTCATGGGATAAGTAGTACCAGCAAATCGCCTCTTATGATTTTATTTCCGCCTTAGTTTTCCCCCTTGGTTCTCGCCTTTAGTATTTCTACAGCATGAAACTCCACAATATTCTTATTCTTTTTCAAAATTGCATAAAGAATAAACTTCAATCGATTGATTTTTTTTCTAGGGGTATTCGAGTTCATCGAGTATATTTTTCCACTTTTAGTTCGAGTTTGGCAAATTGCAGAGTTTTTTGAGTTCGAATTTGCATCCATGGTATTTCCAAAACGTTGCCTCAAAGATATGAAATGTTACAGAGTTAAATGGTAGTCCCTGTCTGGTGCTGAACTAAGAAAAGCTTTTGCAAAGAGCATCTGATCGAAGTACAATTTCAGCTGCACAGACGATGATGTTTGTGAATGGCTGTTGCCCAAAGCAGCATTTCTTGTTTCAACCACCAGAGCGTGTGGTCAAAAATATATTGGGGGTATAAGGTCGCGCGATATAAGGTCAATGTAAGGTGGACTTGAATAACATAAAGCCGACGCAGGCTATTGCAAGGTCCTGAGCACTGACTCTCGGCCAATAATAGTTGGCAAATGCGGCCGTGTGGACATGGTGGATTCCAAAAAAAAAAAAGTCATCACCCTCTTGTCGGACAGAAAATGCGTCTGCACAAACTGTCAAAGGCTCTTTCCAACACGGCGTGGATAGTCAAACCTCGGTTTCTCTTTGGTTCAGGTTAGTCGTCCCCTTAATTTGTTAGAAAACCGAATTCGTCGAACTCCGAGGTTTGACTGTATTCTTTTGGTGTATAGAACAAATTAATCTCCTTTTTATTATTTCTAATGATTCGGTTTCCGAACAAATCGGTTTTCGAACAACCTTCCAGAACGAATTGTGTTCGACAACCGAGGTTTGATTGTGCTTAGCAACTTCTACCTGCTTGAAACATATAATTCTAACAATTTTAAACCGAAAAATAATATTTTCTAGACAATCAATTATGATCTAACAAAGTGTTCTGTTTACGGTTTACAAAGCGAAGCGGTGAGAAGACTCGCGGTTTGCCAACGCGAACATCTGATTTGAACATGCGCAATAGATTGGTACGCGACGCTAGTGTCCGATGTGGTATTTTTTGACATGAATTTTTCAAGTTCTTATTTTTGGCTTATTATGGTGCCGATCACACAGATATTGTTTTGCAGACTTGTTTGCTATTAACTAAGGCAACTTTGTGCAATGTTGTGTAGGTTTGCTTAACTTTCCGTTGAGAAATGTCGTATCAAAAAAGTGCTTAATTTTTTGGGTCACTGGATGTATTGTTGACATTCCTCACTCATCGGCCCATAAATATGCTTGCGCAGGTGATTAGATCATCTGTTTAGCTGAAATCAGTTGAGAAACGTAAAAGCAGGCCTGCCAAAAGACACATGTTCGGAATTGGTGACTACCTACACTTTCAAAAAAAATCCCGGTAAAATCCAGATAAAATGTAGGGCATTATGGCCGATTCCTGGTAAAATCCAAGTTTATACCAGTAATCGTATAATTTCCGGAAATTCCCGGTAACTTTGAATTATCGGTACAAACTTAGATTTTAACGGGATTGATGCCTGTAATTTTATATTTACCGGAGAATACCAGAATTTTTTTGAGATTTAATTATAAAACATCAGGGCGACCTTGAAAAAATCGGTAAAAACTTGGATTTTATCGGGACTGAAATCGATAATGTAAAATACACCAGGCAATACCAGGATTTCATTGGGAATGTAGTCGCAGTCCATTTCGGTACAAATTATACAATTACTGGTGTAAACTTGGATTTTACCAGGAATCGGCCATAATGCCCCACATTTTACCTGGATTTACGTGGATTTTACCAGGATTTTTTTGTAAGGGTACAATTGTGGAGTTGAAGTTGACCGTGGCAAAAACTACTACAGCCGCCCTCCATCTCAACAGTAAGGAGACCAAACATGAGCTAAGAGTTGTAGCAGTCATTGTTACGTCACATCAAAGCCTGTATATAACCGCCTCGTCGCCACGTTTTGCTCTCTTTTCGCTACATGACTTTCGTGTAAGCTTGTTGCTGCTATTTGTATGGGCATTGTCGAGCAGCAATAAAACCAGATAACGAACCACGTGGTGAGGATCAACAGCACGCAGCCCACAAAAAGCGCAACAAAGTCAAGATGGGAGACCGCTCTTACTGCCCACTGTCAAAATATCTTGGTGTTAAGCTGGACCGGCAACTGATATTTAAACCAAACCTACAGATTGTCAGAAGCAAAGCATTTGCTTGAAACAATCTTTTCAGATGCCTGGCCAATATTTTCTGGGTGGCCATTTAAGCTACCACCCTTCATATCACAGCTATGGCACTTGTTTGGAACGTCTTTTAGTATGCCTCACGAGCATAATGCAGAACCGGCGCGATGGTGTAGTGGTGAGAGCGTCCGCATCGCTGTCGGTAGACTTGTGGTTCACTCCCTAAGTCGAGTCATACCAAAAGACTTTAAAAAATGGTATTCACAGCTTCCCTGGTTGGCGCTCAGCATATAAAAGGGATAGTGTGGAGAACAAGCCGACAAGCTTGCTTGTTGTGTCCTTGGGCAAGGCACTTAACGGGACGCCTCCACCTGGTTCGAAATGGGCTGCCATCTTTCCCCTAGCCTAATTTCAATTAGGTTGATGGCAGGAACCAGAATTGCCGTTTATGACGTACCTCCATCCGGAGGAAGAGAAGGAGTAACCACAAACAAACAAGAGCATAATGCTAAAGTGTATCGGCAAACAAGTTGGATGTTTCTCTGAATCGCACTGTACAAATCATCATTGAGTGTTTTCGATCAATTGCGAGAAATTTTAGACCAATATTGGCATATATAGCTCCTACCATTCTACGAGGGTTCGATTAAACCTGAAGGCATGTCAAGTATTTAATGAAGCTAACCATCTCTACAGAGTTGTCACAACACAAAACGTAAGTGAAAACCAGCTTTGAGATTATCTCGGCAAGACTTGACAAAAGAAACTGTACTATCCACCCAGCCAGTTCAGATGTGTACCCTGCTTACCCTGCTTAAAATTGCTTTAATTATGATTTTTAGCAATGCTGAATGTTTCATTTGTTAGAAATATCAATCAAAGAAGCTATAAAAATATCAAAACAATTCTTTTTGCATAATTTTAGTACAGTGTCGACATTCAAACATAAAAAGTAATATAAGCCAATTTTTCTCCTCAAATAACCTTTAGTGAATTTGTAAGAAATTTGAACATAAGTGTGATTTATGATAGGTTTAAAACTTGATCTAAGTTATTTTAACTATTTTGATTCACAAACATGTTGTTACATGAATCTAAACTGAATTTGATTCAAAGAATCCAATTGGTTAAAAAAGTTGGTTACTTAAAGGTTAAATGCAATAAGCACTAAACTGAATCAATCGACCACACCAATTCTGCTTAGTATAAGAAAACAAGTCTTTATACCAGGAAACTTAAACAGTTCTTGAACACAACAAGAACAAACTTGCAATGAAATTTTGTGTGAACAAGGGCTTCAATTCACATATATAAAACAGGAATGAGAAACTTGTTCATACAAGGAACTACGTAAAAAAAACTGCAACAAAATTTCTGATAGGTAAACATGACCATCATAAAAAACACATTTCTATTTCTCTCAGCCATTGTTTTTTCTAAAAGACTTTAAAAGAATCGCTGGAAAAAGAGAAAATAATTCGGCGGTTATCAAAAAGCATGAAATGTAACAACTGAAGAATATCGTGTAAGACATAACGTAATTTTACATATTGGGGTCAGTTTTGACTGCAATTAATGTTTATGGTATATTTTTTGAAAGCATAATATAGAAAACTAGCCTTTTGAGGGGAACATCATTCTCATTTGTACAAATACAGTCTGATTGAAGAATTCAAGAGGGCACAACCTGAACAACCAAGATTAGAAAGAGTTACTGCAAATTAACTTGTCTTGGGGTCAGTTTTGATCCCAATAACCGTATGAGGGTTAATACAGGCGTAGCTAGGCCTTCGGTAGTTTTCTGCCATTGCCCAATGTTGCAGTTTAACACTACACTCCATTTATCTCGGACTCCAATAGTCCATATCATAAAAAAACGTAAAAACAAAACACACAAGCAATCACTTATACCCATATAGTCCCTCCCAATAAAAAAGCCAACTAGTGCAACCAGCATTAATTTAATAAATTTGTACGGCGGCATTTTATGATAACTCCCATCAAACAAATGAAAGAGGAATTGAAAGATGTGCTATATGCCTAGTACTTTCGAGGTATTGCATTAGAGATTAGGGGCTATAGGAAGTAGGCACAGGTCTACTTGACGAGCACTCTGAAAAAAATGCCACAAATCAGGCACTTGCTATGTCAGCTTTTTTGAAAAATATTAGCATGGTAGACTATCGTTTTGCCAAAGTACCGGTAGCCAGAGCAATCACACAAAACTTTTTTTAGGCTCAAGCTCTTTTTATACTACAGTACAAAGGTTACTAACATCACTATTTTACTTAAAAGCAACCTAAAAGGTCGTTATTCTTTTGCTAAGGAATTATATTGTCTTGCATTCAGGGATGTGGAAGCAGCTATTTCGTCAACCGCTTCCGCTTCCACACCTATCACTTCCGCTTAAACTTCCAGTAACAAAAAACGAAAAGACGACCGTTAACAATTTTTCTAGCTTTTGTGGGTGTGAAGCCTGCCTTCTCCTTCACTTTATCATTTTGAGGAGTCACAAACCTATCCATATATTGCTCTTACTTTACCTACTTCGCTTAAGCTCATTGTTCCGATCTACTCTGTGCTTGTTCTTTGTTAGATGTTGGAACTCGTGTTGAATGTAGAACAGTGCTCTTCAACCCTTTTGCCATCGCGGAACCCCTGATGTACTTTCGCGTTTGTCATGAAACCCCAACTAACAAAAATTTAGGAATTACGAATTGCTTGTAAAAATAATCTAATATTTCGTTACTACACTTCAAAAAATAATTAAACACTTCAACAAATAAACAACTATTACAAGTTCCTTCACAACTTACAACCACTTTTGCAACAGTTAACGTAATGCTTTTCAGATCTAAAACCGTATGACCACCTATTACAACTCTCGACAATAAACTGTCATCACAGCAACAAATTACAACAATATAGCGCTGATTTTTCCTCTCTATTCCTAACTAACTCTGACTTTAACTCTAATCATCATTACGGACTTCCCCTTCGTCCCTACGACACGTATTGACTCTAACCCTTCTGAATAGTGAAGTGCGAAATTTCCGTCGTGTATACAGTTGACCCTCCATTTAACGGACTAATGCGGGCCGGAGTCTGTCCGTTACTTGAAAATGTCTGTTGTTGAGAAATATGCCGCAGGTTAGCCCAAAAACGCCCAGTAAAATAAATGCTCTTTATAGGTATAATGTGGCATATTTTGTGAATACATCTGCATATGGTAATTGCCGAATTGCGTGGAGAATATAAACAACACACTCAGCTATTGTGGCTTTTTTGTTTTTATTGGCAACTGCTAAAACCGCAGCAATATGTTGTGTAGATGTGTATCTTACACTAACTCAAATGTGATTGGTCAGAATTGGAGATGATCGTTGGCAAATCTGCGTCGGAGGCTATTATTACCTGATGGTCATCTTCATATTCAATTTCAGGGGTGGCGGGAACATTACTGACACGCGGAGCATTTTTATTGGGACCAGCAGAATTTTGGTTTGGCGACCACCCATATGCTGTTCTTTGATAAACCAGCTCACTGACCATTGTTAGATTTCCGCAATCATGTGCAAATAGCTGACTGTGAGAGGAGAAATCAACCAAAGCGTCACAGTAAGTTCGCAAAGTTGACGCCTTCAATGTTGACAAACAAAATCTGCCGCTCGAAAGACTCTTTCTTGATCATAGCTGCTTTTCTTCATTTCCATTTGAAAGAATGCTTCTTTATTACAGGCAAATTCACGCGTTTACGTTTTACTAATTGTTTCGGCATCTTGATTACGTTCTGAGTAACGTATATTTGATGCTTGCACAAAGGCAGAAAGATGTAAAGTAGAGTCCAGTACTAAATATAGACTGTCCCTTTTTAAAGAAAATTACATGTACTGTTACGCATCAGCACGATATTAGGCAATACCTTGTTTACAAGCAACTCACAAGAGAAACAAATCAACGCTATCCTTCTACAAACATTTTAACTGCAATTACAATTTTGAAATAAATTAAAGTGTGTGGTTTTATTAAATTTTAACTGTTTTTCACATTCCGTTAAATCCGAAGTCCGTTAAATCGAGGGTCAACTGTACAGTATATAAAGCGAGCAAATTGAAATTACAAACCCACTATTATTTAACGAAGGGAGTTAGCAAATTCAGACGTCATTAATAATGTAAACATCATTACGTCACAATCTGCAACTTGCTCAAGATTCCATTTCTAACTAATTATATACACGGAACACCACTACATATAAGAAATCATTATACTGATATACTGAAATAAATACTAGTAATAAACAAAAAACCTTCGCGATCCCTTCACGGAACCCTTAAAACTCACGGAACACAACTACATGTTTTGCGAAACCTCTGTTGAAGAGCACTGATGTAGAATGATCAAGTTGTTTCCGTCGTGAGTAATTTTTTTTTCAACATTTTCAACTTCCTAACCAAGGTCAGTTAAATTTAATTAAATTATCGTTCTATTGTCTACGTTTCATTGTCCAAACTACCTTTTTCTGGTTCTGCAACAATTCAAAGTCAGTTCAAATCCTAACTCTAATCTTTAACGCGACTTTGAATTGTCGGAAAACCCTTTTTTTACGCGTAATCGATATAAAATGTGATGCTAGTTTTACTTTTTCTCGATCTCTCGCGCTACGGATATCGCACGTTCATTCAGACGTAGGGCTGGTTTCCATTTGGCGTAGATTGCAGGCGTAGCGCGAAAAGTTCTTTGTTTTTCTGCTTAGTTTTATTCACGGAGCGCGGTCGCTCCGGCAGCAATCTACTCGCAATCTGCTAGCTTTGCTTCGCCTGCAATCTACGCTTGATGGAAACCAGTCTTTATAGTACAGCTTCACCGTTTGATCCACTTCGGAAAATGGACAAAACTTTTTGGTCAAGTTACTCTTCAAGTCAAATAACCCATGTGGGAGCGGAAGAATTTTTGCGCTTCCGCTTCCACATCCCCACTTACATTACACCAACATAGTACATTAAACTTATTTAAATACTGTTTTATCTAAATAAATTACAAAAAAAATTTAAATTATAAACATGTAAATTTAAACCCAAAATAAATTATAAAAAAAATATGTACTGAAATTGCTAAGCTACACCTACAACTTTACGTTTTGGTAACCTTTCAAGTCGCTTGGGCTTTTAGTTTTGTCAATTATGGGTTGTTAAAGCAACACTATCATGAGATTGAAGTTTGCATATAAATTGTGATGTAGTATGCAACTTGCGTACGAACCAGGGATGTGGAGGCACAGCCAAAATCGCACGACTCCAACTCTGCCCTTTGCAAAAAATGATTAACCTAACAACCTATAACAATATAACCTTACTATTAGGAAGAGCAATTCTTACCTTGCTGGCACAGTGCTCGATAATGATCAAGGTTAAATCTATACCGGTACGTAAATGATTTAAAACATTACAAATAATAAATAAAACACAGCTGTTTTGCCAAGCGGCTCATCAGGTGGCAACTGACTATAACCTTACTATGTTTATTTACTCAAAAACGAAAAGACTTTTCGTATGCACTTTGACTCTGATTAGGTTTTGAATATGCCTCAACACTTTTTTCAAAGGTTCTGAAGCTCCCTTAAGGCATGCAAACAACCTGTTTTTGTGCTTACATCTTGCAAAGAAAAATCTTTTTGAAGTTTTGTAGGGAACTTATTTTCGTTTGCTACGCCACCAATCTGATGCAGGTAGCCTATGCTAAATACTGGTCAAGTAGCTTGGTAAACCGGCTTGCCGGCTATAGGCCATGACTGATTGCTAGCACCTATGCTATAGCTTTTAGACTAGGCAAGTGTTTTCCAACCTGTGAGTCACGACACACTAACGTGACCAAGTAAGGCTTAGTAAGGCCTTACTTAAAGCCTTACTGAAATTTATTAATGCATCAGTATGTTTTAGCATAGCTAAATATACTAACGTCAGGTTACAAAAGTGAATTGGTGTGTCTCAAAATTACGTGTATGCAAAAAGTGCGTCGTAATATGAAAAAGGTTGCAAAACACTGGACTAGGGTAACGGCCGGTTATACAGAGTAGCTAAGGCCTTTTGTATCTTCCACTAAAGTTCCTGTAATAAACTACTTGTCTGAAGTCTTTTTTTGAACAACTTGCTTAAAATACCACCTCATTATTCCGCCTTAACGCTGCTGGACCTGCACGCTAAGTCTTTACATTAACTTTGGTAAAATAATCAGTATTAACACTGCAGAACTTGCAACAGCGACTGGTTTGTCCATTTATTTCTCTCCTAGCATGCTTGTTTTCGTTTGTTACGTCATAGTTTTAAATTTTGATTAAATGAATCTCACAAAATATTGAAGTTAAGGACAAATCGTGAGCTATAAAGGGATTTGCATAAAAAAATTCAGCATTAAGAATTTTATCATACGTTTACTCAGCAGGGTGCGGGCCACGGTCCCAGCGCGGTCCCAGCGCGATCCTAGTTGCGGCCCCTCCTGGATACAACCCTGCAGTTTAATGTGGAACAAGCCTGCTCTGACTTTTTGCTCTGGAATTCTCCTTAGGCCACAAGTACCAGTAAACTGCTTGCAAACGGCAGTTGGGCACTTCAATGATTTCATGCATGCGTAGGGGCTTTTTCAATTGTCACATGTTGCCGAACGGTTCAAATGCTTTACGGCTACCAGACGACAAATCGAATTTTGCTACACTGTTTTGCTACATTCTGGGGAGGCTTTAGCCTCAAAGGCACTCTACTTTGATAAACACGCTTATAAGGTTGATCAAGATAAAAAAAAATTGGTGTCAACTTAATTTTTTGTGCGCCACGATGACGTAATCAAGAGATGACATAAAAAATATGCTAAATCAAGATTAAAGTTTTAATAACTTCAACTCTTCTGCCACCACCGCTTAAGCAGTAATTCTATATCAAAGTTTAGGCAGTTTTGACAAAATTTGTAAAACTTTTGTATCTATAAACTCAAATCCAAATCTCTTGGATGTCCTCATAAAAAAGTTTTTCAGCTTTAAAACTTTCTTACTTTCTTTGAGTTCTTCTTGCAGTTGCAAGCAAACAATTTCAGAAGGAATTTTGAAAAACATTGGCCATTTATCTTTGACTCGTAACTGCAAACTATTTACTTTCACGTAAACGAAAAAAATTCAATCGAGGATTATGATAGTCTGCTATGATAAAGATATTGTTTTTCATAAACGTGTCTTATGACCGCACAAGTAGGAGAAAATGTCTTTGATATCTAATCAAGATTACCATCAGCATAGAAGAAAACATAAACACGCGGCAAAAAAAATATTTTCCCGGTCAATTTTCAATTTTCACACCCATTTCGGGGTAAAGACCTTTTCTTGAAAATCAGTTTTTCCTACAAGCTTTTTACCCATGCAGTCTTTTTCACGATATACAACTTAACCATTTTCCCAAAAGCGAATCCGGAAACTTTTGGTGGTCGGGGGTGGGGGGGATCAAAATCTATATTTCATTGAAAAGGGAAAGCTTTTAATTGAAAAAGATCTTTTTTCAAAGATCAACTTTTTGGAAGTATACTTTAGAAAAAAGTTTTTACCACACTGACACAATTTAAAAATTATTCGAAAGTAAGACTTAAAAGGCTGGTTTGGGGGATGCATCCCCTACCACATATTCCCCTTGGTCAGCCGCTGCCTCTCCCCCATAATTTGAAAACAGACCACCAACTAAGCAGAATTTTCCAATTAAGCATTCAACCGACTGCGACAATCTTGACCAAACCAACAGACCCAAAATTACTTAAAGCAGACCCTCTTCTTCTTCGTCGCATGGCAGGGTATAAATGATCCAGGTCAGACATAAGAAAAGGATCGGGACCGATGGTTTATTTTTTTACCACCCCAACCTGCTGTGTTGCCTAGATCAGACCAGACCTTCTTGACTAGATGGTTATGCAATCAATCAGTTTATTATTATTCTGTGCAATACAGCTGCAGCACAAGGAGACGATAGAGATGACCATACGGTGTTCTAGGTATATCGCCACTTGCAATTATTTAATTTTAAACATTGATACTGATAGTTGAAGTAAAAACAAAACACTAGAAATACACAAATATTTATTTGCTCACATAAATATTTTGCAATCGTATTAAGTTTTAATTTTCTTTTAAATGTATTTAAAGTGTGAGATTTCAAATCTTGCGGAACGTTTTGCCAGATTTTTGGACCAAAGAAGGACAATGACTTTTTGCCCATCTCGTCCATTTTCTTTCTAAAAAGTAGTTCCTGTTTGCCGAATGTCTGGTATTATACAGGGTGAGTCACGGGAAACGGATGTTTTTAAGGAAGACAAAACTCTGCGAATATCTTAACAAAAATTTTATGATTTACATAAAAACATTCACTAAACTGTGCCATTATGGAATGTTTAAGAGCGAAAAATTATGTCTGACAAATGATGGCCATTTCACGAGCACAAATTTGAAGTCGCTTTCTAAAGTTAGCTTCCGCTTTCACTAAAGTTTCTTCACCTATTTCTCGGATATTTTCACGTATTGCAGTCTTCAATTCTCCAAGTGTGCGGGGTTCCCAGCATAAATGTGTGATTTCAAAAATCTCCACAGATAAAAATCGCACATGGAAAGGTCGGGTGAGCATGGAGGCCACGGGAGATCTCCAAAGCGTGAAATGACATGATTAGAGAATGCAGCTCAAACAGCAGTCATAGTCGCTCTTGCTGTATGAGCAGTGACCCCATCTTGTTGAAACCACATTGATGCTCTATTGATTCCTCGTCTGCGAAGCTCAGGTAGGAAACGGTTTTCAAACATTCGAATATAGCGGTCTGAAATAACCGTTGCTCTCTCTTTTCCTTCTTCGAAAAAGAATGGACCAAATATCCTGCACTTTCCCAAACCACACCAAACAGTCACTTTTGGGCTGTATAGTGGTCGCTGATGTTATTCATGAGGATTTTCCGAAGCCCAGTATCGAAAGTTTTGCTTGTTAACTGTACCATTTGGATGAAAATGGACTTCATCATTCATTATTAGGGTCAAATTCTCATTTTCTTCAAACATGTCAAGCATTGTTTAGCAAAACGACAAGCGTTGTTGGTAATCCCGCGAATTTAATTGCTGGACAGTCATAAGTTTGTATGGTTGAAAGGCTAGGTCTTTATGTAAGATTCGCTGCATCGTGCTCTGACTTATTCCCAGTTCTGCAGAGTGTCGCCCAGCAGAGCACCTGGGACTTCGGAAGATTGCTTCTCTCACTCGATCCACATTTCTTGGTGTTCTGGCGGTTCTGGCAGGGCCGGATGGTTTGGTTTTCAATAATGAACCAGTCCTTCTTAGTGCATTAACCCACCTAAGAATGGAATTGCGGCTTGGTACATCACCAGGACGACCGATGTTGAATCTTCGCTTAAAGAGACGTTGGATTTCAGTCACTGATTTACCATTTTTTACATAGGTGTGACAAGCAAACACATGGCTTTCAAGACTCCACGGTAGCATGAGGAAAAGCAATTTAAAATCAATTTAAAATTAAGAAGAAAAGCAATTCAAAATTAATGACAAACAAATACAAAAATTAACATAAAAGATAAACAAATAACAACAAACTAAACGGCATCTCAAGCAGGTTGAAAAACTACCTTCCTCACTCCCTAACCACTTACTCTAGAAAAGCACGGGGCTTTCTAAGAACATCCGTTTCCCGTCACTCACCCTGTATAAATAAGTATTCTTAGAAAGTTGGAAGGTTTACACCGACATAAACCACAAACATTATCTTGAAAACAATTCAGTGTGTATTGCAAACAATGTACCCAACCCAATTTGACGAGACCATTGCATAACCTTATCTATTCTTAGAAAAAATTAAATTTTGATTTATATTTTGGTCAAGATTTTTACATAGCATGAACATGGTCTTGGCAATTTTAAAATTAAATAACTTATATCTTTAATTTCTAGAAAATTTAATTTGTGAAAAAGCGGTGTAGTATCGGCACAGTATGAGCTTCGAGTTATACCGTAATTCTAATGATACGCTTGTGTAAATTTTCAAGAGAATAAAGAGCAATTGCAGAGGCCGGACTCCATGTGCTTATGCAGTATTGGAAGTGAGAGTAAATTAAACTATAATAAACTGTTTTTAACGTAGAGATATCAACATGATTTCTAACCCTGGACAATGCCCAAGAGTCACTTGAAAGTTTGGTACATATATGTTCTACATGCGGCTTTCAAGAAAGTTTATTGTCCAATATAATTCCAAGATACTTTATCTGTTCAACTTTTTCTAGTGAATGCTTCCTTATTGTAACATTATATTTATTGGTTTTGTCGGATGTGTTGCCTGGAAATAGCATATATTTTGTCTGATTATAAATTAGGGATAGTTTATTGATTTTAAACCAGTGATCAATCTTGGCTAATTCTTCATTCACTGCAGTATGTAGTGATTTTAAGCATTTATTTGACAAGGTTAATACAGTTTCATCAGCAAAGAGTTTAGTATTGAGGTTGGAGGCCAATGGAAGGTCAGTGACATAAATTATAAATAATAATAGGCCTAGGGTTGAGCCTCCTGGCACGCCACAAGTTACTGAAATCTGTCTTGATTTACAATTGTAAATGGATATCTTTTACAGAGATAAATTTGAAAAAGCTGTAGAGGTAAGCTTCTGATGCCATATTTTTCAAATTTTAATGATAAGATTTTATGGTTGACTGTATCAAATGCCTTTTTTAGGTCAAGGATAATTGTTACGTGAACTGATAAACAACATCATAGAAAGGAGAAAATCCTAAATTATGAGCAAGCGAATAAGGCCAGTGTACAATTCATTCATATCTGACATAGAATTGAACGCCTAATTGACATTCGTGTGTTTATGTGGCCGTATTGTTATGAGTCATTTTGGTGAGTTCGCAGTCCTAATGAAAAACAACTTTACACTACGGAAAGGGGGTTGATATCACTTTTAGTTTATTTATTATGACCAAAATCGAATTGTGCCTGAAAAACATGTTATGGATACTGCTTTCTCCTATGACTACTACCGGTTCGTACACAGAAAACAAATTATTCATGCCACTTTCTCCAATTCGGAGAAAATACCCCAAGATCGTTATAAATAACGGCCCCGAGTTCTACTGTGGCAGATTGAAGAAAGCATTATTTACAAAGCCATGCTGCGGTATCCATCAGCTTTAATAAAGTATTAAGTACTGAATGCTGGTCTGTACCAATTTGTAGATATAGAAATAGTAATAAGATTCTTTGTATTTGTAGAAGTAAGATAACCCGAATTTAACATCATAATCACTATCTCGCGCTTAACGCTTCCCTCTAATTGTTCTTATGGCCCACGAAACGTGTATTATATTTTAAATCTTGGATGAATAAATGAATTGCTTAATCATTGTTGGGCCATCGAGTACCGGGAGACGAGAAAGTGAAGTTGAAATTCGTATCCGAACTTATTCAGATAGCATCACTTCGGTTCATTGAGGCGCTGGAAGGATCGAAGATCACAATAATAGAACATGATATGTTACCAATGGTTGCTTACCATCCGAGAAATATAAAAATTTTTGTTGGTGGAACTGAAAAATCAGACTTACAAAACGGTGCTAATTTTCGTAAATTTTTCAATTTTTCGAGATTCCGGTTTTTAAACCTATTCTTGATCAAAGTCTGCATAATGTAGTTATAGGAACATTGAACTTGAGCAATTTTTTGGAACAGGATCTTTATGCAATCCTAGCAAAAAAATCTGCGACCTAAAATCATTCAAGAGTGACAAAGAGAAATGCGCTGCATTTAAAAACAGCTGATACTACAATTAGCAGATGTTGGTGGCACGCAGCCAGGA
The DNA here is from genome assembly GCA_963675345.1 of Trididemnum clinides. Classification (NCBI taxonomy): domain Eukaryota; kingdom Metazoa; phylum Chordata; class Ascidiacea; order Aplousobranchia; family Didemnidae; genus Trididemnum; species Trididemnum clinides. The sequence goes on along the minus strand of OY776284.1, from coordinate 19,517,532 downwards.
TCAGTACTGAGAAGATTAAAGAAGTTAATCGGCTACATCAGTAAAGAGTAAATTGGGTTAAGTAAGGTGATTAGTAGATGTAGATAATTTAAGTCATTTTATTAAATGTTAGAAGTTGGGTGACGATGGGTTGGAACAGCGTTTGTCTGTTTGTGGTGACAATAACAAATTTCGTGATGTTTACCTGGCTGCGTTGTTGGGTTGCCGGTAGTTTCATCACGTGGTAAATTCGAAACAGTAATTTTGTCACATATTTCCAGCGCGGATAAGGGGTTGGACTTAGGTTAGAATTAGGATTGGTTAGGTTAGGCTGTTGGGTTTAGTTATGGTATTGAAATTACAAATACTAACAGTATGTGACAAATTTACAATGTAACGAAATTACTGGCAATCGTTTTTGTCTCATATTTTTTCTCCTAAAGGTTTTGGCTGCACATTCCAAGCCTAGTACAACTGAATTTGAAACGCCCAAAGAGCTGCTGCTGGAACAATGCATTTCTGTCATAAATACTTAATAATGTAATTTAAGTGGTTTTGGGTTGTTAACAGCACTGATTTCGTGTTTATAGACAATAGGCCTATATTTTGAGCTAGCATAACAGCCAACTGGTCAGAGACGATTAATGCTTTTTTGTTTTGCTTTACAAGGCCATTCATGTTAGCATCAGCCTACTGCATTAAGCAATGCAATACAGCAATCTTGCTGCTTATTAATAACCCTACAGATGCGTGGTATTATTATATCAGCCATGCACATTACAGCATTCTTATATGAAAAAAAACACGAAACATAAATTTTTTAATGATTATGCCTAAGCTTATAGACATATTAAGATAGATTTAGTTTCAGTAGGCAAAGTGGCAATTACACAGACCTTCTGGGACCTAATTTGTTAATAATTACATGTTTCCACACAGCTTGATGTTGGTAGTGGCAGATCAGAGCATTAATTCAATTTAGAGGCACCAGCAAGTTGATAGCCTGCATCACTACATAGATTCTGGGTTGTTAGCCTGCTTGGAAAATAGTCGTGTTAATGTTGGAATAGAAATAGGCACCGGTAAAAATTGATTTCTTGCTCAGATTGATGGTTCTTTGTATTTTTATTTTGTTCTGCACCTAATTGCCCATGGGGTAAAATGTTTGCAGCAATGTTACCAGGTTAGATTTATTACATTGATATTACAGTATTAGTCTTCATTTTTCAGCCCTTTTATGCATATGTATTATTTTATCATTGTTTCTGTTTTTTATCTAATATGAGTTGGTGTTTGTCTTTATGTTCTTTTAGATGTCTTCACTGTTCAAAATCTCTTCACTGTAATCTGCTTAGTGAGTGTCAGTAAGCGTAATTTAAATTTATTGATCACAAGATGAGAGAAAGTGTGACTGCAAAAAATAAACTTGAAAGCTTTTGAATCACCTAGGGCAGTCATCCAAACGTGTCATTGCACTATTAGTAAGCCTTGTCCAGATAGTTTGAACCCAACAACAAAGGAATTCATCTAATTCATTAGCTCAAGGGGATTAAAAAATAGTGATGAATTAGGCAAACTGACAAATCGTGCAGTCAGGAGAAAACTTCACACTCTAGCGGCTTGTATACATGGTGCTTTTATTTGCTGTAAAAGCCGTTTGTGTCATTTATTGTTAAATACAATGCACTTGCACAGAATGAAAATTATACATTACACATTACCATTTTCTTGGGTTAACTTGTATGCATTTTTGTATTTTGTTTAAAGTGATGAGCTTACGTACTTAGATATATTGTTTGACATTGATTTTTTGTAAGTTCACTCTGACAATAATTCTAAAAAAAAATGCAGAAAGTGCAACTTCAGTTTGAATCATTAACTGGGGAAGCTTATTTTAATGCTTACACTTAATAATTACTCTATTTATCTAGACTCTTATATTCAAACTTTATATAAACTTAAACATTTTCTGCCATCTCTCAGTTGGCAGTTAGAACGCACTTCACACTTCTCCCACTACTGACAAAAAAGTGATGAATTGACAAATTAAATGATGAGAAATTAGGCAAACTCTACTGTATTGTATTTTGAGGATGAAAAGGCCCACCCGATTATGAGACACATGATTTATGAACAGATCTATAGTTATGCATGAGCTGCACCAGATTATAAGATGCATGTACAGAGTCTGTATAAGAAACTCTGTAAATTCATTTCAACAGTATTAATGTAGCACAGAAAAAATAACCAACAGCAAAATAAAGACTTCCTGAAGATACAGTCGAGTTTTTTGCAACATAAAACAAGATGTTTACAAAAGCTCCATGTGCTTTCAATGGAGTTGTACTTAGTTGTACATTGTACTTAGCTCATCTTTCAAGGACTGAGCAGCATACTTTACCCAACAGCAGTTAAGCAATGGTATCTTGGATTTATTCCTTAAGTTTAGTGATGCTATGGAGTTTTGCTGATTAGACTTGTCCTTAATACTGCCATAATGCTTCAGTGCCCCATTCTGCTAAAACTACAGGTTCTTCTTCTTCTTTCAGCTTCTCCCATTTCGGGGTCGCCACAGTGTGAAAGTATTTTCCATTTTTCCCAATTGACTTCGTCTCCTTCCTTAGCTCTAACCCTTTCCATGTCTTCTCTCGTCAAATCTATCCACCTTCTCCTTGGCCTTCCTCTTTTCCTTCTACCTGGCACTGCTATCTTTATCATCCTTTTTTCCTCACAGCATTCTTCTCTCTTTTTCACGTGTCCATACCAGCATAGCCTTGCATTCCAAAGTTTGTCTCCTAGCTCTGCGATTTCCGCAGTCCCTCTCACTTATTCATTTCTTATCTTGTCCTTTCTTGTCACTCCCACTGCCCATCTCACCATTTTCAACTCTGCAACTTCCAATTTTCCCGCCTGTCTTTCTGTCACTGCCACCGTTTCCATTCCATAAAGCATGGCTGGTCTAACAGCACTCTTGTACATTTTATTCTTAATCCTTGCTGACAACTTCCTGTCGTACAGAACTCCAGACACCTTCTTCCAACTCATCCAGCCTACTTGGATCCTTCTCCTCACTTCCTCACATCTTCCATCACTACTAACTGTCAAGCCCCGGTATTTGAAGTTTTTCACTCTCTTTAGCTTTTCTCCTTGCAGCTTCATTTCTTCTCCATCATTCATATCCCCAGCCTCCAAATACTCGGTCTTGCTCCGGCTCACTTTCAGGCCTCTTCTCTCCAGTTCATTACTCCACACCTCCAGATCATCCTCTAGCTCCCTGTGATTTTGCTTAGACAGCACTATGTAATCTGCAAACAGCACATCCCATGGTGCATCCTTCTTGATGTCCTTCATCAGCTTGTCCATGATGAAGGCAAAAGGAATGTGCTGCGCCTTGGTGAAGTCCAACACCTATCTTGAATTCTTCAGTCAACCCTGCTGCACTTCTCATGGTTGTTGTCGCTCCATCATACATGTCCCTAATAATTCTTATGTAGCACTCTGATGTTTCAACTAACTGCAAGCATTCCCACAGTTCCTCTCTGGGTACCCTGTTGTATGCCTTCTTCAAATCAACAAAGGCACAGTGCACCGCATTCAGTCCACTTTTCCAACAGTATCCTCAAACAGAAGATTGCGTCGATGGTACTCCTTCCTGGCATGAACCCAAATTGTTGGTCAGCGATCACCACCTTTCCTATCCCTCTCCCACGGTTTCATAAAGTGACTCATTAGCTTTATCCCCCAGTAATTTCCACATTCTTTGATGTCTCCTTTGCCTTTGTACAAAGGTACGAGCATGCTCCTTCATTCATCTGGCATCTTCTCCCCTTGTAGGAGTCTATTGAAGAAGTTACTTGAAACTCCACACCTTTATTCCCTTGAGCGATCCATGCTTCCACTGGTATGTCATCAGGTCCTTGAGCCTTTCCCTTCTTCATCTTCCTCAACCCAGTTCTGACTACTTCTCCAGAGATATCTTTCACGTCCCTTTCTCTCTCTTCTGTTCTCATTTCTCTTCTCTTTCTCTATGGTTTTCCTGGTTGAGTAAGTTGTCAAAATACTCCTTCCATCTCTGTTTCACTTTTTCCATTAGCATCTCCCCAGTTTTACTCTTGATTACTCTTACTTGTTGTACATCCTTGCTTCGTCTGTTTCTCTGCTTTGCTATCTTAAACAACTCATTTTCTCCCTCCTTTGTTTCCAATTTTTTGTACAGTTCCTCGTATGCATTGTTTCTTGCCTTTTGCCTTTGCCACTTCTCTCTTAGCTTGTTTTCTTGCAGTTTCCTTGGCGAACTTACTTGCATCATCTCTGATGGTATCCCATACCTTTTTAGCATTTCTCTTATCCTTCAGTTTCTCCTGGACTTCCTGGTTCCACCACCACGTCTCCTGTCTACCTGCTGTGCTAATTTTTTCTGATGTTTCACCCAATTCCATTCTGGCAATGTTCCACATTATCTCAGCTACTCTTTGCCAATCTTCTTTTCCGCCAAGTATTCCACTTTTAATCACTTCCATTTGGAATTTGTTCTTCACTTTCAAGTCTTTTAGTTTCCACCGTTGTATTCTCTTTTCTGATTTTGGTGCTTTCCTCCACTTCGTCCAGATGATTGTCGCACTTACTACTATTCTGTGCTGTTTCGCTACACTTTCACTGACAATAACCTTTGTATCCACCACCTCCTTGATTCTTTGTCTTCTCACCATAATGTAATCCATCTGCAAACTGCGTCCACCACTGTTGTAGGTGACTCTGTGGGCTGGTTTCTTTACAAAGTAGATGTTAGTGATCGCTAGTTCCATTCTCTTAGCAAAATCTACCACTGCTTGTTCTTCGTTATTTCTCTTCCCAATCCATGTCTGCCCATGCATTCTTCATCACCGTTATTCCCTTCTCCTACGTGCCCATTCAGTTCTGCTCCTACCACAATTCTTTCATTCTTTGGTATCTTTTCCACTGTCTCATCTAGATCCAGCCAAAATGCTTCCTTTTCTTCACGTATGCACCCAACCTGCGGTGCATACGCACTGATAACATTCAACATAACACCATCAAGTTCCATCTTCAAGCACATTATCCTGTCTGTTACTCTCCACAACTTCGCTACCCTGTCCACATGCTCCTTTTTCAATATGATTTTTAGGCCATTTTTATTTCCGCTCCCATAGTACCACATTTTATATTCTCCACCTATTCATCTTGCTTTCTCCCCTTTCCAGCGAGTTTCCTACACACACAGTATGTCCACCCCTCTTTACTCCATAAGGTCCGCCACTTCTCTTCCTTTACCAGTCATGGTTCCAACGTTTAATGTTGCAGCCTTCAGCTTGATCTTCTTAACTTTCTTCCTCTCTTCATTTCTCTCCTTCCTTCTCCATTGCTTTCCACCTCTTCTTTGCATCCAAGTAGCATGTCCGCCACTGGCCCTTGGTGCCCAGACACTGGTAACAGTTGTTGTTTTCCCGGGCCTTGATCGATTTGGTATAAAGTCAGATAAGACACGCATTGAAAACATTTGGCTAGGTTTTACGTCTAATGCCCTTTCTGTTGCAACCCTCCCCATTTATCTGGGCGTGGGACCTGCACCAAGGCTGCTCTGATTTGAACAAGCTTAGAGACTGGGTTTCTCTCCTGCTATTTAATAAAGGAAAAAGTTGCTATAGCACAGATGGTTTCCTCAAAAAGAATGGATTTACAATGCCACCAACACAGACTTTTAGAAGATTTATGTACGCTTAAGTTGTAACTTTCTGATTCTTAGATGCCCAGTAAACATGATTATGGTTATTCACATAATAGCATTTAACATTGTCCACTTTAATAATACTGCTATAGAAAATTTTCAAACACACATGATTCCCATTCCTCTTCATGATTCACGCACCCATCAAGGTCTTCACCTTCTGTATCTGAGTTTAACAATTGGGTGATTTTGGCATCAAACATGCCAGATCTCTTTTGTCAACATCCAACTCAAAAGCATTGCTGGTACATTTATACATTACACATTGCACTCTGGATTATAAAATGTACTGCTGATTTTGGGAATTTCAACTATTGTCTGAAAAATATGATACGTCCAAGTGTAAGCTTAAAAGCAAACAATTACATTTGACCTAGTAATGCTATAAATTGTAACGTATTGATATTTCATCACAAGGTAGGTGCTTATGATGTATAACATGATATTACTGACTACTGTTCACTCTATAAGATTTTAGTAAGTGCGCAAGTGCAAAATCGCTAGCAAATGTACGAAAACCGCTGGACAAGTTTTGGCGAACATTGCTAAACAAACGGTCTCACCAGCCTTAGTAACATATTTGGTAGGAGTAAAAAAAAATGCTTACAGTAGCCTACTGCTATTTAGTCGGTGTATACGTATAATACGTGTATACGTATGTGTATACGCTAAGCTAACTTTGCGTAGCTTACAGTTTGCCGATAATGTTGATTGACGTACAACATCTTTTATTTTCCCCTCAGACGCACTTATATTATGAAACTTTTTATTTAGTTCAGTGCTTTTCAACCGTTTTTGGCATTCGGCCCATTTTTGAAATGCACAGAGGCATGTGACCGGGTTGTACATTTTTCTCGTTTTCATGAGCATTTTGTCATTCGGCCCATTTTCGAAATACACAGAGGCATGCAGCCCGGTTATATTTTTTCTAGTTTTCACTAACGTTTTTTTGCATTTGTTGGTTTCAAATCGTTTTTGGCATTTTTTCCATTTTCGAAATGCACAGAGGCATGCTATCCGGTTATACATCTTTCTCGTTTAAATGAGCGTTTTTGGCATTTTGCCCATTTTACGAAATGCACAGAGGCATGTGGTCTGGTCATATTTTTTCTCGTTTTCATGAGCGACCTCAAAAAAGTTGTCAAAGTAAATTTCAGAAGTGTTGTCCAACTAAAATAAAAAAAAACAAATCATGAAAAAGTTTTCCTTTCCAGCAATTAAAAAAAAGCTAGACTTCAACAAAAAACGTGTTTAAAGAAATTGAAACTGCACTTTATATTTTTTCTTCTCGTTTCAAGGCTTATTTCAGTCAGGACTGGTAAGCTATCACAGTACATAGCTGTCAGCTGCATTTTATTTAAAAAAAATTTTGGAGGGGAATTAAAACTAAAATTGGTTAGAAATCGTACTCCTTTTTACTTCTAGTTTTTATAAATATTAAGTGAGAGGTTATTTATTTTTGATTTACAAAATGGCTTTTTGTACGCTAAATTGAAACCGAGAGCTATGCGCTTTTTTTTATCTTAACAAGCACGTTTGAAATTAGCGTTGAAATGTAAAGAAAACAAGTTAGGCAATTCCAGTTTCAAACTTCCCTCGAAAACTAATGTGTTGTGTTAACGTAAAGTTTGAGAGCTACTTGCTATTACTGCTCTTTAGCTATGATAAAAATTGGGCGGGTTACTTTATGTCACTTGCTCTGGGGTTGATTTGTGATACAAAAAAAGTTTGGTATCAGCATGAGCGATATTTTAAGTCGCCGTCACTCGCTGTTGCGTCATAGCCGGGCGATGTTTACGCGAGACGTTGCATTGCTCTAAAAAGCGGCTGTCCAAACTTTCATTCCCATTTACTCTCTCCCACACATTAAACAGTTGGTTGCAAATTGCAAAAATTTTAACAAACGGAAAAAGTTACAAAAAACCCCCAGACTTTTTTACGCACTGTTGAATTTTAGCTGCGAATCCACCGGACATAATTTCGCAAATTTGCACTTTTTTCGCATTATGGGGAACAATGTTACTTACTGACTTATTGGCACTTTATTTGCTTAAAACCGTACTTGCCGTAACTTCAAAACGTTCATAGCTTCAGTTGCCTGCTTATCAGAGGAATAAATACGAATGTTGCAACAGACTTAGCATTTAATTTGCCATTGAAAGACTAATAGTTAAGTGATTGAAGTGTTTAGGTATTATGCAATATGGCTAAGCAGTTCTGGGATTGGCTTTGCTGATGGTTCAGCTTTAAATTATGGCTTGCAACAACATGTATGGATGGGAGCTAAATCAAAACTGTGAGGTCATTTTACAACCTCTACTTCTTCATTCCTCATGTGTTTGAATAAGTTCTTATTATCTCTGAAAATAAAATCCTCATAAATGTGTTTTGAGAACGCGATGTTACTTTAATGACTTAGCAGCCACCGATACATGCCGTTGCTAGTTGTACACAATATACCAATGTTTCTTTTAAGTTTTTGTCAACTTAGCGTGTGTGGTTCAAGAATCTTAGCAATAAGCTAAAGAAGAGAGCGCCACTATTAAATCTGGCTGAATTCCCAAGAGAACTGCAGTAACACATTAAAGTGCTCAATCCACAAACTGCAGGTTTGATACTCGGTTTGTAGTACCACCCTTCCAGATCATTGAAGTTATGACCTAGGACGCTAGGTGTTATTTTTGTTAGGATGTTTTTAATCAAGCATCAAATGAAATCTTGAAAGAAATAATTGTAGAAAATGCTTGCAATAAGGTTTTGTGGATTTATTTGCTCTAAAGGCTTTAAGCACAATGCATTTTTCTCACTGTTGCTGAAACAAAGCAGAAAAATATTTGTGTAGTGTAGTCCAGGTACAAAATTTGAAGAACCATGAGGAAATTGAACTCACACTTGCAAGCCAGAACATTGTTATGCTGTGCTAAATTTCTGGTAGGGTATGTTCAAAGGGTTACTCGCCCCCCCCAAACAAAAGTAAAACATCACAATATTTATAAAATGTCAAGAGTTGCAAGTCTTGTTTTAGATTAAAAAATAGGACCAGTGAATTGTTTTGGCAGAGGCTTTGTAAGCATGAATTTAAGTCTTGTTTTAGATTAAAAAATAGGACCAGTCAATTGCTTTGGCTGAGGCTTTGTAAGCATGAATTTATTTGAGATTGTTTCATATTATAATGTACCAATTGACGAAGAGCAAGCATGGGCCATTTGTTATCTTTGTGGGAAGTATCTTCAACCCAAAAAAATGGCTCAAATGCCGCTACCTGCTGGTTTACAATCAATCAATTTTGATGAAGAAGGCAACGTAGCTGTTGATGGAAATCTTACCGATGACCAAGCCAAAGTAAGAAATATTAATCTAGTAACAAGTGCCTTTGAAACCAAAATGGTGCCATTGCTGTCTGCTCAGTTTGCCACTAAAATCGCGACCCAGAACCATCTTTGTAGTGGCCTGCCTGGTCATTTGCAAAAATGTTTCAGTTCAAACAAAATCTATTGTCAGGGCCATCATTTCACGCTTATTTCTAAGATTTGGGCTTGTTTTCAAACACCATTTTGAAAAATATTAATGTGCTTATTTTAAAAACGTGCTTATTGTTAACTTGTGTAATTGATTTGTCCTAAACATAGTTTGTGAGAATTTTCTTGCTGAAAATGTGAACCTCCAAAAAACAGGCCCAACTTGATATTTACGGCCAAAACATCTTTTTTCCACAATGTACTTGTCTTTTAATCTCGACAGATTTTAGCCGAGTATAAGTAAAAATGTGGGCATGGGGCCCACTCAAATGATAGTTGGTTTTTGTGGTCCTTTACTGTTTTGAGTTGTGCAGTTCTCATGAAGAGTTTGGGATACAGAGAAAATGCTTTACAATGGTCAAGTTAACAATCAAGCCAGACCCTTACACCTCTCAGTCAGCACAATCCATAGTACAAATGCAAAAGATGAACTGAACATAAAATTGATGGTTTTGATCCATCATATCGCACGCAATGAAACTGCTTAGGTCTTCAGCTCACTGTCGTCCAATGTATTGTTCGACCCACGGTCCATTGAGCCTCCTCACCCACGAAAAACTATCAGTAGCTAAACCTTTGTGTTTCAAAGCTATGTGAAATATTTGAAAAAAACCTACACGATGATGCAATAATACTTGAGATTTTATAGCTTTCGCATTTCCAACAAGTCTAAACCGATTTTCAATTACTCTAGAGAGGTTTTTAAGTCGTTTACAATCCCTTGCTAAATAAAAGTAATGGCGGCATTATTACTTTTAGTGGGATGGTTGTTGTAAAACAGTATTTTTGTTGCCTTAAGTTAAAGGGCAATGAGATTAGATGGTAAGATTGCAAGAAGTGAAGCTTACTTGTGATTTACCAAATTGTATATAGCTTTACCATGTAACGTAAATTGTTTGTTTTTGTTGGCTTCCTTTTTCTTTGCTAAAAGTAGTCCCCCAGTTCGTTCAAATACCATCAGATTTCGTTCAAACATCAATGAAAGGTCCACTGTTACGCGGTTTGAAAGACTGATTCAACCACTTTCTAATTCCCTCAACGGTTTCTCTACCAAGGCAGCTCGGCGTGCACTTGAAAGTGGCAATTTACGACAATATTCCCTACTTAGTTGCTGGCTGTAGTAAAAGTGCACTGTGTCGGCAATACAAGTAACTCCCAAGCAAGTCTGACCGCAACGATGTTCTATGAGTAACCGCAAAGATTCTCCCGTGGCGGAGGACAAACCTATACGATATGAAACGCTTATAGCAGTTCACTTGCTTTTGCAAGAATTGTTTTTATGACGTAAAAAAGATATTACTGAAGAAAAACCAAGTTATCGCTTCTTGACGTCATTATGTTATGTTTCTGCACTTACGGTCAAATTGTAATGTGAAATGCGTGCGTGTTGGTTTTACTTTCGACTAATGTACGGACAACCTTCTAATTGCTTTTAGAAAGTGGTTTTATAAGTCGCGTTTCAACTACTTGACATCAGTACGTGAACTTTTTAAAGGCAGGTACCGGTAGCAATGGCTCAACGCAGCAATTAACCAGCGCGGTGTTCAGAGCGTTGGCTTTGCAGTCGGCTGACCGGATTCAATTCCCTTGTGGAGTCGCACCTTAGACTTTTGTAGATCTACAATGATCTTCTATTTGACCCTCTGCACGATAAAGACAGGATGGAAAATGACCCGACAATTTTGCTGTTTGCGTTCTTGGGAAATGCGCTTAGCGGGATTCTCCATCTTTGTGTGGTTAACAGATGGTGGGTACGAGCGGTCTGCCCGTCGTACGGGTCTAGTTTAATTAAAGTTATGCTCGCAGATAGGGATGGGCAATTCAGAATAATTTACTATTCTAGAATAGTTAAACCGAATCCAGAATCCGAATCCGAATCTTTTTTGTGCAATTAGCACAATCAACATGAAAGCATTTATTACAAGTTTGCAAGAACAAAAGCACTATCAGATAACGAGATTATTGCAGTGCAATACAAATAAGCTTTCTACATCTTTGCCTGTGTGTGCGATTTAGTTTTTGGATCATTGCATGCAATGAGTGTTCTCTTTAAACGCGAAAAAAGTGCGAATTTGCGTAAACATGTCCGGCAGATTCGCAGTTATAACCCCAAGATGCGTAAAAAAGTCCGGCAGTATTTGTTAATTTTTTCGCAGTTGTTAAAATCTTTGGAACCAACTGTTTCACGTGAGAGACAGTGAAAAAGAATTGAAGGTTGAACCGTCGCTTTTTAGAGAAGTGTAACGTCTTGCGTAAACAACGTGTGATTCTGACGCAACAGCGAGTGAGGACGACTCAAAAATCTTTGGTATCGAAAATTATCTCTCAAGTTCCTGTCAATTTCAATCGTAGCTAAAAAGCAATAATACCAAAGTGCTCTCAAACATCAATTTAACACAAGACATCATTTTTTGAGGAAAGTTTGAAGCTGGAAGTGGTTAAAATGTGTATTTTTTTCTTTACGCTTCAACGCCAATTTCAATAGTGCTGGCTAAGATAAGAAAGCGCACAGCTCTCGGTTTCAATTTAACACAAAAAACACCATTTATTAAAGGAATTATTCAGTTTTTGTTAAATACTAATAAATAACCTTTTCACTCTTGCCAATTATGAAAACCAAAAGTAAAAAAATACGTTTTCCAAGTTCTGATCAACCCCTAAAATGTGAAGCAAAAAAAGTGGATTCTAGTTTTGATCCCTTTAAAAGCGTATATATTAAATTGTAGCCTTTTTTATGTAATTTACTTGAAAGGTAATTTGAAATACTTCTCTCCCCCCAGAAATTTTGAAAACTCTGCGCTTACACCAATAGAGTTGTTGTTTGGACTTGCTTTTAGATTTATCTTTAAAGATCTTTAACGCGCAGTTAACTCCAGTTCTTGCTGCGAAAGACGTAACAGAGTAAACAAGATACAACTCGCAAGCTGGCGTCTTAATCAAATTAAAAAATAAAGATTGTTCGTGACAAATGATGATGGCCTAAATTAGAGATTTTCAGTCGGCGAACCATGGTCTTTACGGGGCCTTTATTTAACCTTCTCATTGAGTGAAATTGGAAAATCTTCTTGACGATTTGTTTTTTTATTTTATTTGGACAGCATTCCTGAAATTTACATTGACAACTTTTTTGAGGTCGCCTATAAAATCAAGAAAAATTAATGATCGGGCCACGTGTCTCTACGTTTCGAAAATGGGCCACATGAAAAAAACGGTTAAAAAGCTCTGAACTAGGTTTAACATGCCACAATCGAAAAAAATACGACTGAGGGGAAAAACAAAGGGTGCGGTTATACGCAAATCAACGTTATAGGTAAATTTTAAGTATCCGAAATACTGAAATTCTGCAGGGACTGAGGGAAACGTTACGTTATTAAAAGCAGGTTGACGTCATAAATAAAGCTATTAGACTAATTCTACTGTACAATCACAGACATGTTTTTTTACAACTTTAAAATACGTTACTTGGGCTGATGTAGCGGTTTGTTCAGCAATGTCCACCAAAATTTGTCCGGCGGTTTTTGTACATTTACTAGCAATTTCGCACTTGCGCCGACGGTTATACGCTTGCTAAAATCTTGGAGGGAACACTGCATGTAATTGATACTTTTACAAAAAGAAAATCTGTGATCAAGCAACATGATAAAGCTTGTAAGCAGGATATAAACTGAATCCTGTTATTGGATTCGGATAGTTTGGGATTCGAATCTTTCGGATTCGGTATTCTGAATTGCCCATCCCTACTCGCAGAGCATGAGCGCGGAGCGCAAATTCATGAAGCGCGGTAACTGAGGGGTCGTGGATTCAATAATCGCATTTGTTTTGCAGCAAAGTTTTTGGCAAAATATCACTTTATCGCCTTAGCAGTCGATTTCACTTGTAACAGTCCACAGAGCGGGCCGATGCACTTGGCCTCAATATGCAGTCGATAGACAGCACATTTAGCGATTAGAGCAGTGCGTTGCACATGTCAAGGCCAAGCGAAAACATTGTTGGCTTTCAGTCTGACGCTTTTGGTTCAAACTATGGCTCGCACAGACCGCTGTGACATTACTTCTGCGACCTCTAGTGAATTGGCCTATGGCAACATCTAAGCCTCGTTTTGTGAGCAGCATGCGGATAGGGGTCGAAAAAGTTGCAGTCTCAAGCTGAGAGATGAGCGCTCAGAGCGTTACGTTGCATGCAGCATGAACGAGCGGAAACTGGGTTTACATAATGCTCACCTTTCTAGTTCATGGCCAAGCAGAAAATGCGTTTACATCATGCTCACCTTTCTAGTTCACGGCCGATCGGAAACTGCGTTTACATCATGCTCACCATTCAAGTTCATGGCCGATCTGAAACTGCGTTTACATGATGCTCACCTTTCCAGTTCATTAGCGATCGGAAACTGCGTTTACATGATGCTTACCTTTCCAGTTCATTAGCGATCGAAACTGCGTTTACATGATGCTTACCTTTCCAGTTCATTAGCGATCGGAAACTGCGTTTACATGATGCTTGCTCACCTTTCAGTTCATGGCCGATCGAAACTGCGTTTATATCGTGCTCGCCTTTCTAGTTTATGGCCGATCGGAAACTGCGTTTACACGATGCTCACCTTTCAGTTCATGGCCGATCGGAAACTGCGTTTACATCATCCTCACCTTTCAGTTTATTGCCAAGCAGAAAATGTGTTTACATCATGTTCACTTTTCTAGTTAATGGCCGATCGGAAAGTGCGTTTACATGATGCTCACCTTCCAGTTGAAATTGTAGCCTTACTTTTCCTGTTTAAAATCCACAAAGCTGCCTGATATTTTGTTTTTATGGAGCAATTGGCGAAATCTTTTGATTTTAATACGCGTTTGATCTTAACGAAAGCTAGATATCAATGTGCTTTTTATGATAAATATGTTATGCAGGTTGTTAATCATCTCGGTCAAGCAGTACTAGCAGCTTTGGATTACGGATTAGCTGTTGATGAACAGCATCTCCTTGCAGAAGATTTGTATGATCTCATTTCATGCATGACTGGTGGTCACGCGACGTCAAGCGACGACGATCACGGCGACGAAGGTTGTGGAAATAAGTCGCAAGAAGGAACAGTTGATGATGTTATTTTGGTAAGAAAATGAACAACATAATTCAAAAGTTTAATCTGAGCGAAACTAGAGGTCTCAACGAAATTACTCTTCCCGTTTTATCAATCCTTTCTCCGAAAAAACAAAGAAAAATCGGATTGCTAAACTAAAAGCTCGCATGAGTGCGCCGTTCGGCTTTTCATTACTACTTCAATTTACAACGTCGGTCTCGTCAAGTGTTTGTCTTAAATTGAGCAGAACACGTGTCATGGAAAAGACGCAGCAACCGAATATTGAATCAGCCTTTTAATATTTTATCATGATGAAAAGCTGCTGCGCCAAATATTAAATTATTGCTCTTAGTTCGGTCGCTTCGCCCGGCGGCAATGCATTAGCGAGAAGCGAAACCATCAGTAAGATGCTGCCAACGGCTTGCCATCTCTGCGGCGGTGACGGCAGAAGTCACCTTGGGTTATGCCTAGAGAAAAAGTGCCTCAGAACTCGAACGTGATACTGCGACGTCGGCAAGTTTAACAAAAGTGAATTTTTTTTTTAATTTAAGAGTTACTGCCGCTTATTAATTTATTTGCTTTTAAAGAAGGGGTAAGGAGAAGTATTTCTAAAAATTTAATTGTGGGATATCTCGTTTTTTTTTTAGTTTGAATAAAATTGAAAGAGGTTGAGGCTTCCTCAAAAGTGCTAGACGCGTAAATAAACTTGAAAGCCTTAGAAGCAATCTCCATGCATTGCTCTCCAACAACGTCTCTGAACAGTTTTAGCTGCTATCTGTCTTGCATGCCAACAATGCGGCGATTGCAATCATACTTTGCCGTTCGTGTCATTTGATGAATTAACAGGCTTCTCAATCGAACGGGTTCCAACCTCGTGATGGCTGCGTTGTTTTGTACTTGGCAAAGGTACTACGCGGCAGTTTTTTTTACATCGTTGCAGTGCTTCCGTCAGGAAGGCATTGTGCCGGCAGCGCCAACAACTCCGCAGGCGCGTAAACGCACCATGTTGCGGCACTGCGGCTCTTCTGCCCTTCAACTGCGTCTCGCTGCGGATCGGAAAGTTTTTTGCAGCTCCAAAATCTGTTGCGGCTCCAATTGTTTTCTTTTTTGCGGAAACCAGGTGCAACTGGCTCTTCGGTCGGTTGCCAAACTTGTTTTTTTTTATCATCTGCAAAGATTGTTGTTGTGGGTAAATAGAAGTGTGTAACTAAATTCTCCCCAAGGCGTATGAAAAGTGAATTTCCGGCGTGTGATTGATCTTTCATTTGAGCCTATAACGAATTGATGACCTGCATTTGGAGTTTTAACCTTGAAAAATGCAGTTTGCCAATGTCAACATTGGGAGATATCGATTCGATAAATTGATGTTGAGTCCTGTTTTGCGCAGGCTTTTAATTTTGCTGTCTTTGTTTGCAACGTTGGGGCCCGGCCTAAACTTAGCGTGCAGAGCTTTTTTGTTAGGACCTTCCCCCAACCATGACATGCTATCAGTCGAGCCCTGAGTGGTTATCGATTAAATCTAACTCTCAGAATGCGGCTAGCACGGCTCATTTATTGATTGCTACCAGCAGCGCATTGCATTACGGTGATCAATAATCTACTTCCTTTGGAGCATTTACCCTAAGCTGACGTTAATGTCACACGTTTCACTACAATTTGTTTTTTTTTCGTGTCTACGGCCGAGCTGAAATGCTAAAGCTAAAAGACAAAGCTAGAAGCTATACCGATACAGAGAAGATAGAGTCGTCTGCTGTTGTGTGAAAAAGGAGTCTTGCAATTCAGAAAAACGAAGGAAGTTTCGAGTTTTTCAACGAGCCTACATGACAGGAGGAGAGCGCGACAGCTGCGTGTGGTCACGTGATCCACGCATTGCGTCTCTTTCGACGTCAGTGCGTCGACGCGTCATGCTGGTTGGCAAGTGTGTGGTCGTAGTGTACGTGCTCTGTTTTGCTTTCGATTTGATTGGCAGAGTTACTTTTTTCTGTCTCTGCATTTTGGTGAGTGCCGTGGTAGTTTGATTTGCGCAGTCGGCATTAGCGGAAACGTAGTAGCACTCAGCAAAATGACCGTTGAAAAACACGCTGCGCGGTCTGCTGAAAGCGTAAGCTAAAAGGTTCCTTTAAAGCCGACCTTCAGCGTGCCGCTTGGGCTTGACCCCCGCTGCGACGTTCTTCACTTGATAAACTAAACTTTACATCGTAATTGCAAACAGTCTGTCTGGCCCAGGGGTGGGCAAACTTTTTAGTCGGAGGGCCGCATTGACCA
This sequence comes from Trididemnum clinides, assembly GCA_963675345.1. Taxonomy (NCBI): domain Eukaryota; kingdom Metazoa; phylum Chordata; class Ascidiacea; order Aplousobranchia; family Didemnidae; genus Trididemnum; species Trididemnum clinides. Next base: position 19,500,953 of record OY776284.1, on the reverse strand, counting down.
TTTAAGAGTGGTCGAGAGCCAGTGCTTATAGTCTTGTACAGCTGCATGCAATGAAAGATATTGCGTTAGCTTAAAATTTTGCGACATATCCTGACAATGTCGTATTACTGGGTGCAAAAGCGATGGTGTCTCAAAAATAAAGGTCATTGCCTCTTTCTTAGACGGAAAATGCGTCAGTGGGAGCTAACATTTGCCCTCCTGATGGCTTCTAAAGTTTTTGGCTCTTAAATACAGCAAGCGTTCCTCCCCTTGTCATTTTAATTTATATATGACGAAGTTTCATCAAGTGTTCGCGGGCCGCACAAAATGCTCTGGAGGGGCCGCATGCGGCCCGCGGGCCGTAGTTTGCCCACCCCTGGTCTAGCCCATCTCTGCGATTACGTTGTTGTTGTTGTTGTTGCGATTACCCCTGCTCTTCCTCGGGATGGAAGTACGGCACGAATGTCAATTTAGGTTCGTGGCGTCAACCTAATTGATATCAGGCCAGGGGAAGATGGCAGCCCATTTCGAACCAGTCATGAGTGACTGGTGGCCCCACCACCAACAAGGCGAACTGCCATTGGTGGATACCCAAGAGTCGCCTTTTTGCGATTACGTTCGCGCCACTCGATTGCGACCACGGTGTAGTCATGGCAGTGGAGGTGCCGACTGAATGCAAGTTTCTGTCTGTTCTTCGCTACGCTGTAGGTAGCAGCGGCAGGAGAGCTAGAAAAACAGTTTTGCTTTGGTACGATCTTGCCGAGAATCAAACCTGGCTTTTTGAAACGAGCGTAGCAAGCTTGATTTTGACGAGGACGAACAAGGGTACGTTTAGAGGTAGGTTATCGGGGAAAAGCCAAGGCAATGAAATGAGCCTTGGGCATACGTGTTGAAAAGTTTCGATGTATTTGGAAACACCAACCACCGTCGACCCTGTGTATGCTCTTTATTTTTGATTGCCGTGGGGTATAAAATATTAATTTCATTCAAATTTTTCCTGTTTAATAGTGGCATTAACCCATTCAAGTCAGTAGATGCAAATAAAGTTCGTAGAAATTAGAGACTATTTCACTTTTCAAAGGTTGCAATCACGGTTGTGGTGTCGGTGTCGACAGGGGCCGGCATTTTAAGAGGGTATCGGTGTCGGCACCAGCACGGTAGCTTGAATGATTAAAAAGAAAAAGGTATCGGTGACCCCACCGGCACAAAAGTTTTGCCGACACCGCAGCCTGGGTTGCAGTTATCGCGGATCATCTAAGATTCTAAGACAAGCGATTTGCGGATGCATTTGTGAACACTTATCTTTTTAGATGTGTGAACAGCATTTGGCAGCTTCAACCGACCCTGACTCTTACTACAAAGATGTTTGCAAGCAGCTTTATAAAGGCGGAATTGAGATGAAACGGTTATTGTGCCAAATCGCCACGGCGAATGAAGTAAGCAGTTAGCAACGCTGTTTCCCCGCATATCCGGGAGGAGTTCATGCCAGAGTTGGAAACCGGTTGGGCTTTTCGGTTCGGGTTCGGGCTTAAGTTCTGAAAAATTTTCGGGCCGATTTCGGGTTCGTATGCAGAATTTTTTCACAGTAGGCTTATTAAGAGTAAGGGTTTATTTCGGAGAATTTAAATTTCGGGCCTAAGTCGGGCTAAAAAATAAATGTCGGGTTCGGGCCTTACAATTGGGCCCGTTTCCAACTCTGGTTCATGCGACCATTTGCGCCAAAAACTGGTTTAGGTCGCAGCATGAATTTGATTTGAAAGCAAGTTGCCGCTGAAAGGCGGCAATCTATGTCGCAGCCACGTCGTAGTTTGCTTCCTACGTCGTTTTTGTTTTGCCCGACACAAGAAGTACCTGCTGCGGAGTATCTCTAACACTAGTTGATTAGAATAACTAGGTTTTTGCATCTCACTTAAAGCGAGGGAAGTGATAAAGTTAATAGCCGGATGTTGGCTGAGAAACCACCGCATTAGCGACGCCTCGTTGATCAAGCGCTTCTCTACTAAACATCTGCAATTGCACGTGAATTTTAAAACAACGGATGCTTTGTCGACATATGCTGTCTGCGCTAAAGAGAAGTTTGAACCGAGTCCACGCGCGCTTAACTTCGAACAAATTTGGCAGTAGCTTATTAAAACAGAGGTTGCTTTGTTTGTTTTTTGTAACTGCGCGGTTGACGCAGTGCGGTATGCGGTATTTTCGCGCGGATTCAATTAGTCGAAGCTTTATCAGTAACGTAATCTTGGATCTTTTAAGGAAATATCGTTAGCCTGCATTCTGTGATTATTGTTGCTGCGGTTATTGTCACGGCGACCTGCTCAGCCCATTGTGACCCATTGCACTTTTTTCCGCATCTGTTTCATAATTCAGTTTCATATTTCACTTTCCGCAACACTGCTTTTGCTTGGCGCTAAGCAAGAGATCTCTAAATATCATTTTCAAAGGCTTTGGTTAATGATCTCTAAATCTCTATTTCTAAATAAGATCTCTAAATATCATTTGACTGGGGAATTGAACCCAGGTTTTCGATTGCGAAGCGGACGCTCTAACCGCTACACCACAGCAGCGGTTGTTATTGAAATCTAGTTACTCTTCATGCGGTCAAGCAGCTGGAGCAGTGAAACTGCGCTTGGGTGCTTCTTGTCTTGTCGGGTTTTTATCTTCCGCACTCGCAGGACAGCTGCGCTTAGGGGAGAGCGAGTCGCTGAGACTTCGTCGAAGTTTGTCGCTCTATCCATTCTGCTTTCAATGCACTTCAGATAAAAATACACCGCATTATTTTTTCATGAATTTTGCATAATTGATTAATTAATACTTAATTACGGCTTCACCTTCATGCAGTGACCAGTTAAATCGATATGATTCGGTAATGTGGCCTCTTCGTAGTTTTAGGCTAGTTTTGAGCGATTTGAATTATTAATAGCCTTTCTTGTTTAGTTTTCCTCTATGATTTAGTGCATTGTGTTGGGCAAATGAAAGGCTTCTACCATTTAATCTCCATTGATCAGTAGCGGAGATGTAGCGACGCAGGTGCGGGTGAATGCACAAGCTAACAATTACAAGGCGCTGTAAATTACCATGACAATGTGATCTAGTATGATTCCCTCGCTTAATCAAAGGTTACACATTCGAAGGCAGCGTGTGCCACAACCCTTGCTTATGCGTCAGGCTTCGATCAGCAAGCAAGCTTTTAACTTCCACTTTTGAACAAATACTGTTGGCGCGCACATGAGATTTAAACTGAATGGTTGGCGCTTAAAGTCTAGGCATGAATTGCAGTTTCAAGTTTCAAATATTTTTCGAATTTGGTCCGTTTATAACACCCTATTTACTTTAAAACTGTCATTCAAGTCTATTTGCCGTAATTGCCTTGTTAAAGGCACGCCTGTTTGTATAATTGTTGTGTTTAGGTGGTGGCTGTGCCGTCCCTAATGTAGTTATAAATAGAAACGTTTTTGTCGAATTCTAAAGTCACATAGAACTCAAATCATAACGCACTTCGCAAATACGATTCGCCGAACCTTTTGACAATCCAACCTAATGTACGCTTCGGTTCGGTAGCTTGTTTACCCTAGTGGTTGCCAGTGCGGTCGGCGAAGAGTTTCTATTGGGTCTCTGTCGAAATGACATTTTAGGGTTTTAGACTTTTAGGGCCTTATGTTATTTCCGAAAGAAAAAATTGGATTCACCCTCTCAAAAAAGATATCATTATCACGTAAAAAAGAGCAAATGGGGTCCTTCGTGTATTCAAACCACAGAAAAGCCTGAGAACCGTGGCGTTGCACTGACGCAAGTAACGTCAGTTCGACTCCGTGCGGTTTGTTTAGCGGCGTTTATACAAATTTGTAGAATGCGAAGGTTTTTCTCTTGGCGCTAGTCTTTCGCAGAAACAAGAGCTGGAGTCGATGGAATCCCGTTGAAATCTGAATAGAAATAGCATTGATGACAAAGTTTTATTGGTAGCTGAAGTGGGTAAAACCTTACTTTTTTCGGCGAATAATCATTTTGTTGGCTGACAGAAAATCGAAAGCTGGGTATGGCGAAGTCAACGGCGGTTCTTGCGTTAATGTGGTAAGGGCAGGTATTAAGAAAGGTTTGTAAAAGACTTTTGCAGTTTATTTCAAAGTAAAAATGGTTTCGCCGTGATGAAACATTTATTAGTTGAATATTAATTTACGCGTATTTAAATAGATTATATTTGAATAAATTTGGAGAGTTCGCAAAAAATTTGGAAGAGTGCAAGGTTTAGTTTTTCGCTTTTGATGGATGTGTCGTTACATTAGTCACTAATGATTTGTGTTGTTATATATTCAAAGTTACAGGCTAGGAGGTTTCTTCTCCGCCATTTCTTTGTCAAAATTTGCTCATGTCTGGTTAGGAGAAAATTAATTTTTTATTATATATACTGAACAACTCCTCTCATGTGTTTCCAACCAATGTTTTAGAGGAATTTTCTCTTTTTTGTTTTTGATCACTTTTATACAACTTTTTCTTTATCGCTTTGACTTTTTCAATATGAAATCGTGTGTGTGGTAGTAGAAATACCCTGAATCACAAAGTCTAAGCCTGCAAAACGGAATAAAGACCCAAAATCGATTTTTTTCTGATACTGTTTCTAAAATTTCGCGTTTAGCTACCTACTTTGATTTTTCTTTTACCCTGTGTTCATAAAACATTAATGTATTGGGTTCATAGTCCTTCTACTAGTTGTATTTTTATTACAGGATTAATCAACTGGGTTTAAGGGCCGGAGTGGAGGAGGAGGAGTTGATGTGTTTGGTTTTCTTTGGTTTTTTGAGAAACCCAAAAACAAAAAAGCAAAAAACCAAGACCAAAAAAAAACAATTTTCGACCGTAATTTGGACACATCAAGTTTATAAGGCTGATGGAAAACAAAAAATTTTCTTTCTATAAGGTATACCATACACACACAAAAAAAAAAGAAAAAGTTTTCTTGTAAATACATGTATGTAGTAATCATAACAATCGCAAAGCTTTTTGCTTTGGTTTCTCATCGAAAATGATGCGTTTGGTTTGCACGATGTTTGTCAATGACAAAAACACGCGCCGGGAAAAACTGCGGGCTTCCGACGCTGGAGCTTTTGTAAAAATTCAAAATATGAATCAGCGCTCGTCGACCCGGTGTATAGTACATCCCTGGGTGTACCGGAATTTGTGAGGGGGAACCAAATTGATGGGGTTTACAGGTGCGACCAGTTTTTGAAAGTGAAGACAATCTCGAAATGAGCAGCAATCGTCGCATTTAATGTTTTGCTTACGTATTCATTGAATTTAAACACGATTAAGGTTTACTGATTTTTTAGAAAGTAAATTAAGTGTACCAGTACGAAAAAGGTTGACAAGCAAAGGTTTAGATGTTCTGCGTAAACTATGCTTTAGCAATAATAGCCGTGTCACAGTTCATTTACGTAATTATATGCTTGTCTCTTTCTCACCGTTTGGCGGTTATTTTCAATTAATTAAGTGACCGTGGTTAGTGATGACGTATCCTGACGTTGATTCGTAGTTTGACAATTTCTAAAGTGATTTGTATGTCGAGCCCGAACATGTAAGTTCACCAAATAAGAGAATAACGTTAAAGGTAATGGAAAGGTATGACTATAGTATCTCTCTTTCCCTCTATTAATATCATGCTTGATTCTGGGCTCGATAAACCAATTTATGTCAAACTGTTTATAAATAGTCAGTGATTCCATGTTCTAAAAGTTTTGTCTGTCACTCTTGGCTTTAGTAGGTAAAAAATATTGCTGTGGTAACTAAATAAATTCGTCATTGCTCACGATCCTACGATAAAGTGCAACTGCGAGACAGAAGTTTGATGTCGACAGTTTTTTTACAAATGAAAGCACATGCTTCCGATGAACAAGCAAGGTTTGCTTATCAATCCAAGGGAACCCTGAGAACTTTCTCGACATGAAAACACGACGCGGTAGTGTTGTGGTTATAGCGTCCGCTTTACCTTCGATAGAACTGGCTTCGATTCCATATCGAGTCATACCGAAAACAATACTCACTGCTTTCTTGCTTCGGCTTCAGCACCAAAGGAATGGTGTGGAGAAAAAGCCGTCAAGTTCGCCTGTTGCGTCTTGGGGAAAGGCACTTTGACCGGATGCCTCCATCGTTGTTGGGGGCAGGCGGGTGGGGGGTCGAGCACTTTGCCCGTCGCTGTGCCCCAGCTCAACCAAAGAATTGAATACAGAGAGCGTGAGCTCATGTAGAAAAAAAGCAGACAAGCCCGATAAAAATTGAAACGACTATTGAATGGTTCAGAGCAACACGTGATATGAATCGCAAAGCTGCTGCATGCAAAAAGCTGCATAGGTCAAACCGAAATTTATCCTTGAATAATTAAAAAATGACGTTAATCTCAATGAATACTTGCCAACATTAGAGATTAACATCACTATGCAGCTATGAATCTTTAAATTTGTCAGTCTGTGCCTCATAGTGTTATTTTTGATTTCTGTTTTATTTTGTGTTAGTACAGGCTGATCAAGCTATTAATCACTTAATTTCACGGGTTTGCGGTTTTAACGTTATTGAAAATAAACTTAATCATTTTTTTTAGTATTTGGAAAAAATATCCGATGATCCTAACGAGGAAAATAGAACCAAAAGCGATGGCATGTATACGATGGAATGGGTATGTTTCAGTGCAGCGGGTATTAATTTCTTAAAGACTTTAATGTAATGGCTGGTTTTGACTTGTTCGCTCTTTAAGAGCATGCTTCAGATTGTTTGTTTGTTGACGTTTGGCTCATTGCATCTGTCACTTCCAGCAAAATGAAAGAGCAAAAAGTGTTTCCACCTGCAGAGTGCGCAAAGTTGACGATTAAAAGCTGTTTTGGTGAAGAAAGAAAGAAAGTCGGTTTTACGTCGTTTTTTTGGGCGTTTCGCAGGCTCAGACGTGCTGATTCAATGTGTATCTACCACTACGCACTCGCTTTCGAACCAAGATTTTGTACTGGAGCAACGTAGCAATTCAAATTCTTTGCTGAAGAGGTTTGATATTTTTTTCAGGCTAATTTGTGGCTTCCGGTACTGCATGAACTACCCCAGGGCCGAACGAAGCTTCGAAAAGTTGTCCCTCAAATCAAGAAAGTTGGCGATTATAAATTAACGCCGTATGAAGTTTTGATGGAGGAAATAAGACAGAGAAAATTTTCTTTGAAAAAAGTAATGCTTATGGTGTATCAAAAAGTAGTTTAAAACTGTCAATTATGTCAAACGTTACACAAGTGAAACTGTTCATTCAGTATGTTTCAAGATGTTACTAAAGTCGACAGTCGACCAATGGCATTCCGCTTTGTTGATGTTGGGGCTACGTTTTCTACCAGTCCACACATAAGATCGTTTCAAAGTGCCTGTTCTTTAACTCCATCAGCATGCTCCTAGTGGCTGGATTGAGTTTTTTTGTGCGAAGCTCACGTGCTCTGTTTTGAAACGTGTCTTTATCCCGAGGAAGAGGAAGAATAATCACGTAGTTAAACTTTGTGCCATTTTTAAAAGTTATTACGCTAAATGCCCTACAAAGTATTTAAAGTTATTAGCTTTCCGACCTTTTCTGGCAATGTGGTATGACACTCGTACTATTTAAACAATGGCTCAAATTGATACTTTTATCCAGGTATCTGCTGAAAAACTCTCTGCAGATGGAAAAAAGAACAGCCATGACCTCATGCTAGATTATATTAAATCTCGGCCAAATCTTTCACCTGTAAGTTGTTCGGCTTTATTTTTACGATGCATTATAAATCAACTTATGTATGCTTAGTCAGGAGTGGCCAAACTAACTACGGGCCGCATCCGGTCGGCCGATCAGTTTAATCCGGCCCGGTGAACACCTTCCACATTTCCTGAGATTTATTGTTGTTGCGCCGCAATACATTTTAACAACCTATTCTTGCGTAGACTACGTACATCGCACTGCATCCGGTCCTCCAGTGTCCCGGCAGTCGCAAATTCGGTCCTCGGGTCAAAAAAGTTTGGCCCCCCTGTGCTTGCTTATAATTTTGCTTTTAACGTACTGTATTTAGCTGGACGAAACGAACTTGGTCCAGTTTTAGCTAAAAAATAAGCAAATTGTCCCCAATTTTTGTAATACTGTATCTCAAAAACAGTAAAAATTGTAACTTTCAATGCAACTGTATTTCATATTGCGAGTTTCGGGTTGAGGAAAAGAGAAGTTTAGTGACTTACTTTGACTGACTTTGTAATAATTGAAGCAATATTTGAAATTCACTTTGAAAAAAATGAATTTGAAATAATTGACCTTAAAAAAACAAGTAATACTTGAAAAAATACCTTAAAAATTTTGTTGATCAATTGTATAAAATCTTACCGAATAGCTCCCTTATGGATAAGTTTACTTGAATGAGGTCGAATTTCACTATGTTATCAAAATGTAGATGTAGAAATGGTAGAATAATTCCAATCACCGACGCTGTATCAAATAGCAGCCAGGTAGCGCATTTAGATAGGTGCTCCATTTGTCAAGGCATGGGTGTGCGTTCCGCTACCTTTTGCACAGGCGACTTTTATTTTACTCAACTGTCTATGACTGTAAGCCAGAATATGATTGCGAGCTACAGTACAAACCATGGAGTCTTTCTCAAGTAAAGACTTTTTTGGGTATCAAGTATAATCTGCCGGAGTTTTTGCACTGAAAACCTTTTGATGGTTATAGCGTCCGCTTTACCTTCGATAGAACTGGCTTCGATTCCATATCGAGTCATACCGAAAACAATACTCACTGCTTTCTTGCTTCGGCTTCAGCACCAAAGGAATGGTGTGGAGAAAAAGCCGTCAAGTTCGCCTGTTGCGTCTTGGGGAAAGGCACTTTGACCGGATGCCTCCATCGTTGTTGGGCAGGCGGGTGGGGGGGTCGAGCACTATTACAAGTGATGGGCGCCAGCCAATGCCCACCTCGTTCTACGTGCCGCACTGGTTCAACTCGTTGATCGCAGGCTGTGCTGCAAACATTGGTGGTCATTGCTTTCTCTGGCTCTCCGTCGTAGGATAGAGAGGAAAATAAATTACTCTGATGCGGTCATCTTGTCGACTTGATCGTCCAGTTACTTATCAACTTGACCATGTTTCAGGCGCACGAAAGAGTACTCGCTCCTGAACCCCCCCGGTCAAAATCCCTGCATGAACGCTTGATAGAACAAATTCAAGAGCAGTCGGTGGCACTCAAGCACGTCGAAGCAGCGTCGTCAAAGTCCGACTTCGTCAAAGGCAAGTTACCACGGCGATTGGATTACGTAAAGATTTTTTGCAAATTCGGGCAATGTGTTCACAATATATTTTTATTTGTTTGGCGAAAAACGTCAGTTTGACGTGAACGTTTTTTACGAAAAACATCAAAACAGCATTGTACAGTCTGCGCACGGTAGCGTGATAGAGGCTGTGAAATGGAGTATAATTGGGGGAAGGTCAGCTTGCTTTCAAATAGCTTGAAAACGCAAATGGTTTTGCTGTTGGCGCCACCTGGATTTGCTATCTGTAAAATACGTTTCATACTACGTTCACGTTCATCCGACTCGTCACGCTTAGTGACGTCACGGTGATCGGTTTTGGTCTGAGAGTTTGATGGTCGCGCAGTGTGTATTGCTATCCCATGACGGGTAAACCTTTTTGTTTTGGTAGCTGGAACATTGTTAAGTTGCTTCCGAGTCACCGCCACCGTTCGTACAACGCATTTCTACCATCAGTAGTGCCGCCAAGCAGGAAAATCGTCGTTTAGTGCCTTTCCAAGTCCACGACAGCTTAGTTTAAGCGAGACTCGAACTCACGATCACTGTCGCCATTAACGGCGCTCTTACCCTCTCGGCCACGTTGCCGACCATGCAGCGTCCATGGTTACGCGACTCTTTCCATCTCGTTCTGTTTTGCTGTTGACTCTTTGCTCCACTACCTCAGTGGCAACTTCATACTGGCATGTATTACCAATGTTTTACAAGAGCCGTCTTTCGTTATGATCCCCCGCGCTATCATCTCGTGAAAGACGCCGGTTAACAACAGATGCTTGGAAGCTGCATTTTAGGGCTTAAATTAGTTTCAAAAGCGCAGTAATTGCGAGTTTGGATATTAGCTTTCGCGTAGCATGTAATTTAGACGTGACTACACAATGAACTGTCAGTTTGATTTATGCAGTTGCGCTTTTAAACAGCATATGATTGACGTTTCCAGGTATATTTTTGTATAAGTTAGGACATTTTAGTCTTATACATCTATCTCACTGCCGCAGGATTAAATCCACAATCCTCAGGACAGATTGTGTTTTGTTAACTTCAGAGTTCCTACTGCCGTTAGCGCTTGGCGTTTTCGTAACAAACGCTGCGACTTAGCAAGGAAAATTGCTACCAAGTTCCATGTTCCAAGTTCCAAGCTCCATGGCGCAGAGGCAGCCGACTTGAGCTGCAAGCTCTGATTTTTCGGCCGCCAACCGCATCTGGGGCTCCATGGTCTTCCGCCATGCCCCCATCCCTCGGGAGGGGTTGGGTAACCACCACAACACCTCTGGTTTTGCGGCCGCAAACTGCGTCACTAAATAACAAATTCGATGAAGCCTAGCGACGTGGACTTCATGTTTTAGCGGCCTCGTTGTTTTCGTTTTTTCCTAGAATGGAGCTTCACTGGCATTCAGAGGGCACGTAGAATTTTTGGAGTTCTCCAGGTTCTACCCTTCCCCCCACAACTTGAAATCTCATCTATTAACCACGAACTTTGAGCCGCATGCTTAAATTTTTTGAATTGAATGGAATTTCTGCGTTATTTTATTTTCAACTAGACAAACAAAGTTTAGTTGTCCTTCTTTGAGATGAAGATAACGGCATGAAGCGTCTATGTCTTGGTCCACTCCGCCAACTTAATCAAAATCGGCTAAGGAAAAGCGGCAGTGCACAATGACGTCATAACAAAAAGTGGGGGGGGCGCAATGACGTCATAAGGGAAAGCGGCAGTACATAATGACGTCATAAGGAGAAGCGCTGAACTTTTCTAACTAATCTTGAAACAACGCAAACTGGAGCTGGTGGATGCTTAAAATTCGTTTCTTGCGAGATGTGGGGGTGAGTAACTTATGCCATGCAAACCACGTGAAGTACAGAACGCACTCTCGCAAAAGGTGAAAGTGATTTAGTTTTTTTTTTACTTTTTTGTGACATCATACTACCTTTAGATTCATTGTCTGGAGATATTACTTCAAACGCGACATCATCCGGCCAGCGTCGACGCATCAAACCGAGCGCCATCGATGATATGTCGGCCGATACCGATGATAGTTTGCAGGTACTTACATTGAATTGATTACACTGGTCAACAGCAGATTTTGAACGGAGATCCGCTTAGGTGATTTTCAGATAACTTTTGACGCTGATTTCGAAAATGCCCATATTTTTTCTTTAGCACATCGAGTTTTGGGAGTATTTTCATTTGAAATTTTTAATATTATGCTATATCTTTATTATGGGCAGATTGCGCAATGCGATATAATCTAATGGTGACATAATTCATAAAACATTCCATCTGTGCCTGGATTAATATCGTCGATAAGGTAATATAGGGAGGATCTTTTGCCGACGTTTTTGCAAAGCAAGTGATTTCCTGAGCAATTAATTCCAGATGTAGATAGTGCTTCAGGGCTGAGTATGTATGTTGTTTGAAGAAGTAGCCTATATAGCACTGCAGCAGAAAAATCGAAGATAGTGTGTTTGGTTTTCACAATGTTTGTTAATGGCAGATTTTAACAAGTATTGTAGTAACTTAAGCTGTTCAATAGATTTGTTTGTGCTATACTTTGATCGACTGCTATTCTACCTTTGTAATGCCAAAAAAGTGCAAGAACAATTCTCATCTGTTTTGTTATATTTGTGGCAGTTTTACGACCAAAAACAAGCAACGATGTATTACTTCAGATTTCAAAAAGACCCACAAGTTGTATTTTGGCTGCCCGTTCGGAGTCCAAGACAAAAAGTGGGCATCTTACTGATATGTGCAGTTTGTTCTGTTGGTTTACACCAGTGGTCCCCAAAGTACGGCCCGCGGGCAAAATCTGGCCCCTTTTACAATTGCACTGGCCCTTTTTGCAATTGCAAAACAAATGTACAGCGCAGTGTTTTCTTGAAAGAGCCACTTCTATCCGATCAATTTGATCACGAAAAGCATAATTTGTGACAGCGAGAGAGATGATGACTTTTTTTGTTTTTTTGAAGATTACCTAATTTTCGGGCAACATAGCGCGTTCTCCAATGTTACTGACCGTTAATTCCCACCTACTCTGAGTTAACTTTGGCCCACGGGTCTTTAAAATATCAGGAATGTGGCCCTCCGTGGAAAAACTTTGGGGACCACTGGTTCACGCTACACAAATGGACATCATCGATCCTATTGCCTTTCCACGATATGGCGAGAACCAAAAGACAACATTCAGGACTGCTGTTTTTGCCTTGTTAAAGAGAAAGGATTTTCTTGAAAGAAGTAAAAGCAAAATTGCATATCCCAACTTAGATTCAGCGAGGAGACCTGTACCACGTAATACTTCAATGTATCTTCCGCTTCCTCCTCGTGGAGGTCTTGAATCTGTTCCTGATCAAGTTGAAGATGGTGCTGGTGAAGGAAGTTTTACAAGCCCGAATGATTCTGCCGAGTCCGGATTGGAACCAGAAGAATGTTCAAAACCAATTATGTTTTCCTAGAAACGTTTCAGCGACCTGATCAGAGGTCTTACTAACTCAGCATGTCGCAAAAGGCGACTCTTGGGTACCCACTAATGGCAGTCCGCCTTGTTGGTGGTGGGGCTACCAGTCACTCATGACTAGTTCGAAATGGGCTGCCATCTTTTCCCTAACCTAATTTCAATTAAGTTGACGGTATGAACCTGAATTGCCGTTCGTGCCGTATCTCCATCCCGAGAAAGAGGAAGGGTAATCACAACAACACCTGATAAAAGATAGGTCTCTTTGCACAAAAAGTCAGAACTGCTTGCATTAAGATTAAGAGAAAACAACACGAAAAAGTAGCTAGTCAGTACAGATGTAGTAATTAGTCATTGCAGAAAGCGAAACTTTGACCTGGCCGCAGCATTTACATCAGGCGGATCTCTTTGTTACTGCCACAGCATTAATAACTTGTTTCAAAAATTGGGTGAAGCACACATTGAAGAGTGGCGGCTTTTCATAACTCTTTTTTTGAAAGTTTGAAAAGCTGTATTGTTGCGCAACGGAAATATAAAACCGTCTCTTTCTATTGCACATTCTATTTATCTGAATGAATCTTATAAAAGCATCGAAGTTTTTCTGGGAGCTATTCGGTGCAGTGCTTGCCAATGAAGCATTTGCGGAGACCTCAAAGTCGTTGGCATCTTGATGGAAATGTAAGAGGATTCACAAAGCGCTGCTGATTTCTGTGTTTGTAAAACAGCTAACAACAAGCTAAAGAAGTGCAAGTGATTCAAAATTTTAAAAATCATTGTCAAAGTTGTATCTACGTGCTTGGCAGGCATTCAAGTGGTTGTGCGCTAGCTTATTAGGAAATGCAAAATCGCGTTTTTTTCTGGCAAGAGTTGAATAGTTGCTTGGGGCTTATCGAGGGATGGGTTACCGCATGTCCCTCAAAATGCGTTTTCTGCTCTCCCGCTCAAATTTCTTCCAGAAAACCTCGATGCTGTAAGTCACGAACGAGGTTAACAATTTCATCGGGACATTCAAGCCATGGAAGCTCGTTACCAAGGTTTTTGGCATCAGGAAATGATGGGGCTACTGCTGGACGTTATATCGTGATGACCCTAGACATGTCTACCAAAGAAAGTCCTATGCTAAACATATTTAAGTGCCATGCATCAAAGATGTGTATTGTTTTTAATGCTTTTTTTCTGAAAACTCAAATTTGACGATATCTTGAAAACGATGTGCCAGAGGAAAACGAAAAGCAGGTTCGGGTTCAGCGCAAAATATAAACCTAAAATGATATACTCGCGTTCTTTTTTCAAAAATAAAATGAAATTTTGTTGATCAGTGGTATTAATACATTTGAAATAGACAGTTGAACTCTCGCTTGCTGATTGATATGCGATGCAATAGCAGGTGTTTTTTTGTAGACCTCTATCGCATCTCCTAGTTCAGTATTGTGTAACTTTGCTTGATGAAGTCAAAAATGATCTTGCTTTTTGGTGGTTTTGGCTTAGATTTTTTAATTCATCGCTCACCACGCTAAGTTACGCGGCTACTACTGCAGTAATTGCTGCAAAAGTGGCGACCGTCTGGTCGCACCACGACGAAAGTTCAGCGTTATTGTTACCACTTAATAGCAAGGTGCAGCAACACTGTTGCATTTTTAATGTGCGCGCTTATCGAAAGCACGTGAACGTTCTGGATTAGCAGAGAAACATTACGATAGTTGTGGATTAGCGTCCTGTGACGAAGCGAGCGAAATTGAACGACTTCTTTCATCAGGAATTGTGGCACAATCGAATATTAAAAATAAGTGTGGCGTCATGTTACTTGCTCAGGAATCGAGTCCTGATTTCAATTCAAATACACTATATTGTCCGCTAATACATCTGGAAGGAAAAAACGTAAAGTTGTTAATAAGCTTACCTAAATGGCCTGATAATATGAGAAGTAAGAAACGGTTTAAACATTCTTTTAGCTTTCCTGCTGTACCTGACAATAAAGGAATGCGATAAGGAGCTCGCCATCTGTTCATCAATTCCTACAGTAGTAGCCGTGCAGCTTGATACGGTGCTGCCTGCGGCTTGCCTCGCCTGTAGCAGTGTATAACGTGGCAACAGACCTTTTCCAACTCTTTTTCGCGCTGAAAAGATGAAATTGAAGAAACATGGCTGCGCACCAAGCGTAGTGAAAACGAAACTCATGTGAAAATGCGTTATGCATAGCATTGCAAGCGAAATTGCCGTTTGCAAAATATGCTGACTTCAGTAGATTCGTAGTCAGTAGGTATTAAAAACTGCCATGGACATTGCATGTGAGGTTTTACATCTTTTTTTTAAGTTAAATTTTTACGCAATACCTTGATCTTAGATCTAATGCAGTGATTCTTAATCCCTGTTACGTCACACCTTTTTTTTGTATCAAAAACAGCACACGATCCACCGTCTAAACGTTCATTTCAAGCTGAAGACATTTCTGAAAACCTATAATAGTCTCGTCTAATGTTAAAACAAAATATTTTCAGAATGAAAGCGACGTCGAGGAGATCGAAGTGTACATATCGGACGATGACGTCACTGGCGATCTGACGTCACTGTATATCTCTGATGAAGTGAATACATCGTCACTACGATCATCAGGTCAGCTGCAAAAAACAATTGAATTTGTTTCATTAGTTTGCGTTCGTTGATAGAAGTACCCGTGTACAGTCTCTGCACCAGTGATTCTCAACCTTTTTTTTTTTGCTGCGGCACACTTTTAGCGATTTCAAAATTTGCCGCACACATAGAAAAAGATAAGTTTAAAAATTACTTACTTACCTATTGAAAATTATTACTTAATAACATTAAGATATTTATATATCTAAAATTTGCGGCACAGCGGTTGAGAATCACTGCTTTACACTTTCCTCCTTTCTGCCCGCTTTCACGGTTGCATTTTCTTTCGACCGACTCCGGCACAGCCGCTGACCTTAAATCAAATGACCAGACCTGGTCCGTAGTTTTTAAGTTTAATCATTTCCGTTCCGCGCGAGTGGTTTTGAATTATTCCCATAAATTTGCTGTTAAAATCCACAAACTAGAAAGAATCGTCACTAATCGTTTTTTCCAAGAGTATAGCAGTGCGGTCAATGCAAGGTGCTAAAGCATGACCACCCGATTAATGTCGATATTAAATCGATGTTTGATCCCACCGTTGTTGTTAACCGACCCCTTTCTCTTGTGTTGTTGTTGTTGTTGTTGTGTTTGCCCCTCCTGGGATGGAGGCAAGACACGAAGCGGTGATCCGGATTTACACCGCAAACAATCAAATCAGGCTACGGGAAATCGAGACCATAAGTCCCAGTGCAGTAATCTCTCGAGGCTTGTATCGGAGCTCGTATATCTGCTTCATTCCACTGTTGCAGTTGCTTGAATCTTTCCTCAAGGCAGGAGGTACGGCGGAAGACCATGGAGCCCCAAGAGCAGCATTTATTAACAGCCGCCTTAACGTTGTGGTGCGGTTCCCTACTCCGTTGGGTTGGTTTGAAACGGCTCTTTGCTTTTTAGAAGATCAGAGAGACCGTAGAATCTAGGTGCTTTTATTCCACTCCAACATGTAGTCGAGTTCCATATGGTCTTTTTCCTTTTTTCACGCCCAATCCCGTCCTTGTCATGTTGTCAACGTTTTGCGACAAAGTGGACCCCTACAGCAAAAGGTGTCAAGCTCATTCAGTGTCACGGGCCACATTTTCATACGGGCCAGACCCTGTCGGAAAAAATATTTAAGCAGGCAAGGCTGTATATCAGTGATCCCCGAACTTTTTGTCTGCCGGCGTAGGAAACCGGTTGATGAAATTTCGCAGCACACCAGGCACGGCATTATTTGGAGATCGCTACTTTTCCAGGCAACGGTCTCTGAAAGTCATGCAACGTAGCCCAAAGTGATACTGATCTCCTAAAAAAAAGGTCATTACCTGTAATGCCAGCCGCGACTTCCAGCAGTCATCGACCGTTACTTCATGCCTGTATTCAATGATCTCAATTTTTCGCCAACCAAATTCATAGACTATGCATTCGCACCGTCGCATAAAATCCTTACAGGGGCCACATTTTGGCTCGCCGGCCGTATGTTTGACAACTCTGCCCTACAGCACTCTATTGGTTTCTTGCTTTAACATCATTATTTATGATGAAGTTTAGACGCGTGCGACTACGCCATACGAACATATGACGAGCAAACATAGCAATGTTAAGCGAAGCGCTTTGAAACCTAAATAAAATTGGTTAAACAAGTTATTTTACGTTCAAATAATGGCAGATTCACACAGATACGAAATATTAGCAAACGTTGTGCTTGAAAGAAATATGGAAGTTTGACTCACCTCGCAGAAAATGTCAGCTGTAAAAATACGTTTAAAGTTTGCTAGTTTGCGGGTTTTAAGGGTCACGAAAAAAGTTAGCATATTTAAACTTGCTTCTCGGCACTTAACACTTCAGCAAGCAAAACTGGTGTTATAAGGCAATCTTGCTATTTGGTGGATTCAGGTAGAAGATTTGCCTAAAACGTCGATTTTCGAAACTAGATGATTAGGTAACTCGCAAAAAAAGTTTAACTTTTTTATCGACAGTTATCTTCTTCTGTTCGAACTAGCAAAAAATCCATAGAAAGGTATTTTTCCGTGTTTATAACACACCTTTTCAAACGCAGTTATTTATATCAGCCAGTTTTATTAACAGTTATCTTCTTCTGTTCGAACTAGCAAAAAATTCATAGAAAGGTATTTGTCCATGTTAATAAAACATTTTTTCAAACGCAGTTATTTATATCAGCCATTTAATCACATTGCCGGCCGTTGACCCAGAAACTTCGTTTTAACTTTAGTACGTCAATCTCATTCAACGTCATTTTCCCAAACAGATCAATGCCATTTTTAACATGCAGTCCCTTACAATTGCGTTTTTTTTTTGTATTAAGAACTAAGATAAACAAAATTACCCTAGAGTTAATGCTTCACTAGGTTAGAACAGTAAACCTGTTTATCCAGCATGTAAGAGGAACTTCTTGGGCGCCCACCAATGGCAGTGCGCCTTGTTATGGTGGCGCTGTCAGTCTGCAATTTGCATTTATGGCTGTTTCGAAACGGTTTACCCTAGACTAATCTTGATTTGGTTTAAACCTGAAACACCGTGCTATGCCGTGCCTCTATCTCAAGAAAGAAAATGGGTGCTCGCAACCACATGCCTCCAACTTGCACTTGCAGAGTGAGTGGGATTTAATGGTTTCTGTCTATTGCTAACCACCTGCTTTTTTCTCTGACTTTAATCAGCAAACGAGTTGTCGAGCATGATGTATTTTCATGAAACTGCAGGCACATTTGGGATGTCTTCCTCTTCTTCTGGTGTCGCCATTGGAAATGGTAATCGACGAATGCAATTAGTAATGACTGAGAATACATCTCGAAAACGAGGTGAGTAGACAGATGTACTGTACGTTTGCACGTTTGTAATAATGTACGGTTGCTTTTTTTTTATTGGGAGAGTTAATGAAGCTCATTTTTTGTTGCGTTCAATTTCAAGCTTGGTGTACCAGCGCTTGTGTAAAGTTTTGCTATAGGTAAACCAATGGTAAACCGCAACAAAAACGAAATAAGTCTCTAGGCTGAAGGGTTTAAGTCTGTTTTTTCTACTTTTTTTATATACTTTGACGCGACGATACACAAGTAGCATTGTAATAAAAACAAGTTTAATATGTAAGGATATTTTCTCGATCAAGTGTGGCCTCGTGGGATGGCGTGGTCCGAAGCTTGCCACTCCGTTTCACGTTAAAGTATTTTCATTGTAACTTACCATCGCAAAGCGCGGTTCATGTCAGCAACAGCGGCTTTGCAGTTTCTAGTCATAGGTTAAAACGAAAACTCGTGTTTGTGAAGTTGTGAATTCGATGCCACGTAATTTCTTTCGTTATTGTGTCTTTCGGATGATGCAATTCAAGACGATCTTCTTTGTTTGCTTTCACCGCTTCTCGTGGAAATGCGCTGCGTCGGCCGAGCATCGGCAGCTTCGCAGCGATCAGCATGTCGTAAGAGGCGACTTTTGGGTACCCACCAATGGCAGTCCAATGTTGGTTGTGAGTCTACCAGTCGGCAATTTGTATTCACGACTGGTTCGAAATGGGCTGCCACTTTTCCCCTTAGCCTATTTAATTAGGTTGATGGCGTGAACCTGGATTGCTGTTCGCGCCATACCTCCATCCCAAGGAAGAGGAGGGGTAAACCAACCAACAACTCTGAACGCAAGTTATTGTTTGTATCGCTATTTAGGTTTCCGAGTAAACAAGAGGATAAAACACGTACTGGTGTTTAAGATAGCTCTGCCATGACATTGTAGAACCCAACAACTACATTTCAGACTTCATAAACAACTTTAAACTTTTTTTCATTTATGTGAACTGAACAGCCAACGCAAAGAAATAATCATTGTTCGTACAGGGGGCAGATTGAAAGCAAGGCTGAAAAAAATGGTTCAGTAGTTCTGTTGTTGAACTAAATGACAAAGTCAATTTTTTTTTTGAATTATTAGATTTACCATATCACGTTAAAGCTGCCAAAGTTTTAAACGCTCTCTTTTGCTTTCAGTTCTTCCTCTTGAGCTCCTCCCCAGTCCCACCACTCCTGCCAGCCCCCAGCCGCGGAAGTCCTCCTTTCTCGGATCCCTGTTTTCATCGTTTCGCCAGCCAAGCGGAATGCGGAGATCTCAGAGCGCATTTAACCGCCTTCAAAAGTCAGAAGACGACAATCACATGACCGGAAGTCGTTGGAAGCAGGAAGCCAATCGCGAGGATTCTTTCGCTTCCACTCCTTTGAAGCGGACTCTGTCGGAAAGGAGAAGTCACACAATGGTATGTATGGTTGGTTAGCCGATTCTAGAAAGAGTAAATCTATAGACTTGGTTTCAATCCCTAGTCGAGTCATACCAAAAACGTTGATAATGATTTTCGTAGATCTCCTACGTGGAGGTCAGCAATAGCAGTAATGTGGAGGATGAAGTATAACACTGAGTTAGCTTAGTAATGACTAAAACATGTTTTTGCGCTAAGAAACCGTTACACCAACAAACTGTAATGATATTTCAAATGCAATTTGTTTATGACAAACGAAGTTCGTTAGCATTTTCATTAGACATTTAGTTGCAGTATTATCGGGCGATGGTACATACTTGCTCGTTGTGGACAGGGTTTGCTACCTAAACGGAGGAGCCAGGGAGGGAAGGTTAAGTTAGGTGGTAGGCTAGTAAACTGTGTCTTGAAAACAACTTGAGAAATTACAAAGCATTTCCAACTAGCGTTTCGGAGTTGTCTTCTCATCTTGTCCTGAGGTATAGCATGCGTTCGTAAATATATATTAGCGTAGAATGCTTTCTTAAAGGCCTCAAAATCTTTTTTTTAAGTAAAATGTCAATAGTTTTGCCTCATCGGCAACATTTTAAAAACGTCTGGCAGCCTGTTTGAGCCTTCAAGTTCTCAGGAAAATAATTTAAAGAAAATTTACTATGGCGTATGATGTTATTAACACTTTTGCAGTCTTTCTTGTCATGCTTGTCGAGCAGTAGATCGTACTCGATTAAAAACTGTAATAAACTGCCCAGCGCACGAGATGTTTTTCAACACGCAAAACAACACCGACCTTTTTCCAAAAAACACTACAGTAATGGGTTCGACATACCATCATGTGCTTCCACGTGATGGTTCAGTGAGGCTACCCCCCCAACATGTCGTAGGATGCGATCTTCGCGTATCAGTCCATGAGGAAATCTTTCAAACCTTCGCGTCTAAAAACTAAGATGTAGAAAAAGCAAAATACTGCTCCCGGTAGAAGATGTTGCTCGAAAAAATTTTCTCCGGTATTCCTAGAACAACTTGTGTTCAAGCCGCTTTCAAATTACCGCAATAAGACCGAGCGTATGCCGCTGCGTTTCAAGGCGTATTAACCTTTAGCGCTTGTATCACTTTTCTATTGTTGGTGATAGATGTTCCAAAAGAAATTTACTGCCTGTCCTTACGTGTCTTTAACATTAGAAGAAATTATTCACATTCGCCGTGTGCTGACACGTGCTCAGCTGGAAAAATATCAGTTTTCCCTACAGCTCTATGAAGCACTCAAAAACGAAAAGGTATGTTGCGTGAGTTGAATTGGTCAAAATATTTGAAATTCGGTGAACTCGTCGAACCCAAAGTGGTGATTTGCATTTGTAACTGGTTTGCCGAAAATATTCGAAAAATCGTTTCGTGCTGCATTTCTGTCGAAGGAAGAGGAGAGGCGAAGACGTGAAAGTAGTATTGAAGACTGCAGAAGAATCTTTCGGCCTTCGAATCAGCAGTCACCCTTGTGTCGCTGTCGTCGACGCAAGTTATAGTTTGAGCACAATGCGTGAGCTTCGTGGTCAAACTAGAACTTGCGTCGACAATGGTTCCACATTGCCATGCAGCATGGAGCGCAATGCTCTGATCAACTCCGGCTTCGCTTTCACAGCTGCACCCTTTGGACAAACTTTTGTGTTTGCAACTTCTGTTCAACGTTAGTTCCGCTATGCGCAAAGTTAATTATAAATCAGCTTTAAAAGTGCGTTTTCTCAATAGCTTTCCATGCAATACTCGTAAGCAATCCTTTTGTTCCCACATAGAAAGGTTAAGAAGGAAGGTATCGAGTTTTATCCGATTAAATATCGATGCTACTGTCATCCTGTATCGCAGATTTGTTTTACTTGCCGAAACAGAAGATTCAATCTCTTTATTTGGCCGCACACATGTTTCATCTGTGACCAAAAAGTATGCTCAAGGTGTCTTAAAAAGGTAAGTGAAAAACTGACGAAGAACAAAATTAACTAACGCAAGCTATGATCGGCTGTGACGTAATGGTAATCATTCTTGAATTTGGAACGAAAAGTCTTTGTTTTGAATATCTACAAAGACACCGTTGGTATTTGTCAGGAAGAGCATTCAGAATTTAAAGTTCTATTTTGCTTCTGCAAAAGGTTTAATTCGAAAGCAAAAGTACATTAAAAGACATGCGCTGAATCATCATTTCTATATATAGGGTGCCAACTGTAAAGTACGTGGTGAAGTAGAATTTTGCAGAGTTTACGACAAATCATGCAGCAACAAAAACATTTTTCCTTTCCAAAGACAAATTATACCGAAATAAAACGTTTTTCCTTTTCAAAGGCAAATCATACAGTAACGGAACAATTTTTTTCTCCAAGGACAAATCATACAGCAGCGAAAACACCATGAAGTGCGGTCTGTCAAGTAGCCCTACTTGTAAAATTGTGCTTCGCGCAAAATAGATTTGGAAATTTTCGTGATAATCCCGAAGCGGCGAGGTTCGGTTTACAGCAACATATGTTGGTAATTCATAGGCAGGCCTAGACTTTGTTTTGCTTTTAACCGAACCTTGCTGCTTCCGAATTACTACGAAAATTTCCGAACCTATTTTGCACGAGGTACTGTTTTACAAGTAGCGCTATTCTTCAGACCGCACTTCACCATGATTTCGCTGCTTTATGATTTGTCTCAAACTCAGCAAAATTTTACTTTACCACGTACTTTAAAGTTGGCACCCCATGTTTCTATGCAGACAAGAACTCGAAAAAATTATAATATTTTTATTCCATTAATTAGGGCTTGTATTTACGCTGTACTTTTGTCCAGTCCAGTCTGTTACACGCGTACCATTTCCGATCAGACTATGTGCCTAGTGCATTGCAAAATTTTGTCAAATAACTGCAAAAAGTTTGTTTCTTACCTAAAAAAAACGAACACGTCAACTTTTGAAATTTGAGTGAGAAGTTTTTTAGATAACGGCTTTTGAATTGCTACAGATTCTTTCTAAATTCAGTTCATTGTGGACAAAGTTAATTGTGGTGAACCCGGTTTATTGTTAGCTTTGGGCTAGTTAAGTGTTTGTCAACCTTTTTTGTAGAGGTGCACGTGGTATCACTGCTCCAAAAAATCTGTGCATCCCAATTATGTTTAAATTATATGAACAAAAAATGCAGTTTGAACATCTTTTATTGCGATAGTTGCCGCTTGTTTCAAGGTTTTCTAAAAAACGAAAAGATCACCACCGTAAAAACTTTGACCGTTTGAAGTTGAACTTAAAAAAACTGGTGCCTTTCATCATCTTTATACTACCATGGGAAATGTTGGTTCACGCTAAGATGTACAATACATGCGATTAATAACCACTGGGCTAGCTGATGATTATTAAAATAAAATTAATTTTGATAGTATTTTACTTTAGTAATATACTTTCTCACGTAAAACACTTTTTTTGTAGTTAAGAAAGTAGTTTTTAAATATTTCGATTATCGATTGAGTTGTCTGGGTATTATAACTTCAAATATTATTTTACTTCTCAAAGTAAACAAATACCAACAGCGCCAACGAGCACTAAAATGACTTATTGTCAACGATTTAAAAACGTTAAAAAATTGGTTGGAATAAGAGATTTATTGTGCTGTAGCAATCAAGCTGTTGTCAACTATTAATGACAAAAATTTTGCTGTCACTGGCATTAAAACTTTTTCAAAATGTCGCATGCTAGGCGTTGTAAAGGTATTTATGTACAGTGCCTTTATGTACGTACTTAAGTATTTATGTACGTATTTAAGTATTTATGTACAGTGTTACCAAAGTTTCTAGTGTTCAGATACATATAATTTGTTTTCACGAACTCGATATTATAGGTTCGCTGCCCAACAAGCAAATACATTGAAACTCCTTTGCTTTCTTTGAGTCCTTTACTAAGTCCTGTGATGATGAAACAAAGAAACGAGTAAGTCGCTTTGTTTTTATCAAGTTTTCATGCATTAAACATCTTCCCGGTGTCACGTATGTCAACTAAGCATCTGCTTTTGCATCAGATTTTTGATTGTTAAGCTTAACTGATTCTGATATAGAGATGGATTAGTTGCAGTAAAAGGTTGATGGTGTTTTCTTGAATTCATCAAACTCATGAAAAACTTCATTGTCTTATCATTATTAATTCCGACCTTGAACATTAAATCTCACAAAATTTATCAGTTATTCTAACAGCACTAAATGGTTTATTGTTGTTTTTGTTGTTTACTGCTTTCCTTGAGTTTGAGACACGGCGTTAATCAGGTCATCTAGGTTTGCCTCGTTGACACTAAAACTAGGTTTACCTCGATGACACTAAAACTAGGTTTACCTAGATGACACACTCAAATCTAATCAAGTCAAGTCAAGATAAAGCGGCAATCTTTTTCGAACCAGTCTTGAATACACATTGCTGACTGGTAGCCCTTACACCAAGGCCGACTGCCATTGGTGGGCGGCCAAAAGTTGTTTTTAGTACATGCTGAGTGAGCTGCTTCGCTATTCTTAGACGGTGAAGACTAAAAAATTAGATTTTACTTTTTTTCTCACGTTTTGCGGGCGCGGACTTGCGTATACAGTGCATGTTTATCACCATACACTTATTGTGACGTCACGTTGTGTTCGAACTTCACAATACGAACACCTATCTTGGTAAATGGCTGATTTTCATCGAGGCGAAGACGGTCATCCGTGGATTGATTTCGGGTTTACACGCCTCTTTATTTATCTTATCAGCACTGCTCGTTATCGCACACATTGGACCGCTATTGTCAAATTTTTACATCCGGCTTTGAGAAAATTGCTTTGGTTACGCATGAAAAACAAAGAACGTCTTAGTGGGTGAACGTGCATTGAACTTGCCTGTGAACGTGCAGGCACATTGCATTTCTACCCAAGCAGGAATATACTCTACCAGCAGTGCTGGGAACAAAGTAGGAGAAATTGCCGTAAAGTGCTTTTTACAAGCGCTCAACTACGCGAAGCTCATCGAAGCATTGAACTCACTGTTTTGCAGTCCACCGTTTTGTCGCGTCAAGCCAGACGGCCGACGATGCTCGCCAGCTTTTCTGTAAAGGTGCACTCGGTTTCACGTTCCGAAAAGCTTCAAACCCCAATCGTGTTTAAATAAAACAAACAGCATCTCAAGCGACGGCTGCTGCTCATTTTGAAATTGATCTTTTCAAACGAAAGTGAGACTGATCTCCAGAAAAAGATTTTCGCTCAAAAACTGATGCACCCATGCGAAATTTTAGTACACCCTCGGGTGTACTTTGCACCCGGTTGACAGACACTAAGCAGGACGGTTACTGCCTCCAAAATGACGAACGGCTTGTTTTTTGCAGACAAACAAAACACTGTGATCAGCCAAGCGAAACTACGACGCCACAATTGACGCATGACAAGAAGATGGATGTTTGCTTGGACTGTCACGTAATGATAACTACCGGTTCGATGACCGATTTAAATTAGCTTTTGCCTCCAGTGCTTTACCTAACTGTTGTATTTTACCTGGAGCACAACTCGTTTGCGTTCTTTTTCAAAACTTTATTTTCTCGAATTTTTGGTACCGTTTAGCTTGATAGGTCAACTGTGTACGAACCATAAATTGTTCAGTGGTTTTCACGAAGCGCGCAAAATTTTATTTTTCCCTTGTCATAATACGGAACATTAGTCCAAAGTCCAAACTTTTAGGGGAATCGATGGCATCTCGAGTTCCCTCACTTCTGACTATTCTCTGCTCGTATTGGTATTGTAGAAATAAATTATCTAACTTTACGCGTCATTTACTTGTGTGTGCAGCATAAAGCTTTGTTGCCTTTTTACGTGAGACAATAATTGGATAAACAATTACGTTTGATGTATTAGCTTGAAGTGCTGCTTACTCACTGAAGTTACCTGAAAATTTTATAAATTTCAATTGCTGATTTTTCTTTGAACGTCACTTAAATAGTTTTTCGCACTCGTTCTATTTGTCTGATCTGATGGTCCATCTTTGCCAAAGTCTGTATAGAATTTGTTGACACTCCGATTTGATAAAAGCTGCCAATTGCTTTAGTAGCACATTTTCGAATCTTTTGGTTTGGTTTTCTGTTCATTATCCTTAAGAGTGTCAGATAAACTACTCAAAGGATAGATATGCTACAATTGCCACATGCAAACTAGCTGAGTGTTTTGAATCCCCTTTTCAACAACAACGAAAAGATTGTCGAAGTCAACAATTTGCTTCACACGCGTTTACACGTTATTGGGGTCTCCGCTCCATAAAAAAGCAGGAGAAGCAAAAGACAATTTCGATGGAATCGATCCTTGCCTGTAATCAAGAGGGAGTGGGATTGAATCTCGCTGAAATTGTTTGTTTTTCGTACAGCTTTTTAGTAAGAATCAGTTACCTCATGTTATGCAATTTTGACCTGTGCTGTCAAGTCTGCTTGTCGTGTCTCGAACGGATTCCTTCTCGATTATGAGGCTACTTTTAGAGGGGCCAAGCAGTAAACCCACAGTAGTGGCCCTGTATTTCTAAAGTCTGGCAAAAAACATGAGCTTGTACAAAGAATGAATCTTGTGTTTTTACAATACCAATATGAGCCATTGCACTAGTTAGGATTTTTTCGAGTTCTACATCAGAATCCAAAGTTTGTGTACTGTGCTGAGCCCGAATTGGTACGATGGGAACTTAACACAACGTGTTTTGGTTCGTTCCGTTTATCAGTGCATTTCATACTGCCTTTTAACTAAGACCTTATAAACCAAACAAAGCGACCGAAACTACAATGCGTCTATCTTTTGTTGCGCTAATTCGCTTTCTTGTGGTTATTTTAAAGCTACCTTTTTGTTGTAATTTTTGTCACGTTCAAGGCAGTGTTTTCACCAGTTTTTTGAATTAGTCTTCAACTAGTCAATCCCCTTCCCCTTTATCGGGATGGAGACACAGCGGAATACTGTGAGCTCCAGAAGTGGAGCAACATCCCACGGCCTGGACCAGAAGTCGTAGGTGGAGAGACCCGCCGTTGACAGTGCAGCGTTGAGTCCGTAGCAGAACAGACCGGTTCGGCTGACAAGTCGAGCCGCAATTTGAATCAGTCAGATAAGGCCGTGCGCAAACGGGATTTTTGTAGGTCTTAGGGAATTGGCAAAGGTACCAAGGCGCAAATTAGCCTTTAAGTTGTTGCTCCTAAGAACAGATTCACTCCGCATGTCTAGTCAAGTTCAAGGTAGAGCAAAACGACAGTTTATTCACGAATCGGACTGCAAGACCGCAGTTGACAAATCAAACGCAAGTGGAAGCATTTCATTAAAAATTTAATTCCAAAAGATAAAGTAGGCAAATGAGTCATTTTTTTTCTTTACTACCCAATGTTTAATACTAGACTGTCTTGCGTTTGATCTTCAAGGAAAAAACTTTCTGTAAATTTGTGAATTCAAAGTGCGAATTGTTATAGCTATACCATCGTCAGGGAAGCGATAATTTAAATTTAAGAATACATCAAACAAATTGGGCTAGGTGTTAACTGGAAGAGAGTAAATTTAGGGATATCACATCGTTTTGAGGACATTTGAAGGCGGTTTAATCAACGATGGACTTTCAGAACGTTTTTACGAACTTCGGATGCCGTAAAACCTGTGACTCTTTTATTTTTGTTAAATTTATACAAAGTTGAGTACTGGCTTGTTGCATTGTTTCCCGCACTGTTACACATTTTCAATAAATCTTTGCAGTGATATTGATGTAGTCAGTGCGTTTAATCAGTCGCATGTTGGTAAGTCAAGCAAACGTTTCTTCAATCAGTTACCTGTTGGCCAGTCAAGATAAGGTCAGTCGTACAGTTTTGAGCATTTGAAGATGCATAGTGGTTACGCTAGGTTCGTTGAAAATTCCTAATTTTTCGTTACCGATAGCGCAAAGGAAAACTTGAAATATACAGTATCAACACCCTTTAGAAAATCCACGGCTTGAGGTGATGATGCCTACACTGTTACGTTCGAAATTGTCATTGTTATGTGTTTAATGTAAGGAAACTTCTTCAATGTAAGGAAAATTCGTCGGGCAGTTGAAGAATGCTTTCAAATTGCCAAACCGCTGCTAGTTCTCTTACACAACAACAAACTAGAAGTTAACTACAACTGACCCTCGTTATTTCGGTTTATCTGGACAATAAGCCCGTACGACCCAAAAGTAAATTCAAACAACGCGCGCCTCGCGTACTGCCAGAAATGCAGATTGGCGGCTACCGACGCTCGTAAACACCGTGTTTTGTCTCGTATCCGGGACGATTCTGCCGTTCCGTACAAAAACACAACATGAGTAAACAGAAAAATTATTTTATGAGGTAACTGTGAAAACATACGAAAATTTAATTTATTGTCACATTACTGAAACAATAAAACACAAGAAGCTACAGATCTCCAAGCATGAAACTCGCCTACGTTATTTTTGCACGAAACGGCAGAATTATGTGAATTTTTCAGTGCGAATAGCTTTCTTAACTCTTTAATTACGCCTTCCAAGTCTGCCAAGCTTGAGCGAATGGCCCTAACTAAGCTGGAATTAATGAGGATTACAAAAGAAGCTAGAGTTACGAGTGTCAGTGAAGAGTATGATGCGACCAAGCAAACTGTAGAACATTGGAAAATCGAAAGAAAGAAATTGTCTCTATTGTTAACGACGGTTATCTCATTCTATTTGCATTACATAAACATATTTGTGTTATCCCGGACTTTCTCATTATCCAGAGAAGCTCCTGCACCACTTAGCCCGGAAAAATGAGGGTCGAGTGTACTCTGACCTGCAGTACTAATAAGTCTTCCTAGAACTGCCGGGTGTGATGTGACCAAGTTTTTAGGTTTCAAGATTTGCAAATATCAGTGGGTGGTTTAAAAGTGGATTTTATGTGGGAGTAATTGCTGAACGCAGTATCGTTGAAGCTTTGAGGAGACCCATGTTGAATATGCCCTGGTGTCACCAACTCTTGTCAAGGACATTCAAGCATGGGCTAACAAATAAAAGACTTACCATAGATATCAAATACGTTTGTAAAAAAGGCAGGTTTTTTATTTAACATAAACATTGCAATTGAAACGAAATAAAGAAGAAACGTCCATATTGGCACTCGCGAGCGCCAACACATGGCGTTATGTGCGTTTGTCTGTCGCCAACACAGCAGTGTGCTTCGATGAGCGGCAAATCATCCTTTAACAGCACTCACACGACGTAATGACGTCCAAGCATCGAATACGTCTCTAAAAAATCGTTTAAGGTTCCTTTTCGTTCAATAATCCATTTAAAACTTTTATCAATTGCATCGGCACAGCAACTTTTATTCTTCAGAGTCATAAAAAAATAGCGACAGAGGCGCTATTCACAAAGTAAGTTATGTACGATTCGGAGCTTTCAAAGATGGCTGTACACGGTACACGTTTTGGTAGGCTTTTTTTTCTCAGGCATTTTTGTACGGAAAGTTTCGTCCGCTTTTATATTTACTTAAATGGAGTTACACAGCACACCGTGAGTGAACATCCGATTTTGTTTGCAAAGTACACACCAAAAAAATTTTGTACGTTTTATCCCAAAAAAAAAACGTGTAGGTTAAATAAGTAAATACTTTTCAAACAGCACTGGATGTTCGGAAAACAACATATACTGCAATGCATCACATGAATATCTCATCGGATAAAACTTAACGTACAAAAAAGCATAAGCATAAAGCGTAGCGTATACTGCGCACAGCCACTTCGCTAAAAACCAAAGGATACTGGAAACTATCGTAAAGCAGCTTTTCCATGACCACAGTATGATGTTTGACGTGATGGCAGGGTTTGAAATGGAATACCCCGGCCTCCTACATCTATTTCAATAGAGTGGTAACCTAACTACCAAGGAAAAGGGCTGCTGATAATTAATTACTTAAGTGTTTGTTTGTGGTTACTCTTCCTCGGGATGGAGATACGGGATGAACGGCAATTCAGGTTCATGTTGTCAACCTAATTGAAATTAGGCTAGGGGAAAGATGGCAGCCCATTTCGAACCAGTCTTCAGTGACCGGTAGCCCCACCACCAAATTGGTTAAGTGGCCTCGTAAGACGTCTTTTCCCTTAGCCTAATTCAATGAGGTTGATTGGGTGAACCTGGATTTCCGTTCGCGTCGTACCTTCATCCCAAGGAAGAGGGGTAAAGCAACAACAACAACGTGTAGTGTGAGCAGCTTTAGGATACTAACTCTGTAAAGCACTGACTGGGTGACGTTAAAATAAGCAATTGTAAGGTTTAAATGTAAAATATTGGATCAAGGTCACAACACAATTTTTGAAAATGACAGATCTAAATATGGCATCTGGTTAATCATTAAGCCAAATCGCCTCACCTGCAATGATTTACAACACATTCAGCGGAACAGTATTCGTCTTGCCATTGGGGGTTGGATACAGCTAATTTTTCGCATCCGTCGCGAACGCAGATTCGCACACTGGGCGTTCTGTAGTCGCTGTTCGGATGCGCAGCTTGCTGAAAAGGAAAAAGGATCTCTGTCGCCGGAATTTTGCAAATCAAAAAGGTCACGAAAACGTTTAGATTTCAAAAAACACAGTTTAAACTCAAAGCAATATAGCTCAATGAGATAAAGCGCTGGCTCTTAATCGTGAGATTGAGAGCTCAAAGCTGGCGTGGGCTTAGCTTTGCCGTGCACTTGGAAGAGGTTACGACAATTTTCCCTGCTTAGTTGCAGGGTGGAGGAAGAAATGCACTGCACCAGCAGCAGCAGTACAGGTAACTCCTGAGCGAGTCTGAACGCAACGATGTTCTGTGAGCAACGGCGCAAGTTTTCTCGTGAACAGCAAAGGTTCAAAGCCGGAAAGAAGCACAAACGGCAATCGTGAGAAAAGGCATCCATGAGTTGAGGAAACAAAGCTATATTGAACATCACGTTTAATCAATTTTTTTCCATCACGACATTTACCACTAACCGCTTGGTCAAAAGTTATAAACGCTTTTTAGTTTCTTTTTTTAGTTTTGCTTCAGTCTGCTCTTGAGCTGACTTAAGAAAAGAGCCCGTTCGAAAAGTCACTTTTTGGTTCTTCGCCGCTTCAGGCTCACAACGAGTGTATCTGTTGGTGTTTTGTCTTTTCGCATCGCTTCGTGCTTCATGCGCATAAGTTAAAGGGTGGTCCCTACGTTTCCTATTTTCGGGAAGGGGTCCTTTTATCATTTCTGTCAGTTGGGTGGTCCATTTCCTAAACATCAGACCAAAAATGTACAGTTTCACAAAAGCAATGATTATAAAAAGCAACTGCTATCATGACTAGATCCTTTTGGATTTTATTAAGAACACGTATTGAAACTCGGGTCGGAATAGAGGGACAGCTTTAAAGAACAATATTTTAATCGTTTTTACCCCATATACTCAGTTAATCTTTGCATTAGCGCTTTTAATGCTGATGAGCTAATTAGTAATCTTGATTCTTGATAACGTTTGAGTCTTTGTAATATGGGTTTGACTTCTTCCGGGGGAGGAGGTCTATCAAACTTCTTCATTTCATCTATTAGTTGAAATGTCTCTTCTATACATCTTGTTAAATCTGATGGATCAAAGAGAGGGGGCATGTCTTCAAGGGGATTATTAATTTTTATAATGAGGGTTGAAATAATTTATAAATGTATTGAGAACAGAATTCTGGAAATTATAATTATTTTCATCAGTTACACAGAGACACGTAGAGAACATGTTACCAGATAATAATAATCGTTTAACCTTTCCATCAATGAGGAAAATAATGTTATAAAGCGAGAGTCTGAAATAAGCTCTCTCTTTTTTAAAGACACAAGCTCAAATATAATCACTTCAAGCTTTCCAACCAAGGGTTTTTTATTATGTTCTTCAATTTCTTTCAGGAGTTGACAAGCCTACTGGGTAATTTCTTTCAAATGCAATAGTTCATAAGGAGGTGGGATATCATCATTATTAACAAAGGTTGAGACATAATCAAAGATTTCTCTTTGGATTATTAAAAGCACTTGATTATTCATTATTGTTGATTTCTTAAAAGAGAAGCAATATTTATTCTCAATTGTTCATATAGTCTCTGGGTTTCTAATAAAGTCTCGTCCCACTTATGTGGATCTCTTCTGGCTTGCTTCAATTCTTTATAATTTCTTTTCAAGTTTTTCAGTATCGTCTTTTGGCAATTGAAAGCAGTTTGTTGCCTCATATTTTTTAATGCAATTTCAAATTGTGCTTCAGTCATTTTTTATTACTGGCTTTGAAACACAAGTCTTTGTTGTATCATAATTTCTGTAAAAGGTCTTTATTATTTCTTTATATTAATGAGAAAGGGTAAGTTTTTACAAAGTAACTTTCAGATGTGCGATACTAAGGGATGTTTCTGTTATTTTTCTAATTTTATTTTAGTCTTTGAGAAAAATGAATTACTCTCCCAAAGGAAAGATCTTTGTGTCAGAGCGTGGACAATGTGTGTTGTCCCAGGTGAACATCAACACTGGCACACATGTTCTTCTCAAGGCACAAAGTATTTATTATTCTACCTGTTTTTAAATACTGTTTTTGAAATCTTTTAAAGTATCTCTTCATAAATCACATCATTTTTTCACTGTTACATAATAAAAGCCTATACAACATCTTGACTCAACATAGAACTACATTCATTTGAGACACACCAGACAAAGACCTCCCATATGTAGCCTTTCAAAGTTCTTTTTCTTTCTTTTAGATAGGAAGTCTTAATTGCTTTCTTATCAGACAAACATCTCCCATTTTAACAAGCAGGAAATCATCTCCCATTTTAACAAGCTTTTCTAAACCCACTACATGTCTGGAATTAATAAGCTATGGGAGTGCAATGTTTGGTGTTTTTCCATTACAAGTACAAAAAGTTACTGTGACAAAGTCCTTATAATTTATGCAGCAATCAGATAACAGTGCACTCTGCAATGTAACAAAGCAGTTCAAAAGTTTTTTGCAAAATGTCCTTTAGTATATTCTTTCTTCTTGTCACTTTTTAAAGAAGTTTTTCTTTGGGGGGGTTTCATCATATCTTCTATGTGCATTTTTCTTTCTTTTTTATCCTTTTTCAACCAAGAAGGTGTAAGTTTTCTTCTATTCTTCGCACATTTAGGGTGAAATTGGAAGAAACAACAGAAAAAGACAATAGCGACTGCAATGACAGCCGCGGGAATAAGAATAGGTAAAAGGGGTTTTAATAACTGCTCTATTCCACTTCCAGTAATATTTGCAATTTCATCAACGCCAGTTTTCATCAATCCTCCCATTGTCCGGGGTACTATTCCCAAGCCACTCAGCAAATTATCAGCTAACTGTTTGGGGGTAATATCCGTTTGTGTGAAATTTATGGAAATATTCGGAGGATTCCATCTGGCTTCAGGAAGATTTATAGGTATAGGAACAAGAGAATCTGCATGTTTTATCATTTTTATGATATCTTTCGTTTCGTTTTTTATAGAAGTCAGATTTCGTCGCAAATCTTTCATTTTTTCTTTGTCTGCGACAGTGACATTATAAAGGTGAGAGTGTAAGATTCGTGTTTCTTGCGCGTATTTTTTTAGATATAGATTTCCTTGTGTGGTTTTTGTTAGATAAGTGGTAGCATCATCAAATAAGTCTATGCCGTTTCTACTAGCCACTTCGCTAATAATTAGTCGATCAAGTTCTAATTCTGCTAGTGATATACTATCAAGGGTCTGGGTTTGTCTTAGATAGGTATCTAGATGTTGCAGTAGAAGACGTCGGTTGCTGTCAATTTCTTCTTGTAGAAAATCGTCCTTAGAAGATTGTATGGCTTGTAAGATTAATGTTCGAGTTAGTGCTCGCGTGATAGCTTGGTCCTGTACTACGTTGACTGCTTCTAAAGAATTTATTCGATTTGAGAGGGTTTTGATATTCTGTTCGTCTTGGGCAAACCTTTCATTTATTTTGCTTTCTAATTCGTTGAGTTTTTCATCGAATTCCTGCTGTAAAGTAAGTCCGATGGCTGTGCCGGTTATGGCATTTCCAACAAGTGATGTTAAAAAGGTTAGAAGAACTACTCCACCCGTGATTAGTCTTTTCTTGCGTTTTGGATCATCAGGGGGTTTAGATATCTCACCGTTTGATCCATATAGTCGAACGGGGGAGCTTGGAAATTTTGGTTTATTTTGTGTGGGATTGAAATGAACACGGTCATAGAAAGCAAGTTTCTGGAGTACTCCTCCAACAAGATTACTACATATTGCGTTATTCTTGACACGTTGGAAACAGGATTTATCGCCTTTAATCATTGATGGATAAGTTAGATATTGATTAGGATGGTCACTTATTTTTATAGGACCATCTCGATAGTTATGGGAATTTTGGCGAGTAGTGGGGGCAATGACCTTGACACGCGTTGGCATCTTAATTTGGTTATTTTTATTTAAATTTTTTAAGAGGCCTTGAACTTGGTTTAAAGATTCAATGGTATCGAACTCTTCCTGAATTACTATGTCGGTTGGTACTGGTTCAAATGCCATTTCTCGTCCATATACAGTGCAGGTAATAGCGTCTCGATACCATATATATTGTATGTCAAGATTATAGCAAGAATAATCGTAAGGACAGCATGGGGAGTCATATGCAGATTTATAGGCTCCGGAATTTTTACCATACCATAGTGCTTTCGTTATGTCACAACATTGCAATTTTTCCGCAACAACTTCAGAAGATACACATGGGGATTTGCACACCAACACCAATCTATGATTCGGGGATGTCGTACAAGCTTTCCTGTGGAAATGATATTGCCAGAAAGTTCCCTTGACTTTATCGTAATGTATGGGGGTATCAGGAGGTGTGCCCTTACAGTAGACACAGGCGTATGACCTAGCCTCACAATTAACCAAGTTCTGTCTGAAAGAACAGTTGGATTGGACGACTGCATAGTCGGCTAGTAGGGATAGAGTTCTTTCCTTTAAGATTCCTAATAAGAGATAACCAACTTCTTTCGATATAGAAGGAGAGGAATAGAATTGATCAGGCGAAGGTTGTAATGTCCACTTCCATCGGTGTCAAATCTTGTTTCCAGTGTTTCGGACAATCGGGGTATTAATAAGAAGCATGTCAAGACTCAGGGAAGGGTGTAGGTCCATAATTTTTCGTTCACAGAGACAGGACCTTTCCATTTCAGTTACGTCGTTCCAATATGGTGATCCAGGAAAATATTTCTCAAGAGAATGTTTTTCCTTCGGTTATAGCATATCCGAATATTTTGATATACATTGGTATGAGATTTTTCCATGTGTGATCGTCGTGAGGTGTGTGTGTGTGTGTGTGTTTACCCCTTCTCTTCCTCGGGATGGAGGTACGGCATGAACGGTAATTCAGGTTCATGCCGTCAACCTAATTGATATTAAGCTAGGGGAAGATGGCAGCCCATTTTGAACCAGTCTTGAGTGACTGGTAGCCCCACCACCAACAAGGCGGACTGCCACTGGTGGGTACCCAAGAGTCGTCTGACATGCTGGGTTAGCAACTTCACAATTATAATCCGGTGAAGTACGGGTGGGGCCACCTGTCTGCCACATAAAGGTGGAGGCGTCCCGTTAAGTGCCTTGCCCAAGGACACAACAAGCAAGCTTGCCGGCTTGTTCTCCACACTATCCCTTTTTTATGCTGAGCGCCAAGCAGGGAAGCTGTGAAAACTATTTTTTAAAGTCTTTTGGTATGACTCGACTTAGGGAATGAACCCCAGGTCTACCGACTACAATGTGGTCGTTCCCAGAGGTGGTCAAAGAATACATGTTCCCAAGTCGCATTCGGTGTATAATGCCATTTTTCAGGAATGGGAGTGGAGGGAGGTATGAAGGTACCTTTTGTTATTGGAACAAGGGAAGCCTTCGCGTTTGAACCACAAGACAGAAGTGTAATTAAGGATGCTTGAGATAGTCGTTTACGAAGAGTAGGCGTTGAACATGTCATCGACGAGTTGGACGAAGGCGATCCAAGATGTCTTCGGTATCACCCAAACAACGTCTGAAGCGGCAACCTACTGCATTCAACGCGGGCCCTCAAACCACTACAGTATCGTTGCAGTTGCTGCAGTAGTGGTTTTGCGCAAATGCCAAACTTAATGCTGCAGATCAATCAAGGCAAAAATCTGATGCATACCTCTTGGCCTGTTTGACACTCTTCCGCCAAAATCACCTCATTAGAACCGATGCCGTTTTCTCTTTTTTCATCCTGCATGAGTAGCGGGTGTCATTTTTGTATCATACGATGTTAACAGGTGCTAACACGTTCAAGGATTATTCTTGGCTTACGTAAGGCATGTGTGGATTGTATGCCACTAGCCACTTCTGCATTACATTTGGATTTGCAAATGAGCTTTAGATCCAGAAGTTTTAAGATGATGGCAGCTATAAGTTTAAGTCTCCAAACTGAGATTAATGCACCCCACAGACCTACTAAGACCACTGTAATTTCCAAAAAAGCTGTCAAAGCTTATTTTGAAGTTTCTACATACCAAAAAAAAACGTGAACTGATGATAAGCCTATTCACTCACGTTTGAGTTGGAGGAGTTGTTTAAATTGCTAGTTTCCTGGGCAAGAGTCAGCAGTATGGGCTGCACGTCTGCATTTTCATCTTCCTGTGTCAATTGAAAAAAAAGAAAATTGGACTACAATGTACTCCTTAGTAGTGATTCAGTTTCCATCCGGTGTTGTCCCTTCAGCAGAGATGGCCGGATTTACCCCATGCATGGGGATTTATTGGAGCGAAATTTTTCTACAGGGAGCATGCCCTTGCTTACCCCCAACCTCAGTTTTCTGACATGAGTGGTCCAACCAAGCAATTAAGCTGGCAACCCCACCATTAACAGTCAGACTGCAATTGGTAGGTACCCAATAGTCGCCTTTTACGACATGCTGGGTAAACAGCTTCACTATTCTTTAACCGGTGAAGCACGGTAAATTCTTCGGTATCTTAGTAACTTTAAATTCATTTGAATGCGATGGAATCAAACGACTGTTTGCTAATCAACGTTTGAAGTAAAGATAAGTGCATGTTGTTGGAAGTAGATATACGCCGCATCAGCTATAATCCTGGATAATGCAAGGGCAAATAATATTTGAAGTCATTTTTGCTCTAATGCAAACAGAACACCAAAAAAACTATAAAACTCTTCATGCGTTAAAGACATTAAAATCCTTCCTTCTCTCGATATTGACATAAAAAACAAAGTCGTTTTGACAAAACGTAATTTACTATTACAATTATAACAGCAAGTGCTTTGGGGTTTAAATGGCAACGTTAGCTAGACTAAACGAGCCTTGAATTAAAAACTGACTTACTAGTGATTGCAAGTGTAATGCAAAAAGCAAGAACCTTGTATTAGACACGCAACAACTTCATCATGTGATATGCACAAATATAAAAACTACGCCTTGTACTCCACATTTATACCTGTTGCTGTGTTGGCTGCGATGTAGTTGTTGGTGCAGGTGACAGTAAGTCGGTGACTTTTATGATTCGATTTTTGCCATCACTTAAATTGGCAATGGAAGATACCTGTACGAGATCCGCGTTAAAAAAATTTTTCAAAGTCACATTAAAAAGGAACGGGTTTGATTTGAGATGAGGTTGCAGAGGGAATTGATTTAGACCTTTTCACGGTCTCTCATGCACAGCGTCCTTTTCCAATCGAAACCGTAGCAACAATTTTTTCATTTTTGTTAATTTAGTGGGGCCTATTTACAAGAGCGGCTTTTGTTTTTTTTCATCAGCTGGACCGGTGGTTCCCGACAGCGGGCCGCGGCCCGCTGGTGCCCCGCCAAGCATTTGCAGGTGGGACGCGTGCCGTGAGTTTTAGGGTCCATCTGGAGATCTAAAGTACTGAAGATCTTTTTTCTAGAGGACAACTACACCGCTACGTTTTAATCAATGTCATTTGTATATGAGGTACTACTTTGTGTATCTTAACTTGGCAACATTTCTAAATGTTAAATATTACATTATAGCCTTTTCTAAGTGGGTCGCAAAGATTTGTGACTTTTTGAAGTGGGCCGCAGCACGAAAAAGGTAGGCAAACACTGAGCTAGACAGACGATTGGACTCTTTACTGTGCAACTAGTCTTGCTATTAGTGATCGACATACGCCATTTATTACTGCCGGGTAACATTTCTTCTCGAGTCTCTTTCGTTGAAAGAATGTTTTCACACTTCCAAATTAGCAACGGGTGGTTTTTTAACTGACCAAACAGACGAAAGCATTTTTTTACCATCGTTTCCAATGCGTTCTAAACTGAGGTGACTCATACTTCTTATTTTCAATCATTTTGTGTGGATTCTAGTCGATGGCGCCTTCTCATCAAGGCCGGGTTTTAATTAGGAAAACGCGGTATGTGCAGAAACGCACACTTATGCGCAAGAATTCAAGGCTAAGTTGTTATAAGCTGACGGAAGCAGTGAAATCAATAAAGATGGTTTGTGAGCTGTCACAGACAAAAAGATGGCAATCGGAGACAGGGTTACTCTATCGCAGTGCTTCTCAACCTTTTCGATGTCATGGACCACTTTTCGCCGAGACTTTGTTTTGAAGCCCACTTCATGAAAAATTTGCTTCAAAACAATCATTTATTCCAGGAAGTTGCTACAAAACGAAAGAGTGTTAAGTTTGTAGTACATTTTTAGCTTTCGTAATTCATAATTTTTTCCAAAAAAAATTTTTAATTTATGGCAGAACGTTTCGCGGCCCACCTAAAGGACCTTCGCGGTCCATCGGTTGAGAAGCGCTGTTCTATCGTCTATAATGATATCTAAAAATTTTCACCCATGTTTCAGTTTTGTTTTTAGTTCTGTAACACTAAAAACTGACAAAAACCGATTCATTAAAAAAACTGATTGTTTTAACACCTATAAGATATCAACCGGTAAAGCTTTGCTCATTTTGGAGGCAATACAACTGATATTACATTTTTGAAAAGCATTGCACCGCATCTCTGCACGTTGACTCCTGTGTTTGAATAAATGTTAAACAAGTTCAATCGCCTGAGCAATGAACATTAGCAGCTTTTAATAGAAAAGCGAATGCTAAACACTTAACGCTAGTTCAGTCGATGGCATGCTCGTATTCAAAGCCAAGTCGATAACGTAGCTGGCAAAAATAAAAGCAAGCCGTCATTGATTGTGCAAATCTCAAAAAAGTTGTTTTAATGCACTCAGAATATTTCACTTTCTTCCCAATGCGACCTCGCAGAAAGTGAAATCATTAATCATGGTCATTGGTCAAAAGGTACTTGAGTTTGGCAAGCATTTGCTCGCTCAGTCTATGCTTTCATCGAATACATTCAGCCTCCGTTAAGAAATTCATACCTGACTGGCTGTGATGAGCTTTATCACTTGACCTGGCTTGCTTTGTAAGATTGTGATGGCGCCTTGCGATTTCGGGACAATGTTCCGAAGCTGGATGGGAGGAGGGTTGGAAGTGCTCGTGGACACGGGAGTAGTAGGTGTGGCGACCTGCTGCACGGGCGCGATCGGACTGACGCCGTCGTCCGAAGCCTTAACAGGAAGTGACGTGGAAGCGTTGCTGCCGTTAGCAGATTCAGTGTTGTCGTTCTTCGAATTGACAACGCAAATTCCTGGAGTTTCAATTAATAAGAACTTAGCCTTTTTGAGCACGGAGGCTTCATAGTTTAGTGGTTAAGGCAGTCGCTGCGCAAGCATCTAGTTCGAGTCCCGGCCGCCTCAGAACTTCCCCAAGTCAAAAAACAGTTCGCCACTAGTGCTCAGAAGGTAATCAGTGACATGTGAAATCGCATGCACGATAAATTAAAGTCTTGTAAAAATTCGACAGAGAGAACTGGCCCCCTACTTCGATCAGTGCCGTGACCTCAAGAAAATAAGAATCGCAGATTTCCAACCCCAAAGCTCGTAATCGAAAGGGAAAATATTGTTACCATTGCTCACAGTGCAAGCTCAGAGCTCAAATTACTTTCTACAAAGATGTGCTCTGCTGTTTCGCCACAGCTTTTCGAGACGCACTTAACGCTTCAGTATCGCTTCAAGCGAGGAAAAAAAGTACACGAGTTTTTGTCAATGTTTTCTATTCGAGGCACAATGCTATCGATAAGTTTGTCATTAAAAGCTTTAGAAGAAACAGCTTTTTCAAGCACCACACAAAAATGAGAAGTGAGTTTGGTTGAAAAGGCATCCGAATGTCAGGGTCTCGTTTGATAGTCGAGCTAGGCGCTTAAGCAGGTGATAAACATCATAGAATGCAATACAGCATCAGAATTTTCTACAAAGACGGCAAATTCCTCAAGGCGCAAACATCGGCCACCGACTCAAACGAAACTACTTCCAAGATTGAGGTGGGACTTTTACTCTGCATTCGCGATAGATCTGGAATGGCTTACATCTTTCAAACTTGATCAGCCTCTGCCCTCTATTGTGCGAAAAGAAGACCATTCACAGTTACTATTAAAAACTACTACGATCGAACAAAAACAACTAAACAACCTTTTGTTACCACGTTTGGAGCCATTTTTAATTTAGGAGGCGGAGGAAGGTCGGGTGATGTTTGCTCTTCGTGAGTTTTGGTCGTCGGAACATTGCTCTTCTCGGTTTCTTCCTATTGAATAAACACCAGTGAAACACACGATCTCGAAAAACTTTTTCTTTTAGAAAAACGACAACCACCACTAAAACAGAAAACTCATTCACCTTCGACGCTCTGTACGCGGCAAGTTGCTTTAAATATTCCCGTTTCGCTGTTTCTGTTTTTACTTTGTAAACCTGAAAAAAAGCGCGATAAACCAGACAAGCTAATTTACTCAGAACCAAATCAGGCAGTTACGTTAAAGAACGACAAAATCTATTATAAAGCGATATGAATCGATTCCGGTAAATGGCATTTTCACCTACGCTGGTAGCCTCAAATATATATACAGATTGCACTGAATAAGAATAAATTCTATGGAAATAAGAGCATTTGAGAAAGCGCAAATACACACCACGACACTCGCTTTAATAAATTAGTCAAGTTAGTCATATGTTTTTGCAATTACTCACTCGCTTTTAAACCATGCTCTTTACTAGAGCAACAAATTGCTTTAAATTCCGGCTGTTCTTTCTTAAGGATGCCGATCGTGTGTCAATAATTTTATGCCGCACCTTCTGCATTAATCCTATTGCTGCGCGCCAAGAAGGAGATTCATGAATTCCGTTATATTTGGCTTTTGGTAGGAGTCGACTAGGGAAGTAAACCCAAATCTATCGACTGTGAGTAGACCCACTAACGACAACACCGCGCGAGTTCATGGAATGATTGGATAAATAATTTGTGACGCTGCTGCCATCAAAACCAAGCAACGGCTAATAAAAGACAAACCGACTTAGGTCATTTCGTAGAGTTTCCACATTCCATAATCCGAACTCGACGGCTCAGCGGTTAAGCGTCCGCTTCGCAGTCTGCAGACCTGGGAGTCATTTCCCAAGTCGAGCCATACCAACAGACTTAAAAATGGTATTCACAGCTTCCCTCTTTGGCGCTCAGCACAAAAGGATAGTTTGGAGAGCAAGCGGGCATGGTCGCTAGTTGTGTCCTTGGGCAAAACACTTAACGGTATGCCTCCATCTCTATTGGGCAGACAGGTGGCGGGGCCGAGAAATCTTCCCTTCCCATCGTGGCGCTCCAACCTAACTGAAGACCAGCAAAAACGGCAAATGAGAGGCTCGTGTTTTAAGATGCTTCTACAAAAAAGAAAGATCTTGCCCATACGAAGAAGTCAATGCTGGGATCACACAATTAACAAGACAATGAATAAAAATGAAAAAAATGAATAAAAAAAACCTTTGATATTGATCACCTACCAACCGAAACCAAGTAAGCTATCGTGCTGTTGAAACAAAATATAATAAATTTGAGCAAAAAGACAAATATTCAAGACTGCGAGAAAGAATTTGTGATACAGTGAGTAGCTGCCAATGAAGAACAAATCGTCAGC
Organism: Trididemnum clinides; assembly: GCA_963675345.1. NCBI lineage: Eukaryota > Metazoa > Chordata > Ascidiacea > Aplousobranchia > Didemnidae > Trididemnum > Trididemnum clinides. The sequence goes on along the minus strand of OY776284.1, from coordinate 19,459,423 downwards.
AAATTAGTATGAACAAACGCAAGTAAGCTGTTAAACAACAACCTACTTGTTTCGCTTCTTCACCCAGACTATCCCACATTGAAGCAACAATTTTTGATATTTCACCAAATGTTGCCATTGAATTCTCGGCTTTGATCGCAGCTTGTGTATCCCTGCAGCAGAACATTAATTACATGATGTCATTCCACGAAAAAATGCAATCAGCAATCTAGCGTTACAAACGAACTACAGTCCACAGACCAAAACCATCAGAGCTTTTTCATGTGCTCGTGCATTCACGCAATGCATTAATGAAGTTTGTCTAGCTATAGCAAACCTAAAAAGAACAATCGATAATGATGAAACTGAGACGTTGTTTCGCATATTCAATGAAGGACGCCCTAGAACAGTGGTTCCCACCCTGTAATTCGCGAAGATCTTCCAGGTGGTACGCGAAGAACTTCTATTTTTTTACAAAAACCTGGATTCACAGCTTTCGAATTTACTAATTATTTCATTGCTATGTGGCTCAGAGTTGGAAACGGGCCAGGCTTTTCGGGTCGGGTTCGGGCTTATGTTTTAAAAAATTTTCGGGCCCGTATGCAAAATTTTTTCACAGTAGCCTTATTGAGAGTAAGGATATAGCCTACTCCGCAGCTCCATGCACCTTCAAGTCGTTCGGGCAATTTAAATTTCGGGCCCAAGTCGGGCTACAAAATAAATGTCGGGTTCGGGCCTTACAGTTGGGTCCGTTTCCAACTCTGATGTGGCTTGCCATTCTCAACGTTTCGTGAAATCACGATCAGCAAAACGCAGGTCATGTCAACATAAAGCGCGCAGTTGCTACGAAGAGCAGAGCAACGCATCAGGTCGAACGATTGCTCATAAGCGCTACGTCTTCTCTCGCAGCTTTCTGGACCTCATTCACTTCTTTACGCTACAAACAGCAAGTCGATCAATGCTAGTTGTCGCGTGCAGGCTAGAATTAAATTTAGAACAGATTTGATAAGAAATATTCAATAACAGTTACATTTGAAAAGAGAGTTTACGCTTCATAATACGAGATGAAATTACTGGAGGGTGTAAATGCATTTAATGCTAACGGTAATGCATGCACCACACAAACATGACTTTTGCAAGAAGCAAATATTCAAAAGTTATTTCAACCACCAATTTGATTACCAACTTTAGTCCCTTGGAATAGAAAGTCAGGCTAGGTTTTATTGACTTTTGTTAAGTATTTCACTCGATCTTGTACCATGCCTAAGCGAAAGTATGATCCTGCTTACGGAAAATATGGTTTTACCGCAATTTAGCAGAGAGGTGAAGTGGCAGCGCATAGACAAATCCGGCCAGATCCAGAAGGATGCAGAGATAGTCAAGGCGCCTTGTGGAGTGGCTTTCCTGGTGGCCGAAAACACGAAAGCCCATACGACTGCAGTCTCTTTCTTTTAATGCCAGGGTCAAAAATCTCGGTCAGGCGAGTGATTGGAGAGCAGTCGGTGGCAAATTAGAGAACATTTCCTCTCCGGACAAAACTGTGAAGCGCTGCTAGAGCAGATACATTTCAGTTGACATCGCCGGCTAAGCGATTGCAGGAATAAGAGCTTATAAGTTTGAATTTGCCGTACAACACGTCGCATCTACTGTTGTCAACTACTTGTCGACGTCCAACTTTACGTAGAACAATAAAAACTGAAATATTGTTGAGCCATTAGGTGTCCACTACAACATATTTTTAACGTTTAGGATAATTTGTTGAGGAAAAAATGGATCGGGGAAAACTTGCTGTGCAAGACAAATGGGGCTCCCTCTATGCTTGGTCGAAAGTCGGAGTTTCAAGCAGGGCTGGGGAGTCGGTGGTCTGAACTTCCGACTCCGACTCTGACTCCTGGGAATATGAAAGGTCAGACTTCGACTCCTGCTTGTTAATACTAATAGCAAATATTCTTATATTTTCTTTTGCCATCTATATATAAATCAAATTTGCATGTTATTGTTAAAACATTTTACCTTTTCACAAATGGTTAAATATCCTGATTTTATCTCATATGATTGCTAATTATAATAAAAATATCCCTATTAGGGGGGCTAGGACCCCCCCCCAGATGCACCTACACAGTTAAAATGACAAATTCACATTGTACATCTGTATCAACATCTGCATACTGAATTTTATTACACTTTTGGAGCTTCAGGAGTCGGCCAATTTTTGCCGACTCCGACTCCTGAAGCCCCAAAAATGCCCCGACTCCCCAGCCCTGGTTTCAAGATCATATGACAGCTGTGTCACCAAGCGTCATTGGTGTTCATTGCTTTATAGATAGGTTTGCCCTTTGCGCTAAGGTGCTTCCTTCGAAATTGTTAAGTACTTGAACTGAGTTGTTAATATTGTAAATTTTGTTAAAACGACAGCTTTAAATTCTCGATTGTTTAACCTGCTTTGTGAAGACCTCAGCTCAAACCACATTTGTTTTTTCTGTCACAGAGAAGTGCGCTGGCTTCTCAGGAAGATAAAACATAGCCGCTTTTCGAATAAAGGAACGAATTACTTTTATTTTTTAAAGAATTACGATTTTCAAAAAAATCTGCAGGACAACGAATCCATCGCAAGATTAGCTTTCCTGCCGGACATTTTCGGAGCTCTCAACCATATGAATCTGTCATATCAAGGACCAAACCAAACTGCACTATCGTAGACTTTGTTTCAAAACCGGAAGCTTTTTACCGGAAGTTGGACACAGGGAAGAAAAATGTGAAAAGCAAGCGCTAGAGGTTTAAATTTCTGTCGGCTTTTGAAGTGGGTCTCAGTAATGATTTTTCCCAGAAAATCATTCATCACTTCTCATTACTTGATGCCGAACTGTTGCATTACTTTCCAGATGCCACAAGTTGTGCTTACATCACCGATCCATTTTCAGCTGATCCAGCCGACATATCTGTCGAGGCTAGGGAGCAAGACGAGCTGACAAACATTCAGGACGACCAGACAGCAAAGACAAAACACAAAGATTGTTTTCCAATAACTTCCGGCTTAGTATGGCCTCTCAGCTAGGTTCCCGAGCTATTCAACAACGACTGACTGCCCCTTCCACGTGGGAATGCGAGGAGGGATTTTTTGTCGTGAAAAACTGAAACCGACTAGTTGCGCCCGGGCATGATTTTCGATGCGCTGATCGCAAATCATGCCACGCATCAAGCAACAGGTTGAAAGTAAACAAGAAGAAATCTCATTAAATTGAGTTAATTGAATGTGTTATTTGAATGGTCTTTTATTGTTATTTGAATGTACGAGCATTTGAATGTGCAATATTGAATGTAATTTTATTTGAATGTATCTCGTATGTTCTTCTTGCGAATAAACTAAGATTCGATCAAATGAGTTGTTCTACAGAAGTGGTACGCGTTGACAGTATGGGATGTCCCAGTGGTAAGAGATCGTAAAAAGTTTGGGAACCACTGCCCTAGAACCTACAGCACCGAAAACTGATCACCTCAGAACTAAACAACGTACTTCAGAATTTTCGAGCGGTAAGTTCCCACCAAAAGCGTATTTTAGAAAACCATTAGCAGTAGGTTCAAACCGCTTTCAATTGCATATCTAGCAGGAGCAAAACGTCGAACAAAAATTCGTTAATACCTGAAGAACAGTGCATACGCAGATGGAGGTTTTTGAGGTTCATGCAAAATTTTTTTCTTTCGCTTTTTTGCTCCTTTTTTCTTCGGTTCTGGAGATTTTTCGATGGCATCCTATAATTCGAAATCAAAAATAACATAAATAACATTATTCTACAGGTAAAATGCAAGGTAAGAAATTTGTACGCAGTTTATGTCTGCCACTTATTAATTTTTTTCTATGCAATATGATTAGGCAAAACCTCTTTTATTGAATATTAAAAGCAGATTGATTAATAATTAATAACTTCTATGAAATGCAGCTAATTGATTAATAACCAACGTTGAAGAGTTAGCATTCTGAACGGAGGCCAAAGAACAGAGTTAGAAAAGCATTGCGATTTCTAATCTTGGTCATCAATCCGACGTCTAATCTCAGCCAAAGATTCTTCATACCTCAAAGCAGGGAAGTCCAACCTGCTGCTCACGGGCTAAATCTGGCCCACGACGTGAAATTTTGCGGCCCGCAGGCCAATTTCGGCCTGCGGAAAGGTTTCCAAATGCCGCCCGCGACATGAAATTTAGCACCTTTGAACGACAAGCCTACCAATTTCATCTTGAAAAAACGATCTCAATAAAAAGAATAGAGGTCTTCATTACGTTTTTGGATGGAAACCGTCACCAGTAACTGCTTCGAAGCTAGTTTGTGCGTAGAGACAACATGGATTACGATCTGTTATTGCCCCGCAATATTTTCAAGATGTTTGAAAATGGCTGCCTTCAAAAAGGGTTGCACATCTCCGTCTTAAAGCAATTTGTGTAACCTTCCACAGTTCCGCGTTTTAGTTTCTTTTTGATTGTACACAACGGCGCAACCAGCAATAAATCAAAAAGAGTTACCAACAAGTTTTTGAGATATTAGTCCACAAAAATAGCTGTGATTAATTTGATAATAAGAGGAAAAATGGGATAACATATCGTAGTAAATACGGTAGCTTTTCTTACTAAGCATATAGAGATATAGTGGATAGATAACCTGAACACCTTGCGAATATAATCAGCGCACCTAGCCAACAAAAAGGGGAATGATACGCTATTCAACTAGCTCTCTAGCTGTGCGTCTGATTGCATCTAACATTAAAAAGGGGAATGGCACGCTATTCAACTAGCTCTCTAGCAGTGCGTCTGATTGTATCTAACATTAAAAACATCTGTAGTTGACAATCCGTACCTCATATTCCGCGCTTGAGTCGGAATCGTCCTTCTACAAAACAAAAAATTACCGTTAGATAGGCCAGTCATTATACCCAGTCTTTTAAACCTAACAAACAATGAGGTAAAATGGGCCACAGGATTTAAAAAGAAAAGATTCTGGCTAGCCATCACTTGACATAATTTCCAATTGCTGATTTCTTGCTCTAGACAGAAAAAAAAACTTGCACTGATGAAATGTTAGAAAAAAAGTTGCTCAAAAAGAATTTAGCGTACAAAAAAGATCAACCTCTAAAGATAAAAGGTCTCAACTTTGTTAAGGCTTGTACAAAAAACTGGGATTTTCTCTTTCTGAAAAAAGAACAAATAAGTTGATAAAATATCCTTAAAACCTGGCGAAATCAGAGAGTCATGTTGCTATTACCACATAACGGTAGCAATTAAATCAGTCGCAGATATGCTGACACACAAACCAAACTTTCTCATCTTCTTTGTCTTCCGCACAAAACCGTTTTAAAACACAGTTTGCAGCGATGACTGAGATCCACATTCAATACGCAAATGTGAATGTAAAAACATATAAACTAAGCGCAAAGCATACACGCGACCGTAGGAGTAACATTTCTTGGCGTTTTCATAAGCAGCTGACGAATGGAAGAACATTTTTTTGACGTTCAACGTCTTGAAAGATGTTTTTGCACAGTTGAGAAAGTGATTGTTTTGCTTTAGGGATCAGCATTCTAAAATCCGTGAGGGAGTGATAACAGTCTGGGAAACTGCAGCCAACAAGCCATGCTACTTTTACGGCCGTGCCAGCGACCCGACCACGAAGCCATTGCGACCGACATTGGAGTTGCCGTCCATGGCTTGACAAATGCTGAATCAAGACTTTGGAAACAATGTTTTTGCATCTCTTCCTAATAGAAGGGCATTGTTATTACTATTAATAATAAAAGCAAAAACGATTCTCACCATTGGCAAGCCACTAGGATTTTGATATCAGGTAAATGGGTTTATTCAAAGAGACACAAAACTCAACCATACAATTTTAAATCGTCACTACTTCTTCAAAACTGAAATAACAGTAAAACAAATTCAATTCGATTTCTACTGTATGCTTTTTTCACTGCAACTACAGCATCGTTATCAGTGATCAATTTAACCTTAATTCACGCCAAAATTCAAGCGTTTAGTACAATATTAATAACTGTTTTTTAGTGTAAAAATTATTGTCATTTCCACACTTTTATCAGATATTATATATATACTATATTATCAGATATATATATATTATATCAGATATATATGAGATATATATATTATTATATTATCAGATATTCGGTGCAGCTTTTTTTCAACTACATATTCATTTTGGGTTGAAATTTGGTCTGTAGATAGATGAATGGCAGTGAAGTTTGCATTGTACCGTTTTAAGTTAATTGAATGATGATTTCACACCAAAACTGTACTTTCAAAGCAGTCAAAAATGAAACTGCACCCAATAACGATCAAAACAAGAAACTAATTTGTACTGACACGGAGGTAGATTTCAAAACACATTAGCGGAGTTTAAACCCTACTGCAACATCAGCAGGATTAGTATTCATTCCAATGACTTATTAATTAAAATCTAAAACAAAAGTAATTTCTTGACAGAAGATATATTTATATTAGCAACATTTGCCGTTTACAACTACAAAAACCAAGTAAAACATCACCGTTACTACAATATATTACCCCAACCAAAAGGAAGTTTAAACTAATCAATAAGATATTTGTATTATATTGCTCTAATAGCAAGACAAAATAATTAAAGTAAAAATCATAAAAGCGGAAGTCCTTTTGAAGTAAGAAGTACAGAAGCAAGCAATATGAACATACTCCTTTATTATTATTTTTTTGGCAGGCACGCCAAGTGTTATCTCAAAAAAATTGGCTGGTATAGCAATTCAACCCTGCGCACAAGCCACAAAAACTAATAAAAATAACCAGGAGATTAGGTACGGTACGGTAAGAAATGGTATCCCGTACTTTCAAAAAATATCGTACGAAAATTCCGTACTTTACTAAAATACTGTACGTAATGTTGCACCATGCTTTTCTTCGAAATTTAATCGGACCATACCGTGATTCTGTACCGTTCCCAACCAACTGATTCTAGGATAATAAACTCAAGTAAGGTCAAACCGGCAGGAATTGAATTTCACGCTGTAATAATGTAATTTTTATTACAGCTGTGAAGTGGGAACTTTGTATGACATTTGATTTTAACAAAGCAAGCGTCATGAAGTCTTTAGATTAGGCCTCCGGGAAGAGTACGGTACAGTGCAGACAAAATAACACCGTTTTTCCGCACCGTACCGTAGTGTGCCAGAAAATACCACACATAATTTCGTACTGTACTTTTCTTCAAAATTTAACCACATAAAATAAAATTTAAACACCGTAGCATACCGTATCCAATCCCCTGCATATACCACTGTGACTTATTTAAATGATTGAAGAAAACAATGCTCAAAAGTTATCATTCTTCAGAGACTATCGACTCATAAATATTTACTGAGAAAAGTAGAGGCTATAATTTCACTACATGTAAAAGATTAAGAACAACGTCAATATCGTGGGTATAACTAAAAATGATAAATTCTAAACGGCAAAGGTCGATAAACATGGGATACACAATCACCATCCAATTTATTTATATTATTAGGGTACAAGTAAATAAATCAGGTTTTGGTGGTAAGATCTTGAAAATGTTTAGTTTCAGCCTTCAAAATGCGGTAGCTGGTCCAATTAAATAGATCATGAACTGCACAGCATGTTCTTAAAGAGCAGATTGCTCTGAGTTTGTATATACTAATAGTTCGTTTGTGTTTATCTAAACGAGATTTAAGATCTCGTTTAGCGTTTCCAAAGTATACGCATATTTGCAGTTAGAACAGGGAACGGAATAAATTAAACATGCTATACCTCCATCAGTGCGCGAATCCTCGAGAGAGTTTAAAACTTGATTAATGGTTCAATAGATTGCGTTGCTGCTCTGACTCCAGCCTTGTTGAAAATTTCCCCTAACAGGAAATTGAGTGATACATAAGGATGAGCTTACGTTGCATAATTTACTCAGTAAATAGCGCTTGTTAGCAAGAAGAAAATTAAGTCTATGAATCAATGTTTGAGCAGCTGAGCGTCTCTGATGTTTAAGATGATGTGACGTGCAGTAGATACCTGTTCACGTGAGTGGCCTTTTCATCCACAAAAAAACCCACACACTGATGACAATAAGACTTAATTTATTCCGTTCACTGTTCTAACTACAAATATGTATACTTCATGCAAAATAAATATCTTAAATTTCATTTACATAAACACAAACGAGCTATCAGTTTTTATCAAACCCAAGGCAAGCTGCCCCATGTGAACATGCTATACAGCTCATCATCTATTTGATTGGAGTAACTACAGCTTTCTGAAAGTTGAGTAAAGACTACACATTTTCAACATCTTACCTCTAAAGCATAGTTTATTAACTTGTACCCCAATATTATAAATAGGTTGGATGATAATGGTCTACCCATGCTTTTGACTTCAGCCGTTATAAATTTATGACCCTGTAATTACACCCACAATATTTTGACATTGTTCCTAATCTTCTATATATACGCTTGTCATAGCCTTTACTTTCCTCAGCAAATATTTATGAGTTAATAATCTCTTCAAAATAACAACTTTCGAACATTGTTTTCATCAGTCATTCGAAAAAATCACGCAGTTATTTGATTAATTTTTGTTGCTCGCGCTCTGTGTTGCATTACTACCCTGAGCACGGTTAATGAATAAACATTATTTCTTATTGCTTGCACCAAGTACTATTTCACACCAGAAAAACAACACCTTTTTCTTATAATTTCTAGAATGCTTGGTGTACAAGAAAACTATTGACATCGAGTTATGGAGTGTAAAAACTATTGACAAACAAAATTTGCCTAGGAACGAATTGTCAATCGTCAAAATATATGTAAATGCTAAAAAATCAATGTTGAAAAGAGACCTATTGTGACAATGTCTAGTAGCATATCAGCATTCAGTGAGAAAACAAATTACTAACGGCAGTCGAACAAGTAGCTAAAATAATTTGAGTAATAAAAACTATGGTTATCTAGTTATTTATTGCAGCGCATTTAGGGACCAAAATAAAAATTCAAAAACACAGTAAGCAAGCAACATATTAATCATTACTCCATTGCAGTGATCCGTCTTTGACAACTTGACAGATGTTGTCTCCCATTTTTCATACCATCTCGTTTACAACAAACAAATACACACAGAACTCAAGCGTTGAATAATGCTACTTATGATCGATAAATAAACAATGCCCACCTCATCACTTCAGCTTATTTTTTCTACAACACGACAATGCTTTTGCCAACGTGCAAATCTAAGGGTCGTTAACCCAAAATGAGCACCCAAATTTAATATGGGTCATTGCTTCAAAATGAGTCAACAAAGTGTTGCTGCTGTTGCGCTTAATCGATTACTAATTTGCTGAAACAGACAGAAGGGAGTAATGCTGCTCAGCACAGCCAAAAGAATTCTAACACTGTACTACTGGTAATATATTTGGTTACATTCAGCATTACTCAAAAAATAATGAATTGTACTTCATTTTTTATTAGCTGTTTTAAGATTCTTTGCCAACCAAACGACTCCAGCCGATAGAAACGACAATCAAAATTATGATGGAAAGAACCAACAAGAGCCAAATTTTGGTGTTTTTCCACCAATATTTTTTCTTTAATTTAGCAGCTTGCGTTTCAAATATCTCAGCATTATCTCGCAATGCTTCAGCTCTGCGATCTAATTCTGAAAGCTTTCCTCCTCTCTCAACAACTTTGTCAACATTTGTCCTCATTATACCTATAATCTCATTGACTTGATCCTGAGTCTGTTGAAGTTTTTTGCTTTTTGCAGATGAACTTGAATGTCTTTCATCTTTACGCCTTTTCCCATAAGAATGCATTTTAAAAGATCTAATCGCTTGGAAAAACAAGTGAAAAATCAAGCTGGCATAAATTAGTGATGCAATCTATCCTTAACCAGTCAACTGCTCCTCATAGACTACCAGCTGCGACACAATCAAAATCAACACTTACGGTATTATTTTAAAGCATATGCAACTTCACAAATTAGCTCACATAAACCAATAGTAGAATTCACGAAAGTGGTTTGTCTACAGTACATCCAGAGAATTATTAAAGAATTGAATTAAGTGAAAGTAATTGCATATAGGTCAACTATTCTCTCGGTAATTTTGCTTTCTTCTATATACAAAACAATGAAAGTTTTCAACATTTTTTGAATCTTTTTACAACACTTTTCAACCAATAATAAGATAATAAAAATTCTAAAGGAAAGAGTAAAAATTTCTGCCATTTTGATCAAAAGTTTTTCTGTGTTTCTGTTTTTCAGTAATTCCTTTTAAAAAATAAATAACTGTACTTTCACAATTCCATGCTTTGGTATGAATTTCCTTGACAGTGATTGAGTAATTTCACATTTCAAAGTGAATTTCCATATTTGCATCAATCTAGATTTCCATAGTTCAGTGTAGTCCACACCTTTTTTCTTACTTTAGGTAGTTGCTAACTAGCCTATGACGTCAAAAGCCAGTGTGTCTTGGATATCATGCACTTGGGTGCAATGAAAAAATGCTAATACAGATGCCATTGTAGACGTAGTAGCATGTAGCTACAACTGTGCTCCAAAAATGTTGAAACTTACAGACCTACTACGTTACAATTGCATACTGCAGTTTTAAATTACATTTTGCGCAGTGCAGTTTAATCTCGCAGGTATGAGAACAAGTTAAATAACATGTCTAACAATTTCAACAAACTTAATTCATATTGACAGTTGTGTTTTCACAAAACTCCTTCCTACTTGCTGTCTAATATTCCATGGTTCGCACTCCTTTTTTTCAACTGAAAAAACAATGCATTGAATACGCCACCAATTTATTCCTATTTATTCATTATAGTTCTAGCACTAGTTTAAATTATGTTTGTGCACTGTGTTGATATTTTGAAAACAAGGGTCAAATGTAGTTAGCCCATAATGCTGACCAGTGTTCCCTTTAAACGCGAAAAAAGTGCGAATTTATGTCCAGCGGATTCGCAGTTAAAAATCAACATCGCGTAAAAAAGTCCGGCGGTATTTGTTAACTTTTTCAGTTTGTAAAAATTTTTCCAATTTGGCCAGAAAATTTTTCAATCAACTGTTTAAAGCATCGGAGACAGTGAATAGGAATCCAAGATTGAACTGACGCTTTTTAAGAGCAGTGCAACGTCTCGCATAAACATCGGGTGGTTGTGACGCAACAGCGAGTGACGGCGACTTAAATAACTTTTGTATTACAAATTATCTCTCAAACAATAAACACAAAGTAAATCAAAAAGTTACTTTATCTTAACTTTTCCCGGCCGAGTTCAATCATAGCTAAAGAGCAGTAATACCAAAAAAAGCTCTCAAACTTCAGTTTAACACAAGACATAATTTTTCAAGGGAAGTTCGAAACTGTAAGTGGCTAAATGTAAATATTTTTCATTACGCTTCAACGCCAATTTCAATAGTGCTTGATAAGTTTAAGCACACAGCTCTCGGTTTCAGTGTAATACAAAAACACCATTTTTAGAGGGAATACTACAGTTTTTGTAAGGTACAAAAAAACAACCTTCTCTCACTTGCTAGTTACAAAAGCTAGAAAAAAAGAATACGACTTCTAATCAATGTTAGTTTTAGACACGACCAAAATGCTGTTTTTAAATAAAATGTAGCCGACAGCTACGTGCTGTGATAGCTTACCAGTCATGAATAAGCCCTGAAACGTAAAGAAAAAAGAATATGGATTTTAGTTTCGATCTGTTTGAAAACGTTTGTATACAAATGTATCCCTTTTCATGTTAATTACTTAAAAGATAATTTATCACGCAGTAAAATTTGCCTTTAACTTTGGGGGATTGTAAAAAATTGCCGTTGACGATTGACCATTCCAAAATTTGTTTCTTGTTTCGACATTACGATGTATCATCTAATCACGTTCACCACAACAAAGAAAAATCATTAAATAGTCAAAATTTACAGAAAGTTGCGCACTGCGCAAAGAAACCCTCGTTTTAAGGGTAATCGTGTGCCCGTGGCTATGGCAGTCTTTTAAATCTGCCTGTACATCGTGGCACAGGGTAAAGAAGGCGAGGTCCTCTTCAACTTCTACGGGAAGGGCAACCGCATCGCAAATGCAGTAAAACTATGCGGTTTCAGATAAATAGACCTTGCTTTTTTTGTGGTAAGCGTCTCTAAGTGAGACCCTGTAGCTTTATGCGTAGTTGTAGATATCAGCTTTTCAAATTTTAGTTGACTTAATAGCTGCGTTTACCAAACTCGCGTCCATGAATTTCTCTGTTTCCTTTATTTCGGTCAAGTTTCGAATGCTTTCACAAAGATAAAATTTCGTCTATCAAATATTCGCGACCTCTTTTCACGCATTCGGTCAATGGTTAATTAAAACTTATGCAGAGCGAAAAAAATACTGAGCCAACTGTGTTACCGCGATTATCATCGATCCCGTAAACAAACTTCGGCAGTGTATCAAAACTATCATTGCTTTTGCAAACCCAGCCAGATAACGAGGTTTCCATATTTTTTTCGAATTTGGCAAAACTTCCTAAAAGTTAACTTGTTTCTTTCCGTGCGTGGTTTGTGAAATTAGTAGAGAAGACTCTGGTGAAGTTTGTGATCGCTTGTCAATAACATTGCTTTCTGAGATAAGTTTAAGAAAGAAACCAAGACAAACGCAGTATGACCACTGCATCGTACAAGAATCCGCGGTTGTGTAAGTTACGTGGCTTTGGTCGTCAAATACAATATTAGATCGAAAGGTTACTTGTAATCGCAAAATCCTGCTGTTTAATTGATAATGATCGAGAAATGTCACTACCAGTGTTCCCTTTAAACGCAAAAAAAGTGCGAATTTGCGAAATTATGTCCGGCGGATTCGCAGTTAAAATTCAACAGTGCGTAAAAAAGGTCCGGCGGTTTTTGGTAACTTTTTCACTTTGTTAAAGTTTTTGCAATTGTGTTAGGAAAATCTTAACCAACTGTTAAATGCATGGGAGACCGTGGAAAGAAATCCAAGTTAAGACCGATGCTTTTTTAGAGCAGTGTAACGTCTCACGAAAACATCGCGCGGCTGTAACGCAACATCGAGTGACAGCGACTTAAATATCGCGCACGTCATTGCCTCACTTTTTTGTAAAACAAATTATCTCTCCAGCAATTAACCTGAAGCAAAATCAACTTTTTTGTTTACTTTTTCCCAGCCGATTTCAATCGTAGCCAAAGAGCAGTAATAGCAAGCAGCTCTCAAACTTCAGTTTTACCACAAAACATCATTTTTCGAGGGAAGTTTGAAACTAAACTTGCTTAAAATCTTTATGTTTTCTTTACGTTTCAACGCTAACTTCAATCGTGCTTGTTAAAATAAAAAAGCACATAGTTCTCGCTTTCAGTTAAGCACAAAAAACACTATTTTTGAGGGATTGGTTCAGTTTTTGTACGTTACAAATAAATAGCCTTCTTTTACTTGCCATTTATAAACACTAAAAATAAAAAAAAATATGACTTCTAACCAATTTAGTTTTGACTTCCCTTCAAATACTTTCCGAACTGAGATTGAAAGTTTGCTTGCAATTGCAAAAACCTGTTGTTTAATTGATTACGATAGAGAAATGTAAGTTATCTAATTATTTACCGTAATCAAGCAACAGTTAAGGTTCGCAAATAATTTTTGTAGTGTCTTAGTCGTAATAACCTACTTAACATCACATTACCTCATAAAAGTTCTAGTTCTTATGCTAATGTCGGGCGTCGGCAAAGGGTTAATTTTATGTACGCGCATTGTTAACCTGTCATTCCAAAGTGCTTACGAATCACTGTTGCAAAGGCTGTAAAGTTTGAGACCAAATTTAACCACAATTAACTTACTGAAGAAAAATAGCCTGGTATTTCGCCGCCGTCTTATAACAACCGATAGGCTACCTGTTTGTGAACATTTTGGGGCTGACATAGTCACGCTAATTATTATGTCACGGAAGCGCATTGTCACAGTTTTGACTTTTCTTTCCCTGGAAATTTGTCCGGCGGTTTTCGTACATTTGCTAGCAATTTCGCACTTGTGCCGGCAGTTACGCACTCACTAAAATCTTAGAGGGAACACTGGTCACTACTTTAATTTTTTTGCCATAAACAAAAGCTGAAGTTCGCCAGTAATTGTCGTTCTGCTGTCACAGTCGTGGTAATCTACCCAACATCCCATTATTTCAAAAAAGTCATATTTTTCAAGCTCATGTTGAGCGTCGGCATAGAATTAGGCTGATTCTATTTACATGCACTGTTGGTCTAACATTCTGAAACATTTACGACCTACTGTTACAAAGGTCGCAGAGTTTGAGTGATCAAATTTAACTTATTAAACAGAAAGAGCTAAATATTTTGACTCGGCCGATTAGAAACCGACAAGCTACTTGTTTGTGAAATTTTTTTAATGCTGACATAATTACGGGAATTATTACCTAATCGAGGCGCAACGCAACAGTTTTGCTTTTTCTGCCCATGGAAATTTTGAAAACTCAGTGCTTGCGCCCACACAGTTGTTGTTCGGACTTGTTTTTAGGTCATCTTTGAAGACTTTTGAAGCGCAGTTAACTCCAGTTCCTGCAGCCAAAGACGTAACAGAGTAAAGAAGACACAACTCGCAAGCTGGCGTCTTAATCAAATTGAAAGATAACGATCATTCATGACAGATCATGTTGGCTTGGATCAGAGATTTTCAATCGGCGGACAACAGTCTTCACGGGGCCAATACTTTATTTACCCTTCTCATCGAGTGAAATCAAAAAAATTTCTTGATAGCTTGTTTTTTATTTTATTTGGGTAACATCCCTGAAATTTACAACGATAACTTTTTAGAGGTCGCCTGAAATCGAAAAAAGTACATAATCGGGTTACGTGCCTCTGGCCGCTTCGAAAACGGGCCACATGCCAAAAACGGTTGAAGAGCACTGAACTAGGTTAAAAAATGCGTGCGAGAAAAAAACAAAGAGTGCGGTTATACCCAAACCAACGTTATAAGGCAAACTTTAAAGTATCCGAAATATTGGAATTTTGCAAGGACAGAGGGAAACGTTGCGTTATTACAGGCAAGTTGACGTCACAAATAAAGCCGTTACACAAATTCTACCATACAATAAAAACGTGAAAACAGCAGGCGCGTAGCTTGCAAATCGCTGTTGTGTTGCTGTCACGTTAGGTCATACGCTTAGCTGCCTTCAAAAAAAATTGGAACGAAGAACCTGAGATCTGAATTGGGGTAAAGGACATCTTTTATTAGCTAAACGTACACACCGACAGCAATAAGCTATCAAAAACATCTTTTTTTACAACTTTAAAATACATTACTTAGGCTGGGGTAGAGGTTTGTTTAGCAATGTCCTCCAAAATTTATCCATCGCTTTTCGCACATTTGCAAGCGATTTCGCACCTGCACTGGCGGTTAAGCATTTACTAAAATCGTAAACAATGCTGCCGACACTACACCATGAAGTAAGTCTAAGTGTTATTTTTCATTATACTTGCCGGTCACCAACTGCACTGAAGAGACCTGATAGGTCTAAACAGTGTCACTGTCTGCAGTTTGCTAAGCATATACTCTATTTATGCTAAATGGCATACAATTTATGGTAAGATGGGGTGATCTCGAACATTGGGAAATGACGGACATTTTCGGTAAAAGTTGGGCATAGGCTAAAAACAAATTTTATAAGTTGAATGTAACGCACCAAGTATTTTTACATCTGAAAATGCAGGGTGCTACAAAAATATGCAAAAACCATCATGCGATATGTCACAAACAAAAAACGCTGCGAAACTCTAGCTTGCACACATGTGCTGTGTATTCATTCAAGTTTTATTTCATGTTTTACAAGTGCTCAAATCCACCGACTTGAATTGCAGCAGTTATTTGATCTTTCATGTTAACCATATTTGCTGGAAGTGGTAAAACATAAAAGTTTTTATAGTAATGCAAGAGGCTAGCAATGCACTTAGCACACTGCAGACAATGACACTGTTTCGACCTATCAGGTCTCTTCAGTGCCACTATCTGCAGTTTGATAAAAGTTTTTCTACAACATATCCCCATAAAAAAAGTCACACACACAGTGAAGTCCAGCGATCTGGCAGGCTAAGTGCAGAGAGCAAGGTTTTTATCTCCTCTCCCACAAATTCATCGCTGAGGCACGTTTTCATTCAGATAAGCCCAGACCCTTGGTAGGAGATGACAAAAACCATGCTCTCTAAACTTGGCCTGCCAGATAACTCAGTAGATCTTGACATGATGGCGATGAGGTACATGTGGGGGGAATTCTCTAATCGATTTGATGTTGTCCATGCTGCTGGTCACTGATGGCCACATTGAGCACTTGCAAAACATAAAATAAAACTTCAATGTACATACAACCTATGTGTGTAAGCTAGAGTTTTGCAATGTTTTTCATTTTTAATATATCGCATGATGATTATGGCATATTTTTTTGAAACACCCTGTACAATACAATTCAAATTGCTTTTTTCCTCCAAACCACACCTTTTTTCCAACCTAGAAAAATTGCATGTAGAAAAGAACCAGCAGTAAAAGTACATTTGACTTTTCTCACTGCTGGGAAAAGTTGGATTCAAAAAATGACATTCTCTGCAACACTTTCTTGTGTACAGGTAAATCCACAGTTGCCAATCTTTTCAGATATCAGATCGTGAAAATTTTGATCCATTTTGTTGTGCTTGAATACCTAACTTGCTCATACAAAAATCCTCAATTGCAAACACAAATTTTTAAGTAAATTTTGTTCAGCATTACCCCATCTTACCTCTGCCTCTAGCCTGCAATCTTAAAATATGACCAACAATTTACACAATAATTGTAGCCTAAGGGGAAAATTTTGGGGTCAGCAGCAAGTAATCCTTTGTAGGAACTTGCATTGCAAAAGAAATTAACTCTTAATAGTGCTTACAAACTGAATCTACAAAGCATATGCTAAATCAAAATAAAACACCCCTACAGGAATAAAAAGCAGAATGATGAAGGCAAATTCTGCTGTGGCAACGATTTTCAAACACTTTTTAAAGTATATGGCAGCTTCAGGTTTGATTATTTAAGCTGGATTGTAAAATCAAAATTTATGTCAAAGGTGTGTCATTATTTAATGTAGAATAAGTTAAGAGCAAATTATACACAACTTCACTTATTGTGCAAGCTGAGTGCACTTTTTACACATGTGAACAACTATTTTCAACAATAAAACACCTTAAAAGTAAGTTGAGAACACAAACAATGGAAGATCATTAACTTAACATTATGCTTCTGACATGTGCTCAGCTAGGGAGCCAAAGAGTATCCCAAAATTTCTTACATCCACGAAGGTCTTTCCAAGTATAATTACAACAAAACATCAGTCTTGGCAAAAAAATCATCAAACAAAATTGAGGAGCTTACAGCTCCAACTATTTTTGGCCAGCTTGAAAATTGCTTCTGACTAAATGGCTTATGGTAAGCAGGTACATTTACATAGAAAATGTACATTTGATTCAGGACTTAGAAAAATGATCAACCTAACCAAATGATTTAGTTATCCGTGAGCCAACTAAGCAGAGTCTACTGTATCATTCTAATGTGCACTGTTGATCAATACATTTTGCACCATGATTTCCTCTCAAACTGTAAAAGATCTGGTTGGGACTAACGTGTCACTATTTAAGTTGTAAAGAAAAAAAGCAAAAGAAAAAAATAAAAAGATACACACGTTATTAAAGTACATTTCTGATTTTCAAAAAACATATTATGAAAATGTGGTACAAAATGTCTGAAATCTGACGTGTTTAGTGCCACAAAAACAGTGAAGAAAACAATTTGTTAAAAAAAAATTACCAGTACCTAAGCCCACAAAGATCAGCAGAACTTACTTTTGGCCCACAACTGGGAAAAAAGTAACTGGTTGTACACCCCTGACATTAGTGAATACTAGTTAACATAAAATATCATGAAAATTCTGCTGACACCAACAAGAAAGTAACAACAGAAGCTAGGCAAACTGACCATCACAACCTAAAGCTAAACACCTGGATCTTGAAGTCAACAAGGGCAACTTCTATTAGACAACACTGATATAACAACACAGTTACTTCCCCACTACTTAAAGTCCTGAGATTGACATCAGAGCTTTATGAAATTCCCTCTTCATTGCCTGAGAGCTTTTGTAGCAGCGCCTTTTGTCTCATGCCTTTGTTTGCTTTTAACTGTCTAGTCTAGTTTTCAGCACACTATGGAGTAAGTATCTACAAGCTCACTACCAGTAGTTTTTGCAAGAGTTTCATCAATATTCTGCTTTGACGTTGACAATCTTAAAAGTTTTTAATTGACTAGCTTTAGTTCCCCATACCCCACTTCGCCTTTAGACCAAAGCTTTTCCAATCTGATTAAGAAAAAAGCGAATACTACTAAAACGCAGAAATTCCTCGGACTAAGCTTGACCCTACTTTTCACTGTTACGAACTCCAACCTTAACTATAACTCCAACCCCACATTAACCACACAACATATCCACAATTCCGTGAAATTTCGGGTTTCAAGGGCATCAAATTCTTGGATACCCCTTTCTTGTGGACCCTTTTCTCAAACTTTCTCATTTTGTTATGCATGTTTGGCGAGCCAAGCTTCCAAGTAAAATGTTCCGTTAAAAAAAAACGTATCCACAGCTAGCCAAAAAATATGGTTTTTGCTTCCAATTGGTTTTTGTTTTAGCATGGTTTTGGTTCACCGTTTGCAACTTGCACGATGATATAGTGATCAAAACCTTTGCGTCGCATTTGGTTGACGAAGGTTCAATTCCCTTGTTGAGACATATCAAAACGCTTTAAAAAGACAACGTTTAGAGTCACTGGCGGATGCGGGAAATTTATGGGAGATGCAATCCGTTACTGACTTTTCCAAGTTATTTTTCTATCAAAAAAGAATTTTGTTCCAAAAAATGGTCATTAGCGATGTTAAACTCTAAAAAAGTCTTTACCTACAATTGGTATTAAAAATAATGTGATCTAGACGTAGACAAACTTGATCTCCAAAAAATATTCTTCGCTTTCAATTTAGATAAAAAATATGTCAATAGGCCATATACTTTTTCCTCCCCTCACCAAGAGTTTTGAATTCACAGCTGTTCACAACTTTGCTGCTTGACGCTCAACAAGAACGCTATGGAAGGGATCAGAAAAGCCGACAAGCTAGTTTGTCTCATTCTTGGGAAAGGCGCTTGACGGAATTGCTCGATGTTTATGTGGCAGACAGATAACTGGGCAGAGCAGTTTTCACGTCGAGGTGGCCCGGCCCGGTTTGAGCAAATACCGTTATTGATTGTAATGACGAAATTACAAAGAATCAATATTATATAAAGAATAGATCGTAGACACTGCATTCGTAATTAATCAAGCCACATCTTTTTTTCTTAACAAAATTATTTATAGGATATTCACAAGTTGAAATTGATGTGTTTAAATTTCCATAAGAGTGGAAGACCATTTTTTTTCGAGACATACAATGCTTTTAGTAAGAGTTTCCGGTGATCGTGTTTGTGGAGCAGCTTTTGTTTTGAGTGAAATTTTTAAATAATCGTTTGCAAAAATCAATGTTTTTGAACTTTCATAAAAGTTGAAGACATTTTTTACGGGGGATACATCAGCAGATCCCGAAACCTTGCCACGCCCTTGCAAATTAAAACGACTCTTCAGCGCGTCGTAATGCATAGTATAAGAACCACCGGCTTATAGCTGCAACCTTCCGACGTTATGACACGCAATGAACCGAAACGTCAATGTCACTTCATTTGCAATTACGGCAATCAAGCAAATATGGAATACCGGTAGCCTATCAATGTGACGCATTTGCAGCCGTAATCACAATGCTTGATTCAAATGGGAAGAAAAGTCAGTAGCCCATTCTCAAAGGTTCGATGCACTTATGAGCAGCTGAATAGGAGATCAGGATCTGAGTGACGTAACAGCCCAGGGGAATGGAGGAAGACATTTGCAACTATAAACGCAAATCCAAACAAACGTCAATAGCTATCATGATAAAGGTAACAAGTTGCTGAAGCAACAGCACTGCTCTTTTTGCACCGCAAAATGGTTAAATGCCTGAGCGTTACAAATGGTAATCCCGCAGAACCTAGATCTACCCTCATAAACTTAAACAGAAAACTTCTTCTTCTTCTTTGAGCGTTAAACTTCTTCTTCAGCCAAATTGATGTGTGTAATCATGAACTCTCATGAAAAATCTGTCCTTGAGCCCTAACTGTCAAAAACGCCTTTCAATTGAGATTTGGCAGAAATCTCTGTTACTTCGACCGGCAAGCTTCACTCTCTCTCAAAGCTGGCAGAGAATGTATGTTGCAACTTCAGCAACTTCCATGTTGTCGTGCGCAGCTGCCGGCGCGATGGCGTAGCGGTTGAAGCAACAGCTTTGCAGTTTGTAGACCGAGCAGGGATTCATTTTCCTAATCGAATCATACCAAAAAACTTTATAAAATGGTATTCACAGCTTTCCTGCTTGGCGCTCAGCGTAAAAGGAATAGTGTGGAGAGCAAGCCGGAAATCTTACTAGTTGTGTCCTTGCGCAAGACACTTAACGGGATGCCTTCAACTTTGTGTGGCAGGCAGATGGCCAGGATAACAAGTCTACCCGTCGTCGTTGCCCAGTCTAACTGAAGATTAGCAAAAAGGTCTAATGAGAAGCTCGTAATCTGAAAAGCTTCTCCTAAAGTAAGATTTGCCCAAACGAAGTTGATGCCCAGCTATTGAAGTGACTCGTAAGTAGGAATCATGAAGAACTAAAACTACAAAGACGCCTTGGTTTTACATATGAAACGAAAATTACTGGACTTATGTGTAGTTATCATGATAGAAGTGACCAGTCGCGATAGTAAGTCACTCTTTCGACACCTAAAGCACAGTCAAATGCCTATCAGAGCACTGGGCCTACTTAGGCTTGCATAAATTCATCTTTAGTGACTGGAGCGCGTACTTTTTAAAGTCTCAACAACCGGTAAGAAGCGGACAAATTCTATTTCGGTCTGTATTTCTTTTTCTACTAATTTTCAGCTCAAAGCATTCCACTCTTCTGAACAAGATGGTCCAATTGGGTCCCCACCACTCCTTTTCCGTTCTTAGACAAAGGCTTCCACTAAAAGATACTCAAAAATAAAAAATCGAAACGACAGTAAACTTCACAGCAGTAGGTAAGCAACGAGAAATGCTCCAGGCCTACAACTAGAACAGTTGTAAAGAAGACATGTAGAGAGAAAATGAAAGATGATTTTCTCTTAAACCGCTTTTCAAAAGCAAGAAATATTTTAAAAACGTCAGTCATTTTGAAGACAAAATGACTGCAAAACGAGATGTTCTAGTTTACCATAGTTCGAGGAATGAAACAAGGTTGAGTAAGATTTAGGCAACAGAAAAATTTTATTCTTTTTAATGTCTAGTTCTTTGTCGACCCCTTTGTCGATCAATTATTTCTCAGTCTATCCATTTGCGTCGGCTTCTCCAAAAACGTTTGAGAAAGCGGTATCAAACAAGTTGTGGAGATGGAAACATATCTCCTCTGCTCCTTATTCCCATCCACCAATTCTTAAATCAAGATTGATCTTATTTAAAAGCATCCTATCGTTTCAAAATATTTAATTTTTTCTTTCTGGTAAGTATTGACCTACATGAAGTAACAAAGTTGGGGGGTTTACGATTACAGCTATGCAGTTATTTGATGATAGAGCCTACGTGATGACTTGGTGCGACTCTTTTCGTCATTATGTTTATGTTCTCAAGTCCTTGCTGGCTGACCCAAACTGTGTACCTTCATTCAAGCATAGAGTGAAAGAGGTCATTCCTCCCCCAAAATTTATTGCACCCGATGCTGTCAGGCATACCAAGTTTGATTCTACTCACAAACAGCTGGTCACAAATTTCATCCGTTCCTAAGTACGGAAGCAGAAAGTAAAAGTTGTGAGTAGTCGCTCAAACAGTAGTGTAACCTAGCAGGGATTCCCACCACAACGTTTTATCGCAGCATTCTTCGCACCCTCCATAATATTTTGTAAAACTTTTCGTGATGCAAACAAGTAAAAAAGATAAGTAAACTTCAAAGTCTACCCTTTGAAATGTAGCTTAATCTCGCACCGACATGGAGTATGACTGTATACGTTTGGAAACGCCAGGCTTATATAATTACTGAAATAAATTATTAGATTGTTGGCTTATGTCATAATACCGAGCAGTCTTTTTCGTTGGCTAATTTTATTCGCGATATAAAGATCCCTGGCTACTCTTATGTTCTCTGCTCTCAACATAGACGAAACCAGGAGGACTAAGAAAGCAATGCCTCACTCAAGTTTTTGCACGCGATTCTGGGGCAAAAATACTTTTTGTCTACGGTGCGATTTCACAAAAAAATGTCCGAGAATGTAAAAGCTTCTTAAAATCGAATTGAATCTCGAATCTTGTTGAAAGAGTTAAATGAAGATGTAGATATTTGACTGCTTTTACTGCATTCGCGACTGCAGTTATGAAACAACAGTTTAATTTGAACAAAATTTTTTTCCGTGAACTTTTTCTGATCTTATTCAAAGAGACTTTTTCTCGTCCTGACCAAGCTGGCTGGATAATAGTTGCAAAACGCTGATGTCAAGGCCTATTGTACCAATTGAGCTTAATAAAGCAAATTCAATGTTCGTCATGTACTACAGGCTACCACAACCACTGGCTTTTATCGTGGATTCGATTCGGTCAGCCTCGCTACACTGGGCAAAGCAAACGCGTTCAAAAACTCAAGAAATAGTCTTTAAGCACAGAAGGACAAATCACATTGTCAGAGAGTTAGTTGATTCTCGCTTTCAAAAAGCTATTTTCTCCCATACAAAGAATGGTTTTCTGGAGATTGTTTTCGAATAAAAATTGACACAAAGCAATGTAAAATTCTACCAATATTTTTACCGACCATTCGAATGAGGGCAGTAAAATAATACAGTCAAACCTCGGTTCTTGAACACGATTCGTTCTGGAAGGCTGTTCAAAAACCGATTTGTTCGAAAACCGAATCATATTTTTCCCATTACAAATAATGTTAAAGAGATTAATTCGTTCCACGCACCAAAAGAATAACTTATTTGCCTGCTTACACTATACTCTGTATATAATAGTATAAAACCATTTATTCAACGAGTAAATAAAACACAAGAGCGTAAATAAAAACGAAAAACATAACAAGTAATTTTAATGTAAATTTAAATAATACAGTACTGTATTGTACATATGTACACCTTTTTTTGATCCGAAGTGATGGGAAGAACGGGATGAGTTATTTGTTGGAGGGAGAATCTCCTATAATAAAACCTTCTGGTAACTCTAAAGGGGTTTCTTCTGTTCTCTGTCTCTATGGTTCAGGTAAATCTTTCTTTTGAGTTGTTTGAAAACCGAATTTTTCTGCGAGGACCGATTCATTTCCATCTCAAATTTTCCGTTCGAAAACCGAATTGTTCAAACTCCGAGATGTTTGAAAACCGAGGTTTGACTGTATTTGTTGAATGACCATTTTTCTCAGAGATCAACTATTAAACAGCGAATGTTTACCCTATCTTTAGCTCAAACCGAAGTTTAAAACTCTTCTTTTTTGGAGATCAACTTTTTGAACAAGATTATATTTCTGCTTTCTACCCAAATAACCTTGATTTTTCAAGCAGATTCAAAAAATTTTAAAGGGGTTTGTGAAACACTCACGTAAAGTAAAATATTGTTTATACGCTGTTGCTACTCGTTTAAGCTGTTTATTCGCGCCCAACAGATCAATACTGTTTGTTGATTTTTAGCCAGATAGGATTACCAAGAATTTTATGCGTAGACTGCTTGATCCAACCTTCACTGTGCTTTGTAAAGACGAAAGATTCCGGTTGTAAAGTTTAAGCAGGAACATTGTAAATATCTTTTATAAAGAAGCCTTTGCTTTCCCTCTGTAAAGGTTTGAACCGGCGATTCCACTGCAGATGATGTAGATACTCCAATCATTGCAATATCGAAGAATTTTTGCGCTATGTCGGCAATTTACGCATAATGGAAACCAGCTCTGAAAAGTGAACAATAACTGCTTGATGGTTTTGCTTTCTTGCCAACAGCTGTTTCACCGCCTTAGTTTTCTCTTTTGCTTCATAAAAAGAAATAACTATTTCCTTTATCGACCAAAAAAGTGACTCTACTCAAGATTATTACAATGGCTCGAATTCAAGTCCAGCCTTTACCGAATAGCTAATAAAAAAATTACTAGCTAATAAAATCTTTTTACCTATTGATTTCATTGCGGCACAGAATATGGAAATGGTATAAAGTACATACATACAATACATCACAAAAAATGTATTGTATTGTTTAAATTAAACTGTTGTTTTATAACTGAGTTTGGGAAAAGTACGCATCTAGGTAAGTTACAACGGGAAATAATTTGGAAATCTTTCAAATTCACCCCGGGTGTTGCAACTTTAATGGAGGCCAATGAATATCCCCCAACAGTTCCTGAAGAATTCAAAAATCTTCCATGCCACCGTGAAGAGCTCTTTAGTTTGTTTTTTCTTATTACATTGAGTTTAATGACTAAAAAGGCCGCAGTAATTACTGCTGAGTAAAAAGTCGTAACAAGCTCGCCATATGTTATTTCTAGACAATATAGCCGGTCTTCTCTAAGCTTAAAAGCACATCTATTATTACAATCAAGGACTAATATTACAAAAAACAAACAAAGAAAATAATGTTCGTAGACAATAAAAGCATAAAATTTTAATGTTGCCATTGCATTTAACTGCTTGGACTTTCCAAGAAAAGGAATTATAATTAAGTTACTTTTCGTTAAGGGTCATTTTCTTTTCGTTTGCGATCAAACAGAAGAAGAAAACGCTCTTGCATTCACTAATTAACAGAATCGTCCAAATCTTCTTAAATGCATTTCAAACCGATGTGCAAAGCCTAATCAAATATTCTTTTTGTTCAAGAAATGGTAATTTTTGTTGCGTTTGCTAATTTCTTTTTTTAATTCGACCGGGAAGGCAAAAAAGGATATTGAAGCTTGAGGTGAGAGATAAAGATAATCAAATATTGACATCGCAAAAGTTTAAAACATTCTGTACGTCTCCAACTAATAAAAATTTTTCGCAACTTGAAGAGTGTTTTGTAAAAAAATGATGCTCAAGTTAGGTTTATTTCTATTTCGTTTAGAGTGTATTCAAACAAGCGTGTTCGGAGGCGGACTTCTTTCTAAAAGTTCGGCCAACCACGACAACTAGTGGTAGTAAATGGAAGAAATGTATATTTCTTAGTCGTTCACTACCTAGTGAAGATCGTTGATTAGCCGCAAAGCTGATTTAAAGCTGAATAATATATCGTAATGCGGAAAAGAGTTCTTAAATCTTATTTCCGCTTTTTCCTAAAAACCTTTAAAATCCTGCAAAGTAAATAAAGAGAATGTAATTTCGTTTAAACAAAAGATTAAATCCCACTTGAAGATCAATGCTTTCAAACAAAACCTACAGCAATAACAATTACAGCACTTTTCCGTGCTATTATTCATAAATCTAAATATTCTCACTCGATGACGGCAGTGATCAACAAAACTCGGTGGTCTGACGTAATAAATGAGGAGAACTCGTTCAATTCATTGAACGCAAGACAATGGGAGAGCTTGGCAGAGTGTGGAATGACCTCACAATTCTCGAGTCATCCCCAACTGATAGACGCTGTAGCGGTGGGCGTAAGTTTTAATCCGTGAAGCGAGCTTCACAGCCAATTCCGGTTCTGCTAGGCCATGCCTAACGCAACGTAAAGCTCTGGACTCTCTCAGCCTCGCTCTGCCAGACAAAGCTCTGGCTCTGGTCATGCGGCCGCGGGTTCAAGGCCCGCGTGAGCTTTGGATGGTTACGGCAATTTTCTCTGCTTAGCTGCAAGCTGAAAATGCACTTGGCCAACAGGACAGGTAACTCCGAAGCAAGTCTGAACACAATGTTGTTCCGCAAAGGTTCTACCGCAACCGGAAGTCAAAATATCATCCTGATAATTGTATAATAATAGAAGTTTTTGAGCTTTCTTTTTAACAAACAAAAATTAACCTACGTTTCAGTAGCCAAGTCAGTTGTCTTCCGACTGACTGTCTTCTGACTCACTAAGAATGAAATATTTTTTCACGTTTTAACGGCGAAACTTTTTCTTGCAAAAGGCAAGTTTCTATCTCCACCGAGCCAATTTTGGGCGGCTTTCTGTTTCACTCCTAAAATAACTCATTTTGATGAGCACCCAGCAGGAGATCTGAGAATACAATTTTGTTACGACTCGGCAAGGGAAATGAACGCAAGTCCATCGACCTCGAAGCAGACGCTCTAACCAACGCACCATCGCGCAGTTCAAATGCAGTCCATTACCGTTGATGGCTAAAACCGCAACGTCATTATGTTCGTGAAAACGCAAGACTCAGCACCATAAGGTAATTCATGACTAAAAGTTCAAGATCAGCTTTGCCCGCGGCCCACTGATGGGCCGCAAGGTTCTTTGACAAGTGCCGTACAGCATTTCTGACGTTGCAGTTTAGCGACATTTAATGGAACGTTTCCTAAAAATTAGTAAACTTTCTAAATTTTTTACTGCTTTGAATAAGTTTTTCATTTTCAGTAAATTGCAACAACACATATGCAGTAAATATTTTGTTTTGGTCTTGGATCCCAATTTTTTTCGTTGCCGTAACACCATACTTCGTGTTAGTTCCAAAGAAAAGTCAAGAAAATTAGATTCATACTAAAAAAGGTTGAAAAGCACTGAGCTAACTATACAGTTCTATGACAGGTTTTCGTGTAACTAGACGTGAAAATCAACAGGACAAAATAGCCCTAAGCGCTCTAAGCAATAGGCCTATTGCGATAGCTTTGGTTTTGTTCTCGATCTTCAGTTATGGCCAAGACTATATTCCAGCTCAATTTAAAAGTCGTATAAACAATGTTTTCTCTTCTCAAAGCAAACCTGTCATAAATGGTAGGAATCGAATCAACGAAATAAAGATTTTACAACGTTGTAAATTTGGTGTCCGAGACGCGGCGGCTAGTGTTGCGATGAATTAGCGTTTGCGAAGGCTTTAAAATAGGTTTATAGGCAACTGAGTGAAATGGTAAATTAAATATTATTTCTTTAGCGAAATGGACAAAGGTCATCGGCAGTAGTTCAAAATCTTCAAAATAGGGAGAACTTTTTTATTTGTCGGAGAATCGACGCAAGCACTTTGAGATCTCGTTTTTTAGAAGATATTTTCTTCCATTATAGGTATTCCTGGGCAAAGCTCGTCCAAAAACTTTTTCAGTCTCCACACCTCGATACAACTCAATAAACCTTTTACTACTAAGCAGTAAAATTGAGGATTTTCGGTTCCTTGGTTTCAATAAGGAGCAGGTAATATCTGAGACGGATTATCTCAGTGGTTGTCAAATTGTGCGTCGCGACGCCCTGGGGCTCAGAGGGGCCTACCAATAAAAATGGCACAAAATTCGATTTTGTAAAGTTGATCCTCCCCTCAAAACAACAAAAGAATGTACTTTTGTGATAGCACAAAAACATTGATTTTGAAGCTTGATAACCAAAAATTTTGCTTAAAAAATTTGATCATAAAAAACACCTCAACAAACAGATACTGTAGATATCTTGCTGGACGGCAAGCAAATTTCCCAGATGTGGTCTTACCTGATGTGTCGCAAGCACTAGCGTACCGAGTAGGGGGCCACTGTGCCATGGCCCCCTCCTCAGACCCTACAAATGAAAAAATGTAAAGCAAAACCAAGCAGTTTTAGCAAAAGCTTCGCCATTCCGGGACACCTTAATGCCAAGAATTCCAATATTTGCAAGATCGTGAGGGTCAGTGCTCAGGATCTTGCAACAGCCTACGTCAGCTTCATTATATACGAGCCCTCCATACGTTGACCCCATACCGCGTGTAGACATGGTGGTCTCCGAAAAAAAAAGGTCATCGACCTCTATTTGGACGGAAGATGCGTCTGAGCAAATTATCAAACACTCTTTTCACCATGGCATGTCATACCTTTCTCTTGCCTCTGTAATATGAGTTTGACTGTATTTACTTTTCGAAGATTTACCAATTTTGATTTACGGAAATACAGTAATCAATGAACTCTCGCTAAGACAAAGAGCTGTCTGTAAATTCCGGGACAAAAGTAACCCAACCCGGAACACGGGACGCCTGACGTCAATTCCGGGACTGTCCCGGCCATTCCGGGACGGTTGGTAACTTTAAGCAAAACCAAAGCTGGTTTGCGACGTCACACGATTGTGACAAAACTTTGGCTACCCTCTCGCAAACTTTCTGCGTAAGCCACTGGTCGCAAGTACGATAAGTATTTTCCTAAGGTGTTTCATTGAAAAAGTTTGAGAATCTTTAGATTCAACTTTCAATTCAGAAACAAGATAAGCTTTTTGTTCATTTTAATACTTCTACAGACTATAAGAGCTGCTCAGATGCAATAAGAAAACAAATCGCTTTATGGAAGTGTCAACTTGCATACAGAGTAATACTATAAGCTAAATTAAAACATTTTACTTAAGTTTAAGATATTTTTGTTCAATTTTGCGCTTTTTTTCACATTTTTGCACTCAAATGTGCTGATCCAGAAGAAGCCTACCAATGCACGCTTGTGGTTGAACCAGACTTTTTGTTGGAGCAACGTAGCACTTTAAAATTTTTGATGCCCTTTTTGACGAATATTAATGGTGTTTTGTAAAGTATTAAATTTTAGACATTTCGTTCTGAAGTTGAAAGGAATTACACAAGTAGAAGACACGCTTAATACATTCTTATAGCTGCAATCTGGAACCAGATGAGAGATTTCTTTCTTTCGTATAATTGGTTTATCCCAGAAGAAACGGATTTCTTTCGTATAATTGGTTTATCCCAGGAGAAAAACAATACATTTTCCTCAAACCCGGCTGACTTTCTTTTTTGTAGTCAACAACTAAATCAGCAAAGTCCAGGCACTCTGGCCAATTCGCTTGGTCTTACTTCTAATCTAGGGCTGTCTCTGTAAAAAACGAGATGTATGGTAAGCCTTGTCAAAAAGGGTTTGTATGTGAGAAACAACTAGCATCAGTCTTCTATTCATTTTAAACTATTCAATATTTTAGATAAATAATGAAAGCAACAAGCAATATTCCTACTGTTTCCTTTGAAAAACGCTATTTTAAACCAAACGGTTTTGAATTCAATGAGTCGTAAAGCTAGTTTATCCAAATTTGTATCATTATTCATCGCGATAAAATTATTGCTTAATATGGTTTCAAAATTGTAACTACTTTTACTGCCAATATCATCCATCATTATTAGGCGAGTTAAAGATAGCACTTAGTTGTTAAATGGCGCAGAAAAAGTTACTTATGAGGTGTTTAAACAACTGAGTAGTGAAGTGATAAAAGTGCAAAAACAATTCTCCTGTCAATCAAATATCTCAAAGTTGCCCTGTGATCTGGACAGAAAAACCTTTGAATCCAAGCGGGAATTTTTGGGGGCCCGACATTTTAAAAACCCCGTGTGTTGATTCCAAAAAAGGTCTCCACCCTAGGCCCATCACAACATCCTGAGGGACTTCTACAGCAATAAAATGTGTCGTGGAGCCTGAAAAACCTTCCCAGCGTCCCAGATTCTAAAACACTGGTGTAGGTGCTGTACTCCCGAAACGGTCTAGCAAGAGATGACTCCAGGTGCGCCACAGCGAATCTGTAGAAAACATTACAGACATACAGAAATAGCGTCTCTACAAAAACCTTGTTTGGATACAACTTTGCGAATTTAAACAACTCAACAGCTTAGCAATTTACGAGCTCAGCCACTCAGGTTGAGTAAAACTGCCCACTAATAGAACAATTTTTACAGCCCTGATATAGATAATGATCTTTCCTTTTCTTAGCAGAACGAGGCAGAGACTTTTTCATAAGCTTGAAGAGCACCCCTTTGTGAAGTAAGTTTCTGCGGTGTGCTTCCCAATTTTAAAAGTGAAGCGAAAAGTGGTGGAGCGCTAGTACACCAAACCGCAAAAATCACAAAAAAAATCGCAAAAACCAAACCGAACCGCAAAATCGCTTCGAAATCGACAAGTAGGGGTTCGGTTATTTATTTGTTCAGTCCTTTCTCAAATGTTAGAAACGGCATAAACAAAATATTCTTCTGCAGTGCGTTCAATTGTGGAGTTAATAAGAAGAATGAAATCACATAAAACAATCGAAGCAAATAATCTTGTTTGTATTCAAAAGAAGAAGGGAGAAGAATAATTACTGTCAGTCACAAGCATTTCTTTGTAGGCTCGTCAAGATCATGATCTAGGGCTTGCACTAAATTTTAAAGAGTGATGTCAAATTAATCAAGCTGGTCAAATTAACGGCTTTTCTTAGAACTTGCACAAAAATTTTGCCAAAAATGGACATTTGATGAGATTGGAAGTCATCCTATGAGGTGTTGAGGTTCGAACTTCCAAGTATTACTTCGAACCGCGATGTGACACTCTTAAATAATTCAGGTTCCTAAAATCTTGGTTTTTTGTCAGTAGATACTCCTTAGGCTTAGTTCTGTCTCTCAATGTTGGAGTCTTTTTGTTTTGTGCACAGTGTGTTCCCTGCGTCCTCAAAATTTCATTCCACTTCATCACATCATTAAAGTTATTTCTTTTGACCGAGAGCAGTTTTTTCACCATTTATTGATAAAGCTAAGAGCATCTTTATGACTACACCAAATTGTAAGTCATAAATTTTACGATATTATTTTTATTGTGATAATTTGAATGTTCTTTCATTATCTAAATCTGAGCTAGACTAAAGGCGTCAAACTACTAGCTGATAAAAGCACTAATGTTTTATGAGGCGCCAGATAAAACGACTATTAAACAATTCCAAATGCTAGTAGCAGTTAATTTGCTTTTAAAATTCTTTAAATGATTTTACCTGCCTTATAAAAATTGATTTTTTGTGTATATCAGCTTTATTTAGGCTGCTGTATTATGTTGTGCAGAGAAAGTGTGTAGTGTCGAAAACAGCCTAATATCTATGAATTGAAAGCAGTAAAAACATCACAGGTTAAACAATTAGTTGTAGGCTTTAGCGTATTTATTTAAAAATAAGTACAGTATTAATTGGAGTAAGCAAAGATTCTGCCAATCACGAGTGATATTACGAATATTTTTGAAATATTAACTTTTCAAACGTTGAAGTTGTCAGTTGCTGCTTAGCCTATACATTTTACCTTCTCTAAAAAACGCTGCTAGTGATGATCTAAAATCCCGTTTTTGTTAACATAAGGTTCGAGTGTAATCAGAAGCGTGGATTGCTTGTTTCATAATGTTCTTTACAAGAGTGTATCTTAAATTTATCCAAAGCTGACCAGGTTCTTTAATTAGCAGTCCGGGTGAGACAAAAAGGAAATTGCTGTTATCTTTATTGAGAGAATACCCAATCCCGATCGGGTTAAACAAAATTATGTTGATGGTTGTTAGGGAAGAGAAAAAATGGACGTTTTTACCCTTCTACCATTTTGTACTTGAATCAGTATAAAATGGTGATGATGTCATCATGCAGTAGGATGCTGGTTCATATCGTTACCTGAACAAATGGAAAACTTTTTTAAAGGTGGTAAATTCGCTTGGCTTTCCAGCTTGGCTCTCAGTATGAAAGGAAGACCGTGAAGAAAAAGCAGTGAAGTTCGCTTGCTGCACTCTTGGAAAAGGTAGTTAATGAGATATGGGTGGTGGAGCCAAGTAGTCTGTCTTTAAGAGTATAATAAAAGTCTAGCAAATAGAGCTTGAGCACCTTTGCTTGAGTCACTTCATAAAAAGCGAATACCCTACTTTGCTAAAGGCGGTAGGTAGTGCGACTTCATAATCGAAAATTTCTTTTATACGCCCGGGTTTTTTTAACAACAGTTTTTGTTATTTCTGAATTGTGTTGGTGCGCAAAAACAAAAAATAGACTCCCTTATTTTCTTCTTTTTGTCTAAATCTGACCTTTCACCAATTTTTTGTAAACTACTCTTCTGAATATGCTGTCAACAACGCTGCACTTGATTTTGTTTCAATATCGTTCGTTTTCCATCATTCAGTTATGTTTTTCGACAAAAACTGTTGTTAATATTCAAAAAGTAAATGGTGAGTTTCGAGTGGATTTTACAACGAGAGTCAATAATTGTGTTTTATTGTTACTTTTATAACTGTTTTAATTCAATTTTCCGAAAGCGGAAGTTTTATGGTTTTAACATTATTTATACATGTGAGAAGCACTGCTGTTATTACAGGTTATGAAATATACATAAGACATTCTACTAATTACAGCTAAACGGCATAGCAATAAGCCAGACACTGCTATAAAAACTTGCTTTGTCCGAATCTTAATAGTCGGAAGAAACTGAAACGTGGAAGTCCGTAGAAAGTTTCGTTGGTGACTTCAAGATATTTAAAACTAAGGCAAGGTTTTAGGTTTCAGGCAAGGTTTCAGGTTGCTGGCTAAGGTCAGGACTGGCTGTAGCGGAGAAGTTTATGGGTACCAATCTGTCAGGGGAGGGGATCTTTATGGTAGTCCGGGATCAATTTAGAGGAGCATGAGGACTGCGGTATAGTCCCCAGCAAAAAACAAACAAAATTCGATATCAAAGCATTGATCCAAAAAATATCCAACTTGAAAAACGGCGCAAAATTTGCTTTCAAAAGTTGATCTCTTCGAGAGAGGGCTGAAAGGGGGCAGCAAGCCTTCCCGCTGGAATTCACTTTCAGACATTACCGATTCTGAACCTCAAAAACTTCGGCACTGAGCACGGGCATGAGTCTCAACAGTCCTGAAGGTCAATGACACAAACTCAAGGTTATTTTTTGAGTATGTCGCTCAAAACCACAATATTTGAAAAGTTAGCCGCAAATCCATTCTCCGAAGGACTTTCGCAGGATTTTGTTCATGCTTTCTTGCTGTCCGAGTCGCTAAATCGGTTCCGTGACGCAATGGAAAGAGTGTCGAAACTTTTTAACTCTACTTGACCCTCACTGATGAGAATACCGAGGGTGAAACTGGTGAACGAGGTTATTTAGTCACGAATAGTCGGCACTTTTGTCATTTCCGAAATACCTGTCAGGATAGCGGCACAACAACAAAAGAAAAAATTAAAAAAGGATTAAAATTATCCAGCAACTAAAAAAATTGTTGCTTTAAAAACCCAAAAACTCTTTGATATTTCATTTCCAAATAGACAAGAAAAGTATATATTTCAATTTGAAGACAATTGGAAGTTAAATACAATATAAGGCTCACCTTGAAAGAACATACAGAGAGTTTAGATAGATAATTAAAGTCTAGTGCAGTGCTTTTACGAAAATAGTTTTAAATGGAGTGAAAATTTTGATTATGTCTATTGAGCCATAGTTTGTTTAGGAGCAACATTGTTGTGAGCACACAATCGAAAACATTGCAGTAAATCGTCTGTTTTAAAATATGGTATAGCACTGGTGGCAAAACTTTTTGACCCGAGGAATAATTCGCGACTGCCTCGCCACTGGACGGCCAGATGCACACCGATTTACGTTATTTATGCAAAAATAGGTTACTAAAACATATTGTAGTAGAATAACAATAATAAAATCACATCACATGTGCAAGGCCTTGGGCTATTCTTGTGGTATAGCATATTAACTAAAAAATGGTTTGAGTAAGCATCAAACACTTGACTTCTGTTTTGGAATCAAACTCGTTTTTAAAGGATATTTTCTTTCACAATCGAAAAGAGTCTCTTAAAATTTAAATAATCTGTAGTTTAAAACTTTCTCCGCAATTTATTCTCTAACTTCAGTCTTGCAGTAAACTACTATTAACATATTTTGCAGGATTTTTTGACTTCTTGTTCAGTAAATAAGCAAAGACGTAGTAGTATCACATGGATCATCAATCGACACCTCTTGATCTGTCTTTTAAGACAAAAAAATTGAAAAAGGAAGAAAAGAATAAAGATTTACAGCTCACTGAAAGCAATGCAACATCTAATCCAGAACTAAAAATCTCCGAGGAATCTTTAAGTTCCGGTGAAAGTCCCGCCGGATCGTTGCTGTCAGATCGCCATCCTTGCAATTTTTCTCTTATGCCTCAATCCTCATCTAATTTTCATGACGATTCGTGCAGGAGACACAGAACGGCGTTTTCACGAACTCAAACATCAAGATTAGAAAACGAATTTAAAAATGACAATTATCTGTCGCGATCAAAACGAATGGATCTTGCAAAAGAACTGAACTTGCACGAAAACACAATAAAGGTAAAAGCATATAATCAAATCAAGATTTAAAAGTTTTTGAGAAAAAATTTTAAAAAATCTTGATAAGGAGAAAGAGTGCTGTCGAAGATATTTGACGCTATCACGCAGGTCGACTGCGCGCGGGCCACCAGATGATTTGAAAAATAATTTACGGTTTAAACAAAATCATGTTAAAATCCTCTGTCGATCTTAGCTTTACTAGTTAACTTTCCTCCTATCAAAATAAAGTGGATTTTAATATTTTTGTAGTTGATTAGGAAAAAAGGTCAGCATCTATTAAAACAGTAAAAGTCATTGATTTGAACAAAAATTGCAAGCAAAATCAAAAGAATTTGCTTTCAAATGATAATTTCAAAAAAAAGGATGACCGTTGTAAAGCAGCAAAAATTATGGATTTTGTCAAAAATTTTATTTCACAAACTTGTCCCCGAAAAAAGGCTATCGAAGAAGCTGAGAGAAACAATGTTGGCTCGCTCAAGAAAATCTTTGGCTGTTGTTGTCCTTTCACTGTTTTGAATTGCGCAGGTCTAATGTAAGTTTAAATTAATGAAAAACAAAAGCAATGACCAACAGAGTTGTGCTCATAACATATATCCATAATCATTCTACTCAAAAATCCTTTCATCGGTAGTTGCCGTACGAGAGTTATCGATTCATCACTAACATTTGGTCGCGAAAAGCTTTAAACAATCCTTCAAGTATTGCTAAAATAATTATATTAGTTACTTTCACTCATTGAACGCAATATGAACTAAAGGTGTCTTTGGATCTGACTTACAATATTTGAGAAAGCAGAAGTGGCGTGCAGAAGATTTTTGAAACGGGGACAGCGTCGAATTTCCAGTTTGGTTGATTAATTAGCGATTTGTGACAACCTTTTTTTGGAAAATCAACATTTGGACAGGGATTGTACGTCGCACTTTATAATTAATGACCTCTTCCTCTAAATATACTTCCAGAGAGCAGCCTCTAAATATACTTCCAGAGAGCAGTCTTCATGCATGACGTTGCATTTGGCAGAATCAGAAACAAGGTCGCGAAGTCAGAAATACAATTGAGAGACAAACAAAAATTGTTTTTTTTGCTCTACGATAGAAAGACACAAATTTTTTGCCGCACGACTCTTTTCGTCACTTGTAACTCCTAGTTTGGATCAAAGCGTAAGATTGAAAGCAAACAACGGTTTTACTTGATCGATTGGGCAGTCGTGTTGCATACAGTTTTTAGTCTCTCTGCTACAAGCAATATGCTAAGTCTATCGCTTCTGGCTAGGAAAAAAACATGGCAAAATACCAGAAAGAGAAATTTCTGAGCAAAATCTTACTTTTGACTAAAATTATCTTATCTTACAAATGCTTAACCAACAACTTGAAAAAATATACCGTATCTAGTGTTATTTTGGTGTGATATATACCGGTTAACGATATAACTTCTAACACAACTCTAGGAGGATGAAAAAATAAATTAAAAACAATCTAAAAAAGTATGAATTCAGGTATGGTTTCAAAATAGAAGAATGAAAGAAAAAAGAAACAGGATATCAGTGCTCGCCTGGCAACGTCATCCTGCTTTCGTTTTTCCACCATTTTCCTCTCCTTATTTTTCTTCAATTCGAAAACATAATCTTCTTTTTCCAGGTTAGTTTGTTTTACTCCCATTTTTTCGAAGTTATGGAAAGTCGGGAAAGGTACTTC
Source organism: Trididemnum clinides (assembly GCA_963675345.1). NCBI lineage: Eukaryota > Metazoa > Chordata > Ascidiacea > Aplousobranchia > Didemnidae > Trididemnum > Trididemnum clinides. The sequence goes on along the minus strand of OY776284.1, from coordinate 19,423,420 downwards.
AGGAATAATTCAGCCTGTTTTGGAAAAGGGCGTTAAAACTGTGAACTCAAAAATAAACATTTTTTAGCACCATAAGCTAACATTCGAGGCATTCAAATAATCTTTGGACAAAACCAAGATTTTGAACTAAACTGAACATTTTGTTTTGACGTTAAGTCTACTGTTTGAAATGATTGTTGTTTCGCAATTTTGAAACTGAGATGTACGACACTTATCTCGCTGAAGCCTTAAAATGAATTGTTCAGCAGAGCTTTAGTTATCAACTTTATTTTACGTGTTACGGTTTGTATTGTTTTTTTGCTGAATGGCAAAATACTGGTAGGTCGGTAAATCAGTCTTTCTGCAAAGCAATCTCTGGTTATTTTTTAGAATATAAAAGTAGGTGTGATGGGCAGAATGAGCAATAAAATCGTTTGAAATTCACTCGGATCGGAATCTAGATTTTTTGAAAAGACCACGTCTTGATTCAAATTTCGAAAAATATTTAGTTTCCATCTCGTTTTTCTTAAACACCCATTTTTGGAAAAAACTTGGTGACCCTCGAAAGCTGTCTATGTGCTGATCTCAAAACAATTTGATTGCAGAACCAAGGCTTAGGCTCCTTAGGATCTAAAAGCAACTAAGGCTCCTTGACTTCCCCGGACGTCATCCGATACTCCGCAGATTCAAGTCTAAATGTCGTGGGCGGTAGCTTTTACCCAACTAAGAATGTCACGAAAGATTCATTTTTTCTAACCCCCCTCAAGCCATTAGACTGCTGACATTATCGCCAGCATCTAAACAGAAAAAAACGATCTACTGTAGACCTACAAATTTGCTCTGCATATTCCGCGTTCTGACCGGACCGACAAAGTAAAGAAAACAATCGTTTTGTCCCTTGTCAAAATACAGTCAACTCGGTTACTATTGTCATGTGAACAAGGTTCCAGCTCATGATAAATTCTGTTATGATTTTTATCTTTTTCAGAAATTAGCCGTCCCCCAAATGACGTCTATTTACCACGACCCCCTTTTCCGTCAAACCTTCTTCCTCCATTCAGCAAGCCATCAAGTTCTGAAGCTCCGTTTCCGCTCCCACAAGCAACATTTCCTTTTCAATAACAAAGGATAATGCACATTATAGTTTAATTTGGATCCCATTCTTAAAGATGAAAGGATCTTTGGCGCTCTGCCAAAAATATTTTACTAAACATGCAACTATTAACTTTTCCATGAGAACGCCGTTTGTTTGTCATGCAACTAGAGCGTTTGAAATTTTATTGGAGAAATTTCGGTTATCTCCGATTATAATCTAATTAACAATCATGGACAAACAACCACACAAGAGTCAAAATCAAAAGCTCATTCCAAAAATTCCCAAAGGGGTGGTAAGAATTTAAGAAACGAACTTTTTTAAAGCCCACTTAAAAAAGTTTGATTTTTTGAGGGCAGGTTACTTTTTTGCCCCCTGAATAACCTACACTCGTGGTTGAAATTTGTTTTTTAAACTTATCTTCGCTTGCCAGAGTAAAGTGAAGCGAACAATCAGTTTCCAATAGAGTGTGTTTCCACTCGGCAAGTTTGCTATAAGCCCTGGTCAGAACGATCAATTGTCCCTGCTTTCGAACGAGAAAGTCTTTTTGTTCAGGTCACAACTTGTAAACAAGATCAAATTTTAAAATAGTGTTATGAACTAACCTGGAAGGTCGACCTTAAAGTTTTTGGTAATATTAAATGATTTCAGGCAAAAATTCAAGTGGTAATATTAAATGATTTCAGGCAAAAATTCAAGGGGGTTGACCAAAGTTAGGGAGGACAGTTTTACTCGTAGATACGTATCCAGCTTTGTGACGGCAGTAGAAAGTTGGTTTTTATCTTTCTCCGGTCAAGGCAAAATCCTTTGGCCTACTTCTATACCGTTAACAAAGTGCTTGTTTCTTCTTCGAGAACATTTATCAGTAACCCAAAGCTGACCTATTGCAGTAAGCACTGAAACGAAGCAAAAGAATTCAGTCGTGTCTTTAGGGCACGTCGCCGAAGTCCCGCAGGTGCTGACTTCACGTTTCTCGCATCGTCTCCTTTTGCTGGGTACATTTATCGACTGTGTGTAACATAATGAAAACCGTATTTTTCGTAATTTATTTCCGAAAATAAATCGCACAGTGTACTATCTCAAACTTTCTCGAAGTTTCGCTGAGGAATAGCTATCGTGGTCTGCGCTCAATTGCATGAACAGCGCGCAAGCAGCAGTCTGCATTCGCATATTCATCAGCTCCAAATCGTGGTACCAAACCACATTACCCCATTTTGAAATCTGAAAAAAACATCGATAACATGATCCGTGACAGAGTGAGATTCTTATCAAGTCAGGAAATACTTTGCTAAAAGAAAAAAGAGCCTCAATCACCTGAAAGTAACCTATTCGTCCTGAATCAAATTCACATTCGTTTGCTGTTTGAAACATGATGCACAAGCAGGTTGTTAGTGGTAAACACAAAGGCCTGAGTTGCATTGTTTCTAATAAGTTTTCTCTACGTTTTGAGTTATTTTTCTAAACACAATTTTTATCTTTATTCTGAAACTATGAGCTTGATTATATCTTAGCTATGCATCGTGAGATCTTCAAGATTTTTTTACTGATGCAGTATATCGTGATTTTTTGCAAACTTCAAACAGCTTTGCATAAAAAATTAAAACATTTGTTTTGAAAAATGTTTTCGCCTTTCTGCAAAAAAACAAGTTAGTAAAAAAGCACTTTGTCATATTTTTTGTGGAGAAGTATGATACGTCAAATGAAACCGAAGATCACGAAAAACGAAAAATCATTTAATACCTTCTTTAACTTTTAAGGCAGAGCTGTTGTGAACTTATTGAAAAAAATCACAAATCTCTGATAAAAAAACCGTTCGTTTGAAAAATAACAAAAATATTTGCAAGCACAAACATTGTAACGTGAGCAACGTCATACTCCAATGGCCCAAACGATATGGGCTACTTATACAACCAATATAAAGAAACTGGTAGATAGTGGCGTCACTTCAGGAAGTCAAAAGGGGTTGTTGGTTTCGAAAAAGGTTGAGTTAGAACAGTGCTTCTCAAACTGAGGACCATTGACAACTTGGGATCCGTGACAAATCTTCAAAGGGTCCGCATCAACAATTATGTGTTTGACTCTTTAGACCAACTTCAAGGTTTCTCGTAACACGTTAATTTTCAAATCATGTTTTTCATCATAAGAAAGAGATGGGCTCTCACGGCAAGATACTCTCCAAAAAGTATGACATAAAAAGACGGGAGTCCAACACTACTTTAAATAAGCATAAAAGGTATACCAGCTAAAAAAGATAAAAAAACACTAATTTAAAATCAGACGTTTATTAGAAAGTTTGATATGGGAGAAACATTTTCTATTTTGATGGCACTTGTCGAAGCCTACCCGTTAGCCACAAACTCGAGTGACAGCATTGCAAGCAACTCAAGGGGTAGCCGCTGGTTTCCAAAGGCAAAATCGTGAAGTTAATTTTAGAAAAAAAATTAAATACAGCATAGAGCCCATCTTGAAAGAACATACAGAGTTTAGATGGATAATTAAAGCCTAGTGAAGTACTTTACGAAAACAGATTTAAAAGGAGTGAACATTTTGGAAAAGATCTTTGAAAGACAGCTAAGGCGAACTGCGATTGCTGATTCAGTGTTTGTGAAAGTTGGGGTTGTGCCAATGTGGCAAGAAGCGCTGGTGGCTTTGTTGAAGCGCAAAATGCAAAGTTGTCCAGTTAATCTACATGTAAAGCCACAAAGTTTTCCTGTCGCCAGAGAATAAAACTGTTACTTTTTCGCATCCTCCCGTTACTGACCTGATATTCTTGTTCTAAGCGAGACAAGCTTACAGCTTCTTCCACTGATACATGACGATCTAGGACCGCCAGTGAAATAATGACAGATTTAAGCACATTGGCCATTGTTTCAAAACCTGAACGAAAGAAACTCTGTTTAAAATGGTTTATTTCGATCGATTTTTCGGTCAATCGCAGACGCATTTTGGCATACGCCAACGTTTGGTGATGACAAATGATTTTCATACAACAGCAGATGCTCAAATGTTGACTGTGCCAGTGCACCTGGAAATAGTTGGCATTTGCTCAAAAGCGATAATCTTTCAAGTGGAAATTTCGCTACACCAAGTTAGGCGTTCAAAAGATGTTCGGCAGACGCTACTAGGAATGTTCGAAACGAAAATATTTTGAAATTTCGTTTCGACGCTAAAATTGCTTGGTTTGGTTTCGTTTCGAAATCCAAGCAATTTCGTTTCGCTATACGATCCAAACAAAACCGTTAAACGTTGGACTCAACTCGTGTGACGAATATGCTTTGCACGCGAGCTGCATTGAACACACCGAGTGGCCATTTACCATCGTCACATAAGGAGGGCGATGGGAAAATTTCGAAACCAAATTTTGTCTCGTTTCAAATCGACTTTCATCGAGTAAACTTTTGTTTCGTTTCGCTCGAGCAAAATTCGTTACGAACACCCCTATACGCCGAGTGGTCAGAACCGTAGAGGCAAACACTGTTTCAACAATACACAATATATCGTAAACACGTCCAGAGCTAAAACGCTCTTTCTGACGATCCAGTGATCGCAAGTTCAACTCTGGCAATTCGAATTAACTTCCTTAGCGAAAAATTTGTTTCGTTTCGAAATTCAAGCAATTTCGTTTTGTTATGCTCTCGAAACCAAACCATGGAAGGTTAGACTCACCCCGTGTGACGAATATGCTTTACACGTGAGCTGCATTGAACCCACCGAGCGGCAATTTACCATTGTCACCTGAATTTTAGGAGGACAATGACACAGATGAGTTCGATGGAAAAATTTCAAAATATTTTGAAACCAAATTTCGTTTTGAACCGCCTTTCATGGAGTAAACAGTAAACTTTTGTTTCGTTTCGCTCCAGCAAAATTCATTTCAAGCACCCCTAGACGCCAAGTCGTCAAGACCTTAGAGGGAAACGCTACTTCAACAATGCACAGTATATCGTAAACAAGTCGAGAGTTAAAACGCTCTTTCTGACGATCAAGTGACGGCGTTGTTTATTCTCAACTTGGAAAATTCAAACAAGCAGAAAGCTGTACTTTAAACTATTCGAAGCAAGCCTATACCGCCAGCCGTGCCAAGAATGGAGTGGCAGTGACAGTTTTGTGACGCCAAAAGGATAAAAATAACGTTAGTGCAACACAAAATGCTTTTTCAAAATCCAAATAACTTCTTTCATCGCAGTTTACGTCAAAAACCTTTGCGCTGCAATGTAATTAAAAGACTCACCTACTACACTCCAGTAATTGTAAGAATGCAGGTGGTTTGATAAGGTAGTAAAGGTTTCAGGGCTAATTTGGGGCATTTCAAAACCTACTGCGGGCTTTACAGATACCGGATGTCGCTCATGCAGCCATTTTACAAGCGGACCCCATTTCTCATTGACCACCGTAGCAAGTTCAGGAGGCTCAGTAGCATGGCATCTGCAAATGAAGTTTTTTAACATCGTAACGCGTCGAAGGGCAAATGGCGTTGAAAATGTTTTCAAGTTCATGCTAGGTGCCCTGTAGCGTAATGTACTTCAGGGCACCTAGTTTGGACTTGAAAACATTTTTAACGCCATTGCTATTCGCAAAAAAAGTATCCGAACATGTATTCTAAAGCTCGTTTAATCATCAATGCGATGCAAAAGCAGATGATCAGTGGTAGACATAAAAGACATCAGTAACGCCTGCATTTTACCTACACGACAGTTTTGAAACGCCGCCTTTTAAACCAATTCAATGTAATTGATTACTTACAGCACTGTATCTGTTGATAAAAACTTCAGCGCTGACTTGACAAACGATTCTTTGTTTCTCTCTTCCATGCTGTCTACCGTTGCGAAGCACAAAGCAGTCTGCCAACGTCACGATGTCGATTAAAAAGTACGTCACAGCCTGAAGATGCGGCCATTTTTCCGGCGTAGTTAGGGTTAGGCAATACCGATGCAGTGTGTGTCCACCGCAAACTACCCGATTTGCATCAAGTTTGGTTTAGTTTACTCCGGAATTCGTCGCTGCCCTGCATTTTACCACTAATCCACGGCGATCCCGACATTACGGGCCATGACAGCGTGCGATCCGCGGCTGCAACAGAAGGCCGACCTGCCGTTTGGAAATTGTCAAGCGAAAAACAAAAGTCGCACACCGGGAGTTTCGTTGCCTTCTCTTCGCATCCCGAACAACGCATAGCGCGATTCACTTACTGTCGCAGAGTAAAACGAGACACTTGAGAGAAAGCAGCAGTCTTGTTTGATAGAGTGAATGAAGTTTACAGAGCAGGTTTATGATCTAAGTAAGGCGTATTAAAAGCATCGAACAAGCATGATTAAAATGCCATTTTTGCATTTGTTTCAATTTTATGGTGAACCGCGAGCCTTCGAAAATATTACCGAGTTTGAAAACTAGATTTTACATGAAAGAGGCTTCGGTTTTTAAATACAAATGATTCTGAGCGTATAAATTTTGCACATTTTCGTAGATGCCCTTAAAAGTGTTGCGTACATAAGTACTCTAACTATAAAACGAGTAAGAATACCGTTTCTGTGCACAAACTGCCCAGGTCAGACGCTGATCAAAATCGATGGACCGCGGCAATACCGCGAGCTAATATAGTGATTACAAAGTATACAGCAGTATGCAAAAACCATTGGCCAGAAAATTGCAATTTTCAAACAGTCCATGAAAAATTGAGACCTGCTGATCCACCTTCTATTTTACCTGATGTACCTGAAAGCTGCCTTGCCACCACTCTTTACAAGAACATACTACGAAAAGGGCTTTGCTGCTAGAAACACTTTGCCAGATGAGCTTGAAAAATTTGAAAAACAGCAGATGGTGAAATTTTGTGAAATTGATTAAGGTAAGCGATTTGACAACTTAATTTCACATGAACATCATAATGAAGTGGTCATTCAAGCTAAAACGTTTGTACTCGATATTCCGCAGTTTATGGCGGATCAAAAAAAAACGTGTGAAGCATTCCATTATGGGTCTCTCTGCACTTTAAAGTCACTATCATATAACCGGGTATCTGTATGCAAATTCCATTATTGAAGAAATTTTGAGGTTTCTGAAGCAAAAAACTTCCGGTTAAAAAATAAAAATTTTACTTGATGAGGTGAAGGCCATGAGTAAAACTTTGTATTCTACCGAAACCGTGACTAGATCTTTTGAATATTTTACTTTGTCAAGATTACTGTACCGGCAGTTATTAGAAGACTTATCAACTCCCTACCGTTCGCACTCCAACGCGAATTACGTCTAGAATTGGTGATGTTGACGACTAGTCGTTGAAAAATGTCCTTGACAATTTACCACACTGGCAAAGAAGGTGCGTTGTATTTTGGGATGAGGTATGCATCATCGCGTCAATCACTTACCACGGAGGAACTTTGTCTCGAAAAGCAGTGGATGATGTTCAAGAACTTGCTAAAGCAATTTGTGGAATACTGGTGAAGTGCTTGTATGGTGGACATGAGTTTCTTGGCACAGCCATGCCCGTAAGCAACTTAGCAATTTAATAGAAAGAAGTCGTCTGATAGTCGACAACATTAATGGTCACAATTGGGCAAAAGTAATCGTAATTATTGCAGATGGGCACAGAATCAATCAAGCATTTCCTGAGGAAACAAACCGTGAATTTGCAATGATGACACCTTTCTTCTTTACGACTCTGCGCATGTTTGCGTAACAGTAGCCTAACAGAAAAATGTGAAGAGCTTGAATACAAATTGGATGGAGTTGTTCGATTTAAAAATGCTTTACAATGCGGAAACGGGTGGAGTTTTAAAATTATCTCATTCGGATCAGGCCTCTGCATTGCAATCACCAATTGAGAGACAGAAAGTAAGCACCTGCTCAAAAGTTCTTCACGATGAAACCGCTGCAGCTTTGGAAACTCACCCACCCACAATTGGATCTTTTGTGATATCGCTGATGTTATTTAAATTTTTGTTTAGTTGTGGAAAACCCTGAATGCAAACAGACCTGGATTGAACCACAGAGATGCTGACCCTTCACGAGCTGTGTAGATGATTCAGGCTTGCAATTTATATTAGATGTAGTAGGAACGCCTAGAAAATGAAAAAAATTCGTAGCTTGAGGGTCAGTCAACTTACTTGCCACACAGCCTACTTCGTTCGCAATAGCTGGTTGTGGATTGGTCTAAATATTTACTGACTAGTGGCAACGACAAAGGTGGTTTTCGACTGATTCTTTGGTAAAATGTTTCAGTAAACAAGAGACAAGGGCTAGGTGGGAGGTATTTTATAACAGCTCAGTCTGCAATTGAAAAGCTTCGCATTCAGAGAGCCAAACTGTCATTGCAGCTGAAGATGGAAAGCGAGGGCGATGATGGAGCCGACTTCTCACTCCACAAAAAGTTTCATCCCCTTAAAGCCGAAGATGATATCACAATCAACGTTTAACTGCACGATTTTTATTTGTATTTTCTCAAAAACTACCGGCCCTAGAAGCTTGATTAAGAGCATTTTCAGGAAGCATCATTAAGGTAATTGTAATATTTGTGATCGTTTGTCTTGATGAAAACGAGCAAGAGGTTGTGGACAGTTTGGTCGAACTCGAGACCAGTATATGAAGCGAAAATATGTTAGCATTGGTGCATATAGCCGGTTGTGTGCAAAAGAATACTGGCAATGAAATTCTTGACAACACTAACCTTTATTGTGAAAAGTATGGCGACTTTTTGGGAACTCTAACATGAGGTGACCTTACTCGTCCTTCAGATCACACAGTCCAGTGGGTGATATTTTGTCTCGTTTTTTTTACGAGCTTGTGTGGGCCTATCTGCAGAACTTCTTTAATTAACAACTTCGTTTTAATGAGAAAAATGCATTTGTCCACTAAACATAAAAACGGAAAAATTTTGAACAATGTTTCAATGAAAAATTTAGCCGAATTCATGCCGCCTTCGAGCTCAAAGCAAAACCAACCAAAATATTGAAATTGTCAAAACAATTGCGTATGGTAATTTCTAATTAGTATTTGATGGGATCTCCCACCATTTTTTTTATTGTGTTATCACGTTGCTTTTTCTATTTCCGTGTTGCCGTTACAAACCCTCCAGCTTCCATCACATCTGTGTGAAAAAAACCTCCCTGTTGGCCCATCGAAAATACCGCTATTGCAATTATACATAATTTCATTCCAGGTTTTATTAAATTGTTCGGTTTCGTAATGTTTGCGTCTAAGTTTAAAATCAAAATTATATTTATTGGAAAAACGAGTTTTTATGACATCGCTAGTGCCATTTTTGTGACAAGAATACCAAATCAAAAGTTGAATCTTTAGCGACGTCAGCCTTCAGTTGCCGCTGGCGACCTCCTGCATTAAAAGATCGTCGTGCTCTAATCTAAAAAGAAGATCAGTTATACAGGGTGGACCAAAATGATCTTACACATTTAGAGGCTAAATAAAAGCCAAACGTAATAAATTATTTATAAAAACTTTATATTTTCCGAATGTACATATAAATGCCATTTTACTTTATTTACACCAAAATGTATTTGTATATTTAAAAAGCTTTATTTTGATTTATTTTCAGAATACCCTTATAAACTGCATTGTGCTCATGTAACCGTATGGTGTGCTTTATGAGAGTTTTGCGTTTAGGGCTTGCTCTTTTTTGAAAAGTGGCCGTTACTTCTGAGCGATATTGTGTGTTGCTAAGCACTTTTTTTAAGAAGCAAACTGGATGAAATTGAAGATAGAAATAATGTTTGGTTTCGACAGGATGGAACAACAGCGGATACTTCCAAACATTTATTGGGAATTTTAAGGGAGTTGTTCTCTGCCCTTTTGATTTCTTTGCGGGGTGATCTTGGTTGGGCCGCAAGATCTCCTGATTTGAACCTGTGTAATTTTTTCTTGTGGGGATATTTAAAATCAAAAGTATTCAGTCACCGCTTTCGATCTATTGAGGAATAAAAACGTGCAATTTGTTTAGAAATAGCTGCCATTCCAAAAGAAATTTTTCATAGAGTTATCGATATCTTTCACAAACGTCTCCAACAGTGTATCGACAATGATGGGAAGAATCTAGCTGATTTAATTTTCTAGACTTAATGAAATAAAATGGCATTTTATTTACATTCAGAAAATAAAATTTTTGTTTATATTATTTCTTATTTCGTGCTTTTACTAAGCCTCCAAATGTGTCAAATCATTTTGGTCCACTCTGTATTTAAGCCAATCACTTACCAGTGGCATTCTGTCCAACTTCACTGAGCTTTGCTGCATATTCCATTCAGTAGCGACTGCGTGGGCCAGACTCTCGCTGGGCAGTTTAACCACTACACCGGTGGGAGAACGCAGTTTTCTCGCATCCAAGTTTATCTCGTATCCATCTATTGCACAGCACTGGTCAGCTGGAAATTACTACAAAGCATAGCGATGGCCTTTCTCGCTCTGTAGGGGCATTACCAAGTTAAGGACACGATGTTCGAATGTAATCAGAAACAAGCTCTGTTCTATTATGTGAAAACACACGGATGCAAAGGTAGGTTTCGACAAAACAATTTAAAGCTTGGTTGAGAATACTCCTCACAAAGTAATTGGGAACAAAGATAGAATATCCTCTCGCTCGGTTTCGAGCTTTGGAGGTGGGAAAGTTAAGATTCCATATACTCTTGAATCTGATGCAAATAGGCAAGCCAGTTCTTTCCTCTCGGCCGCCTTTTCTTCAATACAAATGTCGTCCCGAGTCATTATACCCTGATTACTTATGGCATGTTGTTTTTCAGAATTCCGACACAGCCGGGATTCGAACTCTTGCAAGTTGGTATTATGCTTGCGTAGCGAGTGGCTTAACCACTACACAATAAAGTTCCACTTGAGGCAAATATTTCAATGCTGCCGATATCGTACATGTAGACCTGAGCTTATCAGTTGCTTTTTCAACGTGCTTGCAACATTTGCAAAAACCAGTTCAAATTTCAATGATCTGATAAAAATATTAATAGATGGGTAACGGGCTAAAAATCACTTAAATTTACAAAAACAAATAAACGCTTCAAGCCTACCGTCGGAGTGGCAAATTCTAGCTTCTTTGAAAAACTTCTTTCGTTCTGTATCAAAAAAATGTTTTAGCAAGACTAAGAGCATTACAAAATTCACTCAAGAGCCATGACAGCAGCAGCTCAAAAATACTCCTCAACATCACGATTTCTAGTACACTTGCAACGTAGTTTTCTTATTCAATGTGGTCCCAAAATGCTTTCCTATTTGTCGAGGTTTTTTGTCAACCTAAAATTTGAAAATTACTCACACAACTAAAAATCCATTGACTTCTTCTAAAAAGAAAAAACTTAAAAAAAACGCTTTTGTCCAGCTCTCGTCATAAGTTGCTCGCTAGAATGAAGCAAAGGAAAGAATGTGGTGACATCTAGAGTATCTAAACAGTGTTGATGGGACAAAATTTGCAGCGGTTTGTAGGCGTCCAAAATACGAATAAAATTGGCCAAGCAGTGAATTAATTTTTAGAAATACACAGAGTTTACTCATTTTTTGACAACATAACAAGCGTTAACTTTATATTGGTCTAACTTTTCTACTGTAGTGCAATGCAATTCGCTGCAATAACGCTACCACTCTGGTTTCCGCACCATGGCAGCCATTTTATTGATTCAAGAGCACGAAACGGAACCCTTAAACCCCAGTGACACAGAAAAAGCGAATGCGCGACTGGATTCAAAAACCTTTTAAAATTGTATTTCGCATTCTCGTCATTGCTCCAATGCAACGTAACACAAACAGCTAGCATCGCCGGTGCGCAATAATCGATCACTCTGACACAATTGAAGTAACCGATGCTACAGGATTTTATTAATAACGTTCGTTTTATTACGATAAAAAGCTAAATATTTTACCAATAAATTAACAAAAAAGCCACAAAAATCTTAAAGCAGTGATTTTGACAGCGCTTTTTCAATATTATAGGAAGAGAGTTTTAGCGTCTACTTTTGGTAGAGCGACCACCCCATTAATTCGATCACTATACTGTCGTTTCCACATCCCCAAAATGACTGATTAACGGAAGTATCATCGAAATTCATACCTTGCATTGCTCAACTTAACTACATTATTAGACCTTCTGGACACTTCGGCCATGCGTACCTAGTGATAGCTGCGAACTTGGTGAAATTCTGGTCTGACAATCAAATTCAACGCTTACTAGAAACGTGCCAAGTATCCAACTTACATCTCTTTTTAAATAGTTAAAGTACTCGTGACAAAAAGCACTTTTCCAGTACTGATAGCTTTGAAGCTGGTCAGCATAAGAGTGGTTTTTAAGTATCATCATTGTTTAAATGCTCGTATGATTTTGCGCTGTGAAAAAGCACTTTACGCAGCCCCATGCTTTGTTGTAGAGCCATATGTAATGCACTGTGCCAGCAGTAATAATAACTCAAACGCAGAATCGAGCGAAGACTTTCTGAATACAAGACAACAGGCTGAGTTATTTCTGTAATCTCATGGCGTAAACAAAACAAGCCAACTGCAAACAATACAAAAGTAAAAACCAGACTTACCTGACAAAAATCGAACAATTCTAGACCAATTGCATCTGACAGATGTTGTTATCAAGTCATGTTTTTTAAGCAAGCTATTCATAATTAACTACATAAATATATCTATCGCAATGCACCACAGGATTATTCAAAATCATCAACAGCAAACTTCTGGTACACAATACAACATGTTTTTAGAAAGTCAAAAGCAGCTATTTTACAAAGCTGCTGATTTTCTAGTAGACATAAATTGCAAGCAGTTTGCAAAAGTAGTTTTCATCTATCTCTATCACTGGTGCCAACTTGCTATGAAAGGGCACTATCTTCCATTTTATTTTTAAAATGCACAAACATCAAAACTTGCGCTTTGTGTTAAAAAAAGACACAAAATTTTTAGAAAAAACCAACAAATGTAATATTAAATGAGCGTAAATAAAATTGTAAGTCGTAAAATCACAGATCGGAAGAAAACTAAAATACACAAAAAAGTAGATCTACAAGGCATTTTTTCATAAATCAAAGCACTTTAGTCCAAAATTGCGTTGAACATAGTGAGATCTAGAAACGTTTAAGGATTTATGTCCCAGTGACCACCTAAAGCAGCCGGGCAGAAACTATGGCCAGCGGGCAGCATGCGGCCGGCAACAGCCTTTGGTGCAGCCACCAAAACTTTGTAAAAAATTCTAGTTGAAACAAAGCCTTAATTAAAACTATTGTGGACGGGAGCTAGCTAAATTGGTTGTCACCTTTGTTTCGTCAGCAAAATAAAAAAAAAGTCACCATTTTTAGATCACAACCACTTTAAAAACTAAACAATCGTTATAAACCCATTGGTGCCATTTTCATAACACACCATGTATAGTCCAAGAAAGTTGCTTGCTGAGCTATTCGCGATAATCTTTGAAAATGACGATCAGTGTAGGGTAGGAGAGCTTCAATAGTTGCTTGAGAGTCAGGATATTTTTGTATTTCTTGTGGGGTCGTGCAAAGAAAAAGTGCGCGAAGGACTGCTTGAGCTTCATGACAATTCCTAGAGTTGGAGTTCCAAGAAACTATGAACTTGAATAAAGTCTGTTTCTGGTCTTCCCGAAGCTTGCCAATGTGATTTTCTAGCTCCTCCATCCCATCATCTTCCCATAACAGCTCTTTAACAACGTTTAACGCAGTGAACGGCTGGTTTAGTTTTATCGCAAAGAGCAAAGCCTTAATATACTTTTTCTCGTGAAGCAAATTTTGCAATTCTTGGTGTTGCAAAATCGTGTTTTCTTTCGCTTGCTCATTTTCAATTTTAAGTTTTTCTGAAACATCATCCCACTCGATGATAATAGAGTCAGCCGAGCCGGTGTACAAGGTCTGGTCATTTCTAGCAGTGCACAAGGCCCAGACCCGATCAGAATGATTGTCCATGGTTTGTACACACTCGTTCGACTTAACGGTCCATAGCTTAAGCAAGCCATCAGAACCTGTTGTAATAATCTGAGTTCCTTTTACAATGAACACCAACTTCAAAACTGAGGAATCGTGCCCTTCAAGTGTTTTGAGACAAGTCCCGTCAGACAAGCTCCACAGTTTAATGGTTCCATCAGCCGATGAGCTGGCCAAGACCTGATCTATGGGGCTGAACTGGACACACCAAACACCCCTTTTATGACCTTGAAAAGTTTTGACTTGTTTTCCGTTTTCAATATCCCACAATTTCGCAAGTTTATCTTGAGCACCGGTTGCAACAAGCCTATCGTTAGGAGACACGCACACACAATTCAATGGCTTTTGATGAGCGATTGCTGTGCATTTTACAGTTGTGACAATTCCCTTTTTCTTAACCTTCTTGACAGACCATATTTTCAGCGTGCAGTCTTCGCTGCCAGAAGCAAAGACATTATTCGTAATTCTGCAAGCGCTTAAGCAGGATACGGCATGAGTGTGGCCTTCTATCTTTGAAAGGCACTGTATTATTCCGTCAGAATCTACGAGTGCCCAGAGCCGAATTGAATTGTCTTTAGAGCTACTGACAAACGAAACTTTATTTGGAAAGACATCAAGGCACAATACCGTGTCAGCATGACCGTGCAAAACTTGGCACGACGATGAACTGATACGAAATACTTTAATGTTAGGACTGTTTGTTGCAACCACCATATAACTATCGTCTTCTCCCAGCAATTTTATATCAAGAATATCGTCATTGTAACCAACAAGATGCCGCTCCAATTTCAAATTTTTGACACTCAAAAAGTCGAACTGCTGATCGTCAGTAACAAAAACATATTGATTATATTCAGGTAACAACTTGCAGTGGACATAGCCAGGCTTAGTTGAAGCTGTGTTTAGTGCTTCGTTGCTGAATACGCATGTACCATCAATACTATTCCAAATGCGAGCAATGCCTTCACTCCCACAAGTCATAAAATGCAAGACATTACTCAAATTTCTACCCCCACAGTCTGAAGGAATTTCTTTGCTGTTTAAAATCATTAAATCTTCTACAGTCTTGAAAATTGGAATAACTTTGGTTGGGGTAATTTTAGTTTGAGTTGGTCTTGTTGGTACATCCCACAAGGCCACAATATTGTCTCTTCCTGCAGTAACTAAGACTTCTTCTGATGCAAATTTGATTGAAGTTATTGCACTATTGTGCCCTTCTAATATTGCCATACACCTGCTAGTATGCAATTCCCACACCTTAATATCATAATCATCAGACGATGAATACAGTGTCAAATTCGTAGGATGGAACTTTACAGAGTTGACTACACCTGGTGGACTTTTAAAATTATGAGTGCAGTATTGACGAACTAAATCCCATACTTTGATAGTGGCGTCGCTACCGCCAGTTGCAAGCAGGGTTGACGTTGAATCAAAATCCATCGAGCTTACAGGGGCTCCGTGAATCGCTTTCCATGTTCGATTGCATTTCATTTCTTTCCAATCCCATTGCTTTAGCAGCAAAGATCGGGTTGCGGAAACAACAAACTCATTGTCTGGGCTCAACTTAAAACATGATATTTCACCGTCGTCATGCTTCAAAACCTTTGTAACTAAACCAGATTCAAGGTCAACGATTTGGATTTTTTCACCACACATACACAGAAGGAAGTGTCCATCACTTGATGCTTCTACGCAACCACCAGTGTAAAAAGGTTCCCACTGTCGTTTCACAGCATAATTTGTTTTCAGTTGCAATTTATTATTACTTTCACTGCTGTTACCTTTATCAGGTAAATTATTCATTATACACGAATCTGAAAAACAACATGATTAAGCTAGATCATTTATCTTTTACAATTTTAAAAGATCAGTCAATATTATCCACAAAATTGCAACTTCTGTTTGAAAGTTTTGTAAAATAACTTGTATTATTTTCAACGTAATTCTGCCCTTGCAGTGAATTTATCTAAACTCATGTAATTGCAGGTAGAACACATCTTCAAGTTTCTTTTTAACACACCTGTAATCAAAGCCTCTTAAAATAGCAGGACTTCAGAGGGTCAAAAACTGAGCATTTTCTGGGCAATTTGGTTGTTTAATTGTGTTAAGAATAGCCTAGTCATTACATAAAATGAGATAAACTTGATCTGTTGTATTTTATTGTTGAGGCTGCACTTGGTGAAAGTTATAAATTAATGTTTAAAATCGCTGTTGTTTTGAACCTACAGCGACGTCATGCTCAGGCCAAGCATGAGGTGCATTGTGCTTCTATGATCATCACTGAGCAACTCAGTTTCGTATTACACCTATTGCCAAGCGTCATGCAAGAGATCTGTGAATATCATTTTTAAAGTCTTCAGCATGATTCCACAAGAGAATTGAACCAAAGCCAACCAACCACAAAGCAAACGCTCCAACAATACTCCTGCTGATCACTTAATTTATCAATACAGTCGAATATGGTTAATTGCATAGTCCACTCGCCAAACTGTTTTATGCAATTAAGCAGATTATGCATTTATCCGAAATTAGTATAAACAAACAAATACATTTGGGATTTACAAATCTTATGCAATAAAACATATTATGCAATTATCCAATATGCAATTAACTGGATTCGTCTGTATTGATACCTAGCTCATTTTTGATTTGCTACGACAGAGAAATATTCAGCTTAAACAATAACCAGTGAAGGTGGCTTTTTGTAATGTACGCTGGTTTCAAAGATAATATGTGCTATTTTTAACAAATACCAAGAAATGGCAGATAATTGTTTTTCCTTTTTTTTGCAGTACATTAGAAAGATGGATAAAGGCAGTTTAGTTTTGTAGAAACTGATCTAATTAAGCTTTATGACACAAAAGATGGAAAGTGCTATTAATATCTGAAATCAACACTTACTTCTAAGCTTTAGACAACGTGGGTTCTGCTCAAAACCTTGCTTATGAGCAAAAGATTAAGTATGCTCAAATTTAAATTCTAGCTGATTTACCCAGAAACCATCATAACTATTGCTAAAAAGAAAAAAAAAATTGACACTTGCCTAAAATGAATTACAGGCTTGCTTTTTAATATGCCTGAAGTAGATAAGAAGCTTTCAAATTTGAGAAAACAGTTTTTTGTCCTATCCAAAAAAGTGTAATTAAGGTGTGTAAATGCTGGTTATAAACCCATGTGCCATCACCTAAGTGCTAAAAACTACTTCAATTTTAATCTTTCTTTACTTAATACCACTGCTGATAACAGCATTACAAAATGCTACAAGCAAAATAGCTTTCTTTGAAAATAATTTTCTAAGGACTATTAGTAGTGATCCATTATTTGCTCTAAACAATTACACACCATTTCTCAAGTTTAATGTTGGAGCAATTCAAAGAGCACTTTTAAAAATTGTAGCAGGCCTTCTATGAGCCCAGAGGGCGATAGCGTAACCATCCAGAAAAGTACCTAAGTTCTACTAGAGCTGTGACAAAGTAAGATTACAGCCACATTCAGGTAAGACTTACAAGAAAAAAATAAAGAAATATTGTGCAACATTACAAGTACAGGTAGCATGATATTGCTTTCATTAGGCACTTGTAAGATCAAGTATAAGAAAATATGATTTAATCTATACTTTCTTGGAACTCATTATTTTACTTAAACTAATTAATTTTGGTAAATCAGCAGCTTGAGGGTCTTGTGATTAACAAATTTTGAATCACTACATAGTTATGTCTTTATCATTTCTTTATTTTTACTTTTTTATGTATTGTCCATAGCTTACATTTTTATGCATTGGCAGCACTGAAGTGACTATTTAACCTTTGGAGGTTGGTTTTTTATTGCATGCTGCCAATTACCTTTGAGAGAGCAGTTAAAAAGCACACCAGTAGTCACCTTCAATGTACTGGCAACAGTTAAAATTTCTTAACGCAAAGAGAGAAGTAACCATGATTTTAATTGAAGTTGAAACTTTTACTATAGCTAAGGATGAAACCATACCAGCACTTTATAACACTGTGCTAAGCTATCAGCAACAACTTGTTCCAAATTTTTATTTGCATCCATGCTCACTGTACATTATATCAATTTCTAGCAGTTTGACTATAGTTTTCAGGGTTTAGTTGAGTATACGCTACTGCTAGTTGACTATCATCTAATCTTCTTATTTTATTTCTTTTGAGTGATCAAGTTGAGTCATGTCATGTGATATGTTACTGAAACCTTCTTTACAGAACAATAACTGTATGGCAGCAACTGCAATAAATTTGACCCAACAGTTCAACAACAAAATAAAACGGGTAAACTGCAGTCTCATAGAAAAATAGCCACTTCTCATAATATATTAAAGCATTTGTCATTGTAATAGGTTGGCAATACACCATGAAAATCAATTGCTTTTTACCTTGTCTTATGACGAATATATTTTTTGTGCAGTTTACTGTTGGTCAAGAGCAAATAAACATACTACACTGAATTATAGTGTGAGAATCTTAACAATATGGCAATAAACTAAGCATGCAATAGCACTACCTGATGGCCTACTTACATCATTGCATTTGTTTAATGGTAATGCAATAGCATTCAATTAATTTTAGGCTTGCTATCCTTGGGGAGTATTTCAATTGATTAATATACCTTACTTTCAAATGGACAAACTACACTTAATTTTTAATAAACAGTAAAACAGCACAGCACATGAAACAGATATTAAAGCTAAAAGGTATCAAAACTGGGGACACCAAACATCGAACAACAAAGCATTTATCCATCAACAGTCAAGAAAGCAGGAAAGGAGCACAAAATGAAATAAAAAAAAAACTACACTACACTACAGAAATACAAGACTGCAGCCATATAATATACACCAGTAACTTAAAACCAATACACTGTCTTCCCAATCATTTCAAGAATGTTCTAGACAATCATGTTTATTACAAATCATAAACCTCATCCAAAAGTTTGCTTTTTGTAACAGTTCCAAAAACACTGGCAGCATTTCCTCTTTGAATTGCTATTCCAATGGACCGCATCAAAAAAGTTGTGGATCTGTGCTCTTCAGACTCAGCAGCTATCCGTTTCCCGACTTCTTGGATAAACTTCAGACCATGGAAACCCCATGGGCTCAACACAAACTGGGATTACTTGAAAATCTCTTTCCAACTCCACAGACTTTGTCAATTTGGTCTGTTCAGCATGCTCAGCAACTTTTCCAGGTTGGACTGATGAAGCGGCAATATGGCTTGCGGCAAGGGTGTCACTACTTTCAAATTACGTAAATACAATACAAATTAAAAATTACATGTTTTCAACCCCGAGTTTCCAAACCATTTGTACAACAGCATCTATCTATTTATCTAATCATCTATTCATGTAGAGGCAAAAAAACTTTGGCAAAACATAAACTGTTTATGGAAAAGCATTACTGGCCATAGCAAGATCCACAAAAATAACTTAGGACCCAAGAAAACACATAATACAAAAACTTAAGAAACACTGTTCTGAAACAAGAGCTCATTAAAAAGAATGGAACCACAGTTTTAAGCAATGTCTTTTTTTGAATCTTACCATACAAAATGTTTTACTAAAAAGATAACTGGCACCAGTTTATTGAAAATTATAATTATCATAAGTTGAGCACATGCAGTACTTGCTTAGGCTATACATCATGAAAAATTGATTGTTAATACTGTTGCAGTCAACTTATCAACATGAAATGATCCTAATGGCCCATGTCACTGCTATACCTTGCAAATAGCCTACTGGCATAGTGTACAAAATAAATCATGCAACAACTCGTTATCACTAAATTACTACAAAATGCATGGCACAATGAACTGACCATTAAACCTGTAATCTTATGCCTAATATTCAAAATTCGCAGCAAAGTCACCAACTTCCGTACCGATTGCAATGGAGGTTTCTCAATCCAGGACTTTTTTTTTTTTTTTTTTTCTTTTGCATGCTGTGGTGTTGCCAAAATAGTTTCAACATGTCCGCGAAATAACATAACGAAGACGACAATCATAACATACACAAAAATAGGGATGTGGAAGCTGTCCTTTTTCTGTGGAAGCGGAAGCAGAAGCGCGAAAAATCTTCCTCTTCCACATAGGTTATTTGACTTGAAGAGTAACTTGGCGAAAAAGTTTTCTCCATTTTCCGACGTGGATTAAACGGTGAAGTTGCACGTGCGATATTAGAAGCGCGAGAGAACGAGAAAAAGTATAACTAGCATCACATTTTATATCGATTATGGGTAAGAAAAAGATAGTTTGGACAATGAAACGTAGCTAATAAAATGATGATTTGATTAAACTTAACTAACCTTAGTTAGGGGGTTGAAAACGTTGAAAAAGAAATTTTTCACGACGGAAACAACTTGATCATTCTACATCAGTGCTCTTAAACAGGGGTTTCGCAAAATATGCAGTTGTGTTACGTGAGTTTTAAGGGTTCCTTGAGGCGACCACGAAAGTTCTTTATTTATTGCTAGCATTTATTTTTTATTTCAATATACCGGTATTGATTTCTTATATGTAGTGGTGTTCCGTGTATATAAATAGTATTGAAATCTTAGGATAGCAAGTTGCAGATTGTGACGTAGTTCTGTTTACAACTTTAGAAACCTCTGAATTTGCTAACTCCCTTTGCAACATAATAGTGCGTCTGCAATTTCAGTTTTGCTGTTGTTGTTACCCGACCCTTCCGAGGGATGGGTTGATGGCGGAAAATTATGGAGCCCCAGAAGCCGGGCAACTCTCCAGGGCCTGGACCAGAGGTCGTACAGAGACAGAGAGTCGCCAAAGAGTGAGCGGCGCAAAGAGTCTTCAGCTGGACAGTGCAGAATGAGATGAGAGATGTCCTGGGACGAGTGTCCACAAGCGCTGCACGAAGGATTCTCAATTCTGCCTATCCTAGAGAGATAAGAACCTAACAGAAGGCTGTGTCCATTGCAGCAAAGACGAGAGAGGACACAGCAAGCATGACAAGGGAGCACAAGTTCCTCGGTGGAAATCGTGGGAGCCTGTGTGTCAAAAAATTTACATGAGACAGTACGCCTCCAGTCCGAGAAAAGACGAGAGATAAGAGAAGAGAGCCTACAAGGAATTGCTGAGGGAACAAGTAGCGCTCCCCGTCTGGCCAGCTCATCAGCCGCGTCGTTGTCCGGGAGAAAGGAGTGTCCGGGGACCCATTGTAGCCTGATAGAACTGAAGAAGAGAGAAAACAGTTTCTGACAGAGATTGAGGTAAAAGGAAAGATGAAGGAGAGGACAGGGTGGCGAGGACAAAACGAGAGTCAGATAGTAGGAAAAGAGAAATGGCAGACTTGTTGGTGCTGCCGAGACCAGCAAAGAGCTTGCAGAATGGCGCAGGCTTCAGCGGAAATACTTGAGCATACTGGGCCTGCTGAAAAGAAAAGGTGGCCTCAGTGCCATAGAGATAGCAGCTGGCAAGTACGCCAGTGTCGTCTTTGCCAAAAGGGAAAGGAACTGAACCGTCTGTCCAGAGCACCAGATCATAAGGAGGGTATTCAGTGTCAGAGAAGAGAACAGCAGCAAAAGAAAGAAAAAGAGACTAGTATTCCTCTGCAGAAGGACAGTGAGAATCAAAGCAAAAAGCAAAGTCATTCCAAGGAGCTTTCCGAAAATTCAAGAAAGGGAGACGTTTTTTGAGGCAAAAGACCGGAGAAAAAGGCAGGTTAGTAGAACTGGTAGGTGATCAGAACACAGGTTCTGAAGCACCTCCCAGGAGCAAGATAGAGCTAGAGAGAAAAGAGCAAGGGAGATGTCAGGTTAGGAGCGACTGCCAGAGGAACAATGAAGAAGAGAAGATATGTCAAAGTCATTGAGGGGGAGGAGGTGACCCAATCGAATGAAAGCACTGTTTTTACGTTAAACACGACTTCTAATATTTAAATAAAAGAAACACAGAGTAGTTTGGAGCAATAAGCTCAAGCGAAGTAGGTGAAGTAATAGCAATAAATGAAGGTTTTTGTCCCCTCAAAATGATAAAATGTAGAAAAAGGCAGGCTACAGACTCACAAAAGTTAAAAAAATTGTCACCGATCGCTTTCTCGTTTTTTGTTGGTGGAAGCGGAAGCGTTCGAAAAATAACCTCTTCCACATCCCTGCACAAAAGTAATTGTATAGTTAATGCTTGTTCAAGAGAAACTTGTGTCACATCACGTTCGTGTATCTGACTCGAGACCACTTGCAGTAAAGTACACTTGATGTGGATAACTAGTCGTTTTTGCCTTATACTTATACTGCCTCAAACTAGTAGTCGTTCTTGCCAGACCGACGCGATGGTGTAGTGATTAGAGCGTCCGCTTCGCAGTCGGTAGACCTGGGATTCCTTCCCCTTGTCGAGTCATACCAAAAGACTGTAATAAAATGGTAGCCTATCTACAGCTTCCCTGCTTGGCGCTGGCATTTATGGGAGGTTGTGGAGAACAAGCCGGCAAGTTCGCTTGTTGTGTCCTTGGGCAAGGCACTTAACGGGACGCCCCACTTTTATGTGGAAGACAGGTGACCCGGAAATGGCAACTCCCAAGCGAGTGCGGACTAACCGTCCAAAACATAGCGATACATCGCTTTCTCGTGAATGGAAGATAAACATGGTAAATAAAAAAAAATATATATCATGATTGCATTTGCCAGTGTATCCGTAAGCCTTTTAAGTAAAAAATGTTTTACAAAATCGAGGAAGTTGTGGTTTTTGAGCAACTTTTTTCTTCACTGGTACAGCTACGTCTTTCGTTATCAGGTGATAACATCGCAGACTTGCATTTGTGGAATCGATGCAGCATATGCTTTTCCTTCCGCCTGGCTAAAGATAAGCGAGTACAGTAGTAGGGAATTGCTGACATCAGACAAAATTGGCTGCAATATATCACTGTGCAGCTCATGAGGTTGGTCGTAGTGTAGGCCCTACTATACGTCCTTCTTTTTCGATACGTTTTTTGATATGTGGAAGAAAAGTTTATTATCCTCCAAAGACACTAAAAATTCTCTACATGTTCTTTGTTTTGCAAATAATCGCAGATTATAAGTTAAAAGCAGAGTATTCATTCTCGAAGCTTTTCGTCTGACACTTTTCAAGAGAATCCGTCAGAAAGAGTGAAAAGGTGAAGTGAGTCCACAGAAATAGAGTGAAAAGTGTCAGACGAAAAGCTTCGAGAATGAAAACTCTACCTTCTGCAATTTTCAAATTCTGTACCACCAATCAACTCTTTAAGTTAAAAGCCCAAAAATGGGTGCAGCATTGGGATCGTAAAACAAAATTTGCAAAAGCTTGTTTTCTAATGATTGCCTTCAAAAAAATATCTTGTACTGGAAAAACCATAAAAATGAGGTTAGCGCGGTTAAAGTAGAAAAAGATATTATTTTTGAATACCGTAGTCTACATAATTTGTCTCAAAAAAAAGTTCTCGTTCGAGAAAGTCTACAAAAAAAGATTAGCATTGACGAATTGGGCATCAAATTCCCTTTAAGAAAGCAAAAGATAAGAAAATCAGGTCGGCGTCATCAACCAGTAGAATTTTTCTGCACCAATCAAAGGTCGCCTCAACTTGGTGGTGTGATCCACGCCCGTTTAAGTTCGATCAAAATGGTTGTTGGCCTTTCCGAGGGTACCAATTACCTTGAACACTACCTTCATAAAACTATTTTTTCTGTGCTGCCCCCTGAACAAACGACAGCACGCAGTCTCTCTGAAATCGGTCGACTGTTTCCTTTACCAGCAGAAACGTTTATCCTAACCCTGGCCCAATTTTTCCCCTGTTTGGTGTGCGCTAGAGATATGATCTGGAGGAATAGGTCGGTGCAATGCTGCACCTGCTCCTAATGGATCCATTTAAGGTGCTCACAACTCTCCTTTTCTATATTCAAAACTCTAGGCAGGTCTCACTCCTCGAGCCGTCCCCCTACGGCGTCACTAATTTTCCTGGAGTTTTCATACCTATCAACACCAAGCCTTTCTCAACTCCTGCAGCTAGTATACCTCCATTGTTCAATCTGTCTTATCTGCTCCCCGTCTCTGCTAATGAAGCGCTCTCGCACCACCCTCGTCTTCGAACATTCTATTCTCCTTCCGCCTACTTTGTATCTCCTCCCTCTAAACCAGTGATTCCCAACCGGTGGTACGCGAAGGTCTATCAGGTAGTACGCGAGTTGATCATTTTTTTGAAGGTTAATTTTTTATATTCAGTTTGTAATATTCTATTCCAACTAGTACAGCATAGTTTAACACTTTCGCTGCTGCAGGTGATAATTAGCGCTTTCCGAGTGTACTGCCGCGCACGCTATTTAATTAACTGCGCGAAACCCGATATCTGGTATTGCGGCAGCTTAAGTGTTAATTGCGTAATCTGCTACTTGCAGTCTTAAATCATCAGTAAATGAGGTCTATGACGTAATAAAGAACGTTCTTGCGTTTGGTCATATCAAGAAACTTTTGAATCACAGTGAGCAGTGAGTATTGTAGCACGTGCAGCAAGTTATCGCAAAAATTTGTTTAGTAATTTTGGCAAACCTAAAGAATAGCATACGCAAAGTTAAATTTGGACACTTCAGTCATGTCCCAGCGAAATTATTATCCAAAATATATTAAGTATGGCTTTACTTCAATTGAACACAACGCGGAAATTCTACCACAGTGTGTGGTTTGCCTAAAAACGCTTTGTAATGCGGCTATGAAGCCTAGTTTGCTAAAGCGCCATTTGGAAAGGAATCACCCAAATAAAATGAACGCAGACAAGAGCTACTTTCAGTGATTGGCTGACAACGTTAAGCGTCAACGTATGGATAAAACGGGCCAAATGCAGCAGAAAAGTAAAGATGTAGTTGCGGCTTCTTATGAGATTGCTCTTTTAGTGGCCGAACCTCATAATATTGCAGAGTCTCTTATTCTGCCTGGAGCTAAAATTTTAGTGAAGCGAGTTTTCGAGGAGCAAGCAATCGCAAAGTTACAACGA
Organism: Trididemnum clinides; assembly: GCA_963675345.1. NCBI lineage: Eukaryota > Metazoa > Chordata > Ascidiacea > Aplousobranchia > Didemnidae > Trididemnum > Trididemnum clinides. The sequence continues at coordinate 19,398,448 of OY776284.1, read as the reverse complement.
TCAAGCGTCGAACTGAGGAAATGTCAGATGATATCGCCGACCAAATACTAGCAGAGATAAAGGAATCAAAGTTTGGATTTGCAATACAATTGGACGAATCAACAGATGTTACCAATTATTGTCAATTACTTGTTGATGTCCGTTATGCTCAGACGAATATAATGAAAACTGAATCACGAAGTTTCTACAACTACGAAAGGGAAGGATATCTTTGATAGTTTTTTTGAGAAGAATGGACTAAACTGGAAAAATCTTGTTGGGTGTACCACAGATGGAGCTCCCTCAATGCTTGGTTGTAGGTCTGCGTTTCAGTCGTATGTTAAAGCTGTTTCGCCTAATGTCACGTCTGTTCACTGTTTTATTCATAAGTTCGCCCTATGCACAAAAGTGTTGCCTGCGCAGTTGTTAGCTTGTTTAAAACAAGTAGTGAAAATCATAAATTTTGTTAAGGCATCAGCCTTAAATACCCGGTTTTTTAAGCAGCTGTGTGGAGACTTAGGCTCGGAACATACCAGCCTTCTTTATCACACCAAAGTCCGTTGGCTTTCTCGCGGGAATGCTACTAAACGTCTGTTCGAAATGAAGAATGAGATGCTATTGCTTTTTAAAGAGCTGGGTCACCCGTATTCCAAGGATCTTGAAAATGACGAATTTGTTCAAAGATTAGCATTCCTTTCAGACATTTTTGAAGCTTGCAATATCGTAAATCTGTCGCTTCAAGGACTAAATGGGACAATCGTAGATTTTGTTTCAAAGCTAGGTGCTTTCATTCGAAAATTAGATTTGTAGAAAAGGAACACAGAAAACAATCAACTTGGGATATTCAAATGTTTGTCATCTTTAAAGATGAAGTGTTCTTTTTCTGAAGAAATCGCTAGTTATCTTGCATCACTTAAAGAAGAATTGGAACAGTATTTTCCAGAAGCGGCCGTTTATGAATACATAACAAATCCCTTTTCAGTTAATCCACACGACTTGGCTGTTGGAACCGGTGAGCTGGAAGAATTAATAATTTGCAAGAGGATAATGAGGCAAGGATAAGGCATAGAGATCGTCCCGCTATTAACTTCTGGCTTGACTTTGCTGCATCGTACCCTACGCTGGCCTCTCGTGCTGTTTCACAGTTGTTAACATTTCCATCAACGTGGGAATGTGAGCAAGGATTTTCGACCTTTCTAAACATAAAATCAAAAAAGCGTAACCGATTAGTTGCCCCTTAGCACAATTTTTGATATGCCGCCAGCGAATCTATTAAACTGCGTATCGATCGTTTGGTGGACAACGAACAAAGTCAAAAATCGCATTAAATTTATTTTGTGTATCTGTTTTTTATTGTTAAGTTCGTCAACTTTGCTTTTTGTAGGTTTTTAGCGTTACTTTTGAAGTGGTTAGACCTAGACTTGTCAATGCTTTACAGTCTTACAGTTAAATTTGATTAAAATAAATTAGTGGTACGCGCATTCAACGCATGACGTTATTTTGGTACACGATGGCAAAAAGGTTGGGAAACACTGCTCTAAACCTTCTCTACCCCTTTATGCTTCTGGCTATTTTCCTTTACCTTCTTCTTTCTCTTCCTTATGACTCCCTCAGGGTTCTTCAACGGAATGTTTTCGAGCCAGGAGCACTGAACTACTACACTTTATCTCGTCTCATCCTGTGGATCTTTTCTGTATCCAAGAATCCAACCTCAACTAATCTTCCGCTGTCTAGATTTGTGAATTCTCTGTTCTGCGATCTGATTACACTCACTCCCACTCGGGCATTCTTTTTTCCAATGACAAGCACTCTATCGGCGGCATCATCATTTTCTTAATGTTTGTGCTCCACCTATTTGTTCTTCTCCGACGAATAGCATAATTGACTCCTTTTCCCACATCTAGAAGTCTATTAATTCTAGGAACTGCCATCACCCCCTCTGAAACTCAAAAGGGACTCCTGAACCCCGTGGAGAAGAAGCATTCAATTGGGGTATCTACTTTGACCTCCTTCCTCGCAATGAACCATGACATGCCAACTCTTCTCAATTGGTCTTCTGGCAGTTCTCCTCCCATGAGATCCCTTTGCTCCTTCCTCTTTTGCTTCTGGTAGGTGCTAATCACCTACCAATGCTATTAACTGTCTCTCTTTCTTCGGTCTTTCGCCCAAACGAACGTCCCCCCCTTCCTTCAATTTTCAGAAAGCTCGTTGGGTTGACTTTGCTTTTTACTTTGACTCTCACTGTCCTTCTGCAGAAGAATACTCGTCTCTTCTCTCTTTCCTCTGCTGCTGCTCTCTTCTCACTTATGCTTCACCCGGATGGTTGTCTTTTCTCAGCGTTACCAATAGGCCTATCACCAATTTAGAACGCCTTCATCGAGCGGCCAGTCGCACGGTCTCCGACTGCCTTTCGTCTTCTCCTATCCCATTTCTGTCTGAGGCGTCACTTTCTTCCCTACAAGTCACCCCAACTCATTTTGGGTTTTAATCCTATGAGGGAGCTCCTTGTCTCCCGACCTCCTTTCCCATTACAGGTTTGGCCAGACTTGCAGTGAAACCAAAACTCTGCATATATCCTCCTGGATAGCTTTAGTCCACTCACCCTCTCATACTTTCTTCGATTTCTCAAAAGAAGGTTCTCTTTGCTTCCCTACTCTCTCCCCCTTGGAATCTGCCTTTTTTCACCGTGGAGTTCACCCTTTCCTTCTCATGCTCTCGCTCTGATCCCTCATTCTCTCGCCAAGGTGCTGATCTCGCTTATCTTGATTCTCTCCCACCTCACGACCTGTACATATGGCTATGTTTCTTTTCCTTTTGGCAATGGCGGCTCTGGCTTCCTTCCCAACTGCTCACTTTGTGGCACTGAGACAACTCTTTTCTTTTCGGCAGGTTCAGTACGTTCAAGTTTCTCCGCTGAAGCCTGCGCCATTCTGCAAGCTCGTTGCTGGTCTCGGCAGCACCAACAAGTTTGGCATTTCTCTTCTTCTCTCTGACGCTTGCTCTGTCCTCAACTCCCGTCATTTTTCTACCTCAAACTCTCTGGTAAATTTGGTAGAAATTGTCTTCTCCCTCCTCCTTTACTATTAGGTTGCAATGGGTTCCCGGATACCCGTTTCTCCCGGAGAACAACGCGGCTAATGAGTTGACCAGACAGAGAGCGCTACCAGTGCCCTCTGCAATTCCTTGTAGTCTCTCTCTTCTTACTTTTCATATCTACTCTTGTCGTTTCTCGGACTAGAGGCATACCGTCTCATCTCAATTCTTTGACACACAAGTTTTCTCGATTTCCACTGAGGAACGTGTGCTCCTTCGTCACGCTTGCTGTCTTTTCTCGTCTTCGCTGCAGCGGACACAGCCTTCTGTTATGTTCTTATCTTACTAGAATTGGCAGAATCGAAGATCCTTCATGCAGCGCCTGCGTACTCCGTCCCAAGACACCTCTCATCTCATTCTGCTCTGCCCAGCCACGGACTCTTTGGCGACTTTCTGTCTCTTTACGACCTCTGTTCCCAAGCTCCCCAGGCCCTGGGGAGTTACCCGGCTTCTGGGGCTCCATGGTCTTTCGACATACCCCCATCTCTCGGGTAAAAACTTGCCGACTTTGGGTTCCCCAATCTCAGCTCCAAACTTTTGTGTCTTGCTACCAGTGTGGCAAAACTGTTAAGATAAAACCAGACCAGTAGCCAGACAGGGGACATGACCAGGAAGTTGTTCACGCGAAACCACCAGGAAAACCCTTGTATGTCGGTAGTGCTATGCAGACTTTTGGTAGAGACCACTGCTCCAATCGTACTGGCTATAAAAAGATATTTTCCACATGACAAATGTGAGAATAAAATTTGAGTGTAATATACTAGCACTAGGTTTTCAAAATCGCTCGTAGGTGGATAACTTGGAGTACGGCAACACTGGCATACATGAAGACAACACTTGTACTATATTTTGCTATATTATACAAATTACATATAAAATTCATTCATTATTTCTTTAGGCAAAAAAGCTGCAGAGACCTAAAGGTCATGAATGTCAGTTGCGATTTAATATAGTGGATATAAAAAATAATAGCGAGAATTTATTGGCTCATAACTACAAAGATATTGAGCACTCTACCGCAGGGGTTCTAAAACTAGGGTACACGTGAAAATGTAGGGGGTAACGCGAGTAAGTTTCTCAAAGTGCCACTGCAAGAATTTTCGACAAAATAAGGTCTTTAAGTAGATAAAAAACAACAGTTACAAAGAGTTTGCACGGAAATCACTAAAAATAGTACAAAATAGGAAATTGCGGTCATAGCTTTGATCTCTAAACATAAAGATCTTCAAGTTGAGAAAGGACAAAGGAAATTCTTTTTCAGGGGTACGTCACACGTCCAGCTTTTATGAAAGGGTACGTAGCTAAAGACAATTTGAGAAACCCTCATTGACATCATAAATTACTTTACATGCTTCATTCATTTATTGTACAAATGACACTAACATACATCGTTTTTTGAATTAAATACATAAAACGAAAACCAACTTCTGATGAAAAAAACTTTTATCGAAAGCGAAATATAAGTAGCTAACCATACAGCAAACAACTCTCTGAGCTCTTAACCGCTCACTTCAAAATACAAATTTTACGCTCGAAACATTAAATCAAAGTGAAAATTATTACATAAATTTTTTTACATGTATTTGTTCCATTTAAAGTTTAAACTTTCCAATTACCATATTGAAAACAGCTTTTTCAAGAAATTTGAAATACTTGTTTACCTGAACGTTTTACCTCCTTTTCATTCTTATCATTTGTCAGGTGATTGATACATCAAGGTCTGCCAAACCGCATTACAAAAATTTTTTCGTAAACGCCAACTTTCACCCGAAATATTCGATAGTCAGGTTAAACTTGGACCCAAATTATATATTAATTCACGTTTTACTATACGTTTTCAGACAAATTTTGCGTCTTAAGTTACATAAAATGGCTTTGACTACGAAAACATAATTAGTTGTACAAATGTAATAAACCATTACATTCTTGTATGATTACAAATATGGAGAAAACAAATAAAAATTTGATTCTGATAAAAAATGGGAGCAAAATATACCTACGCGTGAAAAATTAATATCGATAACGGATCAAAGTTTTGTGGGCGATCGATGCCTCCCTGGTTACGGTTAAGACTTCCTTCAACATCAAAATTACGCAAAAATTGCAACACATCCACCATAAAAACTAAATCCACTCATCGCACAAATGGCGGGTGGTTAAGTTTGAAAGCCGTCAAATGATTTGTTGGATCTTTGAGTCAGCAATCATCTATACATGTCATTGCAGACGGCGAAAACCGTAGAATGCACCCTATGTTTAAGCTTGGAAGCAAATGCCGCTTACACTCGGCCATGCCAAATGCATCGCAATGCTCTCAGCGACAACTTGCAAACAACTACAGCAGGATAATCTTATCACGCTGCTCATGAATCAAACACGCACACACGCACACACACACACACACACACACACACACACACACACACACACACACACACACACACACACACACAAAGAACAGAACAATTTGTCTACGTAAATCATTCTTTATGTGGCTTCTGAAGAATAATAGCAAAACCATGTCAAACAGAACCATAAAAAAAAATTACATAAACTCCAATATTTAACCATGGCTGATATCATTTTAAACCAACAAACTTTGTTGTTTTATTTAAAGTCAACCTATTTTTATTTTTAAAATAGAAAGACTTTTTACAAAACGAGCATGAAGGAGGTTGAGCCCGCGATTTTTTCAGCAAATATGTGATTGAAAGCAACTGTGAAGTACTGTAATTTTTAAAGCCTGCTTTGTTTTAAATGGATTTAAGCGCAATGACTTGGCTATTTTCGTTCAAAAATTAGGTAACTCGTCAGCTGCAGGCATTTTATGTCCAAGCTGGCAGCGATTGCGGTTGTTACAATAATTTCAGATGTTGGAGTACAACAATGGTGTTCAGAATAGCAAAAAAAGTGTATGGAGTCACCAATACAATCAAAGACTCTTACAAACAAAGTGCTTTATACGCAGAGCTCGTCAAAGTTATACTTCAATAGAAGTATAGCTCCACTAAAAATTACTTAAGTAAAAGTAGATAGTAGCGATAGTTATTTTTACTCAAGTAGAAGTAGTAACGAATCAAACTACTTTAGAGAAAGAAGAAAATAATTTTATTTTTTCAGCAGTTTTGTCCTGTATCTCTCTCTAAACCAGCAGTTTCCAGTTAGGGGTACTCGCACCACACAGGATAAGCGTTTCTAAAGATGCAAACGTCTGTGTCATTTTGTAACGCAATTTACATTATTTATCAAGTTATACGTTTACGTGTATGGTGCAGGCAGTGGCGTCACTATAAAAATGTGTCCGCCAGGGGAAATACTTTGGTAGGGAATGACATTACTTTTAGAAGACTCTCGAAAAGGGTTATCTGAATTTAGGTAGAGGAGTTTTCTTTTGAACATTTTGTAAATTTAGGTTGAAATGTTTTCTTGGAGAATTTTTTGTTTGGTATGACACTTTTGGAATCCGTCCCAGATGACACAAATTATGATAAATAGATGGGAGAGTGGCAATTGATTAATTTTTTTCTCTTAGGGAATTCGAAATGCCAAACAATTAGTTGAAATCCGTCGTTCTTGACCAAAATGTTACATTATAGTACCAAGATGTTGGTCTAATCCTATTAATACGACTTTTTGTTTTAGGTCTTCTTGACCATATTTTTTGACTGTTGACTTATGCTTTTGATAGAACGCCCTTTTATAATTAAAGTTGATAAAAAAAAAGGAGCGACTTGATAAGACTAGTGTCTACTTACTTCCAAACACAAACTGATATCTTTATGGTATTTAAATTTCACTTTACAGAACCTAGAGTCTAATGGCACAGTCAGCCAAAAATTTGTAAGGAAAGAAGGACAAGACTTTTATATCTTGGATCACAGTCTTAGTGATGATCTTTTTTTCATCATGTTAGAGAATCTACAAAAATTTGTAAAGAATCAATGGTATTAAGCAAATTTTTGAGATATTGGGTGAGGTCAAACTTACAGGTAATCTTTTTGGTAGGCCCTAAGAATTCAACCAAAACTTATGTAAATCTTTTGAAAATATTTTTTCTCCCTTTGCTTCTCCCTCGACATGAACACTAGCTGGTTTGTGAACAAATTATTGTGCGATTGAAAAATAATAAAAATCCCAACAAATAAAGAGACAATTGGATTTGCTTCTGCCGCTAAAAACTTCAAAATTAAAACCAATGATAACACTGCCAATTAAAAACAACTCCTCGAACTTTACCTAGGTAGCATTATAGAGTGGTAGGCCCACTAGTTCAGGGGTGTCAAACTTATTCAGTGCTGCGTGCCGCATTTACAGCATCTACCCAAGTAGCGATGCTTCCTACAACCTATTCAAATAAAAGTAGAAGCAGCAAAAAATAAAACTAATCAAGTCAGTAGTTCGTTACTAAAATTCTACTTAAAAAGTTTACAGAAGTAGAACTACTTCGTTGCTCATCACCTCTGACTATACAGAATAATAAGTACAGAAAGCGTGACCTTTTTTAGTTACACAACAGACATAAACTACCAGGTAGCTCCAAATACAGCATAGTATATGAGGAATTACATTAAAAGCGCGATCATAAATTTTTCACTACCATCTAGTTACCTAAACAAGCCTTGGAGAAAATTATTGCAGTCTCCATTTTTTTCTATGAGTGTGCAAAAATAGAAATGAATTTAACAACAAAAATAGAATGAAAAACTTAAGATTGTACATTAAACAATCTAACATAAATAAATTAAGCATGCTATTCCTAAGAATGGAAAAACATTTTTGGAAATGTTTTTTTTCGTTCTCTTAAAACCTTTATTCTCAAGTGATAAATTTCTATGAACGCATCAACATAATCTGCTAATTTTAAAACACACAGGCTCTATAAAATGTTGTTACGCTGTGTTGCATTCGTCATTTCTTGTGGTGATTTCCATCGAACAATTAAATCACCTTAGAATAGCACTCCACAAGCCTTTTTTCACCCACGACACACGTCGTAAACCTCAAAACTCTTGGCAGCATACCTCACGTGATACATTGATATTTCATTGAGGTATCTGCGCTATCTTAATGAGCACCATAATTGCTACATGGTTAGTGTAATATTCAAAAGAACTACTCAAATCTTTTTGCCAACATTTTTTAAGCAACATGCTAGGATAGTTTTTTCTATTTATTTATTTTTGAATATCAACAAAAATGAAAAGCTTTGATCGTCCACGAATCTAAGTAGTGCAGAATTGGAAAGAAATTTATGAATTTATCCGGGGATGCCAGAACAGACAGGCAATTAATCCCAGATCTTTTACTAGAGTAAGCAAAGGCGCTAAAGCACTTCTCAAAACAAAATACAATTATAACTAGTCTGCTTTCAAAATTATGCGAGTTTTAGTTGAATCTGCCACGATTAGCTTATTCACTGTGTGGTCATGGGAAATGCAAATATACCGTTAGTTGTATACTTTGCGTGCTGTCACTTTTTTCATTATTTACATCCCGGCCTTCGTGCATACCATCCACTACCTTATGCCCGCATCTCCACGTCCACACCGCCATTTATTTTGAAACACGTCCATTGCTCCATTCTTACTTTATGTGTAAATTAATTTGCTTTAACTTGCCTACGATCTATACCAAAGACTTTAGTAGCCTGCACATGATTTTCTGGAAAGCCTAAAAAATATAACTAAAATTCCAGGATAGCAGTAAAGCAAAAGATACTCTCTTGAAAAATGGTAAATGCCGATTTCAAAACTTGCCCCTCACTTTTTGAACCTCATTGAACCACTGAATTTATATCTATTGTATTGTACACAAATTTTTTTGATTGAATGAGATGTAAAATTTTTTCCCAAAACTTTTCTCGTCAAATCAAAAGAGATAAAATAATAATGATGACGAGCTGCTGACCTGACGATGCACTGAACAAACAATGCGCTTAACTGAGATTTATAACCACCAAGGCGCCTTTTGAAAATGATATCAACTTGTTACAGCGTTGCAAAATGTAATAAATGCACAATGGGCAGCCTGGAATTTGAATTTACAAATTGATGAAAATATTTTTCAAACATACTAAGTCTAATTTCAGATTAAAAACTTGGCCAAAAATCTGCGAGCATCTTTACATCTCAAGGTTACGTAAATGATAAAAGATAGAAAAAATTTTAATTGCATTAAAATACTCATAAACATTCATAAGCATGACATAATTTAGACGTACTGTATGTTTAGAGAAAGTTTTTCCATGAAATTTTTGTCATCTGGAAATACCAAACCACCGTTTGACATTTAATTTTTAAAAGTTTGTAACTCGATGCCATCCTCAGCCTTGTTCATACCTGTTCTTGAGGAAATCTTTCCGCAAACAATTCTCTTTTCTCAATGCAGCATTCTGAAACAAAATTTTAACACATCAGCTGTAAAACCGCAAATTTAGATTCCTTTTAGAAAAGATGCAAAGCCGAGTTGTATCATGGCACCATATTAGCGTTTTGGGCAATAACTTTGAGTATATTCAAACCGGAACAAATGTTGTTAAACATCCACGAACTTGAAAGTAATCAGTCGCGAACTTAAAGTTCACTAATCATGTGACAAAAAAAACCAACATTAACATTTAGACAAAAATTGAGAAGGGGTAAAAAGATTTTCAATTTCAGAAAAACTTAACACCAATTTTCCATACTTGAACACAATATGTGTAGTAAGCAGAACTCGAACACAGTATCGAGTTTGTGAAAAAGTTCTATGAATTTGAACAAAACCAATTTTTAACGAAGCAAACAGAAATTACAAATCACTAAGCAATTACTGCTTGGTCCGTTAAACCTTCAGTAATTACAAACTACTATTTGGTTCGTTACTGAGAGGAAAAGTTTTTCCTTTGCGAAATATTGAATTAAACGGAGGACACTGCCCTGGTACTATCATGCACTTACCTCTAGACGGCATATCAAACAATAAACCATAGACAAGTTTTTTCATCATGGACCTTTCAGAAGTAAAAAACTGGCTTCCCAACGCGTTTGCAAACTGTGAACCTGAAAGATCTTTAATCATGTAATTGGCTGTGAAGTATTCCTGCAACAAGTGAAGGAAAAAGTATAGACTAATATCTTCATCTTGAATAAAGTTGGTGTAGCGATCGAGTCCTTGAACAGCGATTATCAAGTCTTGAACATCTTCCATGGTTAAGCTTTCCCTTCTTAACTGTTCATAAGTAATAGTGACGGTGGACTCCATGGTAGCATCAAATGCTAGTTGTTTTGATATAGAATTAATATGTCTGTTTGTTATGTTTTCCAATCGCCTGATGTTCCCAATCACTGTATCAAGAATTTCAGTCCATGTTTTTGAAGGTGCCATTTGTTCAATACTGGCCAATGAACGAAGAAATTCTTCAACGCAACATTGAAGCATCATTGGGTTTAAGCACAATTTCAAAAGATGGGGGGCTTCGTTGGTGATCCTGTCCCACATTTCCTGGGCACGTTCCTGTGCAAACGTAAAAAAAAGAGATCTCATATCATCAAAGCTAAGGTCTTTTACAAACAGTGTTAATTTTGGCCTCAATTGATAGGGCATTCTCAAAATAATGTGCGGTCGAGATGTTATTACCAAGTGGACATTTGGAAGATATTTTTTATAACATATATTTGAAATGAGGTCTTCTATCCTTTGGGGCGTTTCATAATCAACAAGTGGAGGGTCGTTGTTTAGATTCCATTCTGATTGGTCAAAACCATCAATGATAATTGCCACCTCTTTTTGGTTGTCTATTACCCATTGAAATATCCTTGAAGTGAGGGATGGTTTGTATGTAAGGTCTGGGTATAAGCGATTAAACAAAAGCTCCTTTAACGTAAGCTCTCTTTCTCCGAAGTTAAAATTCGTAAATAGGAAACACAATGTGATTTTCTCCGATTTTGCTAAGCGTTTTGCCAGAGTTGTTTTTCCAGATCCAGGATAACCAATTAACGCAACATATTTCCAATCAATATCTTCATCTGATTGGCCAAAAATGTCATCAAAGCTAACTTCCTCTTGACATCGTATTTCTGGCGTCTCTGTAGTCAAAGGATATTCCTCGTTACTGAGAGCTGCTTCTCCTTCAAAAAATTTAGCTTTGAATAGACGTGGGTGTTTCGTGGGAACTTGATCTGAATTCACTTTCACTCTTCTAAGAACCAAATCATCCTGTCGAAAGCGATTTTGGATTTCACGAAATTCGTTAATCTCTTCCTCACTTGCTGGTTCTACTGGTTGTGGTGGGGGATCTGTAGGAAAAAATTGATATGTAGTTGAAGAAGGACTGCAAGACGGAACAAAAATATTAACTAGTAAATAGAGACTAGCGCAAAAGTGAGCAGAGGAGATTTATTTATTTTTTGTTGATGCTAATTTTTAGAAAAATAGCTTTCACTGAAATGGACTGTCAGCTTTTCTTGTAAATCTAGCGTGCATATAGCTCATAAAGTATTGCAAATTTATCAAGCATCTAATTCGTGTTATTTTATTATGAAAAAATTTTTTTATATTTTTTAAGATAAATTAAGAGCAACCTTTGTTGAAAAATATTATGATTTTTCACCTAGCATTACAAAGTATACAAATTTATTTCATCCTAAAAACAAGCCAACTGGTTTGGCCTCGAAATGTCAAAAAAGAGTGTATTTTCACTTTCACATCTTAAAGTTTTTGTTTACATTAAAAAAATGAGTCTTAATGAATTTTATTTCTTTAGATGTTATTGATACATAACCTTGTCAAATTATTGATCTTTTGATGTGATTGAAATCTTTGTTTTGGAAGTGGAACCACCAACAAACATTTTCAAAGGATTGGAAAAGGTACATAGATACTGCAATGGGCTACAGAGCTGCCAAAAAGTGGGTATCCAAGATTCAAGGTGAAGAAAAAGATCCAAGTTTGAGTAACCCTCAAAAAGCTACAAACCAGCTTTGAAATGAGCTTGCTTTGCATGTCCGCAACTTGTCTCTGAATCTACCAAGCACAAACCTTTGCAAGGCCTAGCTCCCCCATAATTGTGCAGCACTTCCATGACTTATTTCAAGATGTCTAGCAACCCATCAAAAGTAACTCTGCGATCATCGTTAATTAGTTTCTCGACCCAAGTACTGTTTTCAGAATTAACCACTGCTTTCTACTTCTTTTGTTTCTCCAGGAGGTCACTTGGATCTTTGCATCAAGGAAAAGCAATTTTATAATCAACCTGATAGATATTAATTACGAATTATAGGAGCTGGTGCTAGCCTGTTTAAAATATTACTAATATCAATTAACTGATAGATATTATCATTTTGTAAAAATCTAGCTCAGCATTTCATTCTACAGGGTGGGCTGTAAATAACGCACCAAAGATTTAAAATAAATTGTGATGTAAAATAATGTAAATATCTTTTCTTTGGGTATTTTGAGCATTTTGAGCATTTGTGATTGTACCAGCGTGTACGTGTTTCTCTGTTCATTTGTTAAGTTTTGTTTTAATAAAAACGTTTGTTATTATTATCTGAACTGTTTTATATGCTTTGGTGCGTTATTTATGGCCCACCCTGTATAATAAACATACCATATTTATTCAAGTATAAGTTGCATGTGTATATAAGTCCCTAATTTAGGGCTGTTGAAAAGGTACAAAATTTATTTTTACAGATTTTATTAAATACTAGCTGACTTTGCCAGCATGGGCCTTCTATTAGTAATCTTGGGGTATAGCATTTCGGTTCAACTGGCTGCACTGACTTTACCCATCAGGCGCTTGTGTGAGCAGTAATGAAAAATTACGGTAATAAATATTATGCACTTTCACAATTTTTGTACATGAAATTGTAATCATGACTGGCAATGCTCACAGAGAATCTTGCCACAAATTATTGTTGATAATAGTGAGAGAGAAATGATTGAAGCACAATCAAAATAGATTGTAGTGGCGAAATGGTGGTTGCTTTCACAATTACAGAATCAAAATATTTAATGTTAAGTCCATTCTTTGATGTGGTGCTGCTCCTTTCTTATTTATATTTGTGGTACTAAGTTCCTAATTTGGCTGCGCTATTGGTCTTGTTTCTGGCCTAGCGACAAAAGAGGTGATTGTTCTCCCTGAATTCAGTTTTAGCAATCGTTATGGTCATAGTTTTATATTGATTTTTTCCGAAGCTTGAGATTTTATTACAATGCTGTAGAGTACAGTACACATAAATATCTCAACAGACAGCATATCTGCAAAAAAATCCTTGATTTGTAGTATACGCAATGGTGTCACCTAAAGAGTCCACATCAGGATTGAGAGTGTCGGTTTGGCCGGCCAAGCCAGCTTTACCTATCAGGCTCTTGTGCGAAGAGTTATCAAACATTTACATGTTTTTTGCACATAAGATGTTCACGACTTTTTGTGTGCCTTTTCCTAAAAGAATATCTTGTATCAAGATCCTGGCTATGCCTTAGCTCTATGTGCTCTGTTCATTGCTGACACAAATCCAAGGGAGCCTGGTGTTTCCTGTAATTTGGAAGTAAGGAACACATTTCTGATATTTAGCTTTTTACAATCAAAATAGCAAAATGTCTTTTGTGGGGTGTGATTTCACACAGTGATGCTGTTTTCTTTTGAACTTTCTCAAGTTCTCACTGGCTACGCATTATGTAACATGCTTTTTGTCTCTGCTTGACATGCCCTGGGGAGTTAAAGCACTCCTTGCTTTTCCCCAAATGTTTGGTTTGATCCCGGTAGCTCTATAAAGCTATTATAACGCAAAATACCAATAATATACTTTATGTGGTGTGATTTAACACAGTGACTTTGTTAATTTTGATTTGCCCTCAAACTTTCTCCAGTATGGTGTGATTTTATCTCAGCAGGGCATACTATCACCCGTGCCGATTTAAAACGTATCAATTAATGCAGCTGTGCCAGCTTCACATTTGTTAGAGCAACAACGAAATGTTTTAGTAAATATAAGCTATAGTTCCAGTACATGTAATGGTGTCACAAACTACCAATTGTAATTTTTAAAAGCGTAAAGGGGGCAGGTGAAACATAGTCAAAATTCATGGCATCGCCCGAATGGTGGTTGTTTTGACAATTAAAGAAAAGAGTTATATAGTGGCAGGCCTATTTGACAATTTGGTAGCCCTGCTTTCACATTTGTGACATTAAAATTTTTGCCTGTGCTGTTTGCTTTAATTCAGCCATAGCATAAAAAGGAGTCATGCTTCTCTTAAGTCAAAACCTATTCCAATAGGCATCTATTAAACTCTTTTCAAACAAAAACATTTTCTCTAAATCCACTGTTACAAAGTGATGCTATTATTGCTTAATTTTGATCTTTTCTTAAATTTGGGATTTGATAACATTTAACTTTGCCCCTAATCCAGACCTCCTTACTTTTAAATGAAGAATAGTGTTTTGTGCTGATATCCCTGCAATCACAAATATCAGTGATGGGCTTAATCATTTATGTTCTCTATCAAAATGATAGTGGAATAATTTTGCTGCCTCCTGCTGTTTTCGCTAAATAGTGGCAAGCATTATGATGCCATTTGACACTATGACTGAACAGTGCATTTTAAGCCATTAAATATTAGGATCGCTACTTACTTTTTTGTTACTGTAGGCAAATATGAGCTAAAGTCTCTGACTGTGTGCACGTTCCTTGGCCCTGGCATAAACACTGCCATGCAAAGAGCAAACTAAACCGAAATAAAACACTCACAGTTGTGTTACAGCAATAGCAGGGGCCCCCCATTAATAATGCCAAGGTTAAGAATATCAAATCAACTGGTTGCACGAGCCACACTCAGTTGCAAAGGAAATTGCTTAAACATTTAGATCATATGTAGCTTGACACTTACATTTTGTTGCGAAAAAAAGGACCATCTTTATCCCATCGTCTTTTTTTTGGGTGATCACCAAACTTTTTGTTTGGAGTTGGAAGCATATTAAAATTTGTAGAGACTTCATTTTTTGATGAATCTTTTTGAATAATTTCATGGATAATGCCAAAGATCCATGCTATCGAGAAAGAATAGACAAAATATACCAAAGGACTTAGTTTTTATAGAAATTGCAATTTTGTGTAGAGCAGCCACTAAAACTTTGTTTGTTTTTAACCAGTAGACCACATATACTGTTATTTTGGCTACCAGGTATTTTTGATAAATTCATTTTATTTAGCTCTTCTGGTAATGTAACGTTTATTTAAGTTGATTCAAGTTCTTACCGAGCATGCAAAAAACTTCAATATCTGTCAACGTTTTGGACAGCTATACAGCTGTTCTTCATCAGGACCAATAATAAACGAAAGCACGAGTGAGGCAATATAAATAGTGTGCTACGCAATCGAAAGAAAAAGGCAAAACAAAAGGTTTAAAAGCGAATAATAAACAACTGTAGATTACGTCAAATTATCACAAATTTCAGAATAAACACAATTTTCTTTATCATTGATTGAATTTTCAGAATCATGAATAAAAAAAGATTCAAGAAATCGGCGTTTGGTAAAATCTATTTCAAAGGTTAAAATTTTGCTATCATCCCAGTCAACTCGGTGATCTTTGGTGATGACACGCTTAACCAATGCCGTTTTTTTATTAAAATTGTTGTCATCAACTTTTGCCAGATTTGTTGGCTTTAAATCCCGTTTATGCTCAGCCAATCTTGTTTTGTTAGCCCGTCCAGTTTCCCCAATGTAGATACCAGTGCAATCTCGACAAGAAATCTGGTAAACTACACCAGGTCTAGATGACCTTTCAACCGAGTCTTTTAACTTTAAAAGACATGTTACCAAAGGCAAAAGGCAAAATTTTAAGAAACGTGGGAATTTTGGTTAGTAGCAAACCGCATTTAACTTTAAAAGACATGTTACCAAAGGTAAATGCGGTTTGCTACTAACCAAAATTCCCACGTTTCTTAAAATTTTTGACAAAGCCTCTTGGAACATAAGGCAGCACAACACGTGTTTTAATTTCTTTTTTATTCACTAACCATAAATTTGTTTTTGTTTTCAAACTTCTAACTGTGCATTTTAGAAACCATTTGGGATAATCATTCCTTTTTAAAGCTTCCATAATTTTTGAAGTTTCTAATGTTTTATTTGCTCGCTTGGAATTTAATTGTGATTGAGCTCTTTTTAAAAGACACTTTACCAGTCCTTGCTTCTGACTCATGGAATGCGCTGAGTTGAAATTCAGATATCTGTTAGTGGGCGTTGGCTTTTTATAAATCTTTGTCATTAACCCCCCACTAGCTTCTCGAATAACGCAGACATCCAAAAAAGGTATGGAATTGTTGGTCTCATGTTCTGTGGAAAATTTTATACTGGCTTCAATGTTATTAATATGATTATGAAATTAATCAACCTCTGTTTTTTTCATAATAACAAATGTGTCATCAACATATCTTCTCCAAAATTTAGGTGGGTTTAAAAAGGTTGATATTGCTTCTTACTATACATTTTCCATCATTAAATTTGCAATTATGACAGAAACAAGTGAACCCATCGCAACACCAAATATTTGACGATAAAATTTACCACGAAAATAAAGATACGTATTATCAAGACACAAATTTAATGCAGTCATAATATCAGTGAGGGTAAGGTCAGATCTATCATCAAGGGTGTCATCCTTTTTTAATCATTCTAATACAACGGTTTTGGCCACATCAACTGGTATTTTAGTAAACAAAGAAATGACATCAAACGAAACCATGCATTCATCATGATTGATTGTCAAATATTTTAGTTGTTCTATAAATTCATAAGAATTCTTCACAGTAAAACCATTAGCACCAACTAGCGGTGTCAATAAAACAGCAATGAACTTGGACAAATTATAAAGCAGTGAATTTATAAAAGAAACAATAGGTTGAAATGGAAAACCACTTTTATGAATTTTTGGTAACCCATAAACGTGTGGAGCAATGGAATCAGTGCTGTGTAAATAACGGTAGGTCTGTTGTGAAATGCGATTTTTTGTAAAAAGCATGTAAACAAATTTATTAAGTTTACGTTCAATATTACCTGTTAAATCAGATTTCAAGGGGTGTGTATGTGTTACTGTCACTTAAAAAAATCATTAATTTTTGCCTCATAATCCGATTTGTCTAAAACCACAGTGCAGTTTCCTTTGTCAGCATGTGTAATGATGACTTCCTTATTCTTCGACAAATTTCTTAAAGCTTGTTTTTCTTCATTAGTGAGGTTAGAAGGAACTTTCTTTGTTGAATTTAGAACGCTTACAATTTTGCTTCTAGTGATATTGGCAAAAGATGCAGGGAGAAGTCGTAGACCTTTTTCCGCTTCAGATATAATTTTTTGTTTGGAAATTGTTTTTTGCAAAACAGCAAAATTTGAACCTAATGCCAAAACCTTGGTTTCCATCAGCTGATGTTTTGAAATATTAATCACCCACTTACTATCGGTGTTTTCAGTTCGATTTTTCCTGCCTGTGGATGACTTCAACTGGGTTAATTTATCATCGCTATGCTCAAGTAACTGTTTGTGCTGTTTCCTGGTTACAGTTTCATAATATTGTCTAATGATTTTGAAGACCTCCAAATCTATCTCAGCTCTAAGCTTCTCTTCCAGTTTTTCAATTTCATTATAAGAAAAATTTATCCAAAAATGTGATTCATTAATTCGTAGCTTTAAATACCAAAAACCAAAAGTTTTAGCCAATTTTTTTCGTGCAACTGAATTAATCGAAGATTTAAATTTTAAACTCTTCAGCAAAATATCTTCTCGTAAGCATGAATGATTAAAGTGAAGATGGCCTCTGTGTCTCGCTATCCTTTTAATGTACCAAAGAATCAACTTTGTCAAACAATTTGCAAGTTTGTTAGGTCAAGTAAAATAATTGATCAGCTAAAAATGAAACATGATGTATGACAATCAATTTTTGATCACCCATTATGAAGTAATCCTGAGCCCTAAGTGATTGAAGTCACATATCGCGGAAAAGCTAATTTCCTAAGCTTTTAAAGGACTGTAATTGTTAGTACTTTACATGCTCTTTGTCAAAGTTTGGCCTTTGTTGATTGGTTAATCAACAGGTGAACATGTTGATTCTGCAACTACAGCCAAAACAAAAAATATTTTTCAGTAAAATAGTCACTTCTTCATCACACTGAATTTGTCTTCCGACTAAATGCAAATCAAAGCTTTGGCTGCTGATAAATAAATAAATCAACATTTGTCTATCGCAAACCCTGAACTCAAAATTGACATTGTTTAACCACTACACAGTATTTTATACGAAATTAGACAACTATTTTTGAAGCTTTTGTGGCAATGTTATTAGGATTAAATTATTAAAAAACTTGTTACACCAATAGTCTGAAATTTTTCTACGATCCACAGTTTCTTTAGCTTGTCAATAAACATGGTGCAAAGGACTATTTTGACATTATGGAACTAGGGGCTTTCTGGCATCCAATGAGGCTGCTATTGACACTATTTTCTACCATGAACAAGCTCATATTTTGTGAGCTGTGAAAGAGCATGGCCATCGATTTCCTGACTTTTGCAAATCAACACTCTACAGCTTTTAAAACTTTGAATTAGTCACCTTAATTGAGTTCTAACACAAAAAATATCTTTATAATAGATAAACAAGTTATCATTACTAATGTTCGAGAATTTGAAAAACTTTCTAATTATCGTATATACCACCCAATAAACCGACTTGGCGAATAAGCCGAGGTTGATTTTTAGCTAAGAAAATGAGGGTTTTTACATATTACCGTCCAATAAGCCAAAGCGGAAAAATTACGTTCAACTACCATACACGTGCTTCAAAATGACATCATTCTATTCGCACCTTTTTCTTTTTTACACAGTGTATTGTACATACGGTATTCAACAGACAAAGTGCTTTGTTTTAATCAGTCGCTAAATAATTCGGTACGATAAGTTTATTAATTTTTGTTTGTGAAAATTTTGTGACCAATTTTGACCTTCAGTATCTTTGGTTCAAAGCTATATTCGCCCAATAAGCTGACCCCAGAAAATTAGGTTCAGAAAATCGACTTATTAGCCGGTATATACGGTATAGCTGAAATTGCAAAACGACTTTCTACAGCTCATGAATATGTTCAAATAATGGTCCACTTTGAAAAAAAAATTGTCCACACTTGTGATGATCTTCAGAGTGGGAAACACTAAAGTGAGGAAACTCCTCAAAAATTTTCAAATACAGTAGACGCTGCTTATTAAGCCTGCCTCGGGACCAGACGATTTTGGGCTTGTTAACTGACAGACGATTTTTCTAAATATTTTCAGCTAAAATATTTGTGGCTAACTGTAATAAAGATAAAATGTTTAAAGCTAATTAGATTGTACACAGAAATTTGTAAAGAAAATACATATTTGGATCATAAAAATTTTGATATTTAAAATCAAAGAGACCACATATATGCTCTTGCACACAATTAACGCACTACAGCTACTGCACTACATGCGCTGTAACTAACCGTTCCTTTAAACTTGATGCACATCAAAAGCTCAACTACAATAGCAAGTTTTTATCTCTTTGGATAAAGAACAGCATTAATTTATCACAAGAATGGTGTTTAATACAAAACAGTATTTATTACCATCAAAATTTTACAAATTGAGAGTAATTAATGTATTGTGACATTGTTTCATCATTTCATTGAGTTCCATTTTCTCGCATTATTGTGCAGGTGCAGCCTGCTCTATGTAAAACAAAATCAGTTTTTAGACATGAAGGGTTTGAGACAAAACAGAAGAATTTTAGATAGCAAATAAAATGCTTGATGCTTGTCTATACAGAGAAAAAGCTCAAGGATTTTGTAATTAAATTTGTTAGTTATGAAGATTTTTAAACAAATTTAAAATTGTGTAGAAAATTTGGGCTTATTAAACGAGTTTTTGGATGTTTAAAGTGAGTTTTGTTAATACATAGTCAAATGGAAGAATTCCGGGCCGGACGAATTTGGGTGTCATATGTGGGTGGGCTTAATAAGCAGCGGCTACTGCATAAACAAAAGCACTAATACTGATGTGTTGCTTGTGTTGTTTCAAACAACTGTATCATTGAAAATTTTGTTGAACATCATCTAGATAGTGTACATCGATCTACAATGTATTGTGTAACCTTCTTCTTGAGGTCGGAAAATACCTGCAAACATTCCTGCTCTTTAGTGGAACTAGAGTACAAATTTAAATACGAGCCATCATTTTCCCATCTTTTATATGAATTTACAAGTAAGTCTTAAACTGTGATGTACAAAACCCATGCCATGTCTTGCTGTTGTAGTCGATATGCACTACCGGTAAACATGCCATAAATGTAAAGTTGCAAGGCAAGCCAGGCCAAAATCAAAAGCATAGACAGTCAAACATTTTTTTTGATGTAGTAGTTTTATGCTAACCACAATAATCTTTATGCATCATCTAGTGGCATACAAAAGACTCTCATGCTGACTACAGTAATATTTTATGTTGTCTGGTGGCATATCAAAGATTAGCGAAAAGAGATTTAAAAGTCAAATTTGTAGTTTGAGGCCAATCACTGGTTCTATTTTTTTGGAGATTAACTTATAGTAGGAGCCATTCTGTCTAATTATTTTAGTAAATGATCAGTTTTAAGGTTTTCAAATGACCAGAAGATAACAATGACAAAATTTTTGTAGTTCTTGGCGTGGTGGGAGTCTACGTTTATGCTGATCTTTTTACTTTGTTGTTTTATTGCAATGACCATCTAAATATACTATAAATTCAGCCGTCCTGAAGATGTAGATTTTAAAAAGTATGTTTTTTCAATTAAGTCTTTGTAATAAAAGTTTAGAACTGAAATTAATATAACTTTGTCTGCAATGACATCACATATGGTGCTGTGCGGTGGTCATCACAGAAATATACTATACAGAAATGCTTGTCTCAGCTCCTGTTTTTAGCCTTTTTAGTCCTTAGGCCTTTTATATTATAGACTTAACTACCATTTATTGGTAGCAACTCCATGAGTAACATTAACAACAATACCTTATATCTATATTTGAAACACAAACATAGCTACATCTTTAGAAAAACTGACAACAAAGCTTTACCAATACACTACTACCACAACATCCTACAAAAAAAATTACTACACGCAAAAGTCCATCATAACCACATCTAATGCATTGTTAATTCCCGCATCACTGCAAACAGGATGACATACTGATATAGTTAGTTGTCTTGGGACAACAAATAGGGCAGATGTTGGTAGCAAGATATTCACCTTTGGTCAGATTTGGCATAGCATGAAGCAATGAGCACTCTCTAACCTTGTCTCATTTGACAGTACCTAAAACCTATTGCTCAATGATATGCAAAATCTGACCTGAAAAATGCATTGCATCACTTACCCTACAGAAAAATAGCTCACATTGGTTATTATTGCATTATAGTGTTTTTGTGTGATATTGCTTAAAAGATAAAAACAATTTTTATTAAAAATCAGATGATTGGGCCTGAGAAAATGTCTTTTTTTGGTAATTTTATTGCACTTACTTATTAAAAAAAATCACTTGTTTCAAAATGGTAGTTGATAAGGTCACTGGCAGGCACTTAAAATCAAAAATGCACAAGTAATTGAAAACATATATTTAAGTACAATAGATAACTGCTTTGATGCTGACCTCTCAAATTTGACTTTGTGGCTGCTGCACTTATCAAAAAAGGAGGATCTAAATGATTAATTTCATTGAGTACACTTGATTTTGTAACATAAATTGACCATGACAAAACACTAAAACTTAAAACTACTTTTTAACACTGCATTCACAATGACAGAGAACTGGAGTTGCAACAACAATTGATGTTGTACTGAAAACCCAATTACACAATAGAACGAGCAAGTGGACAGAGACAGACATCACACATGAACTACGTGGTTTTACATGAAAAATCTACTTTAATGCTTTTTGCAGTCAGCACCTCTCAGTGAAATCTTTAAGTTTTTCCAAATAGTTACATATATTGACATACCAATTTTTTCAGTAGACTTAAAAGCTGCTTTTACCAACTTCCAAATAAGCGCATTTTTCTTTGATCAATCTTCAAAATTTTTCTTTGATCTTGATTTTTTCTTTGATCAATACTTATCACAAAGTAAAAATTCATCTATCTAATTAATGCTAACTCTTTTCACGTATTCAGTAGATGGTTAATGAAAACTTTATAAAAGTGAAAAAATATGTAGCAAGCTATGTTACTGCAACTATTATCAAGGGTCTTGTAAACACGCTTCAGAAGTGTCTCAAACTCTCTACCACTGTTTTTGTCACAACACCTAGCCAAATAATGACATTTTACTGTTTTTTTGCATCTGGGACAAAACATTATAAAAGTTTACTCATTTGTTTTCTTGTGTGGTTTGTGAAATTAGTTGACAAGATTCAGGTAAAATTAGTTATGGTTTATCCATGACATTGCTTTCTGAGATAACATTTTACGAAAAACGCAAGACGCACATACAATCACTAATGCATCACACAAAAAAACTTAATTTTCCTCTTTTAGGTTGCATGGCTTCGACCATCAAATACTTTCCAATTTTAAATCAAAAGTTTACTAGCAACTGTAAAACCCTGTTGTTTAATTGATTACGAATAAGAAATGTAACTAGTTAAATTATTCACCATGGCCAAGCAACAACTGAAGTGTGAAAGTAATCTTTGTTCTTGTGTCTTAGTCGTGGCAACCTACCTAACATTCCATTATTTCATAAAAGTCATATTTCTCATACTCATGTTGGACATCCGCAAAGGATTAATTTTAGGTGAATGCACTGTTAACTAGATATTCTGAAATACTTTACTTATGAATTATTGTTGCAAGGGTTGCAGAGTTTGAGAGACCAATTCCAACTTAAATTAACTTATTAAACAGAAATAGCCTGGTATTTTGCTGCTACATTTCAGTAACCAATGGGATACTTGCTTGTGAACCTTTTTCATGGCTGAAATAATCACGCTAATTATTGCATAACCAAAATGCATTATCAGTTTTGGTTCTTCTCCCCCCCCAAAAAATTTTGAAAACTCAGTGCAGATGCCCATACAATCGTTGTTCAAACTTGTTTTTACATCATCTCCAAAGATCTATGACGTGCAGTTAACTTAAGTCTCTCCACAACAGACGTAGCAAAGTAAACAAGATACTGCTCACAAGCTGGCGTCCTAATCAGATAAAAAAATAAAGGTCATTCACAACAGACAATAGCCTAGATTAGTGATTTTCCATCAGTGGACCTGGTCTTCACTAGACCAGTACTTTATTCAGCCTTCACATCAAGTGCAATTGTAAAATTTTTTCTTGATTTGTTTTTTTAGTTTATTGACACAACCCTGATATTTACTTTAAAAACTTTTTTGAGTTTGCTCATGAAAATGAGAAAAATACATCACCAGGCCACATGCTACTGTGCACTTCAAAATTGGACCTCACGCCAAAAACAGTTGAAAAGCACTGAACTATATAACAGTGTCATAATCGAACAAAATACATCTTAGGGAAAAACAAAAGGTTGCATTATATGCAAACCAATGTTATGCGTAAACTTTAAAGTATGCAATCTTAGCTTAACATATACACTGAATAAATAGCAGTATACTACCGCAACTATCTTTTTACAACTTCATAATATGTTACTAAAGTTGGTTTAACAGTTTGTTCCACAATGCATGCCAAAAATTTTTTTTTCATACATTTTTAAAGATTTTCATACATTGGCTAACTGTTTTGCACTTGTGCCAGAAGTTATGCACAGACTAAAATCAAAGAGGGAACACTGCTGTAAAGTCAATTTCCATTAGAAAAATTTTGTTACTGTTGTAACAATTCTATTTTTGGAATAAACATCACCTAAATTTCAAAAATGGCAAAAATATAAAAATTCACAGAAACGCATAGTTGAATTCAACTAAACTTTTCCAGTTTACTGATTTGGGAAGTTATGTTTTTAATTTTGCTGCCTTCTGCAAATTTTCATATTTCTGTGATGTTGTATTTCAACAGCCTTATAAATTTTCATATTGTTGTAAATCTGGATATCAGTGTTTAAGTGCTGCTCAAAAAATGGATAAAAACTATAAATAAAATTAGTAAATTAGATAAAAATACAGGGTGTCTCAAAAGTAAGTATACACTTTAAAATTTGAATAACAATCTAATGGCTATTTCAAATTTGTCAAAAGTTTACAAAAATATTCTATGAACTACTAGAAACAGATTACCATCCTAATATCTTGTTGAATTTATTTATTGACAGAATGTTAGACCTCAACGTGGGAGCCACCAATTTCGGGAGATTTCAGCCACCTTTGGATACATTCTTGCTTGACACTTTGCAATAAATCTTTTGTAACTAGTCCACATGATGCTCTAATGTTTTGTTCCAAATCTAAAAGGTTTTGAGACCATGTGGAGTAAACTTTGCTCTTAAGGAAACCCCAAAGAAAAAAGTCGCATGGGGTTAAGTCAGGTGAACGAGCGGCCCATTCTAGAGGACCTCTGCACCCAATCCACCTACCGAGAAAAAACTGATTTAAATAATCTCTGACTTTCCTGGTGTAATGTGCAGGAGCTCCATCTTGCTGAAAGTAACAGTTTTTCAACCAAAGCATTTTTTGTCAACTTTACTCCACACGGCCTCAAAACCTTTTAGAGTTGGAACAAAACATTAGAGCATCATGTGGACTAGTTACAAAAGATTTATTGCAGGGTATCGGGCAAGAATGCGTCAAAAGGTGGCTGAAATGTCTCGAAATTGGTGGTTTCCACGTTGAGGTCTAACATTCTGCCAATAAATAAATTCAACGAGATATTAGGACGGTAATCTGTTTCTAGTAGTTCATGAAATATTTTTGTAAACTTTTGACAAATTTGAACAAGCCATTAGATTGTTATTCAAATTTTAAAGTGTATACTTACTTTTGAGACACCCTGTATAATCAGCAAATTTGGTAAAACTACATGATTTACTTGAGTAAAACTATGCATTTCCGCAATTTCACTTGTTTAGTTGCTGTTTGCCCCAGTTGTAGTGTTGCAGGGCATGATGTTTATCTTTGCTCAGCAGCTCATTACAAAGCTTTACAAAGCATTTTTTAAAAGTGTGAGTGATAAAACTTTAGTCATTTCAGCTGCCTCAATCTTTTATGCTTGGCCTGTGTTTTACTTAGGTATTTTAAGGTTTTACTATTTTGCATTGCAAGTACTCCATTATTTGTACAACCACTTTGATATAGCTATATCATTGATGTTGTAAAATAACACTATCCAAGCTAAATACAAATATTTTAGGCATACCTATTTTGCTGTCAACAAGATTTTACCCTTCAAAACTATTTTGCCATTGAACGTTTGTGATTGGTCAATTTTAATGGCATATTAAAAAAACATCACTTTTGATCATTTGTGGTTGGTCAGTTTCTCTGTCATATTAAACACATAACTTGACAAAAATTTCATCCCCAGAATACACTTCGCTTGCATTTACAACTATCAATTAAGTGAAACTGTGAAAATAGACAGATGCCTTACATAAGTTTTTCAAAGAAATGACTGACAAAGACTGTGTGGGTATGTCCAGATTTCACCAGTTTAAAAGAAACTGAATTAATTATCAGTTAAATTACATGGAGTAATACATTGTGAGCTGTACTTAAATGTTTATAACAGTAAAAAGATTGACACAACTATAGTTGTATAGCGTTGTGCAGAAGGTGAATTCAGTCACTGAAAACCTGCTGAAAGAAACCCAAATGAGTGTCATTTTATTTTAAAACCGGTATGGTCCTCTGGTTAGTCAGATCAGTTCTAGCATATACAGACATAAAAATTTTTTAAAAGTGGCTATTTTGACATCAATGGCACTTTACCCTCAGAGACTATTTTGCTTTCATATTCATGTGTGTTTATATTACAATAGTTGCTGTAATTCTGCAAGTGATGCTGTGGCACGTGGATAGTGCTCCTACCTTGAAATACAATGGTTACAGGTGGGAATCTTGGTTGGCTGGGTACTTAGAAAAAGGCAATATAAACTGAAAAGGGAAGCCCACTTTGTAAATGCATGGGGGAGTGTATTGTGGGGGTGCAACTTTTATAATTATTAAACTTAATCAATCAGAAACAAGCAAAGTCACAACTTCAATACGTCATAAAGATTGACAAATCACAAATAACTCATAGCCAAATAGCCTCCAAGGGCAAAATGCCGTTGATGGCAAAATAGCTACTCCCAAATTTTTTTTACTAAGAATCTACTTCAATATAAGTTTTGCTTTGTTATTACTACTTATGGTATCAGTACTGTGTCATTTCTTATCATATAACTGTTCCAGTGTTTTCCTAATGACACATAAGCTACATTAATATTGCATAGAGAACTAATATTTTATCTCAGTAACTCTCAATATCAAGCTGCTATCGAGTAACATGTAAACCTATGGTTGACATGTTCAGTTGCCATTATAACAGTGTAATTATTCAACTACATTAAATTACATAGATCTATTATTACTACGTAAACATGACTCACCTACGTTTACTTGTATATGCTGAAAGAGAAATTGGCGTTGATCAGCAAACATACTGGTAAGCTTCTAGACCAGTGCATCCACAAATAACTTTTTTAGATTTTCCACTTCAGGAAATTATTTCCTCTTATCTCTCTCTACATTCCAAAAGCAAATCTATACCCCATTTTCCTCACTTATCTCTAAAAAAAATTTAGAAACAATTTATTTTGTACACTTTCAAAAAACTTGCATGGCATCTAAAATGCATAGATTAACCAACGAGTTAACTAAATAACATAGTCTCTTCAACAATCTAATCCTTAAGAACACACTGTTATCACAAATAAAAAGTGAAATAAGTATGTAAAGCAGTTTACTGTGAATATTAGAAACGGAAATAAAGTGAGTATCACAAAAACATCCAAAAAAAGAACTCACACACAATTTTGCAGTACGCAAATTTAACTTATGTCTTTGACTCGCACACACCACTCTGTTCTACTGTAGACTTTAGTGAATAATATTCTTTTTTATTCGCTACACAGCTACAGTCTACAGTAGAACAGTACTTTTATTAATAGGCAGTGGCTATTTCGCCGTCGACGGCAATTTGCCCTTGGAATCTATTTTGCCGTGATCATTCACGTGTGTTTATATAGCCAAATTTGCTATGATAACACTAGTGACACTGTGGTGTAGTGGATAGAGCGCTGGTCTTGAGATGCCATGGTTGCGGGTTCAAATCTCAGCTGGCCAAGGCTTTAAAAGAAAGGCAGTGTACACTGAAGGGGCAGGCCCGGTATGTAAATGTATGGGGCAGTGTACACTGGAAGGGAGTGTACAGGGTGGGGGATAGAGACCTGGGGGTGCAAAACTTTTTTTTTTGGTTTTTAAAATTGACCAATCAGAGACGACCAAAAGTCACATGTTTAATACGTCATTAAGATTGACCAATCACAAATAACTTACGGCAAAATAGTCTCTGAGGGCAAATTGCCGTCGACGGCAAAATAGCCACTGCCTAACTTTAACGATAATAAATTAGCGATATAAATTAATAACCAGCGAATAATTTATGGGTATGAATAAAAGACGGAATTCATATGGAATGACGGAACTTCGGAGCCAAAAAAAGGTCAATTTATCAAATTAAAAGCTATACCAAACCAATCGTCAATAAATGGTGAATTGCAATCTACGTCCCATATTGAAATATAAAAATTGCAGTTGTCATCGAAACGGTATCAGAATCGACCAAAAATTATTTCAGAATTTGCTATTAATTTGGGGTAATTTGCTGGTTTATGGCAGGGGTGAACAACTTTGTCTCTACAGCCGGCCGCAAAACATCCTCTAAATGCACTTACGGCCGCCACTAGTTAAAGTCATTTTTACGAATTTACGTTTTAAGCCTTACAATTTAACTGCCGTAAATGCTCTCTTCACTACTCATGCTAAACATTAGAAAAAGTCAAAGTTTCAAGTTTGGAAAATTTATTCAATCAGTAATCACAAAATTGTACTTAATGACCTCCTTGATCTTGCACCTTCTCAGATAAACTTGCGAAGTTAGGTGGCTGGCTGGATATCATGAGTCGTAGTCCACATTCCTAATTGCTGTCGGACAATCGGGTTCGGTACTTGCTCTTCAAATATTTCATCCTTGAAAATTCTGCTTCGCACACCTAAGTGCTTCCAAAAAGAACGAAAGTTTTTCTGGCCAATTCTTGTAGATTCGGATATTTAACAGCTCCTCTCCACGTATCTAGCAGATCTTCGTCGTCTTTAAATTTTTTTGACCAACTGTTTGTCGTTCTTCAACTCGACGAGTTCTATTTGAAGATTCAATGGTGCAGTTTCGGTTTTGACTAGATGTGGATAAGCAACTAGCCTTGTTGTATCGAAAATCCTCTCAAAGTCTTGGAAACGATTAGAAAATTCCTGCAAAAACCCCATCAAAAACGCTTGAGAAAAGAATGATATACGAGGTGCATTCAATAAGTTTCCAGACTTTTTTTGTACAGGCATTCATAATTGCCGTAAACTCGAGATATTTCAGCATGTTGTTACTAAACTCCTTATCAGATGATTGACCAATTTTTTCTTGTTTAGGTGCAAATTTATAGCTACAGTAGGAATTAGAGTACACCTTACTAAATCCTGATTGTCACAGCTGGTGAATTTCAAAAATGCAATCTGGACGTGAGGACACATTAGAAGAACGATATGCGATCAAGTTCTGTTTTGAACTTTGAAAAACTGCCACCGAAACGTATGGTATGCTTCAGACTGCTTATGAACCATCTTGCATGAATCGATCATCAGTTTTTCAGTGGCACAAGAGATTCAAGGAAGGCAGGGAGTCCGTGAGGGATGATGAGAGATATGGGAGGAGTAGGGAAGTCAGAACATCAGAGATGATTGGCCAAATAAACGATTTCATGAATAGGGACCGTCGTATTTCTATAGAGACACTAAGCGCACAGTTTAATGTCAGTGTGGGAGCTGTACACATAATCATTCATGAGGAACTGAAGATGCAGAAGAATTGCGCGAAGTTCGTCCCAAGAGTGCTCCGGGAAGATCAGAGAGAAAGACGTTGCAATGACAGCAAGGAGATGGTCGAGCTCATTAATTCAGATCCCCAAGTTCTTGATGCCCTGGTAACCTGCGATGAAAGCTGGATCTACTGTTATGACCCAGAGACCAAGAGACAGAGTTCCCAATGGAAGCATGCTGGATCTCCCAGACCCAAGAAGGCCAGACAGCAAGTCCACCCAGAAACTCATGATGATTCCTTTTTTTGACAGCATGGGCATAATCTACATTCACTGAGTTCCCACTGGAATCACAGTCAACAAGGAGTACTATATTGAAGTTTTGAGGGAGTTCAGGAAGAGATTCCGTCGGAAGAGGCCAGAACTCTTCGAATCAGGTCAGTGGCATTTCCATCAGGACAATGCCCCAGTCCACAGCTCCATCCTCATCACAGACTATTTGACCCAGATGGGCATCAAGACGGTTCCCCATCCTCCCGGACCTTGCTCCCTGCGACTTTTGGCTATTCCCAAAGCTCAAAGAAAACCTCAGAGGAAATCGTTATTTCACAATTGAAGACATGAAAGATGTTGTGAAGAAGGTCCTAAACACGCTCACACAAGAAGACTTCCAGGGGGCTTTCCAGAAGTTGTTGGAACGGTACAACAAGTGCATTGATGTCGGAGGAGAATACTTTGAAGGGGACTAGAGTTTTTTGTGTGTACGGTTAATAAAAGTGTCCATACCAAAAAAGTCTGGAAAGTTATTGAATGCACCTCGTATATCATCCACTTGAATTTCTTTGCGGTCAAAATTTCAGACTTTGACTCAGGAAGTTAACCTATGTAAGAAAATCTACCAGAAAACCAAGCAACATGAGAAAGTCTTTGTTGAGCAAGAGACACTCCTTGTTTTTGGCTGAATAGTATTCTACTATTTTTTTTCGCAATTTCAGTACACGGCGGGAAGTTTCTCCTATAGACAACCAACGAACTGTGAAGTGATAAAATATGTCCTCAGCAGATGTTTCACTTGAGCATAAAATTTCTCGAAATTGTCGATGATGCAAAGCATTTGCGCGAATAAACAAGATATGCGGTTCATATCCTTCAGAATGGTATTTAAAGCAATGGATTTGGCACATAGTGCTTCCTGGTGGATAATGCGGTGAAGGTTGATGAGCTCTTTATTGTCATATTTGTTGGACACGTAATCCAAAAATCTTGTAACAAATCCCTATTGGTTACCTGTCATGGCAGGCGCACCGTCTGTGCAAATGCCCCGAAGGTATTTCAGATCTAATCCAGAGCGAATGCAGGCATTCTTAACTGCAATAAATATGTCTTCTCCACGGGTGCAAGTAGCCAGTGTTTCCCTGCAAAGGAAATCCTCACACAATTCAAAGCTTGAAGAAAGACAACGAACGAAGATTAACAATTGCGCGGAGTCGTTGATATCTGTTGATTCATCAACAGCAAGTGAAAATAAACTTTTTTTCTTGTTTATCTTTGCTTACAGAGAGAGTTTTAACTGCTGAGCAATATCATCTTGCTTGCGCTGCTTTGTAACACGCGAGAAAGCAATTGAAGAATAATCAGCTTCTTTTCCAGGGTGAATGCACTTAACAACGTCTATCAAGCATCGCTTCACGAGTTCGCCATCAGAATAAAGTTTTCCCGCAACGCCAAGATGATATACCTCTTTGTATGATGCTTCCCAGCGGCTATTAGTGGACTTAGCGAAAGTTGTATGCAAGTTGTCTGCTTTCGCATATTCTTTTTCAAATTTTCAATGCAGATCTTTCTCCAATCCCCTTTCAGTTTCGCATAAGAGTGCAATTCGTGACGACAAAAGTGCTGCTTTGCGTTATCCCCTTTCACAGTCTTCACAACTTAGTTGCATATTAGACAGATCATGGAATGTGTTGCTGTCTCACTCATAAAGTAACTAAACGTGATATCAACCCCCTTCCGTAGTGTTAAGTTGTTTTCCATTAGAACTGCGAACTTACTAAATTGACTCATAACATTAAGGCCACATAAACACACGAATGTCAATTAAGCGTTAAGATCTATGTCAGTTATAAATGAATTGTAAACTGGCTTTATTCGCTGGCTCATAGTTCAGGATTTTCTCCATTCTATGATGTTATTTGTCAGTTCACGAAACAGTAACAGTTAGCAAATCGTAACGGTTCCTAACGGTTATGTAGTAAAACATTTTAATCAATGGACGCCCGCCACAACGTGCATTTTGAAGTACAATTTTACGGCCGCAGAAAAATTCTTTTACGGCCGCAGGTTGTGCACCCCTGGTTTGTGGACATTTTGGTCATCTAAAACCGAATGTGGCTCCAAACAAACATCCTTCAACAACCTACATGCATCCCTTATTTGTCACCTGAGTTTTCAAGTGGCCCAAATTGTTTTCATGGCAATATAACGACATAAATATGTGCGCCATTGTCTTGGCTTGACATTGCGCCATTGACACAAAAAACGAGTCATTGTCTTCCATTTATGCGCGATTTTGTCCGTCTCAAACGGCTTGTGCCACAAAACCAACACTACCCAACAATAGCGTATACATTTCTCTTTAAACTCCATTATGTTTCATTCCGCCACAAACAGTCGCTATCGCAATACAAAAACAAATAGCACCGAAAAACAAAAACTTTCTGTTTTAATAAATCAAAACAATTGTCATTTAAAGTAAATCTTGGTCATTTCAGACTACCTATGACTAGGGCCCACTAAAGTTAATGAAGTCAAAATTTTTTCAGGACCTTGTTACATGATCAAACGTGTACTAACGTTTGTTTTAGTTGTTCAGGAGTCTGTTTTGGTACATTTTATAAGTCAAAATAAAGTCAAAATTTTGCATAAAGTCAAAACTTGTCAATATTGTCTTCATCAAAAATTTCCTTACAAAAACGAACAAATTTATATATTTTTTATTTTTTTAAATTTTGAGCTGCTATTTAAATTTTATGCGCAGTTTTATTTCAATTTAAACTTTTCAAATAGTTGCAATGGTAAAAATGTGTACGGTAATTGAGAAGAAAATAGCACTTATTATGCATAAAATCGTCATTGTTGATGCATAAACACATAATTGTTAGACAAACACATAATTGTTAGACAATCTGTTTCTATAAAACCATTGCGCTTTTTACACGTGGTTTTTTTAACCCTTTGACGGATACTGGGATATATATGTCCCACGATTGTTAATTGTTATGCGATTATGATGTAATAACCACTTTTCTAAAATGCATTATTTTCCCTTTGTTACCAACAATTATGAAATTGTTTCAAATTTTATCAATTAGAATCTTATGATCCTTAAAGGGTTAAGTCGTAGCTTGCAAAGCAAAGAATGCCTAAACAAGCCAAATCTTCTACAGCAAAAGTTAGGCAAATTTGCCACGAATATCCGGATGAGTTTTCGGCAACTCCTGCCCGCGACTTGCGATGCAAACTTTGCGACGTGTTAGTCAAATGCGACAAAAAGTTTTTTGTGGAAAGCCACTGAAAAAGTAAGCAACACCAAAGAAAATTGGAGACGAAGAACAAATCCCAAAGTAAGCAAACCTTTTTACAACTCGATCAAATAAACTTCAAGGAACAGGTTGTCTATTCATTCTTAGCTGCAGATATCCCACTTCATAAACTAAACCATCTTTCTTTAAAGTCTCTGTTTGCTACAATGGGAAAAGTATTGCCTTCGGAGACGGCAGCCCGGGCATGTGTTGCTAAATTAGCATCCCAAAAAGAAAAACTAAATCAAGAATTACTTCGTGACAAACAAATTTTTTAAATTGTGGATAAAGCAGAGATTGCTACACAAAAGTATATTAGTGTGTTTGTGGGCAGCTTAAATGCCCCAAATCAGACATTCCTCGTTGATTGCCATCCACTTGACAGCGGTAGCAATGTTAGTAGCAGTATTATTCTGCACACTGTGGATGACATATTGCGACAACGTGAAACAAAACGCGAGAATTTTTCATTGTTTTTGACTGATGCTGCTCGGTACATGTCTTTGGCTGGAAAGACATTAAAGGAATCCTACCCTTCTTTGATGCATGTCACTTGCGTTGCGCACTTACTACATAACTGCGTTATGCGTGTGCGTGCTCATTTTAAATATATTGATGAAATAATAGCAACGATCAAGGCAACAACAATCAAAAACAAAGATCGCAAGAAAGATTTTCATGATGCTGGTCTTCCATCTCCTCCTGACCCTGTAATTACAAGATGGCAACTTGGCTTAGAGCTGCTTTATATTACAGTGAGAACCTTCCAGCTGTTCGTATCATTGTCAACAATTGGACAAGTGCAGGCCTCTTAATCAGCAGAGCGAAAGACGCTATCAACGTGGAAGATTTGGTGCCGGACTTGGTTAAAATAAATCAATACCGGATTCTAGCAGCCAACGTAGAGTTCTTAGAAGGAAGCATACGGACTGCTGAAGAATATGCAATTCAATGATGATCCGTACGCAATTAAAAATTACATTAAAAAACGACTATCCAACTCTCATTTAGAAACAATAATAAACTGTACCAACTTGACAATTGAACCAACAAGCTACGCACTATTGCAAAAAGACCAGCCAACCTCTGCTGCTGTTGAGAGGTCGTTTCCTATGCTCAGTAAATTACTGAGAAAAGACAGAAATTTCGATGTTAAGAACGTAAAATATTTTATTCAACTGATTGCAGTTAGCCTATATGCCTTAACATCCATTAATTAAAAGTAATATCTTAAACAGGCTAACACCAGCTCCTATAATTCGTATTAAAAAATATATGATGCTGCATTACAATAAAAAGCCCTGGTAATTGGTATTTTATTCAACTGATTGCAGTTAGCCTATTTGCCTTAACATCCATTAATTAAAAGTAATATCTTAAACAGGCTAACACCAGCTCCTATAATTCGTATTAAAAAATATATGATGCTGCATTACAATAACAAACCCTGGTAATTATACTGTGTGGCTTTCGTTAAAAACATCATAGACAGACTGTTAATGTACAGCAGAGTTGCGATAACAACGCATTTTTTGTATTATACACTAATTGATACCGGTACACACAGTGGCTCGTTATCCTAGGTTTTGACGTCATGCGTTGCTTTGTTGGATTAGCTTCAAGACTGAGTGATTGAGAAAATGTTTAAAGTAGGCTACCTTCTTCTTTAAAAACTTATGTAAATTGCGGATTATAAAACATTTTTAATCAAAAAAGTGCAACAAGACATAAATAATAGGCGAAAGCGGTTAGGTCAAAATAAAGTCAAAAATATTTTTAAATAAAAAAAAATGGCTCTACCTACGACATTAATTCATCCTGACAGCAAAACAGCCCATGAAATACCCTTCTCATCTCATTAGTAAAGGTGTTCGAAAAGAATTCTGCTGGAGCGATACGAAACGAAATTTTAATATAGGAGGAAACAAACGTCACTCATCTGAGTCATCATCTTCCTTCCAAAATTCATGTGACGATGATAATTTAAATGGCCGCTCGGTGTGTTCAATGCGGCTTGCGTGTAAAGCATGTTCGTTACATGGGGTGAGTCTAACCTTCCATGGTTTGTTTTCGAGCGCATAACGAAACGAAATTACTTGAATTTCGAAACGAAACAAATTTTTCACAAAGGAAGTCAATTCGCTACGGCAAACCGTTATTATGGCAACAAACAGTCGCTATGGCAACACAAAAACAAATAGCTCCAAAAAAGAAAACTTTCTGTTTTAATGAACCAAAACATTGTTATTTGAAGTACATTTTGGTCATTTCACACTAACTGTGACATTAATTCATTCTGACATGCAATACCTTTCATGTCTAATTGATAATTATCGAGGCACAAACTTTCTCCATGACAATCAGACGGCAACAAACTTTAAATATCTTATCAATCATATCTGGAAAAATCGAGATTGCCAGCGATTGTATGGCTATTTTGGCCGTATCACACGACTTGTGCCATAAATGTGACCCTTTTTTAAAATGGTTAAAGCATTCCATTGTTTCTGTACAAACTCCATTGTGCTTCGTTGTGGTGCAAACATTTTTAAATCGTTTCATTGTGACATAAGTTGTGGCACAGGACAACAGTGGAAGCAACAAATTAGGCTGATCCATTTAACCCAAGATAAAATGAAATTTGGTGGTATGGGCTGGCAAATCGTGCAAAGAGCTCAACGTGCAAGGCAAGGAGCAACGATACGTAGTCGCTGATACGTAGCAACGATACATAGTGCGACGTCGACGATGTAGGCTAAAGTTTTATTGCTCTGATTCTATCATTGAGCTCTCTACTGCCAAATCGACCGGCTGCGTAACCCAAGATAAATAGCTCGTAGCTTGAAAGTGCGACGTCGACGATGTAGGCTAAAGTTCGTTGCACAGAATTTTTTTCCTGCAATGTTTTCTAGCGTTTAAATTCATGCATATTTATGGACAAGCGAAAGAAAATACGTGTATTTTCTTGTCGAATATTTGTTCCCCTGAAGGAAATATAAAACAAAGAACAACTTTGAAAACAAACCAATAACCAATTTTAGATGTATTATTTGCTCAAAATGATAAAACGCTTGTAGCAAGAGAATAATTCAATTCCAGCACGGTGCACGCACTTCCCATCAGCGCTGATTTACAAGCTATCTTTATCCGTGTCCGGAAAACTTTTCACCTGAAACTTGAACGCTTCTTGTCTTCTAACGAAAGCAAAGAAGACAATTCTGCATACCCGGTTTCAAAAACCCGATATTTAAAGTAAAGTTTAAAACTGTTGTTCATTGCAAACGTGTTTGGTATGCATCAATTTGGCAGTTTCGGAATCACGCTTTCTGCAGTTTTGCAAGCAATTTCAGAGTAAAACATTAAATCTGCGAGTTTTTGAACCAATCATTAGGATCTGCAAATGCATGAGAAAAATATGTATTTAAACATAAATATCTTAAAACCGCTTACTGTAAAAAAAACAGAGATTTTTAAATAAAGTGAGGTGATCACATTTGGAATCACAAACTTCAATTTGGGAGTCGCAAAAAATTTTGCTCCAAGATGTAAGCTAGTAAAATAAATTATGATGATCAAAAACACCAAAATAAAAATCGTATGGTAAACTTTGCTTGAAAACTGTTATTGAAAAATCTCTTTTTTTGTTAAATAATAGTTAGTCGAAGAGATAGGACCGGAAGCGACGATTACATTCTCCTGGCTTCTTCATCATCTCGTC
Organism: Trididemnum clinides; assembly: GCA_963675345.1. Lineage (NCBI taxonomy): Eukaryota > Metazoa > Chordata > Ascidiacea > Aplousobranchia > Didemnidae > Trididemnum > Trididemnum clinides. The sequence continues at coordinate 19,362,034 of OY776284.1, read as the reverse complement.
AAGAATCCATTATCCATTATGGGTATGTTTATCGGGTAACACGAAAACCAATCAACTGACGATTGAAGGATCAAATCACATTTTCGAATAAATACCTAATTTTAGCACAAATTATTCAATAAATTTTGTTCTGGTCTATTTCGTGTGCATTGTTATAGTTTTTATTCTTTGTGTGTGTTTGCGTATTCAGAGTTTTTTGATGAACATGAGTAACAAGCACTGAGATGCTGTTGCAAATAATCTTAGCTAAATTGTGGGAACCACAAACTCCACCTTCAAAACAACAGCATTTTACAAAGTGACCGCTGAATGATATCATCACAAATAAATTTTCGAAAATTCCTTTGCTGATCGCTAGCAAACACTTTCTAGTTAAAGTGCCATCATTAGGTTTTTCGAAACTGCTTGTCATAAAAACAATTACAGTACAAAAGTTTCTAGCTATACCGTCATAATGACAAAGCTTGATTTGAAAGCAATAGAACATCACAATTTTCACAGCAATGGCTACAATGCTATTCGTTTACAGTTCTAACATAGCTAAATTGCAAGTCAATTTCCTTTTTAAGTCTAAAGCTGATCCGTTGTAACTTTTTATTTTATTTCGGTCTAAATATTTACCACATTACTACATCAGAACGCTTCGTACTTGCTCTCAGAAACTTGATTATACAAATGATCAAAAACTGCTTGGGAGTGCTCGGGAAATTCAAAGCATATTAATCGTAAAGCAATTTCTTTGATGCGTTGCAGTCAGTGTTCTCATTTGGCCATTTTTCAAAAAAAAAACAAATCATTCTAAAGTAAGATTCACTTGTTTGAGATGGGTAATTTTAAGTTATTATTTCACTTTAGATCTGATGTACAAAGCAGTGTTCTGTCTTTGCCTAAGTATATGTGTAGAGCTGTTAACTCTCACAAAACTACTGGGCGTAGAAAAACGAAATATACCATGATTTGAAACTACTCTGGGTGAGTGTTATAAGGGAGTGGGTGGCATAAATGAGGACGTCATAATAAAGAATTTTAGGAAAACGACTTAGAGAGAATCGCAAACTCTTTTTTGTTGGCTGTTAGCTTTACTTCTTTCCTTCCAACTTGTTGCACTCAATTAAGGCCTTCTGATCTTTAAGTCGAGCGCATCTGTTATCTTCGATTCCTCCAAGCGTATTGACCAACCGAAGTGATCCTATTTGAACAAGTATGGATTTGAATTTCAACTTCACTATTCTCGTCTCCCGGTAATCGATGTCCAACAACAAGCAAGCAATTCATTTATTTGCCGCAGAATTGAATTTCATGGGCCATAAGAACAAACAGAAGGGAGCGCAAAGCGCGAGATAGTGATTATGATGTTAAATTCGGGTTATCTTACTTCTACAAATGCAAAGAATCATACTGCCATTTCAGATTTGACGTATTAGTGTTGTATCTACACATTTTTACAGAGTAGCATTCAATAAGCATACCGAACTTAATGCTTTATTAAAGCTGATATACGAGCAGCAAGGCTTTGTAATCAATCCTTTTTTTAATCTGCCGCAGCAGGATTACCGGGGTTGTTGTTTGTAATGATTTTGCGATAGTTTCATCGAATTGGAAAAAGTGGCATTAATAATTTGTTTTCCGAGAACGAGCCGATTGTAGTTATAGAATGATTGGTTTTCCAGGTACGAGTCGATCTTGGTCATAATAAGCAAGCTAAAAATGATATCGAGCTTGAGCTCCTTCTGTTGTGGTAAGTTGTTTTCCATTAGAAGTGCCGATTCAAGAATATTACTCATAACGCTACAGCCACATAAAAACACGAATGTCAATTAGACATTTAGATTTATGTCAGTTAATGGTAAACTGCCTCTATTCACTTCGCTCATAATTTCAGGATTTTCTTCTTTTTATGTTTTTTTTTTTTTTTTTTTAGTTTTTCAGTTCACGTAACAGCATCTTTGCCGCGTAAGTATGATGGGCAAAAAAATAAAGAAGCCATGGAAACATTTTCTTTTGCTGTTCCAACACAGAGCAAGAGAAACCAGTCTTGAGAAAACCAGCATAAAATCATTTCTCCATTCAAAACCGGGGTTTTTCAGTCTTTGTTTAGCGCGCAACGTGAAAAAGGTGCACAGTACAGGTTGTTTTGTTGCACAGTACGTTTCGTTTCGTTTCGCTCCAACAGAATTCTTTTCGAACACTTCTACTAATGAGGTGAGAAGGATATTTCATGGGATGTTTTGCTGTTTGGATGAATTAATGTCATAGGTAGTCTGAAATGACCAAAATGTACTTTAAGTGACAATTGTTTTGATTTATTAAAACAGAAAGTTTGCGTTTTTCGATGCTATTTGTTTTTGTGTTGCTATAGCAACTGTTCAGTAAATAAGCAAAGTAGTAATAGTATCACATGGATCATCAATCAACACCTCTTGATCTGTCTTTTAAGAGAAAAAAATCGAAAAAGGAAGAAAAGAATAAGGATTCACAGCTCACTGAAAACAATACAACATCTAATTCAGGACTAAAAATCTCCGAGGAATCTTTAAGTTCCGGTGAAAGTCCAGCAGGATCGTTGCTGTCAGATCGCCATCCTTGCAATTTTTCTCTTATGCCTCAGTCCTCATCTAATTTTTATGACGATTCGTGCAGGAGACACAGAACGGCGTTTTCACGAACTCAAACATCAAGACTAGAAAACGAATTTAAAAATGACAATTATCTGTCGAGATCAAAACGAATGGATCTTGCAAAAGAACTTAACTTGCACGAAAACACAATAAAGGTAAAAGCATATACGGTAATCAAATCACGATTTAAAAGTTTTTGAGAACAATTTTAAAAAGAATCCCGATAAGGAGAAAGAGAGCTGTTGAAAATATTCGACGTTATAACGTAGGTCGACTGCACGCGGGCCACCAGATGATTTGAAAAAAAATATACGGTTTAAACAAAATCATGTTAAAATCCTCTGTTGACGTTAGATTAGCTTTACTAGTTAACTTTCCTTTTATCTAAATAAAGTGGATTTTTATAATTGATTAGGAAAAAAGTCAGCATTTATTAAAACAGTAAAAGTCGTTCATTAAAACAAAAATTGCAAGCAAAATAAAAAAAAATTGCTTTCAAATGATAATCCAAGAAAAGGATGACCGCTTTAAAGAAGCAAAAATTATGGATTTTGTCAAAAATTCTGTTTCACAAACTTATCCCCGAAAAAAAGCTATCGAAGAAGCTGAGAGAAACAATGTCCGCCCGCTCAAGAAATCTTTGGCTGTTATTGTTTTTTTACTGTTTTGAATTGTGTTGGTCTAATGCAGGGGTGGGCAAACTACGGCCCGTGGGCCGCATGCGGCCCTCGAGAGCATTCTGTGCGGCCCGCGAACACTTTTTGAAACTTTGCCATTTGGAAATAAATACAAGGGGATTGACAAGGCGCAAAAGCGACGGTGTCCTTAAAAAAATGGTAATCGCCTCTACCTTAGACGGAAAATGCGTCAGAGCCTACAATTGCCCCCAATCAGGAAGTTACCGTCTACGAAAAGGTGAAGACCTTTTTTTTTTTTTTAGAGACACCACCGATTTTGCGCGCTGAGATACCACACAGCCAGAAGATTCGCAAAATTGTGATCTAATGCAATTTCTTCTATAGCATGCAGCTGTACCAGACAACAAGCCCTGGTCCTCGACCACCCTCGAAATGGTCAATGCGGCCCTCCGGCTAAAACGTTTGCCCACTCTGGTCTAATGTAAGTTTAAATTAATGAAAAACAAAAGCAATGACCAACAGAGTTGTGCTCATAACATATATCCATAATCATCCTACTCAAAAATCCTTTCATCAGTAGTTGCCGTACGAGAGTTATCGATTCATCATTAACATTCGGCTGCGAAAAGCTTTAAACAATCCTTCAAATATTGCTAAAATAATTATATAAGTTACTTTCACTCATTGAACGTAATATGAACCGAGGGCGTCTTTGGATCTGAATTACAATATTTGAGAAAGCAGAAGTGGCGTGCAGAAGATTTTTGAAACGGGGGACAGCGTCGAATTTCCAGTTTGGTTGATTAATTAGCGATTAGTGACAACCTTTTTTAGGAAAATCAACAATGGAAGAGGGATTTTACGTCGCACTTTATGATTGATGACCTCTTCCTCTAAATATACTTCCAGATAGCAGCCATCTCCCGTTCTTTCGCTGGCTCTTCTTCTTCACCTGCCTTCTCTCCTAACTTTCCCAGCTGTTCCTTTCTCAGATAGTAGGCTTTGGTCTTCGCCGACAACCACAGTTCCTACTTTTTTGTTTGCCATCCAAAGGCCTTGCATAGCAGAGCCAGAGGCTACCTTTTCAAGCTCCGACGAGCCACTTTATTTAGGAGCCTCATTTGTCTTTCTGCTCCCCCTTCTTCTCTGCTGAACTTCCTGCGGCTGCCACAAAGCTATCATTGAACACTGGCTCAAACAAAATTTTTTTCCCATGCTAAAGCACCTTCCTTGCTCTGGCATGGATATTCTCCTACACATTTTCGATCTTTCTTGGTCTTTGCATTCCTTTCCTTCCATCTGCAAGACATTTTTTATTATTCCCATCCACAAGATGGAAAGCCTTTCGACTCTGCTGCTTCCTTCCGGCCTATCTTTCTCACCTCCTGCGTCTCAAAGTTTTTTGAACGCATCATTGTATCGCTTCTACTTTTCTTTCTGAAGTCTTACTCAATTTTCTCCCCCCGCCAGACCGGTTTCCGCCCTGGACAGTCTACTCATGATCATTATCTTTATTTTTGTTAGTCCATTTCGGATGGGTTAAATAAACCAAAGTCTAGCTCTTGGACGATTCTTGCTCCTATCAACTTCTCAAAAGCTTTTGACTCTGTCGGGCACCCCGCCCTTTTCCGCAACTCATTTCGGCTGGCCTCTCTTCTTGCTTTGTTCCTTGGACTCAATCTTTCCTTTCCGATAGGCGCGCTGACGTAGTTTTTCAAAATCACAAAAGTCGTTCCTTTCGAGTCCGCCGAAGTGTTAGGCAAGGTTCTGGGTCCTGCATTTTTCTCTCTCTTCATCAATAGCCTTCCTCCTTCTCTGCCTTTTTCAGTCAGCTGCTTTTTTTATGCTGACAATCTGGTCATTTGTTTCTCTAGTGGGGATAAACAAGGAGCTCTGATGCAAGTAGAACGCTGGTCCGACTACTGGTGTCTGCCTCTCAATCTAAGCAAATATGAGGCCTCTTTCTTCTCAGTGGATTCCCACCAAGTTTAACCTCTAGCCCAACCTTCTTTTTTTAACTCTCGCTTCCGTTTTAATCCCATCCCAACTTGACCGCACTCTTTCATTTTCTAAAGATGTGTCTTCGCTAAAGGCCAAGTTCTTTCCTCGTTTCATGGCCTCACGTATGTATCCTTATGTATCTCTGGTTCCTCATGGGGTCCGTCTAAGAAGTCTCTCTCTTTTCTGTATAAAGCTTTTCTCCGGCCCCTTTTTAATTATGCTTCAGCTAGATGGTTTTCTTTTCTTAGCAGTACCAACTTTACCAAATTGGAACGCCTTCACTGAGCGGATAGTCGCGCCATCTCGGGCTGTTTCTCGTCTTCCCTCATTCCACTTCTCTCTGAGGGTCTCTACCTCCCCTACGAGTCACCCTTATTCACTTTGTTCTTTCATTTTGTGAGCGATCCCTTCGTCTCCCAACCTCTATTTCCATTGCCGGTTTGGCCAGACTCGCAATAACTGGGATTTATTGGAGCAGCAATTAGGTTAATTGATCCTGCTTTGTGCTGCAGTAGTAATGCGAATATCCAGAGCAAACTAGCTTCTGCATTTGCTGAAGAAGACATGAACTTCTAATAAATTTCTTTAAAATTGTTCTGTTTTTAATTGTAAGATATAACTATCAGGTAAATAAAATTTTTCTGAAAAATGGTAATAGTTAAAACAATATTCCCATTTAGTATGTTGCTATTCCTATTTAGTTTGTTACTATTCCCATTTAGTATGTTACTATTCCTATTTAGTTTGTTACCATTCCCATTTAGTAAGTTACTATTCCCCTTTAGTTTCTTACTATTCCCATTAAGTATGTAAAATGGTACAGAATTAGCAGAATTGAGAATCTTCCATGCAGCGTGAGAGAACATCCGTCGCAGGACACCTCTCATTTCCTTCTGTATTGTCAAGCGACGGACTCTTTGCGCTGCTCGCTCTTTGACGACTCTCTGTTGTAATAAGCTCGCTCTACGACTTCTGGTCCAGGCCCTACGGAGTTGCCCGGCTTCTGGGTTTCCATGGTTTTCCACCATGCCCCCATTCCTCGGAAGGGGTAACAACAACATACCGACTTTGGGTTCTCCAACCTCAGTTGTAATCTTTTGTGCCACGCTACCAGTGTGACAAAGCTGTTGAGATAAAACCAGACCAATAGCCAGACAGGGGACATGACCAGGAAGTTGTTTGTGCGTAATCACCAGGAAAACCCTTGTATGTCGCTAGTGCTACGCAGACTTTTGATGGAGACCACTGCTCCAATCGTACTCGCTATGACTTTGATGTTGTCTACACGACAAATGTGATAAAAACATCTTGAGTATAAACAATTTGCACCAAGTTTTCAAGATCGCTCGTAGGTAGATAACTTAGTACGGCAATACTGGCGCATATCAAGACAACGCTTGTACTATATTTTACTTTGTTAGTCATATCACATACAAAAAGTCATTCACCATTTCTTTAGGCAAAAAGCTGCAGAGACCTAAAGGTCATGAATACCAGTGGTCATTTAAATAAATGGATAAAAAAAATAATAGCGAGAATTCATTGGCTCTTAACTACACAGATATCGAGCACTTTACGGCAGGGGTTTTAAAGCTGGGCAACGCGAGAAAATACCAGGGGGTACGCGAGTAAGTTTCTCAAAGTAACTGTCACGAATAAGTAAATTTGGGTTAAAATAGTTTTTATATCTGTATAGTTATTGTAATCTGTTGTTTTATTTTGCAGTGATCGTTATATTTGTAAATCTGAATTGTCTGAAGCTCTGAACTTGCTAAACTGTTTTCAAAAAAACAACCTTTTTCTTTCGGATTTATAAATGGATTTGGAACTCACATGCCTTTCTGACGTCACAATGGCTGTCTACAAGACCTAGTTTTCCAGCGTATTTTAGTTTGTTTTCCAAGATTTTTTTTTATATTACTACCGATTACGTAATTTATTAACGGTGCTTTTCTTGTGTCACGTGATGTTCTAGCAATTTCTAGATTATTTTCCGTCTATATATAAGGCGCGAGATTTTATTCATTCATCGAGAGAGAGGGAGAGAAACTCATTGAGTAGTAGATCAGAGTAAACATTAGAGTGTTGTTGTGTGGTGATTGTTGTGACAGGAATCAAGCAATTATTTTGGTGGTTTTAGTTTTAGTTAGCCTCAGATATTTATTTACTGAAGTGCTTTAGTTCTGTGTTTTGGCAAGCGAAGAAATTCGAAGTTATAAAGTGGTTTGTGAATACATTGCTCTGTTCTTGATTGAGAAGTGCGCGCGCGGGTTAAAGTATCTTAGTGGAAGCCAATCTTTTCCTAGCTATTACGTTGCAACCAAACTTAATTATTCGATCGACACTGCAAATCACTTCAATTTTAAGAAATAAATTAAGATTGAGATAGATTCAAAACTCTATAAAAACGCGACAGTAGCACTACAAAAATTTTCGACAAAATAAGATCTTTCAGTTGATAAAAGACAGAACAACAGTTACGAAAGAGGGTTTGCACGAAAATCACAAAAAATATTATAAAATAAGCAAAACAATAGCGATCATAAACTTGCAAGCAATGAGATTTTCAAGTTGAGAAGGACGCAGTGTAACCTATATATACATCTTCCTGCATAACGCTCACAACAAATAGCTCATACGACGAAGAAGAAAGGTGTCACCAACAGGGATGTGGAAACGGAAGCGGTACTTTTTTTGTGAAAGCGCGAAAAATCCACCACTTCCGCATAGGAGGGAAGAATGGAGAAAGAAAATAAATTGGTTTTGCTATCTTTTGTAGAAGAACGAATAGGGGGAACATAAACATTAAGAAAAGAGAGCGAGGAGTCGTTTAGGGAGATGTTGACCTCTACATAATCAGAGTTGGGGCCAAGCAAAGAAAGAGAGGAGGTAGAAAGCTCAGAGAAGAATAAGCCCTGCTTGACGAAAATGATGACGCTGCCACTAGCGTCTGCGACATCAGTAGAAAAAATACCAGATCGGGAGTGGGTACCATGGGATTGCAGAGCAGAGAAACCAGGAATCCGAAAAGAGGAAGATAAATTAAGATTAGATTCCTGGATATAAATAAGGTCAACGGGATGAGACGAAATAAAGTGTAGTAGTTTAGTGCTCCTGGCTCGGAGACCCCCAGCATTCCATTGAAGAACCCTAAGAGAGTTATGGAGAGGAAGAAAAAGCAGGAAGTAAAGAGAAACAGCCAGGAGCATGAGGCGGTCGTGAGGGTGCAGAGGGAAAAGATACAAAGTGGGCGGAAAAAGGATAAGAAGTTTGAAAATGAGGGTGGTGTGCGAGCGCTGCATTAGCAGAATGGGGCCAAATTGAGCAATGAAGGTATACCAGCTGGAGGAGTCCGAGGAGGAAGTTACTCTGCTGGTAGGTGTAGAATCTCCAAAAAAATCGGGGAGGGCAGCTCCAGGAGTGAGAGCTGCCAAGAGTTCTGAATCTAGAAAAAGATGGTGAGCACTTTAAATGAACTTAATTAGAGCATGTGCAGCATTGCACTGACCTACCCCGCCAGGTCACATTTCCAGCGCACACTAAACAGGGAAAGACAGGACAAGGGTTAGGATGAACGTTGCCACTCATCAGGAAAAGGAGAAGAATGAGAAGACAGTCAAGAGAAAGGCAGGAGAAGAGAGAAGACAGGCCAATTTTAAAGAGGCTGCGTGCTACCCTTCTGCGGTCGTTCAGGGGGCTGCACGGCGAAAAAATGGTTTGTGTGAGGGGAGTGCCCAGGGTAACTGGGACCCTCGGGAAGGCCAACAGCCATTTTGACCCAACCCAAACGGATTGGGGACCGCACCACCACGTTGAGGCGGCTGTTGATTGGTGCAGTTCAATTTTGCTCGCTTTATATGTACATATACGACAGAAATTTCGCACTTCACTATCCAAAATGATCGGAGTCAATACGTGTTTTGAGGACGGACAAAAGGTCCGTAATGATGATTAGAGTTAAAGTTAACTCAAAGTCAGAGTTAGTTAAGAATAAAGAGGGAAAATCAACGCTATACGGTGTAATTTGTTGTGACGACAGGTTATTGTCGAGAGCTGTGTAATGTGGTCATACGATTTAGATCTGAGAAGCATTAGGTTAACTGTTGTAAAAGTAGTGGTAAGTAGTGAAGGAACTTGTAATAACTGTCTACTTGTTGAAGTGTTAAATTATTTTTTGAATTGTAGTAACGAAATATTTGATTTTCTTGCAAGCAATTCGTGATTTCTAAATTTTTGTTAGTGGGAGTTCCGTGACAAACGCGAAAGTACATTAGGGGCTCCGCGATGACAAAAAGATTGAAAAGCACTGTTCTACAATACATTTAACACGAGTTCTGATATCTAAGAAAAACAAACACAGAGTAGTTCGAAACAATAAGCTCAAGCAAAGTAGGTAAAGTAATAACAATAAATGAAGGTTTTTGTTTTCTCAAGATGATAAAGTGTAGAAGGCAGGCTACAGACCCACAAGTTAAAAAAATTGTCAACGGTCGTTTTCTCGTTTTTTGTTGGTAGAAGCGGAAGCGTTTGAAAAATAACCGCTTCCACATCCCTGGTCACCAATACAACCAAAGACTCTTAAAAAAAAAGTGCTTTATACGCAGAGGTGGTCAAAGCTATACTTCAGTAGAAGTATAGCTACTTCCCTAAAATTACTAAGTAAAAGTATGATAGTTATTTTTACTTGAAGTAGTAAAGAATCAAACTACTTAAGTAGTGAAAGTAGTCTTATTTTTTCAGCAGTTTTGTCCGGTATCTCTCTCTAAACCAGCAATTTCAAGTTAGAGGTAACCGCAGCACACAGGATAAGCGTTTCTAAAAACGCGAACGCCTCTGTCAATTTGCAGCGCAATTTACATTACCTACCAAGTTATAATTTTACGTGTAAGGCGCAGGCAGCGTCGTCTGGTGCAGGGAGTGGGGTCACTATAAAAATGAGTTCGCCAAGGAGATATTTTGTTGGGAAATATTATTTTTCGAAGACTCTCGAAAGGGGTTATCTGTATTTGGGTTGATGAGTTATTTTCTTCTGAACATTTTGTAAATTTAGGTTCAACTGTTTTCTTGGAGAATTTTTTTGTTGGGTATGACACTTTTGGAATCCGTCCCAGTTGGCACAAATTATGATAGATGGGAGAGTGACAATTGATTAATTTTTTCTCTCTTAGGGAGTTCGAAATTACTAAACAATCAGTTAAGATCTGTTCATCTTGAAATAAATGTTACATCATACTATTAGGAAATGACATCACTTTTAGAAGAATCTCGAAAGGGGTTATCTGAATTTAGGCTAATGAGTTATTTTCCGTTCAAAATGTAAATTTAGATTGAAATGTTTTCTTGGAGAATATTTTTTGTTTGGGGTGACACTGTTGAAATCCATCCCAGTTGACGCAAAGTATGATAAATGGGAGAGTGACAATTGATTGATTTTTTTTCTCTTGGGGAGTTCGAAATGACAAACAATTAGTTGAGATATTACATCATAGTCCTAAGATGATGGTCTAATGTTAGTAATTACTTTTGTTGGTCTAGTTGATCATATTTTTTGACTGTTGACTTATACTTTTAATAGAACACTCTTTTATGATTAAAATCGATAAAAAAAGGAGCAATTTAATCAGATTATTTATATCAGATATATTTATACTATTTACTTCCAAACAAAAACTGATGTCTTTATGACACTTAAATTTCGATCCAAAAAACTAGAGCCAAGTGGCATTGTCAGCCAAAAATTTGTAAGGAAAGAGGGGCAAAATTTTATATATTGAACCACTGTCTTGGTGATGACCTTTTTTCATCATTTTACAGACCCAACAAAATTTGTTAAGAATCAGTGGTATTTAGCAAATTTTTGTAATATTGGCTGAGGTCAAGCTTACAGGTAATCTTTTTGGTGGGCACTGAAGAATTCAACCAAAAACAAAACTTGGATAAATCTTTTGATAAGATTTTTTCCCCCTTTGCTTCTCTCTAGACCTGAACACTAGCTGGTTTGTGAACAAATTATCGTGCGCTTGGAAAAACAATACAAATCCCGAAAAAATAAAAAGACGAGCTAAAAACTTTAATATAAAACAATTTTTATATTAAACAAACTTTAATATTAGACGATTAAACAAATATAAAACGATTTAAATTTACTTCTGGCACTAAAAACTTTAATATCAAAACCAATAATAACACTACCGATTGAAAATAACTCCTCGAATCTTACCTAGTTAGCATTAAAGAGTAGTAGGCCTGCTAGTTGATTTTCAACATTCGAAACAAAAATTGCTCTCAACAATAAATAATTTGCTAAAGATTAAAACTTTAATTCAGAGATGTTTCTTACTCTAACATATCACATTTCAGCGAAAAAGACATCAAATTTTTTGCATTTACAAAATTCAACAATCTTCAAATTTCTTGTATCTACTCAAGTAAAGTTGCTTGCTACAACCTATTTAAATGACAGTACAAGTCGCAAAAAAATAAAACTAGTCAAGTCATTAGTTCGTTAGCAAAATCTTACTTAAAAAGTTGACGGAAGTAGAACTACTTCGTCACTCACAACCTGACTATATGGAATAATAAGTAAAAAAAGCGTGATTTTTTTGGTTACACAACAGACATAAACTACCAGGTAGCCCCGTATAAACGACATAGTATATTAGGAATTACATTAAAAGCGCGATCATAAATTTCTCACTACCATCAAGTTACCTAAACAAGCCTTCGTGAAGATTACTGCAGTCTCCATTATTTTTTCTACTCTAATATTGATTGAAATTTACCCAGCTACAACGATAGAGGATGAAAAATTTAAGATTTTACATTGAGCAATCTAACAAACAAAATAAGAATGCTATTCCTAAGGATTTAAAAACATTTTTGGAAATAAGTTTTTTTTCATTCTCTTTAAACCTCTATTCTCAAGTGATAAATTTCTATGAATGCAAACATAACCTGGTAATTTAAACACCCAGGCACCATAAAATGCCTTTGCGTTGTGTTGCATTCGTTATTTCTTGAGGTAATTTCAATCGAACAAATTAAATCAGCTCAGAATAGCACTCCGCAACCTTTTTTTAGTCACAACACACGCCGTAAACCTCAAAACTATTGGCAGCACACCTCACACGATAGATTGATATTGAGGTATCTGTGCTATTTTCATGAGCATCATAATTGCAAAACCTTTAGTTTACTATTCAAAAGAACAACTCATAGTTTTTTACCAACATTTTTAAGCATCACGCCAGGATAGTTTTTTCTTTTCTTTTTCTTTATTACTAACAAAAATAAAAAGCTTTGATCAAACATGAATCGAAGTAGTGCAGAATTGAAAGATAATAAATAATTTATCCAGGGGTGCCAGAACAACAAGGCAACTAGACCTTTTACTAGAGTAAGCAAAAGAGCTAAAGCACTTCTCGAAGCAAAATGAATTTATACCTAGTTTCATTTTAAAATTATGGAAGTTTTAGTTCAATCTGCTACCGTTAGCTAATTCACTGTTGTGGTCGTGTGAAGTATAAATGTAGCGTCAGTTGTATACCTTGCGTGCTGTCACACGTTTTTCATTATTTACACCCATGATTTTTGCATATGCCTTTATTGCATATTGCCCACATCCATACGTCCTCAGCGCATTCATTTTGAAAGACGTCCATTGCCCCATCCTTACTTTATGTAATTTAATTTGCTTAAACTTGCCTACGATCTACATCAAAGACTTTAGTAGCCTGCTAATCATTTTCTGGACTGAAAAATATAACTAAAATTCCAGGAGAGCAGTAAAGTACAACATATTCTCCTGAAAAATGGTAAATGCCAATTTTAAAACTTGCTCCTCACTTTTTGAACCTTCTTGAACCACTGAATTTATATCTATTGTACGATTATATGGGACACATATTTTTCTGATTGTATGAGATGTAAAATATTTAGTAAGACTTTTCTCTTCAAATCAAAACAGACTAAATACAATAATTACGAGCTGCTGACTTGACAACGCACTTACCAGAGGCGCCGTTTAAGTTACGAAGTTTAATAGTCACGAAGGCGCCGTTTAAAAATGATATCACACGACTTATTATAGCGTTAAAAAATGTAATGAATTTGGAGTTTGAATTTACAAGTTGTTCAGCACTGAATATTTTAAAAAATTTAAAATTCTTTTACAACGGTGAAATACGTTCGGTAAAACAATCAAGACAGTCAAATGATAAAAATACTTTAAAACGCGCCAAGTCTTTTTTCATATCAAAAACTTGGCCAAAAATCTGCGAGTGCATTTACATCTCAAGGTTACGTAAATGATAATTAGAAAGAAATTTAAGTTGCATTATTTACTCATAACCATGACATAATTTAGACGTACTGTATGCCTAAAGAAAGTTGTTCCATGAAATTTTTGTCATCTGGAAATACCAAACCACCGTTTAACATTTTATTTTGTACTTAAAAGTTTGCGGCTCGACGCCATTTTCAGTCTTGTTCATATCTGTTCTTGAGGAAATCTTTCCGCAAACATTTCTCTTTTACCAATGTAGCATTCTGAAACAAATTTTTAAAACATCAACCGTAAAAACGCAAGTTTAGATTAAGATCACTTTTACAAAACATGCAAAGCCGAGTTGTATCATGGTATCATATTCGCATTTTGGTACATTCAAATTAGAACAAATGCTTTTTAACCATCCCTGAATTTGAAAGTAATCAGTCGTGAACTTAAGAGTTCACTAATCAAGTGACAAAAAAAAACAACATTAACAGTTACCGATAAATATTCAGAGGGGAAAGGAAAGGCCTTTCTCAATTTCAGAAAACTAAACACTAATTTTTCAAACTTGAACACATTATGTGCAGTAAGTAGAAATCGAACACAGTATCGAGTTTGTAAAAGTTTTATGAATTTGCAATGACTGTTTGGTTCAAACCACTTGTGCAATTACGGTTTGGTTCTTTGCAAAGTGGAAAAGCTTTTGTTTTGCAAAATATTGAATGAAATGGAAGACACTGCACTGGTACCAACTATGCACTTACCTCTGGACGGCATATCAAACAATAACCCATAGACAAGTCTTTTTATCATGGACCTTTCAGAAGTAAAAAACTGGCTCTCCAACACGTTTGCAAACTCTGGACCTGGAAGAACGTCAACCATATGATTAGCTGTGAAGTATTCATGCAACAAGTGAAGGAAAAAGTACAGACTAATATCTTCATCCTGAATTGAGCTGGTGTAGCGCTCAGTTCCTTGAACAGCGATTATCAAGTCCTGAACTTTTTCCATCGTTAAGTTTTTCCTTCTCAATTGTTCAATAGTAATAGTGACGGTGGACTCCATGGTAGCATTAAATGCAACTAACCCTAAATGCTTTGATAAAGAATTAATTTGTTTGTTCTTTATGTTGTCCAATCGCCTGATGTTCTTTATCACTGTATCAAGAATTATAGTCCATTTGTTTGAAGGTACCATTTGTTCAATACTGGTCAAAGAACGAAGAAATTCTTGAACGCAACATTGAAGCATCATTGGGTTTAAGCACAATCTCAAAAGATGGGGGGCTTCGTTGGCGATCTTGTTCCACATTTCCTGGGCACGTTCCTGCGCAAACGCAAAAAAAAGAGATCTCATATCATCAAATCTAAGGTCTTTTACAAACAGTGTTAATTTTGGCCTCAAATCATTGGGCATTGTCAAAATGCTGTGAGGTCGAGACGTTATTACCAAGTGGACCTTTCGAAGGTAATTTTTCCTGCATAGATTTGAAATAAGGTCTTCTATCTTTTGGGGCGTTTCATAATCTGCAATTGGAGAGGCAGGGTTGAGATTCCATTCCGATTGGTCAAAACCATCAATGATAATTGCCACCTTTTCTTGGTTGTCTATTACCCATTGAAATATGCTTGCAGTCAGGGATGGTTTGTTTATAAGATCTGGGTACAAGCATTCAAACAAAAGCTTCTTTAATGTAAGCTCTCGTTTTCCGAAGTTCAAATGCATGAAGTCGAGTTGGAAACACAATTTGATTTTCTCCGATTTTGCTAAACGTTTTGCCAGAGTTGTTTTTCCTGATCCAGGATAACCAATCAACGCAACATATTTCCAATCTGTATCTTCATCTGATTGGCCAAAAATTTCATCAAATCGAACTTCCTCTTGACATCGTATCTCTGGCGTCTCTGAAGCCATGGGATATTCCTCGCTACTGAGAGCTGCCTCTCCTTCAAAAAATTTAACTTTGAATAGACGTGGGTGTTTCGTGGGAACTTGTTCTGAATTTACTTTCAGTCCATTAAGAACCAAATCATCATGTCGCAAGTGATTTTGTATGTTGCGAAATTCATTGATCTCTTCCTCACTTGCTGGTGCAACTGGTTGTCGTGTGGCTTCTGTCAGAAAAAAAATTAAAATGTATTTAAAGATGCAAGATAAAACAAAAACAATATCTTGAAAATAAAGGGAGACTAGCACAAAAGTTAACAGAGAAGATTTATTTATATTTGTTGATACTAATATTTATCAAAATAGCTTTTACTGAAATGGACTGTCAACTTTTCTTGTCATCTAGCGTGCATACAGCTCAAGAAGTATTGTAAATTTATCAAGCATCTAATTGATGTTATTTCATTATTGCTACTCTTATTTGATCTTTAGAAAAAAATTTTATATCTTTTTAAGCTGAAATAACAGTAACCTTTGTCAAAAAATATTATGGTTTTTCAACTAGCATTACGAAGTATACGACTTTATTTGATCCTAAAAACAAGCCAATTGGCTTGGCCCAGTAATGTAAAAAAAAGTGCATGTTTTCAATTTCTTGTCTTTCAGATTTTGTTGTTATTTAAAAAAAATTGGTCGCAATTAATTTTATTTCTTCAGATCTTAATGATAAATTAATAATAATTAAACCTTATCAAATTATTGATCTTTTGAAGATTTTTATTGCCGTGAGAAAATTGCCCAATAGTGTCACATTTGTTCTGTGATGTGACTTTTGTATATGTAACAGTTACTACTTTTTTAATTGGATCATTCCTGATGTGTTTAAAGACAAAAATTTGATTCTCGACCACCTGATGTGTGCAACTGATCGCCAACTAACTTGGTGCACATATCAAGACACTAGACAATCTCGATGCAAGACAAACCAGGAGCCAATAAGGTTAAAAATTTCCAACTTAAAAATACTGCAAAGCAAAGCAAGTTCACTTAGCTCTAAGATAAAATTGACAAATGGGAATTTGAATGCTTCAACCCAGGGGTTCTTAACTGGGAAAGATGCAAGGTTCACAAAGGAGGTGTAGGGTTATGATAACACACCCCACTTTGGTCGCAGTTGCACAAAAATTTGTCCAAATCAGCATTTTGAACATGCTGATCTCAAATAAAGGTCTTCAGCTTATTTTAAAGGTCAAAACTGGGAAAATGGTCACTTTGAAAAATTAATCTCCTAAAAACAAGACATCACATATTGTGGGGAGGCATGAGTTTTTGTTGAAACTGTCAAAGGGACATGTCTCAGAAAGTTTAAAAACACATGCTCGAATCATAATCTTTAGTCAGCAATTTGGCACCTGGTTTGGAGTATTACTAAATATTACATGTCTGTGATGTGTGCAATATCTATGACAACATCTTGCGAAGTCAACTAATCCTAACTCTAACATAAAATCTAATCTTAACCTTAATTTGGCATAGATTATATCCTTCCCCCATAGCATATCTTTGGCATTATCCATCAACTTTTTTATAAAGATTTATTCAAAAATGAAGTCCCTCACAATTTTAATATGTAGCCAAACAAAACACTTTGTGATCCCCCTGCAAAAAATGGAAGGGATACAGATAGTTCTGTTCCATCTTATGCAACAAAATACTGGTGTCAAGCTACATACCATGTAAATGTTGAAGAATTTTCTTTGCAATTGGGTGAGGCCAGCATAGCCAACCGATTTGATATTCTTAACATGATTATTAATGGTAGCCCTGCTATTGCAATACTTAACTGTGAGTGCTTCACTTCGTGTTAGTGTGCTTTTTTTCATAGCTGCGTTTATGCCAGGATCAAGCAACATGCGCACAGTCAGAGTGGTTATTACATACAAATTTGCCTACAATAACAAAAAAGTTGTAAGTAGCAGTCCTGATATTTAATAGCATAACCCTAAAAATACATATCAATCACCCTGGTGCCCTCTAACAACTTTGATATGCTTTCAAGCACTTGCTGAATTTAACAGATAAAAGCCTATTTAGTTTAAGAACGCCTATGGTGAAAACAATGCAAGACGTTGCCAGGTACTCGATGGAAACTTAGAAGAAATGCAGTAGCTATGCACAGCTGCCCTTAAGGTATTTTTTTAATCAATTGCATTTCAAAAAACATTAATTTTTGCTTAAAGTAATTCTACATTATCTTACACCGTATCAAGGTGCAACAAGCCATTATTCATTTAAGCGTTTTTTCAGCATGCTTTTTCCTGTCACAATGCAGTGTTACATCATAATCTTAAACGACGTCACAACGCTCTCCACTATGTAATGAGAACAGCAGCAGGCAGAAAAATTATCAACTATCGTCTTGATAGCTAACATAAATAGTAAAATCCATTACTGATATTTGTGATTAACAGGCTCTATGTATCAGTATGAAATACTAATCTTTATTCAAAGGTACGAAGGTCAGGATTAAGGGCAAAGTCGGATGTAATAAAATCCCAAGTTTAAGAAAAGATCAAACTAAAACAATAACAACATCAATTTGCAAAATTGAATTTAGAAGGAACGTTTTTGCTCGAAAATAGCTAAATAGACGCTTATTGGAATAGGCTATACGACTTTGGAGAAACGCATAACCTCTTTTCTCACTATGGACGATTAAATCAAACAGCATGGGCAGAGAATTTCATATCACAAATAAAAATATTAAAGCGAGTCAACCAAATCTTCAAATGCGTGTACCACAAAATAGCTGATTTTGCTAACTGTCAAAACAACCACCATTTGGGTGCAACCATCATTTTTGACCATGTTTTACCCCCCTCATACACTTTTTAAAAAGTATGAATGATAGTTTGTGACATCATTCTTTTTTAGTAGTACCAGTTTTGATTAATAGATCATGATCACCATTTCCTGTACAGAAAACATTTCCTATATTTTCTGTAACTTTTTGTTGCTGCTCTCGCAAATGCTTGTATGGAGAAGCTGGCACAGCTGCATAAAATAATACAGTTTAACTTGACACAGGTAATGGCATGCCTTGCCAGGGTAAAATCGCATTATCATTTTGGTTGCTAGTAGCTTTATAGAGCTACTGGAATTAAACCTAAAAACTTTGGGAAAAGCAGGACTCTTCTAACTCCCCCGAGCATGCCAAGCATCAAGGAAAACATGCAACATAATGTGTAGGCAGCAGGAATTTGAGAAAGTTTGAGGGGAAATCAAAAAAACAACGTAACTGTGTAAAATTGTGCCACACGGAAGATAGTATTGGCATTTTTTTATATAATAGCTCTACAAAGGTTTTTTTCTTTTTCTAAATCATTATTTGCACACTGGCATAAACATTGACTGATTGCTTCTTGTCAAAATAAGAGCTAGTCCATTAAATGTAAATCTGTTGCTTGCATATGTTCTAACAGCAGACACAGAAGAAAGTACATTAAACAAATTTATGAATTGCTGGAAGAAATGTACAAATAATGCAAATCACAAGAAATAAATATTTTGATGGGTGATTTTAATACCAAAATTAGATGTGAAAAATATGGGAAAACTGTTGGTCCATATGATTTGGGGACACACCATAAACCTTATCAATTGGCACAAACAAAAAAAATTAGTATTAATGAACACTTGGTTTGCAATTCATCCCAGACGTCAATATACTTGAACCAGTCCTGGAGATCGTGCAAGAAGCCAAATCGTCTACCTAGTGATTAATAAAAGATTTTGAACTTGCATATCTAATGCAAGAGCATATGCTGGGGCCAATGCAAACAATGATCACAACCAAGTAATTGCAAAGTCTATTAAGAGCCTTAAAATGCTCAAAAATAAACCGAGGTTCTTAATTGATGCTTTAAAGAATCCTGATATTAATGTTGAGTTTTCTGCAACCGTACTGGAAAAAACTACCAGATAATCGAAATGAACAAAATTCCAAAAATCAATGGAAAAACATGTAAGAGTATCATCATAGCTGCAAATAGAGGTATTCCAAAAGATTCCATAAAAATTAAGCAACCACATTGGATAGCAAATAAAATTAAAAATCTTATGCACCAAAGAAGACAATTTAAATTTAATTTGAAAAGATATAACAAAATTCACTGAGAAATCCAACAAAAATGCAAACATGCCAAAGAACTATGGATAGAGAAAAAAGATATTGAAAGATACAAAGATACAAACACAAAAGAAATGTTCAAGAAGATTCGAGAAATTGCTAGAAAAGGACCTGTATCAGTAGCAAAACGCATCCCATTATCAAAGAGTGACATATTGTTTGAAAATGTGGATATAAAAAAAGTTTGGAAGAATATATTGTTTCACTATTTAATGATGAGCAAAAAGACAAAGACAATTTCAGGTGAATCTGGTCCATCAACACTAAAAAAGGAAGTTTAATGGGCATTACAAAACACCAAAACAGGAAAAGCAGCTGGACCTGACAAAGTGGCTTTGGAAATGCTAATTGATTTATAAGAGACCACTGTGAACATATAGTGAAACTCATAAATAAAATATATGAAACAGGACAAATTCAAACAGGCATCGGTTAATTCCGCTTTTGTTGCCATTTCCAAAAAATCTAATGCTCTGAAATGTAAAAATCATGGAACCATCAGTTTAATAATCCCATACTTTAAAACTTTTGCTCAAAATTATACTTTGATAAATATAAAACAAACGTTTCTTTAAATTCGTGTTTATCAATATGGTTTCATGCCTGACAGAAGTATAAGGAAACCCATTTTTGTGATATGTATGCTCTGCAAAAGATCTATTGAACAAAAACAAAATATTATGCTATGCTTTATTGATCACAAAAAAGCATTTGATAAAGTGCATCACTCCCAGTTAACTAACATGCTTAAACAAAGTAATATAGAAGATCAAGACTTGCATATGATACAAAATACATATTTCCTGCAAAAATCAGCTAGTCATCTAACATTGGGAATTTCTGGATAGATTGATATTAAGCGTGAAGTAAAACAGGAATGTGTCATAAGTCCTGATGTTTTTAATTTCAGCAAATTTAATTTGAGAGATCTAGAAGAAATTGAAAAAAGACTAACGATAAATGGTAAATTGATCCACAACAATTGGTATGCTGACAACACAGTGCTGCTTGCATCCTCAAAAACGAGCTTACAAATACTCCTGCACACTGTTTAGCTGTGTAGTGAAAAATTGAGCTTCAGTTTTAACATCTACAATACATAAGTCACGGTAGTTTCAAAAAAATTACCAGAATCTTCAATATCAATAACTGGTACAAACTTGAAAACTGCACAAGGGCAACGCTTTTAACTATTTAGGTTTTGGCTTACAACAGATGCAAAATGTAAAAGAGAAATAAGACATTGCATTACTCTTGCCAAATCAAGTTTTAACAACATAAATATAATAGTTAAAGACCGTAAATTTTCCATTTTTTTGAAAATAAAATCCTTAAAATGTTTTGTGTGAGCAGTCTTCACATACAGTTGTGAGTCCTGGACACTTACAACATCAGCTAAGAAAAAATTAGAAGCTGCAAAAATATGGATTTATTGCAGAATACTTTGTATCCATTGGACAGCACTTCACACTAATGAGACTGTCTTTCAACAAATTTGTCAGAAACAGAAATTACTTCACTTAATTAAACAACGACAACAAAAATTTTTGGAACATGATATACACAAACAAGAACCTGAAGATCTTGCATTGAGTGGCAGATTTCCTGAAAGACGTGCACAGGGTGCTCACTTTTACAAACAATATTAAACATACTTAAAATAACCAAGGACTTTAAGGGCTCTGCCTGTAATCAAACACCACCGAGAAAGAACAACTCATAGTATATCAAAAGCTGAATTAGCCACGATAGCAGTTGAGAGAGATAGAGCTATATAAACTTTTTGTTACTGTTCACTCAAGTGCGTGATGGCAGAACCCAGCTTAGCCAGGGAAACTGACATTCATAATTCCAAAGTTACTAATGGAGGCCCTGCACACACTGGCATTTACACTATAAAGCAAGGATTTTTATTTTACTGATATGCTGACTGTTAAGTCATAGATATACTATATACTCGTATCTATACTACAAAGCAATGTAATAAAATACCAAGTTTTTGAGAAAAAATCAAAATAAAACTATAAATCAAACAATATGCAAAACTGAATTTAGGGGGAATATTTTGTTTGAAAATAATTTGGCATGATAAGTGCCTATTAGAATATGGTGAATGATGTTGGGGGAGGCATAGTTGCTTTTGTCACTATGCTGGAAACAAGGCCCATAGTATAGCCAAAGAACTTCATACCACAAATATAAATTCGACAGAGGCAACACCAAATCACAAAATAGACTTACCAATGGTTTGTTTACCAAATTGTGAAAAAACCACCATCATTTTTGACTCTGTTTAGATCCCCCT
The DNA here is from genome assembly GCA_963675345.1 of Trididemnum clinides. Classification (NCBI taxonomy): domain Eukaryota; kingdom Metazoa; phylum Chordata; class Ascidiacea; order Aplousobranchia; family Didemnidae; genus Trididemnum; species Trididemnum clinides. The sequence continues at coordinate 19,340,121 of OY776284.1, read as the reverse complement.
TGCTCTTTTTAAAAGTATTAATAATAGTTTATGATTGTAACAATTTCACTTTGTGAGCATTACCAGTCTTAATCAAGAAAATAAGATATTAACTTTTTGTTGCTGTTCACAAAAGCATCCAAAGAAGCTGGCACAGCCAGCTGAACCAATAATGCTAACCTCAACATTACTGCTGAGGGACCCTGCCAGACTTCACTAGTTGTAAAGAAGATCATAATAGTTGTGAGAGTCACAGAAACACTGTGTGTGGTTTGCTGTCATAAAAACCTCCACCACAGAACCAATCACAGTTAAGATTGCTTTGACGCGTTCCTAGTAAATCATTGCAATTTGATGAATATGATGAAAGTTATGAACGGAGATTCCAAAGTTTCAGAAGCTGTATGGTTTCAGTGTTTCCTCACTTTCTTAACCTTGAGAAGTATAACATGTACTTCATTCTTTGTATGTTGCAATGACATTTTGGCATTATTCACCCCATTTATGTAAAGTGGAAGTCACACCAAGCTACCACAAAAGATTTGAATACAGGAATTTTTAAACTAGCAGGTGCTCTCACAACTGATCTCGACACATTTATTTTAAAAAGTTTTTGAAGGTGCAGAAAACTCTGTTATGACGTTATCAGTTCCATCCTCTGAAAATATCAAACAATGCATTGCCTACTGGAAGATCAAGCAATGTCACATGTCGACTTAGAAGCTGTGAGCAAGTTTCATGGTGACTGAAATTTTTCAAAAATTGTGTGTAAACATCAGCTATTATGTGCTAGGCTAAAAAGGCCAGACCATCCAATCTTTGTTGTAGAATTTAGTTAAGAAATTAGACAAAATCATGCTTTAATAAACATGGCACCTAACTTCATTTCTGTTTTGAAAACTTACATTGTTCCAGCCCTGCATGTGAAGCAGAAAGGTCATTTTTTACACTTTGTAGATTGAAAACATACTAAACATACTTGCACACTACCAAAACGCAGCAATGCTTGAATGACCCAGGTATTTTAAACACACCTTGATCACACAGAAACTCACTGACTGAAGCCATAAATGCATTTGTGTCAAAAACTCAAACCTGTTGTAACAAGTTTGGAATGAGTTCGCAATACAGTAGGCACCGCTTAGACCAGCCAGTGTTCCCTTTAAACGCAAAAAAAGTGCAAATTTGCGAAATTATGTCCGGCGGATTTACAGTTAAAATTCAACAGTGCAAAAAAAAAGTTCGGCGGTTTTTGGCAGCTTTTTCATTTTGTTAAAATTTTTGCAATTTTGTGAGGAAAATCTTAACCAACTGTTAAATGCATGGGAGACAGTGAAAAGAAATTCAAGTTAGGATAGATGCTTTTTCAGAGCAGTGCAACGTCTCACCCAAACATTGCACGGCTGTGACACAACAGCTAATGATGGAGACTTAAATATCGCGCACGCCTTTGCCTCACTTTTTTGTATAACAAATTATCTCTCCAGCAATTAACCTGAAGTAAAATCAATTTTTTTGTTTACTTTTTCCTTCAGTCATAGCTAAAGAGCAGTAATAGCAAGCAGCTCTCAAACTTCAGTTTTAACTCAAGACATCATTTTTTGAGGGAAGTTTGAAACTAAACTTGCTTAAAATCTTTGTTTTCTTTAACGTTTCAACGCTAACTTTCAATCGTGCTTGTTAAGATAAAAAAAGCACATAGTTCTCGCTTTCAGTTAAGCACAAAAAACACCATTTTTGAGGGATTGGTTTGGTTTTTGTACGTTACAAATAAATAATCTTCTTTTACTTGCCTTTTATAAACACTAAAAATAAAAAAGAATACAACTTCTAACCAATTTAGTTTTGAATTCCCTTCAAATACTTTCCGAACTGAGATTGAAAGTTTGCTTGCAATTGCAAAAACCTGTTATTTAATTGATTACGATAAAGAAATGTAAGTTGTCTAATTATTTACCATAATCAAGCAACAGTTGAAGTTCGCAAGTAATTTTTGTTGAGTCATTGTCGTAATAACCTACCTAACATCACATTATTTCATAAAAGTTCTAATTCTCATGCTCATGTTGGGCGTCGGCAAAGGGTTAATTTTATTTACACGCATTTTTAACCTGTCATTCCAAAGAGCTTACGAATCACTGTTGCAAAGGCTGTAAAGTTTGTGACCAAGTTTAACCACAATTAACTTACTGAAGAAAAATAGCAAAGTATTTTGCCGCCGTCTTATAACAACAGATAGGCTACCGGTTTGTGAACATTTTGGGGCTGACATAGTCACTCTAATTATTATGTCACTGGAGCGCATTGTCACAGTTTTGACTTTCCTTTCCCTGCAAATTTGTCTGACGGTTTTCGTACATTTGCTAGCAATTTTGCACTTGTGCCGGCGGTTACGCACTCACTAAAATCTTGAGGGAACACTGTAACCAGCCGCTTATTATGACCAATTTGGTACGGTTCAGAATTTCTTCATTTAATATAACCAAATTTTGGATAATATGACCAACATTTTCTCCATCCTTATTGTTACAGTACAGTATTTTTTTCCGCCAAGCACTTATAACTTTGGCTTTTCAACATATTGTTACACATTGTTACAAATTTTACCGTCACTTGTAGTGTTAAAGTACTGTACTTTGTTTTACTGCCAACATCACACTGTTGCTTTGGGTAAACGATGAATTCAACAGTATTTGGACTTCTTAAGGCTTACGACGTCGATTCAGGAGCTGTTATGGCGGCTTTGGTTTTTATGACCATTGGGATATTATGACCAAAATGGTCTGGTCCCAAGGTGGTCATATTAAGCGGCATCTACTGTACTATTTTCCACTACGGATAGGCTGCAACAGAGCATTGTTCATTTTTCAAGGGACATATTTGTCATTACAAAGTGACTGAAGTGAACTCTTTATTTTATAAATGATTGTGCTTAATCCGTTCTGGTGTCTCATATTGTCCATATCAGTAACCAAAAATATTAAGCTCCTTTTGGATTCACATATTCTTTTCATTATGTTGTGACATTGTTGCTTCATGAACTGACAATTCTAATCATGAACAATGAACATGCAAAACACTTAACAATTTTTTGTGTTTTATTAAATTAGATGCTGCATCAGCACAAGCATTCTCAAGCTTACTATGCGTCTTCAAGGACATAAGGTAGGCCTTGACTCTTGAGCGTGCTGGCACTAGGCCAAAGTACAAAATAAATGGTGCATAAATTTATACTTCACAAAATTCAATGAGAATAATCAAAAGAAACTGCTCCAATATTCTCACAATGAAATGTAAAATTTTATTTATAAAATTAACAACAGAGGCCTTGCAAACATTTTTGGGGCTTCCAAAGTTGAGATGTTATAGATGCATCAAAGACAACTTCCTATGCATGTCCAATGTCCACGCTTTAGTGGGTTGAAATAATCAAGCTACCAATGAAGCATGTCAACAAAAGCCATTGTTAGCTACCAACCAATGTTTGTCTGTTTTCTCAGTGGTGTGACCACCAGTCCACATTTATGGCAGGCTTCAATTTGGCTGCTTTAACCTAACTAGCAAGATACTACTTACAGGATGAAAACTAAAAACTTTTTGATGTTCCAGATAAAAAGGCAAAATTGTGCATTGTATGCCTACTTGCAACAAAACCGCTTGCTTACTAAATGATGTTTTTGCTAAAGACAGCAGCCACAACATCAAATGAGAGCTATTCAGGCCTCAGTTATAAGTTAGCAGTAATCAAATATTTCGAGTACCTTTAGTCCACTTTTAAAACTTATTGGCACCCCATGTATAAGGCCTGTGACTTGTGCCCCTTGCTCTTCTTGTTCCTGTTTAGTTATATCACTGCAAAATATTGATGGACTTTACATGTTATCAAAATTTTTGAAAAATGCTGAGATAAAAATATAATTACCAGAAGACAAATGCAGGCATGATATATTAGTGGAGGAAAACCTGATCAGTTGTGATGTACACCTTTTTAAATTGATATTTAACCTTGAAACCACGATAAAACATTAGTTATCAGTAGTCAGATTAACAACTTATTCTGCTCATACATTCTTTAAAAGCTTTCAAGGGAAACACTTAAGCACTATTTTGAAATCCATCAAAAATCTGATTAATATGTTTTGAAAATGTCAGTTTCAGCCTCATTTTAAATGCGCAAATGTTCAGAAAAACACAAAATATATTCAAGCTGTTTGAGAACAGCAAGCTGCCATTTACAAACAGTTGATTGCAAAACCTGGTGACAAACTGAAAATTACCACTGATTCCACTAGCATGTCAATCTCACTTATAAGCTTGTTTGTAACTCAAACAATTAATGTAATAAGAATACGAATGAGTTTTTGTTCTCATGAAATGCTGAATACCAGTATTCAACTTGATACAAAATTACAAGAAAGCTAAAATAGCTATTGTTTTAAGAAGCTGTTTAAAACTGACTATCACACAATATAATTTTATTACACATTGAATACTGCTATCTGCAAAAACTACCATTATACAACAAATTTGCTAAGCCAAGAAATTTATTGATCTTGCCTAAGTCGTCTTTACCTGAAGGAAGTTGGTTGATGCTGATATTTGGATGACCTTGGATTTGTATCACATTTTCTATTGCCACTTGGTCACCTGCAACATAACAAAATTTTAGTAAAATAACACATTTATTTTTACCTTTTGTCGAGCAAAATAATTAAAAAATGGCAAATGTTTTTTTTGCAACATGAAAAATTGCGAAAAAACCAAGTTTGGTCAAGTGAGGCCAAATTTTGTAAAATTCCACTAATTTACTCGTCACAGAAAGCTAATTTTGATGTCAAAAGATGCAAAACGCTTATGTTTCTATATGTCAGAAGAGAAACTTTGCCAGTAAATGCATTAGTTTTTTTTAAATAATTCAAAAACATGTATTTTAGTATCAATTTTGCAGTCAAATGTAACAAAAATGATGTCACATTATGATCATTACACAAACCAAAATAGTTTGATGTAATAATAAGAAAATTACTTTTAATACTGTACAGGCTGCTTGATGCACATATCTACTTTAGTAGTGGTAAAAATAATGTAGTAAATGTACTCAGGCCAGATGCATTAATTAGCGATCACTATACTGGTAAGCCACTCACGACAGCACATGAATTCATTAGTTATTGACATGAATCAAAAAATTCAGTTATTATGCAGGTAAATTTTAACTAAAAATGCTTGTAATTTGCCCAGTGTCTTACCCTGGTGTGGTGAATTGTTACAAATAAAGCTTGAAGCTCTAAGAATAGTCATATTTATAAGTAATTTGGGGATAAAGTTAAGCGAGGCATTTCAGAACTGTTTGAAAGACACTTGCACAAAAGTGAAGCTATGTGTAACAGTGATAAATGGCTTGAAAAGAGTGAAATTTAAGCTTGCTGGCAAATGCAAAAACACTACAGTGCCCGGCATATAATTTGTTGCTGCATGCATAAAATTTGTCTTTTGTCTATAGTTGAATTAGTGATGGAAAGTTTTCATGAAAATTCAGAAGAAAATAGTAATTCTTGTAAATGAGGCTAAAAGAACCCAGGTCAGAGTTAATGAAGAAGCCAAAGAAACTATATTAAGAATGATGAGAAATAATTCCACTTTGAGGGAAATATTAAGTATGACTGATCTAAACATTCGCACAGTCCAAAGTTGGATTTCAAAACTATGAACTAACCCTGAAGCCAAAGTAAACAAAACAAAACAGCTCTTTACATTTGTAATCTTTGTCATTTTATTGTATTCTTTTGTTTGTATTATTGTACATTTCTTTGCATTCTCAAAAATTTTTTTACGACAAATCAAATGCTCGCAGCGACAAACTTTATGTGCACAACGACGAACTAAATGCTTGTCACGACAAATCAAGTGCTTGCAGTGACATATTTTGTGCATGGCACTCTAAATAAATTTTTTAAACATAAAGCTTCATAGATAACATAGTATATTTTTTATCATGTTGACTAAAAAAAGGTGGAAAAAAATGACAGATAATGATCTTGCATTTTCTCCAAATGATGCACTTTTCAAAGGTCACCTCCCAACTGAATTAGATATTATTCAAAGATTTCTGAATGAAACAAACTGCCATGGGAAGAAGCTTTATAGTTGCTCTATCCTTTGTCCAATGTTATCCAACTTTTAGAACAAATTACTTTTCGCTTAGACTTTTGCATGGTTTTTGTTAATATATTTCACCAAATTTAACTAGTTCCTTACTATTCTGTGAGCAGCTTTGTCAGAAATTAAAGGTAGCCAAGAAATTACTGATTCTTAAAGAAAACATCAAATCTTTGCTGATGTGTATAACAACATCCCAAAAATTGGTTCCAACTGTGGCATAGCTAAGATGATAAAAATGTTCAATCAATTGGTTCTAGCCTGAGTGTGGTATTTGAAAGATTACTAGGACCCCTGCATAGCATCGATCACTTTGTTTTCAAGTTGATCACAATTTTTTTTTGGCATGTTTATAATACAGTAAAATATTTATTAAACAAAAAAAGAAGATAATACAGCAAACTATTGAAAACAAGCCAACACAGTAAGATAAATAACTACAAATGACAGTGGTAAAACACGTTCTCAGAAAAGCCAGGTAGAACAATTGTCTTCCTGGCTTATCAAATCGTTACAATGGATGACTGCACTCTACATTAAACAAATGGCATGGATTTTCAATGCCACCTAAAATTGCAAAACCTACAACTTCACCCTGTCATTTCCTGATATTTGCCTTATCCTTAGTGCTGATCTAAACTTGGTCTGTGCATTGCCATCTCCATTATGATTTCTGCAAACGATGCTAGTAGTTGGCACTTTTCAATAAATATGGGCTTTTCAATAAATGTATCTGTTCAAATTCAAATGTATTTCCACAAAAGGGTTACTAAATTTAAAAAATATTTTATGGTTGTGTTGGTGGTTTTCACCTACTTGCAGTTGTTGGCATTTTATTCAATTGTCTATCTTGTAGCAGCAATACACCAGGTTGGTTAGTGCTATATTGTCAAAAGAGCGTTTGCAAGCAAAAAAGTTTTGCTTCACCCAATTCGATGAGAATAATCAACAAAAGAAACTGCTCCAATATTCTCACAATGAAATGTAAAATTTTATTTATAAAATTAACAACAGAGGCCTTGCAAACATTTTTGGGGCTTCCAAAGTTGAGATGTTATAGATGCATCAAAGACAACTTCCTATGTATGCCCAATGTCCACGCTTTAGTGGGTTGAAATAATACAGCTACCAATGAAGCATGTCAACAAAAGCCTTGTCCATGCTTCAGTGGGTTGAAATAATCAAGCTACCAATGAAGCATGTCAACAAAAGCCATTGTTAGCTACCAACCAATGTTTGTCTGTTTTCTCAGTGGTGTGACCACCAGTCCACATTTATGGCAGGCTTCAATTTGGCTGCTTTAACCTAACTAGCAAGATACTACTTACAGGATGAAAACTAAAAACTTTTTGATGTTCCAGATAAAAAGGCAAAATTGTGCATTGTATGCCTACTTGCAACAAAACCGCTTGCTTACTAAATGATGTTTTTGCTAAAGACAGCAGCCACAACATCAAATGAGAGCTATTCAGGCCTCAGTTATAAGTTAGCAGTAATCAAATATTTCGAGTACCTTTAGTCCACTTTTAAAACTTATTGGCACCCCATGTATAAGGCCTGTGACTTGTGCCCCTTGCTCTTCTTGTTCCTGTTTAGTTATATCACTGCAAAATATTGATGGACTTTACATGTTATCAAAATTTTTGAAAAATGCTGAGATAAAAATATAATTACCAGAAGACAAATGCAGGCATGATATATTAGTGGAGGAAAACCTGATCAGTTGTGATGTACACCTTTTTAAATTGATATTTAACCTTGAAACCACGATAAAACATTAGTTATCAGTAGTCAGATTAACAACTTATTCTGCTCATACATTCTTTAAAAGCTTTCAAGGGAAACACTTAAGCACTATTTTGAAATCCATCAAAAATCTGATTAATATGTTTTGAAAATGTCAGTTTCAGCCTCATTTTAAATGCGCAAATGTTCAGAAAAACACAAAATATATTCAAGCTGTTTGAGAACAGCAAGCTGCCATTTACAAACAGTTGATTGCAAAACCTGGTGACAAACTGAAAATTACCACTGATTCCACTGGCATGTCAATCACACTTATAAGCTTGTTTGTAACTCAAACAATTAATGTAATAAGAATACGAATGAGTTTTTGTTCTCATGAAATGCTGAATACCAGTATTCAACTTGATACAAAATTACAAGAAAGCTAAAATAGCTATTGTTTTAAGAAGCTGTTTAAAACTGACTATCACACAAAATAATTTTATTACACATTGAATACTGCTATCTGCAAAAACTACCATTATACAACAAATTTGCTAAGCCAAGAAATTTATTGATCTTGCCTAAGTCGTCTTTACCTGAAGCAAGCTGGTTGATGCTGATATTTGGATGACCTTGGATTTGTATCATATTTTCTGGTGTCAGGTTTTCTTCACCATTATCACCTGCAACATAACAAAATTTTAGTAAAGTAACACATTTATTTTTAGTTTTTGTTGAGCAGAATAATTAAAAAGTGGGAAAGTGGCAAATTAGTTTCTCTCACTTGACTACTACTTGGAGCAAGTTGGTTAATGTTGATAGTTGAATCACCTTTAATTTGTATCGTATTTTCTGTTGTCACTTGGTTTCCACCATTGATCTCACCAGCAACATAACAAAATTTTACTAAAATAACACATTTATTTTTACCTTTTGTCGAGCAGAATAATTAAAAAATGAGAAAGCAGCAAACGTTTTCATGGCAATACAAAAAATGAGAAAGAGCCAAATTTTAGGTATTTTGAGTTTTTCCTACTTTTAACTTTCACCATAACGCAGACACAAATTTGAATGCCACAGAGTCTTTAAACAGAACCAAGTGATCTCAATACATTACACATCTTAAAAGAGTAATTTTTATATAAATGGTTGCCCAATTATTATTTTCTTTTTTGGTATATAATAATGTAAGCATAAAAATTTCATACTTTGGTTTGCAGAATAAAAACTAAACTCTGTATGACTACACAAAACAAAAACCTTCATGGTAATGGTAAGCTGAATTAATTGTTGGCTTACACTACAGACCCAGTTATGATAGAAAGTTTTCCAAACAAAGAAGTTTCGTCATGAGATTATCTTTTTTCTCCAGCCCTATTGCTCTCTTTACCTTACTGTCTTTTTACTTTTCCTTTTCCAATTTTCTTTTCTTTTTCCAATGGACATAGTTGTTCATTCAAACCTCGGTACTATATTTTTTGTTTTCTTCACATTTTAAAGCATTTTCAATTACAGATTAGTCTGATGCACTACTTGCATCACACAAACTGTTGCTGTGATACTAACAATAGCTACAAGCTTACTACTCATACCACTACAAGTTTTAGCATTTATTTTAATGACGACTGAGTAAACGCAATTTCATATTTCACCCACTACATTCCTTATATTGCTGAGCACCAGGGAGCAAATCTGTGCACATCCTTTTTAAAGTCTATGGCATGACTCAACAGCAAAATTAATCCTAGGTACATTAATGACAAACCGGACACTTCAGCCACTACACCATAGCATTGGTTGCCTCAAACAAGCACACTACCTTCTCATCATTTTTGAAGTACAACCTCCTCTCTACTTTTTATTTTTGGGATTTTCCTCAAATATTAATCCAAGCTGTAGCCAGGGCAAATCTGTTCTCAATCACTGTGAGATTAGCTAGCATTTTATTGCTCATGAGAAAAGGACGTTTTACTGAGATATAGAAGTTTACGAATCTCCTCATCACATGATCTGCTAGTCTAGGCCTAGCTTGTTAAAAGATACCTGAGGTACATATGTTGCCAATATATTAAGATACAAGAGCCTGTTAGGTTTTATAGGTGCCGGAGGGAAGCTGGAGCCGGAGGTAGTCATTTCAAAGTGTTGGAGCCAGTCATTTTTATAATGTCAGAGCAGAGCTGGAGCCGGAGCTACTGGTTTTTCTGCCAGCTCTGCAGCCCTGGTTTGAATACTGTCCTAAGCAGGATATTGAGCTAGCCAGTAGCCAAGTAAGGTATCTTACACTTTGCAAGTAAAATATAAATTATTTTGAATGCAAGGCACTATTTTCCTCTTGATTTTGCATTTGAACTTAAGCTCTCATTGACTTTTATTTAAATTGTTATTAGTAGTAGTTATTCAGTTTTTATCCAGTGTTGTCTCTTTAGCAGAGATGGCTAGACTTACCCCATCCCTTCTGCAATTGCTCACACTCCGTCCCTCCACTTGTCTCGTCTCAGGACATCCTCCTTCAAACCAATCTCCTCTTCCACTTGCTTCTTCCAGGTCTTCTTCGGTTGTCCTCGCTTTCTCTTGCCACTCACTTCAAGATTCAGAGCAACCCTCAAAACACTATTGTCATCCCTCCTCAGCACATGCCCATACCATCTAACTCCATTTGCTGTTGCTAACCGGCCTATAGTTTCCTTCAACCCCAACATGCTCATCTATTCTTCAGTCGTCTTCCTGTCCACAACTTTCTGACTGCACATGGCTCTCACCATAGCTCTCTCTGTTCTCCTCAAAATTGCTTTTTCATTTTATAAAAGAGAATTAGACCTGCTTATTTTATTATATTTGGTGACTACAGGTGTGATGCTCCACACACAACAACAAAAACAGGGGCCACAAAAGAAAGATTCTTTGGCTCTAAACTCCCATTTAATGAAAATGTTGCAATATACATCAGAAAAGAATTTCCTAAACTGCTTTTTAAACACTTTTCTTCCCACCATCAACTGCATAATATCTTTAACAAAACGTCAAAACAAACAACAGATGCATGTCAAGCATGTTTTGTTATTGCATTGAAAAAAAACAGGTCACCTAGCAAATGCAGAATCAAAACAAACTACCCACTGAATGGCTCTTGCCAACAACAGGCACCCATATATCAAGCCACCATCATAGCAGGAAATGGATCAAAGTCCTACATTGGATACTGTAATACTGAGTTTAAAACTCCAAATACAACCACACATTCAATTACAACCAAGTACAACCACATAGGTGAATTAATATAAACCAAATTCACTGACTGCACTCATATTGCGTGGCCCTGGCTTAAACGCCACCAAGCAAAAAGCAAACCATCCCAAAATGAAGCTTTCACAGTAAAGTTATAGCAATAGCGGGAACCCATTAATAATGTTGAGGTTAAAAATATCAAATCAGCTGGCAGCTGCATCAGCCTTGCCCAATTGCAAAAAAATTGCTTCAACATTTAGATCATATGTAGCTAGAAAACAACATGTTGTTGCAAAAACATAAAACAGAACCATTTTTACCCCTTTTCTTTTTCTTGGGGTATCACCAAGTGTTTTGTTTGGTGTTGAGTACATATTAAAGTTTGTATATATAGACTTCATATGTCAATGAATGTTTTTGTATAATTTGATCAACAATGCCAAAGATCCATGCTATCAAAAAAAATAGATTAAATGTACCAAAGGACTTAGTTTTTGTAGAAACTGCAATTTTGTGAAGTGCAGGCACCAAAATTTTGAGGGTTTCTAACTGGTTAGCTACATTTTTCATGAATGTTTTTGAAAACATAGATGGATAATGCCAAAGAACCATGCTTGTGGTGGAAAAGTATTTGAAATGTAACAAAGAACTAACTTTGTCTAACAACTGCAAGTTTGTTAGATTCGGATGTAGGTCAAGTAAAATAAATTTTTCAACTAAAATTGGAACATGATGGATGGCAACTAATTTTTGATCACTATTAAGAGCAAATCCTTAGACCTAAGTAATTGGAGTAACATATTAGAGGAAAGCAAATTTTCTAAGCTTTCAAAGAAAAGACATTGTTAGAACCTTACTATAACATTTTTGTATTAAACTTACCTAATTTTACTCAGCTTGCTACTTTTTGGGAGGGGTAAAAAGTTACACCACAGATCTTAAAAAGTTTAGTTTTTCAGTATAAAAACAAAAGCAAGAGAGAGATACATTTTTAAAAATTCGATTTTACCAACATTAGTAGGTGGTCGGATTCACCTCATGTTTCTTGAAAGTTTGTAAACCCAATCACACCACTTTGTTCTGTCAATGGCATTTTTATTTTTCCATCTAATCTGATCAGTATGCTCTTCCTCATCATATTTGGTCACTCACGCCCCCTTCTTCCTGCCACTTCAAATTCCAATGCTCTTCTCAAAACATTACCATTATCCCTTCTCAAAACATGCCCATACCACCGTACTCCACTCGCCCTGGCTAGTCCATCTAAAGTATCCTTTAAACCCAGCAAACTCATAAGTTTCCTGGCTTCTTTTCTCAATCAACTTAACTCAACACATTCATCTCATCATTGCTTTTTCAGTTCTCAAAATCGACATCTCATTCTCCCCCAGACATCATGTCTCACTGCCATATAGCATTGCTGATCTTATGCAACTCTGATAAAGCCTTCCTTTCATTTTTAACGACACCTTTCTCCCATAATAGCAGTTTTAAAGGAATTAAAACAGAGAAACAAATCTGTGTTATATATTAATATATTAGATAGTGGGTCTTGGTAACAAAAAAAACTCAATTTTTTTCCAACTAGGTTCACTTGATCAAGGGGTGGGCTGCGTTCAGCAAAACTATTCTGGAAGGTTCATCCCTCACCCCCTTGTACTCAACACCACTGCTATGTGCTGTGAGAGCTTACCAGCTATAATTAAAATAAGCTTTGTAATGCGAAGAAACAAAGCAGTTTCTTTTTCAATCTTTTTGAAAATGTTTTATAATAAAATGCAGCTTTTTATATGTTAACAGCTTAAATGGTAATTAGCAACACAGTAGAATATGCCTATAACCACACCTTTGGAGATTCACTATGTACCATTCCAAAACTGTCTTTTTATTGAATTTTGAGGTGTTTCATCTAATCAGGTTTATCAGTGCAAAGAAAAACCACTAAATTGTCAAAACTCACAGAAAGTTGCATACTGTGCCAAGAAAACTTCCTTTAAAGCAGTGATTTCCAACCTTTTTGAGCTTGTGGAACACTACAAGATAATCTACGAGGGTCAGTCAATAAGTAATGAGACTTTCTCAATTGCTTTTGTGTTTTTGTAGCTAAGGAACTCAAATTTTATGTGATGATTGTGAATGGAGTTGTCATCTCATTTACAACAAAACTTGTTTATTTTCAGATTACTGTAGGTGTGATGATAAATTGAAATGACTACTAGGCTAGCAAACAGCTCATCGTTGGAACAAAGAGGAGTCATCAGATTTCTGTTGGCACAGAGTGTAAAATCATGTGAGATTGTCTAGAATGCAAAGACAATATGGTCCTTCCTGTATGTCTAGAGCAAACTTCTACAAATGGGTGCAAGTATTCAAAGATGGACGCGAAAGCATTACTGATGATCTGAGAAGTGAAAGACCTGTGGATGTCTCTACCCCAGAAGCAGTACAGGCAGTTGAAGACCTGATCAAATCTGATAGAAGGGTCACTTTAGATGAAATTGCTACAAAATTGGACATCTCCCATGGCACAGTGTACGCAATTGTGCGTGAGAAGCTGCATTTTTCAAAAGTCAGCTGTTGCTGGGTTCCCAAGATGTTAATGAATGATCACAAAATGCAACGCCTGATGGCTTCCAGAGCATCACTACGCAGATACAGAAAGGAGGGAGATGCATTTCTGTCCAGAATAGTGACAACTGATGAGACCTGGGTTTTTCATTATGAACCTGAATCGAAATGACGATCAATGGAGTGGAAGCATGTTTCTTCCCCAGTGAAGAAAAAATTCAAATCTCAGAAAAGTTTAAGGAAAGTCATGCTCACTGTGTTCTGGGACAGAAATGGGCCGATCACTATCAGTTTCTTGGAAAGGGGCAATACTGTGAACTCAGAGAACTACTGTGAGCTGCTAACTCAAGTGAAAAAAGACATTAAGAACAAACGGAGGGGACTTCAATCAAGAGGTGTGATTCTTCTTCAGGATAATGCAAGGCCCCACACAGCAGCAAGAACCCTAGCCAAAATTGAAGATTTAGGCTGGAAACTTCTAACACACCCACCCTACAGCCCAGACCTTGCACCATCTGATTTTCACCTCTTCGGCCCACTCAAAGAGAGTATCAAAAAAAATTCACTTCCAGACTGACAAAGAAGTGAAGGCTGCTGTGAGCAACTGGCTAAGGACCCAGTCCACGGAACTCTATGCCAAAGGAATAGACAATCTAATATCAAGATGGAACAAGTGTGTTCAGTCCTGTAGCACTCCAACTTTGGGCCCCCCCCCCAAAGTAAGCGCAAGAGCCCCTGCGCACAGGTCATATCACTTTAGAGGTGTAAAATTGAAAAGCTGCATTAAGAAAATACACCACAATTTGTACATAAGTAAACAGGCTAATGTCAGAATAAAGCATGCCGATACTGAAGGTGCAAGTCATAAAAAATTCGGCACCGATGCCAGAGTTCAGTAGGACATTTATGCAGACACTGCGAAACGAAAGCAATGACACTGAAAAACATGAAAAGTTATAAAAACACAGTATCATTTAAATAGTCTGGAGCGAACCTTTTTGTTCGCAAATGCTGTTATGACATTGTCATAATCAAGAGATCGGGCGCAGTCATTTTCGATTGACAACATGGCTAATGAAGATAGTCTACTGTCTGTCATAGACGTTCTATTAAAAGTTTTGATCAGTTTCAATTTGCTGAAGCTTCTTTCAGCGCTGGCAATAGTCACGGGGCAAGTTAGTAAGATTCGAAGTGCGATGTACACATTCGGATACAATTAAAATAAATGAGTCTTTAGAAGATAGTTCAGAAAGTCTTGAGCCGTATTGAGATTGCGTTTTTTTTGTAAAATTAAAACAAACCGCTGTAGCTCAGCGCTCATTTCATCAGAATCAATGTCATCGAACTTTTTTTGGAACTCTTTACAGCAAGTAAGAAGAGCATTTTCTTGTTGCACAAGCAAAAGTTTGTCTCGTGTGTACAAAAACGAAAAGGCCGAAGAAACCTCACGTAACAAATTAAAGCGCTCCTTTATTGACATAATAGCCTGGTCTACTAATGGATAGAAAAAGTTGCTTTTAAATTTCAGTTCAGGAGTAGCTCGTTGTTCCTCTTCACCTTGGTAATCAAACAATCTTCTTTTCTTTCCACTTCTTGACGGAGGAAAAGAAGGATCAATATCCAATTCCTGTGCTATTTCAACAGCAGATGTTGCGGCACTGTCATAACCCGTTGTGCGATAGTTTTGCAAAAACTTTTCAGTTGCCTGGATTTCCGTTTCCATTGTATGAAGGGAGACTCCACACGACTGAAAAATCTTGCTTGCTTTATTGACTTGGAATAGGATATCATACCAAATAAACACCGACAAAAGAAAACTCCATTTTGATAAATGAGCTATCAACGATTTTGTTTCTGAGGCAGCTCTTCCATCTTTTCTTTCTATGGAAATGGCTTCCAAGTCTTTCAGTGCCAGCAACACCTCTTTTAAATTGTATCGAAGAGGTTTGATGCATTTAATTCTGCTTTCCCAACGAGTATCAGATTGTGACTTTATGGACAGCTCCACATGTTTCTTCAAAATTTCCCAACGCTGAGCAGAGGAAGAAAACAGCACATACAACCTTGTAAGTACTCCAAAAAATGTCAATGCTTCCGTCGATCAATTAGCACTGTCAACAACAACTAAGTTAAGGGTATGGTTTGCACAGGGCACGTAAACAGCTTTGGGATTGATGTCTAGCATTCTTGCTTGGACCCCAGAATGTTTTCCTTTCATGTTAGCACCATTATCATATGACTGACCTCGACAATCAGACAATTTGAGTTGCAGTTCGGTCGCTTTTTCTAAGAAAGCGTCCAACAAGCCTTTCCCAGTACTGTCACTTATTCTCAAGTAGCCAAAAAATGTTTCTTTAACAACAGCAGCTTCTTCATTACATAGTACATAACGGAGAATGACAGACATTTGTTCATGATGTGACATATCTGGAGTGCAGTCCAAAATTATAGAAAAATATTTTGCCAATTTCAATTGCTGTAAATTTTCTTTTTCAACTTCTGTCGCTATGCAATTCAATTAGTTCATTTTGTATGGTAGGACTCAAATAGTGATCTTTAGTGTTTTTATTCTGGATTCTGTCTTGAAGCTCTTTTAGGATCGGATCTCTTCTTGCCAAAAGCTCAAATATACCCAGAAAATTTCCATTGTGAGGAGATCCTAAGACTTCTTCAGATCCTCTAAAAGCAAGATTCCTTTCCGATAGAAACAAGGCAATGTCGATAAGTCTCTCTAAAAGATTTCTCCAAAAACGTCTTTCATTGAAAAAAATATTCATCTCGCGTTTGTCGATAGTGGATGAATTTCTTATCCCTTCAGCTAGCAACATCCATTGACTGCAGCATTCTTGGTGGGAAATGCCGTTTTCATGGTC
The DNA here is from genome assembly GCA_963675345.1 of Trididemnum clinides. NCBI lineage: Eukaryota > Metazoa > Chordata > Ascidiacea > Aplousobranchia > Didemnidae > Trididemnum > Trididemnum clinides. The sequence goes on along the minus strand of OY776284.1, from coordinate 19,323,589 downwards.
TTTCAGTTTTTTCGAAAAACCCTCCCATGCATTTATACCACTACAAAAGGGGCTTAGTGTTTTTCCAAATAGCTTACAACAAAAGCAAAAAACTTGATCTGATTCCCCAGAATAAACTAGCCACGACCGTGAAACACTTTCACCATTAGGTAACACACGTTTATAATGGTTGGAGGAAAAACGTCGCCTTGGAGTTGTGTTATTATATGGAAAATTCATTATTAGTTGATGTGGTCCACGCTTTACTATATCACATCGTTGAGCATCAGAAATACTTTCAGGCCATTTACATGGGTCATCAGGGATAGGGGTAAATTGAGATTCAGTTATTTTTGATATTGAAGGTTGCGTATTGGCAGGTAAATCACAACTTACATTTTCTGGAAATTCACAATCACTTTGATGCTGATCGTCATAGTCTTCTTTTTCTTGTACACTATAGTTTTCTTCATCCCTCTCGGTACTAGTGCCAGGTCTACTCTGCTCAGTAATCTTGAAAAAACTGTCATCTTGGGCAATTTCGCTACAGTATCTCAAGCAGTGGCTGCTTCTTTTCTCTTTTGAGCACCACTTTTTGAACGTTTCATTCTATACAATGTCAATAAAATACTTTATCTGCACTCTGCAGTGTATATATATTGTCCTGGTATTTATAGCCAAACAGAATTCCAGACCATTCTATGATTGTTGCGTAACAACGGCATTGTTACATCAATCGAATATTCAAGATTCTACCAGAAAATCAATTGAAATATTCTAGATTCTGCGAGATAAAATGACGTAGCATTCACTTATGATGTCACAAGCCAATTTCTTCCTACAGTTTAAATCGGTTGTAAACAAGTCTGCTGAACTGAAAATAGTCACGTAGCCAAAAAGCAATTTCAGACTAACTTGGGCCCCCTAAAGTTGGCCTGGCCCCCCCCAATTGGGGGGTTTGGGGGGCAGCTGCTACGTCTCTGAGTGTGTTGCAAAGGAGGGAGACTATGTTGAAAAATAAAAAAGCATTTTTTGATTACCAGTCATTGCAAACTTGAGTTATTGAGAAAGTCTCATCACTTATTGACTGACCCTCGTATGTAGCCTTGGACCACTATCTTCAATTTTCCTACATATAAGCTGTAACACTATAAAATTTAGTTATTTGAGTTTATTACATTTACAATAGGATTTATTGGAGACCGTACAAGCTGCCACTGTCAATCAATATTTAATGACTTTGTTATATTTGAAGGTTTTCAACTAACAATTCAAATTGAGAAACGTTTTTTGAGACACACTTTTGTTTGATTAGTGACTGATTTCAACCAATTACGCACCTTGGTTTTGATATGCATTAACATGAAGAATCCTTGTTCACAAAGATATGTAGTAGCAAAGGGCAGGAGATGGTTCAAAGCAATTCTACTGATACGTTTATTCACTTCAGTTTGGGAGAGCAATAATTCAGTTAAATTGCTTGCAGTGAACATTATATTTGCAGTCCCAGACGCCTTCAAATCAAAAATTTCTTCTTGGAAGTTTTCCTTTATGTCATTAATATTGGCCAGAAATGGATTCTAAACCCATGACAGGGCAACCTTTTTAGGAGAAAAATGTAATCAAGTTTTGATCTCAGCTATATTAAATGATCTTTAATGTCACTAAGTACATGTTTGTCTACTTGTAGCTTTCTCAAAGCTTACTGAATTTAGGAAACTGATCAGAACTACCCTTCAACCACCAGTAGAGTTTCCACTTGAACGTTGTAATTTTCTCCACTCATGATATGATGCCTGTTTCTCGCCCTTGAAGAGAAATGCAAACATCATTCAATGCTGAAAATTATCTGCAAGATATGTCAAGCAAAATAAAAAATGAGATTCCACATGAGTGGTGTAAACTGGTTTTTTCTTATTTTTAAAAATACAAGCAATTTGCAGCATAGTTTAAACCCATCATGCAGAAGAATAGTGTGCTCAGCTACCATCTCTTCACATAAGCATCTGAACAGCCTGTGCTTTGTCGCTCTACCTCAAATAAAATTGGCAATGTGAACTACAGAATCTATTACTTCTTTTGAGTTATCAGGCAGTATTTTGCTCATCAATGCATATCGGTGTAATATGCAATTAAGTTTGGATTCATGTTTTTTAAGATCCACACACCCCAATTTACAGCCAGGTATAGCCACTGCACCATCAGTACACACATGATACCAGCACCCAATTTTTTCAAGAAAAATATGTTTTTCAAAAAAATCTTTGATTACATTCATGATATCTGTTGCAGCTGCTGTAGTTTGGAGACTCTCACAGGACAAAATTTCTTTCTTAAGCTCAAATTTTTTGTTTCTTTTTGTACATAGCATATGAATACCAACAGCTGACTAATACATGCAACATCAGTTGACTCATCCAATTGCAAGGGTATGGGGAAAGTGCTGTTCTTTATATCATGTACAATTTGAGCCAAAATGTTGCAGCTCAAGTCTTCCATACACCTTTTTACAGAGTTATCTGACATTGATACCTTATGTAGTTTTGTTGCTGCTTTGTTACCCTACATAATTGCAGCAGCTTACATGAGGCAAGAATTTATAAGATCCTCACCAATGCTGTGTGTTTTATTACTCTTTGCAATGAAGTAAGCAGCTCTGTACGATGCCTGTAACATTGGTTTTAGCATTATGTTGTTGGTTTTGTGCAAATGAGAAAGAGTCCTTTTTTAATCATAACAGGTTTACTTTTCTTTTAGATCTTAAGTATCATCAACTGCTGATCTGCCATGCATTGCAAAATGTATTTTCAGTTTGGATGGTTCTAAGTTAGTTTGTAAGAACTTGATTGCAAAGAATGCATTGCTTTTTGTTGTTGTTGTTGTTGGTTTACCCCTCCTCTTCCTTGGGATGGAGGTATGGCGCGAACAGCAATCCAGGTTCACGCCATCAACCTAATTGAATTAGGCCAGGGGAAAAGTGGCAGTCCATTTCGAACCAGTCGTGGATGCAAACTGCCGACTGGTAGCCCCACCACCAACAAGGCGGACTGCCATTGGTGGGTACCCAAAAGTCGCCTCTTACGACATGCTGGGTGAGCAACTTCACTATTCTAACCAGGTGAAGCACGGGTACATTGCTTTTTTGCTGTCTCATATTTTCCAACCTTTTTGGTGAAACAAAAATTTAACATAATTTTCATTCCATCTTCTTTTTAACATATCACATTATATGACGGTTAAACTACTTTATCTTAGGCTGAAATATCTGCAAACACTGAGAGGCTTAACAAGAATTATAGTCCATAAATGTGATGCAAGAAAACAAGACGTTTTCTAGTTTAACACATTAAGCATTATAACCAAATAAACACAATGATAACTATTGTTGAAAATTCTGCCCACTACTTTTGTGTGTAATGGGTGGCAAGGGATGAAGTTCAGAAAGGAAACTTAGTTTTGCTAACTCACTTTTATTAGCATAGTTTGAAAATTTGTCATAAGATAATGAGGAAGGACATTGTTTTGACTGCTTGCATGCAGAGACTGTGACTATCAAATAAAGTATGGTATACTATAACTTGTTTTTGTGCTTCATTGCTTTTCCAATGTCTGCTGAGAACATGGCAATTTTCGTCAACAGCAAAAGCTTTCCTGAATTCTATTCCAAAAATAACAGCCAAACAACTAGTTAAAAACATACAGCAAACATTGCGATCCTCAACTGGTGCCATTTTTTAATGGAAACAATGTACAACAAAAAGGTTGACTATCAACTACGTCATACTGACACTAAAAAATGAACACACAACAAAAAGTGATGGTCACATGTTAAATAAGTGGAGAGGAAAGGATTTGGAGTCTAAATTTAAACTAGGCTTCAATTGCTCAATGCAAAGAAATTTCAGGAGCTGCTGTGCTTCACCGGTTAAAGAATAGTGAAGCTGTTTACCCAGCATGTCGTAAGAGGCGACTATTGGGTACCTACCAATTGCAGTCTGACTGTTAATGGTGGGGCTGCCAGCTTAATTGCTTGGTTGGACCACTCATGTCAGAAAACTGAGGTTGGGGGTAAGCAAGGGCATGCTCCCTGTAGAAAAATTTTGCTCCAACAAATCCCCATCCATGGGGTAAATTCGGCCATCTCTGCTAAAGGGACAACACCGGATGGAAACTGAATCACTACTACTTTGGATCTGCCAGGACAACTGGTGAGAATCTATGGATCATTGAAGTTAACTGTACAGTTCGGATTGGATTGTAAATGGTTACACATTTCTGAGTTGAGACTGGTCTGGTGCTCATCCAGGCGTTTTACTAAATTCCTCTGAGTTTGGCCAATATAGCAAGAAATAACAAAAACAAATTAATCAGTATACCACAAATATTTTTGGCAATGAAACTGGTATACTTTCGCGATTTTACATTCTTATTTTTGCAATAAAACAAAAAGTTGACCTACAAGTGAGACATTTTTTAAATCTGCACAACTTCAGCTTTTTTTAATGAAAAAATCTCAAAATTGGTTGAACAGCAAGGTCACAAATTACTTTTATAGATAACTAATGTTGTAAGCCTGGTACGATTTCCTCTCTACTCACCTATCACAGCTGATTGATCGACAGCATTAAGTATTTCTTGGTTAGAATCATTCATGCTCTTATTACATTAAATCCATAAACACCTGGGGACATGACAACACTACTCATCAACTTTGCTTACATTACAACCGTTAGATATTGTCAACAACTTGATGAATCTAATTTTTGGCTCACTGCTTCCCTCTGCTGTCAATATATTAAGTTTATTGTTGCCACTAATGGTGTGAAGCAATTTTGTTTTGCATAATTGCTTTTAAAGCGGTTCCCAAACTTTTTTCGTTGGCGGCGCCCTTTTAAAACTTATCGAGAGTCACGGCGCTCTTTCAAAACTTATGAGCGACGCCGAAATTGGCAACTTTCAAGTTTTATCAAACAGTTGTGTTTAAATCACGTTTATTGTAAAAAATAAAAAATAATGTAGGAAATATGTTTAATGTGAGCAGTGAGCTTGTTGCTCTCTGCATATTTTATCAAATCGTGATGCAATGTTTGATATTGCAACACGCATCTCGCGCTCAATGTCAGTCTTATTGCGGTACTTCGACTTAATTACTGCTACTGCAGAAAAACCGACTTCACACAAATATGACGTTACAAACGACATAAGAACTTGGAGAGCTTTACGGCCTACAAGTGGAAATTCAGATCGAGCCTTAACCCAAAATGAAATAAGTGAGTTAGGGTTGTATAAACTTTTCAAAGTGAGATCAGAGGTAAGATCTATAAATTGTTCGGCTTCCAAAGAAGATTCGCATTATTAACAAAAGGATTTCTTATCCAGCTGTGCTTCTTCATTTCTTCAGAAAAATACTTCTCAAAATGCAAGATTAAAGCATCCAAATGCGAGCACATCACACTCTTTATGTCACACTTATCGCTAGTACCCAGGGAAAAAATGGCCAGATTGCGAGTGGAAATGAGATTTTAAAATTGGAAAACTATCACATTCCTCGTTATTTATAAACAAATTAGTTTTCCATAACATCAGTTTTCTTTCAAAGGCTGTAATTTTGTCATGGAGTTGCAAAATGTGAGTATCTTTACCTTGAAGTAAAATGTTTAATTGGTTTGGTTTTGCAAAGATGTCGTAGAGATACGCCAAATGAGTCAGAAAAACTTCATTCTCAAAGGTGATAGCAAGTGCATGGTTTTCTTCTTTTAAGAAGATGAAAATTTCGTTTCTCAATTCATACACACGTAAAAGAACTTTGCCCTTGGAAAGCCACTTTGCAGTACAGTAAAACAATAAATTGTTGTAGTGTGCCCCTAATTCATCGCAAAGGCGTTGGAAAAGCCGTGCTTTTAGCGGCCTTGCTTTAATCAAGTTCACAGTTTTGACAACAACTTCAAGCACTCCATTAAGGTCACCATTGAACTGTTGCGAAGCCAGCGCCTCACGGCGTATTAAGCAATGGGTCCATTTCGCATTGACGGCAACGCCCTGCACTAATGCTCGCAGGCCGCCAAAACGACCAGAAATAGCTCGGGCTCCGTCAGTGCATTAACCAAAGCAATATTTCCACTCAAGCTTATTTTCCTGAAAAAAATTGCTCAGTATTGCAAATAATTCATGTGCTTTGCAATTTGTTAAAATGAGCTTGCAAAAAAGCAAATCTTCCATGATGTTGTCGTCGCTATCAATAAAAAGTACGTAACAAATCAAATAGGCATCTTTGTCACTGGTACTAGGTGTTGCCTCATCTAACTGTAAGCTGAACTCATTTCCACGCATTTTCGCTATCATTTGATCATTGATATCATCAGAAATTTTTTCAATTCTCCTACAAATAGTATTGCTTGAGAGTGGAACAACTTTTAGTTTCTGAGCGACTGATTCTCCAATCATTGTTGAGACCAAGTCAAGAGCAGCAGGAAGCACAAGTTCTTTCGTAATAGTAAGTGGTTTTTACATTTGGCGATTCTGTAAGCAACTTTGAAAGACGCAATTAACCTGTGCCTGACAGGTGTGTTCAAAAAACTTGATAATTCGACAGACTGCTTATTCATATCTGTTAATTTACGAGCGAAGAATTCGGGTGACTTCCCTAATAAGTTGTTGTGATTTGTTATTAAGTGGCGTTTTAGTTTACTTGGTAGCATTAATTCTGCAGCTAAAACTTTATAGCAAATAACACATTGTGGATGCTCAGCGCCTTTCTTTTCTGCAACTGTAAAGCCAAAGTTGAGATAACTGCTGTCGTATTTTCTGGTCTTCTTTCTTCCACTTTTCTGTTTGTTTGCATCAAGTTGTACTTGTCTTTTTTGAGGTATGGTACCGGTAACAAATGTGTCCATTACGAGGCAGATATTGTATAAACACTACGGAATACATTATTTTAAAAATTGTGCGATTCTCTAAATCTACAACAAAATATTAGCAAGCTATGCTACGAAATTATCACTTTTTTCGCCCTAAAATTTTTTCTTACAATTTTCGCTGACAGAAGTCTCAGAAGTCTAGGTACGTAAGTGTGATTATAGTAGATTCCGCTTAATCGGGTCACATCGGGACAACCAACATTTGGCTCGATTGAGTGGCTGACCCGATTATTTGTCCTTGGTACACCAGTTATCTCAGCTAGCTGGCGATGACTAATGTTTGGAGGTTGCTCTCTAATTTTTCTTAGGACAACAATCTTTTCGTGGCATTTCTGCTTGGAACTTCACAAAATTTGCAACAAAACACAACAATTACCATGTCCAAGGGCATGAAATGACAAAATAAGTTGCGCCTGTATTGTTCAATTGTTACATAATATAGTTGGCTTTGTGATATTGAGTTCAGTTACATTACAAAGGCGGTTTTACAATTACACCGGGTATGTCTGACTACAGTTGTGGCCCGATTAAGCGGAATAGTGGCCCGATTATGCAAATTTAACGTAGTGCATCATCTTTTATTGGATTTTGTTCTTTAAATTTGGCCCAATTAAACGGCTGACCCGATTAACCGGCGGTTCAATTAAGCGGAATCTACTGTAGTTTTCTACTAGAACGACACAGTTGGAGGCTTATGATGTCATAAAGGAGAGATTTTTAAATCAAAAAGAGTTATAAAGCTTACAAAAAATATTGAGCATAAGAAAATACAGTAGATTCCGCTTAATTGGGCCGCCGGTTAATCGAGTCAGCCGTTTAATTGGGCCAAATTGTGAAGATCGAAATCCAATCAAAGACAATGCACTATGTTAAATCCGCATAATCGGGCCCCTATTTCGCTTAATCGGGCCACAGCTGTAGCCAGACATATATTTGTGTAATTGCAAAACCGCCTTTGTAATGCAATAGAACTCGATATCACAAAGCCAACTATATTATGTAACAATTAAACAATACAAACGCAATTTATTTTGTCATTTTGTGGTTTTGGACATGGTAATTGTTGTGTTTTGTTGCAAATTGTGTGAAGTCCTCAGCTGAAATGCCGCAAAAGATTTAACAATTGCTGAAAAGATTTTTGTTTTAAGAAAAATTAGAGAGCAACCTCCAAACACTAGTCATCGCCAGCTAGCTGAGATAACTGGTGTACCAAAGGACAACCCTGGCACTGATATTGCAAGACTTCGGATAATCGGGTCAGCCGCTTAATCGGGCCAAATGATACTCATCGCGATGTGACCCGATTAAGCGAAATCTACTGTATAGTTATAAAGTTGACAAAAATATTTAGCATAAAAAACTATTGTTTTTATTGCAATAATAAGCAACTTTCACTTGTTTTGGCGGCGCCCCTGGCAAGGTATCACGGCGCACCAGGGCGCCGCGGCGCCCTGTTTGGGAACCTCTGCGGTAGAGTCTAAAACACCATAATTTTTGGAAGTAGAATGCGGTATTCCTCTAATTTAAATAAACGTAACGTTCGCAAAGTCATTATCCGTGACAACGCAAGAACTGAAGTGAATTTTTGCTGCTAAAAGCCTGTAACTAGTTAAGTACGGGTACAATACCACTGTCATTCTGGCAGAATAATTCTCTCGTTTTAAAAAACACGAAAAAAAACGGCTAACGCGTGAAAGTCATGTGACCAACTAACGCACGTAAAAACACAATAAAAGAAACTTAAAACAAGAGGATAAAAAAAAAAACGCTATTAACAAAGCAAAACCTTACCACTTGAGACGACTTGATGTAGTCACAAATTCCAGGTCCTTCCGCACGCTTGTTCCTCTCAAATCATATATTTTTGGAGAGATCATTAAATATCCTATCAGTTTCAGGATATGTGCTGTTTACCCAAGCCTTTGTATTACTACGCCACATGACAGGCAATTTGCTTTTCATAAGATTATTTGTTTTAAACACTCTTGGAATACTAGAATGACCTACTAACATTGGTTTGACCTTGAAATCCCCACTTGCATTACCGCACAGTAAAAGACTTGGTCTGTCTTTTATTAGTTTTTGTCCTGCCAATGTTTTTTCCTCCTTAGTAATATAAATTCTCTTTGGGATCTTTTTCCAAATTACCCCTGTTTCATCTGCGTTAAATACCTGTTGGTGGAGATAGCTTTCTTTCTTTATCATGTCATTGAACTCAACTACAAATTTTTCCCTTGCTTCCTTGTTTGAACTCGCCTTCTCTTCATGCCTAATTACGTTGTGTATTTTACTTTTGGTTTTAAATTTTGCGGATCAGTTTCTACAAGCCTAAAATTCAAAAGTATCATCACTTATCCCAGAGTTTTTCTTTACTAGATCATCATAAATTTCTAATGCTTTCTCACAAATAAACGATTCACTAATATTGTCACCTCTTAATTGTATCTCATTTATATATACCAGCAACAACTTTTCCACTTCTTCGAGTATTGGTGGTCTTTGCTTACTAATAACAGTCACTCCTTTTGCAACATCAGCACCCTTTATCACTTCCTTATTCTTTATAGTTGTAGATAGAGTTGACTTTTCCATACCATACTCCGCATCAAGATAAGACACACGAACGCCATTTCATGTTTTGTGATAATTTTTTACTTCACTTCAACTGTTGTTCTTACAATCTTTTTCCTTACCCAATATCACTTCTCACTTTTTTTGCACCTATGACTAAGCGTAATGGAAAAAAAAAGAATATTCAATGCAATAAAATTATAAATGCACAGCGTAACAGTCAATGTAATAAAGTAAATAAATGTAGCAATAAAGCACAGCGTAACAACAAATGTAAGCCTCCTGTATCTCGTACGGTGGTCGACTGGAAAATGTTTACGTTTCGTCTTGGCAGTCACGTGTCGCTGTTGTTCTTTTTTTGTTCGAGTTGTTCAAGAACCGAATTGTTGTTCGAGGACCGAGTCATTTTCATCTCGAATTTTCCCTTCAAAAACCGAATTGTTCGAACTCCGAGACATTCGAAAACCGAGGTTTGACTGTACCTATGAATTGCAATTTTTTGACCGCTAGATTGTGTTGAGATAGCAATAAAGTTTTATTTAAGAGAATTAATCATGTTTCGTTAATAAATTCTTTTATTACAGTAATAGCTTGTTTAAATAAAAATTGAAAAACTAAGTATTTTTAACGGGATGTATCATCGTAGAAAACGCTCTTAAAGTGAATGCAGTTTGCGGTACTTCCCAAATTCAAAATTATACTTATTATTAAAAGCAGGCAAATATACCTAACCTATACGTACCTTTAACATGTTTTGAAATTACTTAGGCATAAGGGCATGCCTTTGTATTTTTCAAAAATTTTAGGTCGCAGGTTGTAAGCTAAATCAACTTATTTGTAAGTAAAACTGTTCAATTGATCGAATTCTATATGTACGCCATACAAAATTTGTGCAACTTCGTATGATCTTTGACTTTATGTCACAACAAGTCCTTTTGCTAAAATTGAACCTATACTTGCTTATCAGTAAACAGGTTTTTCCAAAAGCAATAAAAGCCTTTCAAGTTTTAACATCTGTATTATATCGTAGGCTAGTTTCCAATATTTGTAATCGCAGTAGTACTGTAATTTACAATTTATAGGAAATGCTATATTGATTCGATATTCAATATTTTACAACAGCTGTATGAAGCCTCATCAGGCAGCGCCGAATTCAAGTAGTGGTCATAAGAGTAGATAAGGGGAGGGTAACGAGGCCATGGCCCCTGATTTCTGATTTAGATATAACTCGGTAGATTTTAACGTCAAAATTATTGGTAGATTTTAACGTCAAAACCAACATCGACAGCATCAATTTAACTCCTCCAAATTAGTGGCTTCGCCCCTGGTGGTGATGAACCCTGTGCCTCTTTAGTAAAAGTGCCTTTTTTTGGTCTTTTCCATTTTGGTGGGGCCCTTCAAGTGGTGCAGGTCCTTTAAGCATACAGCCGGATACCTTCTTTTTTTGGTCTTTATCTGGCCCGAGCCCCTTGGGCTTTTTTTAATGCGGCCGTATCGTCGGTAAAAGCAGCACAGATGGAAATCTTATCAACTTATACCGAATGGCAAATTTATCGCAGGTGTGTGCGATCCGTGGCCCGCTGAGCAATATTTTGTGGCCTGCTGGGCAATGTTTGTTTCGGATTGCCAAGGCATATAAGTTTAGGCACCAAGAAAAGATCACCTACATAAAATGAGGTTGATCGCAAAATAAGGCCTTTACATCGGGAGTTAACGTATAGCTTACTCGGCAGCTTATTTGGCCTGGCGTTTTATTAGCGAATGCCAATTTTGGTCCGAGGGTACAAGAAGATTGCACAACCCTGATTTAACAGCAGGCTTAACGTCAAGTTATTAATCTAAAACGTTTTTTTTCGACCAAAGACGTAAGAAATCTGCAAGTATGAAGTAGGGGCAGTAACAAAAATATATTTGAGATTGCATAATATTTCAATAGCATGTCAGTTGCCATCATTATACTTGATACCTATTTACCTATACAGTATAACCGTTGAGTTTACCAGATTTGAACAGTCAGTTTATGACATAAGAAGAGTGTATAAAATAACGTATACTGTAGATTCTTACTGAAGGAATAGTAACAAGGCTTAAATTACGAAGTCTAATTTAATGTTTAGGAATTGCTTAAATTTGGAAATTAACATACCATTCAAAAGAGCAATTTATGACTTCATCATCCAACTTATATTTTTTGAACATATCGATAATTACAGAAGTTGTTTTGGTTTTCGCAAAACTAATCGGCAATTTTTCAAAGTAAAACATAGAAAAATGCTGTTTTTTGGACACATTTTGATCTCCACTGTCGCTTAACAATGGAACTAATTGTTCGCTTAACTTATACAAAGTTACTTTGGCCCATAGTTGCCAACTTGAAATGTCAAAAATTTCAAATAACACTCAAAAAATCTCCAAAATGGCAATTTTTTTGTAAAAATCCGAAGATTTCGGAATGCTTTGGAGTGCGGTGAAAATCAGTTGCAACACAAAGGGAATGAAGATGTATTCTCGAAAATTTCAAATGCATTTAACAAATTAGGGTTGATATTAAAAAAAACGGCTTCACCTCAACATCATGCATTCTAACGTTTTGAAGTGCATTCCATCCCCCCTCTAAAAAAAGATAACAAACAATATTTTTTTCCGAAATTCAACAGCACAAAATCGTTTTGATTTTGAAAAATTTTTCACTTTTTCCAAACTTTCCAAAGGTTTCATCTATACATTTTCTGAAAAACAAATTCCAACTTATCTTAAAAGTTTTCAAAATATTGGCAATTATGGAATTGTCCACTACCGTTGAACAGATTCAGTCTTCAAAAGCAAACGCAACGGAAACGTTTCAACGACAACAAATCGTCAATAATTTCAATAATGAGAGAATATATCAAAATTATGGTAATATATTACGCAATGTGTTACATATAATCACAAAAAGCCAAAATGTACCAGCAAGTAAAACAGATCTACATAGGCTATTTCGTGGCTAGTCGTTTCGAGCTATCGGGGTTTGTTAGCAGGACCGTTGAGAGAACAGTCCGGGCCCCGTACCAACATCAATACTGGCCTCCCTTTTACAAGGATCTGGTAAACTGGAATTGCCGGGTTCTATCTAATTACAAATGGATGAGTGTTTGGTATAACTGCTGAGAAATTGCTTTTCTTTCTGCGCTATTTTTCTTTTTTTTAGCTCCACTCTGATACGAATAAGACATTGCTGTCCGGCTACTTCACTATTTATATAATTAAATTTGTATATGTGGGGTAATAAATCAAGCACAGTTATAGTACAGTATTATGTCTATGAAATAATATAAGGCTAAAAGTAAGTCAAAAAACAAAATGTGAATAACATGCAATGCATCATTATCAGTCACCAGTAATCGATAAGTAAAACGCAATCTTCCTCTTTAATAGAGAAAACAAAACATAACAGGATTGATGGTGCAAACTGAGTTTAGTCACACTTTGGGGAGACCTTTTTTCTTCCACAATCTTTCAATGGAAAGCGCATTGTATTTATTAAGTTGTTGCGCCACTGTTTTTTTGAAGCAATATCATTTTCAAATACTTTATGAACTGATTAATTTTATGACCATGCAGCCCACTATTTGTATGCTCAATTGCTGGGCTATAGTTATTGTTAGCAAATAAGTATATCAACGAAAAACAAGCTGCAATAATTCGTCTAGATCAGTGGTTCTCAACCGGGGGCGATATCGCCCCCAGTGGGCGAATGTTCAGCTGAGGGGGGCGATAAACTGCCATAAACAAGGCTACAAATTTTAACAAAAATTAATTAACAAATACCAATTGCGCAACATATGTTCCGATAGTGCTGCTAGCACTTCAGCTCTCAGTAGCCGAGAACTGCATAGCCAGTGCCACCTATGCAGTTGTCTGCTCGTACATATGCACGTGTATATAGCTGGGTTTGTTCTGCCACCGTCGATGACAAAAGGTGTTGTTTATTATCTTCCATCCTCCTCTCTTTTATCTGCTTAACTCCTATTCTCCCACTTCTCTGTGTTTTCGATGTTCATTGATCAAGTTATTACATATGCATTAATTACCGGTACGTTTTGGACATGAAGAAGACACTATTTGCTATTAAATTGATGCAGTTTCATATCGTTTTGTACATTTTGAAAAAAACAGATTGAGCACTATAACGTAAAATCTTTCGGAAAGCCTGAAGTAGCTGATTAGTTGTGTTTTTGCAGTTGCCTAAGTAAGGGTGTTGTTAGAAACAACAATTGCTTTGTTTATTAATTAATTATATTATTACGCGCCTGCTTGTAGAAGAATCCAGCAGGGTAGTCACGTGATCTGATAACCTTGTTTTATTATCTTGCGCCTGTTTGCAGATTAATTCAGCGTAATAATCACTCTATTTGATCACCTTGTTTTTCTTTTCTGATGGAGAGAAAAGAGTAAATGCTTGTTGGATAGGTGGGGTTATTCGTATAATTAAATTTGTTGTTTTGAAAAAGGCAAAATAGAAAATTTTGCTCAAAAATGATCACCAACATCATACGGTAGCATACACTAGTTACAGAGGGTTTGAGTGATGTGCTGAGCATGCTAAGTAATTTTATTTATTTGTGCATTTAACTTCATCAATAAAGCCATTTAGTTGGACCTTTGTAGTGATTTAAGACCCTGCTTATCAGTATTACTCGTTACTTTCTAACCGCAAAAGGGAGTGGACTTAAAAGGATCGACCCGTATTCTTGCAGGAGTGATTTCGTGCTTTCTCGTTTGCTTAGCAATTCATTGCTTATAGTAAGTCGTTCAACGCTGAGTAAAAATTATCAAATATTTTCAGCCTCAGGTTAGTGTATTTTGTAATGATTACACATAATTTATAACTATTAACCAATTAGTTTATTTTGTAGTTTAATGGATTCTGTACTTCTAGGTTAAAATTTAGTATTGCAATCTGATGTTTTTGAAGTTGTGCTACTAAACATAAACTTACTGTGACAAGTGTCGCGATATTGTGAAGTTCTTTTCCCCTCATTATGACAAGCAAAAAAGAAATGTAAACAGTATAGAGAGAAATATTTGGCTTTTGGCTTCGTGGAAAGCCGCATGATCAGAAACAGCCAATGTGTTTTATCTGTAACAACTCGTTTTCCAATGAAACTATGGGACCATCAAGACTTGCACAGCATTTGAAAAGAAAATATCCCGATAAAGTAGACAAAACCCCCATGGATACGCCTCTGCATACTATATATGTCAATTAATCCTAAATAGTTTTTGTAAATTTTAATTACCTCTTGTTTACGACTGCCCGCTTCGCTCTCAGGCTGCTACAACGAGCTCAGAGTGAGGTTACTGTCCTTTTTATCTTTTAGCTATAGGTGTGCATATTTTAGCAGTCGTGTGTATAAATTTGCTAATTACTTTAGATCTACAACTAACAGTCAACTCAAATTTTGTCAAAAATAAATTGAATTATTTTTAGGAAAAGTCATAAAATCTTGATATTGTAGGGCCATTGTGGACAAAGCTGTACTTAAGAGGAAATTGCTCGGGTAATTTTTGCCCCGCTTGGGACGAATAGGGTTAACTCGACTAGAAACTCATCCAAAATAACCAAGGAGGTGAGGTGATTACTGTTGAGAGTATTTCTTAAACTCTTCAGTCTTATTTCCTAAATTTTCAAGTGTCACCTTAGCGGAATCTTTTGAACAGAAGCTCTTTGCTGCAGCCTGAGACTTTGTCGTACTATGATTTGCTGTTCTCCGTGAAGCTGCTTTGCTGCTTATTGTTAGTTTGTGCATTTTCAGAATTTGTAATTTTTGCTGCTAGCTTCACTTTATTGAAATGTTCACATCATGCAACTAATGGTTCGTTACTTATTATAGTTTACACGCCTTTTCAATTCACAAAGCTATGTGTAAAAAAGAGCTTTTTTTCTTCGCTTGTTTTTCTTTCACTATATCCGAGGTTCTTGCGAAAGCTCCAAGTGAGAGTTGTTTAGCTTCTAGTAAGTTTTTTGTCACGCTACATTTGCTTGATTTTTCTTCCTCTCATTGTTGCTTTTACTCGTTTTAATTGCAAAGCCATTTTATTCCTTTTTTGCATGTTATTTTTCTCTTGTTTTGCCAAAGGTAGTTTTGGTGTTTTGCTATGTGCCTTTGATAATCGTCTAGATCATGATTATAACTTACTTAATCTAGAAGGTTAAGCAACCTGGCCTCCCATTTTGCGCCTACTCATAGGTGTCGGTGCTGTGCAAACCACAATTTGGACCCAAACAGCGTGGTATTGTTTAATCGTGATGGTGCATGCAACAATCTTCTATAGGCACTTAACCCCTCTCACTTTAAACTGCATTGCTGGGTCGCATTTTTTGGAAAGAAGCATGCTCAAAGCGTTTTGCTCTCCATCTATAGATTTTTCCGCAAGCGCAGTTGATGAGATGAATGTTTTGTGTTTCAAGAGGATTTCAATATTTTATTCTGTTATTAGTTTATTTTAAATTTCTTTTTAAACGCAGGCCACCTGTCAATTTGAGTTTAGTGAAAGTGGGGCGCCGGAAACCACTTTTTGATTTTTGTACCAAAGGCAGTTTTTTGTAGTGTTAGCAAATCTTGTGTTATTTAAATGTAGTGGCTCATGTTAATCCTAGCCTGGGTCAAAACAGCTCAACAGCAGATAAGCCGTCAGCATTTGGAAAAATCTTTTTCCACTTAAGCGACTTGACTCTTTCTATTTGTATTTGATAGCTAACATGCGCCGTGGCACTGTTTTAACCAGTCCCGTAGCACTCCAACTTCGGGCCCCCCCCCAAAGTAAGCGCAAGAGCCCCTGCGCACAGGTCATATCACTTTAGAGGTGTAAAATTGAAAAGCTGCATTAAGAAAATACACCACAATTTGTACATAAGTAAACAGGCTAATGTCAGAATAAAGCATGCCGATACTGAAGGTGCAAGTCATAAAAAATTCGGCACCGATGCCAGAGTTCAGTAGGACATTTATGCAGACACTGCGAAACGAAAGCAATGACACTGAAAAACATGAAAAAGTTATAAAAACACAGTATCATTTAAATAGTCTGGAGCGAACCTTTTTGTTCGCAAATGCTGTTATGACATTGTCATAATCAAGAGATCGGGCGCAGTCATTTTCGATTGACAACATGGCTAATGAAGATAGTCTACTGTCTGTCATAGACGTTCTATTAAAAGTTTTGATCAGTTTCAATTTGCTGAAGCTTCTTTCAGCGCTGGCAATAGTCACGGGGCAAGTTAGTAAGATTCGAAGTGCGATGTACACATTCGGATACAATTAAAATAAATGAGTCTTTAGAAGATAGTTCAGAAAGTCTTGAGCCGTATTGAGATTGCGTTTTTTTTGTAAAATTAAAACAAACCGCTGTAGCTCAGCGCTCATTTCATCAGAATCAATGTCACCGAACTTTTTTTGGAACTCTTTACAGCAAGTAAGAAGAGCATTTTCTTGTTGCACAAGCAAAAGTTTGTCTCGTGTGTACAAAAACGAAAAGGCCGAAGAAACCTCACGTAACAAATTAAAGCGCTCCTTTATTGACATAATAGCCTGGTCTACTAATGGATAGAAAAAGTTGCTTTTAAATTTCAGTTCAGGAGTAGCTCGTTGTTCCTCTTCACCTTGGTAATCAAACAATCTTCTTTTCTTTCCACTTCTTGACGGAGGAAAAGAAGGATCAATATCCAATTCCTGTGCTATTTCAACAGCAGATGTTGCGGCACTGTCATAACCCGTTGTGCGATAGTTTTGCAAAAACTTTTCAGTTGCCTGGATTTCCGTTTCCATTGTATGAAGGGAGACTCCATACGATTGAAGAATCTTGTTTGCTTTATTGACTTGAAATAGGATATCATACCAAATAAACACCGACAAAAGAAAACTCCATTTTGATAAATGAGCTATCAACGATTTTGTTTCTGAGGCAGCTCTTCCATCTTTTCTTTCTATGGAAATGGCTTCCAAGTCTTTCAGTGCCAGCAACACCTCTTTTAAATTGTATCGAAGAGGTTTGATGCATTTAATTCTGCTTTCCCAACGAGTATCAGATTGTGAGTTTATGGACAGCTCCACATGTTTCTTCAAAATTTCCCAACCCTGAGCAGAGGAAGAAAACAGCACATACAACCTTGTAAGTACTCCAAAAAATGTCAATGCTTCCGTCGATCAATTAGCACTGTCAACAACAACTAAGTTAAGGGTATGGTTTGCACAGGGCACGTAAACAGCTTTGGGATTGATGTCTAGCATTCTTGCTTGGACCCCAGAATGTTTTCCTTTCATGTTAGCACCATTATCATATGACTGACCTCGACAATCAGACAATTCGAGTTGCAGTTCGGTCGCTTTTTCTAAGAAAGCGTCCAACTAGCCTTTCCCAGTACTGTCACTTATTCTCAAGTAGCCAAAAAATGTTTCTTTAACAACAGCAGCTTCTTCATTACATAGTACATAACGGAGAATGACAGACATTTGTTCATGATGTGACATATCTGGAGTGCAGTCCAAAATTATAGAAAAATATTTTGCCAATTTCAATTGCTGTAAATTTTCTTTTTCAACTTCTGTCGCTATACAATTCAATTAGTTCATTTTGTATGGTAGGACTCAAATAGTGATCTTTAGTGTTTTTATTCTGGATTCTGTCTTGAAGCTCTTTTAGGATCGGATCTCTTCTTGCCAAAAGCTCAAATATACCCAGAAAATTTCCATTGTGAGGAGATCCTAAGACTTCTTCAGATCCTCTAAAAGCAAGATTCCTTTCCGATAGAAACAAGGCAATGTCGATAAGTCTCTCTAAAAGATTTCTCCAAAAACGTCTTTCATTGAAAAAAATATTCATCTCGCGTTTGTCGATAGTGGATGAATTTCTTATCCCTTCAGCTAGCAACATCCATTGACTGCAGCATTCTTGGTGGGAAATGCCGTTTTCATGGTCTTTCAGTTTTTTCGAAAAACCCTCCCATGCATTTATACCACTACAAAAGGGGCTTAGTGTTTTTCCAAATAGCTTACAACAAAAGCAAAAAACTTGATCTGATTCCCCAGAATAAACTAGCCACGACCGTGAAACACTTTCACCATTAGGTAACACACGTTTATAATGGTTGGAGGAAAAACGTCGCCTTGGAGTTGTGTTATTATATGGAAAATTCATTATTAGTTGATGTGGTCCACGCTTTACTATATCACATCGTTGAGCATCAGAAATACTTTCAGGCCATTTACATGGGTCATCAGGGATAGGGGTAAATTGAGATTCAGTTATTTTTGATATTGAAGGTTGCGTATTGGCAGGTAAATCACAACTTACATTTTCTGGAAATTCACAATCACTTTGATGCTGATCGTCATAGTCTTCTTTTTCTTGTACACTATAGTTTTCTTCATCCCTCTCGGTACTAGTGCAAGGTCTACTCTGCTCAGTAATCTTGAAAAAATCTGTCATCTTGGGCAATTTCGCTACAGCATCTCGAGCAGTGGCTGCTTCTTTTCTCTTTTGAGCACCACTTTTTGAACGTTTCATTCTATACAATGTCAATAAAATACTTTATCTGCACTCTGCAGTGTATATATTGTCCTGGTATTTATAGCCAAACAGAATTCCAGACCATTCTATGATTGTTGCGTAACAACGGCATTGTTACATCAATCGAATATTCAAGATTCTACCAGAAAATCAATTGAAATATTCTAGATTCTGCAAGATAAAATGACGTTGCATTCACTTATGATGTCACAAGCCAATTTCTTCCTACAGTTTAAATCGGTTGTAAACAAGTCTGCTGAACTGAAAATAGTCACGTAGCCAAAAAGCAATTTCAGACTAACTTGGGCCCCCAAAGTTGGCCTGGCCCCCCCCAATTGGGGGGTTTGGGGGGCGGCTGCTACGTCTCTGGTTTTAACAATAGAATTGCTTCATGTGCAAAAATGGTAGAGTGGTGAAACTTCAAAATAATAAAAATAGATACATATATTGTTTATTTTAGTCTGACGTGTAGTTTATTATATAATCAATAGAAAAACTTGCACAGCCATTTTTTTAACAAAAATTGAGAACAAAGTTCGTGCTGAATGCAGTGCTTGTAGATTCGTGTTATCTGATAGGCCCTATTATGTTTGCAACATTATGTAGTTAATTAAAATTATTACAAAGTTTAAAATGGAAGATCATAATGTAAAATTCGATTTGAAAACCAATAGTATTTGACAGAAAAGTCATTTAAAGTGTTTAGTTCAGTATGTGTTGTCGCGAAAAAGTATGTAAAGTCTAGCTTTCTTTTAAGACATGATACTGATTTTGATAGCTTTAATATTTAACTCGTAATGTCATGTAAAACAAAGTTTTTCCGAGTTGTAACTATGTCGTACACATATCCTGTCATAACTTGTTAAAATTCTTTAAATTCCTTGTAAGTTCTTTCAAAGTTGCTGCATCCAGTGTCACTGCTGAGAAGTTAAAATATAAATTGATGTAGTTCTGTGTTGTTAGACAACAGGCTTTTTAAAGTGGTCACATCCACACGGGCCAAGTGTAATTTCAATGCTGATCAAAGTAAACTAAAATAAAGACTGATTAAGCTCTGGTTCTCCAGTAGTTACATAAGTTATCGAGTAAGTAAATAGCTCATTGCTGAATCCTACTGACCATTGTTTAGTTATCGAGCAAGTAAGAAGCTCATTGCTGAATTTTGCTGGCCAGTGATTACCTCTAATTATTTTGTCATTTTTAAATTTCTATTTTATGTGACTTGGCTAGCGGTTTTTTGCAAAGGGTTCTGGAGAGTTAATACAGTGATTGGTTGTGCTTGTATGCAGGGGAGCAACTATGAAAATATGGTGGCTAAGCTCTCTTCTAAGACATTTTACTTGATATGTAACTAAAAACCACGAGAAGCATTTCGAGGTTGGCATTAGCCGTTAGTTTGTCACTAGCGGGTGCCCAACGCTACAAATTGGCCTACTTATTTTGCTTGCTGGTATATTTTGGCTTTTTGTGTTTTCATGTATGTCGCGTTTTACATATAATAGTAGAATTTTTGGTTCTATCTCAATCTTAAATCCTTTTTAAATTGAGGCGACGTATGATAATCGCTCGGATAATTAGGTCTGACTACAACTTAATAAAACTTGGAAAAGATTGGCTTCCACTAAAAACACCTTAAACCACGTCAAGAACAGAATAATGCATCTACAGAAATAATACTTCACGTCTTCAAGCTTCTTTGATCGACGATCTCAGAACTAATCACTTTACTACACAATCAGAAAACCGCCAAAACTAATTCTACCAATAACTGATCAATATTCGCCACGTCAACAGAATCCACAATAAATTATCACAAAAAACAATAGCCCTTCTTTACTCCGTCAATCAATATCTCTCTCTCCCCACTACACACTTTTCTGCTCTCTCTACACTTAACTACTACTCTAAAAAAAATCCCGTGTCGCATTATATATAAATCGACAAAAAAACAATCCAGAAGTCTCTAGAACAAAATCACGTGAAAAAGAAAAAAAAGCATTACTACGTTATGTAATCGGTCAACGAAATACTTCGAAGAAGCTAGAATCACGAGATCAATCTGGAATTTTATTATGTCGTAAACATTTCATTCGTTCTCGTAGCGCGTGTATTTTAGTTCGCTGTATGCATGAAATATTTGTAGTAATAATTATGCAGAGGATAAGCGTGCCTTATGAATTAGCATTGTCAACTGTAGTTATCGCAAATTTTGATCATTTTCAGGAAATTTGTATCCAGACCATTTTTTAAGTAGAAATCGTGAGGTCAACGCTAGGTAGATAAAAACTTTCGCCATTCATTTTCTGTGAATATATATTATAAGTATTTTTTGTGAAAACTTATCAGTAGGTGAAACGCAAACCAGAATGGTACAAAACAGAGCAAATTCATGCAGAACATTCTAAGACACGCAGTTTTACTTCACTGTAATATCACGATGGTTTTTGAAATATTTCAATTCTGTGGTTATTCTGATAGCTTACGAATACCACGATATTATAACGCAAATTATGAATACGATTAGTGCTTCCTTAAACAGAAAAATTAATGTCTAGTACGAAAGAATTTCTACTAAATTGATTTGGATTTTAAAAATAACGAAAAAGCAATACAAAATTTTGACAAAACAATTGAGTCATGTAATTAATTTCAGTATGACACATTTGTAGAGCTAACAATATTGCCGCGACAGTGAAAGTACAGTCACAGAAGCAGCCTGCCAGTGATTGAGAGGGTAACGTTATTCTTTAGAAGGATTTTGTTTTGTGTCTCCGGTCAGAAAATAAGTTTTACAACAGGACGTATTCGATCAGCTACGGAGTTACCTCTGCCGCCAGCACAATACAGTTTTACCTCAAATTTTTTCCAACAATTTTAACGGAACAGGACAAATCGCACTCAATTGTCTTTCTCAAAAGCCTAATATCAAAGAAATTGGGCAGATATCAAATTTAACTGAAGAAAAGATTTTCTGCAAATCTTTCAGTTGTGTTTCTCTGAAATGGTCGATTTTTTATAAACATGTTTTTGCTCATTTTTGAAGAGGTTAAACAATGTGTGGGCACATGTTTAGATAATATAAGCACGAAACCTCCCGCCTGTCTGCTCGATTTTGCACACAAATGCTGACTTAAACTTTGGTTTCCTGGTTGACTAAGTAATTAACTGACAGTGGAGCAAAATTGCATTAAAGAAGCAAGTATAGAGTTTCGATGGACAAGTTGCAAAAACCATTAACCATATACATGTTTGCTACGTGGGCTTTGTTTAATGTTTCCTCGATTATAATGTGGGTGCAAGGCATTGGCGCATTTGGATGGGTGCAAAAAGACCCACGGTTTCCCCAAATTTTTAAACCACAATAG
The DNA here is from genome assembly GCA_963675345.1 of Trididemnum clinides. Taxonomy (NCBI): domain Eukaryota; kingdom Metazoa; phylum Chordata; class Ascidiacea; order Aplousobranchia; family Didemnidae; genus Trididemnum; species Trididemnum clinides. The sequence continues at coordinate 19,301,205 of OY776284.1, read as the reverse complement.
AATAAAGGTATTTTAAGATTACAACGGCAACCAAACGGCAATTTCCAAAAAACGTCATTACACAAATTGGAGGTACAGTTTGATAGAACTGAAAATTAGCAAACATTAATCTCCATAAAAAATAAATACAGATCAATAAAATTGGGGATCAGAAAACTGATCAAAAAAATAAAAAGATTTTTGGGTCTTTCCAACAAATATATTTGCTTCTGGATCCGCTACGGATAAGATATAAATGGCTATTTATTCTTTGCGTCAGTGCATGCCAGCGCATTCAAAACTATTGTTGTTTGTAGATCTATCTATCTTACTTTTGTAAAATAATATGCTAATGTTTTTCTATTTTTCAGTCATTTTGTGAGCACAGTGTCAATTGGATAAATATAAAAATGCATATTATGTTCTTTTCTGCGCTTTTTACGTTACTTGCAGCAAACCTGATGATAGAGTCAAAAGAATTGGTTTGTACAGAAACTGGTAAAACAAAATCCTCTCTAGTTGCATATCATACTGTTCATGGCAAAAAAGGAGCAAGTGGGATGAAAGGATTTAAAGGAGAATCTGGAGGAATAAATGAACTAGAATTAGAAAAACTTGAAAGTAATAAATTTGTTTTAAATTGTATTTATGCGTCAATCTAATTTTGTTTATAACTAGGGTCATTTTTTTTGACCTAAAAAATATATTTTTGACCTTGTTTTAGCAAAATTTTGACTTTATTTTGACCTAACTGCTTTCGCCTATTATTTATGTCTTGTTGCACTTTTTTGATTAAAAATGTTTTATAATCCGCAATTTACATAAGTTTTTAAAGAAGAAGGCAGCCTACTTTAAACAATTTCTCAATCACTCAGTCTTGAAGCTAATGCAACAAAGCGACGCATGACGTCAAAACCTAGGATAACGACCCATTGTCTGTACCGGTATCAATTAGTGTGTAATACAAAAAATGCGTTGTTATCGCAACTGTACTGTAAATTAACAGTCTGTCTATGATGTTTTTAACGAAAGCCACACAATATAACTACCAGGACTTTTTATTGTAATACAGCATCATATATTGATAGCGTCTTTTGCTCTGCTGACTAAGTGGCCTGCACTTGTCCAATTGTTGACAATGGTACGAACAGCTGGAAGGTTCTCACTGTAATATAAGGCAGCTCTAAGCCAAGTTGCCCATTTTGTAATTACAGGGTCAGAAAGAGATGGCAGACCAGCATCATGAAAATCTTTCTTGCGATCTTTGTTTTTGATTGTTGCTGCCTTGATCGTTGCTATTACTTCATCAATATATTTAAAATGAGCACGCACACGCATAGCGCAGTTATGTAGTAAGTGCGCAACGCAGGTGACATGCATCAAAGAAGGGTATAATTTCTTTAATGTTTTTCCAGTCAAAGACATGTACCGAGCAGCATCAGTCAAGAACAATGAAAAATTCTCGCGTTTTATTTCAAGTTGTCGCAATATGTCATCCAGTGTGCAGAATAATACTGCTATTAACATTGCTATCGCTGTCAAGTGGATGGCAATCAATGAGGAATGTCTGATTTGGGGCATCTAAGCTGCCCACAAGCACACTAATATACTTTTGTTTACCAATCTCTTCTTCATCCACAATCAAAAAAAATTTTTTGTCGCGAAGTAATTCTTGAATTTGTTCTTTTTGGAATGTTAATTTAGCAACACATGCTCGGGCTGCAGTCTCCGAAGGCAATATTTTTCCCATTGTAGCAAACAGAGACTTTAAAGAAAGATGGTTCAGTTTATGAAGTGGGATATCTGCAGCTAAGAATGAATAGACAATCTGTTCCTTGAAGTTTACTTAATCGAGTTGTAAAAAGGTTTGCTTACTTTGGGATTTGCTCTTCGTCTCCAATTTTCGTTGGTGTTGCTTTCTTTTTCGGCAGCTTTCCACAAAAAACTTTTTGTCGCATTTGACTAACATGTCGCAAAGGTTGCATCGCAAGTCGCGGGCAGGAATTGCCAAAAACTCATCCAGATATTCCTGGCAAATTTGCCTAACTTTCGCTGTAGAAGATTTGGCTTGTTAAGGCATTCTTTGCTTTGCAAGCTACGACTTAAAAAGACCACGTGTAAAGAGCACAAAGCTTTTATAGGAATAGATTAATTGTCTAACAATTATGTGTTTATGCATCAACAATGACAATTTCATGCATAATAAGTGCTGTTTCCTTCTCAATTACCGCACGCATTTTTACCATTGCAACTATTTGAGAAGTTTAAAATGAAATAAAACTGCGCATAAAATTTTAATAGCAGCTCAAAAATTCAAAAAAATATAAAAAAAATGTAAATTTGTTCGTTTTTGTAAGGAAATTTTTGATGAAGACAATTTTGACAAGTTGTGACTTTATGGAAAATTTTGACTTTATTTTGCCTTTTATAAAATCTAGCAAAACAGACTCCTGAACACTTGAAACGAACGTTAGTACACGTTTGATCATGTACCAAGGTCCTGAAAAAATTTTGACTTTATTGGCTTTAGCGGGCCCTAATTTTAACATCTAGCAATGTGATTACGAGGAATGTTGAGTCCAACACAGAAACTAGCTTTGACTTACAATTACAGACTCCATTTAGAGCTATATAGAGGCATCTTGAGGCAATGCATCTCCCACTATTACATTTTATTTGATATTGCCAAAAAAATGAATCCGTGCTTTTAATAAATTCTAGTAAAAATTTCACTTTGATCTCAAACGTTGTTTTAAGTCAACTAAAACTACCCCTCCAACGTGACACACCCCCAAAAATTCATAAGTGCTTAACTTGCCAACCCTACAGTGAAAAGAAGAAATAACTGAAACACTGATATAAACAGAAAAATCTGACCTTGGTAGTAAAATAAACTTTTAATAAAATAAATAATTTGCTACAGTTTAGTAATATTTATGATCACGTTTTACAGATACGAAGCCAGGTCTAGTATTTTAAACAAACATGGTGATTGCACTCTAGTAAATCGACGCAAAGACAATGATTTAGTTAGTGTTTTAGTATATATTAGCATCCTTTTTTTTAAAGCTAACTAGCTCCATTATTTAATTTACTTTGTTCGTGAAAGAAGTTGCAATCATAAGATTGCACGTACTATTGGAAATATTTTTGCTTGTATCTTAATTTACGTACTCCAGTTTTTAAAAATATTTTCGTGCTTCGGTTGTCATAATTGGCGTTGTGTCGCAACCATTTCTTTCGCGTGGTAACCAGTGGTGAGTCACCATGCACACGCAGAAGTTGTGCTCATAAGATTGCCCGTATTATTGCAGAGACACTATTGCTTTTCAATAAGCGTGGTCTTGCGCTAAGTGTTCGGCAGCAGTTTAGTTTCTTGAGATTTTTAAGCGCTGCATCCATTCATCGAGTCGGGGAACGCCGTGGGGCGCGCTAGTTTGCGTATCTTGGGCTGCACCGCAGCATGATCCGGGTTGGGTGAGTTGATGAAAAGCGGAGTACATTGCTGAGTGCCCGTGGCCACATGCCGCCTGGCCGGCAGCTATTCTTCAATGATGCAAAGCTCCTTGTTGTTGATGCCATTAGTTGTTCAGCGGGCTTTGCTATCAAAGTCAGCAATTCTTTTTTCCAGCAGTTTGGTTAGTGACCATAATACCTGTAAGATATTGTCAATGACTTGATGTTGATTTATTAATTATTGGCTCACTGCTGCCCTTAAGTGTCAAGTTGTTTAGTTTATTGTTGCCACTAATTGGTGTAAAGCAAATTTATTTGCATTTCTGCTTTAAAGTTTTTGGCAATTGCTGGCTTGTCACGTTTGCAACGTTGATTGCATTGCATGCACGATGCAGAAGATCAATTGGGTGTAGTATTCAGTTTTTGCTGCACCAAGTTGGAATAGGAAACAAATTAGTTGACGGAAGAATCATAAATTGAAGTTAAGATGAAAATTAATAGTTTTCCAAATTTGGCGTTGTTGGCATTTTGTTAAAAATTTTACGATTTAGTTTTATCGGAAGGAAAGTGCAAAACGCAGTTGGCATTCCGTTCATTTGTTGAGACGAATTGTTTGGAGAAAATCAGTTTGAAACGTTCATTAGTCATCATTCCCTTTAGCTCGAATCAATCGAGTCAGTGGTGGAAGGTGAGGATCGAACGCGTTGGCTGTACATCATAAGAGTTCGTCACAAGTAAACACCAGTTCGCGCACTCATCAAGTGTTTCCAAATTATTGTAGAAAAATCACCTACAATACTTATTGGTGGAAAATTGATGAGAGCGCAGAGGTGCCATGTAGCCTACTCGTTACTTAGTTTTGTGAGAGTTTGTTTATTTGGTGCCAGAATGGTTTTCACAGTGAGTTCAGCACACCAGCTGCATGAATGAGCTTTTCTTTGGTTTATCTTTGTTTATCAGTTATTGGCGTGAGAAGCAGTAAAATCCAGGTAAGTCTGTTAAATGACTAGAGAAGACTCGATCTTTTGATTACCAATTTGCTTAGGGTGTGGGTCAGAGACCCGGGTCATGACCAACATCTGTAACTTCATTTTTCCTATCTCACCATCAAGCCGGATTTCCTTGACTTTGGGTGGATGTGTTGGAATTTAATTGCAAAAATATGATTCTCGGTCAAATTTTATTACAGATATGAAACAACGAAGATTAGTTATACAAAAACTTTGAACTTTTCGTTAATACATTTAAGAACAACATTGCACTGAGCTACAGTACATTAAGCCGTAATACGCACCAATATAAAACAGCTTGCAACAAAAAAGTAATGAAAATAAATTAAGTAGTCAGTAAAACTTGGAATTGATTTATTCGCACTGTGTATTTCAAAGCATCATCACTCTTGTAGCTTCCCTTATTTCATTAAATATTCTAACAAATGATTTTAACCCTTTGACGGATACTGGGTAATATATGACCCACGATTGTTAATTGTTATGGCATTATGATGTAATAACCACTTTTGTAAAATCCATTATTTTCCCATTGTTACCAACAGTTATGGAATTGTTTCAAATTTTATCAATTAGAATCTTATGATCCTTAAAAGGTTAAAGCAACTTAAAATTTCAATCTGCAAACTTACACAAACCTCAACAAAAACATCATTTCACATTCGAATGAAAATTATGAGCAAGCGCTACAGTAAAGGGATTCTTAACGTTTCTATATTATTCTGTAAATTATTTCGTAACCTGCTTCTTAAAGTTCTTCGTTTATCGGTTTTCGTATTTTCTATCCAAATAGTAAGAGAGGACCTTTATCTGTCTTGAAAATCGGCTTTTACCCATTTTCAAAATCATTGCCTCATATAAGCCTACTAAAAATTGAAGCCGTATGCCACCCGACTTTGTGCTGTGGCCCACCGGTTTACAAATATCATCCTACATCTGTACATCTTTTTATAAATGAAACCTAAATGCTTGCTACCAGTGGTGGAGTAAGATTTTGGAACCTGAGGCAGGAATTTATGTTTGGTTCATTAACTGACAATGTTTTCGATGAAGATCTTTTTTTTGGAGACTACGGCTACCTCAAAGAGCTGACATGGGTTATCAGACATGTATGAAAAGGAAGTCTCTTCCCTTCCAAAAAGGGTGCTCCTAACATGAGGCCCGAGGTAACCACTTCACTTGCCTCACTCTAAATCCACCATTGCTTCCTGCAGTAGCATGGATTTTACAGAATAGAGAACTCATACACCACAGTCAACTTCGGATGTCAGGGATTTGCCCGGGATCAGCAAAATTTGTTCCATATACTCAACATCCATTATATACAACAAAAATTGCATTGAAATTTATCATCGGGATCTTGGAAAAAATCCCTTATAAGCAAAAATCCCTTATATTTGAAGTTTACTGCATGTAAGGATGGCATTCTATGATTAGAATATTTATATAGATTCTATGGCGTCACTTAGGAGAGAGGAATGGAATGTTTCTATTTTAGAAGGTGACGCTTTGGCAGGCTCAATTCTAAAAAGATCTTTATTGCAAGTTGTTGGCTGCTGAATTTGTACTTTCGAAGATGAGGATGGCACTTTTGGTACCTGTTTCGGATGTAACCAATTTAAACCAGCCACTACTAGATTGCGGGCATATTTAAAACTCGACCAACATTCCAACGTAAATTACCATATTGGAAAAAGTATTGTTACGTACCACTAAAAACTGCATTGCACTTTGTATAAGCATTGCAGTTATTTTTCCAAGGCTTACTAAAAAACTACCCAGGTAAAAACTTTACTCTGAAACAATAATGGCTAGCTATAATTCAAAAATTTGGATTTGTTTAAAAGCCACGAAAATCTTTATTTCATAATTGAATATTTGGATGAAAAAACATTCAATAACTACTATAAACCAGCTGATATATTGGGTCGGTTTACTAAACAATTAATTTTGTTTTGCAGAAGAAGTGACTATGCTTGAAGAGTACAAAGCAAGATTGGCAAGTAAGTTAGCTCTAACAATCTACACTAACAAACGCAATTATTTTTGTCTGTGTGTTTTACTTCCTCCAAAACTACTGGGCGTACAAATATCAAGCTCGGCGCCATTGATCACCTCCCAGTGTGGGTGTCGGAAGGGGGTTCGTGACGTCATAGATAATATTTTTGGTTTTTTGACAAAGCAAAACCATTTTCTACTCAAACAAAAGCCAGCCCCAACTAATGAACTCGCATAAATTTTATCCTTAAGAGTGTAGGATTATGTCACAATTAACGCATGATTAGATAATTAGTTCTGTGTATTTTCTCCATAACTATTGATTGTAGAAATGCGAGTAAAAGCGTTTTGGGGAGATTAACTAGGTGTTCTGATAAAAATAATTCTGCAACAATCCACGCTGAATTGGCGATGCGACAGCACATGTTTTAAACATTCAAGAGCATGCTTTTCTTTTTTTTTGTTTGATGGCTTCAAACACGCACTATAAATGTCACAATGATGCTGTCTGGTACCATTAGAGTAAAAAACCAGCCGTAAAGTTTTCACTGCCATTTTAAAATCAAAGAATTTACATGTTGTCTCTTGAAAAAAATGATAGGTTTCAGTATCAACACAGCGTTAGACCAAAACCTATCTTTTGTAATGCAATCGCAAATTACAATAATTTTGTTCAGTCTTGTTTCAAGCGTGAATGATCTTAACCTCTAAAACATATTACCTAACGCCTCAAAAATGAACATATTGACAATTTTTCACGTTAAATCTTGCTGGAATCACATCAATTGTCCGTATCTTCACCACAAAAATCTGGTCCATAGCTTATGCTGTTAAATCATAAACTATCGCAATAACTGCAAGTATTTGACTTCGGGTTAGTTTGCACTTCCCATAGCTGCGATTATGCAAGGATCTAGCAAGACACGCACAGCCAGAGATGTTGGGTAATACAAATAGGCATACAATTACGAAAAAGTCTTAATTTGTTCAAGCTTATATCTGAAATTAAATAACACTCACTTCGGTGCCCCCATCATCCCCACAACTTTGAATTTATACTTCTCCACAAGTGGTGAAATAAACGGATGAAAGTGTGTAATATGGTTGGCTGTTTTAAAAGTGAGCAAGTCCAGCTTCTAAGTAGATGCAGGAAACGGGACAAATAAGACGTTGCTAGAGATTTCAAAAACTTTAGGAGAAATATAGCAACAATGAGCAATCCTCGATAATGTTTTTCTACTCGATTCCCCTTGGAAACACGGCACTTTTGATTTTGGAACGAGAATTGGCTATGCCATAAAAAGGTTAACTTTTCATTACTGTTCTCATATCTATTCAATCGAGTGAAGCCGCGCAACTCTCTGAACCGATATTCTTTACCTCGGCACAATAATGAAAAGAGGAGAGGCCTGCTATTCTATACCACAAATGCACATTTTGTCTCTCTGTGCACTTTTAAAAAACTTGCATTTTTTACAGAATAAAGCGGTTTTATGCTTAAACAAACACCAGCACCCGATCTCACAACTTTAAAAACTTTCACCGTTTAGGAAACTAAGATGGAGTCATAATTAACAATTGGTTGAAAAGTATGTTTGTTTTATTTTCTCAAAAAAACTTACCGTAAAAACGCGGTTGAAAGCTTTTCTGGGAGATTTTTTCAATAAAAGTAATTTCCTAACAATTTAAGCTGAATTCACGTTGCAAGAAGCGATTAAGTATTTCAGCGTTTTTTAGGATACTTTTTTCTTTTTTCAACGCTTTTAAAAAGCATTGTTTTATCAACACGCGATGGCGTAGTGGTTAGAGCGTCTGCTTTGCAGTCGATAGACTTGGAGTTCAATCCACTTGTAGAGTCATACCAAAAGACTTTAAAAAATGGTATTCACAGCTTCCCTGCTTGGTGCTCGGCATTTAGGGGAAGTTGTAAAAAACAAGCCGGTAAATTCGCTTGTTGCGTCCTCGGGCAAGGCACTTAACGGGACGCCCCTGCCTTTAAGTGGAAGACAGGTGGCCCAGACATGTTGCAAATGGCAACTCCCAAGCGAGTGCAGACGTCCCGTCCAAAATATTGCGATACGATTCGCTTTCTCGTGAATGGAGGATAAATATGGCAAATAAAAAAAGAAAATCAAATCTTTTGTCGTCGTGATGCTGTCTGGCACCACTTCATTGCAAATAGCAGCAGGCAGCAGCTGTATTTGTTATCTGCTTTCATTTTGATAGTAAACGTAAATAGTAGGCGCTCTTTTTGATAGGCTGGTTATTAAAATGCAACAAAGATATTGCAGCACCAACGTATTGATTTAAATCGGTTATTTTTTGGTAATGCAATGCCAAGCACAAAAATTATAAAAACTAAACTGTTGTTGGCTTCACGTTAGAATTCTTTTGTAGTAAAGTCATGTTGCACCTCTAAGTAAGTTATTCTTAATTCCTAAAACATTTTTATCATGTTAGCTAAGTGAAACAAAATGCTGAGATTTAATGTGAATTCTTGCAGGATTTAGAAAAAAGTTATTCTTATCTGTAGCACAAAAATCTGGTCACTTTCTCACTTCCATTTAAAGCCATAACCCAACTTATTGTAAAAGATAAACTGTAATTTAATGCTCTTCAACTTGTTTCGGCGTCGTGGAACCCCTGCTATATTTTTGCAAATGTCATTGAACTACCATCACTCAAAATTCTTTAAAGATGCATCCGGTTTATTAAATAAAAACGTAAGTTCACGGTTTCTCAAACTGAGGTACGCATGAGAAGTTTTTGGTACAAAAGCCACTTTCTTGTACAGGCACGTCAAAGATTTTTGAAAACAGTATATGCTTAAAGTAATACAATAAGCCAGTGACGCAATTTCAGCGAACTGCAAACAGTGACACTGTTTCGACCTATCAGGTTTCTTCAGTGCAAATGGTGATCGAAGAGGTCTAAGCTTTGCTTTATTTAAAGTCTCTAGCTACCTGTCGATCACTAACTGCACTAAAGAGACCTAATAGGTCGAAACAGTGTTACCGTCTGAAATGATGTCGTCTTTTTGGAGATTAACGTACTTGTGGCCATCACCAGTTTGGTTAACTGGGGATCGTACGTAAGACTTTAGATCTTTGCTGCTGCTTCTCATTGACCGAAATATTTAACCAAACAATGGATCCATTTATTAACAAATTGAAAAGAACATGCCGAAATAAATGAAACTAAACACAATGGAATCAGCTGAGCTAAACTGAATCAAATGAAACAACTGAATTGCATTGAATATAGTAAAAGCAAAGTCAAATGATTCAAACAATTCCAAAACATGCTCAAAGCAAAATCAGAAACTTAAAATGTGCTCTAATTAACTAAACTGCGCAAACAAAGAAATTACCCAAAAGCGTTGAAAAGATGAGGTGAAACAAGACAACTTTGGTCAAAAACACTGTTAACATAAAATCCGGGTTCGAAACCGCTACATACTTACCGAAGCGATTATACTTTTGTCATAAAAAAAAGTACTACTTTTGTCATAAAAAACATATATTTCAAGATGTTTTGTTGCTTACGCTCTTTCTCAGCTTTCAAGAGCTTATTCTTTGATAATCTCTATGAATTCGATTTTTTTCGACGTTATATTCTTTTTTAGTAGAACGCCTTACATTTTGGTTTAGCATTTAACAAACCAAATTATGAGAACCCCTGTCGTTGTCCAAGACCAGTTTTAAGTTGAGTACGTGCATCATAACTTATTGCAAAAGTAAACAACTAGTCGTATTGTCAGGGCTTCCATACAGTCTTTATCTTGAAGGACTACATCTTAAAAAATAATATTGTCGTTCTAAGAAATGCCCATATTTCTGACAATATGTTCCAATTTTATGTTGTTTTCAGCAATATGCAACTATTTTACTCTATTTTAATGTAATCTTTTTTTATGTCATCCTAAATTGAGATTTACAAGTAGAATTTGCTCAAACTACTTGGCTGGCTGCTTTTAGGTTTTAGGCAAACTATTTTGAAATCCCTAAAAAAGGGTATTCGACCCAGTATGCACACACAAATGTTTACATTTAACCAAAAATTCTGATTGATCTTAAAAAAGTAGTAGAAAAAATATTTGTTTCCAGTTGTCTTCAATTTTGGTTCCAGGTTGACGGAAGCCCTGCGTACAATTTTCTGCAGCCAATAGACAAAATCCAACTACTGCTTTTTAAACTTTTCGAAAAAATCGACTTTTTGCTCTGTTGTGTATTTGTGACGCAATACTACGTGAAATAAATTTGTTGCGCTTAAAATCAAACAAAATGCGCAATTACTGTGTGATTATTGTTACGTCATGCATTTACACTGCGATTGTTGATTTATGCCAACTTATTCCAGAAAAATTAGAAAAGGGTCAAGTTTTGTCAAATCCAAACAAAAAACGAGGAACCGTTGTGGAACTCCGAAGCTCACATAATGTATTCAACTGTACTGCGAATACTAGAGTTTCACATAATTCGGTTGGAAAGTAGTGATCTATGTTCTGCAGCTTATCAAGAGAGCACCAACCACACCAAGTATAAGTTGACCTAGACTACTGGGAAATTTTAAGGATACCATGTTTCGCTTGATTGTATTCAATTTATTTGGTTCGTGCTAAAATTCACCAAACATTGATAACCGTTATAAAAAAATTTTGGCAAAAGCGCGACAAGGCGATCATGGGAACCAGTTGAACGCACGACTATTTAGTCTTTGGTAGCTATGAAAACGCTCAACCAATCGACTAAATTTAACCATGTATTCCATTTTTTATCATTGAAAGACACTCATCAAAATACTGATAACCGTAAACCTTTTGTAGATGTCATGCTGACAACAATCAATATCGATATTATTTTCCTAAAAGTGCTTTTGTTTTTAATTTAATTGTTTTCTATGTTACACAGGTTGGATTGAAAGAATGAGAAATATATTGAAAGTCATCTTACAAGGTAGGAACAAGTTTACATTTTTGATTTCTAAGTAATAGACTAAATGAGATGCTAAACAAGCAGAGGTTGTGTACATCATCATCCTCTTTGTCTCTCAAAATTTTGGGAAGATTTCTGTGGCAAGTTACTGCCACTCGGAAATGTAAATGAAAAAATGATGGAGGTGGGCTACATGCGCAGTCGAAACCTACCCTTGTATCGCTAGATAGACTGTATTAACAACAACTTGTAGCTTAAGCTACAGCAAACTGTGCTCTACTATCCTTGTTGGCTTCTTGAGTATGGCACAAACGAATGCATTCGTGATTAGCGATCAACCGCTCAGACTAGCTAATTGCAGATGAGTGCTGTTGATATATACACGGTGACCCAAAAGTAGGTGGACAGCATTTGGATATTATTGCAATTGTGTATTGCAATAATAAGCAATTATGCAGCATACTATTGCAATTGTGTGTTGCAACAGTAACAACCTAATTTACATCACCTTTATTTTTAACAAGATGGGGCCCCTTTACATTATTTCAGAGGAGTCCAGGAGCATCTTGATGAAATATTTCCGTTGAAATGGATTGGAAGAAGAGGCCCAATTGATTGGCCGTCACGTTCAACGGACTTGACCCCGATGGATTTTTTCTTTTGGAGAGTACTCAAGGACAAAGTTTATAGCCAAAAATCAAGAAGTGTCGTTGATATGAAAAATTACAAAAATAATGCATTTCAAGAAATTAATGCCCTGAGAGACACGTGCAAAAATGTTTGTCGAAGTGTGAAAGACGGACTTTAAAGCTGTGTAAATCAAGAAAAACAGTTTGAGCACCTCCGTTGATAAACAACATTTAATTTTCTGTAATATACTGTAATTGCCTTAGTACAAACAGTTTGAGCACTTGCGTTGATAAATAGCATTTAATTTTCATTAATTTCAGTACATGTAATTGTAGGTACACGTGATCTCTAAATAAATGTTGTATATTTACTGTCCACCTACTATTGGCTCATCCTCTATATATCGACTGTCGCTCATAAACTTTTTATTCGTGGTTCGTAGCCGACGCTACCAATGATAGGCTTGATAAAGCAGTCAACACGTTACTACTACTGATCTAAGTATCAACAAAACTAAAACAGATATCAGTTTAATTGAACATATTAAAGATTTTTAATGTTTTCTTTTTAAACTCAATGTTTAATCAGACCATATTTTATGCTGGTAGGCTTACTAAATGAACTATGCAAGTTGATATCTGGAAACAGGCATGTTAGCAGGATTTTGTGAGGAAGCGTAGAGTCGCCTAGGAACTTCCTAGGACCTTTAAACAAAGTCCATACAACGTTTTAGGAATATTGGCATAAATAGGCAGGATAAAAGAGGACATACATTCCAACTTTTTAAACCCAATTAAGACATAAAGATATTTTTAGGTATCACGGATACAAAACGTTGAGCTTAAAAAATAAAAATTAAACGAATGTGAGATACCTGTTAACGGAATAGGGTAGCACAGACTAATCAATAACAAAATTGAAGAACGCAAGACCGAAAACTATATTTTTGGCCCCGTAAAATTTGCTTCTGGCTATGCGCTATTGCACAAGGTACAAATTTTATTAAAAGTTTTTGGAAAAAGTGATTTTTTTTATAAAAAATTTAAAGGTTGATATGTGTGTTCTTCTAAAAGATCTTCACTTTACTTTTAGGGTTGATTTTTCAGTTTCTAGCTTTAAACAAATGTAACTAAGAAACAGACTTAAACCTATCTGGCCAGGCTTTTTGTGTTTGTCAGAGGCGGATAAGATCGAATCAATGCCAGCACTTCGCTGATTCGCACTAACGTTCCGATTTTGTAAAGATGTGGAAATCATTTCTTTATTTAACCACACTAGAACGCCGATTATCCGAACTAATTAAAACCAGAGGTGGTTCGGATAAATGATTTGTTCGGATAAGCGAACAACATGCAATATTACAAAAATACATCATATTCAGTATACAGACATTGTGATTTGTTGTATATTATTATTACTGGCAGTATGGTAACTGGTTGCAAACTTCAAATAAATACGACACGTATCACTTGCTTTTTGCTTTATGGGCGCATTTATTTTTTTCTAAACACAATTAACGTTCTAGTGCTTCTCACACATTGATGTCAGATTCTAATGACTTTTGTTAGAGTCGTGTTCGGATAATAGGCGTTTCGGATAATCGGCGTGCTACTGTACTTGTTTTTGTGAAAATCAGATCAACATCCTTTTAGTTTTAGCAACATCGATTAGTTAAATTAAAACTTTTAGTTTTAGCAACACAGCATCGATTTTCAAAATTTTCACCACAATTGGGAATAAAGAAACAGCTCGCGGCCACTCTTTTTTGGTAAGAAAAATATATCGAAGCTGCGGTTTAGCGTTCGCATAGAAGCGATTTGTTATTGTCTATCATCAGAGAGCAAAAGTTCAAAAATTTTTACATTACGCTTTTCTACACTTCTACGACCAGTTCAAGGTGAAGCAAACGCTGAACAGTGATTTGTTTTCAAAATTTTGTGTTTTGGAACAGCTACCATACCACAATGCAAAGGTTCTCAAAGTGGGAATCGCATACTTTGGGAAAACGTGGGAGTTTACCCTGGACCTTTGACAAAAATTTTACTTGGGGATACGACGATTAATACCGGACCTCCATATTTTTTCTGGCCTCGCGACAATAATGAGGTTTTCTCAAATTAGTCGTTTTGATATCCTCTAAGTTTAAAAACCAATTTATGTTGATCGCTCATCACTCCATTGAAATCACTACACACAACAAATTTCTCGAAAATTTTGAAAAAATTCCGCATTTATTGTGTTGATCTCTAAAATACAAAAGGTTTTCTCTTTTTGTTTGCCACATTGTCTCAACTATCGTAGTTGTCTGTCTCAAAAAAGGTCTCCACTTTTAACTGCACCTGTCCTACCTAAGTAACGATGCACTCCTTGCACTTCCTTTCATTGACCCTGGGAGCTGCATATAGAAATTCAAAGTAGAAACATATACTTTTATTCGAATCAGTGCAAAGCGTTGTTCGGCATGTGAAAAACAGTGTGAGAACGCCGTTCCCATGCCACTACACCCCTAGAGTCTGCCATCTAAGACAGATAAACAGTAGGTGAGACCCTGGAATATTTTAACTTACCCGATACGTGCTGAGCTCTTCTAGCGCAATGAATGTCTCGGTACGCGTGAAACGTGGGAAAACACGCAAGTCATGAGATCACATCACACGAATCACGACGACATAAACTACTACTACTACATTATACAAATTTTAAGTTTTCATCCAAACCAGGGGCGTGCAAATTGCGACTCGAGAGTTAAAATCATGTGCCCGCGCAAGAATGTGACTTGTCACCCTCGTTCACAGGTTGCTAAGACAAAATAAAAATGATCTTTGATTTAAAACTTTGTCCTATTGAAGTTAATTTCCCAAAAAAATAAAGGTCTTAAAAAGCGTAAAACTGGCTAGCCTGCAAAACATTTGCATATCGCCGATTCAAACTATGTTAGTACAATATTAGCTAAATAGTTTAATTTAAAAATAATTTGAAGAATACTGAAATTACAAAAATTCAAGCTGAAATCAAAGCTTCTAAGACAGAAACAAGAAAAAACGCTTTCAACGAGATTTGAACTTGCGTTCTGGTTTAACAACAAAGACATCAGCTAGCTTTTGTAGCGGAACTCACTTTACCGATACCAGCGTTTACGAGTTAAAATATTTTGGCCGTGGCAAACCGATCGCAGTGTGCATAACGTTCATATATAAAGTCAAGTTCATACTGAATACCAATTGCTAAGAGTCTAAGGCAACAAATTTATACATATTACCATCAGTTGTTTTATTATTCAACAATCAATGCTACTAACGCTAACTAACTCAATCAAGCATGATCTTCAATCAGCTTTGCTTAGAAGGCTATCTAAACTCTATATTTTATTGATACAGCAGCAATTACTACTGTTGTAAGTCATTAGCTTTTAAGCCGAAGCAAACTTTGGAGAGCTAAAAATATAGTTTTCGTTTTTTCAATTTAGTTAAATAATTTTTATGAGATCGACTTTTATAATAATTTACCATAGAGATCAATTTTGTATCTCCCTTATTCATAATCCTTACCTCCAAATTGTTTGACAACTTTTTCGGAGATCGATGTGTTGTATTCGCCCTTCCTAGCCATGCCTATGCTATGAGTTAGTAGTTTACATACCAATTGACAAATCTATTCTCAAACTATAAATTTTTCCAATCACCTATGCTATGACTCAGCAGCTTACAATTTTTGTCACGGTTATTACTGTTATATATTAACACTAACAGCACACCAAATTGTACAGGCGCTCACATAAAAATCCTCTATTATGACATTTCACAAATCCTTTTGTCAAACCAGAGAAGTCCAACTGCTTTTGTTCTGCAGACCATTTTACAACTAATTTATCAACTTGAGAGCAAATTTGCTCAAGAGGCGCAAATACTTAAAACTGAAACAAGAGCTTAAGACAGTTGAACAATTACACAAATTTGTTATAAATAGAGCCATTTTTTTGACCTAAAAATATATTTATTTTTGACTTTATTTTAGCAAAATTTTGACTTTATTTTGACCTAACTGCTTTCGCCTATTATTTATGTCTTGTTGCACTTTTTTGATTAAAAATGTTTTATAATCCGCAATTTACATAAGTTTTTAAAGAAGAAGGCAGCCTACTTTAAATATTTTCTCAATCACTCAGTCTTGAAGCTAATGCAACAAAGCGACGCATGACGTCAAAACCTAGGATAATGAGCAATTGTCTGTACCGGTATCAATTAGTGTGTAATACAAAAAATGCGTTGTTATCGCAACTGTACTGTAAATTAACAGTCTGTCTATGATGTTTTTAACAAAAGCCACACAGTATAACTACCAGGACTTTTATTGTAATACAGCATCATATATTTTTTTACGTTCTTAACATCAAAATTTCTGTCTTTTCTCAGTAATTTACTGAGCATAGGTAACGACCTCTCAACAGCAGCAGAGGTTTGCTGGGCTTTTTGCAATAGTGCGTAGCTTGTTGGGTCAATTGTCAAGTTGGTACAGTTTATTATTGTTTCTAAATCAGAGTTGGATAATCGTTTTTTAATGTAATTTTTAATTGCACACGGATCATCATCGAATTGCATATTCTTCAGCAGTCCGTATGCTTCGGTTATCGTGCAGGCACTTCCTTCTAAGATCTCTACGTTGGTTGCTAGAGTCCGGTATTGATTTATTTTAACCAAGTCCGGCACCAAATCTTCCACATTGATAGCGTCTTTTTCTCTGCTGACTAAGTGGCCTGCACTTGTCCAATTGTTGACAATGGTACGAACAACTGGAAGGTTCTCATTGTAATATAAGGCAGCTCTAAGCCAAGTTGCCCATCTTGTAATTACAGGGTCAGAAAGAGATGGCAGACCAGCATCATGAAAATCTTTCTTGCGATCTTTGTTTTTGATTGTTGCTGCCTTGATCGTTGCTATTACTTCGTCAATATATTTAAAATGAGCACGCACACGCATAGCGCAGTTATGTAGTAAGTGTGCAACGCAGGTGACATGCATCAAAGAAGGGTATAATTTCTTTAATGTCTTTCCAGTCAAAGACATGTACCGAGCAGCATGTCAAGAACAATGAAAAATTCTCGCGTTTTATTTCAAGTTGTCGCAATATGTCATCCAGTGTGCAGAATAATACTGCTATTAACATTGCTATCGCTGTCAAGTGGATGGCAATCAATGAGGAATGTCTGATTTGGGGCATCTAAGCTGCCCACAAGCACACTAATATACTTTTGTTTACCAATCTCTTCTTCATCCACAATCAAAAAAAATTTTTTGTCGCGAAGTAATTCTTGAATTTGTTCTTTTTGGAATGTTAATTTAGCAACACATGCTTGGGCTGCAGTCTCCGAAGGCAATATTTTTCCCATTGTAGCAAACAGAGACTTTAAAGAAAGATGGTTCAGTTTATGAAGTGGGATATCTGCAGCTAAGAATGAATAGACAATCTGTTCCTTGAAGTTTACTTAATCGAGTTGTAAAAAGGTTTGCTTACTTTGGGATTTGCTCTTCGTCTCCAATTTTCGTTGGTGTTGCTTACTTTTTCGGTGGCTTTCCACAAAAAACTTTTTGTCGCATTTGACTAACATGTCGCAAAGGTTGCATCGCAAGTCGCGAGCAGGAATTGCCAAAAACTCATCCGGATATTCCTGGCAAATTTGCCTAACTTTCGCTGTAGAAGATTTGGCTTGTTAAGGCATTCTTTGCTTTGCAAGCTACGACTTAAAAAGACCACGTGTAAAGAGCACAAAGCTTTTATAGGAATAGATTAATTGTCTAACAATTATGTGTTTATGCATCAACAATGACAATTTCATGCATAATAAGTGCTGTTTCCTTCTCAATTACCGCACGCATTTTTACCATTGCAACTATTTGAGAAGTTTAAAATGAAATAAAACTGCGCATAAAATTTTAATAGCAGCTCAAAAATTCAAAAAAATATAAAAAAAATGTAAATTTGTTCGTTTTTGTAAGGAAATTTTTGATGAAGACAATTTTGACAAGTTGTGACTTTATGGAAAATTTTGACTTTATTTTGCCTTTTATAAAATCTAGCAAAACAGACTCCTGAACACTTGAAACGAACGTTAGTACACGTTTGATCATGTACCAAGGTCCTGAAAAAATTTTGACTTTATCGGCTTTAGCGGGTCCTAGTTATAAAGATTCAGTGAGATTCCTGTGGTTGAGGTTTCTTCGATACTGTTGCCTGTATGTCAAAAAAAATTTTACTGGTAGCAAGTTGAAAACATTAGTTTGGCGTTTTGTTGCCGTTTGATTTCTATTGTTAGACGTAACTTGTTATGTTATAAAATATATACTCTCACACATAAATTTTTCTCCTAAATATTGAGAGCATTTTATAAGATAGTCCTTCAGTTTGGGAAATCTAACTTTGCAGACGAATTTCGAAAAGCTGTTTTGAAATTTGCTCGCTGGTCGCAAAAAGCATCTGTGGGCCTGTGTATATACCTCCTTGTATCAAACAATCACGGCTGTGACCTACCAGGCAAGCTTATACTGCTCGCTTTACCACACAATTTCAAATTGTACAGTAGGTTGCTACCAGTGGGGTGTTTAGAGACAGGGTAAAAAGAGATGACTACTCTTAAATACTCCTCTTATATGCCTTAATATTAATTAATTAAATAAATACCCTCTTAAATAGTTTGACAAAAGCAAAAAAAATAGCAAGAAACGTTTTGGAAAAAATGATCTTCAAAATAACCTTTATGTGTGTTGTTTGTTAAAATGGACAAACAAAGTTTTCAAGTTTATACAAGACAAACATAATGCATTTTCCGATGTTGGTCACATATTTAATACTCTGCCCCTCTCCGAAAAAAATCAAGTTTTAAATTTGCCAATGGCTTATTAGGTTAAGGATTTGTTTTTCTGATAATATTTGGTATCGAATTAATTACTGTGGGCCAACACGTAACGAAACATAAACACAAATTTAACAAAGCCCCAATTTTGTTTGGCTCTGGGCTTCAGTCATATCCTCCCTTTTCTCCACAAAATCCGTCACTGCCGATATCTTCCCCATCCGACAGCGTATCCAGGGGAGCAAGAGTTGTTGTTTTCCCTATTTAAATTTTAACCTGTAACAGCGCTATTGTAATATCACAACGAGCAAAAAATCTGATTTTATATCCCCAAAATTATTATATGGCTACGTGTCGGTTTCCACTTCCATTTACATAACTATAGCTGCAATTGCGAGAAATCAAAATTACAAATATTATTTCGCATTATTTTATTCGTGCTTCATTGTTTAGCGTCAAAGACGAAATTATAGGCAAAAGAAGATGCTAGGCAACATATTCCTACTGCTGACAAAACAGCAGAGTTGGCTATTAACACTAGAAGTACCACCGGTTTTGCACTACCTGAGAAGTATTTAGAGGGGTCAAAATGACCCCAAGAAATATATCGACACTTAGTGTTACTTTAATAATGCAACATACATCAAAATAAAGACAAAGCAATAAACGAATTTCACAAATAGTAAAAACTTGATAAACTAAATTTTTTAGATTTGTTTTTCAATGAGCCATCATACATTATGAGGTGGCTTTGGGCGGCTGCAGCTTTTACAGTGGATGGAAGTCTGTGCCTTTTTCATGAATTTTCCGCATATAGATTTTGTGCAGATGCACATGTCGAATGTTTTGTTGGCACTGTGGGTGATGTCGTGGTGTTTTTATTTTGCTCCTTTCTTGGCACAGAAATGAGTAAAGCTAGGACCATTTTGACATGAACCTTCTCCTGTTGTTTTCACATACTAGCAGGGAAGCTTTTCTGCTAATTGCAACAGAAGCCTTTGTCGTTTCATCCTTGCATCTGTTACTTTCTTGTAAAGAATGTAAGTATTAATGCTGCTAAATCTGAAATATTGTAATAGCACTTCACAGACCACCTTTGAGAAGCTGCATTGACATTATAATTTTTAGCTATCTGATCAACATATCAACTCCCCATTTTGTGGCATCACAAAAGGCCACTGTTTTAGGTAGCAGTTTGTTATCATCACCAATTTTAACCGCAGGATGCACAGTGCTAAGTAGTAAGAAGTTTTTGTTCTTTTTATCTTGATACACATTCAAAGTACAACAATCATGTTTGAACACTTTGGTGCTGTGAAGATCTTCTTTTATCATTTTTATTTCTTTCAGAATCGTTGTCTTTATTAGCTTCATAATCCCCACAATGCTTATGTCTTGTTGTTTCAACAACGTAGCGAGATGCAGTGATGTAAAAAAGTTGTTTGTCAAATCTTAAAACTTTCATTATTGTAGGTTTAGGTTTAGCCTGCCTTCTCAATCTGAATAATAGTAATTGAAATATAAATTAGGTAAAAATGTTCTCTACTTTTTCTTTTGACTTGTTCCTGCCACTGCAGCAATAGTGTTAGGCTGCCTGTTAACAATAATAACCTGCGCCTAATAACTACATCTTTTTTGACTGCTACTACCTAGCGAGTAACTTATTGTTAGCTTATCTTGGTTGCATAATAATGCAACAAAAGAAAAAACAATAGAATTCCATGGTAAAAAGCAGTCTGAAGCCATAACTCTGAGTGAGTTTTCCTGCAACATGGCAGACACTCTGAAGTGAGAACTCAGCGAGCGTTTTTCCACGTTTGGAAAGCGCAGGAGTCAAAATTACCCCTTCTAGAACTTCTAGGTATAGCATCTCAAATGTAAAAACTAGATATAAAAAATTTTTCTTGGTTAAAAGTTACTAGTAACAAATGTAATAAAAAAAATCAGGAAATTCAAAAATCTACTCAAATCATATTGGCCGCAATATAAAAATTAGTAACAGCATTGGGTCAAAATGAGCTTAATGGTACTTCTAGAGTTAAAGTCCATTAATAATGAAAGAGAAGGAGGAATTTCAAGACGTTTCTCTTGTAGCCGGCAAAAAACGAATCATGGCAAAAACAAAGCTATTCAGGATCATAAAATGGCGAAACCGGTCTGGTGCTTCCTTATTGGTTGTGTGTGACTACTTAACTATTCACGATTATTTCTGAAGCGTGGATTTCTCCGTATTGTTTCTGAGTCCACTGAAACAGCACAGTGTGTACTGTAAGTGCAAGTTCTTTCGGATGAATCCATGAAACAATCCTAATTCAAAAGGCATTTACAATTAAAACGTAATGACTGTAAAGATGGACTTGTCTATTTTGATCAAAAGACAGATCGTGTGAAACGATCACAAATGGACACCTCTGAGTGTTCTAGCAACGAAATCGAGCTTTAGTTCAAGCGTTCTATCATGTATCATTGCGAATTGCTAAAGCCAAGATGCCGCATACATTTACTGAAGAGTTGATACTGTCATGCGTGAAAGACGTTATTTGCATATTACGTGGAAAGGAAGCAGAGAGCAAATTGAATATACTATCATTCTCGGATAACGCAGTGCAACGCAGGATTTCACTGATGTCGGGGTACATCAAGGATCAAGTCATCGATCAAATGAAGTCAGCTGGCCCGTTCGCCCTGCAGCTGGACGAGTCCTCGGATGATTGGTTTTGCGCACAACTTACAGCATTCGTGCGCACGTTTACAATAGTGAGTTTCTGTGCATTATAAATCTGCCGTCCAGAACACGTTAAGAAGATATTTATGAGATTATTGATACTTATTTCAAGGCAAATGACATGAAATGGAAACCACTGCGCGGATTTTGTACAGGTGTTGCTTTGGCCATGTTAGGCCATAGCTCAGGCGTTAATAGATAAGAGTATAGCGTCAGACTGTACGTTCATGCATCATGAGAACCTGGCTTCAAAGGCATTAGCACCTGAGTTGATGAAGAGGCAAAGGCACGTGATAAAGCTCATAAACACAGTAAAATCTAGTGCACTCAAAACTCGCTTGTTCCGACTTTTTATGAACAGATATATATACAGATCACTGTAATCTTCTCTACCATACCGAGGGGCGATGGCTGTCAAAAGGCAACGTGCTTAAGCGTATCTTTGCACTGCGGATTTGAGCTGAGGGATTTTTATACAGCAATACAAGGAAAAGCTGGTAAACTTTTGCAACAACATGTGGTATCACTGGCCCACCTAGTGACATTTTTGGCAGACTAAAGGATCCAAATCTTTCCTTGTAAGGGCATGTCAAAACAATCATCAATTTCATCGACGCTCTGTCAGCATATCAGGCGAAACTTGAATCTTAGGAAAGAAAGATGACAACGAGCAGAACTGAAATGTTTTATAACCTAAATGAGTTTCTTGAAGATACCGAGGACGTGCGGCATGATGACAATGACAAAGATTGGTGACAAATTTCAATTACTTCGCTGTGATTTGGCCAAACATTTCCCCAACATATCAAGAAATGATTTGGCATTTGTTAGCAATCCGTATCTGGTCGCAGGCACAGAGCTCATCAGCATTTTGAACGGAAATGATAAAAACTAAAATGAATTAAATGATTGAACTTCAAGAGAAGACTTTGTCTGCATATTGGTCATAGTATTCTCATATCCCCGAGTCGCAAGCACAACCAATCGACTGCTAATTCCTTTTCGGTAGGCTTGGTTATGCGAGGCTGGCTTTTTAGCATTACTAAGAATAATGAACAAGGCCAGAACTAAACTAATAGTAGAGCCAGATCAAAGGTGTGCTCTGCCAACAACAGGGCCCCGCATAGGTAAGCGTGTTGCCTAGATGCAGCACCAGCCGTCTCACTGATGCTACCTTGTGCATAAATTCAATAAATGAGTCTTTGTTCAACAAAGTGGTATTATATGTTAGCTTTAATCATCTTTTTTTGCTATTGCGCATACACAAATATATTCTATAGGCTTGAATCGAAGTTTTTGGAAGCGGGTCGTTGGTTACATTAGATTGCTAAAAAGGGCTTGTGGTATGAAAAATGATGAAAACTACTGCTCAAAAAGTACTCTGCGCCTTAAGCGACGCTTTACCAATGAACGTATGCGCTTTTTCTCTATTAATTTTCTTTACTGTATAAGAGCAAATTATGAAAAATTTTGCTGAAGTGAGTTTTCAAATCGCTATGTTTAGTTCAAAGCTATGAGGAACGTTTCTGCCAATTATAAGTCAATCTAAAACCAGATAAATTTTAGAAAAAGTCAAAAAAATTTCAAACATTTAGCTTTAATGGTCGCAAAATTACACAGATTTAAGTTTCCTTGGGTCAAATCGAACCAACACCAAGCTTAATAATTTAAGCCATCTTTACTATTATCGCCGCATTTTTGTTTGAGATCAAACCAATATGTGTTGTTTCACTTTCAAATTTCGACTTGTTCTATATTTCGGCTTACATTTCATCTCTACGCTGGATGGCTATCGAATTCCGGAATGCCACTGTAGTGATATTCAATGAACACAGAACATGACTACAAATTAAACCATTTATCTAACTTATCCCACGAAAATAATCAAATCTTGATAATCCAGTACCATCATGGTCTTCAGTAGATCAGTATTTGAAGCGGTTATATTTCAACAAGGACTGGTGGTAGTGTTTTGCAAAGAAAGAGAATTCATTGTCACTTGTCTTTCCCAAGCGCACGAAAATTAAAACCAGGAATGAACTAGCTATCTTGCGATTGCTGATTTTAGGTTTGTGCTTAGTTATCACTGCTAACTTCTTTTACGCAGTGTACCACTTAAAGAGTTTATAGATTTATTTAAAACCCTTACCTCTATGATTGCGTTTATAACTCAATTGCCTCTATAACAAAACCAGTAGATTGCCTTTGTAACTCAATAAATCGATAACTTCTTTTAGATTCAAATCAATGCCAGTTAAATCCTTGTTTGCATGGAGAATGTGAGAATCAATTTCGAAAATATGTGTGCATATGTCACCCAGGATATAAAGGAGTAAATTGTAGTGACGGTAAATACTTTGTAGTTATCAATGTTTATTTGTTTTTAATTTTACCAATTAGAAATCATTTTTACTGGGCATTTTTGCATTAGAATAATCCATGTTGTGATTTTATTTTTTTTCACGTTTCATGAAGTGCTGACAGTACACAAACATTTTTGTTAATTGCACATAACTTTAATATAGATTTGAAAAAAGCTATTCTGCAATAAGTTTTTCTTGACGCTCCCATTAGTGGCGATATCGCGTGAAAAGGGAAGAGCTAGAATTAGCAAGTTCTTCTGTATCAACATTTCTGTGGCAGGCAATCAAAGCGAGCCGATGATTCGGGTGGAAGAAGGAGATTTCGCGGTTGCGAAATATGATGTTGGAAAGAAAGCACACAGTAGGCCAAATAAGAACGATCTAATTATCTGAACAGCTTAAATTTGCAAGCAAATCATTTCTGTCAACGCAAAACTGGACGTTAGTCTTGATACAAGAGTACTGGTCAAAATGGACAATATACGTGTGTTTTATCTGTTTCAAATAAAGAAAAGGTCAAAAAATCCTGCTAAGTCAGTTAATCTGGACAATACTCTGTGTACCGACAAATCCAAAGGCTCTTTCCTTTATTTATGACCAAGCTTTTTTGAGTGGAAGATAAAACACCCTCGCCAGCTTCAGGCAGTTTTGTTTTGAAGTAAAAATCAAACGGACTATAGCAGCTTTCCTCGTCTGTTTTGACAGATTTCTAAGTTTATGGAGGGCTTCCCTATCCGCAGAATCTCCAAGTATAGAGGACACTTTTCTAGCCCAAGTTGCTTAGGTATGAAGAACTTGGCGATTTTCTTGGTAATCTTAAAGTTGACGACGTTTTCTGTTGACTGACTTCTTTGGAGTAGTTTAACTTCTTTGATGAGATGCAAGCAAAAAATAAAATGGAACTTCTAACGGTACTCATTGAGTCTTCATGGAATTTCAACCGTAAATTTTGGGTTTAAGTTTTGAAAGCACCAGCATATCGATTTTTCGATCCATTTTATTTTGGTGAATACTTGCCTCACTATCATCAATTAAGCTTTTTGTCAATATAATACTGCTGGTGTACAACCAAAATTCGCCTTTTGCAACATTCTGGATAACAGCTTTGCTATTCAATTTTGTTGAAGCGAGAAGTGCATTTCCGATATCAATGAGTTGGACAATTTGCAGTGGTTTCTCCAAGTTTGCCTGTTACATGTTAGAAGCTCGTAATTTACAGCAAAGAATAGCAAATTTATGGCTCGTTTTGGGCTTTAATATGATCAGATAGTAAATTAATGCAAGATTGTTGCTCTTTCCTCCTCAATGTTTTTGTTACTTTTGTTATATTCCACAAAAATAAATCCACCTGTAGGTGTTAATTCTGTCAACGAAAGCTAAAAATTAAACCAAAAGCGTAAATCTAAGCTCAAAAGCAAACATCACTTCCTCTTGTTCTGCCACAAGCTTGGTAACCCTCTGAACACTAAGCCAGCAAATTTTAGGCTTCAAGGTTGACGCTAAATTCATCCGACGCATTGCCGATAAAAAAGAAGGCTGAACTTTCCGCTGCAATAAACAGCACATCTTGATTAATCGACTTCTATTATTAATTCTTAGTTTGTGAGGAAGCGGAAAAACTCTTACCACTTTTCAAAAGTTGGGGTTGATAGAGTTCTTCTAAAGGTGCCGGGCTTGAAATTTGAACCAGTTAAACCACAGATATAGATAGTTGGGATTTGATTTTGCATTTATGGCATATAGTTGAATATATTGATGCACCACGGTGTGTTGCTGCATCAGTTTAAGAAACCTACAGATTTAGATAACTTGTCATATACATGTACTTTTCATCTAGATATTGATGATTGCGAACCGAATTCATGTTTAAATGGAGGAAATTGCACGGATGGTTTAAATGATTACACTTGCTCGTGTCTACCTGGATATACAACGAGAAATTGCGGAATTGGTATTATCATATTTCATTTTATCCTCAGTTTATATATTTCATATTTTTGCAATTACGTACAGAACATTTATGTTCAAACCCGTTTCGAAGTAGCAAAAACTGCTGACTAGCCCATTTTTATCACAAGCAGTGCAACTAAGCAGAGGAAAGTGCGCTAAAGTTATTTTTTAAAAGCATAACAACGCAAGCTCTTGTCAGTATTGGATTCAAGAATATGCAATTACGAGCCATCGATTAGTCGTGTTGAGATACGCGACCGATCATCATGCTTGAACTTGTCTATCTGAAAATGCAACAATATCGCAAAAGAAGTTGGTGCAACAAAAAATATTGCGCAAAAAGACAAAAATGGCGAAATACAAATTTTTTAATGGAATTGTAAACCAATGCTGAAGTTGAGAATATTGGTTCAGCCGGTTGCGCCCGCTTTACCCAAACAATAATTGTGAGAATAGCAATAAAAAGTTAAATGTTTTTTGACATATACAATTCTCCTCGCAAAATGAAATTAACGAAAAATACAATAAAGGGTTTTGCACATAATTGATGGGCCTGTATTTCAGACGAAGTTTCTGGGGTCCTTGGGTACATTATGCTTACCCTGTTTCCAGCATAGGCGTATTTTGAAACTGGATTCGCTCACAATTGAAACACCAAACAATATCAATGTGTTCATCCTATCAAGTACATGGAAGCATAAATTTAAAGTTGTGGGGTGGAAAGGATGCCAAAGTAATTGATATGTATTTTCAAGAATAACCTATTAAATATTAGGAGTGCTGCTTACGACATTTTGTAATTATGTGCCTATTTTAACGACCTAAAATTCGAGCAGAGGTTTCCATTTCATATCAGTTGCCTTGAAATAAGTATCAATAATCTCATAAATATCTTCTTAACGTGTTCTGGACGGCAGATTTATAATGCACAGAAACTCACTATTGTAAACGTGCGCACGAATGCTGTAAGTTGTGCGCAAAACCAATCATCCGAGGACTCGTCCAGCTGCAGGGCGAACGGGCCAGCTGACTTCATTTGATCGATGACTTGATCCTTGATGTGCTCAGACATCAGTGAAATCCTGCGTTACACTGCGTTATCCGAGAATGATAGTATATTCAATTCGCTCTCTGCTTCCTTTCCACTTAATATGCAATTAACGTCTTTCACACATGACAGCATCAACTCTTCAGCAATTGTATGTGGCATTTGGGCTTTAGCAATTCGCAATGATACATGATAGAACGCTTGAACTAAAGCTCGATTTCGTTGCTGGAACACTCAGAGGTGTCCATTTGTGATCGTTTCACACGATCTGTCTTTTGATCAAAATAGACAAGTCCATCTTTACAGTCATTACGTTTTAATTGTAAATGCCTTTTGAATTATGATTGTTTCATGGATTCATCCGAAAGAACTTGCACTTACAGTACACACTGTGCTGTTTCAGTGGACTCAGAGACGATACAGTCAAACCCACGCTTCAGAAATAATCCTAAATTGCTTCGTATTTTTGCCATTACGTCTTAAAGTTTCACCAACTCCACTTTAAATTTTAAGCAAGCGATAATAGGACAATACGAGCTGTTAAATTGGTTACATTCAAACTGAGGCTTAGTTACTAAGCTAACAGGTATCTGCAGGCATAACAATGCAGTAAGGGGCCAATTGAATATCATATGGCCTTATTTCAGTCACATCAAAACCCTCAATCCTTTGTCAATATGTCGCATTATGACTTTTACGCAAGCCTCGTCCCCAATTATATGACGCATTACATGACAATTGTGGTTTAGCCTTCCATACTTGCAGCCTTGCGCTTCTTTAGTTGAGCTCGCTATTTTACCATTTACTAGACTAGAACCAGACGTTAAGCAAAGGTTAAGGGTCAGAACTACGTACCTCTTTTTGCTTTCTTACACTAATCTGTTAACCTGCCACAGCATTCGGGCACGCTCGACCAGCCCTTCACAACACGGCTACTGTTACATACAACAATATTTAATTTTTTTGTATTCGCTAGATGTCGCAAATGACTGAGCCGCGATAGAAAAGGGAAAGCTTTTTCAATTTGTGGCTGTGCTCGATTGTATATTGAGCTTGGATGATTAAGCGTTAAGGTTATCGCCTATATACGTATGTAAAACAATGTATTGAAACTTAATTTTTTAGTTAGTTAGGAAGTTGACCGTGGGTTGTTAGTGTAGTTTTAATCGGATTTAATTCGATAGTCCCAACTACTAGGACATACAACGCAAAAATTTGCTTGACTTGTCGACTGGTGTGGCTTGTTAGGTTGTTCCTTCCTGCCTTTTGCTGTATTGCTTTGTCGATTCCGTGGAGCTTGTTTCTGGTTCTTTAATGCAAAGTTGAATAATAATTGCCTTCTGACTACTTGCTGACTGGTTGTCAATTTGTCAGCAGCTTAGGGGTACAATTTCAAACAAAAACAGGATAATTGTTTACAGTAGCGATAGGCTTAGCGTTTGGATTACGTGTTGAGTCTGGAGTCGGAATAGCGCGTAGACCTCACAGCTACAAACGAACTTTCTTCAAATTAATGTATCTTCTTCATTTATAATAGACTTTTAATTAACATATCTTGTTTTTCAGCTTTAGCAATATGTTGCTTGGCATCTTCTTTTTGCTTGAATTGCGTCATTTCTTGGTTTTGAAAGAGCGAACTCGGCAATTTTAGTGCCTGTTTTGAAGTTCATTTACCCACACCGCTGGTGGCAACTGTGCTGAACTAATGATCTTGTGTATAGTCGCGTAATAAAGCATTTATATTTAATTGTGATGGCCATAACCACACTTGAACAAGTATAAGTTAAAAAGTATTATCTTTTCCAGGTGGTCCTACGATTTTGGTCACGACTGAACACAGATGTCTACATAATTCTAATAATACAGTAGGATATTATTCTGTTTAAATATTTTACCACTGACCTAGCAGTGGTCTTTTACCTGGAATTTTTTTTTCAATTATATGAAGCCCAGCCTACAAAGTTTTTAGTGTTTTTAAGCGGTAGGCTTTGTTTAAGTTTTAGATACTTCAGTTGTGATGGATCTTTTTTCATGATTTAGATAGATAGACAAAAAAAACATGCTTTTGAGGAAAAATGGTCAAAATGTACCAAAAAACTAGTTTTTTCTACAAATTGCAACTTTCTTAGGCCAAGTAGAAAAGTTTTTCAACTAAAATGGTAAAATGACGTACAGCAAACAATCATTGTTGAGCCATTATAACTAACTTTAAGTCCTATCTAATTAGTGTCACATGTGGTAGGAAAGCAAATTTCCTAAACTTTCAAGCAACATTAATTGTTAACACCTTATCATAACCTTTATTTATAAACTTACCTGTTTTTACTCTGCTTATCACTTTTTGGTGGGCGTAAAAACTTCCTGTACAGATGTTAAAGTTCTATATTTTTATTATAAAAACAAATACTAAACATACAGTTTATATATTATTGAAATGGCATCAAAGTTACCTTCAATTTGTTGAAAAGTGTTAAAAATCGGTTAAGAATTTAGGTCATAAATCAATTTTGAAGTAAACTGATTTTGTAAAACTTTTGCAATTATTCAAAAAATCATATTATGGTGACAGGAAGTGACAAAAAGGTTGATCGCACCCAAAGTTCTCCAAACTTTTTCCACGGAGGGCCACATTGCTGAGTTTTTAAAGCCACGTGTGCCAAAATTAGGTGAATGTAACTGTGAAGTAACGGTCGCCAACGTCGGAGCTCGTGTTATGTTGCCTGAAACAGAGGTGATTTCTAAAAAAAGGTCATCACCTTTCTTTCTGTGATCAGTTATGCTTTTCGCGATCAAATTCGCTGGATGGAAGTCGCTCCGCACCAAAAGACACTGCGCCATACATTTGTTTTGAAATTAAGAAAAGGAATCCGCGGGCCGGATAAAAAGCCTTCACGTGGCTGATGTGGCCCACGGGCCGTAATTTCGCGACCCCTGATCGTGCCAAACAACATGATGTCATCAATGAGCGAGTGTGAAGCGTTCACGAAAAAACGAAGCTACATGCCTATTGGGCTTAAAGTGCTTAATTAAAGAATCTGTTGTTGCATTCTCATTTGAGCTTTAATTGTTGTGGAGTTGTTTTTATCAAACGCACCATGCTGCTATCTTTCTAAAAAGCGTTTAATCGCGTTTCTACGATTAGTAGTTTTTGAAAATATAAAAAACATATTTTACAATTAATTGTTGATTATGACGTCATGTGAGACGCTATAAAAGTGAAATTTGCTAAAGTTGGTAAGTCGGATACAAGATTTTGTTTCAGCTGGAAACCTCCTCTCTAAAAAAATTCGAGTTTTTAAAACTTATCTTTGAGTATGACGTCATGATGATCTCACCTTGTCCCTTATCACATTCACCCCAGGGTGGTGATCAATCGTGCCCAGCTTCATGCTCGTACGTCCAGTAATTTCAAAGAAATGTAACGCAAACACACACAGACAGATTCGCATTTTCTAGTATATTTACTATTCTGCCAATGTAAAGTTGCTACTTGCTATCCAGTAGCTCTAAACTAGGGTTGGGGTCAAGTAATAGCAATGTCCATTTGGATGTCTAGCTGGAATCTGAAAAGCATTTGTTCTGTCCACTCTTTCTTTCCCATAACAATGCTAAGCTTTTCATTGTAACTCGGCATGCGAGGTTAAAATATATTGCTTTGTTTATATTGAAATGCTTCATTTACACTGCAATAGTAAGACACGTTTTCAGTGTAAATATTGTAAGAGGGTACAGTGAAAAATACACTTTATCATTACTTTTGTGTAAAACATCATTAAACAGAGAAATATCTCGGCTCAGATGCAAAGCCGTAGGTTGTTTGGAACTGTACAATTGTTCAATTGCAAAGTAACATTGATCGCTGCTTTAACAAACTGACCAACAAAAAGCATCAGCATTCAGTCCGGGAAAGAAAATGTTTGAATGAATTGTTATTAAATTACATTCGGCATTGTGAAGAGATTACGACATTTTTTGATGCTCACTTCAAGATTGTGACCAATCGTAAAAACAAACAAGGTTCAACATTTAATCCCCTTCAACATCGGAAAAGTTGTCGCAAATAGGCAAAAATTTACACCTAATTTGGCTTTGTACATATAGGCAAAAAGTTACATTAAGCTCGGTTTTGTATGTATAGGCCTATGCCTAATACTGTACGATGTACATTTGCATCAATTTGTTGGGTTTTGAGCAAGCTGCTTTCAATCCTGTTTTGAAACAAAGTACAGAAATCAACAAAAAGATGAAGAGCAAACAACTTAGCCACGACGCCTGGTCTCAAAAAAGAGTAAAGACTTTTTTAAAAAGTCTTAACGCAGATGACACAAAAGCACCTCAAAAATTGTTAAATTGACACAAAATGAGTCAAAAAAATGCGAACAATTATTTTTTAAAAGCAACATTACTGTTTTGACTACCCCCATCAAAATGACTCTGGTTATGTGTCTGTTGATGATAAATTGGTAGTGTTGTATAGTCTCATAAAGTGTTGGTATATTCAATGTTTCGAAATGATATAGTTTTTACATTTTTTATGATCGTAACAAATTCACAAGAATAATTAGAAACACTAATGTTTTTAGTATCTTGCCATTCGTCTTCGTTTAACGGGATACTGGCCCTCCAAACAGGCGAGGAAGTAGTTTGTGAAGGTGGTTGGACTGTACGTAATTGCTTTTGTTTAATAAAACTTTACAGTAATTGATCGTCAGCTAGACTTTCCTAAACGATGCAGAACTATTAGTGCATCGATCGGATTAGTGAGCCAAATGTGGAGCAAGGAGGCGGGAGGCCATTCAATTGCTGCTTTGGAATAAAAATCTCTTGCATCATCCTCTCTCGGCATGCGCTCTCACAATACAGTAAATACACACATTTAGATAACTGACACTTAATAAAATATTTTTCTTGAAAAGCACTTGGCCAACTACGAAAGAATACTGCTTTTTTGTGGAACACCTGAATTTTTCCAGCAGTGCCTCACGTTTCTGCCATCAAAACCCTGTTTTAAACAAATATAAAATGTAAACATAGAAACAAACATCAACGATCTTTACTTGGGTGCCTGATAGGCCTGTAACCAACCGTTTTCATAAAGACTTGACATTTCTAAAAATTGCACTTGAAATTTATTTATGATTTACCAGTGGCAAATTATTTTTTTTAATTGATGTCTTGTTACTTCTTATGACAAGGTCTTTCAAAAGCGCGTCAAATTGAATGTAAATTTCAGTCGCAACTGGAATGAATACAAACAAGGCTTTGGAAATTTGAACGGAGATTTTTGGTTGGGTGAGTTAAACCCATTGCTGTCAAATATGTGGATGTTGAGTTTTCCTCTACGAGGCAAAAAAAACTTAGAATGATAATTTTCAAAAAATTTTGTCAAGTAGATAAGAATGAAGGTGATAATTGGGCAAGTTTTGAAATTTCAAATATTTTTCTCGCCCCAATTGCTTGACTGCTAAAGCGACACATTTGAAAAAATCTATTGCTATTAGATAGCAAAACTTAGTTTTGCGGCAGTTTTGTAAGAAAACCTTGAAGAGGCAAAAAAATTATTTGTTTTTATTTTGATACAATAAGAATTTTCCATTATTTTCAAATGCTTGACTTCTAAATTCTGGCAGCAATAATCTGTTTGCAATGTTGAAGGTCTTGACTTGATTCACAATCTTACAAAGAAACGCGGATGCAAACTACGAGTTGACATATGGAGGAAAGAAGGCCCTCATCAATATGCCATATACAGGTAGCCCTCTAACGTCCACATTTTTTTGTTTGTGTGAAAAAATTTTCTGGTTAGATTTTCCTATTTAGTGATGTATTAGCAGCGTACTGTATCAAACTTTATGGAAAATGGCTATTTTACACCTTCTTTTTTTAAAGATTACAAATTTGTTGGCTTGGTCGATAGAGGGGTAAAGTTATAACTGCTTCATAAGCGTTGCCAGGGAATAATACATAAACAAGTCTTACGGTTAATTAAATTTCTTTGATTTTTGTTTGAATAAAACACTGACAAATTTTGTGCGAGTTCACTTTAAATACAGACTTTCAATACCATTTTTTCCTTTTTTGGTGTAAACTTTATGTTTGATCGGCTCACCTCAATTTATTAGCAAAATGCAATCAAAAAAATTGAAGTCAAAAGTAATTTCGTGTATAATAAATATGCAAAATTTATCTGTTAAAAATTACAAACCTGATATTAAAATCAAAAATATTTAAGATATAGTTCTTTACCGTGCTTCACCGGTTAAAGAATAGTGAAGCTGTTTACCCAGCATGTCGTAAGAGGCGACTATTGGGTACCTACCAATTGCAGTTTGACTGTTAATGGTGGGGTTGCCAGCTTAATTGCTTGGTTGGACCACTCATGTCAGAAAACTGAGGTTGGGGGTAAGCAAGGGCAGGCTCCCTGTAGAAGATTTTTCTCCAACAAAACCCATGATCAGAAAAAATAAACAAATGGCACCCAGTCTCCGGCAGCTCTTAAATGGGCAGGGGGTGTGAAGAATCTCCGGGTTTAAATCTGAATGTCATGGGATAAGATTTGGTACATTAAATGTGGGAAGTCTTTGTGAAAGGAAAACGGAAGTGTGTGAAGAACTGAGAAAGAGAAAAGTTGATGTGTGCTGCATCCAGGAAGTAAGATGGAAAGGCCAAGGAGCTCGTTTTGTGGGTACTTCGGGACGAAGGTATAAACTAAGGTGGTCAGGAAATGATGCAGGATTCGGAGAGGTTGGATTTTGGTGAAAGAGGAAATATCTGGGAACGTTGTGGAAGTTAGAAGAAAAAGTGACAGAGTAATGGCAATTGTGCTAACTTTAGGTAGAGAAATGATGCGCGTAATATGTGCGTACAGGCCACAAAGTGGAAAACCAAATGCAGAGAAAGTTCGTTTTTATGATGAAATGGGAAGTGAGTGGGACTTGGGAGGTTCTAGTGAAATCATTGTTTCTTTAGGGGATTTTAATGGACATGTGGGGGAAATGTGCTGAGGGTTTTGAAGGTGTACACGGGGGAATGGTATTAGGAAAAGAAATGCA
This sequence comes from Trididemnum clinides, assembly GCA_963675345.1. Taxonomy (NCBI): domain Eukaryota; kingdom Metazoa; phylum Chordata; class Ascidiacea; order Aplousobranchia; family Didemnidae; genus Trididemnum; species Trididemnum clinides. Next base: position 19,267,213 of record OY776284.1, on the reverse strand, counting down.
GAAGGAGAAGATTGCTGGAGTTTTGTGATGAAAGGGAGCTGTGCGTGGCAAATACTTGGTTTAAAAAAACAGACAAAAAGAAAATCACTTATAGTGCCGGTGGATGTGGAACAGAAATTGATTTTGTGCTTGTGGGGGAAAAATACAGAAAGTATATCAGGGATGTAAAAGTGATTCCATGAGAACTTCATCACAGGCTGGTGGTCGTAGATCTAGATAAAAAGGTTCTAAAAAAGGTTGTGAGAAAGGAACGGATCATAAGAAGAAAGATTTGGAAGTTGAATCAAAATTGAACAAGAGTGAGATTTGAAAAAAGAGTAAAAGAACTAGTGAATGCAGATGCACCTGATTTGTGGAAAACTTTTAAGAATGGTGTTCTAAAGGCTTGTGACGAAGTGTGTGGAAAGAAGAAGTCTAGGAGAGATCAAGGAGACATGTGGTGGTGGAATGAAGAGGTCAAGGATACCAAAACAAGAAAGAAGGCGGCATTTAAAGAGCTGTGCAGATTCCCATCAGAATAAAATAAAACTCAATACAAACGTATAAGAAATCAAACGAGAAAAATTGTTGCTAAAGCTACGAGAATGGAAGCTAATCAGGAATTGAATAATTCATATCAGAATTCTAGTAGTGTTTTCTACTTCCTTAGAAGAATGAAAATGGAAGGGAAGGATGTGGAAGGAGAAGGTGCTTGAGAGGAGGAGACGGACGATTGGGTTTTATTGAAGAAGACCGGGAAAAATTTGGAAGGAACACATTGCAAAGATCATGAATGAAGAGAACGAATTGGACCACATGGTGAAAACTGATTTAGTAGAAGGACCAGTGGAAAAAGTGGCTCGTAATGAAATTGTGGAAGCAATTCAAAGTATGAAATCAGGAAAGGCAACTGGAACATCTGAAGTAAGTGTGGAGATGATAGCGGCAAGTGGTGAAATTGGGGTTAAAGTGATGATGGAACTATGCCAGTGTGTATTGGATGGTAGAGGAATGCCTGATGAGTGAAAAACAAGAGTGATTGTACCTTTCTTTAAAGGAAAGGTTGATGGGATGAACTGTGGATCATACAGAGGAGTGAAACTGCTAGAACATGCCATGAAAATTGTTGAAAGGGCACTAGAGAAGCGAATACGAACACTAGTCAATTTAAATAAAATGCAGTTTGGATTTATGCCAGGAAAAGAAACAGTGGATGCGATATTCATTGTGAGAAGAATGCAGGAGGAATATCAAAAGAAGGACAAGAAGTTGTATATGTGTTTTGTTGACATGGAAAAAAGCTTTTGATAGAGTGCCAAGAAAAGCGATGGAGTGGGCCATGAGAAAGAAGGGTCTATCAGAAGTAATAGTTCGGTCAGTTATGAGCCTGTATGATGGTGCAAAGACAAGAGTGAGGGTGGGATCTGCATATTCAGAGGAATTCGAAGTGAAAGTTGGTGTACATCAAGGATCTGTGCTGTCGCCACTATTGTTTGCAATAGTGGTGGACGTTATTACAGAAAGTGCAAGAGGGGGTGTGGTTAATGAATTGCTATATGCAGATGACCTTGTTATCATGAGCGAAGACATGGACGACTTGAAGGAAAGGTTTTGGAATTGAAAGAATGCACTAGAAAGTAAAGGTTTGAAGGTCAACACCACAAAAACAAAATTAATGATAAGCGGGTCAGAAGGCGAACTATACAAAAGCAAAATAGATTCATGTGGAGTTTCTGGGAGGATAGTCATGGTCAATTCAGTGTTGTGCACAAAATGTGGAAGCTGGGTTCATGACAAATGTGCAAAAATAAAGAGAGCTACCGCTAGGTTGGCAATGCATTTTGTTTGCTCGAAATGTAAAGAAATAATGGAAGGGACGATGGATTCGATCGAGAAGTTGTGCGATGAAGTGGAGACAGTGAATGGATTTTGTTATTTGGGAGACAGACTAAATGCTAGTGGTGGTTGTGAAGCGGCAGTTACTGCAAGAGTAAGAATCGATTGGGCAAGATTCAGGGAATGTGGAGAATTGTTGCTTGGAAATATGTTTCCTCTAAAGATGAAAGGTAAAGTGTATCGTTGTTGTGTAAGATCAGCAATACTGTATGGAAGTGAGGTATGACGTCTAAAAGAAAATGAAAAAGCAATTTTGAGGAAAACGGAGAGAGCTATGGTGAGAGCCATGTGCGGTCAGAAAGTTGTTGACAGGAAGACGACTGAAAAACAGATGGATATGTTGAGGTTGAAGGAAACTATAGACCGGTGAGCAAGAGCGAATGGGGTTAGATGGTATGGACAAGTGCTGAGGAGGGATGACGATAGTGTCTTTCTACTCTACATGCCAAGGTACATTTGTCTCTCTACATGCCAAGGTAAACTTTTGTTGCCCTCTCTATTATTACAGCTGCTCGTCTTTGATTTAGATTGCTCATGCTTGAAGTGATGCCATTGATTAATATTTTTTGACTTTTCACTAGATTAATTAAATTGAAAAGACGTGTTATCCGGACATGTTAAAATAAATAAAATATTATAAACCAGGTGCTGTCAACTTATTATATTTATTGAGCACCTTTAATGATTTTCATTTCTGTCCCCCATGCATGAACCTGATAACCCACACAACAATCAAACTGAGAAAAATGCAGTTAATTTTAAAAGGCTGTAAAACACAAATGCAGCTGTAGAATAAGATTTAATTTTTTATATTATGTCAAGTATATTTACAAAATTATTTGTAAATTTTTTCAGCTGATAAACACCAACACGAACAAAGAAAAGTCATGAAGTAAATTAAAAAAAAACTGATATGATTTATTTGTATTTTCCGTGCATAAATCTGATAACCCACATATCAGGTTTATAAATTGAAAAAATTATTAGGCAAATTATTTTGATTTTATTATTCAAGTTAAGCTCAATTTGTAACAAATATTCAATTATCATCGGGAGAGACTTTAAGACCATAATGCATATGAAAAAAGTAAAAAGGAAACTAAAGCAAAGAATAAAAATATAATGTATTAGTTAAACATTGTGTACATTTAATCAGCTCGAACTACTATAATGAGTCGCATTAATATTATATAATACGACAATTTATACACGGGACTGCCAGTTATTTGACAGTCCGCTATCGTCAATGTGAATGCCATAGGTCCATTTTTAATGAGTTTTCTCAAAGTTAAGGGCAACTTCATGTCTTGATTTTGTTGTTATATTTTTAAATAAGAAATGGAATAACTCAGGTTAGAAAACGCATGGATTCCGTTTTCATGAAAGAGCGGAAGATGATTAAAAATTGCAACATGCTCTTTTCATGCGCATAACTGATTTTTGGTCATCATTTGCAACCCACTTTTGCTATGATAGATTTTATAAATTGCATCACTAAATAGTTTACTGAAATTCATTAGGTCTATCCTTTTTATTGTCCATCGTTCCTCCTCTCAAGCTCTTTTTCTTTTACTTTTTAACAAATAGGGTGTATTTACACACTGCTAACTTTACAGTAATGTAATAACAAAAACAACACGTTACAGATTTTCACCAACATAGCATGTTAAACAAATAAAAAATACTTTCATTTTATTTAGCTCTTCTGGTAATGTTACGTTTATTTAAGTTGATACAAGTTCTTACCGAGCATGCAAAAAAACTTCAATATCCGTCAACGTTTCGAACAGCTATACAGCTGTTCTTCATCAGGACTGATAATAAACGAAAGCACGTGTGAGGCAATATAAATAGTGTACTACACAATCAAAAGAAAAAAGCAAAACAAAAGGTTTAAAGGCGAATAATAAACAACTGTAAAGACGTCAAATTATCATAAATTTCGGAATAAAGACAATTTTCTTTATCATTGATTGAATTTTCAGAATTATGAATAAAAAAAGATTCAAGAAATCGGCGTTTGGTAAAATCCATTTCAAAGGTTAAAATTTTGCTATGATCTCAGTCAACTCGGTGATCTTTGGTGATGACATGCTTAACCAATGCCGTTTTTTTATTAAAATTGTTGTCATCAACTTTAACCAGATTTGCTGGCTTTAAATCCCTTTTATGCTCAGCCAATCTGGTTTTGTAAGCCCGTCCAGTTTCCCCAATGTAGATACCAGTGCAATCTCGACAAGGAATCTGGTAAACTACACCAGGTCTAGACGACCTTTCAACCGAGTCTTTTGCCTTTGGTAACATGTCTTTTAAAGTTAAATGCGGTTTGCTACTAACCAAAATTCCCACGTTTCTTAAAAATTTGGACAAAGCCTCAAAGTATCTTGGAACATAAGGCAGCACAACACGTGTTTTAATTTCCTTTTTATCCGCTAAAGATAAATTTGTTTTTGTTTTCAAACTTCTAACTGTGCGTTTTAGAAACCATTTGGGATAATCATTCTTTTTTAAAGCTTCCATAATTTTTGAAGTTTCTAATGTTTTATTTGCCCGCTTGGAATTTAATTGTGATTGAGCTCTTTTTAAAAGACACTTTACCAGCCCTTTTCGAGTGGCATAGGAGATTCAGGGAGGGTGAGGAGGACAAACCAAGATCTGGACGATATCAAGCAATGGCTCAGTCCCGGCTCGCCCAAACCGAAGAAAGCGCGTCAGTCAAGGTCTCAAATCAAAGTGATGCTGATTGCATTTTATGATGCGCGCGGAATTGTTCATGTCGAATTCATCTCTCAACGTCAAACCGTTAATTAACACGTCTACCAGCGTGTGCTGAAGAATTTGCTCGCCGCAGAAGGCGCAATTTGTTTGATTTGAACACGTGGCTGCTCCATCACGACAACGCGCCAGCGCACTCGGCCCTGTCTATTTGCCGTTTTTTGGCCGAAAAAACGCCTCAGTGCTTGACCAGCCCCCTACAGCCCGGATTTAGCCCCATGTGATTTTTTTCTCTTCCTGCGGCTCAAAGGCATCATCAAAGGTATCAAATTCACGGATGTGGAAGCCATCAAGAAGAACGTTACAAGGAACAGGCCTTCCAGGAATGCATGGTATCGTGGCAGCGACGCATGAAGAGTTGTGTTGAGAAGCAGGGACTACTTTGACTATTTGACTACTTTGAAGGGCGTGAGTGTAGATTGTAGATTTTTTTGCAAATAAATGTTTACTGCTCGAGTCTTGGAACTTTCCTGACACATCTTGTATTGGGGTCTGTGTTCAAAACTGATGGAATAGGCCGCTACCGCTATCCACTAAACACTCTCTACTTTAACGCGATAAACGCAACGTTAGTCTTTTCCAAAAACTAGCGGCTGTTAATTGCTAATACGCAAAAAGCAGTGGTCCAAAATTCGAATCTCACTCGAAATGTTACTATGTAAAAAGAAAACAATCATTTTTTCTCCATCCATCTGAGGAAATACTAGCATATCAGGAGATAACACCAACAAATGTACCAGTTGTCGCAAAAACAACCCAAAAACAAAGATTTATTGAAAATCAGTTATTTTAAAAAATGAGTATCTCAAATTCTTTATCGCTAACAGTGATGGATTTTGGGGCCTTGGGCAAAATTTCATCATGTCCTTCAGCGTCTAGGATTTACTAACCAGCTACTCATTGGCTAATACTGAGTGATTTCTGCAGATACTCTTGTGCAGTATTTCGTCAGGGAAACTTCAATATACTGTACTGTCTCGTTTTCAACATTTCCAGTTTTATTGATTTTGCGTTGATTACGCTCTTTTTAAAAACGCTTGTGTTTAGCACCTTTAATTTCAAGTTTAGGAGTTTCAAGATAATGGAAAAGATAGTTAGAACGCAAAGATATATTCTTTTCCAAAGGCTATTTAAGTTTTATGACAATTTGTAAAGCCATAAAGTGAGTCCCTCAAAAAGAGGAGAGTTGAGGGAAGTGTTTCAGTGGTTCCACCCAATATATCCATCACTAATCGCAATCAAGTTCAGATCGCTTTTGCTTCAGCACATCTTTCCCTAATTAAAACAGGCGTTTCAATGTTGCCCTGAAAAGTATGGCGGTGCTGTATTTTATAAATAACCCGCTTAATGTCGCATTAGAGAGCAACATAGCGATCGATTTGCTTTGAGACTTCTGTCTCTCCGTGAAAAAATCGTCAAATAGCTTTTCATTGCTGCAGTCTTTTCGTGACTTCTCAGCAAACGGTCTTTATAAAAATTCGTCTTCGGAAGATGCTCTGTGGCAGACTGTGATTTATGAACGTTTTGCACTTTTGACAAGGGACGGGCTTAACGCTAGCGGCAACTGCTTTTGAAAAAATTAGCGCAGCTTTCTCTAGCGCTATTGTGCACAAAAAGTAACGCCCGCTAATGTTGTCGCTAGTTCACAACAACAATAGCGGCGCTAAAGCAAACGCTAATGCAACACTAGCGGTTTAGACTCTAGGCAGAGGTACTTGTATAAGTATGAGGTATAACTTTCGTACATGTGTCAATACGAAGAAAGAAAGAGGAAAATCATCAAATCTCTAAACAGCTACTTTAAAACGCTGTCGAATGAGCAAGCTGGTGCGTGACTCCCCTGTTCAAAGACCATATCAACATCATCTCATTTGTTATAAATAATGTGGCCAGATGATATTAACGCAAACCCAAGATAGGAATTAAATCAGCCTGACCAGCTTGTGAGTATTAATTGACTGAACTTTTATTTTAACATTAAAAAGTTTAAAAGATAATGCTTTTAAATAAGTGAAAATGTGACTGAAAATATTCAAATAATTACCACCCATCATCAAGAATCTAAATTTAGATGTGTCGCCACTTCCCTTAAAATCACAAAACTAACTGAGATGAAACTGTAATGCTCTCCATCAATCTGATCAACAGAGCAGTCTATTAAAAAATGATACTCATTTACTTCTTATCCTAGTCACATTGAGTGCAAACTATCGGCTGGTATGTATGGTATCAGGATAGTTACTCCCCGGTCTCTTGGGTTAGGGTTAGGGTTAAGTTTAAAGTAAGGTTTAGGGTTAGGGTTAGCATTAAAGTTCCCAACCTTATCCGTAATCGGATGTATGTAACCGGGAAAGTGTCCGCGGGGTTACGTGTCCTAGAATCGGTACGTATTCATACTTTCTTATGTCAATCTGTTTCTACAGCTAATTTGAGACCCCATTCTAAGTTTTGACAAAATACACCTTTAATTTATATCCTTACTTAGACTAAGTCAAGGTTCCATTGCAAAAGCATTTTTAAATAGAGCATCCTTATTCAGAGGTAGATCTAGAATTCCAGACAATTCAGCAGAGTCAGAAACAGAACCACTTAGAACAGCAGTTTCCACAGCAAATATATCCAACATGCAACATACTTTCAGCACATATCATGCCAAGAGGTATAACTAAAGAGAATCATAAACTTACTATTATGAACTAGCTCTAGCACAGCATTTAGCCGAAGTTTACACTTTTTTTTTGGTCTTCCTGCAGCACTTTGCAAAAGAGCCGCCACCTTGATTTGTGGGTTGTCAGATTTATGCACGGAAAATGTGAAATGGAATATCAGCAATATTTGGAAAAATTATCACAACATTTTCCATTTTAATCGCTGAAAAAATTTGTGAATCAAATATAGAGTAAAAGTAATGATGTGAGGGGGCTAACTCATTTTTGTAGAAAATGTGATTTATTAGGTTCATGTATTGGGCCACAGATTTATCTTGTGGTTGTCATTCTGATCTTGTCAATACAAATTTAATAAATGCTAAACCACGTGCTCGTAGAGCTGTGTTGCTAAACAAGCACCTTCTGAAGTCTGAAGTAGTCGTTGATTTGACAATTTAAACCAAAATATGATTTATTATTAAACCAAAAAAACCAAAGAATTTAAACCAAAACTTTGATGATCTTTTTGCAACGTGGATCATATCATCGATCAAGAGCTCTTGGCAGCTCTCACTCTTGGAGCTGCATCCCCGGTCGTAACACTGTGGCTTCCACGTTAAACTCGTCCGACGTGCATACCTCCACTGTACAGTCTGGCCCCCCTCTGCTAATGCTGCACTCCAGCCATACTCCTGACTCTCTAAGGTTTCTTCAATGGAATGCTGGCAGTCTCCGAGCCAGGAGCACTGAACTACTTCACTTTCACATTCCCACTGTCCTTCTGCAGAATAATACTCGTCTCTTTCTTTTTCCTCTGCTGCTGCTCTCTTTTTTTCTCTAACTCTGAATGCGGCCAAATCTTCCATTTTTTTCAGCCGCATCAAACGCCCTCCTGAAGCCTGGTGGTCTGCTGAGGTGGAAGTTGCGGTTAGTGAAAGACGCAAGACTTTCGCTGCCGCTCACAGAAGTGATGAAGATTGCCAGGCTTACAACTCTGCTTCTCGATGCGCCTCGTCCGTCATTGCCAAGGCCAAGGCTGAAGCATTGCAGACGACTTTCTCTTCTCTTTCACCCAAATCTAACCCTAAATCTGTACACTCTCTTCTTTGCTCTATTTCTGGCTCTCCTTCCTTGTCTTTCTCACTTAAGCTTCACCCGGATGGTTTCCTTTCCTAGGCGTTGCGAATTTTACCAAATGGAACGCCTTCACTGAGCGGCCAGTCGCGCCATCACCGGCTGTCTCTCGTCCTCCCCTATCCCACTTCTTCTCTTCGAGGCTTCTTTACCTCCCCTACAAGTAACCCTGAGTCATTTCACTCTTTTATCTTATGAGCGGGCCCTTCGTCTCCCAACCTCCTTTCCTATTTCAGGTTTGGCCAGACTTGGAATGAAACCAAAACTTTGCAGATCGTCCTGGAGAGCTTTTGCGTGCACTGACTCGCTCATTTTTCCTTCTGCTTCTCCTAGGGAGGCTCTTCCTGCTTGCCCACCCTTTCTTCCCTGTGATCTGCTTTCCTTCATTGTGAAGTCCACTCTTTCCTCTTCAAGCTACCGCACTGATTCTCCTCTCTCTCTTGCCAAGCTGCGGTTCTTGCCCACCTTGTCTCTCTTTCTCTCATGATCTGGTACTCTGGACAGACGGCTCTGTACCTTTTGCTTTTGGCAAGGGCAGCTCCGGTGTACTTGCCAACTGCTCTCTCTGTGGCACTGAGGCCACTCTATTCTTTTCAGCAGGCCCATTATGTTCAAGTTTTTCTGCTGAAGCCTGCGTCATTCTCCACACCCTTTGCTGGTCTCGGCAGCACCAACAAGTCTGCCTTTTTTCTTCTCTTTTTCTACTATCTGAATCTCGTTTTGTCCTTGCCACCCTGTCTTCTTCTCCGTCTTTCCTGTTATCTCAAACTCTGTGGCGGATCTGGCAGGAACTGTCTTCTCTTTCCTCATGTTCTATCAGATTACAATAGGTCCCCGGACACTCGTTTCTCCTGGGGAACGAAGCGGCTGACGAGCTGGGCAGACGGGGAGCGATACTTGCGCCCTCTATTGCAGTCTCTCTCCTTTTATCTCTCGTATCCACTCTTATCTTTTCTCGGACTGGAGGCATACTGTCTCATCGAAATTTTTAGACACACAGGTTTGCTCGATTTTTACCGAGAAACTTGTGCTCCCTCGTCAGGCTGGCTGTGCCGTCTCTCGTTTTCGCTGCAACGGACACAGCCTTCTGTTAGGTTCTTATCTCTCTATGATTGACAGAATCGAAATCCTTCCTTCAGCGCCTGCGGACACTTGTCCCAGGACATCTCTAATCTCATTCTGCACTGTCAAGCTACGGACTCTTTGCGCCACTTACTCTTTGGCAACTCTCTGTCTCTCTAGAACCTCTGATCTAGGCCCTGGGGAGTTGCCCGGCTTCTGGAGCACCATGATCTTCCGCCATGCCCCTATCCCTCGGAAGGGGTCGGGTAATCAACAACAACATCATTTCCACCGTTCATGCGTTCGAAAAAACGTAGGCGAGATTCAAGAGAGTTGAGCAGAGTAAGAAATAAATGATCATATTTTTTGCACAAAGAAGCTCACATTTCCAAAATTGCCTGAAATGTAGCAGAAACTTGCTTTTTATTCTGGCCGCATAAGTTTGCTTTCAACCGATGCATAAAAACGTTAAAAGCCTTTTAGTATAAAGATGAAAAGTAAACCTACCCCTACTGATCATCTCAGCCATAAGTTTAGAGGGGGTGAGATGATTGGTAGAGATCGATATAATGATCCAAAATTTTTGAGATGGAATTTTAGTCGAGTCACCATCAGTAAGCTACAACCGTTCAGTAAAAACATTTTTCTATTATTTAATTGCCGACAAACAATTGATAGCTATGTAAAGGCAACCATTTAGCATTGTACAAGTCAATTTTAAAACTTTGATGTATGATGATTGGCCATTTAGGCTAATCATCATACGTCAAAGTTTTAAAGGCAAAGGTAAAATAATTTTGTGATAGCACACAGGGCAATGAAAGTATTACACCATTATTGGGAAGAAATAACTCGTTGTTTGTGTTGGTTGGCAAATACCCTGCGTATTTCTGTTAATTTTCTTAGCGCTTTCTTTTCATTAATGTGTCCTTAAAATCCGGTTTACCCACAGTATAACTTACTCCTAATTAATGTAAATTTTTGAACTATCAATACTCTTGAACTTTACTAACACAAAGTTTGCCTCGCACGACTAAGTTTATCTGTGTCATGATATTTTTTGTTATCTGACCATTTCTTAAGATAGGAGTATTTTGGAAGACCATGAAGCCACAGGAGCAGGGCAACTTCACATGGCCGAAACCAAGGATTGAACAAAGCAAATAAGTAGCCAATGTGAGTACGGCATAAAAAGTCCGTATCAAGTGAGCAAAGCTGTAAATGAGAAGCGTTTATGGTCGGCCGGAACTGACGTTTGCATTGGAGCTCACGAATTGAGGTGAAATTATGGTAGCGCCGGCAGATACATGTATGGATGACTGCGCTGCTAATTCTAAAACCGTAAGGCACTTTGCTCTCTCGCAAACTCTCTGCCTTTCATTTGTTTGATGAGTTGAATAAATCTTTACCAGCGTAATTATAAATTTTTTTTATTCCTTGTCGTGTATGCTCAGGCGCTCCACAAAACATTCTTAAGTCTAGGTAAATAAGCATTCAATCGAACTTGAAACTTTGAGGTAGAAAAGACAAAAGCAGATGCACTGATTATAACGAGGAAGTAAATATTTGATGAAGTTGTTCATCAGGCATTAAATAAAATGAAATTCTAAGTGCCAACCAGCCCCAAAGCCATGATGAGTGAACACTAAGATAGAGACTGCAAAGGTAAAAGGCTATCTTAGACCATGGAAGGCAAAAATAAATTTCACATTGAATCCGGTTACGTTATGGTTGAAGATTACGAAACAGTTACGTCTGCACTGTTGCATTTACACTGAAAACGATCAAAAACCGTTGTTGCACAGAAAGCATATTTTCTCCCTGCTGAAGCGGGCGTCACACTGAATTCGGTTGCGGCTACAGCAACGTTACGGTTACGTTTACATTTACGCGCCGGTTTCCGATAAACGGATCTAATGTGAACAGACTACAGATTGCATGAAATGGATATTTCCTTGTTGGTTTAGGTTTATCTATGACAATAAACCTACTTTTAAAATGATGTTAACAGATCTTCCGTTTAGTGTTCAGCAAAAGGTAGGAGTAACGTGGAGGATGAAATGTGAAACTGAGTTTACTCACTTGTAATCAACAGAATGCAACAAAATTTTAGGGCATGAGCTTGTTGTCATTGTTAGCAAGAAAACAAACCCCCAAAAGCAGAAGGGTTTATGCTATCGCAAATGCCTGAAGGCTCTCGGCTATGGGGCATCGTTACCTGAAATAGTGTGATCATCCATCTGGATACCATCAAAAGCAGAATATTGCTAGTGGTGTCAGAAGGGGGACGCCTCTGGAAACATTATGCAAATTCTCTTGTTTAGATAAAACTTTTAAATGAAAAATGAATTTTGCTGCGAAAACCAAAAAATAGTCTATTAAAGTTAATCTTTTATGAGTAAAAATCTCTTCTTCGGTTTGTGTCGAAGATGGTAAAGCAGCCACTTTTGAAAAGATTTATCTCCAAAAAGAGGATTATTCAACGAATTTTATAATTTTGCCCTCTTTCTGAAAAAACTTTACGTTAGGCAAAATTACTGATCTTAACTAAACAAAAAATGGTCGCTTTCATTTTTGCTTTGCGAACGTGGGGGAGTCACATAGCAATCACGTAGTTATTTAAAGCTGCTCTCCGTCAATTGAAAACCTGTAATTTTTGCCTCAAGCCTCTACCCAAGCAAAGATTTTGCTGAATATTGTCTTTTCCAAATGCATTATGCAATAAATTATGCAGACGTGCAAGTACGACCTTTCGATAACAAGCTAGTAGTTTATTTCACCGAGCTATTCTGCAGTAACCAGGATCTCCCTTGATGTGGGCTAGTGGCACCGAGCATAGTCGTAGATTTCTGGGATGACGTGGGATCCAGTACCTTCCAATAAGTTTGCTTGGCTCTGCTTCATTGACAGTTTCAGCGTGTTGGTAACAATAAAAGTTGCCCCAAACTCGACATGAATTTTTCTTGAGCAAAATTTGACTCCCCAAAGTTATATGTATGTATATCGATGCGCCTGGAGCCAGAACGGTTTCGAAACGTATGATACGCAAATCAAAATATCTATTTCCAGTTTAGTAGTGCTGTCTCAAAGAGAGAATTTGCAACTGTAAACAGATGATACTGTACAAGCCAAAAAGTTTGACAGCAAAAATGAAGACCCAGCAAGGACAAAGCGAGAATCGAATAGAAGATGAAGATCAGCAAAAAAAATGCAGCAATCTACGCCAGCCGCAAAGAATAGGTTGACTTCCGAGCCACAGAGTGAGCAATTGGCAAGGATGCCGGAGGCTTTATTGCCAAAAGTAATAGGAAAAACGACTAAGCCATCAGCACAAATTATAAGATGGTGATTTAGTAAAGAGTCTATAAGTGACCAAGATTAAAGAACTTCACCTTAATTCTGGTTCAGAGCGAGAGCATGGAGGGAAAAAAGCAAGCAGCACTAACTGGAAGAAAAAAGTATTTTAAATATAAAAGTGGACGTAACGTCCTACAAAGAAGAAGAAAGCATGATTGGGTAAGTGAACGCAGAGTTTCTTCAGAAGATCCTGGCAAGGAATAGATTGTCTAGTGTCTAGCCATTAGCCTGTTTTAAAAAATGAAAAGAGAAACATTGATAGAAAGGACAAGAATGACTTCACGATAGTTGCGGAAGTACTTCTATCACCTAAGTTTTTTCTTACGCTTAGCTGCGTGCTAATACTCTCCATACCATCTTGTCATTAATTACTACCCATCAAATAAACTATTAAGGCTTACGTGGTGCTGCCTTCTGACTTTCATAAACAGAAGAAAACCATACGTTTTGTAATTTTGCTTTATTTTAAATTACTTAGTAATGTCAAACAAAAAAATTAAATAAGCATTTTACAAACATTTTGTGGGTAACGTCATGCTTTTTACGTCACTCTAAAGCTCAAGATATGCTCCATGGCTCAACTTGGACACTAGCACAAATCACCTGAGTCTCCCCTACACTCACTCAAATTCCGGTGGTGTTATCAACAACAAATTATAATTATAATTCACTCACAGTGTTTGTACAAGTAATAACGCGGGCATAATGAAAGCAGCAGCAAAAACTGCTTGGTTAGCAAAAGAAGTAAGATGTTTAATTGATTTACACCACGATTTGGTTGTTAGATCTATCATGACCGGGATTTGTTTCAAGAATCCTGCTAGAAGCCTGGTCAAGTGGGAAGATGACTCGGTAAAATTACTCAGCATATCTGGGAAAAGGGTTGGTAGTGTCTTGAAAGCACAGGAGAAATTGATCACAGCGTTGCGCAGTCTTGGAAAGAATGTGGGGGTGTTTTAGATTTATGGCGTATAAATTGTGCGGGACATTCATTTGAGATAAGTTGTATGACCGGAAAGGGAAAACAGATAAATGATAAAATTAAGTTTTCAATGTCTTCCGTAGGGCCATAGGATGGGACAATTGCACGTTTTTATACCAGGCTGGAGTTGGAGGTTTGGTACAATCATTACCCGCTCAACGATCCCCTCTTCCTGCACTCCCTGGTATCTTTCTACCAATCTTCCAACTAATTTTCGATGGTCAGTCAAACCGATCTCCTATAATAAACTCATTCCTACGTCTTCCTGCAATATGCAAAAGTTTTCCGGACTAAGCTCCGAACCCGTCACTATCTGAGTTTCATCAAACCAAGCCGTCTCTTCGAACATGATTCTTAGCTTCTCAGACTGATTCTCCGACTTCTCGACAACTTTCTTCGATTCTTCGTTACAGCGATTCTTCTAATCAATCTTTTGGTTGGATTAAATGTAGACCTCATCTGTCCAATAAGCATAACCTAACTTGCACGCCGTGTTCGTATTATGTTTAACTAGTGGGAGCACAAGAAAATCCCCTGGTCTACTTGCAATCATATGGTATTCCTTCTTTCCATATCACACTCCTCATAAATTGCGGCCGAAATATTAACAAAATTACATTAAAAAAGATGTCAACAGTTTCTAACCACTGCAATATCAGTTAAAGAAATCAAGATTTATGCCTACGTTTGAATTACAGGTGGAAAGCAAGTTATAGTGACCTTGAAGTCAAATAACGTTGTTGGCAGCGAATAAAATCGCTGTCGTGCTTTCGTTTGGGGGTAAATTTTTCCCGCATTTACCATGGGGGTAAATCAAATAAAGCACAAGTTAAATAAACATATTTCAAATCCACAAAAAGAACTGCAGAGCACATTCTCTTTATTTGCATATTATTTTCATACGCTCAATCATGACAGTAACAATCTATGGTGTAATTTTAAGAATATATTTTTGTCTTTCAACAGCGTCATACTTTTTTACAACAGTAGAGTATCAAGAATGATAGTAAATATGTATTAAAAAATGCCAAGAAGTAAAATGTAGAAAATATCTGATCTAAACCATTGCTCTTTGACGAAACATAAATCAATTCTCAAATTCATCTACAGTTTAAGAAGAATTTTCTGCAGTTTTTGATTAGTCTGTTCTAAACGTTTTGCTTGTTGTGTCTTGTTCTTACTCTTATTCTTCAAAAAAGGGGAGCTCGAGGCGACTACTCACTTGCCTCACCCTAATATCATCACTGTATACCACTGGTACCGGCGCGATGGCGTAGTGGATAGAGCGTCCGCTTCATAGTCGATAGACCAGAGGTTCATTCCCTAAGTCGAGCCATACCAAAACACTATAAAAAAAACTTCCCTGCTTGGCGCTCAGCATAAAAAAAGATAGTGTGGAGAACAAGCCGGAAAGCTTGCTTGTTGTGTCGTTGGGCAAGGCACTTAACGGGACGCCTCCACATTTATGTGGCAGACAGGTGGTCTACCCGTACTTCACCGGGTTTTAATTGTAAAGTTGCTAACCTAGCATGTCGTGAAAGGCGACTCTTGGGTTAATTTCAACTAGGCTGACGGCATGAACCTGGATTGTCGTTCGTGCCGTACCTCCATCCTGAGAAAGAGGAGGGGTAATCGCAACAACAACAACAACAACATACTACTGGTTGCCAACTTTCTTGATTTATTGATCACTTTTCATGATTTTCATTTACTTCTTGACTCTTTTTCTATACCTTCGTCAAAAAATCAAACAAGGACTAAAGTGCATGTTAACTGTGCTTAGTTTTACTCAAGTAACTTCCGTAGTCCCGAGTGTAATTATATTTGCTAATCTGATGAATTTAAAGCAAAATACAAACTGCGGAGTCGTTTTTTTTCGCCCGCTATCTTTCAACATCTTTTGCAAACGTAGTCGCGCGTTTTATGACTACATATCGTACATTAGTGACGTACAATGAATTCCAAATTGCATTTTGCTTAACTACATCATAAAACTTCAAATCGTTTTTATTCTGTATCCGCTTTTAAAGTTTATAGTTTGATTCAACAAAGAAACTTGATCCAGGTCAACCGACTGCAAAGCGGAAGCTCAAACCATTGATCCACTGTGCTGGTAGGCATAGAGTAAATTAAAGAGCAAGTTGTCAGGCACAATTGCTACCAAATGCACCGAAAAAAAACAAACGCTAATTAAAATTGGGAAGAAGTAGTGGCGCAAGCTAACTACCACCTTTACTTTCAATGCAAGAAACTGCCACTCAATTTTTATTTGATTGAATATAATTTTAACTCAAAAGTTCTTAGCAATCCATGGATCTGTCACAATGCCTTCGTTGCGATATTCCATCTTTTACGACAGATAATAAAAATAAAATTTAATAATAGAAATCTCTTCATTCTGGGGGACTTCAACTGCCATCACCCTCTTTGGAGGTCAAAAGGTACTTAGGACTCCCGTGTGGAGGAAATATTCAATTGGGTCATCTCCTCTAAACTCCTTCCTCTTAATGATCTTTACATACCTACTCTTTTCCATCGCTCCTCTGGCAGTTGCTCCTCTCCTAACATCTCCTTTGCTCCCTTTTCTCGCCCTCTTTTGCTCCAGGGAGGTACTTTAAAACTTGGGTTCTGATCACTTACCAATTCCACTGACTGTCCCTCTCTCTCGGGTCTTTCACCCCAACGAACGTTCCCCTTGCTTCAGTTTTCAGAAAACTCATTGAGATGACTTTGCTTTTTACTTCAACTCTCAATATCCTTCTATAGAGGAATAGTCGTCTCTTTTTTCTGCTATTGCCCTCTTCATTTCTCTGACATTGAATGCGGCCAAATTTTCCATTCCTTTTGGCCGCATCAAACGTCAATCTCAAGCCTGGTGGTCCGCAAAAGTGGGAGAAGCGGTTAATGAAAGGTGAAAGTCTTTGGCTTCAGCTCATAGAAGTGATGAAGATCGTCAGGATTACATCTCTGCTTCCCGACATGCCTCGTCTGTCATCGCCAAATCCAAGGCTGAGGTATGGCAGGAGACTTGCTCATCTCTCTCTCTCCTAATTCTAACCCTCTATCTGTATATTATTTCCTTTGTTCTGTCCCTGGCTCTTCTTCCTCATCTGTCGTCTCTCTTAACTTCCCCAATTGTTCTTCTTCCGGGAGTCGGCTTTGGTCTTTGCCGATTACCTGAGATCCCACTTTTCCGTTTCCCAGCCATAAGCTTTTCGTAACAAAGCCAGAGGTTATCTTCCTAGCTCCGCCGAGCCACGTACCCTGAGGAGTCTTGTTCGTTTTCCTGCTTCCCCTTTTCACCACTTAATTTTTCGCGGGTGCCACAAACTTCTCCCTGTCCACTGCTACTGGCCCAGACAAAGTTGTCTATCCCATGCTGAAGCACCTTCGTCGCTCTGGCATGGATTTTTTTCTAGACATTTTTGATCCTTCCTTTCATGTGGAAAACATCTTCTATTATTTCCATTCATAAGATAGGAAACCCTCTCGACTCTCCTGCTTTCTTGCGGCCTATATCTCTCACCTTCTACGTCTCCAAGCTGCTTGAACACATCATTTTATAGCGTCTACTCTTCTTTCTAGTGTCTAACTCCATTCTTTCGTCTGCTCTTGATCAAATCATTTATCTTTCTCAGTCCATCTCGGATGGGTTTAACAAACCCAAGCCGGGCTCTCGGACAATTTTTCCCACTATCGACTTCTCCAAAGCTCTTGACTCTGTCTGGCACCCTGCCCTTTTTCACAAACCTATTTGGGCTGGCCTTTCTCCTTGATTTGCTCGATGAACTCAATCTTTCCTTTCTAATAGGCGCGCTTGGGTGGTTTTTCAAAATCACAAAAGTCACTTGTTTCGACTCCGTTGAGGTGTTCCGCAAAGATCCGTTCTTTGTCCTGTACTTTTCAGTTTTTTCATCAATGATCTTCCTGCTTCTTTGCCTTTTTCGATCAGCTGCTCTCTTTATGCTGACAACTTAACCATGCGATGCTTCTCCTCTCGATCTCTGCTGTGGTGGAGGCTACGCAAGGAACTCTGATTCGACTGAAGCGCTGGTCTGAGTAATGGTTTCTTCTTCTCAATCCGAAAAAACATGAAGCCTCTTTCTTCTCAATGGATCCGCACCAAACTAACCTCAAGCCCCACCTCCTCCTATTCAACGCCCCCATCCATTTTAATTCCACTCCAACTTTCCTTGGGGTCACCTTCGATTGCACTCTTTCTTTTTCTAAACGTGTATTTTTGCCAAAGGCCAAGTCTTTCTTTCATCTCAAGGCCTTACGCTGTACTTCTGCTTCTTCATGTGACCCTTCTAAGGAGTCCCTCTCTCTTCTCAACTTTTCTCTGAACTCATCTCAACGCTTTACGCTGTACCTCTGCTTCCTCATGTGGGCCCTAAACAGTCCCTCTCTCTTATATCTAATGCTATTTTAGGCTCCTTCTCATTTATCCTTCACCCGGATGGTTTCTTTTTCTGAGCGTTACCAACTTAACCAAACTGGAACGCTTTCACCGAGCGCTAGTTGCATCATCTTCGGCTGTGTCTCGTCCTCCCCTATCCTACTTTTTCTCTCTGAGGCGTCTCTAGCTCCCCTACGAGTCACCCTGACTCATTTTGCCCTGTCATCTTATGAGCGGGTGGGTCGTCCTCCAACCTTCTTTCCCATTTTAGGTTTGACCAACTTGGAATGAAATCAAGACTTTGCAGATCTTGCTGGAGAGCTTTTGCGTCCACTTACTCGCTCATTTTTCCATCTACATCTTATCTGAACAGAAGGCTCGGTTCTTTTTCCTTTTAGCGTACGCGGTTCTAGCGAAGTTTTTGATTGCTCACCTTGTGGCGCTGAGGCCAGCTTATTCTTTTTGGCGGACCCAGTAAATTCCAAGTTTTTTCGCTGAACCCTGCGCCATTCTGCAAGCTCTTTGCTGGTCTCAGCAGCACCCACAAATCTGTCATTTCTCTTCAATTTTACTTCTCTCTGACTCTCTCTCTCTCTCTGTTCTCGTCACTCTGTCCTCTCCTCCATCATTCCTTTTACCTCGATCTCTCTGGCAGACCTGACAGGAACTATCTTCTTTTTCTTTCTAAACTATTAGACTACAATGGATTGCCGGACAATTTTCAATGGTGTTTGATTTAAGAAATAGGAGGTCGTAGAAGGTCAGTAACAAACTAAAATGAAAGTTTGGGTCTGTTACTAGAGTTTACGATAATCAGTTGGCATGCTGATTTAAATTGAGTTCAATTCACCTTCTATCATTAATTTATTTATTTTATTTGAATAATATTGTGTACTTGAACAAGGGCAATAACAAAGCGATACTTTCAACCGCAAAACTCGTCTTTATTAATTAAGATACTATTTAGCCTTAGAAGTGCCACCGTGAGCTGGTTTTAGATTATTGTACAATGACAATAGCTAACACAGCCAGCTAATAATGCTAACATTTAATTTATTAATTCCTTGTCGCTTTGTTCTTAGCATAAAATATCTCTTGCTTTATTTAACTTAAAAATCAGAATAAACTTAGAGTCAGTCATGGCCCTCCTTTTAACGTTTCAAATCAAAACAACCAAATGATTAAAGTAATTAGCCAAACTGTAGAGCAAGACCACTTAATGTTTTTCTGTAGTAGGCCTAGCTAAAACATAAAGTGAAATAGTGGAGTTTTTATTGCCTCCTATTGCTTGAAATATTATGTAGGTAATAGTAAACACACAAGATTATCTATTGTTTATTCTGCAAAATATCTGCAAAATGCTACAGAGCTCAGAGCTCACCACGTTAACCATTACATTATGTGGCCATTACATCAAGTTATCAGCAAATAAGACAAGTTAGATCATACAACTCCTTGTATTTCAAACACGCACTAGCCTTCATTGCGTATATTATGAAGTCCTACTGTTGTTTGCAGCACATATCATTTTAAAATATCTGTGTGATATATCTGAGATGGTTTTCAGAGTAGCACTAAATTTGCCTTAGATAATTGTTCAAAGTGAAATTTTACGTGGTGTTTTGGTGCCTTTCAACTGCAATAGTTTTTTAGCGTCAACGAACATTGTAATTACGACTGATTTATTGTTACACGGTTAATATTTCGTTCTTTACATTATTTTTATTGCTAAGTATTAAACGTAAGATCTGCGAATATTACTTTCAAAATCTTTAGTATGAGTCGACAAGGGAATCAACCCAAATCTATTGACTGCAAAGTGGATGCACACGCTTTAATCATCATACGTCAGCGCCGTAAATTAAAGGATTTATTGTTGATCCATCGTTACAACGTAGTAAGAAATAACTAAGCTGCAGACGCTACAAATTAAAAGTGAAAACCTACTCCAACCGATATTGCTAATAATAAAACGTTCTTTTCTAAAACAGCAACTACAAATATTATGAAGTAATATCAGCGTGAGATTATGCGTTGCTATTATTGACTTCAGTGAAGGAAGTCGTGATTCAATTCTTGATTTGAATAAATCTCATTTGAATCTAAAGACTTTTATAGCAATTAATGATCTTGTCACAATGCTATCGCTGCGATATTCTGTATTTTACGAGACAATAGACATGATACGAAGTGAGAGTTGGAGCGTTGTTTTTATTACGGCATAATCATCAAAACGTAGACACACCTGGTTTGTGGTTTTCCCCAGGAGAAGTTGGCAAACGCACAAAAAATCTAAGTCAATAAATGATCAAAGTTTTTAAAAACTTCAATCCTTTCATAGGCTCTGTCCCAGAATCACATGCAACATGACTGACTCTATTAAAGGATGTTTCAATTAGAAATCAAAATGCCTGGAAATGTTGATCAAAAGTGCCTTGAAAAATAATCCCATCAAACATTGTTTTTTGGAAATAATGTAGTAATTGCAGCCCGTTTAAAATCTGACCTCCAACATGCATTTTATTTGTTTTTGTCTGGTTTTGTGAAAATAGGATAAAAGTAAGCTTAGAGAAAATCGAGCATATTGCCATTCAAAACCTGATCAGGCAATCCACAGTTTTGGCAGAAACTTTAATGCAATTAGGAAAGTTGTTGGAATTATATTTGTGGATGATTTTCGGTGGAACAAAGAATTGAACGTTTGAATCGGTGTAGCAAGTACAATACTCTAACGCGTCAGTTTTTACTTTCAGTTTTCATGAAACGAGAGCTGTATACAAAAAACATGACAAGCTTACAATTTTTTAATTGTTTTTGTTGCTTTTTTAACCTATGGTCATAAATCGTAAATAATCACCAAAGTAATGCAATCTCGAGAGCAAGCTGCCGATATTGGTTTGATCAGAAAAATTGAAGGGGTATTACGAATGCACAAGCACTTGTTGCATTAAACTTTGAAAATCTTTTAATATCGAGCGGCTATCTGCTTATATTGAGAAATCTCAGCCGTGTTGTCTTGGTCGTCAGTGAAATTCTTCAAGGAAAACACATTCGCGAAAATCTGTCGGTCAAAATCAAGATCTGTTGTCAAAATCTGGCACATCAGTTAGGTAGAAGAATCACGTAGGCAACATAGCTTGGTCAAGACTATAACTTGAACCAGTTGAGTCAGCGGAAGTACTGGAGCTAGAAAAAAGCAGGTTTATGGAAAACATCTAGCGCTGCTGATTCTGCGAGCCTCCTAAAAGAAACAACTGGTTGAGAATATATGTGTAGTGTAGACGGTAGAGACTGCCATTCTGTTACAAATGTCCTCTGGCAAATAATAACTTATACCATTTTTACTACGTGCTGTTTATGCAAAGTGAAATTTTTTGCAGTGATTTTGTTATATGAAAAAATGAAAAGCTGTCGCCTAGTTGAAAATTTAATGTAATACTTTTTAAAGTAAAAAAACCTATTAATCCTTTGAAAGACTCGGAGGTTTATTGCAGATTCCTACCTTTTTTTGATTGCTGAATACTATGATAAAGTTCATTGCTCAGGGAAGTAAACCCATTGAAGAGTAAATGGTGCATCAATAGCGTTATTGCATCACAAATATTTATTGTTCAACGTCATGACAACTAGAGTTGTAACAAAGGAAAGCAGTTAGCGAATTTCAAGATGAGATTTTCTTCATATTATTTTTGTTCTCTAATTACGCGGAGATGTGTCAGCGTGTTAAGACTAGTCATGAATGTAAATGGGTTACGTATCTTACTTCTGTTGATAAAGGAAAAGACTACTGGAACTCTAAAACATATCTCACACAGCCAATTGTGAAAATCGCTGATTTAGTAGATCCGTTTGTAAAACAGCAATCATTAGATGTAAAGATCCAGTCATTTTGCAAAAAATATTTTCTTAAAATCATATGTAAGAGCAATTGTTCTTTGTTAACCAACATAGGTTATTTATGATAAAATAACTGGATTAAGCGAATAAACTGCCACTTCCAAAATGTAAACTGCAGATGATCGAATGTTAGAACTAAAATTAAGCCAACCATCCTCAGATATCAGTGAAAACAAATGTTGCAACTGTGCACCACACACACAGATTGAGAAACTTTGATGCAGCTTGACAACAAGAAAACTTTGTGTTGATTTTTAGTGATTTTTACGTCAATGATGAGAGCGACAACTACAGACTTCAAGTGAGAGGATATAACGGGACAGCTGGAGACTACCTGAAACATCACAATGACATACAGTTTTCTACATCAGATCGTGATAATGACGAGAGTTCTGAGTAAGAAAGAATGCTGAACTGTTGTCAAACTCATCATCTAAACTCTTATAATAATAATACTTTTAAAATGTAATCATTTTAAAGTTTGTTTGGTGAATAAATCTGACAATATTTTGTCACTAACATTACTGTTAAACAAAACTATATACGATCAGCTCATATGACTGCAATGTAGTGTATTGCTTGATATTGCTTCCGAGAAATCTACTACTTGTTAGAATCCACCAATCGGACGAATCCATGGGAACGTGATGTTTCCTATTTTATCATTTTATAGAAGCGACATTGTTTTACAAAACGCTTGATTGTTTTAGCGGAGTCACTACGGGGTCACTACAAAACGATGTTATCCCCACGAACCCACTTAACTACGTTGCAGAACAAAACATTTTGATCAAAAACTTTTGTAGTTGACTAAAATGTAAATTCCGATATTTTGCAGCGTTAATTGTGCCGCTCGTTATGGAGGAGGAGGATGGTGGTATAATAAATGTGCTCACGCAGATTTAAACGCACCAACATCGATGGGGTGGAGTGGTGGAGTGGATAGCAATATCGCTGCAAAAACGATGATGAAAGTTCGTTGTGACTAGCTTGCATACTGTAGCGCTTGCTTGGATTCATCCTTACGGCGATGTTGTGTAAATAAAATACGTAACACATTCATATTTATTGTTCCTGTGAATGTTCCAGAACATTCCAAGGCAGCCGAGAAAAAAACAAAAAGTTTTTGACGTATTATTGACGAAACAGCATTTTTTGAGATCATCTGGATTTTTAACAAATTGTTTTCGAAAGAAAATTAGAACAAAGCCGACATTTATTTAAAAAATTTACCTGGTTATTGCCGTCTCCATAAAGCTACTTTTTTAAAAATATCTCGACTTGTGACCGTTGATATTCCCCTATACTCATTAACTTTATTTCTTTCTTTTTAATTTAGATTTTTAAGTTATTTTTGAACAAAATAGCAAATTTTTCCTGTGCAAATTGAAAATTCTTAACATCGACAAATGGCATCTTTCAAAAATAATAAATAAACAACATGATCAGCATGTAATCAAGAAACATCTGTTATTTGGAAATCTCCCAGTGCTTGGTGCAAAGATATTGACCAAAATTTATGCAAACCCCCTCAGACTCTATGCACCGCCGCATCAAAAACGATAGTTTCCCTACTAAATATTATCAACGATAAATTAATATTGAAAGTTTATGAAGGTTGATGAAAATTATTAAAGCTTCTACACTACAAAGATGAAAACAAAATTAGTCAGCATTTTACACGTTTTTCAAAAGGTCTCTAAACTTTTTTCTGCCACTGTATGGTAAGAGGCTATTTGTTCAACGCTTGCAAAGTTATGCAAGCTTACGCACTGGCGAAAACACTTCACAACTTTGCTACCTAATAATGGCAGTGTTTGCTGTAATAAGGGACTGGGTTGGCAGTATAGGTAATTTCCAAGCGATTGAATGCATTTTGTAGATCTAAAACTACTATAGCTACTTCAAGCAACGACTGTATTTGGAAATTTTTTACTAACTGCTTACTTTGTCAGAAAAATTGAACAATGGATTCATCCAGTTCTTTTTTAAAAGCAGCAGTTAGAATCGCAATCAATTGTCTCAAGCATGATATAGAATTGCTTTGCTATTAGCAGTAAGCCGGTGCTATGCTCAACCCGTTCTTTGTTACTATTGTATTCATTCTCTGCTGTAACCCTTTCGCACCAGAATTAAAATTTTATTTTTTCCAATTTTTTGCATATTTTTAACAAACAGCAAAAGTTTCGAAAATATGCTAGCTAAAATTTGTTTTTCAATTCTTGATGACATGAAAGTAATAGAGCTAGTTTTGAATGCATGTTGTGCCAGATTTAAGGGAGCAATTCCCCTAAAAACGTTTAGTATGCAAAGCAGTCTTTATATAAGCACATACACTCTTTGGTGCATTGTCTTTAAAAATATTCTTCATCATCAGAACTCATTTCATACAAGGCCCAATCATTTATCAAAATATTGGACAAGGCCTTCTTTACATTCATCTCCTTTCTCGTTTTGTCTTCTCTGAAACTGTTCTTTCATTCATTAAGTCACTTCCAAGATCACAAATAGCTCAAACCATTCAAACAAGTTTGTAAATATGTAGGTTTCTACATTGCACTGTCAAATACGGTCCTTTATCGCTCTCTAGCGGTAATGCGATTCTACCAACGTACGTTTAAATTTTACTAAATTCTTATTTAAACGAACAAATGCATTTTTGCGATGCTGAAAGCAAGCTTACATAATTGTAATTTGGTTGCATTTAACGCTATTTCGCTGCACAGCAGCTTTGAACCATCATTGCGATATTGCGATTTATTGCCCAAAATTTTTGGGGTTGCAAAGATTTTCTCTAGAAAGAGTCTTCAAAGGAAATTTGGGGAGAAGCGACGTGTCTTCCTTACCCCCATACCACAATTTTTACACACAATTTACAAGTGGCGAGTTAGCATAAAATAGAATCTTCTAAAGTAGCAGATAAAACCTTAAAATTGACAATAGATGTCCATTTGTGTAAAAATTTATTACTGGAATCAGCATTTTAATGTTTTTCAATTAAGCTGTTGTTCGAATTCTACGGTCGTTATTTTTTTGAGAAAACAAAAAACAAACTCTGTAATCAACTTTTGATTGTTTCATCTTACACCCACAAGGAAAAAAAATTTAAAAGGTGATAAGCTGGGGACTGGCCTTTGTTTAAGCAAAAAACCGTTTTCGTTTTCGTCGAGTCAAGAAATGCAAATCAAACAAAAAAAAAATTAATTTTTCTAATGACGCCACGACTCATTTGGACACTTACTCTGAGATAGTATTCAATTGTGGCAAGTTTCACATTTGCACACCCAATAGTTTGAGAAGAATTGAAGCGAATGCTTTAACGCGCGCACCTTCAAACAGAACCCTGTTTCGTAATAAAAATGAACGCATTTAAAGTCTTAGTGATAAATATGTAAGTCAGGACCACAACAACCAGCGTTACTTTCTGTTTAATCTGCTTAAAAAAATAGAAGTAGTAAAAATAAAACTAGCGGTACTGAAATGAGTAGTTCGCTACTAAAAACCAAATTTATCAGTTAACTTGAGTAGAACTATTTCTTTACTGATTACCTCTGCAAGCAGAGAATGAACTAAAACACAAGAATGAATAAAAATTGGTGAGTCTTTATCCTTTTTCCCTTTGGGATTTGAAAGCGAGGAGTGAAGCCAGGAAAATGCGAAGCTTTGACCTAAACTTAAGAATAAAATGGAATAAAGCGTTATGTCATCAAACAACAAAAATAGATATTTGCAAAATACGAGAAAGATGCGATGTTTTAAATCCGGTATCATCCCCATTAACGGAGGTAGCCGGATTCACCTCATGTTCTCAGAAAATTTATCAACAACATGGCCCTACTTCGGTCATTTGATGGCATATTGTATTTTTGTCCAATTTATTCAATCTCCATCCTTCTTCAAATCATCTTTTATCGCCCACACCCTCTTCTTCCAACCATCGCAAAATCGAAAGCTCTCTTCAAAACAGCGTCAATATCACTCCTCAAATTATCTGTACCATCGTTCGCCATTTACTTTGGCTAGTCTGTCCAAAGTTTTTTCAAACCCAGCACATTTATTAGTTCTTAACTAAATGCAAGTTTGGAACAATCACTTTTTGTAATGACATCATTGTGATGCCATCGGTTCCTTCTTGGCACTTAACTGGGGGTAATATTTGCTTAGAGATTTATGAAACTTCTGCTGCTGAATATCTGCGTTTAGATTTGAAAAATTAGGGCAAGGCATGCCAAGCTTCACGTATGTATGCCCAGTAGTTTTGAAGGAATTAAAATCAACGCACGTATCCTACCTAAGCACAGAAAGAATTCTGCTTTAAGTTATTGATTTTCTCAAACCACGCAGAGCCGTAGTATAAGAAGTAAATTACATTAGATTGTCTCTCCCTGCTCTAGTCTGACATGCCAACTTTTTCATACTAACAATCTTATCCAGAAAAACCTGTTATATGATCCAACTACACATTCGTTGAGGAGCGCTAGCTAGCGGAAAAAACATTTCAATGCTTGTCTTGCCGATCTTTGATTAAAAACCCAGAGGCAGAGGTGAAAAATATTCTGCTTTGTTCCTCTGTCGTTGTGCTGGAAGTCGGGTAGATAAGTATGCAGTCCATTTTTAAAAACTTTACGAGTAATTTGGACTTAGCATTATTGTAAACCTTGCAACTAATTGGCAAAGCAGCATACGGGCGTAAGGGGCATTTACAATTTATTAAAATGAATATGCCAGGAAACAATAATGAGTATACCACCCAACCAAATCTACCTTATCTACTTAGTATTAGATTTGCACAGCATCAATAAAAATTCACCTTAGACCATTGGTCAATGAACCCTGACAGCATTTGAAAGTGTAGCTTCAAAAAATGTTCTTTCATTGTTCTAACACAAAAATGAATTGATCGCATTTAAAAAAGTTGATCAACAAAGTCGTTAACTTGAGTTGGACTCCTCAGTAAATCTGACGACTCTAAACCTAATCTATCGCAAATTACAATTCGCGTGCTCAGTTACATCAATGATTTTCCAGACTAAAATAAATGCTTCGTTTACCCCTCATACATTGATTACGTTTTGTAACGTCAAAGTTGATTGGGGTCACATTTGATTCCATGCTTAAAATTACTTCAATTATGATTTTTAGCAATGCTAAATGTTTCGTTTGCTACAAATATCAATCAAAGAAGCTATAAAAGTATCTAAACAATTCTTTTTGCATAATTTTAGTACAGTGTCGATATTCAAACATAAATATAACATAAGCCAATTTTTCTCCTCAAATAATTAATCTTTTGCAAATTTGTAAAAAATTTAGACATAAATGTGATTTATGATAAGATTAGAACTTGATCTAAGTTGATATTTTAAGTATTTTGATTCACAAACATGTTGTTATACATGAATCTAAACTGCATGTGATTTAAAGAATCCTATTGGGTAAAATATTGGTTACTTGGAAGGTTTAATGCAATAAGCACTAAACTGAATCAATCGACCACACTAATTCTGCTAAGTATAAAAAAACAAAACTTCATATTAGAAAATTCATACAGTTCTTGAACACAACACGAACAAACTTGCAATGTAATTTCGTATGAACAAGGACTTCAATTCACACACATAAACTAGAAATGAGAAACTAGTTCATACAAAGATCTAGTTTAAAAAAAGCTGCAACAAAAATTCTGATAGGTAAACAATGATCATCCTAGAAAACACATTTCTATTTCTCTCAGCCATTGTTTTTTCTAAAAAATCTAAAAAGAATCGCTGGGAAAAGAGAAAATAATGAGACAATTATCAAAAAAACATGAAATGTAACAACTACATATAGGGGTCAACTTTGACCCCAATTAATGTTTATGGTATATTTTTTAAAAGCATAATATAAAAAAAATTAGCGTTTTGACGGAAACATCATTCTCATTTGTACAAATACAGAAAACTTGAACCAAGAATAGAAAAATTATTACAAATTAACTTGTCTTGGGGTGAGTTTTGACTTCAATAACCGTAAGAGAGTTAATTAATTCTTTCGGTGAAAGCTCAAGCTTGTGCAGGCTACAGGAAACAGAGAAAATATCAATCGATTCAGAATTTCTGAAACCTACATTTCTTCTATTCAGAACAGTGTATCCCTACCAGGAGTAAGTTGTCACACCGCTACCAGTTAGGCCTAGTTTTTCTCTACTTTACCGGGATAAAACAACATAATATCAAAACATCAAATACAACTTTATCAACATCAAACATCATAAAAATCGTCTGAAAAACAAAATTAATTTTCTGAAACATTGAATAGAATGTTTTTTCAGTTAATTAGACCGCACTAATCCCTTATCACAAAGTGAACATTTGTGAGGATATTTCCTTGTATGACGTGCGATAATGTGGCAACGTAAAGCAGACAAACGATTAAAAGCAGCAGAACATTCTCGGCATTTATGAGGTTTCACATTAGTGTGAGTTGGCATGTGTTTTTCATACATAAAAGCCAGATCAAACCTTGAACCACAAACTTCACAAACATGTGGTTGGACTTTGTCATGAACTGTGCGTTTGCGTTTTTTCAAGCTCGATTGCTGATTAAACTTCTTACCACACTCAATGAATCAAAGAGTTTCTTGGGTGTGGATTCGAATGTGCGTTTTTAAATTAGTTTTTTCGGAAAACTTTTTTGAGAAAACATTCAAGTGGCTTTTCATTGTAGTGAGTGAGCAAATGATGTTTAAAATTACTCAAACGATCACTTGAATATAAACAAAAATCACATTTATATTTCTTGATAATACTTCGGTCTAAACGTTTACTTTTCATATTTGCTGTGAGAGTTTCTTCATCAGCTAACAATCATTCACACTTTCCATATTTGTGATAATTGGCTGCAACAAAGCAGTTTAAATTAACATTTATTCTAAATGATACAAAGCGAGAAAGTGCTAAGTCTATTAGACCAACTTGTTCCGGTAGCACGGAAAATCTCTAAATCTCTCTTATCTCCTGCGTATCAATGCTTTTTGAACGTATTATACTATCCGTTTATTCTTCTTTCTAGAATCTAATTCCATTCTCTCTCCCCGCCAGACCGGTTTCCATCTTGGAGGATCCACACTAGATCAAATTTTGTTCCTAGCTCAATCCATTTCGGATGGATTTAACAAAACCAGGCCAAGCTCTCGGACGATTCTCTCTACTATTGATTTCTCGAAAGCTTTTGACTCTGTCTGGCACCCCGCCCTTTTCCGTAAACATATATCGGCTGGCCTCCCCACTTGCTTCGCTCGTTGTACTCAATCTTTCCTTTCTGATAGGCGCGCTTGTGTGGTTTTTCAAAATCACAAAGGCCGCTCCTTTCGAGTCCGTCGAGGTATTACGCAAGGATCCGTTCTTGACCCTGTACTTTTCCCTCTCTTCATCAATGATTTTCTTGCTTCTCTGTCTCCTTACGTCAGCTGCTCTCTTTATGCTGACGATCTGGCCATTTGGTCCTCCTCCCCATCGGTCACCACTGCGATAGAGGCCATACAAGGAGCTCTGTTTCAATTGGAGCGCTGGTCTGAGTACTGGTGTCTTCCTCTCAATCCAAGCAAATGTGAGGTCTCTTTCCTTTCAGTGAATCTTCACCAAGCTAATTTGCAGTTTAACCTCCTCTTACTCGGCTCTCGCCTCCGTTTCAACCCCTAAATTTACTTGGGATCACCTTTTGAAAACCGACATTTCCGTTTGTTTCATGTTTCATGTTAGATCGAAGAAAACCTGCCCCAATGCGAAAACTAATTACAATGAAACAAGAAAGCATTTCACCGAATTTCAACATTATTTAAGATAGAACGTTTCTCATACCGAGAATGTCTAAATCTAATCAAAAGCTATTTTAGAGTAATTCATAAAATAATACAAAATCAAAATGAAGCGCAAAAGCAGGTGGTCAGCATCATATGTAATCTTTCAGAAAATTAAAAATGCAATTAAAAGAGCGTTTTGTTTTATACTACATTAAATTAAAATTAAAAATTACCTCTTTATAAATTTAATTCATTTAGATAACTAATGCTTTTCCAATAAATCCATAAGATCGTATCTATATGAGCGTATTCTGCATCAGGATTTAGTATCCACAAAGCAATAAAAGGATCCTTAAATAAAAAATACAACTTATGGAGACGCAAAAAATCACAATAAAGCAGAGAACAATTATAGACTCAGTAGAGCTGAGTTCTGCTTCTGTTAAGCTTTTTTTTCAAAGTTAATTTACATTTTGACTTTAGCTGCATTGGGCAGCCCAATTGCCATTTATATCCAACAAAAGTAAAATCGTCAATCACAGTCCGCCTTGTTGGCAGCAAAGTTACTTTAATGGTTCAAATGAGGTTTGCAGTATAAATTCTAAATGTTTCAATTCAAACTATCTCCATCCCAACAAAGAAGAAAAGTAATTATCAATAAAACTCTGAGTTGATTGAAAACAGGGATAGCCAAGGACTCACGGCTTTGCTGAATTTTAAAGAAACTTAAGACAAAATAACTAAAGTGAATAGTGTGCGAAGGTAAAGACATGCTATGAGGAGGGATAGTGATGATGAGCTGAGAGAAACGTTAGATTTTGAAGTGTTTTGAAGAAAAAAAGCGTGCGCGACCGAAAACGACGTGAAGGCAAGTTCATAGAAGGAATAAAAAAAATGGATTAGAGAAGGAACACGCCATTAACACATTTGCAGCCACGTTTTCACATTTGTGAAAACATGGCATAATTTGTATGTGCCACGTATCCACAAATGTGGATACAGATTTTTTCTGATTAAGAAGGCCTCTCCACAAATATGGATACATTAAAATGGAATTTTCTATGACCTTTTATATCTGTGGCCTCTGGGGAAGATTTTCAGTATAAATTTTATCCATAAAAGTGGATACATGGCTCACAATAGCGCATTTAATTTTTTCTTATCTTTGTTTTTTTGAGTGTGTTACTAGTTTATTTAGGCTAATTATACACAAAGATATAATTAAAAAACATATATTATACATATAAATTAGAATATTCACCAACTGATTAAGCTAATTATTACAAAATTGTTACAACAAAAATTATTACAAAATAAAACAAAATTATTACGAAAAATTTTTACAAAAATATGAACTAGAAAAAGTATCATGTATCCTCGATATAATTGAATGTTCCTTGTTGATATTGTAATGTTCCTTATGAATATGTCTTATACAATAACTTAACTTAACAACTTATTTATATTTATTTTTTTATTTCTTAGTTATTCATCTTGATGTCCCCCTTCAGCTCTGCCCACGCAGTGTATTCTATTGAAACACGGAATGCACATTTGGGGCTGTTTACCAAAGGCAGAGCAATAGTATATAGTTTTATATTTTTTTTCTTTGATGTTTCTCTCCCTTGTTTGTTACTCAGTTTTTTATAGCAAGGCTTGCAAGTAAGAGCTTTCCTTTTTCCTTGCTCAACTACTCTTCTTGTGAATATGTAGGTTTGTTTGAAAGGGCGTCTTTGCTCAAGACTAACTCCAAAAACAACTCGAGCAATACTACTTCGGAATGATCTAATATTGATTCTTTAGCCTGTCACTTCCTTATAAATAAGTAGGGCATTTACTATTGCCACGCCCAACAGTAACTCTATCCCCAATTTCCGGTACCACTTCACTCCTTTTCGCTAAGTGGTAACATATGAAGCAAGCTGGTCGGAAATGTTTCTTCTGCTTTGCATTTGTTATAAGCAAGAATCATCATCGGTTTCTGGGTCAAGGGTTCTATTCTTCTTTTCTTTCTTCGAGGCTGTCCATCATCTTCTCTTTCTTCTTCTGCTGCTTCTTGCTCTTCCTGTTCTTCATTTCCTCTCTCTTCTCCAGCATAAGGGTTTTCCTGCTCAGTTTCCCTCTGTTCTTCTGCTTGCCTTCTGCCTCTTCCAAACGTTCTGGGGATGGCGCATAATTCGGGCGTGTGTTTTTTGGAGAGCATGCGCACATCCCTCTTACCTTTCCATTTCAGAAATGACGAAAAGCTTCGAGAATGAATACCCTACTTTTTGCACTACTACTTTACTTTACTAACTTACTACTTAAAACTAGGTTTGTGTTTAGGAAAACATTTTCCATGTAGGGGCAAAATTTGAAACTTGACAAATTTTCTACCATAATGAAGACAAAAATACTGCGGTAAGACTTGCAGCACTACCTTTGGTTTCAATAGTTTTGGATACACTACTTGCATAAACTACAACTTTTTCAAATTCTGTACCATGAATCAACTCTGCAAGATAAATAATCCTTAACTAGACCAAAATAACTATTTTTGAAAACTTTTGGACTACTATGTAGCCATAGAGAGCACGGTGTTAGGTAACTGCGGGCTATATTTTCGCAAAAAGTCTACGATAAGCTTGCAATGCCAGAATGCAACATAATTTCTTGATCGATAGCGGTAAAGTGTCAATGTTTCGATGTCGATAGTGCTTTGAATGGGCTATTCGACTCTTATTAATTTTTGATTTTAACAAACTAAGCAATACAAGAAACTTCAGTTAAGTTTTTTTCTCTGACTTATTATGGTCAACTATAAACGCTGATAAAAAACAGTTGGCCGAAATAATGTATACAACAATACTATTCAAATTGCATTGTTGTATTTTACCTACGCTGTGCGGTGTTTGATGGTGAAAACTTTTCGGAGTACAAGTAAAACTTTCGCGAAATATTTTGCCGCAAAACAGTCATTTATCCCAATTGCTTGATTGGTCAAAATATGTAAAAAGTTAAAAAGTTATTATCCCAACATTGATTATGTTTGTGATTAAATTGGTTTTAGCGCTGGGTTCTTCAATTTAAATCATTATCATTACAGCGCCCAACCATTTGTTGGAAACTTCACTAATAGCTTAGTCGTAAAAACTCGTCGCGCTGAATAGGGAATTTAAGAAACCGCAAAGTGACCGTGATTTTTCAAGTAGCAGTCAAAGTACAGTAATAAGGAGATGACGGGATTAAAGTCTTTTCCTAACTGCCGTGTTGCTTGAAATTATTGATTATCTGAGCGCCATTTGCATGCAGACAAGAGCGATTCCAGTGTAGTAGACGAGGACCTAGTGCCCTCTAGCCTACATATATGATGCTACATAAGTAAAGAAAACTTTGCATAACACCAAACAAAACATTTTGCAAGAAGCACTGGGCTAACAAATTACTTTGTAGTGTCTTATTATTCAAGTCTTTGTGATACCTCTTAATCCACAGTTATTTAAAAGTTAACTCCAATGCAAGTAAAACAACATTTACGGCTTAAGCATTCGTGTTATCCATAACTTGAATTGCGCTCAAAAATGCACAAAAATATTTCTCGGAAAAATTTGTTCACTACTAATGCAAATAATACAATTTAACCGAGAGCCCGCAGTTTTGAAAGTCACTCGATTGAGTTCAAATGCCAACAAATCTATTTTATCGAATCAAACTTTATTTATTTTCTCCTCCGATCCAATTTTCTTATTTCTACATTATTTACAACAGATTTACGTGCTTGTAATTGTTGCCTAACAATGGTTTATAAGCTGTATTCATTAGCAATTTGGATAAGATATTTTTTGTTTGACATAATGACTGTTTTGAGCTTGGATGAAAGGACCATAAACAACAGTTTTAAGTGCAGATATTTCTAATCTAACATATTTTTACACTCCCTTGCAGTTTATGCGTAGTAGGTAAAGTAAGAAGGTAAGTTTTTACTAAGTTTAAAAATCATAAAAATGCTCATAAGAAAAAGAGGTTTTTGATATTGTCAACTATAAGCAAATTAATACATAAGTAGAATAAAACGGTTAGAAAAAAATGCTAGCAAGCGTTAATGGGTTGAAATAATAATGATAGCAAATCTTTGGATGTAGAGAAAATGTCAAACTACAAACCATATATAAAAATGACAAACTAAGCTATACTTGTAGCATTTGATGAGGATAGCTTTAAGCCACATTTAAAGATTTGTGGCAAGAACAATTTGTATTTTCTGAAGAAAATACCTGCCAATACTATGTAGCTGTTTGTCATTTTACGGATAATTTTATTACATGTACTTGTTCACTTAAGTTCCAAAACCTAAACGTACTTTGCCTAAATGTTCAAAAACTCTCCGGAGTAAAATAAATTAGATCACTGGAAAAGCTGGCAATACGCAAATTGACGGTATGAAATATTGACATAAATGAAAAAGTAGTAGCACAAAATAAATTACGCATAAAGTAAAAGCGCTGTTAAAATCTCAACTCTGAATGCGAGTGCTGTGCTACGTTTTAAATGATAGGCGTAGGTAGAGGAGAGTCAAAGGATCCATAACTTTCTTTAATTTCTGGAACCCAATAAAGGTACTCGTAAAAACGTATTTTCATGTAAAACAGCGTAAGAAGGTTGATTTTCAAAAAAGTTCATCCACCAAAATTTAGGGACAGCAAATGCAAAAAATATGTTTCTTTTACCTCACCCAAAAAGTTTTTTCTTGCTACGTTTATGCTGCTAAGGAATTCTCTGTATAGTAACAGACCAGTGATTCCTTTTTCCCTCGGAACTTTTAGGCTAAAAAGTGCAAGATTTAAAGGAAAAAATATTTGACTTACATTTTGTAATAAATTAAATTTACAATTTACATCAATAGTAATTCTATAATGCTGAACGAAACCTTAATTATTTTGGAGTTGACGCAACTAAACCGGTAAGAAAAAAAAATTTGGTCTAAAAATCTCACATTTCTTCTATGCTCTAGCTTTTTCAGGTTTTGTCAGCAATAATTTTATTGGAAAATATTAGAATGAGTCTAGTATTCTGCTGTGTTCTTCTCGAAGCCGTATTGGAACATTGTTAGACTTCATAGACATTGCAAGTTCTGACAACTATACCTGCTGTGTAGTCTGCTGAGACCCTGTTAATGTTTTAGGATGCTTGATGATCGTAGATGAGAATTTTAGTACATTCGATGAGGTAAAAAGTATGAAGTAGCAATTGGCTTAATTATCCCAATAATCTACGAGAATTTAGCAAAGACTAAGTACCTTGATCTTGTGATAACACAAATTTTAGTTGAAAATGCAAAACCAAACTTTATTTCTGAATAGCCATGGTATTCTCAGCAAAAACCTTTCAACACCATAAAATCATGTCGGTAGAGGCTCGCTTTGGTTAAAATTCGAATTGACCATTTGGTTACCGAAACACCACCTTGACCGACCAGAAAAACCACGCCGCCTAGAGTTGAAAACTTTGGTAAAAATGAGTTTTTGGTTAATGCTGACAGAGGCAGTAAATGGATTTTGTTACTAGATAAACCGAGTAAATGCTAGCGGTGGTTCTGAAGTGGCAGTTACAGCATGAGTAAGAATTGGTTGGATAAGATTCAGGGAATGTGGAGGGTAGATATTTGAAAATAGGTTTTCTTTGAAAAAAAATTATCGTTGCGTGAGATTAGCAATATTTTGTGGAAGCGAAACAATAGTGTTTAAGAGAAAATGAAACATAATTTTATGGAGAACGGAGAGAACTGTGAGAAACTTGTGCGGTCGGAAATTAGTTGACAGAAAGATGACTGTACAACAGATGGACGTGCTTGGGTTGATAGAAACTGTAGATGGGTTAGCAAAGGAGTTGGATGATATGGACAGGTGTTAAGGAGGAATGACAAAAGTGTTTTGAGAGTTGTTGTAGATCTTGAAGTGAGTGGCAAGAGAAAGTAGGGACCACCGCAGCAGCCTTGGAAGAAGCAAATGGAAGTGAAGATTAAAAAAATTGGTTCAAAAAAGGCGGATGCTCTGAATCGAGCAAAGTGGAGAAATGGAGTGCCAACAATTGCGGGAGGAATAGGGTGAGTCCGGCCATCTCTGCTAAGGGAACAATACCAGATGATAACTAAATAATAACTACTACTACTACTACTACTACTACTACTACATTTAAAGGCGTCATCGAGCAGGAAGTCGGAAGAGTAAAAAGGCAAGGAGAGCCGAGGTGCGCTTTTAAATCAAAATAATCTATACTAAAGGCTCTTGTATTGAGAGTAACTTAATAAAATGGAAAACAAATTACAGCAGTTTTGTATTGTGATACGTCATTTCCCTAAAAGGTTTCTACGATAACTTTGTCTTTGAGTCGACATAGATAATTGCTGTAAGTGTTTTTTCAAATTAGTCAGTCACGATGTTACTCATAATAAAGAAAGAACACCAATGCGGAAAAAAGTATCTTGGCTTTGTCCTATGATGAAGAACCTAGATAGTTAGTCGATTTTCTTTTTTGTATTTGCCAATCTCCAGGCCGAAAATCATTTAGAAGTAAGCTTTTTCTAGCAGCAACTGTGCGGTGTAGATAAATGTGAGTTTCAATGGTAATTGCTGAGCCGCTTACTAAAAGCGGCAATGATCATGGAAAAAAACAGATTACTTGAATGCAGCCGTCGAGTGCTATACAGAGCGCACTATTTTCTGCAAAGTTAGATATGTTAGATGCCTGCAAGAATGGGAAGGTTGTCCGTTGGTGTGGGATAAAGCATCCTATTAAAAACGCGTAGCGACATTAACACAAATGTTGTTTGGCACGTCATTCCTGTAAGGGACTAATTTTTGAATGGCAAAGTGGTGCTCTCTATAACCAAAATCTTGGGTTTACATTTACACTCCAGAAGTAATTAGTGGGGATCGTGGATTGAGAATCCGACCGGCTTTAGCTTTGATTGTTGCTGTCTATTATGACGACATTGATCTATTGAATAATTAGCAACAAAATAAACTTCAAGTGTGTCTCCTCTTTCTGTTATTAACTGGCATCATAACCTTTTTTAAAAAGCATTAAAATTGATCTATGACCTTGTCATTTAGTCTTGCAAAAGCAGTTTGTGGTTTTCACAACTTGAGTGGCTTGTTTACCGTTTATTTTCTGCAACTGGAAGTCGTTGAAAGGTGAAAGTAGAAAATATGTTAAAACCAGAAGTCTTTGAACCTTATTACATGCAAGTCAAAACTGGAAAAAATATTTTATCTTGTTTGCAGGCAGAGAGAAATTTTTTTTTAAGATTTTATAACCACAATCAGCCAACAGTTACAATCAAAATCTTTAAGGTTTTTTTTACGAGATGGATCTTTCAGGCTTGCAGAAAAACTTTAAAAAAAGAACTGGAAAGAAGATAGCCCACCCAAAAAATTTTGTTTCTTTTCCTTAAAATGAAACGACTTATTATTTTACAAAAGCAAAAAGTCTATACATAATTTTTGTGGCAAAATTATTTAGGTTTATTTTTTCAGAAACATTACCGCATCCTCTTGAGATCAATAGCATGGCGGTTAACTCCTAAAGAGGGTACCGTCTTGTAACTATATTCGGTTATATACAGTATAACGGCAAGACGCCGGACGAAACTAAAATCTGATTTGATAAGTGGTTTTAATGAAATGCTTTAGTGCGTGATCAACCGCAACGTTGAAAAGGCTAAAGTTGATACCTCATAATGCCAAAACCGCTAACGATATAACTCAAACAACTACTCAAAAAATTCTCAATAGGTTTTTCTTCTCATCTTTTAGTGCTTTACAGGTTTGTGGTAAAAATATGGGTTATTACAAATGTTTCATATAAATTGCATTTTGCTGATGATTGCCGGGCAAGTTGCAAGGACGAAGTCAAACAATGTCTCAATAACAAACCCAGCAAATAGTAACAACACAATTGCAATAGGATTTCCAAACTTCACGGTTGCGAGCTATTTTGCTTTTCAACCAAGATGTTATTGGCGAAGAGAAATTGTCTTTCAAGAATCTATTTCTAATGAAATACGCAGAAAAAGTCATTTCAGAACATTTAGACGTGGAAAGTGTGGTGGAACAATCAATTTCATGAATGGAAATTTCAAAGTTTTTTGCCGCGAATTTGTTAACGAAAATGGCATTCGGTCCGTTTTTACTGAGTTAATAGAAAGAAATACACCGATGAATAAAACCTTAGGCTTTTACTCTATACGTTGCTACGACAACCGAAACAAACTACTTCAGAGAATAACCGACGACCTCAAAGTGATGTTTTTAAGTAAGTACGTAATCTTATTCATATCACAGCATCTTTAAAAGAAGCATTTAAGAACGAGCTCAGATAGATATCAAAATACCCGATAAATATTTGAAAAACGGCTGTGTTTAAAGCAAATTGCAAACAGCGCCATTGCTTTGACCAATCAGGAACATGGTCTATGTCTGAAATTCTCTCAAAGGAATCGCAATTCTCTGGTATGAATTTAATTTCTATTTTGGTTTCATGCTCTTTGGTGTCTTCAACAAATGGTTTTAAGAGCCAATGGCAGCAACATTTGTGCCCAAGGTTTTGTTTTAAATCGAACTAAAAAAGAATAAACTCAAACTTTAAACCCAATTTTGCGCAATATATTAATACTTCATTAAAAAAATTCATGTCTATAGTTCTGCAATTAAAGGGTTAAAAGGTGATGTAATCTTAGGCTGGTAAAGCTTGAGGGTCACGGTGATGGTTTTGCGTCACGACATTTCGATAGCTTAAGAAATGTAGATTTTGAGTAGAGCTGATGCAATTAAGCTCAATTTACTGGCAAAGTCTTTTAAATCAACAGGTCAGGTAATCTAGCAAAGAGGTCATTTGAACTAGAATATAGTTTAGAAAGCTTACCAACAAAGATTAGATTTTTTTGTTTGTTGTTTATATTTATTTGCCATTCATGAGAAAGCGCATTGTATCGCTATGTTTTGGGAGGTTTGCTCGCACTCGCTTAAAAGTTTGTATGTCTGAAATGTCTGGGCCACCTGTCTTTCACATAAAAGTGGGGACGTCCTGTTAAGTGCTATGCCCAAGGACATAACAAACAAACTTACTGGCTTGTTCCCCACAACATCTCTTAAATGCAGAGCGCCAAGCACGGAAGCTATAGATACAATTTTTAAAAGTTTTTTGGTATGACTCGAGAAGGGAAATGAATTCCAGGTCTTCTCTAACTGCGAAAAGGACTCTCTAACTATTGACCAGATTGACGATATCGCTTGAAGGATTGATTTGTTATAGTATATAGGCCAAAACATGCATTGTCATTTTGGGACGAAGGGTTACGCACGAATTCCTATTGCAATTCTAGCACTAGTAAACCATTTTGTTTTAGCCAGCCCGATGGCTTAGACTTAAGCTGACTTTATTGTGACGGATATATTGTTATTGCCAAACAAGCCTATATTAGCCTTGCCTAAAGCGATGTAAATACTTCATTAGAAAAAGAAATAACGCTTAATTTCAGAGTATAGGATTGGTTACCAGGTAGCCCTGTAATACACCATATACCATTGCGAAATCTACCAACTATACTATTTAGTAGTTCGTTTTAATTTTCAAAAAGAGAGAAACTGTTATTTTCGCTTTTTGCGAATCAAAAATTAAGATCAAAGTTATATCAAACCCTGGCCAATGCTGCCGGTGTCGTCCGGCAGAACTACCAGACGGATATTTTGGATTAAAGATACCGGTTTAGCTGGCTGCGGTAGCTTCACCTAAATAACAGTTTTGAAACCAGTATCTTAAATCGGTATCGCCCATGCTCCCAATTCCGGCGTCGTTCCAAGATTGTGAATTGAAACCGGTCTTACTCACAAACGTTCTGTCATTTCACAAATCCTATTTTTTGGTTCTATTTAGCACAGGAGCAGAGAGTCAAAATTGGAGATGGGGGCGTTATTGGCTTTTGTGTTGCGATTAAAAAA
The DNA here is from genome assembly GCA_963675345.1 of Trididemnum clinides. NCBI lineage: Eukaryota > Metazoa > Chordata > Ascidiacea > Aplousobranchia > Didemnidae > Trididemnum > Trididemnum clinides. Next base: position 19,227,324 of record OY776284.1, on the reverse strand, counting down.
AGTTTATTTGTTGCTAGGTTATTTCACAACTTGTTGCAATTCTTTCTCGTAATGATACTTGTGACATTAAGTTTCTTGGCTTCACCTATGTGCCTTAGTTCTGGAATAGAGCAAATGAAACCAAAAACTACCTCAATGGCGGATTCTGGGGGGATGTGGAAGAGCAAATTTCCTTTTTACCAGCTTTTCTTAGTCTGGGTTTTGTGAAGTTTATTTGTATCTGTCTCGATTGAAAATTGTGCGTAAAAAATTGGACTAACAAAAAGTTGTTCTGCAAAAAAAGTAAAGGCTCTTACTTCTAATGATGATGCATCAATTTACTTCCGGCTGAAACAATACAAATCCCCATCAAAAGTTTCTCGATCCGCCATGTCTAAATTACTTGCAGCCTGGCACCGGCTGGTTTAAAAACTTACTTTAAATCAAAAAATGTTCTTCTATAGATACGATTGTATTTGTAGGCTATGATTTCACACAGTGGTGTAGACCTACAGACGCATTTTGTTACATTAATATTCCTTCAAACTCTTTCATAAACGATGCTCATAATACCAACCTCCCTATTAACAAATCAAGGTCAAGGCTTTGCTTTCTTGCAAACAGCAAGTAATTTACAACTTTTCATCCGCTTATTTGAATAAGTGCATAGAAGCAAAAATTCAAAGTTGTGCAAGAACGGTAAAGTGTTTCATGGATTTACAGCATTTACAACATAATATAAAATAATTGGCTTGCGACTGACAACTTTTTGATGATTGAAAGCCAGGTTATAAAAGTTAAATGTTATGGTGGTTGCGAACATGTAACTTGCTCCCAGCATAGACAAAACAAGGGGAGAACGAATTGACCCAGAACCCACGGTAAAGCATCTATAGTTCAATTATTACAGAAAGTTAGGTCATGGCTAAAATCAATGGCTTTTAAACTGTGTGTCGCAACACCCAAAGGCGTCGTATTGGTTTTGCATGAGTGCAAAGGAGCTCGGATCTGCTGATGTGTTCTTTCCACCTTTAAAAAGAAGCAGCACAAAACCCAATTTTTGACGTTTTCACCAAAAAAGGTCTTCCATACTTGTGAAAGTACAGAAACATCAATTACAAAACATCTATCAAGTTCAAAACTTTTTTTATGAATCCAAAAAAATTAAAAAGATTAAAAATGAGCTCCCTGTAGAAAGGTTGTACGCACGTGATCAAATGTCATCAAAATGCGCTTTCGAAAAAAGTGGCTGACCACGTTCAGTGTTTTTGCATTAAATTGAATTGCAGTAATATTGTTTTTTGCAAATCAAATAGATAAACTAGACAGTTGTTAAATGAACGTTAAATATGTTGTTTTGCTAATGTTAAGGAATGAATGTGAAGTCAAAGTAAGATAAGAGGTGCTAAGGTTTGCTTGTTATTACTAATAGTTGGGCTAATTTTATGGGCTAAACATGCAGGATTATTTTTAGCCAGCGTCTATGAGGGTTTCATATTTGATTAATCAGCGTGGTTGGGAATGCCGAGTTTAAGCTAATTGTAATCTGCAACTTATACAATATATTTAGTTGCATAAGCATACTGAAAAGTTGTAAACCAAAAATATACTGTAGCCTAAATGACAGAGCAAACTTCTGTACCGTTCGTCATATGTTCGATTAGATATTGATGGATAAAATCCGCAATTTTTGAAATTTTTTGTCAATAGTGCTTGTAGACCAGTCGTATTGATATATCATAGGTAATTTTGTGATCTTAACTATTTCTTGAACAAGTTTTTGGGCTATTACCTCGGCTGCTAAATCAAGGGTAATTAAAAAACTTACTGTACCGATTCATTTATTCATGAGTATGAGCTCATGCTTTGTTTGCATGTATTTCGTCAGACTAGGCTACTACAACTGGTAGACTGCTTGGGCTCACCACCTGTTTGCCACATAAAGATGGAGGAATGTCGTTAAATGCCTTTCCCATGGACACAACAAGCAAGCTTATGGTACCGGTAGTAATGATCAGATAATGGTTGTTTTTACTAATGTACCGACGAGTATGTAGTTGGTATAGAGTTATTTTTAACTGAGGAGCAAATGGTATTTAGTTGTCACTTCTGGTAGAGGCAATTTTTTTAAATTGGCGTATAGTACTAAGTTTAGACTAGCCGACTGAAAGACCTAATCTCAACCAAATTGCTTTTGATTAAATTTGTTTGTTTCCGAGGATCCAACTAGCAATAATTCATTCCAATTTTTAAATGATTTCTTATTAGTTTTCAAAATAAATCAAAAGTTGGTGTTCGCCCTATACCTTTTCAGCATAAATTCCAGCTTTTGGTCAGCCACTTTTTTTTGCGCGAAATGTGTGACGTCATATGCAATCTTTCTATTCTTGATGTCTTCAGACTCCGAACAAATTTTGTTATCATGATGCTTGCTACTAAAAAGGAAAGCGTTTTCTTTGTTCATACTTTAAGGCACGTTGGAGGCTGCTTTCAAGTTTTCTTAAAATTCAAACATAATATCACATACTGCCCTGTTCTTGGCCATTAAAAAATCCTGGAGGATCTCACATCGATTTTTGCGAAGTGTTTCCTCAGCAGGGAATTTTTTTGAGTAAGTAAGAATACTTTTCTCGAATACATATTTAAAAAATCTTTAGCTACTTTAAACATGACTACACTGCCTCTCTTGTCTGAACACGTCTGTACTGTAATGATGCATCAACGTTGATTCCACCTGCAGTTTAGTTATCATAAATTTTAAAACTTGCAATTGCATTATTAGAAAAAGTGATTTGTTCTAGTGTGTAAGTAGTGTAATATATTTTTTAACTTAAACAAGCAGCATAACAGAAATTGAATTTATAATTTATGGTTGCATTTAAAATGAGGGTAAATAATAGGTAGAGTCGCTGCCTGCTGCTATTTTTACTTAAGAGGTAACAAACTGCATTATGAAATCACTTCATACAATGATGAACAAAGCTTTTTCGAAGCGTTCAAGAAAAAAAAAGCCAATTTAAAAAATGCTTAAATACCAATTTGCTCGTTGCATCATCAACAAATCTTAAATTTTTAGATAATTGGTGATATTGGAAGCACTTTGTCAATGACTTATGTAAAAGCTTTAGACCGCGTACTTTTTGAGAAAACAAAAAAACAAACTTTACAATCAATGGTTAATTATGAGATCATTTTAGTTCCCAAAGATTTAAATTTCTTTCAGCTGGCTGGTCGAGTGCTAGCGTTTGTTCAAGCAAAAATCCGTTTTCCATTGTCAAAAAACGCGAATCAAAAAAATTTATTTTCGATTATAAAATCGTCATGACGTCATCAACCTCCTTATGACACTCATTTTGGAGTGGAGATTAATCGTGTCAATAGTTTCGGAGGAGTTAAGGCTCACATACGCTCATAAGCACACACAAAGATAACACCGACAAAATTGCGCTTTATAGTAGCCTATAAATCATCAGAACATTTACATATAATAAATATAAACACCGAAGCTTTTTTGTTCCCTCATTGGGACTTTATCGCGGCAAACTAGCTTAACCCATTAATGCCAAAAATGAGCTACATGAAAATTTGAATTAAATGTCATTTTGTATGGCTCATAATGATAATAAAAAACATGTAAAACAACGAAATCAAAAATTTGACTGTAACTTGTTTCAAGTGCGTACGAAACCTGTTATGATACTAGCCAAACTGTTAGAACTTTCAAATATACATAGGTAGAGTTGTAATAACAGCTTTTTGCTGTTGGGCACATATCTTCCCAATCGGCAATAATGGGTTAAGTACCATTATCTGCAAGCAAAATTTGTTGGTAATTGCACAATGCACCGCAAGATTTATCAGTTAAATTGCATTGTTTCACATTGCATTTCTCGATAAAACTCGTGCAAAAACAAATTTGCTCCATGTGAGCCACCGAGTTTTACATTTAAAAAAGGCTTAAACAGGGCTGGATCAGAGGACTTCATACCCCACAGAGGGTATGCATTTCTCTTGCACCAGCCTTTTTAAATCACACTGTCGCATACCTAAATATTTTATGTTTTTAACTTCGTGGCGGTTTAGATCATAGGCTTACTTATTACATCAATTCAATATAAATCTAGCTCGTATAAAATCAAAAAGCCCTCTACAGATGTTCAAATATTACGTTTTTGCGTTAACTTAAAGCTGTTTTATGTGCTGGAATAATTACTTCTCTGCCTCGATGTATATGCTAAATTTGTAAATAATGGATCAAAGGTTGTAATTTACTCGCAAATTATATAATGCCGACAGTTTCCTTTGGGGTGCGAAACAACTTCTACTCTTGAAGTTGCATAGCGTTCAAACTGCACGAGCAGTGAGCTACGCATTATTGCAGCGTGAAAAAATACTGCCTGGTAAAGTTTTCAACACAGGACCGAGATACAATATAGGTACAACACCGAGTTTGACACGTCTGATTGAGATCATATGTAGTTCTGCACTAACATTTTGTTGCAAAAGATCAAACAGGACCATCTTTATCCCATGTCATTTTCTGGAGTAATCATCCAGTGTTTTGCTTGGAGTTGGCTACACATTAAAATTTGTATAGATTTCATTTTTCGATTATTATTTTTGAATAATTAAATAGATTATTCCAAAAAGCACTCAAATCCATGCACTCGTGAAAGAATAGACGAAATTTTCCAAAGGACTTTGTTTTTGTAGAAATTGCAATTTTATGAAGTGTTAGGCGCCAAACTTTTGTGCGTTTTAAACCGGTTGGCTACATTTGATAAACGGTTGAAGACTTCATTTTTTTGATAAATGTTTTTGAAAACGTCGACAAATAATGCCAAAACCATGGTTGTGAAGAAAAGTAGTCTAAGTGAATCAAAGAACAAACTTTGTCGAACGATTGCAAGTTGGTTAGGTTTGGTAGGAATAAAACATAACGTATAGCAATCAATTTTTGATCAACCATTATAAACTAATCCTTAGCCTTAAGTGATTTGAGTAACATATTGCTGGAAAGCAAATTTCGCAAGCTTTCAAAGAACAGTAATTGTTAGTATTTGATTATAACATTTTTGTATTAGAGTTTTCTGTTTTTACTGAGCTCACCACTTTTTGGGAGGGTAAAATTCCACCAAAGGTTTTAAAGTTTTGTCTTTTCACTATAAAAATTAATATTAATTGTACATATTATGCACTATCAGAATCGCCTTGAAATAACCTTTAATTTGTTAAATAAAGTTTGAAAATCAGTTGAGAAATCAAGTCACAAATCAGTTTTTTAGATTTTTTAGTAAACTAATTTAGAAAAAAGAGTGCAATTTTTGAAGACATCTTCATATTGTGATCTGCCGCAGCGAAAAATTTGTGTTAATTGTATGAGACCTACTGTATTATGACATCAAAAAGTCAGTTTTAAGCGTGCAAGAAAAAAAGAGGAGAAAAATGCTAAGAGGGCTTCAAGTGCTTAAATAATGAATTGCTCGTAGCATTGTCAAATAAGCTAAAATTATTTTAAATTGTTTTTATCGAAAGCGCCATATTAACATCTCCTAAAAATGCGTTTAATCGCGTTTCTGCGATTAGTACTTTTTGAGAAAGGACAAAAAACAGATTGTGCAATGAAGAGTTGATTGTGACGTCATTTTAGACCCTAAACAAACGAAAGTTTTTCTAACAAACACATGAAAGTATTGTGATAAGTCGGTAGCTGGCTTTCCGTCTTCTGGATTTTCACTGCTCATTATTCTCACCTTGACTCTTAACAATATTCAACTCGGCAGTCGCCAAACTTTCATTGCCCATCGCCACCGATCCCGACTGAGTTGTTTATTCAATGTTAAAGCGCTTTGCTTTCTCTGTAAAACTTCTTTACATTTTTCACCCTTTTTTGTTTTTACATTTCTTTTTTTCTATTTAGAGTTTTTATTTTTATCATTTTCGTTTAGAAAACGTAAATATTTCACAACGCTCTTGTATCTTTCTAATCTGTCTCATTTCCTACGTCTTAAAATTATTTCAAGACAAAATTCTATTTCTTCAATTTTTATTTTTAGAATCCTACTTCATTCGATCTTAACGCGTGCTAATTTTCGCTGAAATTGGTTTTCAATCAAAGTTTTTTTGAGTTAATAAATTTGGAATGTGTTTCACATTTTTTGTTGGTGCCAAATTTTCGAAAGCATCTGACTCTTATTGGCATGGCGGTTTAAAAATTTTTTTTGCTGGCTTTTCTTGATGCTTTGTTTGAGAAACTGATTACTTAAATGTACTTCTTCTAACTGGCGCTTGAAAATGGTTATACGTTATACAATCACATAAGTGATTACCTCAAGCCAGACTTTGCAGAAATACAATTATTTCGACAAGTTCGGGCACTACTAATTTTGCTTAGTTTTTTCCGCTTCTGGTTTCAAAGTAGGGCTAGTGTGTGTTTGGATTTTTTATATCAGAGACGGCCTTTTTTGTTTCATTGTTTGCTTTATTGTCTGTCTGTCATGCGAATACGATATTGCTTTGAATGGGCTATTCGACTCTTATTAATTTTTGATTTTAACAAACTAAGCAATACAAGGAACTTCAGTTAAGTTTTTTTCTCTGACTCATTATGGTCAATTATAAACGCTGATAAAAAACAGTTGACCAAAATAATGTATACAAACAGTACTATTCAAATTGCATTGTTGTATTTTACCTACGCTGTGCGGTGTTTGATGGTGAAAACTTTTCGGAGTACAAGAAAAACTTTCGCGAAATATTTTGCCGCAAAACAGTCATTTATCCCAATTGCTTGATTGGCCAATGTATGTAAAAAGTTAAAAAGTTATTATCCCAACATTGATTATGTTTGTGATTAAATTGGTTTTAGCGCTGGGTTCTTCAATTTAAATCATTATCATTACAGCGCCCAACCATTTGTTTGACACCTCTCTAATAGCTTAGTCGTAAAAACTCGTCGCACTGAATAGGGAATTTAAAAAGCCGCAAAGTGACCATGATTTTTCAAGTAGCAGTCAAAGTACAGTAATAAGGAGATAACGGGATTAAAGTCTTTTCCTAACTGCCGTGTTGCTTGAAATTATTGATTATCTGAGCGCCATTTGCATGCAGACAAGAGCGATTCCAGTGTAGTAGACGAGGACCTAGTGCCCTCTAGCCTACATATATGATGCTACATAAGTAAAGAAAACTTTGCATAACACCAAACAAAACATTTTGCAAGAAGCACTGGGCTAACAAATTGTGTTGCAGTGTATTGTTATTCAAGTCTTTGTGATACTTCTTAATCCACAGTTATTTAAAAGTTAACTCCAATGCAAGTAAAACAACATTTACGGCTTAAGCATTCGTGTTATCCATAACTTGAATTGCGCTCAAAAATGCACAAAAATATTTCTCGGAAAAATTTGTTCACTACTAATGCAAATAATACAATTTAATAGAAAGCCCGCAGTTTGGAAAGTCACTCGATTGAGTTCAAATGCCAACAAATCTATTTTATCGGATCAAATTCATCCCCATCCGGTTTTTTACACTTACCTCCCGGACACATTCATTCGGGTAGGGCACTTTAACCATAACCCTAATCCTAACCCAAAAAACTGGTGGTAAGGGGCTTGTTACCGATGGTTTTAGTAGAGCATTGATTTTTCTATGTATAGGATTTGGCCACAACCTAAAAAAGAGCATATTATGTATATCAATCGCTTGCACATCGAAATGTTACTTTTAACTGCATTAGCTACGGCAGCAACCTTCTATTTATGTCTTACCATGTAGTGATAAAAAAAAGTAAAACAGTGTCCAATGGAAAATAAATTCACAGCCTAGCCAGAGAATTTTCAAAAAATTATGTAACAGTTAGCTTGTATGCTATCTGATAAAACCTTAGCAATGGTTTCAATTCATCAGAAATTGCTTTAATTTTAGTAGGTTACTGTTCTATGTAAAAAACTGAATAAGCGATCTCACATATTTATTGATTTAAAAATATACCAGAAATGTGAGCAAAGTAGAACGATCAAAAGTCACTGATCTTTTAGTTTTAAGCTAAAGCTAAATCTCAATTAATGATTTACAGAGTGCAATATCCCAAACCTTGAAAAGACAACTTTGGTTCTTAAAAATAAAACTACCCGATACAAGAAGAAAGTTGATTTAAAATGCAAAAACGCAGGCAAAGTGGTGTTAAAAAATGGAACACTTGCCAATACAATCACTACAACATGTCAAGCAAATGCTGAATTTGATTATGAAACGATTTTAAATAAAGTTCCATGCTGGACAGGTATTGTCGGCCTAAGTGCAATGGTGGCATTCAGCTAGTTTGCATGAACTGATTTTTAAAACTTTGTGTGATCATGAAATATGTTGTTAGAAATATTTCGCCATAAACAAAATTTAGATCACAAAAAAAGATCTTTATTCTGCTTTAGTGGTCAGATTTTCACTTCATAAATTTAAATCTTCTAAAACCAATAGGCCTTCAAAATGCCTTCAGCACTAATTTTCATTTAGTGAAATTTAATTTAAAAAAGCCTTTGCCTTGTATTGCGAGAGTGTTCATGAACTTTATTCGATAGAACCTGTTCTAATGAATATTGAATGCCATCACTGCTTGAGTGTATACTTAAAGTAGGACTATATGTGGCAGCGTCTTCTTTGTCTGGGTACCAGTTTTGTAACTTCGTTAGATTGAACCAAATTGATGAAAAAATATGAAACCTGGCGCGTTTAATTATCATTACGAGGAGAGTCTTTTAGAAGGAGTCACTCATAATAAATTTTTCAAAAATTGTATTTTTTTAAGAAGAAAGATATTTTACTCTCAAACAAAAGCTTAAAACGGACTCATTTAGGTAATCACTAGATTCCTACGCAGGTAACTGCTGAAATAATGTAATCATTAAAACTTGTTCGTATAATTCATTTTGCATTTTTTCAAAAAGTAGGCTGGTAACTCAACAGACCCGGCAGAAATGTCTTAAAAGATACATTTAACACGACATTTTTGACAAAATGATTTTGCCAGAACTGTTTTTGCTACAGCACAACAGCGAGGGCTTACTTTTAAGAGATTAATTTTTAACGAATTTTTCTTGCATTACTGAAACATCAATATTATAAAATCGAATTTCAATTTAGTTTCATATTGTTTAGTATTTGGAAGTAAAGTTGATTTTGTCTCATTGAGACAACAAAGGCAGACTTATGGTGGTGCGATAGGGGTCCTTATTAACTTAACAAAAAAGATTTGTTTTAACTTTCATCTAGCAAATTTTTATGTTATTTTCTTCCAACAAAGTTTCTTATTGGTGGAAATTACAATTAGCTCTTACTATTCGTATTTCTGCAACTTTCGTGATTCAATTCACCGGTTTCGACCTTGTTGGGTCTCATCAGGCGGGTGTAAAAATCACTTAATAATAAACATGCTGAAAAAAAAAATTTTGCCATTGAGCGTAAAAATTGCACTGCAAACAATATGATACAGCAATACCAATATCATAGGGGTCTCATTTAAGGACACACACACGTGACATGGACAACAAGTCACATTGGTAAGCCCTAATAAAGGTTTTTGCGTATTACCGTAAAGTTCTTATTTTAGTGTTGCCCAAATAGTATGGTAAAAACTTGCAAGTTTATTTGTTGTGTCCTAATTTGAAATTGAGTCTTTTGGAATCAGGACTATCTTTTAACTTTGTTAATATATAAAGATATTGTGAAAACTTTGTTATTTAACTTTGTTAATACAGGGTGTCTCAAAAGTAAGTATACACTTTAAAATTTGAATAACAATCTAATGGTTTATTCAAATTTGTCAAAAGTTTACAAAAATATTCTATGAACTACTAGAAACAGATTACCGTCCTAATATCTCGTTGAATGTATTTATTGACAGAATGTTAGACCTCAACGTGGGAGCCACCAATTTCGGGAGATTTCAGCCACCTTTTGATGCATTCTTGCTTGACACTTTGCAATAAATCTTTTGTAACTAGTCCACATGATGCTCTAATGTCTTGTTCCAACTCTAAAAAGTTTTGAGACCATGTGGAGTAAACTTTGCTCTTAAGGAAACCCCAAAGAAAAAAGTCGCATGGGGTTAAGTCAGGTGAACGAGCGGCCCATTCTAGAGGACCTCTGCACCCAATCCACCTACCGAGAAAAAACTGATTTAAGTAATCTCTGACTTTCCTGGTGTAATGTGCAGTAGCTCCATCTTGCTGAAAGTAACAGTTTTTCAACCAAAGCATTTTTTGTCAACTTTACTCCACACGGCCTCAAAACCTTTTAGAGTTGGAACAAGACATTAGAGCATCATGTGGACTAGTTACAAAAGATTTATTGCAGGGTATCGGGCAAGAATGCGTCAAAAGGTGGCTGAAATGTCTCGAAATTGGTGGTTTCCACGTTGAGGTCTAACATTCTGTCAATAAATAAATTCAACGAGATATTAGCACGGTAATCTGTTTCTAGTAGTTCATAGAATATTTTTGTAAACTTTTGACAAATTTGAACAAGCCATTAGATTGTTATTCAAATTTTAAAGTGTATACTTACTTTTGAGACACCCTGTATATAAATATATTGTGAAAAATCCTGCACTGCAAAAAGACTAACTACTGCATGAATTCAAATGTTTAATTCAGAATAGAAATATGATGGCTTGCCAAAAATAAACATATGATGTTTTAAGGAAAGCTTTGTCAATTTCTGCGTTATTAAGCTTTACTTCCATCGAAACAGCTGGACGTACAAACTGAATCGAGGCCTGATTGATTGTTGCTTCGTAGTAGGCGTTACAAAAGGATTGATGATATTATGATGACATTACAGTTAAAGACAATTTTGCAAAAATCAACATTTACTGAAGGAAAAAGAAATTGTGAGCGAGTGAGATACTGAGTACGAACAGAGCGACCCCCTCTTCGCATTCAGTATCAAGCAGCGAAGCCTCGTCTCAAAATTTCTAAATATCGAAAAGAAGTTTGATTTGATGTTGCGAAAATCGCTATTTGGAAACTCTACTTTTCTTACCAACAGCTTATCAATTACAAATAATCACCTATTCTTTCCACCAAGCACAAGAAAGGAGAATCGACTTAAAATTGTGGTTTGACGCCAAAGTGCCCCTAATGTTTGGCACTTTGCCTCCTAATATTGACTCCGCACTCATAAATTTAAGATAATCTTATTCACAAAAAGCGTATCGTTTGGCAGATAACACTGCGTAACAAAAAAAAAATTTTGTTTCTTCCCAGGTTCTAATTGATATTTCCCAATTGGTTACATCTAGAAACTAACACAAATATATATTACGTGATCTAAACTTTGCTTTTGTAGTTAATAGAGGGAAATTTTGCAATCACACAATATACATTGAGATATAGTAGCCCAAAAGTATTTAAATAGCATATGGGAAGTTGTTGCATCCACTTTTTAGCAACGGTTGTGCACAGTACCGTACGTTTTTAATTGTTGTTTGTTTGCAGGTTAATTTTTACCATTACATACTTTTATTATAAAGCTTATTTCTTGAAAATAATCATCATCTGCCTGGTATTTGTTGTTGAAAATGTCTAAGAGAGGTAGCTGCAAGAATTCTCCCGATGCATTTTGTTTCATATGTGGAGAATTTATCAAGACCAGAGCAAGGAAACACTCTGTTATAGCATCTGCAAAGATGTGTGAAGCTTATAATTTTTATTTTAGTATGCCTGTTGGAGACCAAGACAGGACTTGGGCTCCACATTTTGCTTGTGACTACTGCAAAAAACTCTGGAAGGTAAGTCTTGTTAATATTCTGCTAATGAATTTGAACTGTTGTGTGTTTACTGTTTGTGATAAAAAGCCGAGACTTAACTAGTGACAACAGTATTTCTTTTCAGGGTGGTATCGAGGAGAAAAAAGAGCAATGAAATTTGCTATTCCAAGAATATGGCGTGAACCAACTAACCACACAAATGGTTGCTACTTTTGTATGGTTGATCCGTCTAAACGTTGAACTGGAAAGAATGCTCCTGCAATTGTTTATTCCAGTATTCCTTCCTCAATTGCTCCTGTGCCACATTCTGATCAACTGCCAGTACCCATTCTTACTCGTTCTCAAGATCCTGTCTCAGCTGATGAATCCGCTACTGATGAGAATGATATAACAATTGATGACTATGTCCTAAATTCTAACTTAGAAGAGAAAAAACCTTATTATCCCAATTAGAAAGATCTCAATGATTTGATTAGAGATCTCGGTTTGACCAAATCTAATGCAGAGTTGTTAACGTCAAATTTGCTTGATGACTCCGTTCAAATTACTAAGCAACGTAGACGGCACCAAAGTTTTTCCAGTTTTTTCACCATGCAAAATTTTGCAACAATGTTAGTGCGCTTTTTTACTCAATTGGAATTCCTTGTATCCCTAGTGAATGGCGTCTTTTCATTGACAGTTCATCAAAAAGTCTCAATGCAATTCTAATCCATAATGGCAACAAATATCCATCTCTTCCTCTTGCTTCTTCTTCTTCCTTTGTGAGGGATCCACATTTTCAGATGCTGGCAGTGATGGTACTCAGCCAGCATCGTGTGTCGACATCCAAAACCTTCAGTTCACGTATTCCTGTAGGTGCCCGATATACGGGGCATGTCACAATGATGTGTTCTGCGGTTTGTTCTACAGCGCCACACTCGCAATTCGATGTAGGAGCAAGGCCCCATTTGTGCAAGAACGACTGAAAACACCCAACACCAGCCCGCAAGCGGTTGAGCCTGACCCATGATGATCCGGGCAGGCCCATCCCCATTGGCCTCGTGCTTGTCCTAGGAATGAAAGCACGGAGATCAGATGAACACTCCGAGTATTCCGTGCTCCATTTAAAGTCTGTCCATTGAGCTGCACGAATATCCAATTCAGTTAGATCTTGCAGTAACTTCCTTGCAGCGGGCACAAAAGAGCGTCTAGATTTTAGTCTCTCTCTGTAGCCGTCTGGGGACCCAGCCAATAATTCATGAAGAATATGGCCAGGGTCCAGACTGCCACGATATGCCAGGGAGAGTGTTGCTCCTAATTGGCGAAGCTCACCCGGCTGGATACCTGCGAGGACGGGTAGATAGTCTGTTGGAGTTGGATGCAGGCATCCAGTGACAATGCGCAATGCGTCCTTGAGAACACTATCGATGAGGCAAGTGTGTGCACTGCGACACCAAACTGGTGCACAGTACTCCGCAGTAGAGTAGACCAGAGATAGGGCGGCTGTACGCAGTGTTTTAGCTCCAGCGCCCCAACCTGAGCCTGCAAGTCGTCTCATCAGTGCAACGCGCGTTGTTAGTTTTTTGCGCAATGCCTCAAGGTGGTGACGAAACGTGAGCGATCTGTCCAGTTTAACTCCAAGATTAGTAGGGACTGGACCGAATGGCAGGCGTTTGCCATTGTTGTAGACATTAAGCTCACGTTTGGCCTCTCTGTTGTTCAGGTGGAAGGCCGTCGTCACCGTTTTAGTGTGGCTGAGCTGTAGCCTCCAAGTCTGGAGATATGTTGAGATTGTAGTCATGTCTTGGCTTAAGACCCCCTCCAAGTTCTTCCAGTCATCAGAAGAGTATAACAGTGCCAGATCATTGGCATAACCATACCTTCTGGAGACCGTTGAAGGAAGATCGTACACATAGATATTGAAAAGAAGGAGTGCCAAGACCGATCCCTGTGGGACGCCGTTTTTCAGACGTCGCAACCTGCTTCGCTTGCTGTCACCGGTAGTAAGGGTGAAACTTCTATTCCGGACAAGTTCCATGATCATACGAACCATATGCTTATCCGGGAGAAGTCTCAGCAGCTTGCACGTGAGGCCACAATGCCAGACAGTGTCACACGCAGCTGTCAGATCTACAAACACAGCACCGGCCTTCTTTTTTGCCTCGAAAGAATTCTCGATGTTTTGTGTTAGTAAAACAACTTGATCCACCGTCGATTTACCATGTCGAAACCCAGCCTGCTCGCTTGGGAGCAGGGAGTCGACAATAGGTTCAATACGAGCGTAGATCAGTCGTTCGAGGATCTTGTAGGGAACACAGAGCAAGGAGATGGGACGATAGCTCTTTGGGTCCTCTACAGGTTTGTTTGGCTTTGGGATCGCAACTACAAGTGCTCTTCTCCAGACTTTGGGAATTTTGAGTTGGCGCAAGCAGGAAGAGAGAAAGCCACGTAACCAGGACTTCAAAGCAGTTCCAGCATGGATTATAAGCTCCGGACAAATAGAGTCAGGGACCAAAGCTTTCCCTGGCTTGTTGGAGAGCGGCACCGAATTCTCTGGACGAGAAGTCGCCAGAGAGATAGACTGGAGATGGTATCAAAGCCCTCCAACGGTCAGGCACTTTTTGAGAAATGAGTCGAGACGACTCACGATCAACACCCTCGTATTTCCCGTTTCTTACCAGCTGAGCAGCAATGGTGTTAGCTGAAACGGGACAGTTACGGGGGCTGTGTCGCGACCTGCCAGTAAGGTTGTTAATTGTGCTCCATGCTTTTCTGCTTGAGTGTGAGAAGTCGATGTTTCGGTTATGTTGTGTGAGAGTGTGAGAAGTCGATGTTAACTGCTTCCGACCATCGGTCTTTGCGTTTCTTGTCAAGCCAAGTTATTAGGGCTGTAGCAGCCCTGCTTGACTGGTCTCCAGCAGGAGACTGCAGAAACGTTTGGTAGAGGGCCTCACACTTAGCGTCCCGACATGGTTTTTAGGTGTTACGACAACCGCGTGAGATAGCTTTCTTGGCTGCTTTGCTGATGGTATTGCAAAGGTCCTGGTAGGCCTGATCCACATTTGTTGAATCAGGTGATGGCAAATTCCTTGCAAGCTTGTTTGTCAAGGAGTTATAGTGGCTCCAGTTGGCCTTGCAAAAGTTCCATCGCTTTACAGGCCCTCCCGGTACTGGGAGGGAAAGCCTTGGTGGTGTTATAAGCGAAGGTCGATGTTGTGACCTAGAAAACTTCTCCAAGACGCGTCTGTAAGGCAGGCGACTATCAGGACCGACGGTGGTAAAGGCAAGATCCGGGTTAGTGCCAGTGCTCCAGCGCCCAGAATGAAAGCTAGGTTCATCCTTGGGATCGTGAAGAAAGGCAAGATTATGTGAGCTTGCCCAGGCCAGTAGGCAGTCTCCATCCGCGCTGTGGGTGTTATAACCCCAGTGGACATGGGGGCAGTTGAAATCACCCACATACAGACAAGGGTGAGTGTACACTGGAAGGTCGGAAACTTGCAACCGCGTTGGTGGAGGTTTGTAGATGTTAACAATTTTATAACCGTCAACATCCACGCACAACCACTCAGTCTCCAATGTCGTGGAAGATTGATCGTATAAGGTCCATTTTAGCCGCTCATGGACAAACGTGGCAAGGCCATGCTACCTGCTTAGGGAAAACCCAGCTAGTTGATAGTTTGATAGCACTAGTTTTTCTGCAGATATGCAGTAGGTCTCCTGTAGAAGGACGACGAACGCCTCAAGCTGAATAGCAAGGTGATGAAGAACGTTCATCTTGCTAGCTGTGAGGCCTTCGATGTTCAGTTGTAGTATTGAGGGCCCATGGAACTTTTTGATGATGAGCCCTGAAAAGGGCACATTATGTGCAACGCACTCATCGTCCCATCCTGAAAAGGACGTTTGATTAGCAGGCCCTTGAACATCGGAACAAGTGGATACCCTTCCGGGTGGGCACATTCGGTTTCCACAGAGCATTAGAGAGACTTTCCAATTGCTAGGTGTACTCACGACCCGCGCTGTGCGAAAGCATGTGCCATGCGGGCCTCCTCTTGCTCATTCAGTCCATCTTAAAGAAACTTACGAAAATGTAAAAACTGTGCTGAACGTATTTAAATATGACCAGTATAACTGGGAAGTTATTGGTGATTTTAAAATGATAGTTTTTTTGATGGGAATGCAGGGGTTTCACGAAACATTCCTGCTACCTTTGTTTTTGGGATAGCAGAGATACCACAGCCCACTATCAAAAGCAAGTATGGCCAAAACGTGAGAAATTTGTTGTTGGAGAGAAAAAATGTCAAAAATATTCCACTAATTAACCCAAAGAAAGTTCTGTTGCCGCCCCTTCACATTAAACTTGGTCTAATAAAACAATTCGTAAAAGCGTTGGACAAAGATGGTGCTGCTTTTAAGTATCTCCAGAACCTGTTTCCCAAACTTTCAGAGGCCAAAGTAAAAGGTGGCATATTTATTGGACCCCGAGTAAAATTGATTCTAAAGTCTGATGAGTTTCTCGAAACACTAAGTGCTGTTGAAAAGGATGCTTGGATATGTTTTGCTGCTGTTGTCCAAGGATTCTTGGGAAATAACAAAGAGGACATCTCTGCCGAGCTTGTTGCCAACTTGGTAAATTCATATGATAACATGGGATGTAAAATGTCAATGAAGGTCCACATGCTCGATACCCATTTAGATGAGTTTAAAGAAATCTTGGGTGCATATTTTGAAGAACGTGGTGAACGGTTTCATTAGGACATTAAAGATTTTGAGAGCCGATATCAAGGACAATATAACGAAAACATGATGGGAGATTACATTTGGGGATTGATTCGGGAAAGTGATTTGGAGTACAGGGTGTATCACAAAGATATTCACCCCCCCTACAGCCAAACTGGTAATAGGTATGACCAAACTATATAGCACATTGTGAAGCTTATGTTGTTAGAAATTAATGTACATTTTCATTTTTTTCCAGATACTTAATAATTATGGCTTTTGCTGATAATGAAAAAATTAGGTATGTTGATAGAATTTGATTTCTTCGACAACAGTCAGTGGCCAGGTTCATCACCAGATTTAAATGCAACTGAAAACTTGGGAGCTATTCTGAAAAAACATGTTGAAGATAGAATTTTAAAGATTCCTAGCATGGAAAGAAATTCAGTGGAAACCTTAAAGACTATTATTTCAGAAGAACTAATTAAAATAAAAGAGGAACCTGAAATCTTTGCTAATCTTCTTAAATCGTATCCTGCAAGATTAGATGCTGTTAGAAAAAACCATGGTGGTCATACTGATTACTAGTTAGGATTGATTTAATGTACGGAATAAATTTCTATTTTAATATAATTTATAACAATATTTTTGTTTTTTTCCCAGTCCTTTTGGATTGAGCTCTAGGGGGGGTGAATATCTTTGTGATACACCCTGTATGGACGAAAAAGTCGGAAAACAACACACTTTTAACTAAATTGTGTACAGTATTTCACACAAGAACCATGGTCTGTGCTACGTGGATATTTTGATGCAGAACATTATTTTTAACACTAAAACATAACTTGAAATGTTAGATTCAACATTAATGACCTTCCATGGAATTAATTTTCATTAATATTACTAGTTCTTGATATTGCACATGTGCAATCTCAGTTTGGGTTTCTATTCCTTGACTCCCTCCTCTCCGCACCCCATCTACACATAGTGTGCTGGTACTTTTATTTGCATGTGCTAAGATCTTGTACTTTGTGTGCCATTTCGTTTTAAAAATAACCGGCCTATTGCACCAAATATTTCATCTGTTATAGTGTGAGGTCAGCTGTTAGGCAACATGCCAAGCAATTACATAGTAATCACAGCAATTTTGAATAAATCGCTCTTCTGACAACAAAATCAAAGTTTAGATCAAATTATGTTGATATTTCATAATTTTAGGGTGAAACCAATCAGGAAATATCAATTAGAACCCGGGAACAAAAATTGTGTTACACGGTGTAATTAGCCCCAATGGTAAAAGATAAAAAAAACTTCAAAAACGCATAACAAAAATACAATTTTTTACACTAAAAACACTATAAATAACGTCTAATAAGTACAGCTGTTACCAGGTGCTATTTTTACTGACATCATATTAGATAGCTTCGAAACTTTGAAGTGAAATAGTGGAAAAATGCTAAAAATTAAAAACAAGACTTGAAATGATATTGCTTTTAGCGTTACTCAAAAAGCTCAAATTGTAGAAAATTTTCTTTCCATCAGAAGCAGCTTGTTGACATCTTCCAAAGAGTTTTTAATAGCATTTTTATGGTTAATATTTTTTGAGAAAATGAAGAAAACAAATCTTTTAATCAAACGTCAATTTTGACGCCATTTTACACGGCAAAAACGTAAAAGTTTTGCAAGCTGGTAAGCTAGTAGTTGACTTTCCTTTAACGAGAAACCGTTTTCCTTGTCAAAAATGCAAATTAAAAAAAATTATTATCGGTTATGACGTCATCCTGACGTTGCCATTGCCAACCAACTTGTGACACTTAGCCCTGGGCAGTGCTCAATTGTGCCAAGTTTGATGTTTGTACGCCCAGTAGTTTCGGAGAAGCGAACGCACTTATTCGCGCACAGAAAGAGCTCAACGTTATAAATTAGATGGAGGATTTAATCTATAGGTCGATGATCAATGATCAAATCCGAGAATTTGGTAAGTTTGTTTTCCGGTGTCTCAATCCTACGAATATTTACCACAAGCGGTACAAAGCTATTTATTATGGCTTCTTCTTCTTCGTCTTTTGAGCTATTTGTTGTGAGCGTTATGCAGGAAGCCACACTGCGTTAGCGCTCACGCTCGATTTGCAAGGCTTCAGTTGGACTGGGGCCACCACGACGTGTAGACTGCTTGGCCCCACCATTTGTCTGCCACATAAAGACGGAGGCGTCCCGTTAAGTGTCTTACCCAAGGACACAGCAAGCAAGCTTGCCAACTTGTTCTCCACACTATCCCTATTTGCTGAGCACCAAGCAGGGAAGCTGTGAATACCATTTTTTAAAGTCTTTTGGTATGACTCGACTTGGGAAATGAAACCCAGGTCTACCGACTGCGAAGCGGACGCTCTGATCATACGCCATCGCGCATGGCTTTTAATCATACAATACAAATTTCGCGGTTTACTTGTTGTGAGCATGAACTGTTCTAGCCACTTGTCAATAATCAACTACACTGAAGAAACTAGATAAGTCAAAACAGTGTTGCTGCTTACCGTTCGCGCAACCGACATTGTAGCCGATCTCTAAACAATGACTTGAAATAGCAGCTGCGCCAACTTTATCGATTATGACGTCATATTAGTCATAACTTATCTAGTCCCTCACAGGGACGTAGTTTTCGGAAATACAGTAATTGGTCACTTATGGCCTTTCCCTCTTCTGCTGGGAAACTAGTTTTTTTTAGAAATGCAGCTTTGATGATGAAATCTTTACAGAAGTTACTCTCAACTTACAACAAAAAAATGTCAGTGTTTGTAGTACGATAGAATCAAGCGTGATATATCATTAGAACAAAACAAAATAAAATTAATCAAGTTCTTTCTTCGTTAATTTAAACTATCTTCATAGTAATCACCCACTTAAAAAATTAAAAACCGCCGGGAGAAGATGCAATCTCTCTTCTTTCTCCAAATCAAACTCCATATTTCGAACCTTGATTACTTGGTATTGCACCAGTAACTTCACAGGTTGATAGCTTGCTCTGTGTCAAGCCCATTAAGCTCGCCAGCGTGCAAATCTTAAAAAGTGTTTTCCGAGAGCTATCTAAATTTATCGCATGGCATTTGATTGCAGCAATGTACATGTAGCACAAAAAGAGGTTCTCTTAGACCTTATTTACAAACAATGTAAAAATGTTGTGCGCTATGTTCGCTTCTATGAACTAAAGTAAACAGTGTCCTAGTACAGAGTGGTCCAACTACTTTTGACCCACAGGCCACTTTTCAAAAACATGACGACTTGCGGGCCATTTCAAACAAAATATTGCAAGATCAAAAATTAAACAAGAACAGATTCAGATTCCCAAGTTCTATATAAAAAGAACAGATTCACAAGATTTGAAATAAAACAAACAGCAAAGATAAGTGAGGGCAAAAAATAGCCAATTTATGGGATGCATGTGTTCGAGGCTTCTCTGACACTATAGTTTCTATATCAATATCAATGCTAGTGATGGAAAGTCGGAGACAATTGTCCAGTGTTCGGTTTGCCATTCGATTTCTGTTTCTAGATTTGACCAGCTGCATAGTAGAAAATGTACTTTTACACACACATATGTGCTTCCAAACAGTGAGTGCATTTTTATCGCAAAATCTTTCAGTTTGGGAAATTTATCTTTGCTAACTAATTTCCAGAATTTCTCCTGGGTTTCATTTTTTCTTGAAAGCAAGAATGGGAGGCACTGAAGCTCACAGAGTTTGAGCTGAAATTCTGGTAGCTGTGTCTCCACATTAACATCCATAAAATTGTTATACAAAGAGATATTCGGTTTTATTCCATCAAAATCTTTAAATCTATTCTCAAACTTATGAGATGAGGCCTCAATACCTTCCATAAAACAAGAGCATTCCACTTCTACATCATCTGCCAGAAGCTCGTGCAAAGAATCAAAGTGTGAAAGATCATTATTTTTCAAGCATGTAGCAAACAGGCGCAGTTTCATTTTGAAAGTTTCAACGTGCCCAACTAAATGTGAAATATTTTGATTTCGCTCGTGCAACCTCATGTTCAACACATTCAAGTGCATTGTGATATCTGCAAGGAAAGCAAGTTTGTAGAGAACGTTTTTATCCCTCAATTGAGTCTGGTACACATGTATTTCACTCAATTCCTCTGTTAGAAACGAAAGGATATCCTTTCGAAGACCAAAGAAATGTTTCAGTATCTTCCCAGCACTAAGCCACCTAACATTTGTATACAGTGCTAGATCACTGAATTCTGCATTTAACTCTTCTAAAAAAGTAATGAAACGCCTGTATCTGTGCGCCTTGTTGCCGCCTCTGATCAAATTCACTATTTGGACAACAATCTTCATGACATCACTCGTTTGCAGCATCTTTCCACAAAGTGCTTGTTGGTGGATGATACAATGTAGTGTCATACAATTTACACCGTTTGTCTTAAGCAAACCAACTAATCCAGTGTTATTACCGGTCATAGCTTTTGCGCCATCAGTTATGATGCATGAACATTTTTCATATCCTCCATAATCATGAATAACTGACTCGAGGGCAGCATAAATATTTAAGCCCTTTTTACCTTCATTCAAGGAACACACTTTGACCAGTTCTTCTTGCACGGTAAAATTCTCATCAACAGTGCGTATGAATATAAGAAGCTCACCTGTGTCACTTATATCCGTACTCTCATCCAGTGCCAATGAAAAATAGAAGCAGTTTTCTATTATACTCTTCAGTTTTGATGATACATGTTTGCCAAGATCACTTACCTTTCTCGCAATAGTCTCATAAAATAATTTTCCAACCACTTTTCATTAAACACTCTGCCTTCGTTAGCAAGCTTTCTCTTCTTGCTTGTTTCCATTTTAATAGTGTGAATATCCTTTTAAGCAAATTTATAATGTTTTTAAATTGCTATTCGACTCTGACTAAAAGTTTAATTTCCTTTGTGAGATTATTTCACTACAAACATTAACAGACTATTGAACATATTAAGCGTCTCCTGACGGAGATCAAGTCGCGTTCGTTTGTATTGATTTTCTTTTTTCTCTTTATCTCCATGCAAAAAGCGAGTTATCGCAAACTATTTTACGGCAGGCAGTTTAATAAAAAATTGTTTAACTGTAAGATGCACATAACATATTAAATTAATATTGAGAAAGTTCTCGGGCCATAAAAATTCTGTCCGCAAACGGCCCGCGGGCCCGCTATTGGACACAATGATCTAGTACATTGCTCTGCAACCTGTGTGCCGCAGAGTAAATGTGGCCTTTCTCTGCTTTTTACAAAATACTTTTTATACTTTGAAAATTTTAATACTTTGAAAAATAAAACTAAGGTAATTAAAAAAAGCTTTGAAAATTAGTAAACTTAGAAACTAATCGTTTACTGTTGTGCAACGACCAAAAGAATCATAGCAATTTTTTTCATCTAAAGCACCTTTCTAATAACTCTGATAACTCCAGCCTCCCTTCATTCCGTGCTTTGGAAAAGTGAACAAATCCTACAAAGATATCTAAGTTATAACGTCATCTTATCCCCTAAAGAAGGACAGCTTTATTGCAAGATAGTGATTCATTTGCTGGCTTTTGTTTGAGGAATCTTTACCTTAAGATTTTTAATAGTGGCATGATGCTACTAATTTGGTCTAACTTTTATTGCGTTATGGTTTGTTACCATTTTTTTAAATGCGATAATCTTCGACTGTATGCTGATCAAAACGTGGTTGAAATCACTAACCTACCAAGTATTTTTGAAAAAAGATTATAAACCCAAAGTAAGCCGTTTTTTAACTAAGCGAATTAAGCTGTTTTTTGCTTTGTTGTCAACACTAAAATGGGGTTGAGAGTGTGAGCGATGTCCCACTTTAACAGTTGGAAAAAACAAGGCTTTATTGTAACTATGATCAAGTGCCTTAAAATGACAGCTTTGTTTTGTTTTTTAGAAAAAACAATGATAATTTTTTTGCTTCACAGGTTTTATCAACCAGTAAAAACACAAAATTTAGTCTTGATATTTGTTGCCATTGTCGCCATATTGCAGGTTTGGAAGATTGAAATCGAATGAAAGTGTAGACGTAACCAGAGACATAGCAGCCGCCCCCCCAAACCCCCCAATTGGGGGGGGGGGGGGCAGGCCAACTTTGGGGGCCCAAGTTAGTCTGAAATTGCTTTTTGGCTACGTGACTATTTTCAGTTCAGCAGACTTGTTTACAACCGATTTAAACTGTAGGAAGAAATTGGCTTGTGACATCATAAGTGAATGCAACGTCATTTTATCTCGCAGAATCTAGAATATTTCGATTGATTTTTTGGTAGAATCTTGAATATTCGATTGACGTAACAATGCCGTTGTTACGCAACAATCATAGAATGGTCTGGAATTCTGTTTGGCTAGAAATACCGGGACAATATATATACACTCCAGAGTGCAGATAAAGTATTTTA
The DNA here is from genome assembly GCA_963675345.1 of Trididemnum clinides. Classification (NCBI taxonomy): domain Eukaryota; kingdom Metazoa; phylum Chordata; class Ascidiacea; order Aplousobranchia; family Didemnidae; genus Trididemnum; species Trididemnum clinides. Next base: position 19,204,438 of record OY776284.1, on the reverse strand, counting down.
TTGACATTGTATAGAATGAAACGTTCAAAAAGTGGTGCTCAAAAGAGAAAAGAACCAGCCACTGCTCGAGATGCTGTAGCGAAATTGCCCAAGATGACAGATTTTTCAAGATTACTGAGCAGAGTAGACCTGGCACTAGTACCGAGAGGGATGAAGAAAACTATAGTGTACAAGAAAAAGAAGACTATGACGATCAGCATCAAAGTGATTGTGAATTTCCAGAAAATGTAAGTTGTGATTTACCTGCCAATACGCAACCTTCAATATCAAAAATAACTGAATCTCAATTTACCCCTATCCCTGATGACCCATGTAAATGGCCTGAAAGTATTTCTGATGCTCAACGATGTGATATAGTAAAGCGTGGACCACATCAACTAATAATGAATTTTCCATATAATAACACAACTCCAAGGCGACGTTTTTCCTCCAACCATTATAAACGTGTGTTACCTAATGGTGAAAGTGTTTCACGGTCGTGGCTAGTTTATTCTGGGGAATCAGATCAAGTTTTTTGCTTTTGTTGTAAGCTATTTGGAAAAACACTAAGCCCCTTTTGTAGTGGCATAAATACATGGGAGGGTTTTTCGAAAAAACTGAAAGACCATGAAAACGGCATTTCCCACCAAGAATGCTGCAGTCAATGGATGTTGCTAGCTGAAGGGATAAGAAATTCATCCACTATCGACAAACGCGAGATGAATATTTTTTCAATGAAAGACGTTTTTGGAGAAATGTTTTAGAGAGACTTATCGACATTGCCTTGTTTCTATCGGAAAGGAATCTTGCTTTTAGAGGATCTGAAGAAGTCTTAGGATCTCCTCACAATGGAAATTTTCTGGGTATATTTGAGCTTTTGGCAAGAAGAAATCCGATCCTAAAATAGCTTCAAGACAGAATCAAGAATAAAAACACTAAAGATCACTATTTGAGTCCTACCATACAAAATGAACTAATTGAATTGCTAGCGACAGAAGTTGAAAAAGAAAATTTACAGCAATTGAAATTGGCAAAATATTTTTCTATAATTTTGGACTGCACTCCAGATATGTCACATCATGAACAAATGTCTGTCATTCTCCGTTATGTACTATGTAATGAAGAAGCTGCTGTTGTTAAAGAAACATTTTTTGGCTACTTGAGAATAAGTGACAGTACTGGGAAAGGCTTGTTGGACGCTTTCTTAGAAAAAGCAACCGAACTGCAACTCGAATTGTCTGATTGTCGAGGTCAGTCATATGATAATGGTGCTAACATGAAAGGAGAACATTCTGGGGTCCAAGCAAGAATGCTAGACATCAATCCCAAAGCTGTTTACGTGCCCTGTGCAAACCATACCCTTAACTTAGTTGTTGTTGACAATGCTAATTCATCGATGGAAGCATTGACATTTTTTGGAGTACTTACAAGGTTGTATGTGCTGTTTTCTTCCTCTGCTCAGCGTTGGGAAATTTTGAAGAAACATGTGGAGCTGTCCATAAAGTCGCAATCTGATACTCGTTGGGAAAGCAGAATTAAATGCATCAAACCTCTTCGATACAATTTAAAAGAGGTGTTGCTGGCACTGAAAGACTTGGAAGCCATTTCCATAGAAAGAAAAGATGGAAGAGCTGCCTCAGAAACAAAATCGTTGATAGCTCATTTATCAAAATGGAGTTTTCTTTTGTCGGTGTTTATTTGGTATGATATCCTATTCCAAGTCAATAAAGCAAGCAAGATTCTTCAATCGTATGGAGTCTCCCTTCATACAATGGAAACGGAAATCCAGGCAACTGAAAAGTTTTTGCAAAACTATCGCACAACGGGCCATGACAGTGCCGCAACATCTGCTGTTGAAATAGCACAGGAATTGGATATTGATCCTTCTTTTCCTCCGTCAAGAAGTGGAAAGAAAAGAAGATTGTTTGATTACCAAGGTGAAGAGGAACAACGAGCTACTCCTGAACTGAAATTTAAAAGCAACTTTTTCTATTCATTAGTAGACCAGGCTATTATGTCAATAAAGGAGCGCTTTAATTTGTTACGTGAGGTTTCTTCCGCCTTTTCGTTTTTGTACACACGAGACAAACTTTTGCTTGTGCAACAAGAAAATGCTCTTCTTACTTGCTGTAAAGAGTTCCAAAAAAAGTTCGGTGACATTGATTCTGATGAAATGAGCGCTGAGCTACAGCGGTTTGTTTTAATTTTACAAAAAAAACGCAATCTCAATACGGCTCAAGACTTTCTGAACTATCTTCTAAAGATTCATTTATTTGAATTGTATCCGAATGTGTACATCGCACTTCGAATCTTACTAACTTGCCCCGTGACTGTTGCCAGCGCTGAAAGAAGCTTCAGCAAATTGGAACTGATCAAAACTTTTAATAAAACGTCTATGACAGACAGTAGACTATCTTCATTAGCCATGTTGTCAATCGAAAATGACTGCGCCCGATCTCTTGATTATGACAATGTCATAAGAGCATTTGCGAACAAAAAGGTTCGCTCCAGACTATTTAAATGATACTGTGTTTTTATAACTTTTTCATGTTTTTCAGTGTCATTGCTTTCGTTTCGCAGTGTCTGCATAAATGTCCTACTGAACTCTGGCATCGGTGCCGAATTTTTTATGACTTGCACCTTCGGTATCGGCATGCTTTATTCTGACATTAGCCTGTTTACTTATGTACAAATTGTGGTGTATTTTCTTAATGCAGCTTTTAAATTTTACACCTCTAAAGTGATATGACCTGTGCGCAGGGGCTCTTGCGCTTACTTTGGGGGGGGGGCCCGAAGATGGAGTGCTACGGGACTGGACGTAACATAAATAGAGAAGCTTGGGACTGCAGTGCACCCAAAATCTATCGCACCCAAAATATTGTCAGACATTTATTCTCCTCATTAATTTAAAAAAGTTGATCATCGAAGCACGAGGGGGCGTTGAGAAGATGATGCAATTGATTTAATTTTTTGCAGCACTCACTGACCAACATTTGATTCTTTTACAGATTATAGATTGGTAACTGAGGTTTACATATTTTGTTTGAAAAAGTAGGGTTTGAATTACTGTAACTTGAAATTTAAAGTTTAAGTAATTTCTCTGTGTCTTATTTGTTGAAAGAAAAACCATGTATAATTGCCGCAAAGCAATCTTGTCAATAGCAAAGGATTTTTATTGAGTTTCTACTGTAGGAGAGAGAAACAACTCTCAGCATAAGCAGAAAGCTAAAGCAAGTGTATGGCGACCATGCGTACAGTACAGTGACAAGAATCTGGTGAAAAAGTTCTTGGTTAAAAATGCAGTCTGTAGAATTTTACAAGGGAATTGTGCACTTGTTAAAAAATGGGAAAAGGCAGTTTGAAAAGCAGGAGATTATATTGAGAAGTAACTATAAAGTGCTTATGCTGTCTACTTTCTTTGGACATAAAATTTGTGTGTCATTAAGGTTAAAATTCATGAAAACAAACCTGGTTGCAATACTTTGTGAACGTCCTTCGTAGAACAAAAATTTTTGAAAAAAGATCTTCAATATAGTTTTTATGACAAAATGTGCGTCATCCCCCTTCCTCTTTATGAAAAAAAAAAGTGTTACGTCTGTGGTTGTAAAAAAACTACAAACCAACATCAACTATTTAGCTCCAAGAAGAGTCACAATCACAGGCCAGTTCGAGGTGTTGGAAAATGCGGCCATTGACCTAAGCTGCAAGTATAAAGGAGGTCTACCTGCTCCAAAACAGAATATATTTTATTTTCGTGGCAAAGGTGTGGTTATTCCAAAGGTAAAAATTAAAATTGTTTTTGGTTTGTTTATACTGCATTGAGATGAAATTATTTAGCGTGCATTTCATTGAGCTTATAAATTTATATCTTTAGGCCCCGAAAAAGCCTTTTCTGACATATAGTTACAATTAAATTGAGGTTACAAATGCTGCTATCAATGCATTTTACCACCAAGACTCATTCTAAGTACACAGTAGCGAAGTTTCACTGAGGTTTGAACTCAATGCTATGCAATCATACTCTTAATATTATTTCTTCATGTCACCGACAGCTACCTTACCGTGGTTTACCGGATTAGAATGGTATAGCTGGTCTTCTAGTATTAGTGTTGCCAGATTTTCTTCAAGTTTCCAGCCCGAATGGTATGTTAAACTTTCCCAAAGTAGCCCAAAGCAGCCTGTTGAAAAATAGCCCAAATTTTGCAAAATTTTGCGAAGTTATTCCACACAGGGCCATTGAGTGAATAGTCTAGGCCCGGCATTTGCACAGTGATTGGATTTACATCGATATGCACATCCAAGTTAGCCAGTGCTTCAGTTTAATTTGCCTAGAGTAAAGGTCATCGCTGCTACCGTGGTTGTATTGCCCCACAGTTCAGGTAACTTCGTGATTTGCTTGACGCTAAACTCCAAAGTAAAGGTCATCACCTCCCGATCGGTGTCGATTTTACCTGGCTGTTGAGGTAACTTCAAGCACTTTCTAAGTATTTCATTTGAACTAAAAAAATTTTCAGACTGTGTTGCGAAAGTGCGCCGGCGACAACAAAAACCTCCATGAAAGACACTTTCAAATCCTAATACTTTTTTGTACTTTTACACTTATTGTGACACCATAAACTAGCTGAAAATATCGCAATTGTAAGGCAAAAACCAGCCCAAAAAAACGCAATTAGCGACTGCTAAATTTTTCTCGCAACGCCTAGTCCAAACTAGCCCGATTTCGCGGAAAAACGAGAAAGCTGGCAGCATTGTCTAGTATGTGGTAACAATCAAATTTTGGACACCCACCAACAGCACTGTGTCTTGTTAGAGACGGGGATACCAGTCCACAATATAAAATAGTTCTTGATGTTTGGTTCGAACTAGACTGTCGCTCTTCCCTAAATAGCCAGATTTTAATTGGGTTTTTAGACTGAATCTAAATTTTCTCTCACACTGTGCGATTATTCCGAGATTATAGTTAAACAACAACAATAGTTACCTCTGGAAATCTCATGGCCTAGAAGCTGGTTACTGACTTCATTCAAAGTTTTTTCAATGTTAAGGAACTATACTACTTAGGATGAAGCATTTACAACTACTGCGAAAATAAGCGATGACGGAACTGTAGTCTCTTGCCAAGCTGTAAATGATGTCACAAAAATGTTTAATGACACTGGAAGATCAAAAAATAAAATTCTTATAGTGGCAGGTAATATTACTAGAAAAGTGGTGCAATTACGGTTCCTTAAACCAAAGTCTATAGACCGTAAATAGATTTTTAGAAAGAGCTTGATCGTCAAACGCGGTGAAATCGTTCAGAATCTTAGATTTTGTTTACGTTTCATAAAAATTACTAAAAATCAAGCATCATGTCAATGAATAACTGCGGCGAGGATTAATAATAGGGCTATACCTTTCGATTTCGTTTAAATTTTTTAGAAAACCCCAGGGCTAAGAAACGTTTTTATTGAATCAATGTTTCTTAAATGCCGTAACATTTTACGTGATGCAAATTCTTTTTTGTTTCATTAAAGATACTGGTTTACTTGAGTTTACTAACATTTCACCAAGTTTTTTTAAATTTGCCTGTTATTATTAACCAGTAACCAACTTTTTTGACAAAACACTTAGGTTACGAAAAATTTTGGTATTGAATAGTTTTATTGAAAATTCTGATTGTGATTTCGAACTTTGTAGTAATTTAAAGAACCAGTTCGTATGGTACTGTAACTGAAACTGCAGTAATATCTAATTACTGAATTGCTCTTCTTTTAGCTGTATCAAAAATCCATCAAGATACGATACCTATATGTGGTTGGCATATAACTCACAATGAAATTTGCCGATTTTTAATCAAAACAAATGCAACATTGTCGCTTCGGCACGTTTCCTTAAATGGTAAGAATATGTCTTTAAATTAAGATGTTTTGGGTAATCTCTACAATTTAAGGGGTAGGCAAAAGAAATTTAAATGATGTGGGGGAGGCCAGATGTAGCTCTGTACTTGTCATGTTGAGTTTAACATAATTTCATCAATACTTCTGTAAGCAAAGATTTCATCCTTTTTTTAATAGGTTTATTTCTTTATTGGTTGCACTATTTGCGTTTCTTCCCTTCATCCACACCGCCAGTGTTATTTACTGTAAAGTAAATATTGTTACCAACAACCCAGCATATCAAAGCAGGCTTACAGATAAACATTTTGAAAACTGCTTGTGTTTTGCAAGGAAATAACTTGTAATGGTTGAACCGAAATAAGGCCTAAAATTTTTTGAGCCCAGGAGTAGTTAGCGCAACTGATGGTGGCGTTACTTGGCAGTTTACGCTGCGAATTGTTCACGTTTTGTAAGAACTCATCTTTGCAACATTTCTCCCTGGTCTAACCTATTCTTTATGCCAGTTCAACTTATAACCATAATACCAAGTAGAAAATATATTAGCACAGCTGACGATACTACATAACACAATTTTAAAAAAGTTTGTTTGGCTAGATTTTTCAATCGTGTCTGTTTGATTCTCCAGCGCTGATTTTAAAAATGCTACCAACTTTATTCTATCATTGATTGCTTCAAAACACAACAATTTGCCTTTTTTGTGATTTTCCGTTACCCTTTTTTTATAAAAACACGAGGCTTCATTTTGCTCAAATGTAAGAACAAAAAAAGAAACAACCCCAAGCCTCGGCACAGGAAAAAATAAAAACAATTTTTTACTGTAATACAGTAGAGTATATTCACTAGCCTACAGAAAACACAATGCAGGCAATTGTGCATATGTCTGTTTTGCTAATTGCCATGAAAATGATTTTTCTCAGGAAATACTGATTTCAATAGTTATGAAAGATGTGAGGCGATTGAAAATTATAAGTATTTGCAAAAGCTGACATAGATATATTTTGAAATATAATTTAAGAACAAATTAAGAACAATCGAAGCTGACAATTTGCAAAAATTTAAGAACAAGCAGCCTCAGCCTGATATTTACTAATCCTCATTAAAAAAAAGTGTAACTGCTTATTTACGTTGCAATTATGATTACTGTGATCTGTCAGCAATATCTTGTTGTAAATTGACGTTTTATTCACTTGAGGGAGTAAATGGCCATACGAGAGTGCGAAATCTCACTGACAAAATTTTTCTATTACTCTGTGAAGGTTTGCAAAAATCTGCATATATGTCAAAAACGTCGTCTGCAATTGATAAAAGAAAATTGCCGCAATTTTTTTACAGTGTGTCTGTCAGTCCTCAGTTTTCGTTTTACCTCAGCAAGTCAATTTCAGAATACACTCGCCCTCTTTTTTCCAGACTAGATGGTGCAGGAACCTATTTATATGATAAAAAAGTCTGGATAACACAAATGTATTGCAATGCAAATATGAGTATGGTATATTTATTGTATATATGGGGGCCCTGTTAGTAGCTCGAGCACTGAGATCGCGCAAATCTTGCCGAAAAACTGTATGGGGGAGTCTCCGTGTGTGATTGTTAAGTGGTATCTGGCGCTAGTTACGTCGCCTATCGGGTCGAGCTAGGTAACACATTAGTCATTACCCGAGCGGTGTGCTAGCTGTCAGAATCGGTAGCTATGCTCGAAGTAGAATACGCGAAGTGGTTGATCTCTTGGCGGCCGTGCATTATATAAGCCGCGGTGCAGCCATTTGGGACCCACCGAAATCAGTTAAGCGCCCATTTAACGTTACGCGTACATGGTATTCTTAAAAGTCAACGAACCCGCGTCTTTGAATTCGAATCCGCGTCTTTGGAACTGGCCTCCTCGCGCGCCGAGTTTCGTTGCCATGCACTACGTGCTGCCAGCCATGCCTTAAAGCACCACATTTAGTTTGTAACTTTTGGAAAACCTTTTTATGCCTAATCACTGCTTGTGTGATCAGCTTTACATTAGGATATCAGTTTTAGTCTGCAGTTGAGCGGCCAGCAGTACGTCAATACGAACCTCGTTCAAAAATAAACGGCACGTCAGTCTTATGTTTTGTGTCAGTTTGTTTTATAAAAGTCAACATTAATGCTATTGGGGGGCCTCTTGACCCTTGGCAAGCCCTGTTGATGAGTCCAAAAAGACAAAACGCGTCCTGGGATGGCTTAGTAATTTTGAAAACATCTCTCAACAGCATTGCTTCCTTCGGAAGCCTCGCGCTTTCGGCACTCGCTTTGTTGTTTTGTTTTTCGCTTATAAGACGCTCTCTATCGATCATAACCACTTGGAACTAGCAATATAATATGTACATATACTTTATATATATATATACAATTTATTATTTTAAAATGATATAATTTTCCATTCACTCACGTTCCTTTTTTGTACAGAACGGCAGAAATTTTCACTGCTACCTGACAAAACACGGCGTTTACGAACGTCGGTAGCCGCCTATCTGGCATTTCTGGTAGTACGCGAAGGGAGCGTTATTTGTATTAATTTGTAGGCCACCCGGACTCACTATCCGGATAAGTTGAGTCCATTTGATTAGAAGCCGTGTTCACATTATTCAGAGTTTGCAGAGTGTAGTACCGCGTTGTAGACGGAAACCTATTAACCGGCCTTGAATGCCACCAGCCAACTCAGTAGCTCCATATGATTACATTTTGTGGAGGTAAATCTTGTGTTATCTTAGATTGAATTCATCTTTCAAATTGCGAAAATTAAAACGTCTAACACAAAGTGCAAAAATTCACCAAATTGCTTTTGTTATTTATATGGATACTACATCAGCGATGACCACACCGCATAAACAGTTGTGATAAGAACAAAGTATTGGACATTACATAGAGTATATTTTGGGATGGGCATTGATGATCACGACAAGTCTTGGGCTCCAGATGTAACATGTGGTAGCTGTCGATCTAATCTCGAAGGACGGTTGAGGATACTGGAAAAGTTATGTCATTTGCAGTTGCCAGAGCTTGGATAGAGCTTCAAAATTATTATGATGATTGCTATTTTTGAGTGATAAACATTTCGAAGTGTCGCAGCGTTAGCGGGAGAAGAGTGGCAGCAGTCGATCTAATATGTGGTAGCTGTCGATCTAATCTTGTGCAGATAAGCTGCCAACACCAGGCTCTGCATTAACTAGGTATTCTTTAAGCAGGAAGCATGACCTTCCCACGTTCGTCCATGATCGGCTAAAATGGACCTTTGTTTATCGGACTTCAACTACATCGGAGACTGGGTGGTTGTGCGTGACGTTGATGGCTATACAATCGTAAATGTCTACAAACCTCTACCTACGCAACTGCAAGCGTCTGATTTCCCAGTGTTCCCTCACCTCTACGCTGGCGATTTTGATTGTCCGCACGTCAACTGGGGTTATAAAACCAGCAGTGCTGATGGAGAGTTCCTTGTTGCTTGGGCAAGTCTTAACGGCCTTGTCCCTCTCCCCGACTCAAAAGACGTGGCCATTTTTCATTCTGGACGCTGGAACACTGGCATCAACCATGATCTGACATTTGTCAGTGTTGGTCCAGACAGCCGTGTACCTGACAGACGTATCTCAAAGATGTTACCTAGGTCACAACATCGACCCTCGCTTATTGTTCCACCAAGACTTGCTCTGCCTATTCCTATTAAGCAATGGAACTTCCCCAAGGCCAACTGAAGCCACCACAATACATTTGACGATCAAACTTGTCAAGAGTCTGTTGTTACCAGATTCATCAGATGTGGATCTGGCCTACCAGGACTTTTCCCATGTCATCATAACAGCAGCCAACAATTCTATCCCACACGGTCTTTGAAATAACCACATATCGTGTTGAGATGCTGAGTGCGAGAACCTCTACCGTACATTTCTGTAGTCGCCTGAAGGAAACGACTCTAACAGAGCTGCCACTGCCCTGCTCCTCAGGCTCGACAAGAGACGCAGAGATCGATGGTCCGAGGCAGTTCCGACTATCGACTTTTCTCACTCTAGCCGAAAAGCATGGAGTATATTGAGCAACCTAACTGTTAGATCACGGCGCTCCCCTCGTCACTTTGCCGTCTCAGCTAACGCTATTGCGTCCCAGCTGATTGGAAACGGCATATACAAGAATATTGAGTGTGAATCATCTCGCAAGAAGTGTCAAATCTTTGGAGAGCCACTTTAACAAGTCCAGTGAACATCTCTAAACTTTTTACCTCTCAGGAGTTCAGAAGAGCACTGGTAGTGGCGATCCCAAAGCCCAAGAAACCTGTAGAGGACCCGAAAAGATATTGTCCCGTCTCCTTGCTTTACGTCCCCTACAAGATCCCCGAAAGACTCACACAAGCTCGTGTTGAGCCGATTGTTGACCCACTTCTACCTAGGGAGCAGGCCGGGTTCCGACGGGGAAGGTCAAACGTGGATCAGACTGTTTTGCTCACTCAACACATCGAGGATTCGTTTGAGGTCAAGAAAACAGCTGGTGCCGTGTTTGTCGATCTGACAGCTGCTTACAACACTGTCTGGCACCGTGATCTCACCTGCAAGTTGCTAAGGCTCCTACCGCATAAGCAAATGGTCCAGATGATCATGAAACTTGTCCAAAATAGAAGCTTCACGCTCACTACTGGTGACAGCAAGCGAAACAGGTTGAGACGTTTGCGAAACGGCTTCCCACAGGAAGTGGTCTTTGTCACCCTCCTTTTGAAAATCTATAAATACGATCTGCCTTCCATGACTTCTGAATGCATGTGCTGATGACTTAGCATTGCTGTATGCTTCTAGAGGTTGAAAGGCAGTGGAAGACACTCTAATCCAAGACATGACAAGATTTTCAGCTTATCTCCAGACTTAGAGACTGAAGCTCAGCAATACGAAAGCGGTGACGGCGGCCAAACATGAGCTTGACGTTTACAACAATGGCAACCTATTGCCACTCTGTCTAGTCCCAACGTATCTTGGGGTAAAGCTGGATAGGTCGCTCACTTTCCGTCACCACTTCGAGGCTTTGCGCAAGAAGTCTCCACCCGAGTTGCGCTGTTGAGGTGACTTGCGGGATTCGGATGAGATGCAGATGCCAAGACATTGAGCATCTCTGCTCTTTCCTTAGTATACTCCACCGCTGAGTACCGCGCACCAGTTTGGTGTCGTAGTAGGCATACTCGCCTCATTGACAGCATTCTCGATGATGTTTACACATTGTCACTGGATGCTTGCGTCCCACACCATGGGAGGAATTACCTGTTCTCGCAGGCATCCAGCCAGCTGAGCTCCGCCGATTAGGAGCGACACTCTCCTTGGCGAATTGTGCTATCCATGACCCTGACCATGTACTGCACGAGCAGTTGATTGGGAGGCAGGATGCCCACCAGAGGAGACTTAGATCAAGACGGCTATTTGTACCAGCTGCGTGGAAACTATTAGATAGTTCGTCTGAACTGGACATCCGCGTAAAGCAGTGGACAAAACATAAATGGAGTGCAGACTATTTGGAGAGCAGTTCAAGGGTCCGTGCTTTTATTCCCAGGGTCAGTTGAAGCCAACTTGGAATGAGTCTGCCCAGAACATCTAGGGTAAGTCTCAATCACCTGCGGACTGGTGTAGGACGTTTTCACTCGTCCTGTAAAAAAGAGGTCTCGCTCCATCACCGAATTGCGAATGTGGCGCCACTGAGCAAACTGCAGATCACGTGATAACTTTATGTCTCATACATCATGTACCGAGAGGAACATGTGGTCTGCAGGTTTTGAGTGACGCAACTTGTTGGCTTAACACCAACACTGCCAGCATCTAATCTGGGCAGCGCAGCAGTCCGGGGTGGTAAAAGGATAGACCCTCGGCTCTGGCTTTGATTTGTGCTGGCCCAGATTGAGTTTGGGTGCCTGACCAAACGACGATGACCACGAGCGACAGAAAAGCTAAAACGATTCCAAGCATACTCTCATCCACTGCAACTCTTCTGCACAGTTAAGTCTTACCGGTTCCAAACCCTCCATCAAATGTGATCTTTTTTTTCTGAGGATCACTTACGCAAATTTATTTGTTTTGAGGGTTTGATTTGGATTCGATTTCTTGAACTATATGCTATGTGCTTATTCTTTATCATTTTAGGAAAAATCGTACTTCGGTGAAGACTCAGCATCAGCAAGTAAAAATGCAGACACTGATGTGGAATATGCACCTACAACAAATTCAGGAGTTTATTTTCCAACTAAAATAGAATTGGATGATTTTATGCGCAATCCTAGTCTTACGAAATCTGGAGTACACTCATTGACCTCCAGACTGAATAAATGGCATCTGGGCAATGATTGTAAAAGTACTGCCTACAGAAATAGGCACCTCGAGTTTTCAGTCTACTTTAATGTTATTGAAGACTTTTGCAATTGCAAAATGTGGAAGGCTTGTTTAGAGCGGTAAAAGTAGATCATGGTCCTACTCGGTGGCGACTTTTTATTGACAGTTCGACCAAAAGTCTTAAAGCAATGTTTCTTCACCATTGCAATATACGTATATTCTTTTATTCCACTTGCTTATTCATTAAAGATTACAGAAGACTAAGAATTGTCAAGCAACTGCTTATTAAAATCAGTTACAGCATCTGAGTTTAAGTTTATGTTTGTGGTGACTTTATATGGTAGGATTTTTCTAGGTTTGCGGAGCGGATACACAAAAAACTCTTACTTTTTTGTGCCTGTGGAGTAGTAGAGCTGACGGTGAGCAATCGACAAAATTCATTGGCCAACACGGGAGTGCTGACACCAGGAATGTATAACGACATTAAGGAGTCTCAAGCAAGCCGGGAAAAGGTTTTCCTGCCACTGATTTGTATCAAATTAGATCTGGTAAAATAGCTTGTGAAAGCTTGGGATTTGAAGGAGAAGTTTTTAGGAAATTTGTTCCACGTTTCTCAGAACATCTGATGCCAAAATAAAGGGAGGAACATTCGTTAGACCCGGATAAACACAACACAAAGATTTAAAATCTTGAGGAAAAAAATAAATGAAATAGAAAAGGAAGAGTGGAAAGCATTTCGAAGTGTGGTTGATGGATCTTTAGGAAATAAAGAGATCGAAATTACCTAAATTTAGTAAAAAAGCTTATCAGAAGTTACCAAAACATGGGTTGTCACATATCTGCGAAACTTCATTTCTTATGCTGCCTTCTGGATTTTTTCAAGAAAATCATGGAGACTTCAATGAGGAGCATGGTGGGAAATTTCACCTGGACATTGAGCCTATTAAAAGACGATATAAAGGCCGCTGGGGCAATGCAATGATTGGAGATTATGTTTAATCTTTGGTAAGCAAGATAAGAGCGGTCAAAAAAGAAAAGCTTGGTAAGGAAGATAAGAGCGGTTAAAAAAAAGAAAAGCTCAGTCAACAGTGCATTTTTGAATGACACCTACCATTTGAAAAAATTTGTGTTGTGTTTAACTGCAAATCTTTTTTTTGAGAACATTTGAAAACAGACTCTTGCATTTGATTCACTGAACGGAACCCTGAAGTACATAGAAAATCTACTGCAAGAATCGACCGCAATTCGCTAGCTACAGCTACGTCGCATAAAAAAAAGTTTGAAAATCTTCAAAAGTATCAATGGCATGAAAAACGAACCAGGTTATAAACTCAGCACTCAAAAATACATAAAGTGGCACTAGAAATAGTAGCCAGACAAAAATTATCTTAAGCAGTGTTATTTATTAAGATGTTAATTATGATTTAAATGTTTTCTTAAAAGAAAGGTAATGGATGCTCTTTTTTTAGTAATACTTATTAACAATTAATACGAAGAAAAAAAATCATACTGCACTTTTATACATATACGTTATCATGTCATCCATCAGTTGAATAACAATAAAATTTATTGTTATTGTTATCTCTGCCATATTCGATACGTTTAAATGAATTGAGCATATTAAAAACTGATTGATCTGCGTTGTGGTGCATATAAATTTACATCAACTAATCAAATATCTAGCACTTGTTATAAAAATTTATCTTTACTAAATTTACAAAATCACTGGTACTATCACGGTTTTTAATACCACATAACGTATCTACTTTTTATTGTTGTCTTTAATGTTTTTACCGTTAACGTCTACAACCGTTAACGTCTACAAGGCTCCATAACTCAAATCGTCCCTGGAAGAGGTGATTTTGGCTGAAAGTTTTGTTAACACCGGGAAAATATGTAGAGAATTTGGTAATTTGCATGCTATGTTTATGCCTTAAACTTTAAAGACTTAGACACCCCAAGACCACTCGCTATGTTGAATGCACAGATTTTTAGTCACCCTTTTGTTGGATCGTGGGGAGCAATTTTATCAAAAGCTTATTTATTTAGATCACTCAGTTCGAGGACGTGCCAGACTTCAATTTTTACCCATTTCCAAATCTTATGTGGTTTTCTACGAAGTAACCAATGTAAGAACTTCCATTCAAATGAGGTCATGGTAAACTTCTGATAAATAAAATTGCATTAATTAGTTGGAAATAATGACAGTTAAGAAACTTTTTCTCGGGTAGCAAGGATTTTTGAAGTCAAGAAGCAGGGGCGGATCTGGCATTTTTGTTTGAAGAAGGCACATTTTATAATAGCAGGGCGGTTGCAATATTAAAATGGAATACAATGCGTTTCCATAGAAAAAAAGCATTTTGTGATAAGATTTTTTATAATAAAAGGTGACTTCATTATTGGTTGATCTCAAAACTGATTTCAATGTAGAGTAAAAGCATTGTTATTGTCTTAAAACACAAGTTAATCTTTTTTTATGGTTATTAGGTCATAAAAGAAGATGTTGGAACGTATGAAGTCTATTTCAAGGTCTCTAAAAAACATTTTCAATATGCTTACTTTGAAATTGAAACATTCCATCCGAAACCTCAACCTGTATTTTTCTTCGAGTTTCTCTTTGCGTTGTTTGTAGCTGTTTTGGTCGGTCTATTAGGATTTTACTACGCCGTCAAAGTTTTTGGTGGTAAGTGAAATTCAAATGAAAGTAAAATGAAGTAGATGAGAAATACACTAAGAGAGCTTCAAACTCGAAAAGACTTACAGTAAAGCTTGTCAAGCCTGATATGAAATATGGCGGAATAAGAACCAAAGTGTTTTTGTCAAATTCAAATAGCTGTCATATTTTCAAAATCATATCAATTTTTATAAGACCAGAAAAATAAATAGGTTTGTAGGAGTTGTGTACAAATTGGCTACCATCAAATGCTAGTTACCTTTGTGAGCGTATAATGATTTTTCTGGTTTGCAAAAATTTATGGTTAAAAACTCTTTTTGCCTCTAACGTGATCAAAAATGGCAAAAGCAAATTAGATTTCTTGTATTCTTGTCCAATACTTCATAGAGATTCTTGGTCGTAACCACAAAGTTGTAGACTCAAATCCCTGGCTAGATTTTAATGTTTTCTTAGAATATGTATTTTCAGAAATAACTAAATCAATATTAGAACCTCCATTTATGACTTTTTGTAATTGTATGACCGCTTTACGGTCTAAAGTCTCGGAATGCCGCCATGTTACTTGGTCATGCCATAAACGCAGCCAGTGAAAAAACACACTAACCCCAAGAGATGCACTTGAAGTTAAGTTATTACAGTTAAGCGCCCCATCAGTAATGTTGAGATTAAAAAACGGGTAGTTGTGAAAACAATAACAAAAAGTTAACGTCTTCTTGACATAGTCAGTTCTAGATTCAAAATCAAAAATACCGTGTTTTCAACGAAAATCGAGCAAAAAAACATCAGGGGTGAGAGCGCATATCAAGTATTTTTTTACCAAAGATTTTAAGGTCCCTGGAAAGATCTTATTTGCCCTGTTTTCAACATGCACCTAGAAAGTATTCTTGCCCACAGCTGACACAGCCAATAATACCACAAACCGTCTATTTCATCACTTGCATAGAAGTTTAAATATAAAGTAAAAAGGCGGAAAAGTAATTGCTGTACCATTTCTAAACTACATGTAAGCTGTTGAATATTTTGCGTACTATTAGGTTGGATAGAAAGTCTTGTCGCAGTTAGAAAAGAATTGAAAAACCGAGCATATTGTTTATAAGTTATTTAATTAATCAAGTAAATAAGTTCCGTTATTTTTTATTACATAGTTCCATCTATCGGGCAAACTGTTTATCCCTCTGCCGTACAAATCTTCAAGCTGGCTGCTAAAAAAAGATTCAATATTAGTTTTTTCATCATCTTTGGTTATGAATCGTTTGCCATCGAGAAAATGTTGCAAAGACCTGAAAAGATGATAGTCTGAAGGTACAAGGTTAGGCAAATAAGGAGGGTCAGACAAAACCTCCATGTCAAACTCCAAAATCTTTGCTTGTGTTTGTTTAGCAATGTGTGTTCTTGCGTTATCATGCAATAGCAGAACCCCTGTACGATTAACTAACGATGGTCGTTTATCTTTCAAATTTTTCAGTAATTCTTCAAGTTTTCGACAGTATCTTTTAGCATTGATTGTTTCATTTGACTGCAACACTTCATGGCATTAATAAATTACACCCTTCATATCCCACCATACGCAGAGCATCACTTTTTGTGGGTGCTATTCTGGTTTAGGAATGGTTCCTCTTTTTCATTAGGAGCTAACCATTGTTTCTTCCTCTGAATATTATTATATAGGTCCCATTTTTCAACACTTGTAATGTTTAATATGCATCTGGTCAATACCCATTCTAAAAGAGTAATTTAATTGTAATACTTAAGAAAATGCTCTTAAATTAATTTGAAATGAAATATTAAAGCATCAATATAATGACAGTAAATGTTGATTAACCAAATTCAAAATATATAGACTGAAAATGCCATGGCAAAAAATGCGACAAGACTTTCTATGCAACCTAATACTTATGTCTTTTTGTAATTGTATCCCTATTTGTATGAACTGATATCTCTGGCTGCGTGTATATTGTTGGATCCTGGCATAAACGACTTAATTTTAACCCTGCTCATCGTGATAGTTTTACGCCTTGATTGAATTTGTTGAGAGGCGAAAGTGCGTATTTCATTGTGCCCTTACTGCAGAGATATCATTACATAATTATTAAAGGGAGGTTAGTTTTGGCACGAAACTTGTCACTGGTTTACAGCGAGTGCGAAATGATGTAGAAACTTCAAATGTGGGAATATCAAGAAAAATTATTAATACATGTGTTTTGCGAAAATGCCCATTTCGCGTCTATGGGAAATCGCTACTTTGGCTAAATGTAAGCTAATGTTTGTTTTGCAGACGAAAGATTTTTTCTTCTTTCAACATCTACTAGAAAAAGTAAAGACGAATTGTCATTGCCTAAAGAAAGGATTGTTTCGGAGTTCAGTCGTTCGTTGGATGAAACGAAAAGTGTTAGCTAAGATTTATTTCATTTTTTAAAGCTATTGCTGTAACGATGTAGAAGTTTTACTTGGATGTAGAGTTCCCCTTTGGGAAAAATTTTTCAGGTCAAAGTTAGGCAAACGTCGTTTGAATCATCAAAATGCTTTCAGCAAGAGTCGCATGAACATACAATGTGTCACCACATTTTATTGGTTATGAAGGCATTACTGCAAGACGCCATCACACGTTCAAACATATTTTGACCAAAAATATGTATTCACTTTGTCTCCTTAAAAAGGGTTAAAGCGTTGCATAGTAGAAATCCACAGCTAGTCAACAGCAAGCGGTAAAAACGCAAAAATGGCTTACGGACATTGATCAGTTGAGAAAACATCCATGTCAACCTGAAACGAATAATCTGTTTTAAAGTGTACTAATGTTTGTATCAACCACATATGCTATAATTTGTCAGTATGATGAGAACTTACGCAACTGCTTGCACATAAGTCCAAAAAAGAGTGTGACGACAGTGAAATGATGTTCCGACTTTTGATTCAGCAATCAACCGCTTTTTTTTGCTTTGGTCTTGACGTTGGACAGTTGAAGGCTTAAGCGAGATTTCTATCGCAGAAGACGCGACAAAGATTGGGAAATCTCCAAGTTATGAAACATTTTGTATAAACCATCCGACGCGACTACAGCTGCTATTGTCTTTGACAACGCAACATCCTAAAATTACTTTGAAGCAAAGGACACGCTCTATAGTTAAAGTCACCTTCATTTCTTTACCAAATTTCAGGGTTTGGAAATTCTCCGATATTTATCGTGTCTTTAGCCAGGGGAAAAGCGGTTTAAGAAAACAATATATGAGATTGAAATATGGAATGTAATGACCTCAGTCATTTCGGAAAACTTTAAAAGTTAAAACACTAGTAAAGATTTAAGTAATAATGAAGTATAGCGATTAAAGGATGATGGACTGAAAACAGCGAGTTACCGATGAACAGAATTGTATTGATGTATTTGAAGGACGAAATACTAAACCTGGAGAAACAAATTATTAAAAAAGTGATGGTCTATCAAACCGCTCGCCTATATCAAGCTGTTCAACTAATATTATCTACTGTTTGCCTATGTTTAGTTATAAGCATAAGATACGTATTTGTGCATCTTTCAATATTAACTTATTTACGATTTGTTTTCCAAACAGAGCACCACGAAGATTAGAGAAATTTAATATTTCTCTGAAAAATCGTCTAAGTTATACAAGGTGACCCGAAATGAGTGATAGCCACATAGCAGTGAATGAAATCTTTCATACTAACGCTACCAACCATATATATCAGATTCAACTTAAGTCGGAGCTAACAATAAAATTTAACAAAAGAAATTTATTAAAAATGCCTTGAACAACTGAGTAATAGATGTTTTGCGTTGAGGAGTATATTGAGACATAGTCTATAAAAGCTTTGCAGACAAAATTTTGTAGGCGAGTTGATTTTAACCATTTTCTAAACAAATCAATAATTGACAGATGGGTTAAGAAATTCAAGTGAAAAGAACTGCGCTGAAACTGAGTGCAAGAAGTAAAAAAGTTACAGCCGGACGGCACTGGAGTGTCAGGTTCCGGGAAATTTTGATGTTGCCCGCACCTTGGTCAGTCGCAACCCCAAGAAATCTATTCGAGGTCGCAGCCAGGAGCGGAGGGTGGCCATCTTGAACATATTTTTGAACTAACGTAAATAGCAGAATTGTTGATGTTATAAACTCAAACTTACAGGACTGAATTGCTGTAGCTTAAAATAAATTTGAGTAAAAATAAAGTACAATCTATTCATCATTGTGGAAATTATGAGCATTTGTATGGATATCACTCATTTCGGTGAAGTATGGGTATCACTTGTATGGGTACTACCAAAAGTGATAAGATGCATTGATGGATGACTGCAATGAGAAAACAAAAACATGTCGATAACATACTACACATGATAAACACTCATTGGAAAAATCATTTGAAGTTAAAGTTTTGCTAAGCACATGATTTTGTAATAACTAATTAACATACTTGAAAACCTCACAGATCAATATCACAACAAAGTTGACTATAAATTGACATAGAAAAATTTTAAAAAGTAAAATTGTTACACCAATCAAACTTATCATGGAACTGAAGTAAAATCAAATTATAATGCAGTAATTTTACAGAACAAAAGTTGACCACAACTATAAATGTTGAGAACTCTTGTTTAAGAACATCAACAATTTTTAATAACAATTGCATAGTCTCAAGGCGTACCCTTCTTACTCCATAAGTGAAAAGAGAAGATGACAGGGAGGGCAAACATCTCGGTTTTCTACTCTTGCAAAAGGGTTTGCTCCATTCCGTTTGACTAGTTTACTTACAGAAAGGAACCCACTAAATGAACAAAAATTGCAGCCAAGGCAATAGACTGTTCTTAAGAAAAACAAGCTCTTGCAAACTAACAAGACCTAAAAGAGAAAAGGTGAATTTTCCAAGTATTTATGATATTTCAAAGAAGAAAGCTATTCCAAAACTATGTTAAACTCACGTTTTTAATATTCAACTCAAATTTTACATATCAAGTTGTAGGTCTTTTATGACTGCTCTCTCTTTCTATTCCAAAAGCCCACCACAGCCAATTTTATCCCACATTACATGTAAATACACTGGCATGAGGTTTGGAAATCACAAAGCCTCGATGGCCTAGAGTTTATAGTGCCCTCGTGAATGTAGTAGGTTGTTGTTTTAAATTTTGGCCTGCTTTAATCTCTATTTACTGTTTCCATCGGCGCTCAGCACAAAAGCAATAGTGTGAGGTCAAAGCCTAAAATTTGCTTGAGCTATGAGAAAAGGGCACTTAACAGGATTCCTCCATGTTTTTGTTACAACTAGATAGTGAGGCTGAGCAGTCTAATCCTCCTGAAGGCCACATTCGCTTTGAGACTTGCAACAAAAATTGAAATCATGCGCGTAAAACAGAAACCAAACAATTGACTCACCATTCATTATATCAACAGATATATTCAGAAGGATCGTTTTACAATTTGGAAGAACAAAAATCAAGGAAATCAAGACCATCACGAAAAACTAAGAATAAAAAAAGGAAAAGAAAATCGACAAAAACGCGAAAAAAAAGCAAAAGATCACTGAGAAAAGTTAAATCTACTACTTCAAAAAAAGTGTAAACCTAGAAAGTTGCTTTGCTGGGAAAAAAATTTCTGATGCGTTGATTGATCTGAAATATTTTTATTTTTTAGCTCAACTATGTGCCCTTTTTCAAGATGTGTTTTTATCATAAAATTTTTTTAGACATTTCCCAAAACCAAAAATATTTGTTGAAAGGAAGTGCAAATTTTCTTGAATACCCGTCACAGCTATTCATAATGCATCTAAGACGATCCGGTTGAATATTACGCATTGCTTTTTGTTTGTTTGCCGAAATTTTGTCCTTTATGAAAATTACAGATTTGTAGACAGAGACAAGGCTGGTAAATGTAGCTATATCTCAATATGTTGATTCGATGAGACCATATTTTTTTTGATGGTGATAATGAGTGACATTTTAAGACACATTGCTTGAGCTTGCTATGTGTGTAATGACAAGCATTAGGCTATTAGCAGCATGCAGATATTTATTTGTGATATGCTAAGGCAGCAGTTTTTTAATTTTTTTCCAATGCCCATGAAAAATTGTAAATACTTATTGCGCCCTCCTAATTAAATCAAAGATTTGCCCAATTGGAAGCTACAAATCTTTTTCCTTAGAGATCAGCTTTTTGAAATCATTAGTATTTCCAAAACTCGTGGCTCAGTTCATAATTTATTGTCATCTCAGATCATCAATATTTTAAGTCGTTTGTTTTGCCTAAACCTGCGACTTAAGCCGTTTTTTTAAAGCCCAATGTGCCCATTTTATAACTGAAAATTTTTTTGTCATCAAATATACACATTATTTTTGTTTGGTTACTGTGGTGCCCCAGACACAATTTTCAGTGTACTGGGACACCGCGAAACCCGCTTTGGAAACCGCTGCATTAAGGCTTGCGTTTAAGTCCATCTTGAATAATCGTTTCGCAGAGCTTAAGAAATTCTAAAAACACGTTCGCTCAATCCGAGCTTCCTTCATACCGTTACGTGTCCAAACATCAGATTTCATCTTGATTTGATAGTAATAAAGTAATTACTTGTAAGAATCTGTCACGCTGAGAGAACCATCGCAACGTGCCTTTATCAAGAACGACTCTGGAATAAAAATGTGTATGCGTGTGTGCGTGCGTGCGTGTGTGTGTGTGTGTGTGTGTGTGTGTGTGTGTGTGTGTGTGTGTGTGTGTGTGTGTGTGTGTGTGTGTGTGTGTGTGTGTGTGTGTGATAAACAGTTGATTCAACGAGCATTTTATGTTACTTTAAAAAGTTAAAATACGGTAAAGCAAAATAACGAGAGCAAAAAACAAAAATCTGAAAAATAATCCGAATATTTTTATCTTAATATCACCGATTAAATAAATCGTTTGTATCCATGAAAGTAAATCAACGATTGATGTAAAAATTCTTGTAAAGTTTACTTATGCTTGTGAACACACTTGCTTTCCCTTACGGTGCTTAATCTTGAAAGATAACGACATTTAATATTAATGGATACTTACGGGCTTAATGATGGTAAATAAGCCAATACTTGGCTCAGATTTTCTTCAGCAGAAGTTACAAAGAAAATTTTCTGATATTGATGGAGCATTGGTGAAGCTAAGACGCTTCTTACATCAATGACTTTCCCTTTCCTTGCTTTGCTTTGTCCTCGATTCCCTCCACGCACTGCAATTACAAATTGGTAAGTTCTCACGCACAGGTGTGTCTCTATGCACTCAAGCTCGCCCTTTGGTCAGATAATTTAGTTGTTTCGGTTAGACGTTTCCATCGATCGCTTTATGGTGGCCTTGAAGCGATCTCGAAGTTTGAATTGGCAACCTGCAGAGCGCCGTTCAAGGCTTAGGTCGTTGTGGAGAACTCGACATGGAAGTTTATTAGATGGTAAATCCAGTAAGTAAAATGGAAATCTCAGCAAAGCTGACTTACAGCAATAGTAGATCCTATGGAAGCAATAATCTTTTGCAGCCAGAATAGTAAAGCACAAAGCAATCAGAAAGAATGCTTTTCACGAATCAATAAAACCAGTTCATCGTTGAATTTGGATCTCGAATCTGTCGTGACATCTCTGGGTAACCAGAAGGAAATATTAGAAGATCTGAAAATAGTTTCTGGACATTTTATTTCTCTAACATTTTGGTCTTGAGGTTCTCAAATTTTTTTCGGCAAATACTTTATAAAGATCAAAGTTTTGCAGCTTTTTTATCAAAAAACACCTTCATTGCTTGACGGGATTAAAAAATTTGGGAGGATAAGGCATATGCAGCCTCTCTAGCTATGTCTAGTGCTTGATTTTCTCATTATTTAGGAAATACACATTTTCTGTATCTGAGTTTTCCAATCATTAAAGCATAAGAGCAAATGCTACTAAAAACTTATCTAATTCTATCAGCAGCAAGCACCCCTCTCCGAATACTATCCCGAAAATGCTAAATTTGTGGACGCGATATGGTATTGAGGGAGCAGACGAGCGTGTGTGGATTGCTGACGTGAGCTGCCGGACTCGCGACGAAATAAAAATACAAGAAACAAAATACAAAAATGCCGGTGTGATAACCCGGGCTTGGGCTCACTGCGGAGCGACGTGCCGACATTGTTGGTCAGGCTTTGCGATACAAAAATATTCGAAGAATAAAATAAAAATGAAAAAGAATGCGCAACGCTTGTTTGTGAGAAAGAGAGCAGATTCGCCCAATCCCATTGTCTGACAACTTCCTGGATGTCAAGCAAACTCTCCGGAGCAAGGAAGGTTAGCGCGCCAAAGCGACCGATGAACAAAAACAACATCCACCCATAATGACAAGAAATGACACACTTAAAACAGAACCTAATTTTATAAAAACGTCAAAGATATGGTAATTGAGGGAAATTGAGGAACACAATAGAAGGGTGAGTCAAAACTAGCACAAACCCGGACGCAATTTTACTTCATGCCCAGAACGAATATTTGGCCCAGGACGTCATGCCGAATGCAGTTTTATGTTATGCCAGGATGCAGTTTCACTTCATGCCCAAAATGCAGTTTTACGTCATGCCCAGGGCAAGCGTGGAGGAAGTGGAGGATGAATGGAAGGTTTGGAAGACACACAGGTAGCGGATGAAGAGTAAGTATACCTGTCTGGGTTTGAGAAATACGCTGTAGCGGCAACAAAAGCAGTGGAAGAAAAGCGCACATGCGTAAGGTCATCAAGATCCATGGTTTTGACCTTATAGTTACGCAAATTATAAAATGGTCAAGTAGCTTATGCAATTATGAAAGGGAAAGGAAAAGTGTCAATTTGACTATTAAACAAAACATTTAGTTGATTTTGATTTGACAGTAATACTCCTGACTCGGTACAACGATCAATGACTATATTAACCCATTAATGCCCAAAGTTCCATTTTTGGAACATATTTTCAAATAATATTTAATGTAACTTGTAATGGGAATTTTCTTACAAACGAAATACATTTTGAAAGTGCTTGAGTTACCATTTTCAATGACATCAATTATTGTGCACTGGAGCGTATAAATGCCCTAGGGTCAAGGTTGAATTATGGCGCTTTTGTGACCAAATAAGCGACATTCATGTTTAACTTTACTACGCAGAAGTGTAACACTTTTTCAGCCAAAAATTTTGTTTACATTCATGGTTATATTCCATTCTAACATATCTGTAAGTTTGAAGTCATAACTTTATCTTTAAGCAGTTGTTTTTCGCTATTGTTTACCGATGTTCCAAAAATGGAACATTGGGCTGTTCAGACTAGACTTTTTTCTTATTCAAGGCAGTAGATGTCAACCGCGCCGCTTTAGCGGTCGTAAGCGGTTACTACAGTAATTAACAAACAACCAGTCATTCAGATTTAAGGCATTTGTAGGTTTTATCATTGTACTACAGCAATTAGCAAAAGACCAGTCATTTAGATTTAAATCATTTGTAGATTTTATCATTGTGAACAATTATTACAGCTTACATGACGCAATATCCAACTGAAGTTGCATCAGCCATCTTTCCATCATTAAAACGTAGTTTGTTTTCACCAAGAATCTGTTTGAACAGTAAATTCAGTTTTGCAGATTTATGAAATATTAGCTACTCTTAAATGTAAAACGATAAACTGTCAAGAAAATTTATTACTCTTAATGAAGCTGTTGAGTTTGTCAATGATCTAAGTGACGACGAGGAATGCAAAGTAGTGGTTTTACCTCCAGAAAATCAAGGCGAAGTTACAGACAAAGAAAACGATGACGAAAACTTAGTTGAACAAAACCTTGGTATGCAAGATGTAGCTGGACATTTAGAAGTTTTTCATCCTTCGTTACAAGTAGATGATCAGGATAAGAGTATCACATCAAAACCAAAAATTTCGAAAAAACAGTGTAAAGTTAAATGGCGGAGCAAGAAGGAGTTTGATATACAGCTGCCGGACAAAGAACCTGGTACCCTTGAAGAACAACATCCAGAATTATGTGGTCTTTCCCCATATATTATGTTTCAACAGTTTTTCAGTGAAGATGTTTAATCGCTTATTATGTCCGAGTCGGAAAGGTATGCTCGACAAAAATTACATCATGATTTCTATCTGTCTCCTGTAGAGTTGGATGTATTTTTTTGAATCATACTTCTCAGCAGATATTGTTCACTTCCTCAGGAGCGCCTATACTGGTGTAACGATGAAGATGTCGGTAATGATTTCGTAAAAAGAATAATGTCGAGAAGTAGATTTCAGGAAATAAAACGCTACTTGCATTTAGCTGACAACGACAAGTTAGCAAAAGTCAGAACGTATCTAAATCTAATGCAGAGAAATTTTGATCAGTTTGGAGTTTTTTCGAAATGTCTTACTGTTGACGAGCAAATGGTACCATATTTCGGATGTTTTTCTACTAAAATGTTCATGAAAAACAAGCCGGTGAAATTTGGAATGAAAATCTGGTTCCTGGCGTCTTCTCAAGGATATCCTTTCGCTTTTCAAGTTTATACTGGAAAGAGTGATTCAAAAGAAGGACCACTAGGAGAACGAGTTGTAAATGAGCTGACTGAGGTGTTAGAAGAAAATTCAAACCACATCTTGTATTTTGACAACTCTTTTAGCTCTACAACTCTTTGCAGAGACTTGGCTGAAAAAAGTCTTCGCTGCACTGGTACTGTTCGACAAAATAGAACAGAAAGTTGTCCCTTCTCTAATCCCTCGACTATGAAAAAACGAGAACGTGGAGCATTTGAAGTATTTAGTGATGGCAAAGTAACCCTCTGCCATTGGAATGACAACCAACCAGTTTGTGTAGTTAGTAACCATGAAGGCGTTGACCCAACAATCCCTGTGCGAAGGTGGAGCTCAGCAACAGGAAACGCAGTTAGTATTGCGCAACCTTGGATGATCAAAAGCTATAACAAGCATATGGGCGGCGTAGATCTTTTGGATCGATTTTTGAGTGACTACAGGCTACGGCTTCGTAGTAAAAAATGGTGGTGGTATCTTTTCGCCAACTTTCTCAACATGTCGGTTGTGGCTGCTTGGCGATTGCACAAAGAGTTGAAAGAAAAAATGAGCCATTTAGAGTTTTGTCGAGAAATATTTCAAACATTGTTTGGCAAAGCACCTGATTAAACGATTAGACCTGGTCCCAGCGGAATGCCGGTTGATGGAACAAGATTTGGAGGAGTTTTTCATGCTTGTGAAACTGCTGCAAAACAAGGACGTTGCAAACAATGCAAAAAAAATACCATATACATGTGCAAACAATGTGATGTATTGCTTCACATAAAATGTGCTAATGCGTTTCATAAGATTCTTTGATCGCATTTGTATGCATTGTGTTTAAGCAATAAAATTGCGAGAAAAACTGGTAAATGTCAGTTTCAATAATATTGCACCAGAAAAAAAGATTTTGGTAGAAGAAAAAATGGCGCATAAAGGGTAAAGCAACAAAAATCATTCGCCAGCGCTATCGCTGATTTTCTGAATGCGGTCTATAGCGAGCTCATAAATTACGCAAAAAAGCCTAGCCTCCACTTCCCAATGTTCCATTTTTGGAACAATAAAAAAAAAGCACTTAAAAATATAAATTTAATATTTTATTAGCAAAGATGTGTCATTGAGAGTATTTTCGCCTTGCAAAATTGAATGTACACAAAAATATTGCGTTTTACTATACTTGGGATTTAATGGGTTAACAGATTGATGATAAATCGGGCGATGCGAAACATATACATGTACACGAACACGAATCACGTGACACGACAAAGCAAGGCAATATTGATAAAGTAAAATAATGTTGATATTAAAGCAAGGCAATTTGTCATATCAAATGTAAACATTGATATTGACACCCTGTATAGGAAACAATGATGCCGATATCAAATCAAAGTCAAACACAAATCAAATCAAAGTCAAATACAAATTGAAGCGAAAAGCGAAATGCTCAAGCAATCACCACAGACTGCTAACAAAAATAACAAAAAGATATTAAAATCTATGGCACCATTTAAATTAAATAGTATGAGAAAGCATCACCAAATCGTAATTTGTAGATAGGACTGAATGATTAAATAACTAGCGGACACTGACGAAAATGAAATTGCATTTTGATACACACAGTATTTGGGCTGTATGCAGATATACCAGCATTAAAAAAAATTTTAAGCATCATGTCACAAAAATTATTATATAGGTTATGTATTTGTTGACAAAAAAAAAATAAAAATCTCAGGCTGTTAATTTATTGTTAATATTGCGCGTGACGTTTTTAAAAATGCGGGCCCCCTAAAAATATCCAGGCCCGGCATCAAAGGTAACCCCTGGATCTCTTTGTCAACGCTCCTGATTGCAAACATGGCACGCTACCCGTAGCACATTAGCCAAAGGCTTTAAAACCAAGGAGCATAAAAATGGGATTTATTTGCAATTTTTAGTAAAAAGAATAAACCCAAAATGCTGGTAAACATTGTATAAAAAGGTTTCGCTTTCACACTAAAAGCATCATCAGTTAAATAAATAGTTGCCGAAGGCTAGGCTAAGACAGATATTGCATTGAAAGCTAACCGCTATACAAGGAAATTTACTAAGTTTATCAAAATTATGACATCACTTAGTGATAAAACGAACAACTGCCATTAATATAATTAGCAATTGCAAGGCTAAGTTAAGAAGCGCACTGGAGAGGTAAACTGTACTGTAAAATATTTTTCACGTTATTTTATTTGTAAGCCTTTTTATTTTAATGGCACGACACGGGAATTGAATCCATGACATAAAATCTAGCATTATTTTGTAAAACGTAAAGTTTGAGTATTTTGTGTTCAGTTGAGTGTAATTTACCCGAAAGCCACAAATTTAGCAACCAGTTTTGAAGATCGTATATAAGCTTGCCCGTTCAATTTAATGACCTGTTTTATTGGAAACGTGCGTTTTTGACAGTGCGAGTTGCCTGTCATTCTGTTATTTGGAATTTATCCTGTTTGTCAAGTTGTTACTCCAAGTGGAGATTAAGTCCCGCTACGAAGTTTAATTGTATCACCGTCTGATCATTGTTCGGTAAGTGGTTAGAGCGTCCGCTTCGTAGTCGGTAGACCTGGGGTTTATTCCCCTTGTCGAGTCATACCAAAAGACTTTAAAAAATGGTATCTATAGCTTCCCTGCTTGGCGCTCGGCATTTATGGGAGGTTGTGGAGAACAAGCCGGCAAGTTCGCTTGTTGTGTCCTTGGGCAAGACACTTAACGGGATGCCCCCGCCTTTATGTGGAAGACAGGTGGTCCATAAACCTCGAAAAAGGCAACTCCCAAGCGAGTGCGGACTTCCCGTCCAAAGTATAGCGATACAATTCGCTTTCTCGTGAATGGAGGATAAAAATGGCAAATAAAACAAAAAAACAAACAAAATAAGTCCTATACGTTTGAGTATCGTTAATTCATACTGTATGAAATATTATTGAAATTCCGAGTTTGAAACCAATAGTGTAATGATTCTGTTTACCCCGTTCTATAAATGTAAAGAACTTACTCAGTTAGCGCTGTTACCGTGTCGTGCATTTGGTGTTTATGTTTTGTCATTGCAGAAAACCGTTTCTCTCGCCATCATCCTTTATTTGTTCCTTTCAGCAACTCATTTGTTCTCAATATATTTTTGGTTAACTATTATTGAACTTTTTGTTTACCGGAGCGAGACGAGACGCGTTCATTCGAACCTCCCGTAAAAGCACGATTTTTGGGCGTACTTTTATATGTACTTTCTATAACTATTACGTACCATATTAAACAAATAAATTGGTTGCGATGTTCCACCCAAGTTTATTTCTGGTTGAATTTTTTGAATAAGGTTTTCTTGATTTGTAGTTTTCTGAGGTTGTTGCCGTGACCGAGTATTTTGGGAGATTCGAAATTAATCTTGTGGTTAGGATTGCGCTCAAGGTACTTCGCAACATTTAATTCTTGATTTGGTTTTTCGTTTGGTACATGTTCTTGAATCTGTGTGATTAGATTACGATGAGTTTAGCCGATGTAAGATTTTTTCATATCAGTAATTCAGTTTATACACAACTCCAGCATTGTGCCATAGGACTTGACGATTTCTAAATTTGAAGCAATTGCCAAAAATGTGTCGTGTACCAAAATGAATCGAAGTTTTGTAGAAAGACTTTTAACTAAATGCTTCCGGATTTCTTTTTCAATTTGCAACAATATATCGCCAAAGTAAGGTAATCGCAGAAAAAGGGAAATTTCTTTGCTTTCTGAAGTTTTCAGACTTTCACAGTTGTCACCTATATGATATTTCTTCGAGATTAGTGAATCATATTGCTTGTTCAATAATAAACATATTTGTTTGTGGATGAACCAGAGAGGATAGCCATTTCGTTTCCATATGGAAGATGTGCCTTGAAAATCTTCATGGATAAAACTACTCGAATTGCATAGCGTAAGTTCTATACCCTGAGTGGCAGGGTTTTGACTAAATTTAATTTGTAGCCGGAGGGAACAAAACTTTGCCCCTTAATAAAAACAAATTTGCTCCACATCATTTAGTGGCAACAATAAATTTAATAAATTGACAGCCGAGAGCAGCATTGACACAAAAATTGGAAAGATCAAGTTCTTGACAACATCTTACAGCAGTCATGAAAGCGAAGTCAATAAATAAAGGTGTCATGTCCCCAAGTGTTTATAAATGTAATGTAATTAGAAGATGAGTTTGAACTTTAGAGGATGGGTGATACCGACCAACAAATGCGTGATGCTGTCAATCAACCAACTGTAATGGATGGAAGAGAGGAAACCATACCAGGTTTACAACATTAGTTATTATTAAAAGCGATTTGTGACCTGGTTGTTTAACAAATTTTAAGGTTTTTTCATTAACAAAGCCGAAGTTTTGCAGATTTAAAAAATGTTTGATTTGTATGTCAACTTTTTGTCCCATTGCAAAAATAATATAAATATAGAAAAGTATACCCATTTCATTGCAGAAATATCATAAGAATATTTGTAGTGTATTGGTTTAACTGTTCTTGTAGTTCTTTCTTTATTAGGCCGAACTTGCAAGAATTTAGTAATACGCCTAGATAAGCACCAGACAGCCTCAACTCAGAAGTGTGTAACTATTTACAATCCAACCCAAACCATAGAGTTAGCTTTAATGACCCGCAGATTTTCACCAGTTTTTCTAACAAATCAAACTCCTCATTCTGGAATCTTCTTAAATTGAGCAATTGAGGCCTAGTTTACATTTAGACTCCAAATCCTTTCCACTTATTTAACATGTGACCATCACTTCTTATTGTGTGTTCATTTTTTAATGTCAGTATGGCATAGTTAATAGTCAACCTTTTTGTTGTTCATTATTTGCATTAAAAATAGCACCAGTTGAGGGCCAAAATGTTTGCAGTATGTTCTTGACTAATTAACTGCTATTTTCAGAGTAAAATTCAGGATAAAAAATTGCCATGTGCTCAGCAGATATTGGGAAAAGCCATGTAGCATGTAAACAAGTTAAAGTATAGGTAGTGGCTATTTTGCTGTTGACGGCATTTTACCCTTGGAGACTATTTTGCTGTAATCATTCATGTGTGTTTATATTGCCATATTTGCTACATTTCAGCCAGTGATACTGTGGTGTAGTGGTTAGTGCGCTGGTCTCTAGATACCATGGATGCAGGTTCAAATCTCAGCTGATAGAGCATTAAAAGAAAGGGCAGTGTACACCATGGGGCCAGGCCCAGTATGTAAATGTACAGAGCAGGGTACACTGGAAGGGAGTGTACAGGGTGGGGGGTGTACACTGGGGGTGCAAAACTTCTTTAATTTGTTTTTTAAATTGACCAATCAGAGACGACCAAAAGTCACATGTTTAGTACGTCATTAAGATTGACCAATAACTCATGGCGAAATAGTCTCTGAGGGTAATATGCCATTAACGGCAAAATAGCCACTGCCTAAAGTATACAATGCTTTACCAGCTAGTCACAACTTCTGCATGCAAGCAGTTTAAACACTGTTTTTCCTCTTTATCTTGTGACAAAGTTTCAAGCTATGCCAATAAAATTGAGTTAACAAAACTAAGTTTACTTTATAAACTTCATCCCTTGACACTCATTACACACAAAAGTAGTGGGCAAGGTTGTAAAAACAGGTTAATTATGACTGGTATTGTTTAAAAGCTTAGTAAATTTACTTTGCTGGAATATTTGACTTTAAAACAGTTTATTATTATTTCATGCTTACTGTTTAAAAAGATAGTTATATTAGTTTTTATTTGTTAAAAACTTAAGATTTTGACTCTCTGCCTTAGAAAATTGTAATTTTAGAAAACCTTAAACCTTTTCAAAATTTTGGAATATTTGTTCACTGATAACTGGTTCATTGATATATGTTGTGTCCAGTAGCTAAAAAGACTGAAACAAGATTATGGTTTCAAAAAATAGTGAAAGGTGGGCCGCTTGAAATCAAAATTGGTAATCTCCTAACAAAAGAGTGAATGGAAAGAGTAAAGTTGCTTTTGTTCATTTTGATCAACTTTTTCTTCAGCATTTAAGCTATTTATTCTGAGCATCATGCAGGAAGATGTACATACACTGTATGAGCACTTATGCTTTGTTTGCAAGCCTTCAGTTAGACTGGCCCACCAAAACAAGTAGACTGCTTGGCCCCACCACGTGTTTGCCACATAAAGATGAAGGCATCCCATTAAGTGTTTTGCCCAAGGACACAACAAGCAAGCTTGTCAGCATGTTCTCCGCACTGTCTCCAATGTGCTGAAAAGCAGGGAAGCTGTGAATACTATTTTTTTAAGTCTTTTGGTGTAATTTGACTTGGGAAATGAACCTCAGGTCTACTGACTCTAAAGCAGATGCTCTAACTACTATGCCTTTGTGCCCATAATTTTGATCACAAAATATTGTTTTTGAAAGAAGCCATCATTTGAATCTTATACATAGTTTTTGATCTATTTTTTACTTTGTACTGACTGATCAAAAAGAAAATTGCAATGTGCTCACCTAATTTTTCTGTATTGGTCAAAAACATTAAAAATTTTGATGCTGGCTGTCAAAATAATGCACATTTTGGAATAAATGAGGTTTTACGTAGTTTATTTTTGTTGAAAGTACTACACTATTGACTACAAAACTGGTGAAATGCAGAAACAACTATACTTATATCAGTCAACATTATTTTTATAAATTCATTACTCATTTAACTACCTGTGCTATAGACACTACTGTATACTGAATTGGAAAAATACAAAGATATGGTTAATAATTTTTAAATACAAAAATTAGTATCATGACGTTATGGAGGAAAATTAGGCCAATGTAAGGTTACAGACAAATATTAAATTGGGAAAAAATTACCTAATCAAATCAAACAAAGTATCAGATATAGATCGATATTATGTGACGGAAAAATTTTTTAATCAAATCAAACAAAATATCAGATATAGATTGATGTTATGTGATGGAAAAGTTTTAGTTTCAGTTTTACATTATGTTGATTGTTTGTTCAAAATGTTTTTTGTCTGCCCATAAAATAATCAGATTTTCTACAAGACATACTGTCTTTTACCGTACTGTTTCCACATGCATAAAGTAGCCAGTGTTTCCTCTAAGATTTTAGTAAGTGTGTAACTGCTGGTGCAAGTGCAAAATCGCTTGCAAATGTGCGAAAACTGCCAAACTAATTTTGCCAGACATTGCTGAACAAACCGTTACACTAGTCATAGTAACAAATTTTAAAAGTATAAAAAGGATATTTTTGGTAGTCTGATGCTATATATTCTGTGTGAACACTAAGTTAATAAAAGATGTTATGTATCCCAATTTAAATCTGAGCTACTTTGTCCAAAATTTTTTCAAAAGCAGCTAAATGTCTTGTGTAAACATCATGTGACATTAATGCAACAGTGGCTTACAGCTGTGCATGCAGTGGCTTACAGCTGTTGTTTGGTGCAGATCCCAGACATAAATTGATAGTGCTGACATTGTTTGATAGTGCTGTTAAATTGATTTTCTTTCTTTTTTCTTGATGAATTTAAGTGGTTTTAAGTTGAGTTTTAAACTCTGTATTGCAAGATCCACTGTAGGATTTTGAAGATAGTTGGCATTTACTGCTATGATGGTAGCGTGATATATGGGTGCCCATTGTTGGCAAAAACCATTCAGTGGGTAGTTAGTTTTGATTCTGCATTTGCTAGGTGACATGCTGTTTTTTTAAGGCAATAGTAAAACATACTTGATATGCATCTGTTGCTTGTTTTAACGTTTTTGTTGAAGACGTTTTGTAGTTGATGGTGGGAAGGAAAGTATTTAAATAGCAGTTTAAGAAATTCTTTTCTGATGTGTATTGCAACATTTTCATTAAATGGGGAGCTTAGAGCCAAATAATCTTTCTTTTGTGGTCCCTGTTTTTTCGTTGTATGTGGAAGTCACATCTGTAGCCACCAAATAATGAAATAGGCTGGTCCAATTTTCTTTGATATAAACAAATTAAATAAAAATCAATGAAATCTTAAGTTCAAAAGCAGAATCAAGAGAAAATATTACTCTTGCATCCAAAATATTTTGTATGTAAATTGTAAGATATTTTACTTGGCTCCTGGCTAGCCCAATATCCTACATAGGACAGTATACAAACTGCGCTAATTCATCCTCCACAGCAAGACCAGTTTTATTTTTTGTCACTCTCAAGTAAGCAAATGTATAAAGTGGATGTACAGAAGCAGTTTCTGAAAACATACACGTTTTAACCAAACTGTCCAATACAAAGCACAAGACTTATCTCCTGCTTTCTTTTAAATCAGAATTATCTTTGATGTTACTGCTATGTGTGCAAGTATATTTTGAAATGAACTAAAACTGACATACTTACATAAAATCCATCACAGAAGGGTATAAGGCACAGTAAAAACGTTCCAATGGTTACACTAATGTGGTGCTTTAAGGCATTCATTGCAGTACATGATTACATGATAGTAAATCTTGGCATGTGCAGAAGAACAGCTTAGATAACCCAGGTTTGAAGCTTACAGGAACTAGATACAACAAAACAATAATAAGATCGGTTAAAAGAAATTTAGGGGAGGGTCCTGGCTCTTTTTACATGTATCTTGTTAAGACAGAGTTTCAAATTGCCTGATGTCTCCATGGAGATGGTTTAATTGCATTCACTCAAGTGCATGATTTAGAAAAATACAGTGTGATCTGACACCTGAGTCTTGAAGAACTTACAAGAACATTAACAAGCAAGAGTGAAATCCTTGGAAAATGACTCCCATAGTGTTGGTGAAAGAGTTATGGTCTCTGAATGTTAAGTGGACAAAAAAATGACCCAGTCAACATTCTTGTTCTGGCACGAGCCTAGCAGTTATTTTTATGCCTGTGAGTAGGCAGCAGCAATTAAATCCTTACAGAATGAAACTAAAATGGTGTTTGGCAGACAAAAAAATGGAAAAAAAAAAGAAATTGGTTAAAGTATAGAATTTGACAAAAGTTTACTTTGTCCGACAAAAATAATTGCTCAAGTGATCAGTAGAAAGAATGCCAGATAAGGAGTGGGTGTGATCAGATCACAGGGACAAGTTTATCTGTGGCAAATGTTTTAACGTGCAGCACAGACACAAAGTAAATTATTGCTTCTTTTAAAAATGCTTTATTTCCTCCACAAAAAAATTTGAGTGAGTTGGGCAAAGAAGAAGCGAGTGGTAACAAACGCTGATGGAGAAAATGGGAACAAGAGAAGACTTTGTTAAAGTAATCAGATACAGCAAATGAAGGGTGGTATGTTGCTCGGAGGTAGTAGTGGAGAGTGGCAAAGCAAATCTCACAGTGATTGAGAATGGATTTGCTCTGGGTACAGCATGGATTGAGCTGTGAGGAGAACTCCCAAAAGTGAAAAGTAGAGAGGGGTTGTACTCCAAAAAAGAGGGTACATGGTTAGTTTGCTTGTTTGAGGCAACCAATGCTGTGGTGTAGTGGCTGAAGCATCTGGTTTGCCATAAATACATCTAGGTTTAATTTCTTTTGTCAAGTCATACCTTAGATTGTAAAGAGGATGTGAACAGATTTTCTACCTAGTGCTCAGCAATATAAGAAATGTAGCGGGTGAAATATAAAATTGCGCTTACTCAGCCATCATTAAAATAAGTGCAAAGACTTGCAGTGGTCTGAGCAGTAAGCTTGTAGTTATTATTAGTACCATTGCAACAGTTTGTGTGATGCAAGTAGTGCATCATACTAATCTGTAATTAAAAATACTTTGAAATGTGAAGAGAACAAGAAAATATAGGACCAAGGCTTAAATGAACAACTATGTCCATCTGAAGAAAAAAGGAAATCGGAAAGGAAAAAGTAAAAAGACAGTAAGATCAAGAGAGCAATAGGGCTGGAGAAAAATAATAATCTCATCATGAAACCTTATTGTTTGGAAAACTTTTTGACATGACTGGGTCTTTAGTGGAAGCCAACAATGAATTCAGCTTAGATATAAAAAATCAGGTGTACTCCATTACCATGAAGGTTCTTCTTCTGTGCAGTCGTACAGAGTTTAACTTTTATCCTGCAAAATAGCAAGCACAAACCAAACTAAGAAATTTTCATGCTTAAGGGCACACACCTGGGTATGCGCAATTTTCAAGTACATGAGGTACAAGTTAACTTAAGTGCTTAAGTAAAAAAGCAAGCCCCTAAAAACTATATATTTCCAGAAAGGAAATGAAAAAAGGAATTCTGTTATTCTGCTTGACGTAAAGTTATTCTGCTTGACAAAAAGTAAAAATAAGTGTGCTATTTTAATTTTTAATAAAATTTTGTTATGTTGCAGGTGAGATCAATGGTGGAGACAGAGTGACAACAGAAAATACAATACAAATCAAAGGTGATCCAACTATCAAGATTAACCAACTTGCTCCAAGTAGTAGTCAAGTGGGAGAAACTCGTTTGCTACTTTCCCATTTATTATTTGTTCTGCTTGACAAAAAGTAAAAATAAATGTGTGTTTTGATAAAATTTTGTTATGTTACAGGTGATATCATTTATGGAGACCAAGTGACAACAGAAAATATGGTAGAAATCAAAGGTGATCCAACTATCAACATTAACCAACCTGCTGCAAGTAATGATGACTCAGGCAAGATCAATAAATTTCTTGGCTTAGCAAATTTGTTGTATGGTATAATGGTAATTTTTTTCCCGACAGCAGTATTCAATGTGTAATAAAATTATTATGTGTGAAAGTCAGTTTCAAACAACTGCTTGAAACAATAGTTATTTTAACTTTTTTTTATTATCATAAATTCCCCTAACACAATCTGAAGTGTAATTTTGTATTGAGTTGAATACCGGTGTTCGTCATTCCATGAGAACCAAAACTCACTCATATTCTTATTGCATTTATCGTTTGAGTTACAAACAAGCTTATAAGTGTGATTGACAAGCCAGTGGGATCAGTGGTGTTTTGCGGTTTGTCAGCAGGTTTTGCAATCGACTGTTTGTAAATGGCAGCTTGCTGTTCTCAAACAGCTTGAATATATTTTGTTTTTTTCTGAGCATTTTGTGCAATAAAATCAGGCTGAAACTGGCATTCCCAAAATATTTACAGATGAATCCGGTTAATCGCATAGTCAATTTGGCAAGCTCTTTTATATGAACACACAAATAAAGCATTGCAGAAGACAAATTATTGTTTAATCATACACAACATTGTTCCAATCTTATAAAATACTGCATAATAGTAGTTTGTGTAATGTTGTTTTCCATGGTCTCTTGTGATTGTTTTTCTAAACAAAAAAATGTGTCCATATCTGACTTGTCTGCGCCTTCACATTGCAAATGTCACCGAATTCTATCAAGAACGTTTGACACTTCATTATTTTTTGGCAGGGTAATGACAATTGAATTAGCAGCACTTTCTTTCTTCATGTCACTGCTTTTGATTTGTGAAGTACACGTGCGAATTTGTGCTCACACACTGTAAAAAATTCTGCTGCAAGATCACAGAATTCTGCGATGCTGCAAGATCAAATTTTGCAAACATGAAAGATGCTGCCTGAAATTGATCAAAGAAATCTTGCAGCATTTTTTACATTGCATCAAGTGCTTCGACTGTGCTCGTAATTGGTGTCTGTCTTTCAAGAACGCCAAAACTTTTTGCTGAAGATGATTTTTGTCTTTTGATTTTGCAGCTAACGCTTTGATTAATCGAATAAAGAACTTATTTCTTTGCAATTAAATGGATTATGGAATATGCCAATATGCAATTAATTAGACAATTTATTTAGAAGAAGATTGGTTATGGTTTGGGATTTACACTTCTTATGCAATAAAAGATATTATGCAATTAACCCAATTCGTCTGTATCAGTTTTTGATGCATTTCCAAATAGTGTTTTGTTGTTTTTCTTGAAAGCTTTTTAAAGAATCTATGAGCAGAATTAAGTTTTTAGTCTGACTACTGCCCTAAAGCCTTTGATGTAAACAATCGTGATAACTAATGTTTTATCATCGCTTCAAGGCTAACCATCAATTTAAAGAGGCATACATCACAACTGATCAGGTTTTCTTCCACTGTTATATCATGCCTGCATTTTTTTGTTATATTTTATCTCAGCATTTTTCAAAAATTTTGATAACTTGTAAAGCCCATCAATACTTGGCAGTGATATAACTAAGCAGGAAGGGGGAAAGCAAAGGGCACACGTCACTGGCTTTATCATCGGGTACCAATGAATTTTAAAACTGGACTAAAGGTACTCAAAATACTTGATTACTTCTGACTTAAAACTGAGGCCTGAATAGCTTTCATTTGATGTTGTGGCTGCTGTATTGAGCAAAAACCTCATTTAGTAAGCAAACAATTTTGTTACAGGTAAGCATACAATGCACAGTTTTGCCTTTTTATCTGAACGTCAAAAATTTAAATTTTTGTCATGTAAATAGTAACTTGCTGGTTAGGTTGGAGCAGCCAAATTCAAGCCTGCCATAAATGTAGACTGATGGTTCCACCACAGAGAAAGCAGACAGGCATTAGTGGGTAGCTAACAGTGGCTTTTGTGACATGCTTTATCGGCAGCTTGATTATTTCAACCTAATGAAGCATGGACAGTGGATATGCATAAGAAGTTGCCTTAGAAATGTTTATAGCATCTCAACTTTGGCAACCTCAAAAATGTTTGTAAGGCCCCCTGTTGTTAATTTTGTAAATAAAGTTTTACATTTCACTGTGAGAATATTGGAGCAGTTTCTTGTATTGATTATTCTCATCGAATTTTGTGAAGCAAAATTTTTTTGCTTGCAAACGCTCTTTTGACAGTGTAGCTGCTAACCGATCTGGTATATAGCTGTTACAAGATGGACAATTGAATAAACTGCCAACAGCTGCAAGTAGGTGAAAACCATCAACACACCATAAAAAGTTTTTTTGATTCAATAACTATTTGTGGAAATATATTTTGGAAAAACATTTGAATTTGATCGAAAGTCCATCATATTGAAAAGTGCCAACTAAGGCATTGTTTGCAGAAATCATAATAGAGATGGCAATGCGCAGACCAAGTTTAGGTCAGCACTAAGGGGAATATAAAGAAAAGACAGGGTGAATTTGTATGTTTTGCAATTTTATGTTGCATTGAAAATCTATACTATTTTTTTATAGCTTGTAGTCATCCAGTGTAACCACTTGATAAGCCAGAAAGACGATTGTTTTAGCTGCCTTTTCTAAGAACTTGTTTTACCTCTGTCATTTCTAGTTTTTTGCCTTACTGTGTTGGCTGGTTTATAAATAGTTTATTGTAAACATGTCAAAAGAAAAATTGTGGTCAACTTCAAAACAAAGTGTATGAAACTACGAAGAAGGTCCTGGTAATCTTTCAAACATCAAACCCAGCCTACAACCAATTGACTCAACATTTTTATCATCTTAGTTATGCCACAACTGGAACAAATTTTCCGGATGTTGCCACACATCAGCAAAGATTGAATTTTTTCTTTAGTAAGCCATAATTCCTTGGCTACCTTTGATTTCTGACACGGCTGTTCACAGAAAAGTAAGGAACTAGTTAAATTTGGTGAAAGATATTAACAAAAAATTAGCAAAAGTCTGAGCTAAAGATAATTTAGATTGTCAGTTGGACAAAGGATAGAGCAACTTGAAAAGCTTCTTCAATGCCATTTTTTTCATTCAAAAACCTTTTGATAATATCCGATTCGGGTACGAGTTAACCTTTGAGAAGTGCATTAGTTGGAGAAAAAGCAAGATTAATATCTACCTCTTTTTTTCCACCTTTTCAAGTCAACATGATAAAAACATATACCAAGTTATTTGTAAAGCTTTCTGTTTAAAAAATTTATTTAGCGTTTGTTTTGCATTTCCCAGCAAGCTTAAATTTCCCTCTTTTCAAGCCTTTTACTGCTGTTACACACAGCTTCACTTTTGTACTTTTAAACCGTTCAGAAATCCCTCACTTACCATTATTTCCGAATTACTTGTAACAATGACTATTCTTAGATGTTCTAGCTTTATTTGTAACAAGTCATCACATCACGGTAAGACACTGCGCAAATTACAAGCATTTTTAACTAAAATTTATCTGCACATTGATAAAAATAAAGTTTTTCAATTATGTCAACAGCTTCATGGTTTTTCTGAATGGCTTACCAGTATAGCGATTGCTATTTAATGCATCTAGACTGAGTACATTATTTTTCCCCGTACTAAACTAAATATGTGCATTATGCAGCATGTATTAAGAGTGATTTTCTTATTATTATATTGGATTATTTTAGTTTGTCTAACAATAATAATGTAACATCATTTTTGCTACATTTCACTTCAAAATTGATGCTAAAAAACATATTTTTGAATTATCATAAGAAAACTAATGCATTCACAGATAAGCTTTTTGTGACATATAAAAACATAAGCATTCTGCATCTTTTGACATCAAAATCAACTTTCTGTGACAAGTGAGTTGGTGAAATTGTACAAAATTAGACCTCACTTGACCAAATTTGGCTTTTTCTCAATTTTTCATATTGCAATGAAAACATTTGCCACTTTCCCATTTTTTAATTATTCTGCTCACCAAAAAGTAAAATAAATATGCTCTGTTAGTAAAATTCTGTTGTTACAGCTGATATCATTGGTGGAGACCAAGTGACAACAGGAATTGTAATAAAAACCCAAGGCAAAACAACTATCAACGTTAACCAACCTGCTTCAAGTAAAGAGGACTCAGGCAAGATCATTAAATTTCTTGGCTTAGCATGCACTTGTGTAATGGTAATTTTTGCAGATAGCACTATTCAATGTGTAATAAAATTATTATGTGTGAAAGTCAGTTTCAAACAACTGCTCAAAATAATAGCTGTTTTAACCTTTTTTAATTATCATAAATTCCCCTAACACAATCTGAAGTGTAATTTTGTATTGAGTTGAATACCGGTATTCGTCATTCCATGGGAACCAAAACTCACTCATATTCTTATTGCATTTATCGTTTGAGTTACAAACAAGCTTATAAGTGTGATTGACAAGCCAGTGGGATCAGTGGTGTTTTGCGGTTTGTCAGCAGGTTTTGCAATCGACTGTTTGTAAATGGCAGCTTGCTGTTCTCAAACAGCTTGAATATATTTTGTTTTTTTCTGAGCATTTTGTGCAATAAAATCAGGCTGAAACTGGCATTCCCAAAACATTTTTATCAATTTCTGATGCATTTCCAAATAGTGTTTTGTTGTTTTTCAAGAATCTATGCGACTACTGCCCTAAAGCCTTTGATGTAAACAATCGTGATAACTAATGTTTTATCATCGCTTCAAGGCTAACCATCAATTTAAAGAGGCATACATCACAACTGATCAGGTTTTCTTCCACTGTTATATCATGCCTGCATTTTTTTGTTATATTTTATCTCAGCATTTTTCAAAAATTTTGATAACTTGTAAAGTCCATCAATACTTGGCAGTGATATAACTAAGCAGGAAGGGGGAAAGCAAGGGGCACAAGCAGGGCTGGGGAGTCGGTGGTCTGAACTTCCAACTCCAACTCCAACTCCTGGGAATATGAAAGGTCCGACTCCAACTCCTGCTTGTTATTACTAATAGCAAATATTCTTATATTTTCACTCGTCTAAGTCTTCCAACAGTATTTATTTTTCACAATAGTTCAATTTAAATGACACACTCCGTATAGTTCTCGCCATAATAAAGACAAAAGTAAGATAATTTTGTTGCAATTCTGCTCTGATTGCGTACATTTTCCGAATCGCCCCTTTGTTTATCTCCTAACTAATTTTTTTTCAGTTTTGAAAGTTATTAAGCGAAGAAGAAAATTAAGGAAATTGTAAACCTTGCAACTAATTGGCAAAGCAGCATACGGGCGTAAGGGGCATTAACAATCATTAAAATGAATATGCCAGGAAACAATAATGAGTACACCACCCAACCAATTTAGACGAGACCATCCCTGGACGCGTTTCGTCCTTTTGGACTCATCAGCAGGGCCCGTCCCGTCACAAGCAAAAGTAACCCACTCATTAACGTTATCCTTAAAAAGAAAAAACAAATCCAACACATGCAGAAGCACTGAGACTTCAACCGACGACGTATTGCTTTGCTTAGCAGGGTGGGTTGACAAATTGGTTGATTGTGGTTGCATATCCATTGGGAGAACAGTTTACACACTGATCTGAAAAAGCAGATTAAACGCTGCATTTATAGCCTAGCGCCTTGTCTTTGCAATGCCATCACGCTCGAGGCGAGTGCGTTGACAATTCACAAGGTGGGAGCCGGGCAACCTTTGATAGACGTGTCGAGCAAATCCATGCCAACGAATTATCACTCTATCTCACTTCGCAGTAAGCCGGGCCTCCTACAGTGAAACGGGCAAATCCATGCCAACTATTTTCAAGTAGGGAAAAAAACTATAGATTTGAAAGTTATTAAGCGAAGAAGGAAATTAAGGAAATTGTAAACCTTGCAACTAATTGGCAAAGCAGCATACGGGCGTAAGGGGCATTAACAATCATTAAAATGAATATGCCAGGAAACAAGAATGAGTACACCACCCAACCAATTTAGACGAGACCATCCCTGGACGCGTTTCGTCCTTTTGGACTCATCAGCAGGGCCCGTCCCGTCACAAGTGATGGCATTGCAAAGACAAGGCGCTAGGCTATAAATGCAGCGTTTAATCTGCTTTTTCAGATCAGTGTGTAAACTGTTCTCCCAATGGATATGCAACCACAATCAACCAATTTGTCAACCAGCCCTGCTAAGCAAAGCAATACGTCGTCGGTTGAAGTCTCAGTGCTTCTGCATGTGTTGGATTTGTTTTTTCTTTTTAAGGATAACGTTAATGAGTGGGTTACTTTTGCTTGTGACGGGATGGGCCCTGCTGATGAGTCCAAAAGGACGAAACGCGTCCAGGGATGGTCTCGTCTAAATTGGTTGGGTGGTGTACTCATTATTGTTTCCTGGCATATTCATTTTAATGATTGTTAATGCCCCTTACGCCCGTATGCTGCTTTGCCAATTAGTTGCAAGGTTTACAATTTCCTTTTTTTCAGTTGCAAATTTGCGTGATATGCTAGAAAACCAAACATTACCTGCTATTGTTTTGATAAAGAAACAGTGTAGGGTTTTTGAGGAGTCGGAGTGGGCCAATTTTTGCCGACTCCAACTCCTGAAGCCCCCAAAATGCCCCGACTCTTTGACTCTGACTCCAACTCCTTAGCCCTGGGCACACGTCACTGGCTTTATCATCGGGTACCAATGAATTTTAAAACTGGACTAAAGGTACTCAAAATACTTGATTACTTCTGACTTAAAACTGAGGCCTGAATAGCTTTCATTTGATGTTGTGACTGCTGTATTGAGCAAAAACCTCATTTAGTAAGCAAACAATTTTGTTACAAGTAAGCATACAATGCACAGTTTTGCCTTTTTATCTGAACGTCAAAAATTTAAATTTTTGTCATGTAAATAGTAACTTGCTGGTTAGGTTGGAGCAGCCAAATTCAAGCTTGCCATAAATGTAGACTGATGGTTCCACCACAGAGAAAGCAGACAGGCATTAGTGGGTAGCTAACAGTGGCTTTTGTGACATGCTTTATCGGCAGCTTGATTATTTCAACCTAATGAAGCATGGACAGTGGATATGCATAAGAAGTTGCCTTAGAAATGTTTATAGCATCTCAACTTTGGCAACCTCAAAAATGTTTGTAAGGCCCCCTGTTGTTAATTTTGTAAATAAAGTTTTACATTTCACTGTGAGAATATTGGAGCAGTTTCTTGTATTGATTATTCTCATCGAATTTTGTGAAGCAAAATTTTTTTGCTTGCAAACGCTCTTTTGACAGTGTAGCTGCTAACCGATCTGGTATATAGCTGTTACAAGATGGACAATTGAATAAACTGCCAACAGCTGCAAGTAGGTGAAAACCATCAACACACCATAAAAAGTTTTTTTGATTCAAT
The DNA here is from genome assembly GCA_963675345.1 of Trididemnum clinides. NCBI lineage: Eukaryota > Metazoa > Chordata > Ascidiacea > Aplousobranchia > Didemnidae > Trididemnum > Trididemnum clinides. The sequence goes on along the minus strand of OY776284.1, from coordinate 19,161,128 downwards.
AACTATTTGTGGAAAAACATTTGAATTCGATCCGAAATATTTATTTGAAAGTGCCAACTAAGGCATCGTTTGCAGTCAGGTGAACATTGAGGCCATTTCAACATCACATTGTCATTACCACCAACACGCCTGATCCATCTCCCTGACTGATTGTTGTTAAGATAAGCCTGCGCATTGAGCTTTCAGTGAGGTAGAGCACCGTTCTGTTGATAATAAATTGAAATTTTGATAATAAATTGAAAAATAAATTGAAATTTTCATGTTCATGTGCAGTAAGCTCACCCTTAAGCTAGTTCTGAATCATGCGCAAATAGACATCGCCAGTCACATTTTTCTCAAAGAAAAACGGGCCATCAACATAATTCTTGGAGATGGCACAAAACACATTCACTTATTGTGAGTCTCTCTCATGCTTAATAGTGACATGGAGATTTTTTCACCCCAAATACGAACATTATGCCTATTGACTTTGCAAATCATATGAAATATGGTCTCATCATTGAACACAAGATGTTCATAGAACTCCTCTTCAAGTTTCTTTTGCATGTCAACACAAAATTGTTTGCGTTTTTGGTTGTAATCTGCCGTTATGGCCTGATCGAGCTGCAATTGGTAGAGTTTTATAAATAAGCATTTCCTTACCACTCACCAAACTGTCAATGAAGGAATCAGGGTTTCCATACTTATTATTCTTACCGACTTTTGTGGGCTTTGCAAGAATGTTTGGCAAACCCGCTTGACCTTCCCTTTCGATGTTGCTGGTCATCCAGATCCTTTAGCTCTGCACAGACAACCTTCATCTTCGAATTTTTTTTACTAGCTCTAAATTTGCTTTGCTGTTGGTGGCTTTTTAGAGAGCTTTCTCACAAATGCACACTGCACAGTCTTGTTTGAGTTTGTTCTAGCATACTCCAACACTCAAAACACCTTTTCTCTGCTAGTGAATACCATTTAAATACAAGATTTGAACACAGTATAAATAATTTATTAGTCCAAAATTTCTACGCCTAAAAAGATAGAGATATCTTTTTGGCCTGTTTCTACACTTTACTCAAAATTAACACAAAATTTTAGCCTGTTCTACACAAGCTGTGCAAATTTATAGTCATTTGAACAGGAACTGGCAAAGTTATCAGAAAGCCAAATGATGTCAAATTTTTTGAAACGTTCTGTTTTGTAAAGCTATTGCAAACTTGTAGTTAAATCCCCTCATTTGTGTTTTTACTTCTTTTTTCTTGTTTAGTGAGAAAAATCTAGTGCATGTAGTGCTTTAGCAAGTATATCAAAACCAGGTTGAATGTCTGAGGTTTAGAAGCAAAGCACGGCTGAAAGATGGCCATTAGTGGGAGAGAGTCTATACTTGGATATGTTAAACTCGGATCTGTGCTTTGATATCACGGAGGACGTTTATTCACATATGTAAGTAGAGCCAAAGAGTGCAAACATCCTCTGCGCATGTCTCTTCGTGTTTGAAAACTTTATCTTCAGGAGAAAAGTAAAATTTCAGCAGTGATTGTAACTAAAAGTGCTCTGCCAATACTGCGTCAGATTGAATGTCAATGAATTCTAGCTGTACATCACTAGGTGCATTACCTACATTTTACAGTGTTGGCAAAAAGTTTAGAAAGTTTTCACAAAAACATTAAAAAGCCTAGAAATATTGTTTTATATCATATTTTATTGCAAAAACTTTTAAAAAACTTGTCATATTTTTGGCAACTTCAATGTACATCAAATTGTATCATTAAATATATTATTTAGTGTGGTAGCCTTTGTTTTTCATGACATTTTGGTACGGTTTTTGTTTGGTATGTTTTTCTTTGACATTTGGTTTTCATGACAAATTTCTTAGCCATTGCAGCATGTTGAGATTTTTGCTTGAAACCATGTGGTGACCGCTTTGGCTTTATGGCAGAATGCAGAGTCTTGCTGGAATATCATACAACCATGGATGTTCATGAACTCCAGCAAATGACTATTTAAAACATCGATGTAGCCGGTGGCATTCATCGTATGGCCTTCTGGCAGAAAATAGAGACCACCCTGGCCCTGACTGGAAAAGCACCATCAAACTATAATAGAAGAAGTGTGCTTGACAGTGGCTTGAATGTAACGTGGATTCTCTGATGATGAGCCGTTTGGTCTTCGGACCTGGGAACTGTAGCTGGTAAACTAAAAAAATTGATTCATCCGAAAGCATGACTTCTGTCAGCTTTCGCTGGTCTAACCTTTGTACTGGTTGCAGAATTCAAGTCATTTCTTGGGCATTTTTGGAGTAAAAAGCAGTTTCTTCAAAGGTTTTCGGGAAGGAAGCTTCAGGTCTTTGCTTAAACGCTGGCGAATCGTCTGTGTAGATACCTCAGCCAGTTCAGGAACTGATCTTTTTACATCTGTCAAAAAAAGGTTTTGCTTGCAAAAGCCTCTGGATTTTTTGTCTGTCCTTGGTTTTGTCTTCCGAGGCTGGCCACTCCTTTTTATTGGAGACAAAGTTACATTTTGCTTGTTTTGTTTAAGTAGCTTTAGAAAGTCCAAATCTGCTTTCAATTTCTTTATTTTTGTATTCTTCTTTAAGCAGAATTACATTGCTTTTAGAAGTTTTTAAAATTTGGGCCAACTTTCCCATCTTGATAGCAAAAATATTACAACAAACCTAATATTTTAGTAATTACAGATAAACATCAAAATTAGCTCAACAGAACCTGTGAAAAACAGCAAGAATACTTAAGGCTAACCTAGGATAAAAAGTTGACATGTTTTAATCATACAAAAAATAAATCACTGAATAAAAAAGCGGAGATTTAAAAACTTTCTCAACTTTTTGCTAACACTGTTGGCACAGGGACAGGAAATCATGTGCATTTTACTCTCCATTGTTCTGAAATCCTAAAATCGCTTTGAAAACTCACTATGTAGTGCTCCTGGCATAGATGATTATTTACGCAGGTTTCAGCTGATAATAAGATTTCTTTTAGGCTTTGCATATGAGTGAGATTGTTGTACTCCAGTTGCCTTGATAGAAACTGTAACTTTGTCACGACAGCCTTCACCAGGCTGTGTGTTTTATGTACAAAAAAGCTCTAGCTCGCAGTTTGGTGTTCAGTGTAGTTATTAGTGCTGTCACATTAACTGCAAATGCAAAATCTGCCACCCAGTTCTCATCAAAAAACTGCGGGATGTTTTTGCTTTTCGTATCACAAAACATTCGCGTCTCTGTTTTCAGATCCTCAACTCTTTTTAATACTTTGCCTGGACTGACTTTGCCATCGGACAGGTATGTGGCAGCTGATGTCACTATGTTCAGCTTCGTGTCCCTCTAAAAGTGTAGCAAACTGCTTGTAATTCAATGCTCGTGCTGTGATAAAGTTTACTGTTTTAGTTACAACATCAATTACGAGGTTAATTTTAAGTGCTGACTTGCACAACATATCTTCTTTTTCTTTCGACTTATTCCCGATTAGGGGTCGCCACAGCAAATATCTGCATTTTTATGACATGGCATTTGTTTTACTGTCGGATGCCCTTGCTGCCACCAACCCTCTCTTCAGAGGGAAAACTGAGCCACCTGTCTTCCACATAAAGGTGGGGTGTCCCGTTAAGTGCCTTGCCCAAGGATACAACAAGCGAACTTGCTGGCTTGTTCTCCACAATCTCCACTAAATGCTGAGCACCAAGCAGGGAAGCTGTGAATACCATTTTTTGAAGTCTTTTGGTATGACTCGACAAGGGGAATGAACCCTAAGTCGACCGACTGCAAAGCGGACGCTCTAACCACTACACCATCGCTGACTTGCACAACACATGCTTATGGAAAATACCATGCAGAAATACCAATTTCTGATCTGCATTGATTTCAGTCACTGCTTTATCTTGCATAAATTTCAACAATCGACATTTTTCCCCATTATTTTTGCGCACCCGTCTGTTGCGACTCCCACCGGTCTATCCCATTTCAGTTTTAAGTGTGTCCATACACGCATTTACCTATGTGTACAGACCGGTCCCTGTTGTAGTCCCTCTTATTTTGCATACTTCTGCCTGCTCCTTTGTAATCTTGAAGTCCGTTATCCCATGGACAAATACTAGTAACTATGCTGTGTCACGGACGTGGCAGCTCTCGTTCAAAGCCAAAGAGAAAAATTGAGAACTTACCGCTTCAACGTTGCAGCTGAAGCTCCAGAGTTCCCACTGTGTTTTTGTTCCTCGTCACGGTTCGTCTGGACAGCATGACTAGTTCAAATGCTTCTAGTTTTTCTTGACATGTTAGTGCTGCGGAGACCACCAACCATTTGATGAACTCTCCGTCCGCAAATGGCATGCTATTCTGAGCTATTTTGTGGAATATCACAAAACTGGTCTTGATTGCGGCATCTGGCAAAGCTGCAAAACTTCTATTATCTGCGCCATTTCAGCATCTGACTAGTTTTTATAATTCTCTGCATTATTGTCTCATAACGCCGACTCAAATTGTAAGCCGTCAATGCAACAATGTGGGTCTCCCGAACTTTTTACGCTGGACCCTATTGGACTACTCTTTTTCTATTTACCACCTTTGGTGCAGGTAGTTGGTAGATTCTCAGTTTTTGGGTCTTCTGCCATTCCTAAATCCCGAAGAAAGGGTCAGGTAGCAACAAGAACTTTCAAAATAAGAGCTATTTCTGAGAGGGTTTAGAAAACTGTTGAGCTTTACAATACTTTATCGTGCATTTTATTTATGCTTCAGCATGGATTTTTCTCTAACACAACACAATAATTTATCCCACGATAATTAATTATTGAAATATAGATTAGAACACTTCTGCCTTTGCCACCTTAAGTCAGGGTTTGAAGTGTTTTGGGGATCATATCCATTTAACTCTCGAATCCTTCATATTTTATTCATGGTCTTATTTTTGTTTTTGCCAGCGCTTCTCGATCTTTTTCAGATTATGACCTTGTATTCAGGAGAACAATTATGACCTTCGTCAAGCTTCCTTGAAAAAAAAGTCATTCATGTATTAGAAGCAAAATGTCGTCAAACAGGTTATTAATCATAATCAAGAAAGAAAACGGCAAGCACATTTTGTTATAGAACGTCCTTGTTTTTAAGAAACGTTTGACTTTGGTAAATCCTGAAAAATTAATGTATTGAAATTCTGCGCCGCCTTGCTGAAAAAATTTTGTGGCCCACTAGTGTAGTGTATGGTATCTGAGAGTTGATGGTTAGGCATTTCAGCTGTGGCATATTTTTATTGTAACTGACAATACTGTTGCGTATGAGGTCATGTTTTAGCTTTATTACATGTTTGACTATTGTTGAAATATATCTGTGATAGCAATGGTGGAAAACCAAATGTTTGGCGGCCAAGGGTTAATATGAGAAATTTATTGATTAGGATACGCTTATCGGTTGAAATACTTTTCAGAGTCCTTTTTTGTTAAAATTAAGCAATATTTTACTGATGTAGATTTGAAGCGAAGGACCACATGCAACACCTAACAAAAAGTGCTACCAAAATAATTTACATAAAGTCCATAACATTTTAGATATTGATGTTTTTAATATGTCATCTTCAATTGCACATTAAGGAATTTTATTTGCCGTGTTTATTTCCAAATTTCACTCATGTTTGCGCAAGCTTAGGCGATTTTAAAAGTATCAATTTTCAGTTTTCAATGCATTAATTATTCACATTACATGCTCAATATGTCCGCCTTTACGGTTAGGACATTCATACCGTCTGACTGCAAAGTTTCCGGTGACTCTTGTACATATCTGTTGGGGTTGCTTTAATAAATCTTGTAGTAGCTGACTGTAGCTTTGGAAGTGTCAATGGTTTGTCAGCATACAGATGATCTTTGGTGTATTCTTAAAGAAAGAATTTAAGGGGATTAAAATGAGGAAAATGAGCTGCTCACAGATAATTCGTTCTTCGAGAAATCACTCTGTCGCCCAATTTTTGTTTCAATAATTCCAGGGTTGCTCTGGCATTGTGAGGAGTAGTAGCACCGTCTTGCATTGATCATTGCTGGTTCATAGTAGTACATTGGCGGCGATTGAGAGATGTGCAAAACTTGCCGATGATATTGCGGCAGCTTTCCTGATTTACTGTAACTGATTTGCCTCTTTCATTCTAACCCTGTTGTGCCCATAGTAGCATATTTGGAACAAGAATTTTGGGGAGTAAACCCCAAATTTGGGGTGTAAATTGTTGCAAATATGCAACATTTCCTAATTTGGTAAAAAGACCAGACCCCCCGAAATTGCATTACATTCCTTTTAGGTAATATTTCCAGAGTTTAAAAATTTAAGGCAGAATTTTTTCTTTTATTTATTCTGTGCTTGGGTACTACAGAGTTAAACTAGTACAGCCCAATTGTGGTTTTTGTGTTCGTGGCACACCATGTAGTGGCAACACTTCCGAAAGAGTGTGAAGGCTGTTGCAACACTTCCTGTGGTGGTGCAGTTTTCCAAAATGTGTTGTTCTTTGAATTAATGCACCATCAAGATAAAGACGGGCCTCATCACTGAACCAGACTTTGTCTATCCAGTCCCAGTTTTCCTTCCTTTTCTCGTTAAACCACTGGCACATACCACCTCGTGTCGTTTCATCATTTGCTGTTGGTGGTTAGTCTGAATGCTATACCGAAAGAGTTGCAAATCCAGTTTCAAAATACAGACAATGCTCATTGGATTCATGCCAAACTTTTGAGTTGCCGCCGAGAAGGCTTTTTGTGGACTTTTTATGGCAGGGTAACGGACAGTTTAATATTTTCTGGAGTTCTGACGTCTTTTTGTCTACCAGATCTTCCTTTGTTGAGATTATAAACAATTCCATTAGTTTGAAACTTTTTTACAATCCTCCACACTGCCTTTCGGTCCGGAGCTGCTCTCACGCCAAAGCTGCTGTCGTTGAGCGTTTACAATAAATTTGATATTAAAGCAGAATTCTATCAATTTTGTTTTTTCCTCATCTGTAAGCTTCACACTCAATGGATTGCTCTCAAATGACATCAAAAGAAATTCTTTGCTTAGGTCTGTAACATCTGAAAAAATGAAATAATTCAGGTAATACATAACAGAATGAGAGTCAATTTTTATTGTGGCATTTTTTTGCGACACGCTGTATTATCATTAGCCTTTTTTTTTTAAATAATAAAACCTTCGGATTTGCAGTGCTGGGAAAAGAATATACTGGGCATGTAACTCTTTGCTAACCCCCTTTGGTTACAAGTTGTTTTTGTGCTTTGCTACAGTTCTCGTGCATAAACAAAATAATTTTTGTTGCAGATGCTACACCAGCCAGTGAGACAGACATTAAAGAATTTCGCAAAATACAAAGTCGCTTCCGAGATGATGATTTGATTATTAAGGGATTAAACGTGAATTTAGATCAAGTTCCTGTGGTGCACCCACGTTTAATCAATACAAAATTTTTTGAAGGAAAGGCAGCTCTCAAGAACGAAAAATATCCTTCTGAGGCGCAAGAAATAAAGTGTGGTCAGGAAGTTGAGTTTGATAAAATTTTTGACCATTCAGAGAAAGAATGGAAATATCTCGGATTGATTGGTTATCCTGGATGTGGAAAAACAACTCTGGCAAAACGTTTGGCAAAATCGAAAAAAATAACTTTGTGTTTCGAACTCGTCTTTGAGAATTTGAACTTTGGAGAAAAAACACTTACTTTAAAGAAGCTTTTGCTCGAGTGTTCTTACCCAGATGTCGGAAATAATAAACCTCTTTGTTCTAAGATATTTTCATGGGTAATAAACAACCAAGACAAGGTGGCTATTATCATTGATGGTTTTGATCAATCAGCATTAAATTTAGATCCCAAGGTTCCATCTCATGGTTATGAAACGCTTCAAAGGATAGAAGACCTCATTTCAAATCTATGCATGAAGAAATACCTACCAGGTGTCCACTTGATAATCACGTCTCGACCTTACAACGTTATGACCATGCCTTATGAGTTAAGACCAAAATTAACGTTGTTTGTGAAAGATCTTAGCTTTGATGACATGAAAAAGCTTTTTCTTGTGTTTGCTCAGGAGCGGGCTCGGGAATTGTGGAATCAAATTTCCGAAGAAGCCCCCCATCTTTTGACTCTCTGCTTAAACCCAATGATGCTACAATGTTGCGTTCAGGTATTTCTTCACGTATTCCCCAGTAATGAACAAATGTTAGCTCCAAACAAATGGACTCAAGTTCTTGATTCTGTAATTAAGAACATCAAGCGATTGAGAAACGTACAAAACGTCGACATTGGTTCAATCACAAAGCAACTCGCGGTAGTTGCATTTAATGCTACGATGAAATCCACTGTCGCTATAACTGTTGAACAGTTAGAAAGGAATGGTTTAACCGTGGAACAAGTTCAAGACATGATTGTCGCTGTTCAAGGACTCGAATACGACACCAAGCTAATGAAAAATGAATACATTAATCTGTACTTTTTCCTCCACTTATTGCAAGAATACTTCACAGCCAATCACATGATCGAAGAACTTTCGAGCACGCAGTTTTCAGACGTGTTACAAAGTCAGTTTTTCTTATCTCAAAAGTCCTTAATAAAAAAATTTGTATCTGGATTTTTGTTTGAGATGCAGCCCAAAGGTAAGAATGGAGTTGTTACTGGCAATGCTAACGTGGTTTTATTGAGTTCGTAAAGTTTGAAAAGCTCAAGATGAGCAAATTTTTAGGAAGTCCATTAGATTTATAACCCATTTTCTTTTTTTTAGTCTTAGAATTTTTGCTCCGGCATAGTGGTGTTGACCTTTTTTTTAATTTCTGCTGCTTAGTGAATTTTGATTCCTCGATTGATCGCTTTCAAATTCATTGATTTTTAAAAAATACTTGTTACGATTAGGGTTTGTTAAGTTTTCTCATGTACTACCAATCTGGTGCAATGGTACGATTAGGCGTCGTTATCTTTCTTCAAAAAGGATCATGGAATAAAACTGCGTTTGTAGTGTTCACTTTTTAAAAACTTGTTTCAGGTTGCGACATTGAAGACAAAACAAGAGCATTTAATGCAAAGTTTCCACAGACAAGAGCATCTGTGAGTAATGCTTAGGATGACATCGAGCCACCGACTTTCAGTTTCAGCTTAAATGTTGATAGATGGCCTGTTGTTACCGTGGAAACATTTTCAGACTACTCCGCACACACTACAATTATATATCTTAAATATGTGGTGTTTAAAGATGTTTACGGTTAATAAATTATGCAACGTTTTCATTTTATACAAAGTTTTTGAAATTTTATCTTTTGACATGAAAATGTAAGTTGATTTTTGGCCAAGTTATAAAAAGACTTGGCATGTTTTTTTTATTTGTATTTTTGTCACGTTCTGATCAGCTCACAAGCGTCGTGGGTGGATTAAAATGATGATCAGGACGCTTACCACAAAGTGAAGTTGGTCACTTGAAATGCCAATTAAGACATCAACTTAATTGAGTTTGATAGGAAGTTTGTCGCTTTTTCAACTCAAACTATCTTTGCGATTTCGTTGCTCTTTTTTAAGATGAAGTGTTATTTGATCTTGCTCAATTAAAATTACAACGCTTGCATTTTCACAAGATTAGACTTGTCGATTGATTGTACATGTACGTCTATCACTACTTACACGCAGCACTATCGATTGCAGATGCGCTTGAGAAATGTGCCTGATTTGGGGAACACCGCGTGCCTCTGTTTCAAACACTCGCTTGGTTTACGTAGATGTATTTTCTCGTAACCCTAAAAACAATGTGCTCATAAACTAATTAATAAACTAATTACTTACAAAAGTGGCGAGCCGAAATAGATTTCAGAGACAGGATAGATTACGAACATAAGTAATGGCTACACAAGCCTAGATCAAATAAAAATGTTGTTAATTAAACTCTTAACTAAAGCTATATGCTATCCGAAAACTAAAATAATTCTAAACAGGTGCCCAGCTTCCTTAACAAAGAACAAACTACTACTGCTACTGCAACAAAGGAGATCCAAATAGATTGTAGTGCGTGATGCGCTAGGCAAACTACGCAAACCGGATTAATTACTCATTTTGAATACGGGCAAGCACGCAAAATCATTAAAAAAAAAGATTAAAGAAAAAGGGCACGAGTAAACCAAATCACTCCCCGCCAAGCACGGAAAGAAATTGAGCAGCGATAACAAAACTTATTTTGGGTAAAACCCGGAACCAGAGGGGACAAAGTGGAGTCAAAACACAATAAGCACATCAAAACTACACATCGTCACACGGAATAAATACGAGGGTCAGTCAATAAGTAATGAGACTTTCTCAATAACTCAAGTTTGCAATGACTGGTAATCAAAAAATGCTTTTTTATTTTTCAACATAGTCTCCCTCCTTTGCAACACACTTGTTCCATCTTGATATTAGATTGTCTATTCTTTTGGCATAGAATTCCGTGGACTGGGTCCTTAGCCAGTTGCTCACAGCAGCCTTCACTTCTTCGTCAGTCTGGAAGTGAATTCCTTTCATACTCTCTTTGAGTGGGCACAAAATGCAACGCCTGATGGCTTCCAGAGCATCACTACGCAGATACAGAAAGGAGGGAGGTGCATTTCTGTCGAGAATAGTGACAACTGATGAGACCTGGGTTTTTCATTATGAACCTGAATCGAAACGACGATCAATGGAGTGGAAGCATGTTTCTTCCCCAGTGAAGAAAAAATTTAAATCTCAGAAAAGTCATGCTCACAGTGTTCTGGGACAGAAATGGGCCAATCACTATCAGTTTCTTGGAAAGGGGCAATACTGTGAACTCAGAGAACTACTGTGAGCTGCTAACTCAAGTGAAAAAAGACATTAAGAACAAACGGAGGGAACTTCAATCAAGAGGTGTGATTCTTCTTCAGGATAATGCAAGGCCCCACACAGCAGCAAGAACCCTATCCAAAATTGAAGATTTAGGCTGGAAACTTCTAACACACCCACCCTACAGCCCAGACCTTGCACCATCTGATTTTCACCTCTTCGTCCCACTCAAAGAGAGTATGAAAGGAATTCACTTCCAGACTGACGAAGAAGTGAAGGCTGCTGTGAGCAACTGGCTAAGGACCCAGTCCACGGAATTCTATGCCAAAAGAATAGACAATCTAATATCAAGATGGAACAAGTGTGTTGCAAAGGAGGGAGACTATGTTGAAAAATAAAAAAGCATTTTTTGATTACCAGTCATTGCAAACTTGAGTTATTGAGAAAGTCTCATTACTTATTGACTGACCCTCGTATATATTACACGCGATAACAAAACAGTAGGTCTAACTATCATAGTTCAGTTCTTCAGCGGTTGCTATTAAGCAAAGTTTGTGAATAGGTCGTATTAGCGTACGTTGACCAGAGAGACGCAATTCGCATTTTCGTACCAGTCCGTCAATTCCAGGGAAGGTCTTAGTGACAATGGCGTGGTCCCATAAACCGCGGGGCGCAGCTCGGTCTTTCATCCCTGGTTCCAGTATTATTACATAATCTCCTGTTTTGACATTTTTCCGTGGCCGGAACCATTTACTTCGAAAAAGTAAATAGGGTGGCGAATCCACGCTTCCCAAAATCGTTTAACGAAAGATTGAACGGACGTATAGGATATTCGGGGGTCCGATGGCTCGATCATTTGAGGTTGTGGAATTGAGGGTTGTCTTTGCGGATAAAGCAGTGTATTTCCAGTGAAGGGTTCTTCATCTCGTTTAGATACAAAACGTCGCCAAGCTAAAATAAAATCATTTGTAGATTGAGTTTCAGTTACTTCAAGGTGAACGACTCTTGTGGTGTTGCAAGTTATCAGCAATACACATCCATCAATCACAACATTTCTTGTTTTTCGAAGTTTAATGGGGCCAAAAAAATCCATAGTAATTAATGTAAAAGGGGGTTGGTTTACTTTAAATCTGAATGTGGGCAATTGTCCCATCTGCTGTTTCATCAAGTTGCGTCTGTTGATTCGACAGGTTATACATCGGGCAGCAGTTTGCTTCAATAGTTGTTTGCCACGTAGAATGTAAATACCTTCTAAACGCAAATTAGGAATAATTACACGATAACCTTGATGCACGAGCTTTCGATGCATATAATCTGCGTATAATACCACAATTTTGTTGTTGCTAGGGAGGGCAATAGGTTTGATTACTTCATCGTTATACGAAAAGTTTGATAAACGTCCACATATGCGAAGGAGGGCAGGTTGAGTGTCTAGAGTTTTCAGATTCATTTTCTTACGAAGTGGTTGTTGTTCAGGCTCTTTCAAATAATCCTGTGCAATCCAAAACAAACACAATTTTGCATTGGTTAGTTCACGTGACGTTAAAATAGAAATTCTATTCTCGCGATTTATCACAGGTCTTTTTAACCATGCCACTACCCGAACTAATTTTTGCCATGACGAAACAGGTGCTAATAAATGCGATGTAAAATCGATCAACTGTTCTGAGTGCAGTACAAAAGGAGGAGGACATTTTTCCTCACCTTGTGCCGTTGAGGAAAGTTTATCCAAAGGGGGTTTACCTAGAGGCCATTCTTTTGGAGCCAACACAAGAAACTGAGGCCCTAAATGCCATTTTGCTAGCTTGGAAACACGAATAGGTTTTGTTAATGCATCAGCAGGATTTAATTTGCTATCAATGTATTTAAAACATGCAGGGATATCGGAAAAACTTTCTTGAATTTCTTGTACACGAGTTGAAACGAAGGCCTTAAATTTTGATGAGGGCTTAGATAACCAATGAAGAACAACAGCGCTATCAGTCCACATATACACATCAAAAGCAGAAATGATAGTTTTAACAGAAGTCAGCATACGAGAGAGGATGAGTGCACCCAGAAGCTCCAGTCTGGGTGTAGATTTCCGTTTGATGGGCGCTACAAAGAATTTAGCAGCAACAAATCGAAGAACAAATCCATCTGAGATAGGCCGCCGCAGCCAAATTGCGGCACCATATGCTTGCTCTCCTCCGTCACAAAATCCATGGAGTTCTGCATTGCCAGTTACATTGTCAGGTTTTACAGATCGTGGCAGTTCCACTCGATTAAGAGCTTGCATTTCTTTGATTATATACAATACGCTTGATTCAATTTCTTTACTTACAGGGTCGTCCCAGGATATACGCAAAAGCCACAAAGATTGAAGCAATATTCGTAACCGTAAGGTGACAGGAGCAAAAATTCCAATAGGATCCCAAAACTTTGAGATAACCCCAAGGATGGTTCTTTTAGTAAGAGAGTCGGTTATTTTTAAATTGGGAATTTTGGGCTTGAACATATCATTAGATTTATCCCAATCATGACCTAACACGCACAATGTTGGTTGGTCAGGAAACTCATCAACTTTTAATGAATTCGAATGCCAACCTTTGACAGAAAATTTTTCCCTAGCCAATATCACATTGATACCTTCTTTGGCTATGATCGCTTCATCTTCAGAGGGTAGCGAAGTGACAATATCATCCATGTAACAGTGATGCTTGATAATTTGCGAGGCAATGGGATGCGTTGATGACAGTTTATCAGCTAGACAATGGAGGGCACTAATGGAAAGATCAGGTGCGGGTTTGTCTCCAAAAGGAAGTTGTTTCCATTGATAGTCATTGGGTGGTTGACGGATATTTCCGTTTCTCCATAAAAATCTGAGATAGCTTCTATCAGCGGGCTTCATTTCAATTTGATTGAACATCTTCCTTATGTCTCCAGCAATAGCAATAGTGTTGTTGCGCCAAGCAATCAGTACATGGAATAGGTTGTTGAGCAAATCTGGTCCTTTGTGAAGACCATCATTGAGTGAAAATCCATTGTACTTCGCGGCGGAATTCCACACAATTCTGCTGGATGTTGATTTTCCTGGACTGAGAACTCAAAAGTGATTCAAATACCAGCCATTTTCCCGAGAAATTTCCTCTTCTGGAACAGGTTCTGCGAATTCTTTGATAATCTGGTCCATCTCATTGTAGCTTTGCAATAGATTGGATTTCACGAGTCTGCGTTCAAGCAATTTTAGATTAGACAAAGCCTGATGCCTATTGAATTTGAGACAAACAGGAAAGCCTTCTTTCCAGGGCATAGACACTTTGACACGTCCATCTTCAGTCAGATTAATAGTCTTTTTCACGTGCTTTAAGAACTGGGATTCTTTTATATCGTTATTAGAACAAGTATATATTTCAGTTGGCTTGACGCCAGATAAATTCGCTTCATACCAAGACTTTACGCAAAGTAAATCATTCTCAACCAAACGGACATGTTGCGATTGCACAAATCCCTCAGGAAAGGATTCTAATTGATTAGGTCCAAAAACATACCACCCTAAAGACATTTTTGCAGCTGTAGGATAATTGTGCGGTTCAGTAGGATGTTTCAGATAGGACATAGAGGCCATTAAATTCGCATAATCATATCCAATCGATATGTCAACTTCGCTGTTTTCTTTAGGCAAATACTTTTTGATTGCTTTTAGATAAGAATGGTCTTCAAACAACTCGTTTTTTAAACAGGGAGACGGGTGAGCTGGCTTTACTAATTCTAAAGCATTAACGTTGTATCGACAAGACCTTTTGTCGAAGCGACGAATCCAAACCGACACGATAGCAGACTTTTCATAGCGATAGCTGCCACCAGCTACACCAAACTTAAAAGTTTTTGGATTACGCTCTAACTGAAGTTTCTTAACAATGTCCTTTTTAATTAAAGTAACATCACTTCCGGAGTCAAAAAGAGCTACGGCTTTATGCCAAGTACCGTTAGTGTCTAATAATTCTACCAAAGCCGTGGGCGAGTAACGAAAGTTAGGTGGATATTCATTTGTCGATCGTACAGAAGGCTGAGATAGTTGAAAGCTTGAAGCATTAGCATTTAGCGAAGAGTTTTGCTGAGAATTTTCAACGCGAATCTTGTTTTGCTTAGGTTTGGATACGCAAGCTAGTAAATTGTGATGAGATCGACTACAACTCGTGCATCGGCGCCGATAATAGCAGTCTCTAGGATCTTTGTGCATTGGCGAAAGACAAGTAAAACACCGATGTAGGCGTCTTATTGCGTCAGTTCTTTGTTGGGGTGAATAACTTATAAATTTTTCATATTTAACAAACTTATGACGTGATTTGTTACATAAAGTGCAACGATCATCAAAATTTGAGCGCACTTGATTGACCGTGGAGGTTTTCGATTTATTAGTTACATTTAAAGATAACTCATTTGCGAATCTTTCTTCCAAGTCTGTTTCAGTTTGCAGGAATTTGATAAGCGTATCAACCGAGGCTTGTTCATTTTCGGAATGCAAATAACGACGAAAATTGCGAACTAAAGTAGTTGTGAGTTTTTGTTCGATTAAATCGAGAGTAGCATGACAATTCAAATCGCCATTGCAATTAGCATCTTTAGCGCGACGAGAATATTCCTTAATTTTTTCTATCACTCTTCTCATTTTACGCGCGGAATTTGAGGCCATTGGTTTTGTTTCCTTTAGTTTAAACAAAATAGCTCTAGGTATGCTTTCCGGGGGAAATTTTTCATGAAGTCTTTCCCAAACGCCATTAGCTTCATATACAGACACGCAATCTTGCAGGGTAAGTTGCAACGTGGCAGGGAGAGCTTCTTCATGCAACAAAATAGCTAATTGCTCTTGATCACTATCGAGCCCCGTTAACTTGAAATAATCAGTTATGCGCAATTTCCACTAGTTGAAATTAACAACATCACCGTCCCATTTGGGAATACGAAGATCCCTTGGTTTAAATTTAGGCTTTATTTTGGTATTAGATATTTCAGTAAGTTTGGATTTAGATTCTACTTCTGCCATTTTTGCGTCAAAAACTTGTTGTAAATTAGCGAGATCCTCTTCCCTAGTTTTATATTCAAGCTCATTTTTTTCCAAATCTTGCAATGCATTTTCATGCTCATCTCCGGGGACGTTTAATAAGGTCTCGGAGATGGCATCTAAATTAGATCGCAAACTACTAAAGAGTTGACTGCAGGGAAGATCTTTTTTGTTCAAAAATTGATTTACTTAGAGTGTCCACGTTTACATAGTTTCCCAGGCTGTTTAATTGTCTCGTGACAGAACTTTTCAAACTTGTTCTCCGTGCTTTTAGTCGAGCATATCTCTCCATTCTAAGCGATTTTTATTCAAACAAAACAAGAACAATCTCACCAAGCTTTGTAGCCACTTTTTGGTTACTGATTTGGGGAACACCGCGTGCCTCTGTTTCAAACACTCGCTTGGTTTACGTAGATGTATTTTCTCGTAACCCTAAAAACAATGTGCTCATAAACTAATTAATAAACTAATTACTTACAAAAGTGGCGAGCCGAAATAGATTTCAGATACAGGATAGATTACGAACATAAGTAATAGCTACACAAGTCTAGATCAAATAAAAATGTTGTTAATTAAACAAACTCTTAACTAAAGCTATATGCTATCCGAAAACTAAAATAATTCTAAACAGGTGCCCAGCTTCCTTAACAAAGAACAAACTACTACTGCTACTGCAACAAAGGAGATCCAAATAGATTGTAGTGCGTGATGCGCTAGGCAAACTACACAAACTGGATTAATTACTCATTTTGGATACGGGCAAGCACGCAAAATCATTAAAAAAAAGATTAAAGAAAAAGGGCACGAGTAAACCAAATCAGTGCCAATAGTGCTTTTGTTGAGATTCGAACTTTAAACTTGCAGTTCTGGAGTCCGGAACGATTTTATCACATCAACATGGCTCATTTTATAGTGATATAAATTTGCTTCGAAAATAGAAATGAAAAAACTTATGAGATGAGGTTTTTGTGCATCCTTAGGCATGCCTAACTTACTTGCTATAGTTAGATTGTTCAATGTTTACTTTTTGTTAAACCAAAAAGAACAAGAAAAAAGATTAAGATTGCAATAACGCCCATGAAGGCCTGTTAGGAGAAGAAACGAAAAAGAGTGAGATATGTATAACTGCGTTTTTTGCCGTTATAGAAACTGGGTCGTTTATACAAACCTGTAATAGTTTTGCGTGTGTGCTGTATTACTAACAAAAAAATACGGTTAATTTGTATGTTTCATGCTGGGTTTTATAAGTATTGCATATTGTATGGGTTGCTCCATAAACTTACTGATTTGTTGCTGTTCTAAAATGTAATATTTACATTAAATACGGCCACACAAATTAAGCCTTATGGCTGGCAACTTGGAAATTAAAATGCCTGCCTTCAAATAAAATACTATTTATTGCACTTGAATTCATTCAAAAACAATGCAATCTTGGAAAATAACAGTGATTTCGTGAGTCGCTTTTTAGTCTTACCTGTGCAGAAATATGAGCGGCTTTAACCACCTAATTGCTGAATGAAAGAACGTAGTAGAAACGCACTTAGGCTTTTGATGATTGCAGCTTTGCTAACTTTTAATTTGTGTAATAGGTTTTTGTAAATTTGATTGGCATAGCTGCGCAGTCGTAAACTACTAAAGAGTTGACTACTAAAGAGTTGACTGCTTTGATTGGCATACCTTATAGACCACATAAGAAGTCACGCACTTATGAGTATTCGTTTTTCTAGTGGTGGTAGTTGATTTATGGGGATCCTGTCGCGGTAATCTTCGTGAAAAACTTGCAGTAAAGCGCTCAGAGCGTTACGTTGCACGCGGTGTGGTATAGCACAGCCTTACTCAAATCATGGGTCATAAAGACCTCACGGATGGGTAGCGTGCAGTGGCCTAATAACCGGTAGATAACGGACAGTGGTGCTTCTTAAAAAGGTTAAAACCAAAAGAATGTGACAGTAAGATTTTTTGAGAAAAATTCTTTTTAAAAAGCTCCTTTTAAAAACGATCAAAATCGTTGTTTTACCTCTGGTTTACACTGCGGCTCACGCCGACCACTGTGACGTATATGAGTGATTGTTGTTAGATCACTTTGCAGTCCACAAAATCGCCAATCATTTTGCATTTGTTGAGTTGAGTAAGTTGTATTCTACGAATTGGTGTGCGTTGTCATTTCTGCGCAACTTTATTGCTGAGAGAAACCGTAAGCGAAGCTCCTCGCGTTTTATGAAAATTCCCATTTGATTTAGGCTTTGAGCAGCGTGGCAGGATGGACTGAGCTTTGAACTTGAAATCGGAAGTTTGTGGGTTAATAATATGAGCAGTTTTCTTCATCAATACCATATTTAATGAGTTTACGACAGATGTTACGTTGGCACGTAAAGACGAGAACCATGCAATTCTGCTGTAGAGCATTTAACATCTACATTGTAAAGGGCCAATTAATTATCGCAAATTGTTTTTTGTTTTCTATTTAACTAAATGGCAGCTAACATGAATGACCTTTAGGCCTTCTGTGTCTTTTTCAGGTGAAACCATGCATGAATTTTAGGTAACAATTTTGGTGAATACGTTGAAAGCGTCACTTGACCACTGACTAACTGAATTTTGAGTATATTTGCATGCATTCATCTAATGTAGTAGAAAAAGCTTACCACATAAAATTGTTGTGATGTATTGTAGTTAGCTATATATTCCAGGAGCGCGACCTCGAAAAGGTGCCAGTTTTTTTGAACCGATATTACTTTCGTAGTTGCTCTAGCAGGCGTCGCCTGGCAAGACCGCCCATCAGTTTGTTTGATTTGAAAAATATTTGTTCTTTCGGCTTTACCCTAAAATCATTTGTGAAAGTAGTAGTCCTTACTGGTAACCAAAGCGGTTGTAAATGCGTAGCACAACTTTTGAGCCTTTGGGGCCCCTAAATCTGATCATCTTAGTCTCTTTAATTAAGACTAATCTAACTTATCTTTAACTTGTTATTCTCAAACTGTTATTGGTTCTTTCTGTCGGAACCACTTCCTTGGATTTTTTGTTCGTTAATTTATCGGATGTTTTGTTTAAATTTATTCATGCGTTAATTTTGTAGTTTACCTTTAAGTTGGGTAATATCACCTCATTTTAATTTACTTTGTTGATTATTTTGCCTTTTTAATCACTTCCCAGTTTTTGTGCACCGTCGTCAAATGAGTAGGTGATGTAGTTTAGTTCTGCATTTTTTTAATCAATTGGAGATTTGCGTCGTTTGAGCTTGGAAACAATTTTGGACATTCAAGTTTTAAGTTTGTAGTTAGCAAAGAGTTTAATAAGAGTTGTTTTAAAAAAAACTATTTTTGTGGTTTATTATCTCCCGGAGTCTTAAGATAGCGAACTAATCCGCTACATCTAATCAATAGAGGAGAGTCAAAGTTTAGAGTTGGCATCAAAATGATGGTTCTTACAATTACGGAAATATATTATTAATAACCCGCTCATTTCCTGACTTCGTACGCATCGTTCTTAAGCTAAATTTGTAATCAAGCTCCTCGGCTGCTTGTATGGACTTATGCATACATATAATATATGAATATGTTATATGTATACTATACGCCGACTCCTAACCAAGAATTTTCCACCCACCCATCGATTGCACAAGATCTGCAACAACAACAACGTAAAACTCAGCTACAGCTGTATGCCCAACATGGCAAATCTCATTTCCAAGCATAATAAAACCGTGCTAAAAAGAAAAGCCAACTCCAACAACACCACACCACCGTGCAACTGCAGAGTCAAAGCCAGCTGTCCTCTGAAAGAAAAGTGCATCATATATAAAGCTACATCAGCATCTGATGACAGCACCATGCACTACCTCGGTAGTTGTGAAACAGAGTTCAAAGCCCGTTTTTACAACCACAGCCAGAGCTTCAAATACCAACGAAAAAGCAACGCCACCGAGCTTTCAAAAGCATTCTGGCTTCACAAATCTGATGGCAAAAGCCCCCAAATCACTTGGGAAATTGTCATACAAACCACCCCTTACCAACCAGGGGCAAGGGCTTGCATGCTGTGTCTCACAGAAAAGTGCGCTATTCTGCAAGCACATCCCGCTACGTCATTGAATAAGAGAACCGAACTGATGGGAAAATGCCGCCACACAAACAAGTTTAAATTAAAAAATTTTTCATAGCATCTACACTGTTTTCGATCCCGTCCTTCTCTAGAGCTTCGAGTTTAGCAATCTACCTTCGCCAAAAGTCCTATCTCCTAGCACCACCGGCGGCTTAATTGACATCTGTACTAACTTCTGAGACGCGTTGCATTAGTTGCTACATTTCCAAATGTATTGCACTTATTGGTTAACTTTTACATTTTTATGCCGGATTTTATAGCGTTTTTTTTATATGTATTTTGCAGATGCACCACCTGACAAGCCACTTGGCGAAACAGACTGTTGTGGTTTTTAATGTCTATTCTGTAGCTGTGCAAATAGAAATATATACATATAATATATGTATATAGGCTTATATTTGTTTTGATCCCGAGCTAGGAAGAAAAGAAGCTATGTCTCCTTCTGAATTTTCGGCATCCAACCCCAGTAGGCTTTTGCAACAAAGATATTTCCTTTAGGCCTGTGGTACTTACACAGGAGCCACTTGTTCTAGGAGAGCTTAGGATCAATTAAACAAAGCTTTATTGCGCTCCTTCAAAAAAAATCAATTTATTTGATATGCTTAGATTAAGTATGGAGTCCACAAAGTGAAACTTTAAATGTAAACTTTCAGTGGAACTTTAAAACATTAACAGCTGCGTTGCAATTTAAATAAAATTGAATTTGTTGTTTTCCTAAATGTTGGCAAATTTGGACATAATTTTGTATGAAAATTATTACAAAAACAGAAAAGATTAGACTAATCAACTGCGGTTGCTATTCAAGCTAGTTTAGAACTTACTTGTGTACTTGATCAGTAAAGGTTAAAATTAAAAAATGTTTTACTAGAAATTTAGGCTTTGCAATAAGGTAAATATACCTGCATCGGGGACCTAAGAAGCAATTGGTTATGGGATCTTATACTAACGTTTGTTTCCGTGGGTCAAATCAATCACTTTTGGCAAGTTTAAAAAATCCTGACATAAAAAAGTTTTAAATCTGAAAAATAATTTTAATAGTCCCTAGTAATAAAAGCAGTGCAGCAAACAAGGTGGTTAATAAAATTGTTATCCCCCACTCTAGCAAAATCAAGAATTTAACCTTTAGATGCAGGAACCTTTAAATCCACACTAATGCAGAAACCGGGCCTCTGAGGCCCACCTCTGTAAAAGTAGTATGTTTTCATTTGAGGTTGTGTTTGTTGGTTTATAATGGAGCATTTACACATAAAGTACCGTATTGTAGAAGTGTGTTTTATGTATTTTGGTTCCACTGCATAACTTTATGTACAAAATCAGCATGAAGATCCAATTCAAAACTCACTCTGTAGACAAGCACACACTAAAATTACCAGCACAAGTTAACAAACGACTCAGCATTTTACGGACAATTGTTGCAAATGACAGAACTATGTTCCTTACACACGTTTTTGTTACATTTCTTGCATACTATGGCATTTTTACGATCTTTTTTCGAAAGGCGATAGTGACATCCTTTTAATTTGGTTACAGATATCTCTGAGACAGTCTCTACACATTTTTTCTCTTCTATTTTTTTCATAAGACTAGAGCTAGCAACCAAGAAAACAAACCGCTTGTGCTAGTGGCTTGTTTTGTTGGTTGCCGTGGAGAGGCTATAGGATCGTATACGAGCGATCCTATAACACAAAGCTTACTGACGATGTGACGTGAGTTTAACTTTTTAACTACATTCCCAACTTAAGCAAAATCACGAGCATATTTAAAAGCGTGGCCAAAAGAAGCAGTAGAGATTTTTTGTTAAAATCAGGTTGCGAAAACAAATAATAAAAATAAGTAGAAAAAGAGATATACTCCAAAATACATCGGAATAATATCGTATAATATTGGAAAGCGATCGAGGCAAAGCACAAAACTGAAAGTCCAAGCGAAACTGGTACCCAAAAATTCAGCATAGTCTAATGAAATGGGTGCCCCCCTACCAGCAAAGAATTTTTTTCTGCATTAATCCACGAAAGCAATCTCGAATAAGTTGTAAAAGAATACCAGGAACGCCTGAGCAATATGTTTAATAGAGTCGACATAAATTCAAAACAAAAATTTTGCCGGGCCTCCCAGACCCATTCCTGCATCTAAGGGTTAAAATGTAATGGTTCAGTACAAATAACCCAGGCTATACCTTTTTTAATCTTAGGAGTAAATTCGCTCTACTTACCTTTATTGCCAACCGCGTCACCTTTGCTTGCCCATGATCACTGCGTTAACTTTTCACAAAGATCTTGCTAACGCTGACCGCATTAATTCATTTTGTTCAAGCAACCACCACGCTGATTCTATGCAAACTCTCAGAATAAGGCTCTTCCACATTAAAGATTTGAATTGCAGAATGTCTTTTCTGTTACTTGAGCTTTTACACTTAAAAAATGAAGACCGCATGAAATTAATCGGTGCATTTAAATCCCACTTGATGTAATTGGATTCCTAGGTGAGTACAAAGCAGTGACATAGCCAGAAGCGAATTTTGAAAGACCAAAAACTTCTTTTCTAAACATCAATTTTGACTATTTCCTTTTTTCGCTTACCACCATGTTAAAAACCTTTTTCTTAGAGATGAGCTTTTTAAAAGTGAATTCGACTGAAATAAAGTTGCTTTAAAACAAAATACCAAAACTTTCAAAAACATTTTTAAAGTCTTGCTGTTTTCGGTCCAACCCGGCTTTATTTCTTTTTCAAAATCAAGAAATTTGTGGAGAGAGGCCACGGCCCCCCTAGCTAGCCGACGTCTATGGTGCGCAGTAGAATCTGCCGTTTTCGACTAGTTGGTGGCAGGAAGAGCATCCGACCGTAAAACAAATGCCATGTCATAAACATGCAGATATCTGCTGAGGCAATCCCTAATCGGGAATATGCCGACAGACAAAGAAGAATTAATCGGAGCAGTTTGTTCCCGTGAAAAATGTCCAATTAGCGAGGTTGTGAGAATAATGGGTTTACACTACATTACAATGCAGGAATTCCGTTCCTTGATAATATGTGTCCGATGACGACAGGAGTTGACTGTAACAACATCACGACATTTGCTACCACCAGGCCAGTAGATTAAGATCGTCAAATAATCCTTATTAGACTCTATGCCTTATGAGCAGGTGACATGATCAACAGATCGATTGGACCTGTTACGTTAAGCTTTTTGCATTATACGATTTTTTTGAATTCAATGGGGTACAAAGACAATATTTAAAAAAAAAAAGCTAATCCAAGGATTGTGTCGCTCCTGCTTAACAGCATTTGTAGCACTTCTTTTTAAAATAAATTTTTCCTATCTTTACTTTATATCAGCAACCCATATTTCTTTCCCAAGGTCTGATTTTCGAGCATTTGCCGCAATAACTGATTCTTGTTTTTTAATTTCAATCTTACTGTAGTAAATTGGTCAAAACATAGTCAGCCAATTTAAATTCAAATGAATCAAATTAAAAAGTTAAATGAAGTTAAACTATGCATCTCTCTATTTTGTTAAGGAGTAGGTGCGAAGATTAGTCGTTGAGAAAAACTTATATATAAGTTTGTCGAGCATAGCCTATCGATCCACACGAATGAGAGAAAAAATTGGGAGTTCATTTTGAGACTGAAGATTATTCAAAGACTGAAGGATTAAAATTAATTATTGTTAATTAATTAAAAACTTATTTAAATAAATTATTGTTAAAACAATTGATTGAAGACTAAGTATTACTTTTCCGATTACCAAAAGAACAGTATATACCATAGAATTCCGTTTTTCCCTAATGGAAATTTTTATGTATCTTTGTCTTTTCTAACTGAAGTTTACATGTACCTTGGTATTTCATACACGCCTAAACACGTGATTGTATTCCAATTTGAGATCTGTACTGCACACTTTTTTCCCCCACACACATTCCACCGAGCTAATACCTTTTGACCCATGACTATTGCTTCATGCCTATAAATCTATTCCCATAACCGATGTCTAAAAATTGCCTCACGCCTTTTGCCTCATTTCCATTATGTGCCGTGATAATGTTACTCCATGTAATGTCATTTGTGCACATATAGCCTCACGATAATGTTGCTGTGAACCCACATTACCCCGTGCCATTAGGCTACCACATTCCTATCAATTTCCCGTGGCCATATGGCATCATTTCCAACTTTTATTTGCACATGTACCAGCATGTCTTACCCTAATGGCCACTTTACCCCACGTCTATATTATCTATACCCATTAAATCCTATGCGCATTATGTCCCACACCCATTAAGCCCATGCGCATTATGCCGCATGTGTATTGTGTCCCATACCCATTTCTCCGATGCCTGTCATGCCCTATACCCAATATCCCCCATGTCGACTATGCCCAATCATACCTCATGCTCATTGTGTTCCATACCTACTATGTCCCATGTTCGTTACACTCCATGCCCATTATTTTCCATGCTCATTATGTCCAATGTCCATGATGCCTCATGCCCATTATGCCCCATACCCATTATGACCCATGCCTATTATGCCCCATGTCCATAATGTCCTATGTCTATTAGGCCTCGAGCCCAATATTTCTAGGCCTAGTATCCCATTCCCATTACGCCCCACTCTCAATATGCCCCATGACAATTAGGCCCCACGCTCGTTGAGCCCCATGCCCGTTATGCTTAATGCATTATGCAGCGCCAGCGTGCCCACTTACATTATAGTCCATAATAATTGAGTAATCATCTTTTCCCAATGACCATTGTCCAATGGCATTTGGATGATGTTCATTGCTCCATGCCCTAGGGCAATTACCCCATAAGCATTGCCTCGTGACCTTTAGCCTATGGCATTTGCCCTATAACCACTGTTCCAAGCTTAAAGCTCTAGCTTTAAACCAACGCGATGGCGTAGTGGTTGGAGCGTCCGCTCCGCAGTCGGTAGACTTGGGGTTAATTCCCTTGTCGAGTCATATCAAAAGACTTTAAAAAATGGTATTTATAGCTTCCCTGCTTGGCGCTCGGCATTTATGGGCGGTTGTGGAGGACAAGCCGGCGAGTTCGCTTGTTGTGTCCTTGGGCAAGGCACTTAACGGGATACCCCACTTTTATGTGGAAGACAGGTGACCCGGAAATAGCAACTCCCAAGCGATTCCGTCCAAAACATTGCGATACAGTTACATCGCTTTCTCGTGAATGGAGGATAAATATGGCAAATAAAAAAAAATAAAAAATAAAAAAAAGGTCTCACAAAATCAAACTTGTGTGATTCGTCGCGCGACCAACCCACGTAAAAATCGAAAACTGCATTTCTGTATTTTTTAAATAAAATTTCATGCATGCATTTTTGTACTGTCTATATAAAATTTACATGCATCTTCGGCATTGATGCATCTGAAAATTTTCCATACTCGATATGGATTGCATCTCCCCTATTCAGGAACAAAATCTAACTAGCATCTATCAGATACATTTTAAATGAAACTTGGCTTGCTACTCATTACCTAATTGCATGGCTTAAATCTACCTAGATCGCAAATGAAATCTTTCCGTGCATCTGGGCATTTCCTAACTGAAATCTGTTTTGCATCTGGATATTTTTAAAACAAAAGTGGAGTGCATTTCCCTATTTCCTCACTAAAATATGACTTGCACTTCCGTATCTCTTTGCTATAAAACGACTTGCCTTTTGCATTTCCTTAGCCGACTAAAATATAATGCTAGCTATTTCGAATTTCCTAACTCTAAAACGGTTTGCATTTCTGCATTTCCTAACGCTAAGATGGCTTACGTTTACGAATTTCCTCACTCAACAATAGCTCGATTTCCCAACTGAAACATGGTATGCATGTCTACATTTCCTTTCTGAAAATGCCATTCTATTATGAAGGAATAATTCTAATCAAGCAACAGCTCGATTCCCTAACGGAAACATCGTATGCATGTTCTCATTTCCTACCTCAGATAATGGCTTGTGATTCCGTATTTCCTCACCGAAGCAATGCTTGCATTTCCCCAACTAAACATTTTTGCACTTCCGCATTTCCTTATTAAAACATAGGCATGGATTGCTGCGTATTCTAACTGAAACCTGGCTTGCATTTCTGCAATTCGTAATTGAAATATTGCTTGCATTTCCTAACTCAAATATCGCTTGCATTTCCTCACTACAACCTGCTTGCCTTTCTCTATTTTCTAACTCAACCACAGCTTAATTCCCTAACTGAAATATGGCATGCATTTCTGCATTTGCTAATTTAAACCTGCTTACATTTCCGTCTGTCCTAACTAAACGTTAGTCTGATTATTTCATTGAAATATGACATGCGTTTTCGCACTTCCTAACTCAAACATGGCAGGCGTTTCTACGTTTTCAAATGAAAATATTGCTTGCAATTTCGAATTTCCTTACTAATACGTGCTTGTATTTTTATGTTTTATCATTGAAAAACAACTCGTTTTCCTAACTGACAAATGGCTTGCATTTCCTAACTCAAGCCTGATTTGAATTTCGATGCTAAACTAAAGTTTATCTTACATTTCTGTATTTCATCGTATTTTCCAACTACAAAGTCGCTCGATTTCTCAACTGAAATATGGCATGAATTTCTGCTTTTCTCAAATCAAAACTGACATGCTTTTCCATTTTTCCTTACTGAAATATTGCTTGTATTTCCGTATATCCTAACATAAACATGGCTCTAATTTCCGCAGTTTCCCAATACAAATCTCGGATGCAATTCCGTATTTTTTAACAAAATACCCCATATTTTACTTAAGAAATACGCAAACGCAAATTATGTTTAAGTTGGGAAATGCAGAAATGCATGGCATATTTCAGTTACGTAGATAATCTAGCTATTGTTTAGCTAGGAAATACGACCCATGTTTGAGTTAGGAAATCGAACTTTCTTTGAGTGAGAAAATTCGGAAAAGCAATTATGTTAAATTTAGGACATGCAGAAATGCAAGCGATATTGCGGTTGGGAAATGCAAGCAATAGTCGCTTTATTGAAAGCGTTCAATGAAGATCTAAACACCTTTGAAGTTAATGCACATGCCCATGACGAGCTGGACAAGCTATCTGGGCAATTAATGTTGGACACTACAAACCGATTACCTGGGATACTTAAACAAAAGTACCTTGATTACCTTGACAAAAAGAGTAATAATTTAAATCAATCTGGATTTGAATCTTTGCGTGAATTTGTAGTTCATGAACTAAGCAAAATGATCTCGGATTATGCGAGGTCGTTTTTTAAATCTGACGATAAAGATAGGGCAAGCCGGTCTGGCAACGGATATATGGCTTTTCGCGTCAGACAAGTCGCTGTAAAAGGATAACATCCGGGCGCTTGCTCAGTAGAAACCGTTGGCGAATGCTCGCGTAACTATAATAAAACTCATTCCACCACACCTCCCCCGGTGTGTTTTGTATGCAACGACCCGCCTTCAAAACATTTTTTAACCAATTGTGAACAATTTAAAAGCAAAAGTCTTGAGCAAAAGTGCAAAACTTTTGTTAATGCTGCTTGTCTTTCTTTGGAACATATCTCTCGAGAATGTACTACTTCAAAATGTCGTTTATGCGGACCGCATTTTGGCCCTAAGCATTCTACCGCTTCACATGAACTATTTGTTAATTCAGACTCAGTAAACCTTGAGGCCGCCAGCGCGAAGCATTGCCAGACTTTGGTGACACATGGCGCTGGAAAAAAATAGGCTGACACTAAACAAACAGTTGTGAGAAAACTAGCTTTCAATAGCAATCTGGGGATGCTTTGTACTAGTGCCGGGAGGGTTATAAATCCTGTGACGGGCAAGTCTACTTTGGCATATGCACAACATGATATTACTTCTCAGGCTACACTGATTTTAAAAAGTTTGAGGGACGAGATTGGGCTCGCTTCCAAAATGAATCATACAATAACCATTCGCACCCCAGCCGAATAAACTATGCGCAGTGGTGGTCTTGCAAACTTTGAAATTGAATCACTTTCAAATAAAGAAACCTTTGCTATAAAAAGCGATTTGGTTGTCCCGGACTTTATAGATGACGAGAACGTTCTGCTTCATGCCGTAAATGCGCTAAAACTTAAGCATTTCAAACGGGTTAAAATTACCACTATTCCTCAACGGCAAAGGATTGACGTTTTAATGGGACAAACTAATAAAAAGTTGCTCACTATATTGGTGGAAAGAGAGGGTTTAAATGCGAGTGAACCTAATTACATTCTGACTCGACTTGGACCTATATCCAGCGGTGGTCATGTTGAGGTCAGATCAGATTCGCACCAAGTCTTAAAAGCAAGAGTGAACGTCAATTGTGACACAAGCGAATGTGAACAGCTTACACAGGAAATTCCTGAGCTAAAGGCGGTTTTACGGCAAGTTCAATTGGAGAACGAGCAAACTCAATCATCTAGGACTGAAGAGCTTGCGTGTTTTCTGGTGAAACCTAACGTTAAAGTGAAAGATGGTCGGTACGAGATTCCGGTTCTTTTGAGACCGGATATTGTTAAAAAGATTCTCAATAACTTTTCAAATGCTTTAGATCGTACAATGTCTTTGCGTCGGAAAGCTCTAGGCGATCCTACTTTTAGCCGAACCCTTACAGACACATTTCAAGAGTTGCTTGCTGAGGGTTGGTTGACGCATATGGAGAAGGTAAAGATTGATGGGCCCCCTTGGTATTTGATTTTTTTGTGACGAAACAAGAAAAATCTCGTGTCGTATATGATGGTGCAACCGCATTTAAGGGCGTGTGTCTTAATCATGCGATTTTTCCCGGCGCTAATCTTTTAAATAGGTTTACTGACGTTTTGACTCGTTTCGTTTGTGTAGATTTGCGTGTATAGCCGACTTAAGCAAATGTTTCTTTCAAATATCTATTCCAGAAGACCAACGGGATCTCTTTCGTTTGGTCTGGTTTAAAGATAACGACATAAAACTCGGTGAAACCGAACTATTTTGGTATTTTAGACATGCCTGGGTGATAAACTCCAGTCTTTACATTGCTCTTCATACTATAAAGCGCTTTATTGATGAAAATCCCACCAACGCAAATCGATTGACTTTGAAAGCTATTAAAAATAATTAATCGATATATGGATGATGTACTCATTACTGCTGAATCCCTTGCTGATATTGAGATTATTTCTCGAGGGTCGAAGTCACTGTTCGAAAGCAGAGGCTTTAGATTGCGTAAGTGGTTGGCAGATCACCTGGCTAAGCCGGTTGTGCTGAATATTTCCAAATGCCACCTCGGCTCTGATATCTGAGAAATTGACCCTGGTTCAAACCCTATGCCAATCTCTAAAGCATTGGACTTAATATGGGACGTGGAAAAGAACTGCCTTAAGGTTCATTGTAATAAAAACAAGGCTGCTCCAGCTAGACTCAGTCGTCGCGAAATGCTGCGCTTTCTTGCTGGCCACTTTGACCCACTGAGTTTTATCACTCCTTATCTCTTGGAGGCAAGTTAATTCTTCACCGAGCTACCTGTGCTGGTATCGGCTGGAATGATGAGCTTCCAAAAGACATTGAGATCGATTGGAGCTCATGGCTTTGTCTTTTGCGGCCTATTTCAGAGGTTTCAATTCCCCGCTACCGTTTTTGCGAGACCGAAACCGGGGCCAGAGAAGACGAAGGCGTGAGCTACCAGCTGCATGGGTTTAATGATGCTTCGAATGATGCCTTGTCGTCCGTGATCTATCTAAAGCGTCTAATAGGACGACGATGGAAGGTCGCCTTCGTGCACGGCAAGTAAAAACTGGTCTTGTTGCCTCAGGCAAATTGGACGATTTCCCCAAAAAAATTGGAAGCAGCTAGGCTTTGTTTTAAACTGGTTTTCGCCGTGTCTAAATCGTTGCAGCATTTGACTGGCAGCTTTCATTTGTGGACAGATTCTCAAGTTGCGCTTAAATGGATTGTAAACCCGGACCTTCATCTTCCGCGATTTGCAAAACGCCGTGTAGATAAAATACACCTTATGACTGCGGCTTGTGACTGGAATTATGTTCAAGGATCTTTGAATCCTTCTGATGTTGGTACAGCGAGGGCAGCGTAAGGAACTTTTGATTCCTTTGCATTACTCAGAGGACCTCCATTTCTTTTACAGGGATCTTTGGAATCCAAGCCCGTGAGCCCCGCCGTGGTTGTTCGTAGTGCCAGCATTAATTTAGATCTTTTGTCTCTTAAAAGCAATACGTGCCTGGATCGGATAATTAAAAGCGCTCCCGATCTATACACATTAAAAAAGCGTGTGGCATATCTAATAGCTTTTAAACAGTATATTGTCGCTAAATTACAAGAGCGTATAAGAGCGCAACCTTTGTAAACCAAAATTTGATGCCAACCACTTGGATAACGCCTTCATGGATGTTGTAAAATTTGTACAGAGAACCCATTTTGGGGCAGCAATTAAGCTTCTCCAGGAGAAGTCTTCAGATGCTTATGATTTGATTTAAAAAAAATTATTTAACAGCCTGTCAGATTTGGAACACGTCCGTCGTGTCTCTGAATTAAAAACTCTGCGAAACCTGCGCCCCTATGTGGATAATAACTTAATGTTGCTTGTTGAGGGTCGCCTTGAAGAAGCTGATCTCCCAACAGACACTAAACACACTCCAATACTCTCTAGTAGGCACCCACTTGCGAGGTTGATTGTTCTTGATGAACACGCTAAAGCTGGATGTGCAGGCCCTTGTTATACGCTAATGCGTACGCGGCGGCGTTTTTGGATTGTGTACTGAATTTCGAGCGTTAGGCGTTACTTAACGGAATGTGTAAAATGTGCTAAGCGAAAAGCAACACCTGTTCGACAGTTGATGCCCGATCTACCGGCTTGTCGAGTAACTGTCACAAATAAACCCTTCAAATATTGCTGTGTAGATTTTCTTGGTCCGTATTTTTATCGCCAAAATTGCAGTAACTGTAAATGTTAGGGTTTGCTGTTCACGTGCTTATGTACTCGTTGCATACGCGTGGAAATCGTCAATAGTCTTGACTTGAATGAATTTTTACTCGCGTTTTTCGGTTTACAAATCTGCGAGGAGCAGTTGACACTGTTTACGGGGATAATGGCTCGACGTTTCGGGCTGCTGCTGATCGGCTTTCCTCATTGCTTGGTTTGACAGAATTCTATAATTCTCTTAGAAAGCGTAACATCAATTGGATTGAAATCCCTCCATACTTTCCTAGTCAAGAAGGTAGTTGGGAGAGTATGGTGAAGTTATTTAAAGACACCTTTAATTGCGTTTTAGATCACTCTCGATGAAAGGCTTTACTTATTGAAATACAGACTTTCACTTCAGACGCGGTGTTCATAATAAACAATCGCCTGCTTACTTCGCTAAGCGATAAACCTAATGACTTAGCTGTAATTACCCTTCGTCTTTCCTTTAACAAGGTCTTGCCCCCAATACACCTCTTAGTGCGTTTGATGATCGGGGAACCTGCGTCGTGACTTCCTTTACAATACAACTCATAAATTTTGGCTCTGCTGGATGCAAGGTTACCTCTCTACTCTACAAGGTAGAAGCAAGTGGAGGGTAACTCGAAATAAAATCTGCACTGGCTAATTGGTCCTGGTTGGAGATGCTGAGAACATCAATACATCCTTCGTGATATATCAAAAATTGCTCCTGTATAATATTTTATCGTGTGTTTTTATATTTGTATTCGCCCCAGCATCATTGACATTAATTTTTTTTTGTGTGTACAAAATCTGCAATTATTCATTAAAAAATCGGACTTGACCCTTAGCATATCTGTTGCACTTTTTCCCTTCAATTATTGCACCTTTTACACGAATATTAATAACAATGATGACTATCTATGCCATAAAAAGACTTTCGCACACCTGACTTGGGGTGACCTAACACAAAGATAAAAGAACTTTTTTTGAGGTCTTTGACAAACGCTAATTATGCTAAAATGAGGAACCATTGCTCTATGTCTTTCCTACCTAAGTAGGCTGCAGCAGTGATTGTTAGCTAATAGCCATTACTGGTTACACCGAAGTGAGTTTCATCAAAAAGATGTTTGAATATTACCGGCATAAAGTTTTACTTTGACCTTGCAGCCTTCAGATTAAAGTATAAATAACTCAACTCCGGTAAACAGAGCCGTTTGCACCGTTTGAAATGTTCAAATATCGCCATACCTATTAATCAAAGTGGTAGCTTACGTTATACCGATGAGTAGGCTAAATCCAAATGACCTCTCTAATAAGTAATTAAAGCTGCAGGCCATGCATTTATGAAAATTTAGTTATAATGAGAGGGAATACAAGCCATGTAGTGTTCCCACTAAACGGGACCCTCAGTTGACAATATTTTCAGGTGCGCTGTTTCCGAATGACTCTTCTTTCTTAAAAATGGTTTGGTCAGTTTAATGGTAAAAAAAGCTCTTATTTACATTATATTTTATATTCTTTTTTATCGAATATATTTTATTTATCTATCATATTTATATTATATTTCAAAATTGAGTGCGACACTTCGAGACCGTCAATGATGTCACAAACTCTAGCGGCGTCATTGGAGCAAACCACAACCTCGAAATACCCATCATTTGATGCCTTAGAATACTGAAAGCTGCCCACAGCATGTTGCAATTGGCGTCTTTTGGGCACCCACCAGTGGCAGTCCTCCTGTTGGTGGAGAAACTATCAAATTGCAATTTGTATTCACAATCGGTTTCAAATGGATTTCGGCTTTCCTCTAACCCAATTTTCATTACATTTATGAAGTGAATTTGAATTGCTTTTTTATACCCTATCTTTATCCTAAGCACGAAGAAAAGTAAACCCACTTACAGCTTCAAAATAAGCAGGTTAAAAAACTTTCAACCAATTTTTAAACGTAGTGAATATGACTTTTTAAAAAATGTCGTCTTCCAGTTTTCTCCATTTCCATGTGCGAATTAGCGGAAAAGATCTACAAGTTTAGTGGTATCCCTACAAGTGTTTTGAATTTACGATAATTGTGCGAGAAAAAGATGACATTAACTTTGTAGGTGGTTTTAGTGCTTTTTGCCAATTAACTGGCTACTCAGCCAAATTTCTTATTACGGTTTTAAAACTGGCAATCATACAACACACGTATCGATAATATAGGCTTCAAATTAAGCTTCTTTGTCTCTACCGTCTTGATATTTCTTCTCATCATCATCAGCTGTTGCGTCCTGATGTTGTTGGTACTCTCTTACCAAGTCATTGAAGTTGTTTTCTGCTTCAGTGAACTCCATTTCATTCATTCCTTCCCCGGTATACCAATGAAGAAAAGCATTGCGCCTGAGCATAACCAAAAACTGCTCCAATATCCGCTTAAATATTAATATTTTCTAAAGTCAAATTAAAAAATTTAGTTGTAACCTCAAGGCTTTCAGCTTGATGATCCCCCTGTATGTATTATCGATTATTGGAAGACCACCCTTCGAAACCGTAAAAGTTTTAGCTTAACTTATCTTATTGGTTTTACGATATATCTATCTGAGGCTAAATCATCTAGTCCCTTGATTCCAAATTTTCCATCCAATAAAAAAGTAAAAACAAATCATTGGTTTTGGGAGAATACTCTGAAATTCGAGCAAATAATGCAGTTTTAATGACAGCTTTTCCTAGATGATTTTTTTAAAGCTGTGACAATCTGTCTGACTATGCCAACTAGGTTATACGGGCTAGGCTATCCCTCATCGTTCAGCTATCCAACTAATATCAAAAGAAGCTTTTCTCCATGACATTAATGATTACTCTACAATGTTAGGATATTGGTTTGAACTTATACAATTTTACACGCAACCTTCTGATTTGTCCGGTCATAACCTGTAGTCAGAAGGCTGTATAATCGAAATCTACGGAAAATGTTTTCATCCCTCCGGAGTGCACCACGGTAGGTATGAATGACTTCAATTGTTAACTAAGCACACATACAAACCTTCATAACAGTGATCTCTCGTCACGACTATAATGATATAAATGTAATAATTTAGCTATCAGTGCATCACCTCGGGTAAGTTTGTTCTTTCACTGGCTGCGGTTATGGCAGGACCTAGCAGCATACTTGCAACCAGAGGCTTTAGGTCGTACAAATAGGCATAACACTACCAAGAAGTCGAATGTATCGGTCCAAATATCGAATAGAATATTCTTGATAATACATGTCAATCACTTTGGTGTCCTCTCAGAATTTTGAAATTATATAGAACAAGGCAAACTGCTGAAAACAAGGCAAACAAAATGTTTGCAATGACTCCAGAAACTCGGGGACATGTAGCGGCTATGCTCAACCGGCCATTTTGTTTGTTGATTGTTTTCATTTTCAAAAAACGGCAGTTATGTTTCTCAACGACATTTGGCTATGTCACAAAAACATTAACTTTTTATTGCTGTTTTCGAAACTTTTCATTGGGTGAAGCCGGCGCAGCTGCTCAAAAGCAGCATAAAATTAAAAGGCTCAAACTTTGCAGGAAAGATAACAGATGTGATACAAAGTTTTCCACCCTGACAAGATGTTGTACTAGAAGAGGTTGGCGACGACTTACGTCTTTTGATGAAATTGGCTATGAGTGGGAAAAATAGTTAAACACAATATCGAATTGATTCGTATTAACAATCATAGACACCTTAGAGTACATGGTCTTGAGAGTGAATTGAGAATTTAATGCTTGATCTACCCATGACATCAGCAAATAATTTGAATGTAGGCCTGTCAAGCATTAAAGAATTTGCAATTACAAATGCTAGTTCAGCATAACAACTAATGCTGCAGGCCCTATTCCCATTATTTTGTTTCTTAAGTACTATAAACGCTTTGCTTTTGTCTATCGATTTATTAAGTTATAAAAGTAATCTACGCGCTTTATATGCATGTTCACACGGATGACGTAGTTATTCCACAAAGTAATAGTATCGCAAATAATAAAAGCCCCCTCCAATAAATTTGACGAGACCATTCCTGGATGCGTTGTGTCTTTTCGGACTCATCAGCAGGGCCTTTCCCGTGATCACCAAAAAACAAAACCTCATATTTGCAATAATATGAAAAATGTAGTAGCTTTCTATCACAAATTCTTTCGCATACATCAAGCGCGCTGCGCATGCTATCACTTTAGTACGGATATCCTATCCGTATCCAAGATGAATAGTACTACTCGAAGAGTTAGCGAGATCTATTTAAAACTCTTACTTCTATGAACATAGTACGTGATCACCATAACCGTATCACACATCGATTTACTGAGTTATAAAGATAATAATCTACGTGCTTTATATGCATGCTCTCACGAATGACATAGTTATTTTACAAGGTAATAGTATTGCAAGCCTCCACCCATAAATTTGACGAGACCATCCCTGAACGCGTTTTGTCCTATTGTCCGTCTTTTGTTTAGTCCATCCTTTGTTCTTCCTTCTTTGTCCGTCCTTTGTCTAGCCACAATATTTTTTCTGTTCTGCTTTTTATAAGACATTTGGTTTTGATATTGCATAAGCTGAAATTGATATACCAATTTTGTTAGTGGTATCATTTTACTTTTTTAGCTTTGCTATTATCACCAGTCCGTTTTTCCTTTAATAGATAACTTTCAGAATGATTTGACGTCATTCTTTGGCAATGCAAAACATGGAAGTGTTCAAAGATACCATTGAATGCATCTAACCTTAAATACCATAAGTTTGACTGAGAAACTTTAAATTTTATGTTTATCTGAAAAAAATTTTTACCATACTAAACCTAAGGCTTTTTCCTCAGTTTGACAAATTTTAGGTAAAGCTCTAGCTCATCAATGAAAGATTTTATGATTAAAGAATCGCAAAAAATGTTCAAAGTAGCCTTGTCTTATGGTAACTATAAAGGCAGATGTTGACAATTAGTGTCATCTTTAGTCCCTCCAACGGTCAATTTTGACACCCAAATGGGCTGAACATTTTTGAGAAAGTGTTTTCACAATTTAATTGTTGAATTGACATGGTCGAGGGTAAAGATTGAATGCTTCTAAGCAGATTTGTAGTAAATTTCTAGCAAGTAGTGAATTCTAGCAGTACAGTTCTAGCTGGTAGAGTCGTTGCACCTAAATGACATAATGAAACACAAAGAAATTATCACAAAATTTGAGAAATTACGACTGAAGTAAACATAATTATATTGCAAAATCAATGCTGGCCTGCTCAACATAGACAAGGGAAATCCTAATGTGTGCAGTCATGTTAGTCTGTTCTGCTTAACGTTGAATCATAAAACGCTATAAATCAGATAATAATCTCCAAATGCGATATAAATTTAAACTATCTATGGACTGCATACTACATTAGATCTGCTGAGCGCGACAAATTGTTTTCTTGATCTTCAATTGCAGTTTTGATTATTCTTTTCCATTAACTTTTGTACAAATTTATAGTACGGGACTCAAGTGAATTGAACCATGATTTGATTGTGGAGAGCTTTGACACGGTATTTTCAATTTTGTACAGTAAGAAAAAATGTACTGTATTAAGAAAAATCAATAAAAACCAAATTAATCTTGTGCAAAATTTCTATCGGTTTTGCGCAGTAAAGACCAAGATATTTGAAAACAAAAACTGTGGGATTTTTCAACTATAACAAGGCTTTCTATTTACCGTTGCAAGGGTGGCCAAACTGCGGCTTTTTAGGTCCTTGACGGCGGCTCTTTTGATTCATGTTGTATTTGTTTACAGTGATGTAGTGCAAAGACGTGCAATCAGAGATGAGCCACGTTAAGCTTTGGGGGGCGGTGAAATACAAACTTCGTGCTTCGGAAATAATGGTCTTTAATGAATAAGGTCCACACCCTCTATTTGGACAAAGAATGCATCGATTTTTGGAGGAAAAATGCGTGAAGTCATTCTAAGGATTGTGCAGCGGCTCTTGCAATGTTGGCCTCTATCATTTTTTGCTTATTATTGCGGCAAGTGTGGCCGGCCCTATACTATTGCATTTAGTTGTCTCTGATTAGATTCTGTAATTCCATAATTCAATAGGCCTATAATTTTACTTATTTCCGTAAATTTTTGTATCTAAGTGTTACCCGCTTTATCTCAGCATAAAAACTGTAAAAGCTCTATGCCAGTGGTTCTCAAACTTTTTGCGATGCGACGCATTTAAAAAAGCTTGCGAGACTTTGCGACGCACCAGACAGCATCCTACAGTTTAGCTTGCCGTATTGCGAGATAAATGTGACCCATAATTTACATAAATAACTGCCCCTATGCTCTCGAGATTTTGGATTGGTCTTTCATCTTCAATCGTAAAATTACGCTTTTCTACGTTTGTAACTCATCTTTCCTGTTTTCGTCCAACATACAACTGAATGCTTAATTCTGTATATATTTTTCGCCAATTAAGTTAAACTTCTGCAATTTGATTCTTGAATAACAAGTCAACCGTTACAACAGTGTATTAAAAACACTATTTTGAAAATGTCAGAAGAAAGTAAGAAAGGAATCTACGATCAGAGTTCTTTTGACGCAATAAAACGTAGACTTAACAAAACCAAAATATCCCGCGACGCCTTTGGAAAATTGAAACGACGCACCGGGGCGTCGCGACGCACAGTTTGAGAACTACTGCTCTATGCTATTGTATTGGGTTGGCCAAAAAGTTCGTTCGGTTTTTGAATGTTATCTTTCAGGTTTACTGAAAATAGTTTTATAGTCTAATACTTCATATCTCGTATTCGGTGCTACGAAGATGTTTACGTTAGCACATAAATAGCCGTCTGGCTGATACGTCGTTGAATTATACTTGTATTCAAGCCCTTGCAATAATGGACCAAACAGAGGTTTACTGTGCACAACTTGAAAAGTTAAGCTTAGCTCTTCATCAGAAACGGCCGGGTTTAGTCAACCGCAACGGTGTTGTTTTTCACCATGACAACGCAAGGCCACATACCGCTTTGGTTACTCGGGAAAAGTTGCTGCAGCTTGGGTGGGAGATTTTGCCTCACCCTCCATATTCCCCAGACTTGGCACCAACCGATTTCCATTTGTTTCGTTCACTGCAGAATTCATTAAATGGGAAGCAGTTTAATTCTAAAGAAATGGTAAAACGTTTTGTGGAAAACTTCTTCACCGAAAAAACGCCTGATTTCTTCCAACGTGGAATTATGAATTTACCTAATAGATGGCGAAAGGTAATAGATGCACGCGGTGACTATTGCAGTGATTAAATAAATTCTTCTAAGTATTTATTCCATTTCAGTGTCCATTTAAAAAAACCGAACGAACTTTTTGGCCAACCCAATAGTTGTGTGAATTGCTTTAAGAATGATTGTTTCTTTGCGAGAGCCTTTTTGTCAAACGAGAACAAAAGAAATCACTATGGCGACCTAGAAATAACAGGTGAGCAAAGAAAAAAAGCGAACTGTGCTATTACTGGGTTGTTTTGCTGCTTTACAGAAAGTAAGTCAATTTGAAAATAATGTTTTTGTAACTGGCTGGTTCATTTAAAAGCAATTTTGAAAGTCAGTCGTATTGTAGGCTTCAGAATGGCACCACATACTCTAGTTTAGTAGCTTATTTCATTCATGACGTGACTGAAGAATTGCTTGCATTCGAGTGTTACAATTTTTGTTGAGGTTGTGATACGATAACACGTTAGAGCATTGTTTGTAATAAAGAAAAGCTATACATGCTAAACACTAGTTTGTAGCATTATTTCCGAAAAATGCAACATTGCCAGCTCCAAGAAGTTGTTTCTCGACTCAATAAAGTGTGCCATGTTAAGATCAGTTGTACCATATGTTATGCTTGCAGCCAATTCACTGATGAGTTAAAAGAGGATGCCATTGAAAACAATACCGTAACGTTTTTACAAAATTATAGCAAACTTTAATAACTACATTTGCTAAATGTACTATTGTTTTGTGATACCATCGTTCTATCTTGAGCATGAAATACTACAGTTTGAAACAAAATTTTTTTTAAATTTTAACTACTTTTGCTATTCTTTTGAGATAGGTTGGTAACGTTCGGTTACATTTAGATTCCCGCGCAACATATAAGATCCCCGACCATTGGTAAAATCATGTTTGATATTGGTTCGACTGTTGGTAATCTTATGTTGCATATTGGGTCAGACCCTTGATAACCTCATGTCACATTTAGGGTCTAACCATTGGTGACCTCATGTAACATATAGGGTAGTTAAAAGTTAAGTATAAAATAGTCGCAAAATTTTTCTGCTTGAGCGATCACAAAAATAGTGATTTTCATTTGCTCATAATTTTGGCCACGGTTGTCCGATTTTCAAAAAAAACGTTTTTTGGAATCCACATCTCCAGGTCTATCATTATGTTAAATTTGAACAAAATCCAAAGGGGTGGATTACATAGCCTGGGTCACTTGACATGGAATGACCCAGGTATATCAATCATCTGATGAAACAAAACTTTTTGTAAGACAATCAGTTTAATTTAAGTTTATACATGTCAAAAGAAAAAGGGAAGCTTCAGATTTTCCAGCCTCACCTTGCATTGCTACCTGGGTCTTGAACTCAGGATGATGGAAGGTAACTTTGACATTACACTCGTATGTAAGATATTTAAACTAGCCTTCAGGTGGAGTACACAGTATTCATCTTTGTATGGTTTTGTCAAAAATTTATTCTTAATTTCTCAAGCATTTTTTTGCAAAAATTTTCATTCGCATCGTTTATGTGTAACACTTCGTTGGTTGTAACACTAACATCTGGTTTGGTGAGCAATGTACATACCAAAAACACACAGGCCAATGGTTTTGCAGAAAAAGCATACAAAACACCTTTTGTACATAAAAATCTTGTTGGTGGTACACAATTTTAATATGGCTTTGAAAAAAGCTGTTTGAGCCATAAGCTTTTTGTGACGCTTTTATCAGTGGCAATATCGCGTCAAAAGGGAAGATCTAGAGTGAGTAAGTGTTTTATGTGGTTAATTTGGACGTTAGGCAATCAAGACAAGCCAATGATAGCACTAGTATTGTAAAGCGCGCCAAAGAAAGATTTCGCAATTGCGAAAATCAGAGAAAGCGCAGCAAGTGGCCAAATGCCGCGATTTACGAAAGAGTTTGAGAGGGTAAACAAACTTTTTCTGTCTGCATAAAGCCGAGCGCTGGGTCTTGATATAAACAGATTCTAAGAGATTAAGGTGGAAAGAGCTGCGTGTTGCGGCGAGGATTGAAAATCGCTTGTCATCACAGTTTAATGCACACTGATCATTTTCTAAAAGGAATTGTCCGATGGCAGTCACAATCCGGTTTGGTGTCTTTACGTTTGCACGATCTGTGTGGTTGAGATTGGCGTGGACTGGTCAATTGTTGTCTTAACCATTGCGGAACACGTTGCTTGATGCGATCCTGTAGCCATTGAGATGTTCGCCCCACGTACCGACTATCACAGTGGCACTTGTATTCATATATGAATAAACTTTTCTGAGTGGTAGGTAGAACATTCTTGCGGGCCACAGGCAGCATGCGCTTAGACGTAAAGACCAAGCGGGTGCGGACGGAGCCATAGCAGCTTTCCACGGCGGTTTTGACTTCCTTTTTCGAAGTTTGTGGAGGGCTTGCGTATCCAAGGGACCCTCAAGTACCCGGGCACTTTTCTGGGCCGCATCGCTTAAGGGTGAAAATCTGAGCAATTTTCTTGGTGATCTGAGTATTGATCACGTTTTTAGGATAGCCATTGTCCAGTAATAATTTCTTGATCCGTTCTATTTCTCCATTAAGTTTACGTTTGGTGCAAATCATTAGAGATCAATACACTAATGCAGATATTAGACTTATTTTACGTTTGAGAGGACTAAAGGACTCCTAACGTAAATACTGGCCGGTAAAAATGGGTTTCTGGTATACATTGGTTTCAAAGCCAATATCTGTTCTTTCGAAGTAGACATCAAGAAACGGTAGACATTTCCCTTTCTCTTTTTCAAAGGTGAATTTGAGGGATGGATGAAGGCAGTTAAGTTTGGTCAGAAATTCATCTGCTTCAGCTTCGTGATTGAAGATGGTAAACGTGTCGTCAACATATCTGAAGTATGTTGGAGGCTTCTGCGTTTGAGAAAATAACTTTTCTTCATAATATCCGAGAAAGATATTAGCGAAAGCCGAACCAAGTGGTGATCTCATAGCTACTCCGCGTGTTTGCTTGCACATAGCGTTATTGAAGCTGAATTCAATCGAGGATGTAGCGCTCTTCATCAATTCAACAAACACATCCTTTGGAATGAGTGGTTGTAAATCAGATATGTCGTAAAGGACATCAGAACAGATTTTGATGGTTTTATCGAGGGGAATGTTGGTGAACAAGCTGAATACATCAAAAGAACACATGAAGACATTAGGGTCAATGTCAAGATTTTGCATGTTCTTAGCAAACGTAAACGAATCAGAAATGCAATGTGACGAAAACCGCTCCAACACAGGCTGTAATAAACCAGGTAACCACTTGGTAAGTTCATAATGGAACGAACCTGTCAGAGACAGTATAGGGCGAAGTGGAGCGTTTTGGGCACACCTTTGTGTGTTTTCCTTCTTTGTGTGTTTTAGGCAAACCATACATTCGAGGTTCTTGCGATCCAGTTGTTTGCATTGCGTCATATATCCACTTCGGCATAAGATCGGCTTCGACTAAGTCAACAAACCGATTCTGAATGCGCGATTCAATGCTGTTTGTGTTGCAATTGCTGGAGGCAGGACCAAGTCTTTTGAATTTCGATTGATCAAGAATCTCGTTCATTTTATCGACGTAGTCGCTTTTGTTTAAAAGGACAACGCCGTAGTCTTTGTCGGGTTTAGTGATAGTGATGTCATCATTCTATGGCAACCTGTTGATTGCACGAAAGCACTTTTTGTGAATTGTAAAGTCAAGTGCATTTTGAGTTGAATAGGATTGAAGTTTTTTGCATACTTCACTGATAAAATCAGGTGCTTGAATTACAATAAGTACTGTGTGGCATCTTATATATTTCAAAGTGGATAAAATTTTCTGTACAAATATGCTTAAGAGAAAAAAATGAACAAGAACAAAAGAGTAATGTTTACTTGTGTAGATTGAAATAATCTTTCTTATTTTTAAATGAGTAATTAAATTTGGTTAAGATTGACTTTATTTAAAATTGGGTAAGTAGCCATCAGAGCAGCATTATAATTGTTTAGTTGATCGGCTTGAACTTTTTTGTGTTAATCAGTAATTGTCTCATCATCTGCTATGAAGTGCCATTACGATGCTTCTTTTGCCTTACAAATTGTCTCTACAGCAATAAAACATAAGAAAGTTTCACAAGTTTTTTTCTCTACCAATTTTTATCGTAGGTAATGAGCGATAACAGCAAGTTGCTCTCAGGTTTAATTTAGTACAATTTATTGTTTAAAAGGGTCAAAACTAGAATTGATTAGAATCTGTATTTTCTGCGTAAGTTTCAGGTGTAGCTTTAATGGTGGCTGTAAAGCTATAGCAGCACATAGCTCTCGGCTTTAGTTTTGGACAAATTACGCCATTTTTAAGAAATTGGTTTAGTTTTTGTAAATTGCAAATGCATAACCTTATCACATGTACTTTTATAGCTTTTCTTAAAGCCTTCTATTTGTACCCGCTGCTGTACTTTTTGAATAAAATATTTATTGTAGACGCTGCTCTATGATCAAATACTCTGAAAGCGATTATGGACTCTAATGAAATACAAAATCAAAAGCTTTCAGGAGACTTCATTCGGAACAAACCAAAAATATTGCCTGAACAAACTCCCTTGATCCATCCATGTGTTGTTAGAACAGAATTTTATGAAGGGCAAGCAGCAATTAGGAACGATAAGCATCAGTTATTTGTGCCTGCATCTGAAACAAAGAACACTAACGAAGTTAGTTTTAATGATATTCTTAATCTATGCGATAAAGATTGGAAATACCTTGCCCTGATTGGTTACCCAGGTTCTGGAAAAACAACTCTGGCCAAACGTTTGGCGAAATCAAAAACCACGACCCTACGTTTTCTACTCAATGTCAACAACTTAAACTTCAGTCAATCAAAGCTGCTGACCTTGAGACAACTTTTGCTAGAGCATTCTGACCCAGAACTTCAAGACAAAAAAGAGCTTAGTTCAGACGTTTTCAAATGGATAATTGACAATCAAAGCAGAGTAACCATAATTATTGATGGTTTTGATCAATGCAAATGGAAACTGAATCCCAAACCTCCATTATTTGAATATGAAACTCCCCAAAAGATAGAAGACATCATTTCAAATTTATGTAGAAAGCATTATTTACCAGATGTCCTTCTGATTATGACATCTCGACCTCATAGTTTATTGACAATGCCAGAAAGGTTAAGGCCGAAAGTTACATTATTCGTAAAAGATCTAAAATTTGATGATATGAAAACTCTTTTCTTTGCCTTTGCCCGAGAAAAGGCAGAAGAAATATGGAACAAAATCAACAAAGAATTTCCACAACTATTTGACTTCTGCTTGAACCCTATGATGCTCCAATTGTGTGTTCAGGCTTGTCTTCATCTATCATCCAGTGTTAGAGGAAGCACAGCTTTGACCCAAGTTTTTGCTACATTGAATAAGAACCTTAGCAGTCTGGACAACACAAGAAACAAGCAAATTGATACAATTCAAAAACAGCTTGGAGCGGTTGCATTTAATGCTACCATGGCTTCCACTGTCGTCATAACTGTTGAACAGTTGAAAAAGGAAAACTTAACCATGGAAGAAGTTCAAGATCTGATTATTGCTGTTCAAGGTTATCAAGGATACACCAGCACTATTTTTGATGAAGACATTGATCTGTACTTTTCCCACAAGTTATTGCAGGAATACTTTACGGCTTACCATATAGTGGAAGAACAGTTCTTTTCAAATTATTTTGATTCACTAAAAAGCCATATTTTCTCATCTGAACGAAAGATGGTAAGGAAGTTTGTTTCTGGATTGTTGGTTGGTGAAGGCCTCCAAGCCAAAGGTTAGTATAAGTTAATAATCAATAGTTGCTGAACAATTTTAAACTAGGTTAGAAACCTACGTTAGAATAAAAAATGTTAGTGAGTGCATGATTCTTCTTCTTTTTCTTTTGGCTTTTCCCGTTTAGGGGTCGCCACAGCAGATAATCTGCAATTTTATAACATGGCATTTTTGTTTTTACGGTCGGATGCCCTTCCTGCCACCAACCCTCTCTTCAGAGGAGGGGCCACTTGTCTTCCACTTAAAGGTGGGGGCGTCCTGTTAAGTGCCTTGTCCAAGGACACAACAAGCGAACTTGCCGACTTGTTCTCCACAACCTCTCCCAAATGCCGAGCGCCTAGCAGGGAAGCTGTGGATACAATTTTTTTAAGTCTTTTGGT
Source organism: Trididemnum clinides (assembly GCA_963675345.1). Taxonomy (NCBI): domain Eukaryota; kingdom Metazoa; phylum Chordata; class Ascidiacea; order Aplousobranchia; family Didemnidae; genus Trididemnum; species Trididemnum clinides. Next base: position 19,116,907 of record OY776284.1, on the reverse strand, counting down.
ATGACTCGACAAGGGGATTGAAGCCCAGGTCTACCGACTGCGAAGCGGACGCTCTAACCACTACGCCATCGCGCCGGTTTAATGTGTGCACGATTATTAAGGAAAAAATTGTGTATTGATAAATATATTATAATGGTGATATGCTCTGAAGCATAATGGCTAAAGTGGGAAACTCGGCTCGTAATCACTTAGTCCTTTATCATATTTTAAGATTTTTCAGGAAGGAGGCAGAGGGAAGGCAAAAGCTGTTAATCTAGTGAAGGCTTTTGTAGGTCGCTTTGTAGTTGCCTAAATTGTTTTTGGGGTTGTAAAAGTAAGTAAGTAGGAGACCTGTTTATAAAATGTCATTCAAAATTAAGTGTTTTGTGAGTAAGGCTTAAATGACATTGTATTTAGAAATCATTTATCTACTCAAATTAGTAATTTTTTGATTAGTTATTAAGCCCAAGAAAAGGAAGGGCATGGTTCAATGACCCTCTTCTCTAAAAAAGTCCGTGGTAAATTGGTCACTTCAAGTCTAACGCTTCATCAATAGTACGGCGCCAGTGAGAAGGCACATTTAGATAATTTTTTGTATTGTCACATTCAGCAGCCTAAATTATGATAAAATAAACATCACTTACTTTATTGACTAAAAACATTTTCACGGCACCGAAACATGAGCCAACATTGCAGTAAAACTCTTGCTGGCACTTACTTAGTTTAATGATTTTCATTTAAGTGCTATGTGTTTCAATAATATCCACCGCATTTTAGCATAAATTATCAAAATCAAAGAAAGGCTCGCCCAATTTTATTCAAGAACCTGAAAGTAGATTTGCTTCAGAACTGGAGTCTCGGCCAAAATTTTTAAGACCGATACGAAACATTGACGTTGCAAGACCGAGACTTTTAGCAAAAAGTCGAGATGAGACCGAGACTCGAACGTGCCGAGACTAAAACGAGACTGGAGACTTTTGAAACCAAACGTTTACAAAATGTAGCAAATATTTTTAACACTAATTTTGGATGTTTCGATGAATTTTTCAACACTTTGCAATATGCCAGGCTATGAGGTATGCAATAAGGAACAAGCGCAAGCTTACTTCCTACCACCTTTATCTCCACGTTAAGTTTATGTTCGTTGATTTAAAAATCCCATTTGATATTTATTTGTTTTGTGATGAAAACGATTTTTGGTAGCAACTAGCAAAATTCAAACGTCAAGCCGCTTTCATCGATCGCCTGTTATTTCGTGTGTAGAATGTGGATGCGCACGGCGCAGCCTATCTCTGCCTCATTTCTTTCTTTCGAAATTCATATGTGAAGAAAAATTTCGTATTCTGCCAGATGAAGAATAAGACAAAGAGTAAAAACGGCCATAAGCAGCAACTGCCTTATAGAAACGCAGAAAAATGGCAATTGTACCAGTAGTACTTGAATTTATGAGAATTTGCAATTGTATCATTAGTATGAGAATTCGCAATTGTACCACAATATAAGTTATAATTAATGTGGGTTTTACTTTAAAGCAAAACTGTCAGAAATTTGGCTTCACTTTATTCAATTTTAAAACTAACCTTTAAATATGGCCGAGACATAAACATTTTCCGAGATTTCAAGGTGCCGAAACTTTAGACCTTTTGAGACACTACAGCTCTGATTTGTTTTTTACCAGAAGCATGAAAACTTATCAACCTGTATGGTGTACCAACTGGGATTAGCTTACTCAAGCTACAAGCTGCACAAAAGGTTTTGGGAGAGTAATGGCAGCTATGCAAAGAGACTTTTTATAAATTTTAGGAAATAATGATTACTTGGCTTTTGTCTTTAATAACCAAAATAAACTTCAAAACTCGGTGTGTAAATCAAAACTGGTAGTTTTTTGATGCTTTTACAAATATTTGATTTAGTGTTCAAAAGCTAAAATCGTTGGGTGGCCAGCTTCTGCTAATGTTGATATACAGTATGGTTGTTAAATACCAGAAAAGATTAAGATTTTTTTCAATCTGTCGTAACAAAAACAAAGGTTAACAAAAAATTAGAGTTTACTCAGTACTTGCAAAAATTTTTGTTTGGTTTTTGGGGTGAAAGTTGGTTCAAAACTTTTTTATTAAATCTCACTTAAAATTAAGCGTTTTCAGACTAAGATTTAAATAAGGTCTTACTTGAGGCTGCTGACCACTTTGATATCTCTCTTGTATTTGGAAACTGAAGAGGAGAGAGGCATAGCACAATGGCCCTCTTTCCGAAGTTCAGCAGTGCTTAGCAGTGTTCCCCCTAAGATTTTAGTAAGTGTGTAACCGTCGGCGCAAGTGCAAAATTACTAGCAAATATACGAAAACCGCCGGAAGTTTTGCAAACATTGCTGAACACACTGTTACAACAGCCTTAGCAACACAAGTTGAAAGGTGTACAAATAAATATTTGCGGTAGCGCTTACTGCTGTTTATTCAGTGTATACGCTAAGTTAACGTTGCATACCATAAAGTTAACCCATAACGTTGGTTTGGATATTACGACACCTTTTGTTTTTCTCTCAGGCGTATGTTGTTCAATTATGACACTCTCTATCTAGCTCAGTGTTTTTCAAGCGTTTTTCAAGCGTTTTTCAAGCGTTTTTCAAGCGTTTTTCAAGCGTTTTTCAAGCGTTTTTGGCATGTGGCCCAATTTTGAAATGCACGGAAGCATGTGGCCCGATATATTTACAGTTTTACCAGCAACTTCAAAAAAGTTTTAAGGGGGTTGTTCACTTAGATATAAAAACGAATCGCCAAGAAAAAGGTTTTCAATTCACTCCATATGAAGGAAAAATAAAGTACTTATCAAGTGAAGACCATGGTCCATCGATTAAAAATCACTGGTCTAGGCGATTATTTGTCATGAATGATCTTTATTTTTAATTCCGATCAAGACGCCAGCTTGTGAGTTGCATCTTGTTTACTCTGCTACGTCTTTCGCAGCATATACTCGAGTTAACAGGGCGTCAAAGATCTTTAAAAATGACCCAAAAACAAGTCCGAGCAACAATTGTATGGGCGTAAGTGCCGAGTTTTCAAAATTCGCGGAGAAAGGAGAGGCAAAACTGTGACAATGCGAATACGCTTCGGTTACGTAATAACCTGCGTGATTGTGTCAGCCCCAAAATGTTCACAAACAGGTAGCCTATTGTAATGCAAGAGGCTAGCGATGCACTTAGCAAAACTGCAGACAGTGACACTGTTTCGACCTGTCAGGTCTCTTTAGTGCACTTGGTGACCGACAAGAAGCTAGAGGCTTTTAATAAAGCATAGCTTAGACCGCCACACTTGCGGGATCTATACTAGATCCACTTGGTGGAAGATCTGTCAGTAATCTGCGAAGCCGTATCACTCGTGAATGAGTGGCGGTTGTCGCAGGTGCACTAAGTCTAACAACCAATAGTGCTGTCACAGCCTAGTGGTCACAAGGTTTTACATGTATAGTAATGCAAGAGGCTAGCGATGCACTTAGCAAAACTGCAGACAATGACACTGTTTCGACCTATCAGGTCTCTTCAGTGCAGTTGGTGACCGACAAGAAGCTAGAGGCTTTTAATAAAGCATAGCTTAGACCGCCTCTTGCCTCTTGCATTACTATACATGTAAGACCTTGTGACCACTAGGCTGTGACAGCACTATTGTTCTAGCAGTTGCTAGACTTAGTGCACCTGCGACAACCGCCACTCATTCACGAGTGATACGGCTTCGCAGATTACTGACAGATCTTCCACCAAGTGGATCTAGTATAGATCCCGCAAGTGTGGCGATCTAAGCTATGCTTTATTAAAAGCCTCTAGCTTCTTGTCGGTCACCAACTGCACTGAAGAGACCTGATAGGTTGAAACAGTGTCACTGTCTGCAGTTTTGCTAAAGTAGCCTATTGTTTACTAAAAGCGGCGGCAAAATACCTGGCTATTTCTCTTTTGATGAGTTAATTTAGGTTAAATTTGGTATCTCAAATTTTCCGGCCTTAGCAATAGGTGATTCGTAGCGTTTTACATGACAGGTTAGCAGTTCGCTTAAATAAAATTAATCCTTTGCCGACGCCCGACCTGAGCATGAGAAATAAGTAAGACTTATTATAAAATAACGGGATGTTAGGTAGATTACCACGATTATGACACAACAACAAAAATTACTTCCAAACTTTAATGGTTACTTGTTTATGGTAAGTAATTAAACAACTTACATTTCCATATCTTAATCAATTAAACAGCAGGTTTTGCAATTGCAAGTAAATTTTCATCTAAAATCAGAAAGTATTTGATGACCGAAGCCGCGCAACTCGAAAGAAGAAAATTGAGATTTTTGGACGGTATATCAGTAGTAGTATGTTAAGTCTTGCTTTCTTCGCAAAGCGTATCTCAGAAAGCAGTTTTATTGATGAGCGATAACAAATTTCACATGAGTCTTGTCAACTAATTTCACAAACCACCCAGGAAAACGAATAGGTTAAATTTTAGGAAGTTTTGTCCCAGATGCGAAAAAACAGCGAATCGTCGTTAACTGGTTAGGTATTGTGGCAAAAGTAATGGTAGGTTTGAGGCACTTTTGAAGCTTGTTTACCGAACTCACGTTGATAGTCGCGGTAACATAGCTGGCTGAATACTTCTTCGCTTTTAAGTTGTAATTAATCGAATCCGTGAAGAGATCGCAAATATTTGATAGGTGAAATTTCATCTTTGTGAAAAAGATTCAAAAATTGACCGAAGGAGGAAAAGCAATATTTGGACTCGAATGTTAGCGAGTATGGTAATGCAGCTTTTAAGACTAGTAAAAAAATTAAAATGCTAATACAGTATTTGTAACTACACATAAAACTACCAGATTTCATTTAGAGGCGCTGACCTCAGCGCATTCTTCATGTAGGTCGATTCTTCATTTAACACCACATAGTTTCACTGCATTTGCGAGGGGGCTGCACTCCCCGGAAAAATTTTTTACAGGACCCCGCCTACTTTACCCGGCGCCACTTTGTACAGGTAAATGAAAAAGAGTGCAATAGCTGCACGCGCACAATTACACTTAAGCAAAAGTTTTTTTTACGCAATGCACAAATTTCTGTTAGTTACGACTATTCAGTAATTTTTCTTAGCACTTGTAAACCAGATTAGGTAATACACCTTAATGTTGAAAGACAATTTTGGAATGGTCAATCATGGGCGACAGTTTTTTAAATTTCATGACGTCATAGGCAAATTTTACTACAATACGAATTAGCTTTCAAGCAATTAAATTAAAAATGGCTAGATTTTAACATAAAACAATTTTAAATGGATCAAACTACGATTTATATTTTTTATTCACGTTCTTAGGTCTATTTCAATCACGACTGGTAAGTTATCGCAGCACATATCTATCCGCTTTATTTTATTAAAAAAAAAATTTCTGGAGGGGGTATAAAATTAAGATTGGTTAGAAGTCATGTTCTTTTTATTTATAGTTTTTACAAATGGCAACTGAGAGAAGGTTATTTGAAATACACGAAAACTGAAACTTTTCTTCAAAAAGTGGTATTTTTGTGCTAAACCGAAAACGAGATCTATGTGCTTTTTATCTTAATAAGCACGATTGAGGTTAGCGTTGAAACGCAAAGAAAACATAACATTGAACAAATTCCACTTTCAAACTTTCCTCAAGAAATGATGTCTTTGTTCAGAGCTGCTAGCTATTACTACTCTTTAGCTACTATTGAAATCGGCCGGGAAAAAGTAAAGAAAAAATTTTGGTGTTTAGGTTAATTGGTTTAGAGATAATTTGTAATAGAAAAAAAATGTGGTGATGGCGTGCGTGGTATTTAAGTCGCCGTCACTCACTGTTGCATCGCAGCTGCGGTATGTTTGCGTGAAACGTTGCACTGCTCTAAAAAAGCGTCGGTTCAAATTTGGATTCCTTTTCATGTCTCCCGCGCAATAAAAAGTTGTTGGAAGATTTTGCTGGCAAAATTGCAAAAATTTTAACAAACTGAAAAAATTTTCAAAAACGCCGGACTTTTTTCACGTATTGTTGAATTCTAACTGCGAATCCGCCGGACAAAATTTCACAATTTCGCGTTTAAAGAGAACGCTGGTGCTGAGTCATACATCTAGTTTCAATTGAATTGCTGAGTAATATTTAGACTGTAGTACAATACGATAAGGATATTGTGAATATGTGGTATATTTGAGTAATTTATTGAGGCATCTTATTCAGCTGCTAAAATTACAATAGTAACATAAAAACAAATCGCTCTTTGATGAAAATCATGTAGCATAGACAATGCAAAACAGAAACTAGTCTTACCGTAAAACTCCAATTAGCACATGCCTAATTTTATGATTTTATTTGTGTGCTATGTTAAAGGTGTCAAACCGCTGGCTTATGTGCCAATTCCAGCCTGCTATTCCCCATTATATATTCTACGTCAAGCTATTTCTGTGATGGGTAATGTATAACAGTGAGGTATTCCAGTGTAGTTAACCACTAACCTAAGGCATGAATGCTCTGAACATTTTGCCAGTGTTATTACCTGTGCTATGCACTTTGCTAACCTTGGACACTGCTGTTGTTGTTGTTACCTGACCGCTTCTGAGGGATGGGGGCATGGCGGAAGACCATGGAGCCCCAGAATCCAGGCAACTCACCTAGGCCTTGACCAGATATCGTAAAGAGACAGAGAGTCGCCAAAGAGTGAGCAGCGCAAAGAGTCCGTAGCTGGACAGTGCAGAATGAGATGAGTGATGTCCTGGGACGAGTGTCTGCAGACGCTGCAGAAAGGATTCTCGATTCTGCCAATCCTAAAGAGATAAGAGCTTAACAGAAGGCTGTGTCCGTTGCAGCGTAGACGAGATCGAAAAACCCTCCCATGTATTTATACCAATACAAAAGGGGCTTAGTGTTTTTCCAAATAGCTTACAACAAAAGCAAAAAACTTGATCTGATTCCCCAGAATAAACTAGCCACGACCGTGAAACACTTTCACCATTAGGTAACACACGTTTATAATGGTTGGAGGAAAAACGTCGCCTTGGAGTTGTGTTATTATATGGAAAATTCATTATTAGTTGATGTGGTCCACGCTTTACTATATCACATCGTTGAGCATCAGAAATACTTTCAGGCCATTTACATGGGTCATCAGGGATAGGGGTAAATTGAGATTCAGATATTTTTGATATTGAAGGTTGCGTATTGGCAGGTAAATCACAACTTAGATTTTCTGGAAATTCACAATCACTTTGATGCTGATCGTCATAGTCTTCTTTTTCTTGTACACTATAGCTTTCTTCATCCCTCTCGGTACTAGTGCCAGGTCTACTCTGCTCAGTAATCTTGAAAAAATCTGTCATCTTGGGCAATTTCGCTACAGCATCTCGAGCAGTGGCTGCTTCTTTTCTCTTTTGAGCACCACTTTTTGAACGTTTCATTCTATACAATGTCAATAAAATACTTTATCTGCACTCTGCAGTGTATATTGTCCCGGTATTTATATCCAAACAGAATTCCAGACCATTCTATGATTGTTGCGTAACAACGGCATTGTTACGTCAATCGAATATTCAAGATTCTACCAGAAAATCAATCGAAATATTCTAGATTCTGCGAGATAAAATGACGTAGCATTCACTTATGATGTCACAAGCCAATTTCTTCCTACAGTTTAAATCGGTTGTAAACAAGTCTGCTGAACTGAAAATAGTCACGTAGCCAAAAAGCAATTTCAGACTAACTTGGGCCCCCAAAGTTGGCCTGGGCCCCCCCCAATTGGGGGGTTTGGGGGGCGGCTGCTATGTCTCTGACTTATTTGTTTGTATTCGTCTCATAAAAGATATTAAAACAAAAAGAAAAAGGTCATCTCCTGAAATTTGGTTTGATTGGCAATGCGTCAATTTACACTTCTCACCATCCCCACCAGAAGTTTCTAAATTCTGCACTGCTATGCATCCTATCACCCGGTTGGCCAAATAACCTACTTATAGGAAAAAATTTCCTTCCATAGGTGCGATTGTATATTTGGTGACTGATTTCACTTGGTGGTATAGATCTGCCTGCCTATTTTTGTACTGTTTTTCCCTCATATTTTAAATTTCATTAATTGTGTTCATAATATTGACCTTCCTACTAAGACTTCGCTTACTTACAAACAGCAAATAATTTCACAACCTTGAGGCTTTCATTTGACTTAACCGCATAAGGCATAAATTCAAAGTTGGGAAAAGGCTCCAAAGTGATTGATATATATACAGGAGTGAAGCTTTAACCTAATAAACGCACTACTTACTACTATTTTGCGAATGCAGGCCGATTAGAACTTAAAATCTTAATCTGCACATATGTTTCTTGCTTTTCACATGAACTTAGCTAGGGTAGGGCAAGGTGACCCCGATCCCAGAGTTTAGCATTATCTGATCAGTTATTACCATTACATAGGTTATGGCTCAAGTGGAGAGGATAATTTTTTTCTAAATCAAGCAAGGTCTTACAATAAAACTCAGCACTTTGCTTTACTTAGCTACATGTGATGAAAGTGTCAGCGTTGGTGCCCAGGCTCATGACATGACTGCACCACAAAGTGGAGTATGTCTACTGTGTAGTACTTATAATAATTGTACTTGCCATTGCATTTTTAAAAACAGATTTAATTGGTTTGTTATTGCCGTAATAAATCAATGTACTTTAAAAGGCAGCATATCAGTAATAGGCTGTGATATATGCATTTAGTTTCAAAATGACAGTGGATGATATGCACAGCAGCTGCCTGCTATTGCTTTCATTCGTCATCGTCATTGTTAGAGCTATAGTGCTGAGCATTATGCAGGACGATGTGCATTCACTGCGTAGGAGTTTACACTCTGTTTGCGTGTCTTCAGTTGGATTGGGCCACCACAACTAGTAGACTGCTTGGCCCCACCATCTGTTTGCCACATAAAGATTGAGGCATTTTGTTGAGTGTCTTGCCCTAGTACACTAGCTTGCCGGCTTGTTCTCCACATAATCTTTTTTGTGCTGAGTGCCAAGCAGCGAAACTGTGAATGTCATTTTTTAAAAGTTTTGGTATGACTCAATTTGTAAAAACAAACCCCAGGTCTACCAACTGCGAAGCGGACGCTCTAATCACTACACCATTGCGCTGGTATTGCTTTCTCCGAAGTACAGGGTACCCCACATAAAACCACTAAATTTTTGTTTAATTGTTATATCTGTCATAATGCTGTATTTATAATTAAACTTTTTATTTTAGATGTGCATGGTATTGGCTATTTAATTGTTATTTTCCCTTATGCTACAATTGAAGGCAAACACTGCTAATGACACATGACCCAAAATTTAGTGGTTTTATGCGGGGCACCCTGTAGTACCAGACAGCATTTCGACTTACTAACCATTATGACGAAACGGTGCTATTTTGAAGCGCTCAAGAAAAAAAAGCGTTCTTGAAAAACGCGTAAATGCCTAAGTTTATTGCATCGTTGGTAAAGCTTAAAGTGAATTTATCGGAAGAACCTTGTCAGTATCTCCCTACAAAATTTTCAATGATGTGTTTATGGTCAGTATTTTATAAGAAAATGAAAAAAACAAATTTTACAATCAATCGTTAATTATGACTTCGTTTTTGTTCCCAAAAGGGCGATAATTGTTTAAATTGGTTAGTCGAGCGCTGGCTTTTGTTTAAGGAAAAACCGTTTTCTTCCGTCAAGAAATGCGAATTTAAAAAATTGATCTTCGATTGTGACGTCACCATCACGTAATTAATCCTCTTGTGACACTTTCTTCCAAATGGAGGTCGATCGTGCAAAGTTTAATGTTTGTACGCCCAGTAGTTTTGCAGAAGAGTTATAGCACACGCGCGCACACGCACACACACACACACACACACCGAATTGTGCGTTATAGAATAGATAAATTGATCCACAATCACAAAGTTTTATAATATTCATGAGCACTTAAAATAGTTTAATTTAGCGTTTTTGTTTGTATCCCGACGCTGGCTTGGCAAACGTTATATCCCGGCTCTAGCTCAGGTCAAAACTCTTGCCCTATTCATGCTCTAATTTTGATGAAGCTGGCGCAGTCTGCTATTTTACACTAGCGAGTAGTTGGATTTAATTAATGTTTGATTGAAGTGATGTTGAAAAAGTAGTGTGTGGTTTATTCATGCCTGAGCTGCATACACATGTAGAATCAGAACAAAATTACTTCTAATCTATGCATTGGCAATATAATATTGATTTTTCAGATATTGACAACATACCACATTCGAAGTTGGACCAAAAACGCAAAATTGTGAAAGACTTGGTAGAAATTAAAGGTCTTGGTATAACAGAAAAAATGGCAAAAGCTGCAGTTCAACAAAACATAGAGTTTCCATTAGATAAAGGCGACTGTTTACGACATTGCATAGAATTGATGGAAAGTTTACATGAAAACGACGATACCAAAATTTGTGCCTTAGCTTCACAGTTTGACAATGAAATAGGTAGGAAATCTTTTTTCTAGAATAGATTTAATTATGTCAGAAGTAGAGGTGTGCTTAACCAATTGTAAATTCATAAAACGATACTAAATAGAAACACTAAACCACTTTTGATTTTTGATAATTTATTTTGGTACCAATTACTATGGATAAGACAAACGATGACAAGTAACTTAACGAAGCGGTGGCAAATACGATAGAATGATAGATTGTGACGGAATGAGACAAATCTGGTTTCTGCTATGTGTTGCTGTGACTTCAGATTTTTATTTATAATTTGACTTGCTAAGGTAGTCTAAGACCTAAGCCTATAATAATGTTTGAAGTTATATTTCTACATTATAATTAAATTCTAATAGTTGATATTATAAATGTTTTGACAAGGGCTTGATGTAAGCCAAAAATCTCCAGCTTAGAGCGTGTTCAAACACGTAAATAAATTTTCAAAAGTGGGAAGTCGTTTGGTATTGCTATGTAGTATGGTTTTACAGATTCTAAAAGTTACTTCTCTTTCTAAATTATAAATGTGAATTGCACGCAAAAGTTTTTGCCAACAAAGACTTGGCGCATGATTTATCTGCTCTTGCTCTTTTGGAACACAATTTAATTTGGTCAAAGATAACTTTTGTTTTTCTAAATAGATAAGATTTACCTTGAGGTGTTTATCTTTTGGCAGTCATAATGTAATACTCTATCTACAGGGTGGGCTAAATGTCTTGTTATCCTCTATATAATCAATACAACACATAATGATAAGTATATCTACTTTAAAAAAACATAATTTGTTGCATATTCAGTATTTTCAAACCAGTTTAGTTATTAAATTTGTAAAACTTAATTTTGTTTATTTGCAGCGTTTTTAAAGATTTGAGGGATTATTTTGTAATAAGCAATTAAAGCATGTGTGATGCAAGCGATTACACTTTGTTAGCAAGTGTCTGGATCCATAAATGTCCTCAAACAGGAAAGCCAACGAGACAGGTGCCGGATGATTTCCAGCAACGATTCAGAAAGAACCTCCACCAAAACAAACACCCTTGAGATGAAAAGGAAACTTTTTAAAACTGAGATTGTAAAGGATAAACCAAGAACTGGCAGACCACAATCAAGAGGGACTAAATGCCAAGAGGTTAACAACGCAATTGGCAAGTCTTCAAAAAAGTCAACAAGAAAGCTATCAGCAGAGTTTGGAGTACCACTCACAATTTAAAGAAGGCCGCAAACTGTTTTCATGTCGGCCAATGACTATTTAAACTGCTGACGTGACGCATGTGGAAGAATTCTCCAGGAATTTCGGACGGTGTCAAAAAGACAAAGAGCCATTTTCAGTGATGAATATGCCATATATCAGAGTTCTCGGTCGCGAAATGTAATTGTTTGGTCCAAGCAGAACCCACATTGTGAAGAAGTGGAACATCATCCTCCACATGTCATGGTATCAGGAGTAATGAATAGCGAACACCTGTTTGGATCATATTTTTTTGATGGACTTCTCAATCATTTTAATTATTTAGCCATGTTTAAAAATTGATTCATACCACAACTGCAAAGCCTTGGGAATGAAAGCAATGTCTAGTTCCAATAAGATGGGGCGCCATCTCATTTTGCAATAACTGTAAGGAAATATATTAATGGAAGTTTTTCCCAGTTTTTGGATTGGCCGTGGATCTGCCACCTTGCCAGCTCCACTTGACTGGCCGCTTCGAAGTCCTTACCTGACCACATAACAATTCTTTATTAGCTTCATAGCAGAAAAAGTTACACAGCAGCGCTACAGTTAAAGCAAGCAGTGACATACGCTTTTAATGAAGTTACACCTCAAATGCCTAGGAAAATGTTTAACAGAACTTGGCATCAAATCAACCTATGTTATGACAATGATGGGGCACAAACGGACTCAATATACCGATAAATAGGAACAATTTTTAATTAGGTGGCAAGAGCTATAACGAATTTAAGTTTTTCCAATCAAACTTACTATACATTATATGTTGTATTAATTTTATAAATGGGTGACAAGACTTTTGGCCCACTCTGTATGTAATCAAAGCTTGCCATCACATTAAAGTGTTTGGTTTGCTTGGATTACATAGCTTTGTTTTGAAAGGATTCCAAGGTATATCAAGTCCAGTGATCATTAATAGATGAAACATTGAAAAATTATGAAATTCGCTTAAATCCAATTTGGAAGTGTTGAAAAATAGGTAATTAACGGCAATAGCATTGCAAAATGACGAGAGTCATTGAAATTCAAGTTAGCAGCATTAAAAAGCAGGCAATAGATAGAAATGCTGGAATGTTTTTACTGTTTTTACTACTATTGTTGTTTCAAGGTATTTATAATCTTCTCCAAGACAGAAAAAAAATATAGACGATGCCAGCCAGTTTGGTTACAAAATATCTTAATGATTTTTAGTCAGTCCACTTGTTTGACCATCTCTTAGGTTTTATAGATTTTTTTACAGTCGATTTTCTTATAACACTCAAAATAACTATTAGCAACTTAATTTCGCTGTCAAGGCGTGATACTTGACAGGCTCGTCAACAGCTTGACATTCGATGATAACACAAGGCAACGTGAATTTATAGTGAGGTGCGATTAACAAAAATTCAAAACTTTTACTGAAAGATCACAAATTAAGTGCTTGCAGTTTTACCCTGCATGGGACGTGTTTTAGCCAAGCCATTATTTGCATCAAAGCTTAACATGTCTTGATTCAAACTGAATTGCAGCTATGACGATAACATCTATAATTGACTGCTAACTCGACTACGATAAGGCCGTTTTGCGGTTTTTTAAAGTCCTGTTGTTGTTGTGGTTACCCCTCCTCTTCCTCTGGTCGGAAAGGAGGTACGGCACGAACGGTAATCCAGGTTTACACCGTCAACCTAATTGAATTAGGCTAGGGGAAAGGTGGCAGCTGATTTTGAACCAATGATAATGACTGGTAGCCCCGCCACCAACAAGGCAAACTGCCATTGGTGGGTGCCCAACAGTCGTCTCTTACGACATGCTGGGTGAGCAGCCTCACAATTGTAACCCGGTGAAGTACGGGTATGCCACCTGTCTGCCACATAAAAATGAAGGCATCCCGTTTAGTTCCTTGCCCAAGGACACAACAAGCTAGCTTGCCGACTTGTTCCCCACACTATCTCTTATTTATGCTGAGCAACAAGCAGGAAAGCTGTGAATACCATTTTTTAAAGTCTTTTGGTATATGACTCGACTAGGAAAATGAACCCTAGGTCTACCGACTGCGAAGCAGACGCTCTAGCCACTACACCATCGCGTTGGTTTTTAAAGTCTTTGAAAGTTCTTACTGTTTTATTGATTTGAATGTTATATTGACTTTTCTGTTTAGTTGTTGCGGAAACATTTTTTTACAGATGAGACAAGCGAAACTGTTATTATCTTTGACGGTGAAGCGCCAGAGTCAGGGGACGCCATAGCTTCCAGAGAAACAGGAGAAGCAAAATTAGAAGAGACAGCTGAAAACTTCAAAGGATCAGAATTCAATGCAACGCCTGGAGAGGTGAAGAAGAAAAAATCCCCTGAAGAAGCTCATGTTTCAACAGGAAAATGTTCTGAATTAATTAATCAGCCCGAGAGTATTGAACTAGAGGACGCTATTGGTAAAGCACCTTCTACTGCTGCAATTAATGTCATTGACCCTAAACAGCATTTGGAAAACGAAACAGAGGATCAATTGGTAATCAATACTGCTGCTTTGGTGAAAGTTGCTACTAATTTAGATAAACTTGGCCAATGTTTAATTCAATACAATAAGTTTACTGTCGATAAGGTGGGTCTGGAAAAAGAACTAAGTGTTGAAAAACAAATTTTGAACAATGTTGCTACTGATAAACCTACTGTAGCTGAAATCCTCAGAAGTAAAAGATCCTCAAAAGAAGCTCATGTTTCAACAGGAAAATGTTTTGGATCAATTGGTCAGCCTGAGAGTACTGAACTAGAAGACGATATTGGTATAACGCCAATACCCTCTTCTGCTACTACTATTAATGACCTTGACGCTGAACAGCATGTGAAAAACGCAATAAAGCTACGATTAGCAATCGAAGTTGCTGATTTGGAAAAAGTGGCTTCTAATTTCAATATACTTGGTCAATATTTAATTCAAAGTAGTAAATTCGCTGTCCATAATGGTTGTTTGAAAAAAGAATTACATTTAAAAAAAAAAAATTTGAACAATGTTCCTGCTGATACCAATGTTACTTCTACTGAAAGTGAAATCGATCAATGTGTGGATAAGAAGAAAAAATCTTCAGAAGAAGCTCATGTTTTGTCAGAGAAATGTTTGAAATCAATTGGTCAGCCTGGGAGTACTGAACTAGTAGATGAGAGGCCAAAACCCTCTTCTGATGGCGCCATCGATGATGATGACGCCAAACAGCAGTTGGTAAATGCAATCAAGCAACGGTCAGAAATTGATGCTACTGCTTTTGCAAGAGTGGCTTCTGACGTTGATAAACTCAAGCAATGTTTTATTAAAATGCAGGAATTCGCTCTCAGTAAGAGGTGGTTGGAAAAAGAACTAAATTTTGAAACGCAAAGTTCGATTGATATTGCTACTGATGAATATCTCATTTCCACTGTGCGTGAAATCGATCGCTGTTCACTTGAAGTGACTGTGACTAAATTAGCAGACGCTGAGGAAAATCTAAAAAAAGCTATAAATCAACAACGAATATCAACGGATGTTGCTGTACTTGAAATGTGGGTTGCACTGATTATGCAAGCGAGCATTGTTGGAAAAGTAGTGAATAATTGGCAAAACATTTGCCAATATTTACTTCAAAAAAATGAATTATTTGACGCGTTAACGTCTTTGAAAAACTGCTACTTGATGAACATTGTACTTAAATCGATATTGATAGACCTTGTTAAAATAGAAAAGATACTTCTGGACTACTACGCATGAAACCGGTACGAAGCTAAACAATTGGAAAAAGCGCTAGTTATTGATTAAATTCGAATCGATATTGCTAGTGATAGATTGAAATAAACAATTTAACCAACACTGAATAATATTTCCAAAAAGCACTTGGAATTGAGCGACGAATTTCTGTCGATGTTTGCTTGCAATCGGTCGATGCAGTTAAATTTATTAAGTAGCGCTAAATATTATTTAGAAACAGCACTAAATAATGGTCAACGAATTTTAATCAATGTTGCTACTGACAGGAATGTGGCTTCTACTTTGCATGCAATTGGTCGATGTAATGAAATTAATTGTTTAGCGCTAAGTATTATTTGGAAACAGCAAATATTGAACAACGAATTACAGTCGATATTGCTACATATGGAAATGTGGTTTCTGCTTTCCACGCCATTATTGATGTTTATTTGAATGAATAAATTAACTGACGCAAAAGAGTACGTGGAAAGAGTAGCCTACTACATAGGAAACAACGAATATCAATAGTTAATGGAGATGAAAATGCTAGGTGTACTAGTATAAAATTGATCGATGTTTTATTTGAACGAGTCAATCAAGGTAATTGACGTTAAACAGTTTTTGGAAGCACTTAAATATTGAACAACAAATGCCAATGCTGGTGAAAGTGTGAAATCGGTCAGTGATTAATTTAGGTGAATGAATCCGTTAATGTCAAAAGCCATTTGCAAAATTTTGATTGATTGATATTGATGTTAATGGAAGTACGGTTGGTACAATTTACGAACATGAAAAGGAGATGTAGTTTTACTGGTGCTAAACGTCACTTCAAAAAACACAAAGCAAATATTAATGGATATTGATAGTAATCATTAAATGGATGATTCTGTGTTTACACTCTGTCGACGTTTGATTAACGTGAAATATTAGTCAATAGAAGGAACATTTAGAGCTGTAATTTTCCATGTTTTTGATGCCATGGACTGTTCATTAGAGATAAGTTTCTAAAAATCGATATTACTTAAAAGTCCTATGGCTTTGCCACCGGACATTTTCAATCCTCAAGATTGCTTCTCTCGCAAACAATGGCGCCAGGTACAATATCTCGCTATGGTGTCAAAACAAAAATGATCTTTCAGTAATCAATGTTTTGGTTGTCAACAAAGCCTAACCTCGGGTGCAAGGGGCGTGTCATTGAAGTCTACCCTGATTCTAACGGTCTTGTTCGTACGGCTCGAGTGCGAACTAAGCATTCAGTTGTTTTGCGACCCATCAGCAAATTATGCTTAATAGACTCAAATAACGAAGAATGAATAATGGTGTTTTGTGTAATGTTTCAAATTAATGGCGCTTTTATGTTTCTATTGTACTGTATGCCTAATATTAATCACCCCTTTTAGTGCGCTTAAAGGTGCGGGAATGTAAATGCCGTTCTTGAAAAACTTCATGACGTGTCGCTTTAAGCTAGTTCTTTTTTCTACCTTTTCAAAAAAAAGCTTTTTTTTGTAGCGTCACCAATTCAGTTCTTTGTTCGTGTCAAACGCTCAATGATTTAATTTGGATTCAAGTTGCAAGCTACTAGTATTGCTTTAGAATTGTAATAGTACAGGATTAGACTACTTTGAATTTTATTATCTATCTATTTTTCGAAAGCCGTTGTTTTAGTGGTACCCATGCATGGTTATATTTTTGGAAGTTTTTGCCAGATTCTGTATAAAAATCGTTTTTGTTTATTCTCAACCAAAAGCTATTTTTTGAAGATCAACTTTGTAAAATTGAGTGGTGTTTAACTACATTTGTAATACTTATTGCCATGACTGCAAAGCGCATATGCAGGGTATCTTCTTGAAATCCTTGTGGAAATCCGTTTGGCCACAACTCGTTATGATAGAGCACTAGATTAAACAAACTATTTTATTTGATGCATTATTTTTTACTCTATTGAACAAGCACAATATTTCCTTTAATCTGTATGCATTTATATCTTGTAATCTGCATGTATGACTGTATGTCTAGCTTCAGCATGCATTAATGTTTTTTTAGAGGATATGAAACAAGGTAAAAGTGGTTTAGCTTTTTTATGCCAGAATTATTTTGTGTGTACTTGTTTTATTTTGCTGTATTTTTGTAAGTCATTTTCTGTGGTTAATCAATGACGGTTGCAGATAGTCATTATGTTTAATAGGAAGCCCTTTTTTTATGTTGTATTTTTAGTTCCGTATTTTGATGGACAATAATTAATGAACTCTGCTTTTTCACTATTAGCGATAGTACATCACTAACGAAGCTATATTTCCATTGTAGCACGATGAACATTACCCAGATTATTTGGTGGATGGTACATTGACGAAAAACGATAAGGCCCCAGCATATTGATGTATTGTGTTTTTGACAGAATGTCATTAATTTCATGTCATCGAGAGTAAGAATTGTCCAATCTTTTTGATCCAGTTTGATCTTTGTTAAAAGTGGTAGATTGATTCACCCTATTTTCCTCGAAAGTTTATTAACAGCATCATGTTATTTTGGTTTGTCAATGGTATCTTGAGTCTGGTAAGGCATCTGCATTTTCCATTCTATCTTCAGTCGTCTTTGCCTTATCTCAACCACTTCAAAATGCAACGCGCTTTTTAACACATTGTCATTATCCCTTCTCCAAGCAAGTTCGTACTATCGCACTCCGTTTATTTTGGCTATTCCGTTTGAATTTTCTTCCAAACTCATAAGTTCTTGATTACTTTTTTTCTCAATTAAATTAACTCCACATTATTGCTTTTTCAGTTCTTTTCAAAATCGCTATCTCATTCTCCCTCAGATACAATATCTTGGTCTCATGCATCGCCGACCTTACACAACTGATAAATTCGTCTTTTCATTTTTAATGAGAGCTTTCTTCCATTAAGCGATTTCCCTTATTCTTTAGATTTTATCCATCCAGTTCTTGTTCTTGCTGTCACCACCGCTTCATTTTCACCACTGGAATTTAATCTGCACCCCAAGTAACAAAAACTCTTCGCTATTTCCAACTAGTCGAAAAATGTTGGCTCTTCAGCTGGTTCCACAGTTCCTTTATTTTCTTCAACACATCTCTCGCTAATAAAACCTTTTGCCTGAGTTGACGTCACTCTCTTCATTTTGGCACATCTATCATGCACCAGTTTATCACATTTTGAGCGCCACCCTGAATTTGCCATTATCCCCTTCCAGCACTTGGCACATTGATCGGCATTGCTCTTGCGTATTTCTTCTTTCTGGCCACTAATCGTCATCTAGGTCTTCTTGAGATTAGCCTTCAGCCCCTTGCTCTCAATGCCTCTTTCCATTTCAAAAACTTCTCTCCCAAATTCTTCAAACTTTCACTCATTAAAAGCAAGCATATCGTCTGCATACAAATTTTTATTCACCAGTATTTCTCTTGCATTCTCCGTGATTATATTCATCGCAATTGCGAAAACCAGCATCAACAACACAGATCCTTGATGTACACCCACTTATACCAAAAATTCTTAAGATAACTTTGATCCCATTCATAAATTTCATCTTAGCTCCGCGTTAGAGGCTCATCTCCCCTTTCACAATTACTTCTGGTAAACCTTTCTTGCTCATCGCCTATTCCATCACCTTTTCTTGGAGCTTTATCTAATGCCTTATTGATATCCACAAAGCAATGTGCAACTTTCTCTCTTTATCGCATATTCTTCTTGCATTCTCAACAAGCAATGCGTCTTCCGTTGCATTTCTCGTCAAGGCATAAAACCAAATTGCATTGCACCAGCATTCACTAATTCTCGAATCCTTTTATCCAGCACTCTTTCAACGATATTCATAGCATGTTTTAACAACTTGACTCTGAAAACATCACAACTTCTTGTATCTCCTTTGTCTTTGAAAATTGGCACCAGCTTACTTGTTTGCCATTCATCTGGCATTTCTGTTTCATCCAGCAAGCGTTGGCAAAGTTTCATCATCACACTAATCTATACTTCTCCATTGGCAGATATTTCTGCACTTACTTTAGATGGTTCAGCTGCCTTTCCTAGTTTCATTGCTGGTATTACTATACCATTTGTTTGCCAGTAATCTTTTCAATAAGTCTCTCCACCAAATTATCTTCATTTTGTCCCAATTATTCTCTCTATTCATGATCTCCCCCATGAGATTTTTTTATATTTGTTTTTCGTCTCACAAAAGCCTGTCATTCCGTCATAATCTGTCATGCATCTTCCTCCAATATCTTTCCCATCTTCTTTCAAGAACTTTATTAGTTTAAAAATGTTATTTGGTTGTAGGCTCAGATTTGTTAATTCTTTTTTAGCTTCTTTTCTCATAGAATTAGCAACTATTTTCTTTGTTAGATTTTTGACATGCTAATACCTAGCTTTGCTTTTCTTAGATCGATTCATACATATCTTTTTATATTCCTCTCTGTTTTGTCATTACTTCCATCGCCTTCTCATTCTACCACCATGTATCACCACGATTGTTTTTGCCTTTCCACATCTTTCATCACAAGCCTTTAGAACACCACTTTTAAAAGCAATCCATAAATGGGGTGCTTCAACATGAACTCACTCCTTAACTCCGTTTTGAAATCTTGGTCTCGTATTGTGTTCTTTCAACTTCCAAACCCTACTTCTATCAGTTTGTTTGTTCTTCACTACTTTCTTTAACTTTCTTAGTTTTCGTCTGTTCCATCAGCCGATGTTGTAATTTAAAGAAAATTGCTTTCACGTCAGTTAGATACTTTTTCTTGCTTCCGCCTACCAACACAAAATCTATCGCAATTTTATTTCCTACAATACTGTATTTTATTATTCTCCGCTTTGTTTCAAACCATGCGTTTGCCACGCACAATTTCTTTTTATCGCCAAACTCAAGCAGTATTTTTTCCTTAACATTTCTTATGCTAGTTCCATATCTATCATGCACACTCTCAAAATCATTTATTCGTCTTTGTATGTCCGTTAAAGTCACCCAGACTAAAACCATTTTACCAGGGTTTTGTGAATCCCACTCTCATGCCATTTCATCATAAAACTGATTTCTCTCGTAGTCTGATTTATGCCTGGGCCCATACGCACATATCACTTTCATAACTTTCTCAAAAACCGGCACCATTACCATTACTCTGCCACTTTTTCTTCGGGCTTCTGCAACCTTCTTGTATAGATTTTTTACTAAAATTCCTGCACTTCCTTTACCATTATTGTATCTAGACCACCGCAGCTCATATCTCCTACACTTGTCTCAAACAAATCGAGCTCCTTGGCCTTTTCTACATCTTTTTGTAGACACTATACATTCACTTGTCTCTTTCTTAATTGATCTCTTCTATACCCATTCTACAAAAACTTTCTACATTCCAACTTTTAATTCTTGCCTCAGGACTTTGTAAACCAGAGATTCTTTGCTCCCCTTCCCATTTCGGAGTTTACGGGACTGGGGGCCAATTCTTTCATAAGCTTTTTCATGAGGTAAGTGTTTGGCGCATTGTTTCTTTTACGGAGAGCATGCCCTTGCTTACCTCTAACTTCAGATTAGCCGTGTGGGATCCCTGACCATAGTTTAAAACATTGACTAGTACCCAAAAGTTGCCTCTTACGACATGCTGAGTAAACAGCGTCACTCTTTTACCGGGGTAGCGCACATTTTTTTTCTTGAACCAACTGGGTATAAAAGCATCCTTCCATACGACATAATAATGAGGTGTTTATTAACAAACACTAATTTGGAAGGAGATGTCTGATTTAAACCCTAATTTTCTTATAAGATGTGTGATCTATTTTAAATGGGTTTTGTTTTTCTTGCTCTCTTTGTGCACGTAAGTTTATGATAGTGGCCGAAAATATGCAATTTTTTTAATGTAAAATTTATCTTTGTAATGTAATTCATATTTTCTAAAATTTAATGTAGTGTATTATTCTCTGATGTTTGTAATCACTATCTGTTATTCAATGCCAATGTCTGTAATTTCATGTTATATTATCAATATATTTCTTCTTCACGTAGGCAAGATCTTTTTTTTTTTTGAGAAGCGACTTAGATTACTAGCTTGTCATTACCCCTGGTTTGCCTGTCTTTGGTTAGACCGAGCCACCACGACGGGTAGTCTGCTTGACCCCCACCTATCTGCCACATAGAAATGGAGGCATCCCGTTAAATGTCTTGCCCAAGGACACAACCAGCTAGCTTGCCGGCTTGTTCTCCACAGTGACTCTTGTGCTAAGCGCCAGGCAGGAAAGCTGTGAATATCATTTTTTAAAATCTTTTGGTATGATTCGACTTGAGGAAATAAACCCCAGGTATGCCGACTGCAAAGCGTATCCTCTTTCCACTACGCCATCGCGCCGGTCTATGTAATCCCGATTGGCAGCGACAAACTACCGATTAAGCGTTGTATGTGTAACCTATTTTTGAGGCGTGCAAAACAGCAGTTTGCTTGTCAAATTTTCCTTGCGGAATACGGAGTTTTTATCTTTTTCGTCAGTTACTCATTGCACCGATTTTCTTTTGGCATATTTTTCCGACTCTATTTTTACCTCATTTGTCCGCTTATTTTGATGCTGTCTTTCAAATTTAAAGTTACACAATGACTACGAGTCGAATTGTTTTTAAATATTTTAAAGCAGAGTGTCAAATAATAGACGTACTAGCCTACCGATGTTAAAGAAAATGTGCTATGTTAACAGGGGTAGGACGTTGTTACCCGACCTCTTCCAAAGAATGGGATCATGGCGGAAGACCATGGGGCCCCAGAAGCCGGAAAACTCTCCAGGGTCTGAACCAGAGGTCGTAGAGAGACAGAGAGTCGCCAAAGAGTGAGCGGCGCAAAGACTCCTTAGCTGTACAGTGCAGAATGAGATAAGAGCTGTCCTGGGACGTGTGTCCGCAGGCACTGCAGGAAGAATTCTCGATTCTGCCAATCCTGAAGAGATAACGACTTAAAAGAAGGCTGTGTCCGTTGCAGCGTAGACGAGAGAGGACACAGCGAGCATGACGAGGGAGCACAAGTTCCTCGGTGGAAATTGAGAAAATCTGTGTGTCAAAGAATTTAGATAAGACAGTACGCCTTCAGTCCGAGATAAGACGAGAGTGGATGCGAGAGATAAGAGGAGAGAGACTACAAGGGATAGCAGAGGGCGCAAGTAGCGTTCCTCGTCTGGCCAGCTCATCAGCCGCGTCGTTTCCCGGTAGAAATGAGTGTCCAGGGACCAATTGTAGCCTGATACAACAGGAAAGAGAAGACAATTCCTGCCAGATCTGCCACAGAGTTCGAGATAATAGGAAAGATGGAAGAGAGGACAGAACGAAAAAGAAAAGAGAAATGGCAGACTTGTTGGTGCTGCTGACACCAGCAAAGAGCGTGCCGAATGGGGCAGGCTTCAGCAAAAAAACTTGAGTATACTGGGCCTGCTGAGAAGGAAAGAGTGGCCTCAGTGCGACAGAGAGAGCAGTAGGCAAGTACGCTAGAGCCGCCCTTGCCAAAAGGAAAAGGAACAGAGCCGTCTGTCCAGAGCACAAGATCATGAGAAAAGAGAAAGTCAAGGTAAGCGAGAGCTGTATCTTGGCGAGAAAGAGCGAGAGCATGGAGTGGAAAGGGTGGACTCCACCGTGAAGGAAGGCAGGTTCCAAGGAGGACAGGGAGGGCAAGCAAGAAGAGCCTCCCTAGAACAAGTAGAAGGAAGCATGAGCGGGTGAGTGGACACAATAGCTCTGCAGGACGATCTGCAGTGTCTTGGTTTCACTCCAAGTCTGGCCAAATCTGAAATAGGAAAAGAGGTTGGGACACAAAAAGCCCACTCATAAGATGAAAGAGTGAAATGAGTCAGAGTGACTCGTAGGGGACGAAGAGACGCCTCGGAGAGAAGAAGTGGGGTAGAAAAGGAAGAGAGGCAGCCGGTGATGGCGCGACTGGCCGCTCGGTGGAGGCGTTCCGATTTGGTGATATTAGTAACGCTTAAGAAAGGAAACCATCCGGGTAAAGCGTAAGTGAGAAGGGACCGAAGAAAAGCTTTATACAGAACAGAGAGGGACTTCTTAGATGGGCGCCATGAGGAAGCAGAGATACAGCGTAAGCCTTGTAACATGGGAAAGAAGAAGCAACTTTTGTGATTTTGATAAACCAAGCAAGTGCGCATATCAGAAAGGAAAGATTGAGTTCATCGAGCAAATCAAGGAGAAAGGCCAGCCCAAATAGGTTTGTGAAAAAGGGCAGGGTGCCAGACAGAGTCAAAAGCTTTGGAGAAGTCGATAGTGGGAAAAATTGTCCGAGAGCCCAGCCTGGGTTTGTTAAACCCATCCGAAATGGACTGAGAAGATACGGAATTTGATCAAGAGTAGACCGTCCAGGACGGAGACCGGCCTAGCGGGGAGAAAAAACAAAATTAGACTCCAGAAAGAAGTGTAGACGAGATAGTATGACGCGTTCAAAAAGCTTTGAGACGTAGGAGGTGAAAGAGATAGGCTGGAAGGAAGCAGGAGAGTCGAGAGGCTTTCCCATCACGTGGATGGGTATAATAGAAGACTCTTCCAGATGGAAGAAAAGGAATGCAAAGTCGGGAAAGATTGAAAATGTTAAGAAGAAAATCCAAGCCAGGGCGAGGAAGATGCTTTAGCATAGGATAGGCAACTTTGTCTGCGTCAGTGACGAGGAGAGGTTGGAGGCAGCTGAAGGAAATTCAGTGGGGAAGAAGAGTGAGCAAGAGGACCAGTGAGACTCCTCAGGGCACGTTGCTCGGGGTAGCTTGGAAAGGTAGCCTCTGGCTCTGCTGCGCAGGGCCTTTGGCTGAGAAACAGGAAAGTGGAATCTCAGGTATTCGGCGAAGACCAAAGCCAACTCCCTGGGAGAGGAACAGTTGGGAAAGTTAGGAGAGGAGGAAGATGATGAAGAGGAGCCAGTGATAGAGCAAAGAAGAGAGTACAGTATACAGATTTAGGATTAGATTTGGGCGAGAGAGAAGAGCAAGTCGCCAGTCATTCCTCAGCCTTGGCCTTGGCAATGACAGACGAGGCGCGACGGGAAGCGGAGATGTAAGCCTGGCAATCTTCATCACTTCTGTGAGCGCCAGCAAAAGCCTTGCGTCTTTCACTAACTTTCACTTCAGCAGACCACCAGGCATTAGGAGGGCGTTTGATGCGGCTGAAAGAAATGGAAGATTTGGCCGCATTCAGTGTCAGAGAAGTGAAGAGGGTAGCAGCAGAGGAAAGAGAAAAGGACGAGTAATCCTCTGCAGAAGGACGGTGAGAGTCAAAGTAATAAACAAAGTCATACTAGCGAGCTTTCTGAAAATTGAAGGTATGGGGGACGCTCGTTGGAGCAAAAGATTTAAGAAAGAAGGACAGATAGAACAATTGATAGGTGATCAGAACCCAGGTTTTGAAGCGCCTCCCATGAGCAAGAAAGGGCGAGAGAGGAGGGAGCAAAGGAAATGTCAGGGGAGGAGCGACTGCCAGAGAAGCGATGGAGAAGAGTAGGTATGTCAGGGTCATTGAGGGGGAGGAGATCAGAAGAGAGACCCAATCGAACACTTCTTCTCTGGGCTGCGAATTAGGTTGATTTTTGTATTGAGTTTAAGTTCTAGTTCGAGTTCAACTTGTTTTACGAGTTTGAGTTCAAGTTCAAGTTTGAGTTCAACATTTTCCTTTTTGCGGATGCAAGTTCTCAGTTTATGTCCTGTGAAATATTATCAAGTTTTTCGAGTTCAAAAAATAAAGTGATTGACTTAGCCTAAGCCCGTTTGCTATAAAATTGCGCGTTCGAACTTATGTTCAAACATTTGTTAGAATAGGCGAATTTCGTTGCCATAAGCCAGGCAATATGTGTATTGTGAATTGGCATTGAAAGCGAAATTTGAAAAATAACTTACAATTGAATCGTTGTATGTTCCCTGATTATGTGCTTTCGATTGAAACAAGAGCTATGTCTGTGATTCATTGTTTACGAAGAAAAAGTTAACTGTCATTTAGGTCACTCATTCTCCACTGTGGCTGCTTACATTGCAAAACTGTAAAATTTAATTAGAACGTTCTTCTCAGTGTCCTTAATGTTTTCATAAAACATTTAGGGTTTTTGTAAACCTTGCACCTAATTGACAAAGCAGCATACGGGCGTAAGGGGCATTAACAATTTATTAGAATGAAATTACAATTGGTTGGGTGGTATACTCATTATTGTTTCCTGGCATATTCATTCTAATAAATTGTTAATGCCCCTTACGCCCGTAAGCTGCTTTGTCAATTAGGTGCAAGGTTTACAATTTCCATATCTTCGCTTATAATTTTCAAATCTATAATTTAGGGTTTTATGCAGAAAGCAGACTTAGTTTAGGTCGAGCTTAAGCTTAAGCCCAGCTTGCGCGAGTCGGGCTTACAAAGGAAGGCTTTGTGGTATGCAGAAATTCAACTCAAACGAGACTTTTGAACGCCCGGCTTAATGCATTATGACGTTGCTGAAAACCCAGCTTATGTAGGGATTATGAGGTTACCGTTAAATATAATATATTTTGTGACATCATCTTGGCAGCTAACACACTCTACGTTATTACGGTGCAATACAAATGGAAGTTTTGTTGTTGGCAAAAAGCTTTGGTTTAAGCGGTTACAATAAGTGATACTGCATGCTACATAACGGTGTTACTGATTTAAGCTACCTGAGGCCCAAATTTAGCAACAGCAATGCAATAACAAGGGTTTTGCGTCATGGCGTGCAAAAATCGCGATTTAAGTTATCTACAATGGTGACTTACAAAAGGCTGACTTAACAATTAGTTAAGTCATGCTTAACGCTAAAATTTCTTTCTGCATACGAAATCGATGACTGAAGTTGGGTCTAGATGATTTCAGAAAAAGCCTGGCTTAAGCCTACTTTCTGCATAAGATACTTAATTTCTAATAAACAGATTTTATTCTTTTTGAATTTAGTTGTAATGATATTTGAAATAGCCCAGTAGTTCATGCTTGTTCTCAAGCAAGCCGTTAGTAGCAGGAGCCAGAGTTGTCGGTGCGTAAAGAATTGAGGTAAAAAATAAACTCGTTCCGAAAACGATGAGCCTAGCTTCATTGAAAACTTAAATTGGTTCTCGCCATCAGTTTCATTCTTTTTAGATTCAGTTGTAATGATATTGTACAAGTGAAAATTAACTCGAACTTGCTTTAAATATTTTCGAGTTCCGCAAAATTTTGAGCTTCGAGTTCGGCAAAAAGATGGAGTTCTTTCGAGTTCAAGTTCGAGTTCGAGTTTGCAGCCCTGCTTCCTCCCCATGAGAGTCGGAAGTACTTTTTGAGTCCCAGAGGGGGCGATGGCAATTGAAGCCCCCCAGAATGAAGAGATTTCTGAAGGAAAGAAGAATGGAGGGAGAAAAGGAGTTGATTCTGCCATCCGTCGGAGAAGAGCGAATAGGGGTAGCGTAAACATTAAGAAATGAGAGCAAGGGGAAGTTGTTTAGAGAGATGTTGACTCCTACATAATCAGAGTAGGGGTCAAGCGAAGAAAGAGAAGAGGTAAAAAGTTCAGAGAAGTATTAGCCTTGCCTGACGAAAATGATGACGCCGCCGCTAGCGTGCGTGGCAATAGCAGAGAGAATGCCAAACCGGGAGTAGGTGCAATCAGAGCGCACTGTAGAGAATTCAGGGATCCGGAAAGAGGAAGATGAGTTAAGATTAGATTCCTGGATATAGATAAGGTCAACGGGATGAGATGAAAGAAAATGCAACAGTTCAATGCTCCTGGTTCGGAGACCTCCAGCATTTCATTGAAGAACCCTGAAAGAGTCAGCAGGAAAGAGGAAGCAGAAGGCGTAGAAGGAAGCCAGGAGCAAGAGGCGGTGGTGAGGGAGCAGAAGGTGAAGAGACAGACTGGGCAGAAGGAGGATAAGAGGTTTGAAGGCGAGGGTGGGAAGGGAGTGCTGTATTAGCATATGAGGGCCAGGTTTAACAGTGTAGATATACAGACCAGAGGAGTCCGAGGTGGAAGTCACAGTGTTACAATGAGGTGTAACGGTGGAAGTCAAAGTGGAGGATGTCACAGTGTTACAAGCAGGAATGCAGCAGGGAGGGCAGCTCCAGGAATGAGAGCTGTTAAGAGTTCTGAATTTGGAGAGGGAGAGTAGTGTGCACCTTAGATGGACCCATTTGAATTAAGTACAGCATTGCACTGAGTTACCCCGAAAGGTCACATTTCCAGCGCACACTGAGCAAGGAAAGATGGGTCCAGGGTTGGGATGAACGTTACCGCTCATCAAGAGAAGAAGATGAGGAGACAAAGACGGGCATGTAAAAAGCAGTAGAAGGGAGGAGACGGGCGACCGATTTTAGAAAAGCTGTGTGCTGCCCTTCTGCGGTCGTTCAGGGGGCAGCATGGCAAAAAATGGTTCCAGGGGAGTGCTCGGGGTAACTGGGATCCTATGGAAGACCAACAGCCATTTCGACCCAACCCATTGTTGGTGTAAATGTTTGCTTTGAAATGGACAAAGCAGAGTATGCCTAATTCAATGAACTCGGAATTTTCGGAAAA
Organism: Trididemnum clinides; assembly: GCA_963675345.1. Classification (NCBI taxonomy): domain Eukaryota; kingdom Metazoa; phylum Chordata; class Ascidiacea; order Aplousobranchia; family Didemnidae; genus Trididemnum; species Trididemnum clinides. The sequence continues at coordinate 19,089,028 of OY776284.1, read as the reverse complement.
GTCATTAATTTGATGAAGAAACGTTGGAATAACTGTAAATTCTAATAGTTTAAGCATATTATTAACAAAACCAAAATGCATGGCTTTATAACGCTGTTACAGCTATCTCATTCAAAATCCAAAATTTTTCAACACTCTGAAAATACAATATCTAAATATTAAAAAAACAACCAAAAAGTGTTGTAAATTGATTCATAAGACTCTTGAAAAACAATAAAAACATTGGAAGGTTATTCATATGCCTCTGAAAAAATAGGCTATTAGGTGTCGAAATTTCACTTACAAAGCTTCGGAATAAGATCAATAAGCATTGCAAGCTTATTAATATGCTTCTGAGACAGCGCGATAGCTGTCAGAAATTTATTTGTAAACATCTGAAACAGACTGATAATCGTTGTAATTTCATTTAAAAGACTTTGAAATACGATATTAGTAAACTTAGGAATAAGAGCTGTAAATGTCGGAATTTCATTTTTGAACGTCTGCAACAAACCAATGAGTGTAAGAATTTCATTAAAAACCTCGAAATAAGAAGAATAGGTGTTGAAAACTCATTGATATGCTTCTGAAACCGCTTAATAAGAGTTGGAAATCCCCTTGTAAGCATCTAAAACAGAGGAATAACTGTCGTAAATTCATTTAGAGGTCGCTGAGATACATCCAGAAGTGTCGGAATTTTAATTACAAGCCTTTGGCATACGATATTAAGAGTCGAAATTCCATTTATATGCCACAAAATAAAACAAGAAGATGTTCCAAATTCATCAATATGCTACCGAGACAGCGCAGTAAGTGTTGAAAATTTATTGATAACATAACCATCTGAAAGTAATAACAGTCAGAAATGCATTATTAAGCCTGTGGAATACAACAATACGTGTCGCGATTTTATTACCGGCAGGGGAATGTGACGTCAGTTAAGCCGGTTCCATAGTTGATCCATTGCCTTTTTTTCTCGTAGTAAGAATTACTGAGCCTTAGTAGTCCTAAACTGCATGTCGTGTGACGAGGCTACTTTCATGTTGCTGCCACTTAAGCAAAAAATTCAACATTAGATTGAGTGTTTTTAGAGCAAAAACCCAACTTTTTAGAAAAAAAGTTGATTCGATTATCCTGGAAAGTATAGTAGACGAAGACACAAGAGTAGTGGCGTTAGCTTGCTTGTAATTAGTGATTTAATGCAGCTAAAAGTTAGTTGAGTGGCAAAAACAGGAATGACAAAATTATAATTTTTATGCGAGAGATGCATGATTCTATGGTTGAGTTACTTTATGAATCTTTAGTTGAGCCATGCAGCTCAACTATGGTTATTATTTATATTACAGTTATAGCGAATCTTTTATTTGAAAGGTTACCTAAAATAGCTTTAATAGTCTAATTTAGTAAGTTTCGAAGGCCAAACGAAATACTGAGCGCTTACTCATAACGAACATTCTTGCACAAAGTTTTAAAATAATCAGTTGGTGATTCGAAATTATATCGAAAGATTCCATTATCGCGGTAAAGATGCAACAAAACACATTTTCTCTTTTACAACTCGGATCATGCATGGATCCTAGAAAAATGACATGTTTATCTTGTCTAAGCGTTGGAACTCAATCTCATTTAAAATCAAGTTGATTGGGCTCTGGAGGAATAATTAATTGTAGTTTCAGGCCTGATTGTGGGTGCCATGATCAGGAAATCGAATAAACTTTTTACGCTCCTAAATTCTGGGTAATCATACGATAACCTAGGTTGACAACATGCTGTTTTTTCTATTAGGCTTATTTAAGTAATATTGCAGTTTACACTACTGTAATCAGTATGATGTTCAATTCTTGGTTATTTCAATTTAGCGGACATTGCCTTTTTAACAGAGCTAAAGATGAAGCTCTCCAAATTGAATTTGAATCCCCCAAAATTACCAAATCTTGTTTGAGTATGCCGTGCCATTGTAGCTAGAAAACGCATTTAGCTATAATGTGGCCCGTTTTAGAACACAATCATGAATTAAAGATGGACCATGAAGAAGCATAACATTTGGTCTCGATTAGCAGTTTTTAACGGGGTTGCCAGTGAAAAATCTGGGGGTACCCAGAAGAAATGCCAAACTGTATTCTTTTAACTCTCAAATGCACCAACAGCAACGACCATCACTTTGACAAAGAACAATGTTTTTATGGTAACATGTTACCTATAGTCAGACGAACGCAGTATGACGTCATTGTAGTGCTGAACAAATCATTTGGTTTACTCTGACGCAATAGGCCGTCATTTTAATTTTTTACAACATACTATGATGCAATAGACCAGAGTAAGAAAAACAATCCCATTGCTCACCTGTTTCAATGTTTTGTGATACAGTGTGTCCAAAAAGTTGTTACCGTTCAAATTTTCTTAATTTAAAATTTTTAGTGTAGAAATAAAATTGTAAACCTTGCAACTAATTGGCAAAGCAGCATACGGGCGTAAGGGGCATTAACAATTTATTAAAATGAATAGGCCAGGAAACAATAATGAGTATACCACCCAACCAATTTAGACGAGACCATCCCTGGACGCGTTTCGTCCTTTTGGACTCATCAGCAGGGCCCGTCCCGTCACAAGCAAAAGTAACCCACTCATTAACGTTATCCTTAAAAAAAAAAAAATCCAACACATGCAGAAGCACTGAGACTTTAACCGACGACGTATTGCTTTGCTTAGCAGGGCGGGTTGACAAATTGGTTGATTTTAATTGCATATCCATTGGGAGATCAGTTTACACACTGATCTGAAAAAGCAGATTAAACGCTGCATTTATAGCCTAGCGCCTTGTCTTTGAAATGCCATCACGCTCGAGGCGAGTGCGTTGACAATTCACAAGGTGGGATCCGGGCGACCTTTGATAGACGTGTCGAGCAAATCCATGCCAACGAATTTTCACTCTATCTCACTTCGCAGTAAACCGGGCCTCCTACAGTGAAACGGGCAAAGTTTGTTCTGCAGCGCCACACTCGCAATTTGATGTAGGAGCAAGGCCCCATTTGTGCATGGACGACTGAAAACACCCAACACCAGCCCGCAAGCGGTTGAGCCTGACCCATGATGATCTGGGCAGGCCCATCCCAATTGGCCTAGTGCTTGTCCTAGGAATGAAAGCACGGAGATTAGATGAACACTTCGAGTATTCCGTGCTCCATTTAAAGTCGGTCCATTGAGCTGCACGAATATCCAATTCATTTAGATCTTGCAGTAACTTCCGTGCAGCGGGCACAAAAGGGCCGTCTAGATTTTAGTCTCTCTCTGTAGCCGTGTGTGGACCCAGCCAATAGTTCATAGAGAATATGGCCAGGGTCCAGGCTGCCACGATATGCCAGGGAGAGCATTGCTCCTAATCGGCGAAGCTCAGCCGGCTGGATACCTGCGAGGACGGGTAGATAGTCTGTTGGAGTTGGACGCAGGCATCCAGTGACAATGCGCAATGCGTCGTTGAGAACACTATCGATGAGACGAGTGTGTGCACTGCAATACCAAACTGGTGCACAGTACTCCGCAGTAGAGTAGACCAGAGATAGGGCGGCTGTACGCAGTGTTTTAGCTCCAGCGCCCCAACCTGAGCCTGCAAGTCGTCTCATCAGTGCAACGCGCGTTGTTAGTTTTTTGCGCAATGCCTCAAGATGGTGACGAAACGTGAGCGATCTGTCCAGTTTAACTCCAAGATAGGTAGGGATTGGGAAGAATGGCAGGCATTTGCCATTGTTGTAGACATTAAGCTCACGTTTGGCCTCTCTGTTGTTCAGGTGAAAGGCCTTCGTCACCGTTTTAGTGTGGCTGAGCTGTAGCCTCCAAGTCTGGAGATATGTTGAAATTGTAGTCATGTCTTGGCTTAAGACTCCCTCCAGGTCCTTCCAGTCATCAAAAGAGTATAACAGTGCCAGATCATCAGCATAAGCATACCTTCTGGAGATCGTTGAAGGAAGATCGTACACATAGATATTGAAAAGAAGGGGTGCCAAGACCGATCCCTGTGGGACGCCGTTTTTCAGACGTCGCAACCTGCTTCGCTTGCTGTCACCGGTAGTAAGAGTGAAACTTCTATTCCGGACAAGTTCCATGATCATACGAACCATGTGCTTATCCGGGAGAAATCTCAGCAGCTTGCAGGTGAGACCACGATGCCAGACAGTGTCATATGCAGCTGCCAGATCTACAAACACAGCACCGGCCATCTTTTTTGCCTCGAAAGAATCCTCGATGTTTTGTGTTAGTAAGACAACTTTATCCACTGTCGATTTACCATGTCGAAACCCAGCCTGCTCGCCTGGGAGCAGGGAGTCGACAATAGGTTAAATACGAGCGTAGATCAGTCGTTCGAGGATCTTGTAGGGGACACAGAGCAAGGAGATGGGACGATAGCTCTTTGGGTCCTCTACAGGTTTGTTTGGCTTTGGGATCGCAACTACAAGTGCTCTTCTCCAGACTTTGGGAATTTTGAGTTGGCGCAAGCAGGAAGAGAGGAAGCCACGTAACCAGGACTTCAAAGCAATTCCAGCATGGATTATAAGCTCCGGACAAATAGAGTCAGGGCCCGGATCTTTCCCTGGCTTAACGTGTTGGAGAGCGGCAGCGAATTCTCTGGACGAGAAGTCGACAGAGAGATTCACTGGAGATGGTATGAAAGTTATCGCAGAGAGCTCGATGGTTATCGCAGAGAAAAGTGCTCTCCCGTGTTGCAGAACTTGTCACTGAAGTTGCCGTGCTCCTTTGTGAGCATGGGTCAGTGGAACTTGCTACATTATTTGATGACAATAGATTCCAATGGAAGGTCTTTTATTTGGTAGACTTCTTTAGTCTTTTGAATGAGCTCAGTTATTTTCTGCCGAAAAAAACAGATCTCAGATAGAGGCTGCAGAGAAGGTCTCCGCCTTCAAAAGAAGTTATCGCTATGGAAAAAGAGAGTAAGCAACCAGAATTTTGCTATGTTTTTACTGTTGGACAGTAAAATTGATAATCAGGAAACTAAGGAATGGCTGACTGCTTTAATTGATGATCACATAAGCAACCTCGAGAAGAAAATGGAAGATTACTTTCCAACATCTAAATCTTCTTGAGCATGAATACAGCAGCCTTTTATTGCTAAGATAAACGACAATGAGTAGCTCAACCTTTATGAGCAACAACAGGAATTGCAGAGCTCTCAAGCTGCAAAGACCAATTTCAGCTCCTCCCCACTGTTAGAATTTCGGTGTAGTATGTTGCAAGAATATCCTAAATTGACAAAGAGAGCTCTGGAAGCATTAATTCCATTTTCAACAACATACCTCAGTGAAGCTGCCATGTCTGCTTTAGTTAATATCAAAACTACGTACCGTAATCGCCTTAGAGTTGCAAATGACATGAGAATTGCTCTCAGAAATATTATCCCCAGTATTGATGAGCTTATTTCGAAGAGATAAGAACAGAGGTTACACTGCCTAATAATTTGTGCTGTATTTTCCAAGTAAATTGAGATATCCCACTAACCACTTGCGTCATGCTTTCATAAAGAGAGTTTTTTGTAATTAGTTAGAGATCCAGTTGTAATCAACTTAGCCGCCTTATCGCAAAAGGTGTTTGCTCTTTCAACATACACCTGCTTTGCAGGTTGCGCAGACAAGGGATCCCCAAGCCAATATCTTTAGAAATAGGAGTCCCAAAGGATTGCAAAGGTTAAGAACCACTGGTCTAAACTGTGCTTTTATATCAATACTGGAACTGATATTTTTGGATTGCCCTACCGCGCTTCAATGAGAAAAGAAGAGGGCTAACCATACGTCCCGTTTTAGCCGGGACTGTCTCGCTTTTAAACGAGTGTGTCCCGTCCCGGTTAGCAAAATATCTCGGTTTTTTACTCTGGTAGAATTATCAATGTTAACTCAAGTACGATGATGAATTGTGCCGCGACCAATACAAGTGGCAGCAGCAAAACTAGTATTGATCTTTTTTCTTCGGAGAACACTTTCGTTTTGGGCCAAATGGTTTGATGTCCAAGGCGAAAACACTTATCGATCATCAAATATTGCCGCACCGGTTGTCAACACATGTAAGTGTAAACATAACCGAAAAGTTAGTCCAGAATTTTGCCTGATCAGATATAGTAATCCTTCTGATAAGGCTTGTTCTGAAGTGTTTCGGTTTTCAATCACAAAAATATGGTAAGCTTAATAAGAAGTTACCGACGTCGGCCCAAAATTAACTGAACATTTCCGCTAAAGTTGATCTGATTTCTGACACTACCAATTTTCTATAGTAACAACACAATAATAGCAAATTAATGTATAATAGTTGTGAAACAAACAGTTATTAGTCTTTAATTCATCATCAGAAGCCCCAAATGCGTATTTCACCACCAAAAAAAGCAAACAAATCTTGCTACTGATTACTTTGAACTTTAAACCTGATGCAAATGAGACTAAACAACACAATACTGGCGCTGTCGTTTGGCCGCATCAAGATACCGACCATTAGCTACTTACCAGAGAGCTTTTTGTGAGGGGTGTAACAATTCAGTTTTGTCATTATCATCCAAGTCAAATCACTTCAAAAAAATTAACAACGTAATATTTTATGGTGAAAATTTACCGAGAAAACGAAGAATAAAACCGGAAAAATGGTGTTACCTGCATTATTATTATCTTTGATTAAAGCGAGGAAATATTTGGTTTATAAGCAATCACGTAAAATGAATAGTGAGTGGGAATAGATGCGTCTCCATTTTCACTTCAAAACGCATGACAAATCACCCCGTTTGTGCTTTAAAATTATAAATCAAGTTTTCCTCAAAGATGCTGAGAGTCACTCTTATGTATAGTTCCTCTAATTATTGGCTGTTGTAATATCACAAGTCTGGAATTTTTTTTACTCATCTAATCAAATAACTCTGAAGCATTGAGTAGTGTTTTATTGTTATTTGCAATTGAACAATGCCCAAGACTGTGTATGTTTCTCCACGGTTGACTGCTCATACTTTCCACAGACTATAGCAAAAGCAATCAGATTGTATAACTTTGAAGTATTTTTAACATACCATCAGAAACTTTTGAGTTGCTACAAAAAAAAGTAAAGTTTTTTGCCGCATTTGTTTTTATCACTAATTAGAACTAAACCAGTGATTTATTAATTATTTTTTGACGATCTTCTACTGGCAAATGGTAAACAGGGCATTTATACCAAGTTTCAATGTGATTTGATTTTGGCAAACTACTTCGGATATACAGTACTTATATAATATAATAGATATAATTTCTCATATACAGTTAAGATTTACGACATAAACTCGCAGGCACTTTTAAAAACTTGCCTACAAGTATGCTGCTGCAAGCAAACGCCCAATATTGTTACCCAATCAAAAACTTGTGCTTTTATAGCTGAGTTTAAACCACCACTAGTGAAAATTGTTAGCTGATTGCACTAAGTGCCTGCTTTCGAACTACCATTTTGTCAGCGTTGTTGCATCTAATTTAAAGATAATACCATCATCTTAAATAAAGAATCTTAACTAACTCTCCTTTTTCCTATTTCCATGTCTGGTTGGCTGCGTGCCAGCGAAATTTAGTTCTTGGTTAAATTTATAGCTTTTTAAAATGCATTGAAGCAATTAATCGCACACTTTGTAGGAACTTGTTGAAACTTTGCTCAGCAACTGCGCCGGAAGATGTTACACAACAAATCTTTTTAATGTATTAGAAATGTAAAATGCACACCTCTACTTTTACCCTGTTAAAATTTGCATTTCTCCAATTTTCTAAGCTTTTATTTGTTACGTAAAAAATTACAAAAATTTTTCCAATACAAAATCATTCTCTGCAAAGCTATTTCGTTTCCAAAAACTGCGACTTCATAGCTAGTTTTCGTCAGGCACCAAGGCTTGCCATAACTGATTTATCTAAAGGTCAAGTGCCTTTGTCGCTTCTGGAGAAATAATAATCCAATAACGGTTATTTTCTTCCTTCTTTTCATACGTTGCTGTTTTCTAACCGAGTTTAATGTTGCAGAGATCGCTCGACAACAAGTTATTATGGAAGCTGTTCAAAGGTTTCGCCAAATACAACATCGAAATCGAAAAGCTGATTTGGTTTTGAAAGGATTTTTAGAAAGATTAGAGCAAGTTCCTGTGGTGCACCCACGCATTGTCAGAACTAGACCTCGCGAAGGGGAAGCAGTTGTTGAAAACAAGAACTATTTAATGGATTTGGAGACTCCGCAAAACAGTAAAGAAAACGAAGTTAGTTTTGATGAAATTCTAGTCCAACCGGATGAAGAATTCAAATATGTTGCGCTAATTGGTTATCCAGGTTCTGGAAAGACAACTCTGGCAAAACGTTTGGCAAAATCAGATGTGATCCTGTGTTTTCTGCTGAACTTTGTGGATTTAAACTATCCTGATGAAATGTTAACGGTGAGACAGCTTTTGCTAGAACGCTCTTATCCTGATCTTCGAGACGATAAAGATCTTTGTTCGAACATTTTTGAATGGGTGAAACAAAATCAAAATGAAGTGGCCATAATCATTGACGGATATGACCAGTCAGAATGGGAGCTAAATCCAGAAGCTCCATGTCATGCAGATGAACAGCCTCAAAGCTTGGACTTGATTTCAAAGCCCCCAAAAGTAGAAGATCTTGTTTCAAATCTTTGCATAAAGCGTTATCTTCGAGACGCCCACCTAATTATAACATCTCGACCGCACAGTGTACTGACAATTCCAGAAATATTGAGGCCGAAAGTCACATTATTTGTAAGAGATCTAAGATTTGAAGGCATGAAAAAACTTTTCTTTGCTTTTGCCCAAAATCATGCACAGGAAATATGGGACACAATTAACACTGGAGCTCGTCAGCTTTTGGGCTTCTGCTTAAACCCAATGATGCTTCAATTTTGTGTTCAGGCCTTTTTAATTCGTCAGACAGTTGCAAGCAGTGATCGAGAAATTACAACTTTAACTTAGATCTATACTACAGTGGTTAAGAACATTAGTAGTATAGACAACATCAGAAATCAACAAATTGACACTATCAGGAAAGAACTTGGAGAAATTGCATTTGATGCTACCTTGGCTTCTACTGTTCTAATTACAGAGGAAAAACTACAAGAAAAAAACCTTACCGTGGAAGAAGTCCAAGATTTGGTCATCGCGTTTGGAGACTACTATAATTACACCACCAGGATATTCGATGGAACAACCAAACTTTGTTTTTCCCACCAGTCACTACAGGAATACTTTACAGCCTATCACATGGTCAAAGAGCTTCGGTATTTAAAATTTTGTGATTTGCTACAAAACAAGATTTTCACACGTCAATGGTCGATGGTGAGAAAATTTGTCTCGGGATTATTGCTTGATAGGACTGAAGGTTAGTAGTCTAACCTAAAAATCGTAATATTATGGACTTGGAAAAAATTATATTAAGCTTTTAATTAAATTTGGGATTATATCTTTTATTGAAATATTTCTGGTGGTTTGATCAAAACGTTGAACTAACCTCTGGATATCCATTGGGTTAATTTTGGCAATATTTCTTCCACTATAAATGGAACCCCTTGATTTTTCTATTATGGAAAAGTTTTATAAATATCTTGTCATAAGTTGCAGTTGTAAATAGGCTACTAATTTCATAAGACAGGCCTATGTTGCAGGTTGTGATGTTGGAAAAAAAACATGATTTTATGCAGAAGCTTAGTGATATGTTGAAAGCTGCCAATAACCAGAAAAATTTTGGTGAGCGCTAGTTACTTATGCATAACAAAACTAATACAAAATCTTGCTAATATTTGATAACTGGTTAATGATATGGTTTAATTAGTCCAAAGAGGCTATATAGCCATTTTGAAATAAACGAATATCTTATTGACATTTTGTGATAAATATGCATATTGCTTATCAGTATCAATGATGTTGATTTGATAGCTTATGTTTATCCTTTATTTACGAGAAAGCGAATTGAATGGCTGTCATTTGGACGAAATGTCCGCATACGTTTGGGGGTTGCCAGTTCCGAGGTGCCTTTTGACTTATCTTGTCTTTTTGTTAATTTTTGTGTAGCTTCTCAGATTATGAGCTTTTCATCAGCCTTTTTTGCTAGTCTTCAGTTGGACTGAGGCCACCGCGACAGGCAGACTGCTTGGGGGTTGGTCTCGCCGCCTGTCTGCCACATTAAGACGGAGGCATCTTGCTAAGTGTCTTTCCCAAGAACATAACAAGCAAGCATGCCAGATTGTTCTCAACACCATCCTTGTAGAGCTGAGCGCCAAGCATGGAAGCTGTGAATAGCATATCTTAAAGTCTTTTGGTATGACTCGACTTGGAGATTGAACCCCAGGTCTACCGACTGCGAAGCGGATGCTCCAATCACTACCAGCGCATTCCATGAGTCAGAAGCAAGGATTGGTGAAATGTCTTTTAAAAAGAGCTCAATCACAGTTAAATTCCAAGCAGGCAAACAAAACATTAGAAAATTAAAAAATTATGGAAACTTTGAAAAAGAATGATTATTCCAAATGGTCTCTGAAACGCACAGTTAAAAGTTGGAAAAAAAAAACAAATTTATCGTTAACCAATAACAGGGATATTATATTACATTTAAATAATGGATGTTAAGGCATATAGGCTAACTGCAATCAGTTGAATAAAATGCCACTTCCACGACCGGTTTCGTTCCTATTAGAACTCGTCAGATGGACTCAGGTATTGAACCGACGGTCACATGAATTACTTCATGCGGTTTATGCCACTCCGCCATCGGCCCTTAAACAGGCTAACACCAGCTCCTATAATTCGGATTATAACGTAATAAAGGCACTGGCTTGGCTGGAAATTAAAAGCATATATCGCATCAAACTCATTGTAGTGAGCGTGCACCTTATATAGCTTAAAAAATTTAACAGCATCAGTTGAAAGGGCCGATGGCGGAGTGGCATAAACCGCATGAAGTAATTCATGTGACCGTCGGTTCAATACCTGAGTCCACCTGACGAGTTCTAATAGGAACGAAACCGGTCGTGGAAGTGGCATTTTATTCAACTGATTGCAGTTAGCCTATATGCCTTAACATCCATTACCGTATTTGCCGGTGTATAAGTCGACCTTTTTCGATCAAAAATCGACCTAAAAAAATCGACCTCGACTTATACACCGAGTCATGAAATTCATATATCTAAATATATCATAAAATCGTAAATTTCCGTCGAATTTTAGGGGGTCGACTTATACAACGAGTCGACTTATACACCGGCAAATACGGTAATTAAAAGTAATATCTTAAACAGGCTAACACCAGCTCCTATAATAGGAATATTATAATACGTTTTGTGCTGCCTTATGTTCCAAGATACTTTGAGAGTTTATCAAAAATTTTAAGAAACGTAGGAATTTTGGTTTGTAGCAAATCGCATTTAACTTTAAAAGACATTTTACCAAAGGCAAAAGATTCGGTGAAAAGGTCATCTAGACCTGGTGTAGTTTACCAGATTTCTTGTCGGGGTTAGACTGGTATCTACATTGGGTAAACTGGACGGGCTTACAAAACAAGATTGGCTGAGCATAAAAAAGATTTGAGGCCAGCAAGTGTGGCAAAAGTTGATGACAACAATTTTAATAAAAAAAACGGCGTTGGTTAAACATGTCATTACCAAAGATCACCGAGTTGACTGGGATCACAGCAAAATTTCAACCTTTGAAAAAGATTTTACCAAACGCCGATTTCTTAAATCATTTTTATTCATAATTCTGAAAATGCAATCAGTGATAAAGAAATATGTTTTTATTTTGAAATTTATGATAATTTGGTGTTATCTACAATTAACTTTTTGTTTTGTCTTTTACTTTCGATTGCATAGGACACTATTTATATTGCCTCGCTCGTGCTTTCGTTTATTATTAGTCCTGATGAAGAACAGTTGTATAGTTGTTCGAAACGTTTGCATGCTCGGTAAGAACTTGTATTAACTTGAATAAACGTTTATCATTACCAGAAGAGCTCCATAAAATGAATTTATCAAAAATACCTGTTACCCAGAATAACAACAATGTAAGAAGTTTAAAAATTATGCATTTCACTCACTAAACATGATATTGAACAGGCGCAGTTACTGAAGGCTTTTTTTCCAGATTTTTCCTTAACACTTAAATTGTACTGTAGTGCCACTGTATGACCCACGGCCTCCTCCAGCATATGACGAGCTGCCTCCGCGTAACTCCTCCCCCGGGAGGCCATGTGGTGTTTAATCTAAACAAAGCATAGTTAAAAGTGATGTTTTAAATATGATGAACGTTAACCAAAGTGAAACTTCGACTGTTAGGCCCCAAATGCATTGCATTAAAATCTAAATACCATTTGCTTAACTCAAATCTGGATTTCTCAGGCTAATGTGACATTATGATGCAAAACTATAACCATGACAAACAACGTTAAGGAAACACAAAACACGTCACTTTTTAAGAACTTTAAGATGTTTCATTCATTTATTGAAAGAACTAGGAAGCGCAACATCAAAACAAATTGATTTTTGTTCTTTATTGCATGTTATGACATCAAACGTGGCGTAAGTTTTTGCTCCCTTTTAAGCTATTTGGCTCGCAAAAAAACGCAATAATGAAACATTGTACAAATCGCATCTTCTTGAAAATGGTTTTCGAGTGCTTTTTGCTCAAAGTCGTGAATATCTTCTAGCGACTGCAATGGAAAAACGTTCGCGAAGTCACGATCATAATAAGTACAGTAAGCTTATTTGGCTGAAGAGTAGAAAACTGGCAACCCAAAAATAATTTTAAAATTAAATAGCCCACAATAGATTCTTTAGTGCCCTAGCCTTCATGTTGTTTTAGCAGTACGGTACCAGTGCTCTGGTCAGCAACAAACCCCAGGAGCAAATGGGTCAAGTTACTGATAATCAATAGGCTATTGAACTTTGATTTAAACGACTACATTTATCATACTGTACCAAATCGTAATAACTTATGGTAATTCTATTGTATAATTAGGTTGATGCAAAGTACGGAGTAGGGTAACAACGCAGGAAGATAATACGAGCACCCACAACCACCTAAACTAATTCATACTTTGCAATATTTGTTTATAATAATCAAGCAAAGCAATAAAAACGTCTTTCTTAAAAAAACTTTGTTATAAAAAAAGTAGGGTTTATTTATTTCACTTCCGCAATAAAAAAGCCTAAGATTTTACCCCTGGTCCTCACTAAAACAGCCATTCATACTTCACAAAATATTAAATTTTACATCATAAAGCTAAATTTATTTAATTTGCTTCCCGACTTATTTAATTTGCTTTCCGACTAAATTTATTTAATTTAAGCTCTGATGCATACGTCATTGTGCACCCTTGCCATAACTATCGAGATTAATTTACTGTTTTATTACTAGGCTTATTCATTGCTGGATAAATGAAGTGATTCAGTGACCATTATAGTTGTTGCATTGGTGTTAGCAAGTTGCACGTTTGAGAAACTATAGGTGTGTTGAATAGGCAATCTCAACATTGAGGACAGCGCTTGGTATATCTGTTAACGCTTAAACCAAAACGCTGTTAACGCTTAAAACAAAACACAAAATCGGAAAATCACAAAAGATTAGAAACTACAGGGACATTACACTTAACAAGATAGCAAGCCTAACCTATTGTTGCCATCATTTTAACCATTCTTGTGTTTTGCAGATGAGCTTGTTGATTACTGGATTGAAATTCGAGAGTGTAATGACGAAGCATTGCTGCAGATGGCCTCCGAATTGTGCCCTGAGGAAATTATCTTTAGCGAGAAGCCTCTGACAGCAAGTCAGACACATGCTATTAGCTCTGTATTGAGAAAAATTTCATGGACTATCACATCTCTGGACCTGTATAGTTACTCCATGGACGATTACTCGTTCAAATTTATTACTGACGCCATCATGGAAATGCCAGGGAAAGTAAGAGCGATTTTCTTACCATAAATCTAATATATAAAGCGCAATTCTGTCTGTCTTCCTGTCTGTCTGTTTTAACTCTTCTAAAACTGCTAGAGGTACAAGCATCAAACTTGCCACGATTGATCACCACCCCGTACTGAGTGTCATAAGGGTGTTGGTGATGTCATGATGAGATCATAATCAAATTTATTTTTTTAGATTTGCATTACTTGCCAGAAGATAATCGCTTTGTGCTCAAACGAAAACCAGCTTCCGACTTACCACATTACAGAAACTTTCATTTGTTTGGGGTCTAAAATGTCGTCACAATCAACGCTTTATTACACAATCTGTTTTTTGTTCTTTCTTAAAAAGTACTAATCGCACAAACGCGATTAAATGTTTATTCAGAAGATATTAATAAGGTCCTTTGGATAAAAACAATTCTACAACAATTAAGGCTTATTTGACGATGCTACGAGCACTCCTTTTTTTAAGCACTTTAAGCCATCTAAGCATTTTTCTTTTGTATTTCGCTTGCTCGCTTAAAACTGGCTCTATCATGTCACGAAATTCCCGTTCGATTAATACAAATTTTTAGCTACTGCAGATCATAATATGAAGATGCTTTCAAAAATTGCAACCTTTTTGCAAAATCAGTTTACTAAAAAACTGATTTGTGACCTTATTTGTCAACCGATTTTCAAACTTTTTTCAACAAATTTAAGGTAATTTCCTGGCAATTCCGATAGTGTATGATATGTGCAATTAGTATTTGTTTTTAGAGTTAAAAACTAAACTTTAAGACCTGTGGTGTAACTTTCTACCCCTCCTAAAAAGTGGTAAGCTCAGTAAAAACAGGTAACTGTAATACAACAACGTTGTAGTAAGGTACTAACAATTACTGTCCTTTGAAAGCTTAGGAAGTTTCCTTTCCAGCAATATCTGAGTTCAATTACTCAGGGTTAAGGATTAGTTTATAATGTCTGATCGAAAATTGGTTGCCATACATCATGTTTCATTTTTAATTGAACAATTATCCTACTTAACCTAACAAACTTGCAATTGTTGAACTCTAAGTTAGTTCTTTGGTACATTTTGACTACTTTTCCTCCTAAGCATGGTTCTTTGGCATTATGTGTTGACGTTTTCAGAAAGATCCATTAAAAACTGAAGTCTGTAAATGTTTATGAAACGTAGTTTACCGGTTAAAAAAACCAAAAATTTTGTTGCCTACATTTCACAAAATTCTAATTCCTAGAAAAACTAAGTCTTTTGGTACATTTTGGCTATTCTTTCTTGTTAGCATGGTTCTTTGGCATTATCCATGAAAGCATTTTAAAAAATCAATAATAAGCAATCTCGTTTGCAATTGGGCGAGGCTGCCACAGCAGTCAGCTGATTTGATGTTCTTAACCTCGACATTATTAATGAGGGCACCCGCTACTGCTATTAGTTTGCTCTTTGCATGGCGGCATTTATGCCAGGGCCAAGAAACATGTTAGTTCATATCAATTTCCCTACAGTAACGAAAAAGTGGTAAGTAGCGATCCCAATATTTAATGGCTTACAACGCATTGTGAGGTCATAATGTTCAAAGCCATCGCAATGCTTGCCACTACATAGTGATAACAGCTGTAGGCAGCAAAATTATCCATACCATTTTAATAGTAAACATAAATGGCAAAGCCCATTACTGATATTTGTAATTGCAAGGATATCGGTACAAAACACTAATCTCCATTTAGAACTAGGGAGGTCTGGATTAGGCGCTAAGTTAAATGCAATATAGTTCCAAATTCAAGAACAGATCGAAAATATAACAATAATAGCATCAATCTGTAACACCAGATTAAAGAAGGAATGTTTTTGTTCGAAAAGAGGGTAATAGCCACCTATTGCAATAGGTTATATGACTTAAAGGAAAGCCATAGCTTCTTTTCATGCTAAGGCCGAATCAAAGCAAATAGCGCAGGCAAAAATCTTAATACCACAAAAATTAGTTCGAAAAAGGGAATGCTACTAAATCATTTCGCTGTTGCTCTCATAAATGTTTGTACTTTCAACCTGGCGCAGCTGCATTAATTGATACCTTTTAAATCGGCACGGGTGATAATGTGCCTTAGAAGGAACATGTTTTCTATTTTGCTTGGTGATAGCTTTTTAGATCTACGCTCAACTCTTAGCTGACTCACAGTTACATTGCATTTGCATTGTCTGTAAACCCAACAAATTTTAATACACAAGACCTTTTTATTACTTGCACGAAAGTGGTGAAGGCAAACAGTTCAGTCTTCATGTCACTTCATGCTTCTTTTTGAACAAAAAGAGGCCTACCTCAAATATTTCTAAGAGTTTTGTTTGAAAATAACTCGGCCTGTTGTGCACCTACTAAAGTATGATGAATGATTTTGGAGAAGCCATAGCCGTTTTTGTCGCCATGCCGGAAACATGTCAAATAGCGCAGCCAAAACAACTAAATACCACAAATATAAACAGCAAATATACATAGGAAAGGGGCAGCACCATATTGCGAAATAGACTTACCACTAAATAATTTATTCGTGTAATTGTAAAAGCAACTACCATTTCGCCGCTATTCAATCCATTCTCTCTTAAGTATTAACCATAATTTGTAGCAAGATTTATTGTGAGCATTGCCAGTCACAATTAAGATAATAAGATAATCACAATTTCGTGTGCAAGAATTTTGAAAGTGCAAAAAATCATTTCACTTTTCGCTACTGCTCACACAAAAGCCCCATGCCTGAAGCCGGCGTAGGCGGTTGAACCAAAATGCTAAACCCGTCATTACTGATCGAGGGCTCCTGCCGGGCAACGCCGGCTAGTTTGCTGTAAAACAATCGATACTCAATATTTAATTAATATGGCCGTATTCTGTCTGTATGGCAACAGAACTGACTTTTCCAGAAAACCATTTAAGGGCCACACATTGATTTTTCGTGAATCTTGAAGTTTGAATTAAACATTTTTTACTACTTGCCAGTCAGAGGCTGTAGTTTGTGTACCGCTGTTTAGACAGAGATTAGCCTTTTTTTCGGTGTTGTTTTCTCGGCTATGAATAAGAAGCTGGTCAGGCATAATGTAAGATGCATATAAGATACTATTGCCCATCCAACAATACAATTCCGCTTTGTCAAACCTGCCGACTGCTGTGAGGTGAATATTAAAGACGTTTCTATGGTTACCACCGTTTACTTTGCGCCAAAGAGTGTCGTGCATTTTTATTTGATCCAAGAGCGTACCCAGCGAAGAACTTTTGGAAGGACACAGCTTTTATGCTTTATTATCATTGGTGATGATTTGTTTTACAAACCTCAAGGCATTTGAGCAAAACGCAGTGGTATTTAGGAAATTTGAGAAATATTTATGAGATTAATCTTGAGCGATGACCTTTCTTAAGGACTCTTAAAAATTTGGTAAAAATGCTAGGCCTCCATACTTTGTGAGTGCGTTGGTGGGGAAAGCAGCTCCCTTTACTCTTCTCTTGGTTAAGCCATTGGCTTGATTGGTTTGCAATGAAAGAAGAAACATTTTTGCGCCTTTAGTCCAAATGAGGCACAGGAGTGCGGTCCAAACTTTATTCTCCTTCTGAAAATATTTATCTGTTGCAGATAAAATCGTTAGGTTTGATTGGAAACAATTTGACGGATGTGAGCTTTACTTCTATCTGTGAGATCTTACCTAAAATTCAGGAGCAAATTACAATGTGGGATGCCTTTGATTATAGAAGACGTGATCGGTCTGCCACCAACGACGAACAAGAACAACTACAGAAAAAACTCCAAGACCCAATGGTATCGGTAAGCAGGGTTGTAACCTATTTTAGGGCTTAAATACTATTGCAAGGACGCTTCAGGAAAGTGCAATAGGATTCTGGAAACAAAATATTTATTCTCTTATACAGTGGTTCTCAATTTCAGGTCCGCTGACCTCATAGGGATCCGTGAGAAAAAATCAGGAGGTCGCTGATTGCTTTTACAAATTTTGAGAAAGCTAAGAAAAATTGATTTACTTGATGGTTTTGTACGATTTTTAATTATGTTTTGTGCAATTGAGTGTGAAATAAGTATTGTAGTGATGACATCAGTGGCAATAGATTATCTGCTACGACATCAAAATACTGTGCATATCAGCAAAAGCCGAAATATCAAATTTTTACTCCACATTTTAATCCTCATCTCCTGCTAATCTTTAGTATATAGGCATAAAAGCTTTGATTCGTGTTGGGGTAAAACTGCAGGCATTTTTGTCTAAAAACAAAAATGAAGCCATATTAGCTATTCAAAGTCGCTTTTTTTAACACTTTCACCACTGAACAAAGATGAAGACCTTTTATATTTTTAGATTTACCTTTTAAAAGTGAGTATTTTGTCCATTCTCCAAAAATATGGGCGGAGGCTGGAAAACAGCCTGAGCCATGCTTTGCGCCTATGCTATAGCATCGGTAATAATCTCTTACAAATTAAGCAAGCAATGTTTTATTGATTTGAAACCATTGGCACTATTTCATTGATTTTACACTACTTATCTTTGCTAAGCACAATTCTCAGGTCTTGTAAGGCCCAAAATTGAAGGCCGAAATCAATTTCATTTGATGTGGGCTATCGATGGTGATTCTTAACGGCTGGAAAAGCTTCATCCCCCATAGAATTTGAGCACTTTGAGACAATAGCCTTTGAATATTTGATTTCCAAAAACGTTTTCAAGTTGAAAATTTATAAAAACATAAGTCCAAGTGACTAAAATGGCCAAAAAATTGCTTTCGAATAGTTGATCTTAGAAAAAAAGTTTTGATCTTAGAAAAAAACTTTACGTTTTGATCCCCAAATCAAAAAACTAGATTCGCTCCTTCATCTATAGCATAAAAATTAGCTTCACCTACAGTATATTTGCGGTTATCTCCGCCAAAGCTGAGGACCACATTTACACAATCAGATGTTTGTCATCTACTTTTCCTCTCCTTAATATCAACAGTTTATTGATTAAATACGTTACTAATATAACGCTTATTCAAAATAAATTTTTTCAATCTAAGCAAGCTACTGTTTTTGTATCTAATAAACTCTACGTTATTAGTTTACAACAGCGTTTCCCAAAGTATGGATTTCGACTCAAACATGGGTGGCGAAAGGTCGTAAAAAGCGAAAAGTCGCGAAGATAAAGCCCTGCATTGAAAACATCATAAAGGGGAAACTTCAATTTCACTAATCGCATTCAATATTAAATGCATTATTTTGCACTAGACCACACTACAACTGCTTGTCTATGTCTGTCTATGGCATAGATTTAAAAAAAATTGTAGATTGCTGACATTGAAACTACATTCTTTTTTCTAGTTAAACTAGATCGTTTGAGGCTTGGGTCGCAAAGTGTTTACCACACTTAGATTTGGGTCACACTCAAAAAAGTTTTGGAATCACTGATTTTAAGATCATAAATACGTAACTCCGTCAAAACTTGAAAAATACTCGCTATAAAATTGTTATACACTAAACCCACAGTTATAGCAGCACAAAACTAGCACGACGAAGGCCGCAAAGCCAAAACTAGCCGTTGCGAGGAAGATGTGGCTCGAGGGCTGCAAGTAGAGCATCCTGGTTTAGACGTTGAAGAATACGATGATTAACTTTGCAACAGTGGTTAGGCTGCTGTTGCATACTGTATAAATCAATGATATGCTTCAAAAATGTCAGAAAGAAGTTTATGACTACAAATAGGTTTGAAGCACTGCATTAGTGCAACAGTAAATCCATTTTAGTAAGTATCTTTTATCAAAAAAGTGTAAAAGCGCATTCTTAGATCAGAAAAAACTAGTAAAGAGCAAATACAAAACAACAAATCCGGGGATGAGCTAGGTTAAATTTTCGCTTGTAACGTTGTGGTCATCACATGTTGAATCCGCTAAAATGTTGAAATTTGGGAAAATACGGAACTTTCGCCCCCCTCCGCTCCCAACATTTCGAACGGCGATTCTCAGTGTTTTCAACGAAATAGACGCCAAACAATTTGCAAATAAGACTCAGTTACCAAAAAGTGAAAGAATGCTTTGGATCCCACAGACTATTGGTTGCATTCTTGCGCTCACACGTTAACTAGTAGAAATGAAGATTAAACTAAATTTTAATTTCAATTTTTTGTTTTTCAGCCATCGTTGGTGGTAAGAGTGTCGCCGAACGTTCCTTTACGTAAACGGTGAAACACGATGTATTGCTCTTGCGAAAACCAGCAATTTCTTCGACAACTTGTAAATTAGGATGACGATTTGCACAAAATCTGAGACTATTGCTGACAAATGGCATTAATGGCGTTTACCATTGTGTAAAAAATGTGATTTTAGTTGCTACATCCTTCGAAAAACAATTTATCTTAATTTCTTCTGCTTGGTGAATTCTAACCAGTAGAAAGCTTTAGCTTACATCTTGCAATTTAAGTTAAACTCTAAAATATACAACGCCGAAGCAGTATGTACAATAATTGTTTTATGGTTTACACCACTGCTAATGTTTTGCGACTCTGGCTATAAAAAATGAAATAAACGAACAAAAACAGCCAAAAAAAGAGCTTTGGGACCGCAGGTTTGTAGTTTTCAGATCTGAATGCTACGGGCTTTTGGCCCGTTTTTGCTGATTATAATGTTTTCATCCGCAGCTTTAAAGCTTTTTTTAGAGAGGGCGTGTAGTTTGGACAAGCTTGGGAAAATGAATATCATTCAGATTCTTGTAAATTGTAAATAGTAAAGAGATAATTTCAAGAATAAAATGCTCTCAAGCACTTTTGAAACTTTATCGAAATAGGAAGGAGGAGGAGGAGAAGGAGAAGGAGAAGAAGGAGAAGGATGAGTATGTAGGAAGTTTTGGCTTCATTTATAAGTTTTTATTCTAAAACACAATTATTAATTTGTTGTTGGAAAAAAGCAGTTAGAAGAGCAATAACTACTTTTCTTATAGCTACAAAAGCTATGAAAAATATAGGCAACGTGAAATCTCGTTTTGAAGATTTTTGTAATTTTGTTAAGTTTAGTATATTCAACATTTAAAATTTTGACCACACCTCTTCATATACAAACGTACTTTTTTCAAACTAGACTTGCAGTAACATTTGATGGCTTCAACATAAAGCAAACAAGGGTTTTATTGCCCTGATATTAAAGGAAATTTAAAGTTTATTACAAATTTTGTGCGGATAAAGTCCCAGCAAGGAGAACAAATTTATTCTATGTATTACACTGCCGGTCTTGGAAAAAGGATCACAATACATTTATTACAAAAAATCTAAAAAGATGAGTGCGTGTAGATCTATGGAAATGACAAATGAAACTAATCATTCATGTTGAATAAGAGCCGCAAAAACTTCATTGTTGACGGCAATCTCGCTTTAGCTCATGCTTTTCATGCTCTCTAAAAATGTCTTACCCTTTTATCGCAGTTTTTTTCTTCAACAAGACTTTTTAAAAATTTATTCATTTAAACACAACATTTTGCAGTTACTTTGCATGCTGTTATATTCCATTAGAATTTTGCTTTTTTTCTTCAATTTTGTGATGCATTGTCTTGTTGTTTTCTTAATTTTTTATTAATGACGTAACTTGAGCTATGGCCAGGCAGAACGGGGGTTGGTGGTAATGGGATTATTCCTTGACAATCAAGTTTGTAATTTAGCGTTATTGTAATATTTGGGTGGACAAACATGCATTCCGAATTTTTGCGTAAACCTGATGTTGCGTCACAACATGCTAAGAACAATTTGCATGTAAGACCACCACTCTCTTTAAATGAGCTTGCTTAATTTTGTTTTAATGTCAAAAGCAGAAATGTGTGAACTACATATGCATAGTTTGACGGAAACTACGAAGGTTTTTTTTCTGGAAAAATTGTTTAAAAAGTAAACTAATAGGAATGCAAGTGGCCTTGCTTTTATTTTGTGCAATAGACTAGAACTGTGTTTCCTAAACTGGGGTCTGCAAATCACAGGAAAAAGGAAAAGAAAAAAACCCAAAATAAGTCAGTCTAAAAATAGATCAGTATCCTTTCTAAATTCCTCTTTATGCAACCGATGAGGCTTTTCTCGATTAATTCAAACAAAGAAATCCACCATTTAATAGGGTTTTGGGACCACTGTGGTAGGCCTACTGCTTAGTGGTTTCTCAGTTTTCTTTATTAAGGTGCTTTGACGCATAAATTTCTCATCAGAAGAAGTTTATGCGCTCATCGCTTTATTGTTGAACTTTGATGTTTGTTGAAAAGTGCCAGGATTGCTAAAATAGTTTCAAGGGTGAGGGTAAAGGCGTACGCAGAAATTTTAGAGTGGGGGTGCGAAAATGAATTTTTGAAAAGTTTATGGGCCAGTTGAAGCTCGTAACTCACGTTGCTTCCAGGCTCAATCAATCTCTTAGACAGTGCCTGATGACAGTTTTCATGTAAAATTGCGGTGAAGAACATTTTTTTTGAAGATCAATGTCTTCAAAGCCATATTTTCTCCAAATTAGTTGCATCACTGCTGTACAACGGGTGATTTGTTTGTTATCGTTGCAAGCATAATAACTAAAAATGACATTCAATGTTTTTCTCAGGGGGTGTGTGCAAAAGAGCCTCCTCCGAACGCTACTGAGGTGTTATCTATTTGATGCTGAAAGAGCAAATTTACATTCGTTTTGCTTCATGCATACAAAAAATGCGATTACTTAAACATCAAAAAGCAGTACTCAATTAAGGATCTAGATTGTAGATGTTTGTTTTGAGATCAACACAATGAAAGGAATTGTTTTGCCCAATTTCTAGGAGCAGTTGTTTTCAGGGATGGCTTGTTAATATTTTTATACATCTTTTTCAAATAAAACACCATTTTTTGAGACCAATTTTGTGAATCAAATTTTGTATCCTTGTTCCTTTCACTTAAAACTCTATGATTTACCTCATTTAGGGTAATTTGCCTCACTTTCCCAGACCCTGGCTTAGCTGCCGAGATGAAAAAGTGCCGTCGTCTGAGCAAGCATAGTGCAAAGTCAAGATCTAAAGAGCTTTATTCAGCAATCATTTTTGAGGCAAACTTTTGGGGGTGTCTGAAACCATTGAAGAAAGTGATCTGGTGTCCACCAAAAATTGCAGTTTTTACATGATTAAAATGGTTATTTTTCAAAAGGTAATGTCTTACTTCACCTATGGATAATATATATGGATTACCCGCGCACTGTAATTCACTCACAGTACGGACGTACAGTAGAATTCGCCAATAGTGACACCTGAAGGAACCACTAAAAAAGTGTCACTCCAGGCGAATGTCACTAGGCAAAGTCAAGAAAACGTAACTGCAGACCATCTAGGTTGGGACTGAATAGAATACTACTACAGTTCAGTGAAAAGACTATGAAATGCAGTCAGATGTAGGCTACAAACTCGTAAAAAGTTACATGTGGTAAGTGATATGCCTGCAAGCCCACAAAGCAATGAGGAACTAACAAACATAATCTAATTGAATGAACACAACATTCACAATCCAGTACGGTTGCATTACTGCTGTGTACCTAACCTATGAGTGTTCCTGCAAGCAATTTTTTTAATTTAAGGGACAGCAATGTGGTGTCACTGTAATGAAAGTGTTATAGACAAAGTCACTAAAGGTGAAGTCAATTCTATGTAAAACATATGGTTTAAAAACGAGACTTTACAACAGTGTCACTATAGGCGCAATATCGCTGTAGCCGAGGTCACCATAAGCGAATTCTGCTGTATGATCTCTTTTTGCCACGTTTCAATGAAAATAGTACCGATGTAATAAAATCAATAACAACAAATTTTCTCACAATTCAAATATAGCTGAAAATAAAATTTCCTTCAAAATTTTGTTGTGTTGATGTTAGTACTATAAAAGTCTGGCCAAAAGCGGCATCTTAATTTTTCATTTGGTTGGTTGAAAAGGACTGCTCCCGTAGTAGGCCTATAGACCACACACTCTGTAGCGGGTCTGCACACGTACAGGTCTATGCATAACTGAAGATATTTCTGTGGCCAGAGAATAAAATCAACTCTTACAAGCTACTTAACAGTGAACAGAATAAACTTTTTCATTCTCACTTCTTTACGTGCGTAGCTAGTTGAGTCAAAAGATTAAGTTACCATCAAAACGAAATATAGAAACAATGTTTCTTATGTGTAGATATATCTGCAATGTGATCAAATGCAAAACAGAAAAAAAGGAGTGTTTTGGTGGATAAATTTAATTTTAAAATACGATCACTTTCTCTCTCTAGTATTGGAACTTCATGACTTATTTGCGATTTTAACATTATTTGTTTAGTCATTGTTAGGCTACAAGCACATTGGTTTATGCGCAATACACCGATTTCTATTGCAACTGTTGAACTGCTGTGACATCCTAACCTGTTTATGGATTGACAATGGCAGTAAGTGGCAAATGTTGGACCGCAAGTTTTGTAGATATAATTAGGCTAGTTTTTTTTTATCTCCTGTGTAATATGTAATAATTAGTTACAAACATAAACAATTAAGCGCATATTAATTTATTGAGTAAACTGTACCGCTTTTGTGTCTGCATTTGCATAATTGCAAAATTTGATTTTTCGCAGATAGAACAAAAACCACAAAAAGTAGCCGACTAACCTAAATACAGCACTACAGTAAAACGATTTGCTCCACAGCACAAAAGTGGCGTTATTTACCAAATTTCACTTGAACTAAAATCTTGGTTATAATTACAGTAATATAGTGGAAAATCTTTTGATGATTTTAAATTGACTGCGTCGAAAACACTACTTTAGGTGAAAATTTACAAATTTCAAAATTTCGTCAACTACCGCTCCTTGTAACCTTCCTTCTCTTAACTTTAATCAATTTTAAAAAATTGCAAAACTTAATTTTTCACGGATGGAACTATTATAGACTAACTAAGTAGAACATCGTGGTCCAACTGGAGGCCCGCGATTGATTACGGTGATTAGCATGTTTACGATAGGGTTGCCATGCGTCTCGAAAATAATATGGCTTTCCAAAGGTATGCTCAAATGTAGGCGATGACCTTTTTTTTTTGGAGAACACCTTTATTTAGGGTTACACATCCCTAGTTTAAACCGTGGCCCGCAGAATAAATTTTTAGTTTCTGGTATGGCCCGCTATGAAATTAAGTTGGACCACACTGAAATAGAACGAAGTTTTTGAATGCGAGAGGAAATTTATGCACGCTAGCGGTCAGTTGTCTCTTTTTTTACTAACACTTACTGCGCTAAAGCTCATAACTCCACAAAAAAACAAAAAGTAACAGTTGAGAGTGAAATGATTTCATAATCTCCGTTTCTCGAATTTAGATAATATTGTATTTAACCCTCTGTCTACCATGGGGTCCAATGGACCCCAAAGTGAAATTTGCTCTTTTAATACTTAGAACGTATAGCAAATACGGTCTTGAAATTCCTTGACTTTTCTTAAGTTATGTTGATCTGTAGCCAATTGGAATATTGTAAATCTAAGATGATGATATGTTGTATAAAAAAAAAAAAATAGCACCTTATACCAGTGGGGTCCATTGGACCCCATGCTTATACCAGACATACATAGCGTAATTTGTAGCATCAATGTTGATCTTTACCTTTTGTTTTGAGAAATGTAATTTTTTTGTTTAGTACCACAAACAAAAATATATTCGCTTTTATATAAATCCATCTGTTCAACTTCAATATTCAACTTGTATTGCGTTTCAAAACAGTTGTAAGAATTTGACGATATCATAAGAATTCAAGTAAAAGAGTTATTTGGTTGAAACGAGGGACTGGAAGACATCGTCAAAAGCAGTGAAGATCGAAGAAATGGATAAATATCTGGAAGATGATGAAATACTGAACACATGGGAACAGAGTGAAGATGATGAGAGCGAAAGTGGTAGTTGGAGTGCTTCATCCGATGACGGAGAGAGCGACCATCTCAGTGTTGAAGAATTGTCTTCATCTGAAGTGTCAGATACTGATGATGATAGCCAAAACCTGAATGCTTCTTCGACATGTTTTATTTCACGAAATAAAAAGGAAAATTGGTCATCAACTCCCTGCACAAGTAATACTTGCCGCACTGCTGCTCGCAACATTTTTCGCGAAAGAACAGGCCCTTCACGTTACGCAAAATCTCAATACGAATCAGAATCTGATTCATTCAAACTATTCTTCAGAAATACACTGCTGGACAAGTTTCGGGATTGGAGAAATGCCGAAGGATTGCTTGTATACAAAGAAAATTGGACTGCTATAGATCAATCTGAATTTGACAAATTTTTAGGTGTAGTAATTCTTATTGGAGTATACAAATCAAATAGTGAAAATGTTGCTCAACTTTGGAGTAAAGAGGATGGGAGACCAATTTTCAATAAGCTTATGAGTCGAAATAGATATCAGCGAATCCTGCGAATACTTCGGTTTGACAATGCAAATGCACGGAGAAGCAACCGATCAGCTGACAAATTTCAGCCTATTAGATATGTTTTCGAAGAATGGGATCTCAATTTTCGGGATGCTTACACTCCAGGACCCACATGACTGTTGATGAACAATTGGTTTGTTTCAGAGGAAGATGTCCGTTTAGGCAGTATATTCCTTAAAAGTATGGGCAATACGTGAAGCCAACACTTCTTATGCATGGAAGATGCAAGTGTACACTGG
This sequence comes from Trididemnum clinides, assembly GCA_963675345.1. NCBI lineage: Eukaryota > Metazoa > Chordata > Ascidiacea > Aplousobranchia > Didemnidae > Trididemnum > Trididemnum clinides. The sequence continues at coordinate 19,062,443 of OY776284.1, read as the reverse complement.
AAAAGATCCTACGCTTGGAAGAGAAGTTAACCAGGGAGCAAGGGTTGTCAAAGATTTGGTGAAAGAAATTGAAAATTTTGGAAGGAATGTTACTTGCGATAACTTTTTAATAGCGTGTCACTTGCACGTGACCTGCTTCAAAAGAAGGTTACTCTTGTTGAAACAAACCAGAACTGCCACCAAAATTCACACTTGCGAAAGGGCGTGAGGTAACCTCAACTGTTTTGGGATTTCAAAGTGATGCCATGATTGCATCATATTGCCCGAAAAAGAGATATGTGGTAAATATGCTGTCCACGATGCACGCACTCCATGACATGTCTTCAACCTCTTGCGAAAAGAAGCCTGAAGTAATCTTGCATTACAACAGCACCAAAAGTGGAGTGGACATTCTGGATAGAATGGTGCGGACATGCACTTCCAAAAGAATGACAAGAAGATGGCCAGTGGCACTATTTTACAATATGCTTGATGTAAGTGCTGTCAATGCGTATGTGGTATGGCAGCAATTACAAGGTGAAAATAGCAGCTGCTTTAGCAAAAAGAAGAGAAGAAAGTTTTTGATTCAGCTGGCAAAAGGGCTAGCTGGAATGTTACCGACATATACAAATCATGCTGCTCTGCCACAAAACAAAAGGAAGAGAGCTGAAACTGAAGATCAGCAGCCAAAACCAAAGAAGGCAAGATGTCATCTTTGTGACAGAAGCAAAGATAGAAAATGTAAGCAAACCTGCATTGCCTGCAAAAAGAACGTTTGCCAAGAACATTCGGAAATCATACGTATTCAATGCAGGCGTGCATAAGCTGAACTCGTCACAGCAGTTTTCTAAGTACTGGTACAGTGTTTATTGCTGTGTAATTGGTTTCATTGTTTGCCAATTTATGCATTTTTTACTTTCATGTGTCACACAGCGCAGTAAACTTGAGTACACTCATTTGTGTTCCTGCGAACTGCTCATATGAATCCTGATATGCCGGTACCTCAACTTCTAGTGAAGGCTATGTGCATGAATATGCTCATAAAACGTAGGAGAGAAAAACACTTTTGGGGCCCTACCAACCTGCTTGAAATTAGCATATTTTGCCCATTTTTATAAATTTGCCCGAAATCTTATGAATCTTGCTCAGATTTGTCGGAAATTCTCAAATTTTCTAAATTTGATCAAATATGTCGGATTTTATCAAACTTTTGCAGTATAAACACTGCCCCCCAAAAAAAATTATTTCGAATTTTGCCAAAATTTCTGAATTCTGCTCATTTTTCTAATTCGTGAAGGGGGGGTCCGCGCCTTTGTCTTCTACCCTCTATGGATAAGCTGACAAACATTTCATGGAATTAAAATAAACTTCTTAACATGTATAGGCCATCCAAGACTGTTTCAGTAGGCTTATTAGTAAATTGCACCATATGCTGCTCTGTGACTGTGTGTGTTTACTTTTTGTGTATCGGTATTTTCGTTTTTATGTGTGCTTATTAACAGATTTTTGAGTGTTAACTGCTTCATTTTCCGTTTAGCCAATAATTTTGAAGATTTCCATTGCATTGCTTGTCCTCAACATGCCTTTTTAAAATTGGGGTCCAACGGACCCCAATGGTATAAGTTGAATGAGTTTTTTTTGGTAGACAGAGGGTTAATAGAATTGTAAATGTTTGCAGTTATCCTGTGGCGCATTTGGTGTTTATGATTTATTTAGTGATAAAACTTTATTTCTGTCGACATCATTTGAAGTCTGTTATTTCATCAACTCCTTTATTGTTTGCAATTGCAGGAGGTGCAGTGTGTCGGTCCATTCTAATCACACTTCTTGCTTTTTGGAGCAAGAAAAAATGCATTTATTTGAGCCCTTTGTGACAGCGCACTTACGTAAGTGCTTCTACATTAACACAACACTGTATCATAAAAAAAGATTGGGACCCCCTTGAGAAAAAACAACAAGGTTAATAAGTAAATTTAGGTTCCACTTTAATTGCAATACAATCGATTGTGTTTATTAGTTTTTCGACGTTATATTTTTCTGCAAACCCCGTTACCTCAGCTTGTTTGTTGTTTCTACAACAACAAATATTTCAGATAAGGTATTGGCCTATTGGCCTACAAGAATTGAAATCACCTTTGCGATAGATATGGAGAGAGATATGCTTTCTACCAGCGCTTGTTAAATTGAAGCTTACTAACGTCTGATTTCGAACAAAATTGCTTATGAACAATGGTGGATTAGAGTGAGGCGAAATAGGCAACTGCCTCGGATTCCCTTTCAAGGCATGTTCGAAATTTTGGTGTTTAAATCTTTGATCTCGAAAAAATCGGTTTGCTCCTCCCCCAATTTGGATTAAAGATAAGGTATTTTAGCCCTTCTAAACAGTGATAATGTCCAAAATAAAAGAAAAAAGGTCTTCGTTGAAAACTTGGGCAACTAGGGGGCCCTTCATAAATTTTTTCTTCTGGCCCCTAAAATTCTTGATTCACCACTGCTTATAAATTTGTCCTTTTCAATGACCCGAAAATTTTATGAAAAATAGAGGCGAGAGTTTTTTTTTCTCTACTTCATTCGGTAATACCGCATTTTCCTTTTTACTCAAAACTAATATCCTGTGTTGGCAAAGTAACAAGTATAAAGTTTTAATTATTATGTAATATAAACAAAACTTTAACTAATAGTTTTCCGAAGATGATCAGGAAAAAATGGAACAGACTGGCATAGATATACGTTTACGACAGTGAATTGATGATAATTGATTAGAAACGTGCAGAGTTGGGTCGTGCTCGTATTCTCGGCGGCTTACCACTATTCAGAACAAAAAGTTTCAACGTATTAAAATTTTCGTTTAAGTAACTGCTTTTGGCCATTTATTAGAAGAATGTGTACCATCACTTCTTATTTTATTATACTCGTACATATGAACCGAATTGAAAGAAATCGCTTCGCTGAAAGTGATGTCAAAACTGGAAGTTAAGAGCAATCTTTTGATTTTAGCAGATAATGTAGTAATTTTGGCATCATCAAAATCTGATTTTAATTATTTTTACTGGATCGTTTTACAGCTGGTTGTGATAGGGCTAAAATAAAAATAAGCGTAATAAAAACCTCTACTTTTTAAACTTCTGAGAAAACCTGATGAGATAGATTTGCTGGTATGCAGAGAAACTTTGAAGCAGGGGGAGTTGTTGAAATATCTTGGGGTTACATTTAGGAATGATGGTAGGCAGTATGGTGAGGCTCTGATGCTTTTATGTGCGCCGTGAAAAGGTGATTTTTTGTTCTCTGCAAGGGAATATCCCGGGAAGGATTTCTAGACCGACAGATTTGGTATTGCTTTGTTCTAGGTTTGATGCTACAAACAGACGGGACCACAAAAAAAATTGTCTTTACTTAGAAAAATATGAATCACTTTAAAATGTTTCGTGTCATCCTTATGACTGAAAGTGCGACCTCGAGCGCAAGATGCTAAACGGGGATTTTCAAAAAGAAACTGAAGGTGTGTCAAAAATGGCCAAAAATTCAAAATCTCGTAACATCAAGCCAATGTTTCTCCGTTTTGAGGAATCTCAACTGCATTAGTTTGGCTGTGTGGTAGAATACTTCGAGAAATACTGATTTGTCAAATTATTATTGCCACAACAACTGGGAATAAACGCTTTGCAGTCAAAACATTAGGTTTATGAGTTATTACGTAAATAATTTGGCTTATTCTAAGCCTGGTTTAAGCAGTTGAGTAAGCTCATGTAGCTGGAGATTGTAAAGTAAGAACACTGCTGCTCAGGCAATCATTAGATTAGCTACAGTAGACACAGGTGCCAAGTCCATCAAACTTTTTCAACTCAATCAAGAAATGAAGGCATTGTCAGGTACAAGGCCTACAACATTTCGATAACCAATAAAAAGATATCCCAAAAAAACTTGCGGTACAGCTTGAAGTTGACAAATTGAAGAGAGTAAAAATCAAAAACTATATTTTGACCCCCAACAAGAAATGACTCAAGACTCACTTTTTGTCCACACCAACCAATTGTTCCAAAGTTTTGATTGTTGTTTGGTTTCCTTTAATCAAGTAGTATCCAATTGCAGCTAGTCCAAAAAAGAATATCGGTTCTAGTAGTCAATTATCAGTTATTTCTACCTAATTATCTGTTAAATAAAATACCTACAAGACGAAGAAAACACTTACTCCATTCTGCCATCAACTAGTCTACATGTGCTTTTTCCAAAGTTCTAATATTGCCAATCTAATTCAATAAATATACAGTGGATATTTTTAAAGGGGCATGAAAAGGCCACAGATGTAATGGCTAGGTACAAGCCTCCACCATGTTTTTTTTGTCAATTGCGTTTTAAAAACGATAGTTTTGTTTCGAAAAGAGCTTTATCTGTGTGAAAAAACATTAATCTTTTATTTGCATTTTGACAACTATTCATTAAGTGAAGCAGGCGCAGCCGACTGAACCGATATTGTCAACCTCGTCATAACTGATGAGGGCCGTGCGGGCGACGCCAGCAGAGCCAGCTAGTCTAAAGAAAAGATAATATTACATACAGGGCAGAAATGACCAGGTTAAGAACTCCAGGAATCGGATCCAGCAAGAGTTTAGGAAAAAATTTGGATTGGATCAGGAGCGCAGTTTTTCAAGGCTATCAGGATCAGGCTGGGATCAGTGGTGGAAAATACTACTACTGTTAATCATACACTAATTGTGTATGAATGTAAAACACAAGGGAACAAATTTTCAGTAATTTTTTTGGAGTAGGACCAGGATTTAGATTTAGATTTTTTGCGCGTAAAAGAAGCTGCATCACCAGTACTGTCACTTATTCTCAAGTAGCCAAAAAATGTTTCTTTAACAACAGCAGCTTCTTCATTACATAGTACATAACGGAGAATGACAGACATTTGTTCATGATGTGACATATCTGGAGTGCAGTCCAAAATTATAGAAAAATATTTTGCCAATTTCAATTGCTGTAAATTTTCTTTTTCAACTTCTGTCGCTAGCAATTCAATTAGTTCATTTTGTATGGTAGGACTCAAATAGTGATCTTTAGTGTTTTTATTCTTGATTCTGTCTTGAAGCTCTTTTAGGATCGGATCTCTTCTTGCCAAAAGCTCAAATATACCCAGAAAATTTCCATTGTGAGGAGATCCTAAGACTTCTTCAGATCCTCTAAAAGCAAGATTCCTTTCCGATAGAAACAAGGCAATGTCGATAAGTCTCTCTAAAACATTTCTCCAAAAACGTCTTTCATTGAAAAAAATATTCATCTCGCGTTTGTCGATAGTGGATGAATTTCTTATCCCTTCAGCTAGCAACATCCATTGACTGCAGCATTCTTGGTGGGAAATGCCGTTTTCATGGTCTTTCAGTTTTTTCGAAAAACCCTCCCATGTATTTATACCACTACAAAAGGGGCTTAGTGTTTTTCCAAATAGCTTACAACAAAAGCAAAAAACTTGATCTGATTCCCCAGAATAAACTAGCCACGACCGTGAAACACTTTCACCATTAGGTAACACACGTTTATAATGGTTGGAGGAAAAACGTCGCCTTGGAGTTGTGTTATTATATGGAAAATTCATTATTAGTTGATGTGGTCCACGCTTTACTATATCACATCGTTGAGCATCAGAAATACTTTCAGGCCATTTGCATGGGTCATCAGGGATAGGGGTAAATTGAGATTCAGATATTTTTGATATTGAAGGTTGCGTATTGGCAGGTAAATCACAACTTACATTTTCTGGAAATTCACAATCACTTTGATGCTGATCGTCATAGTCTTCTTTTTCTTGTACACTATAGTTTTCTTCATCCCTCTCGGTACTAGTGCCAGGTCTACTCTGCTCAGTAATCTTGAAAAAATCTGTCATCTTGGGCAATTTCGCTACAGCATCTCGAGCAGTGGCTGCTTCTTTTCTCTTTTGATCACCACTTTTTGAACGTTTCATTCTATACAATGTCAATAAAATACTTTATCTGCACTCTGCAGTGTATATATATTGTCCCGGTATTTATAGCCAAACAGAATTCCAGACCATTCTATGATTGTTGCGTAACAACGGCATTGTTACGTCAATCGAATATTCAAGATTCTACCAGAAAATCAATCGAAATATTCTAGATTCTGCGAGATAAAATGACGTTGCATTCACTTATGATGTCACAAGCCAATTTCTTCCTACAGTTTAAATCAGTTGTAAACAAGTCTGCTGAACTGAAAATAGTCACGTAGCCAAAAAGCAATTTCAGACTAACTTGGGGCCCCAAAGTTGGCCTGGGCCCCCCCCCAATTGGGGGGTTTGTGGGGCGGCTGCTACGTCTCTGTCCGGGCAAGTGTGTTTCGAACATTAAACTGTCCGTTGAGCCTGTTTTGTTGCCATAGTAACGACTTGTGCACAATCTCGAACGATGTTTTTTAGTACCCCATCGACTGTGCCATGACCTATGATGTTGATTGTGCGTGCACAAGCCATCACACGTATCGAAATCGGGAGAAGTTTGCATTCAAATAGAAACTTTTTTGACCAATAAATTCTGGTTTAGCATGTTTTGTTGCCATAGCAACAGCTTGTGCACAGTCTTGAATGCTGTTTTCCGCTACTCCATCCAATGTACTATGACATGTGACGTTGATTGTGCGTGCATAAGTCGTCAATTGAATTCAATTCAGATTTTTCTAGAAGCACAATATTTGATGCAGAATTGATTTAGCATGTTTTGTTGCCATAGCAACAGTTTGCGCAGGTTGTCCTAGATAAAGGTCGTTTCACTCAAGCCATTATTTTTTTATTACCAAAACTTTCAAATTTCAAATTTCCAAAGCTTTCAAATGAGACCGGTATTTAGCAGCACATCACATTTACTTTTTTTTACCTACCGTACAAATTTTTTGGGAGTGCTTTTAGACCCCGGACGAATTTCAAAATTTTATTCGGTAAATTTTTTTATTATTGTTTGAAATTTTGTCAAATAATGCCCAAAAAAGAAGTTTTAAGACTGCGTTAATGATAAAGGCTTTGGTTTCCTAATAAACATGATATCTCGATTTGATTTGAAGGTAGTTAGCTTTTTCACGTGTCTGCTGAAAATTTGGCAATTTTTGTTGTCTGCAACTGGGTTCTTGGTTTTTTTAACCCTTTTTGGGTAAGAAAATTCAAGAATTAACGCACAAAGTTTACATCTTCTGATGCGTGAAGAAATAAGCGTGATCTTTTGAAATTTTTATGAAAATCGGATGAGAAATAAAGTCACAAATCCATTTTTTAATAAACTGATTGTGTAACTTTGGCGAAAAAAAGTTTGAGGAAAACCCTTTTTTGTCAGCAATATTACTGGCGCGGGAGCGATAGAGTAAAGTGCCTTGCCCAAGGAGAACACCAGCGAACTTGCCGGCTTGTTCTTCACAACCTTCTCAAAATGCCGAGCGCCAAGAAGGGAGGAGATTGATATAATTTTTAAAGTCTTTTGGCATGATTTGACCGGTGAATAAACCTCACGTCTACCGACTGCGAAGCGGACGCTTGATTGTGTTCAACTTTCCGTGATTGGGTTAACTTTATTTTGTTTGTGCTGTTGATTTAAGATTCCTTTTCCAGAAGTTATTTGATAAAGCTCCTTTCCGCGGACACCAAATAGTCTGGGGGCAGTCCGCTGGCCATATTAGTCCGCGATATGGTTGCTTCATGTTCCATTAAGCTAGTAAGTAGAGGATGTAGGTGCTCAAGCAGGATTTGAATAAGAGTTTGTTTCGGAGAGAATGAATCAGATGTGAAGATACACTTCATCTTTTCCTAGAATAATGCTGAGATTTTTTAGAAGATTACTGCCAAAACTGCTGTTAAGCGTTATGTGTTTCAAGTGACTAATTAAACAAAATTTTTTATAAAGAAGTCAATTTATTTTTTTTTAGTTTGTACATGTCAAAAGATAAGGAGGGCTTCAAATTCTCCATCCTCACCCTTCTCATGATTGCATTGCTACATGAGCTTCAAGCTCATAATGATTCAAGTTAGCTTTACTAGCTTTACTACTAGCTTTAAAATTGCACTTTTGTATAGCTTACGACATTGTGTAATTGCGTTTAGTAAGCCTAAAGATAGACATGCACAGTTTATGATTTTATTGTTTTGTCTGAGTTTTGCACTTGTTTTCTCAGGCATTATCGTGAAAAAGTTTTCATTTGCTTAATTGTTTAGCTCTTTCATTACCAAATTTTTTTGCTTAAAAAATTCTGAAAAAATATTTTTCTAGTTTTTACAAGGTGTTCAGACATTAACCACTTTGTATTTTTTCTCTCTCATTTTAGTTTATTTTACCATGACTCCAACTGAAATAATGTACAAAACTGCAAAACATGGGCCATATTATCACCAGAAATGTGAGAACATGTTTTACCATTCTGTACCGGTAATTATTCAGTAGAATATGTAGAATGTGCTTGCAATAACAGCTCAACATGAAACACAAGCACAAACTATACTAAGACTCACAACTTAAGGGTTATAATTTCAAATTAAGTCATGTAGCTCAGCTTTGGATTACTTCATGGTGTGGTTGAGTATGAAGGAATTCTTTTTGTTAGTTATGCACAAACGTATATTGCACTCAACACTAGAATGACCAAAGTTGCAATAAGCCCTCAACAGCCAGCAGAGGTCAATTTGGCTGCTTCTCCAAAAACTTTTTTACTAATATATATTAAAACTAAAGTGTTGAACAAATACTCTGGTCACGTAACTCAATCATTCTGTTCACAAAAAACAGTTTTATTAGAAGGAAAGGGCAAAAACTAGACACAAAATTGTGGAAAATGTTTCATATTTGCCTTGTCACACACATAACACATTTGGAAAGCTCTGTAGTGGTGCATTTGTTACATGCAGTTTTGCTGCACTTGAAACAAAAGTTTGCTGGTTTTGTTTTTAGTGTAGTTGCAACTATTTGACACTGTTTATGCTTCTTGATTGTGGTTTTCTTAAGGAGCTGTTGGTAGTGAGTTAAGTCTAGCAGTAGTAGCATTTGTGCTTGATCTTTCAATGTTGTAGTCTTCACGTAGTTTTGTAGCAAGCTTGAACAAGAAATCTCATTTTAAAATCTTGTCATCTGTTTGTTTTTCATAGAGCACAAATGCATAGATGCTAGCCAAATCCAGAATGTTGTCGAAAACAGCATTGAGGGACTGATGGGTGCCTGCTTTGAGTAAATGCTGCCTGGCCATTGGATCAGCCATATCAACACCGCATTTAATATTCTTATAAAATTCCACTGTCTTTGCTTTCATTTTTCAAATTTTCCAAGCTCAACAGACATATGCAGAGAACTAAGAACACAAATGTTTTTGACTTTCACTGATGCACAATTGGAGTTGCCATATTGCCTGTCTTCATAAGCTTACTAGAATAACTTTGTTTCAAGCTTTTTGCAGATGCAGGCAGCCCATGTCCAACCTTGTTCATAGTTCCAACTTGGCTAGTTTTATTTTTTTTCTGCTCTTTGGCAAGTAAAACGATGTGAAAAAGTTGTCAGTTGTAATGTTTCTGCCTTTACCCATGAATGGCTCCATGAAGGTCATGACAATGTTGTTGCTATGCCTTTGGGTGGATGGACATGACTCGTCTTTGCCCAGATATGGAACAGCATTTAGGATATATTTGGATTCCTCATCAACTGGTAACCAAAACTTAATGCCAAACTTATCTGGTTTGTTTGACATATGCTGGGTGAATCTACAACTGGTGAAATTTTGTTGGAAACAGCTACTCATGAATTGTAATATTTTTTCCAGATTTGTAACAACTATTGCTGTTATCTACAAACTTATTCCAGATATTCAAGATAAGAGCAAATTTATCAATTTTTATGAATACCGACTTTGTGCTACACAGATCAAAGTGTAGAAAACGCATAATCTTGCAACAACAATTTCTTGACTGTGTTTGTTGAAAAAATGATATGTTTTTTCTTCCAAAAATTGTAAAAAAGAAAAGTTTTTGCCACATACACTCCTCATACATTTAGCAGTGTAATAAATACATTGAGCTCACAAGGTGAAACCACTGGCGCGATGGTGTAGTGGTTAGAGCGTCTGCTTTGCAGTTTGTAGACCTGGGGTTCATTTTCCTTGTCAAGTCATACCAAAAGACTTTAAAAAATGGTATTCACAGCTTCCCTGCTTGGCGCTCAGCACATAAGGGATAGTGTGGAGAACAAGCCGGCAAGCTTGCTTGTTGTGTCCTTGGGCAAGGCACTTAATGGGACGCCTCCGTCTTTATGTTGCAGACAGATGGTGGGGCCAAGCAGTCTACCCATCGTGGTGGCCCAGCCTGACGAAAGACATGCAAACAGAGCATGAGCTCATACGCATAAATAAAAAAACAAGGTGAAACCTCCCATTCATTATTGCCTAAAACTCTTTGAGCTTCTACATTGGTACATTGTGGAATGTGTTTGAGCATATGGTTATCAAATATAGCTTAAAAAGCACCAGCAGGGGAGTCTGCCATTCAAAGGGCAAAGCATGATAAACCTGATTGCTTAGGTAGAACATTCTGAGTTGCACACCTTTCTTGTTTTTTCTTGGCCAAATTCCATAAATTCCCATTTTGTGACATTTCTTGCTGTCCTGTGTGTGTTCGAACTTTCAGCAGTTCCCAAACCAGAATCATCATCAGAACATGAAGCAAAAAAGGCTTCAACATTAGTATCAGCAGTTTATAATCACCTACATGAACAATAGGTTGTGTATTATTAAATTGCTCAGTTTCTTCATTGTCTCTCATCTCATCTGAGGTGCAGAGTTTCCAATTTAACATGTCACCTTCAGTTTCACTTTCCCCTCCAGAGTCATTTTTGTCTATATCTAAGCATAGCAACAACTTGTAGTCCAGTAAAACGTCTTTGTCTTTTAGACATGATGTAATAGATTTGTATATGTTATATTTTTTAGTCAAGTAGTTTACTTGACTTTTTTACTCAAGGACCCAAGGAGCCTGTGGAACCAGAATAGGTTAGCATCAATTGGGCATTCACACAATGTTTCTATTACAAAACGTTATGATCAACTTACTAACTTATGCTAAAAGCTAATTGCCTTTGTACTCTACTGCTTTTCCTACTGGATGAAGTGGGCTAGGGGCTGTTTGGGGATGATACTCGACCAGCACCGTAGGCTGAATGCTGATAAAAGCCTATGGTTGTCAACAACATGGAATTACCTATCTCTGTTTCATAAACTCTTTCATTATCTGAAGTCAGTCTATTTTCAGTGCTAACTGATAACTGGGAAAATTTATTATAAATGCTTGCTGGGTTGTGCATTTTTTTATAGTGGCACTATGATGCCACAAATAAAATCAGTTCATCAGAAAATAGAAAGACTATGCTTGAAAATGAATCACATGTATCGTGGAGATGATACGATCTTGTAAAGTACAGCAGGAGGTTCAAAAACAATGGTTTTTGTATAGCGATCATAATGACCGTTATTGGCTGTTTGAGGTAAACCACTTTCTAAAATATTTGTGAAAGCAGTTTTTGGCTTGATACTCCACAACAGAGTTTCTGCCAATTAATTAGGAAAACTCAAGAAATTTTACACCAATGCAATTTTCTTAAAACAATATTTCACTTTGAAATTCTAAAATGGTCAAAATGACCATACCAGCTGTTCTATTGTAAATACAGTTAATGCATACATAACTTTTGCAAAGTCTGCATCTTTGCTTTGGTTTGCTATGTTCTGGAAAATATCCCACACAGTCAAAACATAAGACCTTCAACACATTTGTAGCAGCCAGCCAGTCATTGCTGTATCGAATTCCTGTCATCAACAGTAAATTGTGACATCCCCTTGGAAGGCCTGCCACATTTTCATGATATTGCTGGTGGAGTCTTTTTCACTTCAATAAGTGCTGCGCTAATGCTGATCATAAATCAGTAAATATAGCTGTTCCCTCCCGAGCACCCCATGTTGGTTGGCATGTTACCAATGGAGTAGCCAACTGTTGATTGTGGCAATGTGCAAGGCCCAAAGGAACACAGGTCAGTACCATTTCATGCTTTTATGATCAACCTTGTATAGTACAATGAGCATATTAAACCTGCACACATGTGCTCATTGCATTCCTTTACCATTGCAAGGTATTTCACATCTACAGTGTGTCCAAAAAAGTTGCTACCATTCAAATTTTCGCAATTTTAAATTCTTAAAGGTAGGGTTGTGTCGCACTGTGTGTCTAAGAGTGCTTTGGACAGATATGATGATTGTTGCAAGATTGAAAGTGGACATTTTGAGCACTTGAGAGATCAAATGTTTAGTGTAAAACGTCTGATATGTAAATTAATGTAAAATGTCTTAAGTGTTCACTGTTACCATTTGGCTCACCCTGTATAATGAAGCTTTGGCTTTATATGCTTGTAAATGCAGAGGTTTTCCACAATGTTATCACTTTTTGTAGTAAGTTGATTTTGTGAAAAAAGACGTGGCATGTTTTATTTGTAACTAACCAGCTCTTACAACGTTACCCGAAAAGGCTACTAGCCAGTAATATCGGCTTATCCGGCTTCACTCAAGCATCATTTCTGAGCCCAGTAATGATAAGTTGATGCAAATGGAGCCATCACCCCTAATTTCGATCATAGCACCGGTGCTTTGAATTAAGACTGGTTTTGCTCACAAACTCTACTCGTTTTTTTCAATAGGTATAGGGGCTCAAAAGTCAAAGTTGGGACTGGGCGCCGTAATCGCTTTAGTTTTTGCTAACAGAAGTTATTTATATTTGTGTCACTTGTTGCATCCCATCGTGATGATATTTTTAACACCAAGTTTCTTGGCGGCACGCATGTAACATGGCACCGGAACAGAGCAAAAGGGACTATACCACAGTGGCGGATCCAGGTGGTATGTGGGGGATGCATCCCTTGCGCGAGCCGTTTTTAGCCTTGGTTTCGCGAACTTGTTTGTAATATCTCGAAATAGAAATTTGTGCAAAAGATTGGACTTCCAAAAAGTTTGATTTTAAAACAAAAAAGTCTTCACCTCCGATGGTAATGCATCAATTTAAACTTTTAACCCTCCTCACCAAAAGTATGTTGATTTGCCATTGGTATACTTTTCGCAACTGGTTGGGCAAATGATCCATTTGTAAAAAAATTTTCCTTCGTATGTACGAGTGTACTGGTGACTATGATTTTACACAGTGGTGTAGTACTTATCTTTTTCTCTACTGATACCCCAAAATCTTAGGATTTCGTAAACTAAGCGCGTGACTTTGACCTTCGTACTAAAATTGTTATGACTAGGCTTGCTTACTAACAGCAAATAAATTCAAAGTAAAAGGACCCTGAAATAATCGATGTGTTTGGAGGACTTAGGCGGTAAAGTGCAACTTTTTTTCCTTGGTAATAAACTGTAGTAACTTGCAGCATAATCGCTGCTAGGGGAGGGTAAATAATCCGTAGCGCAGAGTTCAGTATGTACAGTTCAATCATTACACAAAGCTCGGTTATGCCTTAAGTGGATAACGTGTCAACCAACTTTCTGGTGAAGATGAGAATAATTTTTCAATATCCAAATTCTTTAACATTTTACATTAAGACTCGTTGCAATTTGCTACGCGTTGGAGGTGCTCGCTGCTCAGGCGCGCGGCATGACTGTACTACAAAGCATTCTAGCTTGGAGTCCACTTACAGCCAGGTCTTATTCAGTTTAAAAAGAAATACGCTGTTGTGCTTGAAAAACGCTGATATTTTGGTTGTGGGTCTTGGCGACGTTTCACACTTTTAACATTGCTTCTTAGGCACTGAAATTAGCTTTAAAGAAGTTATGCACACTCAGTTGTAATGTGTGAACATGGTAATAACTCAATCTTCCGCAGTTATTAGGTCTTCCCGAAGTTCACTGAAAGACGTTCCAGTTACATCCCATTCATCGTCGTGATTTTGATCAGCAAAGTTTTTGGGCAGGACAAAATCACTTCTCATCAGCTCCCCAACTTTTAAAACTTTGGATCCGTTATCTGCCTTGAAGTCGTAAAGTTGCTTCTCCAAAATACCAAGTTTGGCCTAGTAGGTTACAATATCTTTGCGTATTGCAGCAGCTGTCGCTCGTACCTGCAAATGTGTGTTAGTGTTTTATCATCTTTCCCTTATGATCATCAATGGTGCATGCTCGTACGTTGAAAGCGGCGAGTTTTAGGTTCAGTTGTTCTAACATCGGAGCAAGTATCGTGGCGATACCGGATTTTTTAAAGGTGCAAAGAGGAAAATCATTGGTGGTGACAGCTTCAATTGCTATATCTCTGATACTTTAGCTTGTGGTTAAAATTTAGCCATTGCTGCCGGTTGTTTTCCAACAGTCCCACTGCTTGTTCCTTACGATTGCTATTCAAAATAAGAAGTTATATTTGATGCCTTGGGAATGGAAATTCTGGATTATCAAATGCGCTTGACATTGAACCACGCGAGTCCTCGTTTGAGGATGAGCAGCCTGTAGTCAGAAAATTGCCGTCTAATAATAATACAGTGATGCTTCGCACCAGTGTAGTGAGGGTCATTAATCCCAGCACCAAGAAGTCAACTCTTGCTTACGCGCAACATGACACTGCAGCACAGTTAACATTGATTTCTAAGATGCTGAAAAATGAACTTAATCTGGGTGTTGATAAAAATCGGACTATGACGATTCGAATTCCTACTCAGCAAACCACCAGCAATGGCAGAATGATAGAGTTGACCCTTCGATGCTGTCCACTGATGAAACCTTTCAAAAAAAAATGATTTAGTTGTGCTAGAGTTGCGGACGATGAAAGTAATCTTCCTCACGCTGTGAACGGCGAGAAATTAGAGCACTTTCAAGGTGTGACCATTCCGGTAATTGCTCAGCATAAAATCATCGGTACCTTTATAGGACAAACCGATAAATCCTTGCTTGCGGTACACCACCTACGTGTTAACTTGACCTTGGCTAATTGCCAGCGGAGGACGCTTGGAAACGTTGTAAAAACTTTGAAAATTTAAGTGGACAGAGATGGCGATGAACAACTTAAAAACAAAAACTTAAATCGAGGAGGAACAACTTAAAAACAAGAAATCGTTGGTTTGAAAGAGTCTTTGCGTAATTATTAAATAGAAGACAAAATTGAGCAGCTGTCTATAAATGATGAAATGGATTGTCAGTTGGTCGAGTCTAATGTAAAGGTTATCAACGGCCGCTACGAAATCCCAGTCCCATTAAAAATGGATGTCGTGAATAAATTGCCAGATAATTACATTTGCGCTTTGAATCCGTCAACAAATTTGTACCGAAACGTCCTAAAAAACGTGAAGCTAAGGGATATACTCAAGGAAACATTTCAAGAAAAGATTTGCGAGGGGTAGATAGTACCTATTAATGATTGGCTTCGTCTGATAATAAATGCTGATATTTTTCCTTTTTTGTCATTAAGCGAGGGTAGTGTTTGACGGGATCGTTACTTTTAAAGAAGCGGCACTAAATAATGCTGTTCATTCTGGAATCAATTTGTTAAATGGCTTAGTTGAAGTCTTCACAAGATTTCGAGTGGAAAGGTACGCTTGCACGGCTGATCTGTGCAAGCGCTTTTTCCGAGTCGGTATGTCATAGAGTGAAAGGAATTTGTTTTGTTTGGTATGGTACAAAAACAATGATTTAGATGAAGGAAAAGTTCAACTACATGGATTTACGAGGCATGTTTGGGGAATCAATTCCAGTCTCTTTACTGCACTTTTGCAATTGGAAGGTTGATCGCCGGAAACCCTACAAACGCCAGTACCATGTCTTTAACAGCTATCGAAAATAATTAGTATATAAATGACCTTTTGTTGGCCTTAGACTCGTTCGATGACCTCCAAAGAATTTCACGCGAATCAACGTAGCTTTTTGAAAAAAGAGGTTTTAAATTGTGCAAACGGGTAGCTCAGGTAATTCTAGAACTGTTTTGTCTGGAATCTATAAGTGTGATCTTGGTTTTAATATATGGGAGATAAGTTTAGGTGCTGAGCCTATGTCCGACTTCAAAACACTTGGTCTGGTGTTGGACATCGAAAACGACAGATTACGAGGGTGTTTCAATACCAAAAATTCGATGAGGTCACAGCCAGACGCGAAATGTTAGGTGCACTGGCGGGTCAGTTTAGATGCATATCTGTCAAAATCGTTGCAACATCTCGAATGCAGTTTTCATTTCTGGTCGGATTCGCTAGTGGTTTTGAGATGAGTTATAAACCCTGACCTTTGTTTGCCGCGTTTCGTAAAGCGTCGAGTTGACAGAATTCTTTTAGTGGCC
This sequence comes from Trididemnum clinides, assembly GCA_963675345.1. Lineage (NCBI taxonomy): Eukaryota > Metazoa > Chordata > Ascidiacea > Aplousobranchia > Didemnidae > Trididemnum > Trididemnum clinides. The sequence goes on along the minus strand of OY776284.1, from coordinate 19,046,149 downwards.
TCTGCCGATGCTCGGAAGTATGTCAATACGTCGTTGAATTCTGCTGATGTGGGAACGCGCGTGGGAAGAGGTAAAGTCTGCTAGTCACTCACTCTAGTTTAACGGACCCGACTTTCTTTTGCAGAGAGGCTTGGAGCCTCGGCCTTCAGCTTCCACAGTCAAGGTGCATTGGGAATTGGTGGAGACCCGCTGTTAAGTATAGGCTGCAGAGACTTTGATGGAATTACTAAAATCTCGCAGGATCTTTACGTGTCGAAAAAGCGCGCGGCTTACATTATTGCCTTAAAACAATTTCTCGTTGCCAAGCAAAAAAGAAATCCTTTAGTAAAACCAATTTAAACGTGTATCGTTTGGATAAGGCTTTTATAGACGTAGTAAATTACATTCGATACAGTTGCTTTGGGGCCGCCCTTGATTTGCTAAAAGGGGAACCACTGTGTGCCTTCGACTCTATTTTGAAGAGATTAAGTGACAAAGCCACGAGCGCAAAAGAAATGCGCCATGAGCATGTCGAGGCGGGTCACACTGGGCCATCCTAAGCGGGTCACGCTGGACCATTCTACTTTCAATGCAAACGTGACAACAGTTTTGGATAATTCACGGAATTTAAAGTGTTAAAAGCATTCTTTCCGAATGCAGTAAATGTGCGTGGCGGAAAGCTACTCCTATTTGCCAATTAGTGGCCGACTTGCCATTATGTCGTGATACTGTTAATTACAAGCAGTTCAAATTTTGTGGTTTTGGACCCTATGCTCATTTGCAAAATCGCAGCAATTGTAAAGCTTGGGTTTACGTGTTTTATGCACTCTGGGCAAATGCGTTGAGCTAGTTACCAGTTTGGAACTAACCAGTCTTTTGTTGGCATTTCCGCGATTTACCAATCTCCGTCGGGCAGTTGATAATGCCTTTTCAAATATTGGTTTTACATTCTGTGCGGCATCGGAAGGACTGCAGTCGCTCCTGGTTTTTACAGAGTTTCACAATTCCCTTATGAGGCGCGATATTAATTGGATTAAAGTTTCTCTTTATGCACCTAGCCTGGGAGGGAGTGGGGAGGGCATGGTGAAACTTTTTAAAAATGCATTGAGTAGAGTCATAGAAGCTCGTCGTAAGCCTTTGTTAATTGAATTGCAGACTTTTGGTCCGACGCAGTGCGTATAATAAATGATGGTCCGTTTATCTCTGGTAAGCAGTCACACTAATGATTTGCTTCCCATTTTACCCTCTTCTTTTCTATATGTGTCTTTCACGATTGGGGAGATTTACGACCTTGTATAACGTCACCCTAGCAAATATGTTTTGGAAATCCTAAATCAAGGGATATTTACCTACCTTGCAAACCCGTAGTAAATGGCGGGTTGCCTCTCAGAACCTTATTGAAGGCCAACAAGTATTAGCTGGTTACGCTGAAGATATCGACAAGCGTGGGACCTACTGGCAAAGAAGAGTCCTATGTGTTTACCCCCAGCTACGTAGAGAGAAGGAAATAGTCCGTATAGCCAAAATAGCGGTAGAAAAAAACTATGGCTTCAAAGAAATTAAATACATTTTAAATGGATGTTTCCGAGATTGCACCCCTCTGTGTTTTATTCTGAAACTATTTTTCTTGTTGTAAATCACTGCATATTAAAAGATTTTGTAATTATATTTTGCCATATATTTACTTGATCATTCGATTGCTGTTTATAATGTTGGTATTATTGTTTGAAATCGCACTTTGTTCTATTTCAAAGGTCAGCTATGTTACAGAATCGGCTTGATAATAAGTCACAATAATGATTTTAATGTGCTGTTGCTAAACTGAACTCGCGGTTTTTAGTTCTCACGCTTTCTATTGCTTTTCTTTATTTGGTATTTGGTAGCTAAAAATTGAAACGCAACTTTTGTGTGTTTTGCTTAAAGCCGGGCCGACCTCTCGCTGCAAATGCTAAATAAATAATGTTCTTTCAGTTGAAGTAGTTCTGTAGCCGTTTGTTACTGCACGAAGGAGGTTATTTTCTGTTGCAACACAAAGTTAAATGAATTTTGTTTTACAAAGGAATCACTTGGGGAATTGTGGTCCTTCCTATTTTATTGACTTTGAATTTATTTTACCTAAGTTTTTGGATTTCAATTTGTTTTGACTAAGTTCATCACAATAAAATAAGTTTTGGTTTGGTTGTTGGTGAAAGAAAAGCAAAGTCCCTGGAATTCCTCCCAGGTATTTGTGGTTAGATTTTGCTGTATGAAGACTCTGTAACACGGGGATAAGTTGTAACAAAGCCAATTACGTCCTACAGAACGGCAATGATTGAAAATGTTTGGCGTTATCTATCATTATTCTAGTGACCCTTTTACCCCACCAAGTCACTTTTCAGGTCTTTTGTCATAGAAGAAAGTTACATAGAAAACAAGATTTGTTATATCTAAAGTAAAATTTTTAGTTTTTGGTCTTTGGCTTCAAATGTCATACATAGTCAAGTATGAGTTATTTTGCATGGAATTTGGCATCAGCGTTTACCAAAACGCAAAACAGCTTACAACCTAACAGGTATGATTGTTTTCTTGCTAACAAATTTTTGAAAAATTTGATCGCACATGGCTTGAAGCAAGTTGTAACGGTGTTCCGACAATCCAAAGTCAGAAATTTAAATGTCAACTTTTTGATCAATTCAAAGTTGGAAATTTAAAGTCGACTTCTTTGAAAGTCTTTCAAAGTCGATATTACATTTCCAACTTCGAATTGTCGCAGAACCAGTTGTAACAAGCAGCTAATGCATAGTGCTAGCATAGTCTGACTGGGATTGTGCTTTGCGTTATCATGTTTCAGTTGTTTAATGCTGTCAGCGTTAGCAAGATCTTCGTGAAAAGTTAACGCAGTGATCACGGACAAGCAAAAGTGACGCGGTTGGCAATAAAGGTAAGTAGCGCGAATTTACTCCTAAGATTAAAAAAGGTATAGCCTGGGTTATTTGTTCTAAACCATTACATTTTAAATTCTTGATTTTGCTAGAGTGGGGGATAACAATTTTATTAACCACCTTTTTTGCTGCACTGCTTTTATTACTAGGGACTATTAAAGTTATTTTTCAGGTTTAAAATTTTTTTATGTCAGGGTGTTTTTAACTTGCCAAAAATGATTGATTTGACCAACGGAAACAAACGTTGGTATAAGATCCCATAACCAATTGCTTCTTTGGTCTCCGATGCAGGCATATTTACCTTATTGCAAAGCCTAAATTTCTGGTAAAACATTTTTTAATTTCAACCTTTACTGATCAAGTACACAAGTAAGTTCTAAACTAGCTTGAATAGCAACCGCAGTTGATTAATCTAATCTTTTCTGTTTTTGTAGTAATTTCCATACAAAATTATGTCCAAATTTGCCAACATTTAGGAAAACAACAAATTCAATTTTATTTAAATTGCAACGCAGCTTTTAATGTTTTAAAGTTTCACTTACAGTTTACATTTAAAGTTTCACTTTCTGGACTCCATACTTAATCTAAGCATATCAAATAAATTGATTTTTTTTAAGGAGCGCAATAAAGCTTTGTTTAATTGATCCTAAGCTCTCCTAGAACAAGTGGCTCCTGTATAAGTGCCACAGGTCTAAAGGAAATATCTTCGTTACATAAGCCTACAGGGGTTGGATGCCAAAAATTCAGAGAGAGACATAGCTTCTCTTCTTCCTAGCTCGGGATCAAAACAAATACAAGCATATACATATATATATACTATATTTATATATAAGCCCATACAAGCAGCCGAGGAGCTTGATCACAAATTTAGCCTAAGAACGATGCGTACGAAGTCAGGAAATGAGCGGGTTATTAATAATATACTTCCGTAATTGCAAGAACCATAGATTTCGATGCCAACTCTCAACTTAACTCTCCTCTATTGATTAGAAAGATCCAATAACAGTTTGAGAATAACAAGTTAAAGATAAGTTAGATTAGTCTTAATTAAAGAGTCTGAGATGGTCAGATTTAGGGGCTCCAAAGGCTTAAGGTGGCAAATCACCATTTGAGCTGTTTTAGCCGTTTTTGGGAGTTTTTATAAACTGGTTTGGTCATTGGAAAGCCCGTACGCAAAAAGGAAGAAATTCGACAGTTTTGCATAATTTATGCAAATTATGACGTCATCGCACCTGAAATCCGCCAATTTTCAAACACGGATATCTCGTCTCATACATGGGTTTTTTCGTTCATTCAAAGTTTGTGTGACAGATAATAACCAAAATAAGGGTTTGTAGTCACGAATTTGCTATATTATGGTTCAGTTTGATACAGTCTGCATTCAAAAATTCTGTTGGAATTTTTGCGCATAATTAGCTACCAATTAGTAACATAATACCCCTATCAACAGAGAACTACACTAAGGAGGGGAATTTCCCGACTAGAATCACTGGATAATGGTCCAAGGCCCATGTTAAAAAAAGAATTTTGGAAATCGGATGACATTTGGCTATACTATGCGTGTTTGAAATCAGTATGAAGACACCAAAATCCTCAAAATGAGAAAATCGCGATTCAACATTTCATGTTGTACCGAACTAGGCATAATATCATCTGAAAACGTTTATTTCTGTTCAAAGACAGATCAATGTGCGCCGGATTCATAAACGTTGCCTTCCTCTTTATTTTTCGTGTCTATGAAGCCCTTTTTCTCGGCTCGAAGTCTCTTTCGAGTAATTTTATACCGATCACTGGATTTTCGTTTGGCGTGATACAGACGCGTAGTGTCACTACTATGAGCACTTTTGACTGTGAATCCTCCACTCAGTCCTAACTGCTCGAAAAGTTTCACGAAAGCGTCATTACCATCATTGAATACAGCGACAGCAAAGTGTGCTGCATCTAATACCATTGGTCTAGACACGAAAACTTCCTTCGGACAGTATTTCCAGATCACATTATTGATTGACTCATTGTTATTTTGGGTTTGGCCATGCAGGCATTTACAGAGGAGATCACTGTCTGCCAGTTCACTGAAAATGGGTTCTATCACATCAACGACAGCTTGTGGTAGTCCATGTCTGTGTTTGTATGTACTTGGGTCCAGATTGTACTTGCCCACAAGATCGGCTGAAAAAGAGTCTCAAACAAGCAGTAAAGGCGTTGCTAGGCAGAAAACACGTGTACCCCTTATGAAACATGGGATTTTAACCTACTTAGACAGGCCGATTCAGTTTTTTGTGGCCACAATCCGATTCTATGGATCAAATAGTACTATAAACCGTGCCAAGCTAATTTTCAGTTTTTTTAATGATTTTGTCAAAGTTCTGGCTTTCAGATGGTGATTTGCCACCTTAAAAGTTGTGCTACGCATTTACAACCGCTTTCGTTACCAGTAAGTACTACTACTTTCACAAATGATTTTAGGGTGAAGCCGAAAGAACAAACATTTTTCAACTCAAACAAACTGATGGACGGTCTTGCCAGGCGACGCCTGCTAGAGCAACTATGAAAGTAATATCGGTTCAAAAAAAAAACTGGCACCACTTTTTCAAAGTCGCGCTCATGGTATAGATGGCTAACTACAATACATCACGACAATTTTATGTCGTAAGCTTTTTCTACTACATTACATGAATGCATGCAAATATACTCAAAATTCAGTTAGTCAGTGGCCAAGTCACATTTTCAACGTATTCACCAAAATTGTTACCAAATATTCATGCATGGTTTCACCTGAAAAAGACACAGAAGGCCTAAAGGTCATTCATGTTAGCTGCCTTTTATTTAAATGGAAAACAAAAAACAATTTGCGATAATTAATTGGCCTATTACAATGTAGATGTTAAATGCTGTAGAGCAGAATTTACCTGGTTCTCGTCTTTACGTGCCAACGTAACATGTGTAGTAAACTCATTAAATAGGCTACGTGAACCGAAAAACTACTCAAGAATAGCTCGTGGTATTGACGAAGAAAACTGATCATATTATTTAACACTAGATAATCTACGTAAAGACTGAAAAACAACGCTTCAAGCGCTTAACCCACAAACTTCCGATTGCAAGTTCAAAGCTCAGTCCATCCTGCCGCGCTACTCAAAGACTAAATCAAATGGGAATTTTCATAAAACGCGAGGAGCTTCGCTTACGGTTTCTCTCAGCAATAAAGTTGCGCAGAAATGACAACGCACACCAATTTGCAGAATACAATTTACTCAACTCAACAAACGCAAAATGATTGGCAATTTTGCGGAGTGCAAAGTGATCTCATAGCAATCATTTGTATATATCCTAGCTGTCGGCATGAGCCGTAGTGTAAACCAGAGGCAAAACAACGATTTTGATTATTTTTGAAATAAACTTTTTAAAGAGTTTTCCCAAAAATCGAGGATCCGCGACAGGATCCCGATAAGTCAACTACTACCACTAGAAGACACGAATAGTCACAAGCGTGTGACTTTTTATGTAGTCTATAAGGTACCACTGCACAGCTATGCCAAACAACTTTACAAAAATCTATAACACGAATTAAAAGTTAGCAAAGCTGCAATCATTAAAAGCCTAAGCGTTTCTACTTCGTTCTTTCATTCAGCAATTAGGTGGTTAAAGCCGCTCATATTTCTGCACAGGTAAGGTTAAAAAGCGACTCACGAAATCACTGTTATTTTCCAAGCCTGCATTGTTTTTGAATGAATTCAAGTGCAATAGTATTTTATTTGAAGGCAGGCATTTTAATTTCCAAGTTGCTAGCCATAAGGCTTAATTTGTGTGGCCGTATTTAATGTAAATATTACATTTTAGAACAGCAACAAATCAGTGAGTTTATGGAGCAACCCATACAATATACGATACTTATAAAACCCAGCATGAAACATACAAATTAACTGTAATTTTTTGTTAGTAATACAGCACACACGCAGAACTATTACAGGTTTGTATAAACGACCCAGTTTCTATAGCGGCAAAAACGCAGTTATACATATCTCACTCTTTTTCGTTTCTTCTCCTACCAGGCCTTCATGGGCGTTATTGCAATCTTAATCTTTTTTCTTGTTCTTTTTGGTTTAACAAAAAGTAAACATTGAACAATCTAACTATAGAAAGTAAGTTAGGCATGCCTAAGGATGCACAAAAATCTTATAAGTTTTTCATTTCTATTTTCGAAGCAAATTTATATCACTATAAAATGAGCCATGTTGGTGTGATAAAATCGTTCCGGACTCCAGAACTGCAAATTTAAAGTTCTAATCTCCACAAAAGCACTATTGGCACATTTCTCAAGGGCATCTGCAATCGATAGTGCTGCGTGTAAGTAGTGATAGACGTACATGTACAATCAATCGACAAGTCTAAACTTGTGAAAATGCAAGAGTTGTAATTTTAATTGAGCAAGATTAAGTAGCACTTCATCATCTTAAAAGAGCAACGAAATCACAAAGATAGTTGGAGTTGAAAAAGCGACAAACTTCCTATCAAACGCAATTAAGTTGATTTTGGTTGATGTCTTAATTGGCATTTCAAGTGACCAACTTCACACTTTATGGTAAGCGTCCTAATCATCATTTTAATCCACCCACGACGCTTGTGAGCTGATCAGAACGTGACAAAAATACAAATAAAAACGTGCCAAGTCTTTTTATAACTTGGCCAAAAATCAACTTACATTTTTGTCAAAAGATAAAATTTCAAAAACTTTGTATAAAATAAAAACGTTTCGTAATTTATTAACCGTAAACATCTTTAACACGTTAACTGCCACATGTACCACCGGTGGTACATTGAGGTTTTTCACTCACCGCCAATGTACCACCGGTGGTACATGGAGGTTTTTCACTCACAGCAACATGTACCACTGGTGGTACATATCTTATGTTTCCAGAACGCCATTTGTTAACCGGTGACCAAAAATTTTTAATCACTCACTCATAAAAGTTCAGAAGGAGCAAAACACACACCAACCTCCTCCTTTTGCTGCTGTCACTGAACTGACTGCAGCACCACAACAAAGTTGTGGCGGTAGGGGCAAACTTCTTATATCTAGCGTGGCGGTTAACGTGTTAAACACCACATATTTAAGATATATAATTGTAGTGTGTGCGGAGCAGTCTGAAAATGTTTCCACGGTAACGACAGGCCATCTATCAACATTTAAGCTGAAACTGAAAGTTGGTGGCTCGATGTCATCCTAAGCATTACTCACAGATGCTCTTGTCGGTGGAAACTTTGCATTAAATGCTCTTGTTTTGTCTTCAATGTCGCAACCTGAAACAAGTTTTTAAAAAGTACTACAAACGCAGTTTTATTCTATAATCCTTTTTGAAGAAAGATAACGACGTTTAGTCGTACCATTGCACCAGATTGGTAGTACATGAGAAAACTTAACAAACCCTAATCGTAACAAGTATTTTTTTAAAATCAATGAATTTGAAAGCGATCAATCGAGAAATCAAAATTCACTAAGCAGCAGAAATTAAAAAAAAAATCAACACCACTATGCCGGAGCAAAAATTCTAAGACTAAAAAAAAGAAAATGGGTTATAAATCTAATGGTCTTCCTAAAAATTTGCTCATCTTGAGCTTTTCAAACTTTACGAACTCAATAAAACCACGTTAGCATTGCCAGTAACAACTCCATTCTTACCTTTGGGCTGCATCTCAAACAAAAATCCAGATACAAATTTTTTTATTAAGGACTTTTGAGATAAGAAAAACTGACTTTGTAACACGTTTGAAAACTGCGTGCTCGAAAGTTCTTCGATCATGTGATATAAGTGGAGGAAAAAGTACAGATTAATGTATTCATTTTTCATTAACTTGGTGTCGTATTCGAGTCCTTGAACAGCGACAATCATGTCTTGAACTTGTTCCACGGTCAAACCATTCCTTTCTAACTGTTCAACAGTTATAGCGACAGTGGATTTCATCGTAGCATTAAATGCAACTACCGCGAGTTGTTTTGTGATTGAACCAATGTCGACGTTTTGTACGTTTCTCAATCGCTTGATGTTCTTAATTACAGAATCAAGAACTTGAGTCCATTTGTTTAGAGCTAACATTTGTTCATTACTGGGGAATAAGTGAAGAAATACCTGAACGCAACATTGTAGCATCATTGGGTTTAAGCAGAGAGTCCGAAGATGGGGGGCTTCTTCGGAAATTTGATTCCACAATTGCCGAGCCCGCTCCTGAGCAAACACAAGAAAAAGCTTTTTCATGTCATCAAAGCTAAGATCTTTCACAAACAACGTTAATTTTGGTCTTAACTCATAAGGCATGGTCATAACGTTGTAAGGTCGAGACGTGATTATCAAGTGGACACCTGGTAGGTATTTCTTCATGCATAGATTTGAAATGAGGTCTTCTATCCTTTGAAGCGTTTCATAACCATGAGATGGAACCTTGGGGTCTAAATTTAATGCTGATTGATCAAAACCATCAATGATAATAGCCACCTTGTCTTGGTTGTTTATTACCCATGAAAATATCTTAGAACAAAGAGGTTTATTATTTCCGAGATCTGGGTAAGAACACTCGAGCAAAAGCTTCTTTAACGTAAGTGTTTTTTCTCCAAAGTCCAAATTCTCAAAGACGAGTTCGAAACACAAAGTTATTTTTTCGATTTTGCCAAACGTTTTGCCAGAGTTGTTTTTCCACATCCAGGATAACCAATCAATCCGAGATATTTCCATTCTTTTTCTGAATGGTCAAAAATTTCATCAAACTCAGCTTCCTCACCACACTTTATTTCTTGCGTCTCAGAAGGATATTTTTCGTTCTTGAGAGCTGCCTTTCCTTCAAAAAATTTTGTATTGATTAAACGTGGGTGCACCACAGGAACTTGATCTAAATTCACGTTCAATCCCTTAACAATCAAATCATCATCTCGGAAGCGACTTTGTATTTTGCGAAATTCCTTAAAGTCTGTCTCACTGGCTGGTGTAGCATCTGCAACAAAAATTGATTTGTCTATGCACGAGAACTGTAGCAAAGCACAAAAACAACTTGTAACCAAAGGGGATTAGCAAAGAGTTACATCCCCAATATATTCTTTTCCCAGCACTGCAAATCCGAAGGTTTTATTATTTAAAAAAAAGGCTAATGATAATACAGCGTGTCGCAAAAAAATGCCACAATAAAAATTGACTCTCATTCTTTTATGTATTACCTGAATTATTTCATTTTTTTAGATGTTGCAGACCTAAACAAAGAATTTCTTTTGATGTCATTTGAGAGCAATCCATTGAGTGTGAAGCTTACAGATGAGGAAAAAACAAAATTGATAGAATTCTGTTATAATATCAAATTTATTGTAAACGCTCAACGACAGCAGCTTTGGCGTGAGAGCAGCTCCGGACCGAAAGGCAGTGTGGAGGGTTGTAAAAAAGTTTCAAACTAATGGAACTGTTTATAATCTGAACAAAGGAAGATCTGGTAGACGAAGAGACGTCAGAACTCCAGAGAACATTACACTGTTCGTTACCCTGCCGTTAAAAGTCCACAAAAAGTCTTCTCGGCGGCAACTCAAGAGTTTGGCAGGAATCCAATGAGCATTGTCTGTATTTTGAAACTGAATTTGCAACTCTTTTGGTATAGCATTCAGATTAACTACCCACCGCAAATGATGAAACGACACAAGCCGTTATGTGCAAGTGGTTTAACGAGAAAAGGAAGGAAAAACTGGGACTGGATAGACAAAGTGTGGTTCAGCGATGAGGCCCACCTTCATCTTGATGATTACATGAACTCAAAGAACAACACAATTTGGAAAACTGCACTACCACAGGAAGTGTTGCAACAGCCTTCGGAAGTGTTGCCAGTGCATGGTGTGCCACGAACTCAAAAACCACAATTGGGCTGTACTAGTTTAACTCTGTAGTACCTAAGCGGAGAATAAATAAAAGAAGAAAATTCTGCCTTGAATTTTTAAACTCTGGAAATATTACCTAAACGGAATGTAATGTAATGCAATTTCGGGGGGGTTTGGTCATTTTACCAAATTAAGAAATGTTACACATTTGCAACAATTTACACCCCAAATTTTTAGTTTACTCCGCAAAATTCTTGTTCCAAATATGCTACTATGGGCACAACACGGTTAAGATGAAAGTGGCAAATCAGCTACAGTAAATCAGGAAAATTACCGCAACATCATCCGCAAGTTCTGCTCATCTCTCAATCGCCGCCAATGTACTACTATGAACCAGCAATAGTTAATGCAAGACCGTGCTACTACCCCTTATAATGCCAAAGAAACCCCGGAATTATTAGAACAAAAATTTGGCGACAAAGTGATTTCTCAAAGAACGAATTATCCGTGGGCAGCTCATTCTTCTTATCTTAATCCCCTTGAATTCTTTCGTTAAAAATACACCAAAGATCATCTGCATGCTAACAAACCAGAGACACTTCCAATGCAATTTCAAATCAGGTAAAGAGACCTCTTTTTCTGACGTAGTTAAGTTATTGTAGCATAAAGTTTCCTACCTATTTCGTTGTCAAATTGTTTGGCTAGGTCGCAAATTTTTGAATCATTGTTCTCATGCATACTTTCCATCAATTCTATGCAATCCAACTAACAGTCGCCTTCGTCTAATGGAAACTCTGTGTTTTGCTGAACTCCAGCTTTCGCCATCTTTTCTGTTATACCGAGATCTTTAATTTCTTCCAAGGCTTTCACAATTTCAAATTTTTGGTCCAACCTTGGTATTTTTTCCTTATCTAGAAAACCATTAGTTTAATGGTGATGTTGTCCAAAGATTGGAAGTAAATATTTTCTGATATTACATATGTTGCAGCTTAGGTATAAATAAACCATATACCTCTTTTTCAACATCACTTCAATTAAACACTAATTAAATACGTATTGCGTGATATCGGATGTCGGCTTAGTAGAGCCGACTTTATCAAAGGCAGAACACGACTAAACCAAGAATTTTGGCCGGAGCCAGGTTGCCATTTCTGTCCTGGCCAGGGCCGGGTTTACACAAAAACTCTAAATTTAATCATTTTGTGTTTGTCACATTAATGAAATTTTCTGATGACCAACCTACTTATCGGACAGCAAATTGGTATTTTGAAACTGAACTCTTTCGTGCCCGCAGGCATTGCAAAAAATATCCGCAAGGTGGCAGAGCAAAAAACGGTCATAATCATCATAAGTACCCCAAGTTTGTTTGTAAATCATTACTGATCTGTTTATTTCTACATCAAGTATTATATATCGCTGAATTCTCTATTTCTTGAGGATTTCAAATATAAAAAAAATTTTTTTAATATGCAAATTTTATGTTAATTACCCCACCCTTTCCAATAGGTGCTGAGTTGTCTTCGAAGTTAGTACCCTTACCATCAAGATCACTACAGATTTTGCTTTTCTACCAATTTTTTTGGAAATGGTCGCTAGATGATGCTAAAAAAATAAGCTTTCAAGGTATCAGGTACATCAGTCAAAACTTACCTAAAAGCCTAGGTTTTCTACAGTTTACAACTTATCATCCCAAAAAGAGGTACAACAGCAAACCAATTAATCTGTTAATTTGCTTTCCCTAAAAAAAAAATTAAAATAACTAACAAATTAATTTGCCTTGAAGCTCCCTTTTCAAAACTCCTTTAGAGGCCAGAGATGGTTGATTGCTACAAGTTGATTTATGTTATAAAAAAGACTCAGGTTATAGCGAGTATTCTTTTCAATCGCCTTTTAGTTTTAAAACTTAGGTTTTATTATTTATCTAACACCTAATTTTTAGTTCAGGGGTCTTAAACGTGCGGCCCCTCAAGTGATTTCTTGAGGCTATCAAACAGTGTCAGTATGCATACACACACATACAAATTTTGGCATTGCTATTATTTTTTTCTCAAGGAATTTTGGGTTTAATGCCGAGATCGTAACACTAATGAAAGTTTTTAAATACCGGTAGACAATGTTTCAGTAGGTAAGCTTACATTTAATTAGTAAGCTTATATAAAGTAAAATATTGTTGGCATATTTGTAAATTTGTGATACTTGATTTGTCTTGCAAGCATTTAAGGATATTTTGTTTGTGTTCGTACTGATATTTTGTTTGTATTTGACTGTGTTGAAAGATCTGTGCACAGATATTCACCCATTATTAATCATGTCTCAGTAGCACAAAAAAAAAAACTTAAAAGCAAGGGCATTCCAAAAAACTAAAAAAACAGGGGCATTCCAAAAAACTAAAAAGATTGAGGCAGAGAATCAAAGGTTTTAGGATAAATGGAAGCTGTTATACGTTATGACACAAGCCAAATGAAAGGTGCAGTGTTTAATATGCTTGCATACCACTGTTGTAATAAAAGAGCACAACATAAAGAGGCATATGTTGTGAAACTACATGTGATGAAACCACTCACAAGGAATATTTTTTGCATACAGGTAAACCGAAAGAGCATGAATTGCATTAAATGGAGTCTGCTGTGTCGAAACATGACAAGTTTATTTACCAACATACAAAAAAAGGGGAGGATGGAGTGCTGGCAAGCTCTGTGTCAAAAGTGAGATGATCGCTAAGTCATCACGTCCTTTCACTGATAGGGCATTCATAAAGGATTATATGTTGAAGGCAGCAGACATTCTCTGTCCAGATAAAAAGAAGCTTTTGAAGGTATTAGTCTGGCAGCAAATACTGTCTTCAGTCGCGTGTATCAACTTGCTGACAATACCTATCAACAACTGACTTCTGGTGCAAAATAATTCTATATATATTCTATTGCAACAGATGAAAGAACTTGTAGATTAGACACAGCATTTTTTGCTCTGTTCATAAGAGGTGTTGACAAACAAGCATACACAACTGAAAAGTTTTGTGGAGCCAAAACTACTAGATCAATACCCACAAAAGGAACTGTGACAACGAGATGTACTTCTTCTGCACCAACCAACAACCACCTCAACATGGTGGTGCGGTCCCCGGCCCCATTTGGGTTGGGTCAAAATGGCTGTTGGCCTTTCCAAGGGTCCCAGTTACCCCAGGCACTGCCCTTCCTTTTTTCGCTATGCTGCCCCTGAACGAACGCAGAAGGGCAGCACACAGCTTCTTCAAAATCGGTCGCCTGTTTTCTCTCTTTCTTTTTTCCTGCCCCTCTCTTGCCCTTCTTTGTCTCCTCATTCTTCTCCTTCTCTTGATGAGTGATAACGTTCATCCCAACCCTAGCCCCATCTTTCCTTGCTCTGTGTGTGCTGGAAATGTGACCTGGCGGGGCAAGTCAGTGCAATGCTGCGCTTGCTATAAATGGGTCCATCTAAGGTGCTCACAACTTTCTTTATCCAAATTCAGAGCTCTTGGCAACTCTCACTCTTGGAGCTGCTCCCCCTGTTGTAACACTGTGACTCCTCTGACACATATACCTCCACTGTACAATCTGGCCCCCCCCCTCTGCTAATGCTGCACTCTTGCCCCACCCTCATCTCCAAACCTCTTATCCCCCATTTGCCCATTATATATCTCCTCCCTCTGTTCCCCCACCACTGTCCCTTGCTCCTGGCTTCCTTCTGCACCTCCTGCCTTCTCTCCCCCCCCTGACTCTCTCAGGGTTCTTCAATGGAATGCTGGAGGTCTTTGAGCCAGGAGCACTGAAGTACTCCACTTTCTTTCGTCCCATCCTGTCAACCTTATCTGCATTCAGGAATCCAATCTTAACTCATCTTCCTCTTTCCGGATTCCTGGATTCTGTGCTCTGCGTTCTGATCACACCCACTCCTGGTTTGGCATTCTCTCCTCCGATACCACGCATGCTAGTGGCAGCGTTGTCATTTTTGTCAGGCAGGGCCTATCTTTTTCTAAACTTTTTACCTCCTCTCATTCTTCACTTGATCCTTACTCTGATTATGTGGGGATCAACATCTCTCTCAACAACTCCTCCTCGCTTTCTCAATGTGTATGCCGACCCTTTTCACTCCTCCCCAACGGATGGCAAAATTGACTCCTTTTCTCCCTCCATCCTTCCTTCCTCCACAAATCTCTTCATTCTTGGGGACTTCAATTGTCATCACCCCCTCTAGGACTCAAAAGGTACTTCCAACCCCCGTGGGGAGGAAGTATTCAACTGGGTCATTTCTTCTGACCTCCTCCCCCTCAATGACCCTGACACACCCACCCTTCTTCATCGCTCCTCTGGCAGTCGCTCTTCCCCTGACATCTCTTTTGCTCCCTCCTCTCTTGCCATTTCCTGCTCCTGGGAGGTGCTACAGGACCTGGGTTCTGATCATCTACCAAATCTTCTATATATCCCTCTCTCTCCGGTCTATCATCCCAACGAGCATCCCCCTTCCTTCAATTTTCAGAAAGCTTGCTGGGATGGCTTTGCCTCTTACTTTGACTCTCACTGTTCTTCAGCAGAGAAATACTCGTCTCTCTCTCTTCCCTATGCTGCTGCTCTCTTTACCTCTCTGACTTTGAATGCGGCCAAATTTTCCATTCCTTTCGGCCGCATTAAATGCCCTCCTAAAGCCTGGTGGTCTGCTGAGGTGGAAGTTGCGGTTAGTGAAAGACATAAGGCTTTCGCTGCCACTCACAGAAGCAATGAAGATTGCCAGGCTTACATCTCCGCTTCTCGACGCGCCTCTTCAGTCATCCCCAAGGTCAAGGCTGAGGCATGGCAGACGACTTGCTCTTCTCTCTCACCTAAGTCTAACTCTAGATCTGTACACTCTCTTCTTCACTCTATTGCTGGCTCATCTTCCTCGTCTTCTTTCTCTCCTAACTTTCCCAACTGTTCTTCTCCCAGGGAATCGGTTTCGGTCTATGCCGCTTACCTGAGATCTCACTTTTCCATTTCTCAGCCAAAAGCTCGAGGTTCTCTCTCTGAGCTCCGCCAAGCCACGTCCTCTGAGGAGTCTCACTCGTCCTTTTGCTCTCACAGAATTTCTTGCGGCTGCCTCTAACCTCTCCTCGTCTACCGCCACTGGTCCAGACAGTTGCCTATCCCATGCTAAAGCACCTTCCTCGCTCTGGCATGGATTTTCTTCTTCACATCTTCAATCTCTTCTGGTTTCCGCATTCTTTTCCTTCCATCTGGAAGACATCGTCCATTATTCCCATACACAAGATGGGAAAGCCTCTCGACTCTCCTGCTTCCTTCCGGCCTATCTCTCTCACGTCCTGCGTATCAAAGCTGTTTGAACGCATCATTCTATCCCGTCTATTCTTCTTTCTGGAATCTAATTTCATTCTCTCTCCCCACCAGGCTGGTTTCCGCCCTGGACGGTCTACACTTGATCAATTTCTGTATCTTTCTCAGTCCATTTTGGATGGGTTTAACAAACCCAGGCCAGACTCTTGGACGATCCTGTCTACTATCGATTTCTCCAAAGCTTTTGACTCTGTCTGGCATCCCACCCTTTTTCACAAACTTATTTTGGCTGGCCTCCCTCCTTGCTTTGCTCGTTGGACTCAATCTTTTATTTCTGATAGGCGCACTTGTGTGGTTTTTCAAAATCACAAAAGTCATTCCTTTTGGGTTCGTTGAGGTGTTACGCAAGGATCCGTTCTTGGCCCTGTACTTTTCTCTCTATTCATTAATGATCTTCCGGCTTCTCTGCCTTCTTCCGTCAGCTGCTCTCTTTATATTGACAATCTGGCCATTTGATCCTCTTCCCCCTTGGACCCTACTGCGGTGGAGGCCACACAAGGAGCTCTGTTTCAATTGGAGAGCTGGTCTGAATACTGGTGTCTTCCTATCAATCCGAGCAAATGTGAGGCCTTCTTCATCTCAGTGGATCCCCACCAAGCTAACCTCCAACCCAATCTCCTCCTACTCGGTTTCCGCCTCTGTTTCAATCCTACTCCAACTTTTCTTGGGGTCACCTTCGACCGCACTCTTTCCTTTTCTAGGCATGTATCTTCGCTGAAGGCCAAGTTTTTCCACGTCTCAAGGCCTTACGCTGTATCTCTGCCTCCTCATGGGGCCCCTCTCTGTTCTGTATACCGTATATACCGCCCAATAAGCCGACTCGGCGAATAAGCCGAAGTCGATTTTTAGCTCAGAAAATGAGGGTTTTTACCAATTACCGTCCAATAACCTGAAGCGGAAAAATTACGTTCAACTAACATACCTTTTTTTCTTTTTCCAACATTTTTTCCAGTTATGCGTTACATTCATTAAATTATTCCATTCACGCATTTTTTCTTTTTACGCACCAATACACATGCGTTAAAATGACATCATTCTATTCGCGCCTTTTTCTTTTTTACACAGTTTATAGTAAATACCGGATTCAACAGACGAAGTGCTTTGTTTTAATGAGCTGCTAAATAATTATTTACAAGCGTACTTTTTGTAAATACATGTTCTTTTATTTACCGTCTTTAATTAACTTTAGTTGTGAATTGATGTGAGATCATGCTATTGTAAGATCGTAGGTGTCATTTTGCGACCAGTTTTGACCTTCAGTATTTTTGGTTCAAAGCTATATTCGCCTAATAAGCCGACCCCGGAAAATTAGGTTAAATAATTAGGTCCAGAAAATCGGCTTATTAGCCGGTATATACGGTAAAATCTTTTCTTCGGCCCCTTCTCACTTACCCTTCACCTGGATGGTTTCCTTTCCTAAGCGCTACCAATCTTACCAAATTGGAACGCCTCCACCGACTGGCCAGTCGTGCCATCACCGGCTGCCTCTCGTCCTCCCCTATCCCACTTCTTTCTGAAGCTTCTTTACCTCCCCTACGAGTCACTCTGACTCACTTCACTTTCTTATCTTATGAATGGGCTCTTCGTCTCCCAACCTCCTGTCCTATTTCAGATTTGGCCAGACTTGGAGTGAAACCAAGACTCTGCAGATCGTCCTGTAGAGCTTTTGCGTCCACTCACCCACTCATGCTTCCTTCTACTTGTTCTAGGGAGGCTCTTCTTGCTTGCCCCCCCTGCCCTCCTTGGAATCTGCTTTCCTTCACGGTGGAGTCCATCCTTTCCTCTTCATGCTCTCGCTTTGATTCCCCTCTCTCTTGCCAAGGTGCAGCTCTCGCCCACCTTGACTCTCTCCCTCCTCATGATCTGGTGCTTTGGATAGACAGCTCTGTTCCTTTTCCTTTCGGCAAGGGTGGCTCCGGCGTTCTTGCCAATTGCTCTCTCTGTGGCACTGTGGCCACTCTTTCCTTTTCAGCAGGCCCAGTATGTTCAAGTTTCTCTGCTGAAGCCTGTGCCATTCTGCACGCTCTTTGCTGGTCTCGGCAGCACCAACAAGTCTGCCATTTCTCTTCTCTTCTCCTATTATCTGACTCTCGTTCTGTCTTCACCACCCTGTCCTCTCCTCCATCTTTTCTCTTATCTCAAACTCTGTGGCAGATCTGGCAGGAACTGTCTTCTCTATCCTCCTGTTCTATCAGGCTACAATGGGTCCCCAGACACTCATTTCTACCGGGAAACGACGCAGCTGATGAGCTAGCCAGATGGGGAGCACTACTTGTGCCCTTCGCTATCCCGTGTAGTCTCTCTCCTCTTATCTCTCGTATCCACTCTCGTCTTATCTCGGACTGGAGGCATACTGTCTCATCTAAATTCTTTGACACACAGGTTCCTTCGATTTCCACCGAGGAACTTGTGCTCCCTCGTCATGCTTGCTGTGTCCTCTCTCGTCTTTGCTGCAATGGACACGACCTTCTTTTAGGTTCGTACCTCTCTAGGATTGGCAGAATTGAGAACCCTTCCTGCAGCGCCTGTGGACACTCGTCCCAAGACATCTCTCATCTCATTCTGCACTGTCCAGCTACGGACTCTTTGCGCCGCTCACTCTTTACGACCTCTGGTCCAGAACCTGGGGAGTTGCCTGGCTTCTGGGGCTCCATGGTCTTCTGCCATGCCCCCATCCCTTGGAAGGGGTCGGGTAAACAACAACAGATGTACTTCTTGAACTTGAAAAGTGTGTGGATCGCCCAGGGTCAAACAGATCTAAAATTGTTTTAATTGCCACAGATGGTGCCCATGCAGTATGCTCCGAAAAAGTGGGATTAGCTGACTTTTTGAAAAATAATCCTAGAAAAAACTATGTCGTTTCCATGTCAGGTATTTACTGCATCATCCATGAAGAAGCACTTTGTGGAAAACGTCTGAAAGTGCAAGACGTGATGAATTATGTTGTGAAACATTAATTTTCTTCACTCAAGAGACTGAACCACAAAAACAGGTCACTGCTTTTCTTTCGAGCATGGAAAGTAAGTATGGTGAATTGCTGTGCCACACAGAATTTAGTTGGCTCAGTTGTGGTAGTAGGTTGAAGAGGTTCTTTGCTTTGAGAAAAGAAATAGCGCTCCTCAAGGCTTTGGAACACAATGAACTTGGTGACCCATCATTAATTGCAAACCTGGCTTTTTTTGACAGAGCATTTGAACATGCTTAACCTCAGCAAGCTGATTACTACCACGTGTGATAGTGTGAAGTCTTTTTAATGAATTGTTTTTCAGTCAAAACAGCTAGCAAGTGGTAACATGGTTCACTTTTAAACGCTGCAATCTGTGGACAAGATTGATGCTGAATGCTTGGAAGAATACAGAAATGTAATTTTTACTCTGCATGAGGAAGTTAAGTGTCTGCTTTGCAGTTGGTAGATTTGGGGTTCATTCCCCTTATCGAGTAATACCAAAAGACTTTAGCTATCCTGCTTAACACTCGGCATTTAGGGGAGGTTGTGGAGAACAAGCCGGCAAGTTCACTTGTTGTGCCCTTGGGCAAGGCACTTAACGGGATGCCCTCACCTTTATGTGGAAGACAGGTAGCCAGTTTCCCTTTGAAGAGAGGGTTGGTGGCAGGAAGGGCATCCGACTGTAAAACAAATGCCATGTTATAAAAATGCAAATTATCTGCTGTGGCGACTCCTAATCGGGAAAAAGCCAAAAGACAAAGAAGATACTGAAGTTGACAGACAATTTTAGGATTTTGCTGCAATGGAAAAAGAATTTAAACTCTTCTCTAACCCATTCACAATTGATGTTAAATGTGTGGATGAACAACTACAAATGAAGCAACTGAACCTGCAGTGTGATAGTCTTCTCAAGGAGGAATACACCAAAGTTGGTATGTAAGAATTCTATAAGTTTCTTCCAAGTGAAAAAATATCCTGTTGCTTGATTCCTCATTGAGAATTCTGACAATGTTTGAAAGCACTTATGTGTGTGAGCAGTTTTCTCATTAACCAAGATCAATGAATCCCTTTTGAGGTCAAAACTTATGGATGATTATCTGCAGTCAGTTCTGCAACTGGTGAATGACAAAAGGTTCAAACCCAGTTCCAAGAGCTTGGTTGCCAATAATGACAAATTAAGAACCTACACTTTTTGTTTATTGTAAACTCAATAGAAAAGTATACATGTTTAGATGCAGAATTTTGTTAATTTGTAAAAATAAGTACAAGTATGTGATGAGTTTTATCTTTAGTAGGAGGTGGGTGCTGCCCTCAAAGCCATTTGTTGTCAACAAATAGCCACGGCTTCAGTTGATTTTGAGACCCCTGTTTTAGTTTAATGGTTTATTCAACTTTGTTTTACATCTTACTCGGCATTGTTTCTTGTCAACCTCTTTAATGAGTTTATTTGCAGACCACTTTTGTAGCCTTTTTGCACTTTCACTTGTCTATTTCTGGCCAAGCTTTCTCCCCTGACATCTCCAGTCATTGCTATCTCATCAGTTTAGCTGACTGTCTATCTTCCATATAGAACGCGCTTTAGAAAAGTCACTGCTTCTGCAAATAACTTCCTTCCCCATGAGAATCATAAGCCCTTCAAGAACAAACTTTGGATGGTTTTTACCATGTACGAGTATTTTGGCAAGAGCGTAGTGAGCACTTTAAAGACGAAGGTCGAGTTTTCCTTGAAGCTTTTACATTTTGAGATGAAGCTTGACCAAAATAACTGCGCCAAGATATGGTCAATCAAATCCAAACTTTTCCAAAAAATATAAAGAAATAAATAAACATTAAACAATCGTGGCTGAGGTAAAATCATACATTGTTTTTATTCAAAACTGACGTCATGCAAAAATTGAAGGCAATTGATGAGGTCCTTGACTCCTATGGGCCGACCTGGCTAGTGGCTAAGCCTAAATGTTCCAGTTACAGTCTTCCATTCTTTAAATTTAGGCTAGTAGCCTAAAAACATTCCAAGTTATTCCTTATTAACAAACAGTCTATTTACTCAATTTCTTTTAATAGAAGGCATGGTAAGTAATGCTTTATGATTTTCCTAAGAAGCTTGAAATTTCTTAACTGTACCTTATTTGTTATCGCCAAAAAAGTGGTGAAAACAAATAAAGAAACAGTAATTCATTTATATTAGATCTAAATTGCAATTCTGTTTGGGTGTGTGTCTTAACTGCTCCGAAACTGCTGAGCATACAAACATCAAACTCAAAACGATTGATCACCTCCTTGGGTGTCATAAGGGGGTTTGTGATGTCACCATGACGACACAGTTAAAGATAATTTCCAAAAATTTACATTTTTGGACTGAGGATTATGGCTTTTGGCCCAAACAAAAGGCAGTGCCCCACTTACAAACTTCAACAAATTTCATTTCTTTTGCATTTCACATGACTTCATAGTTAACCTTTAATTGAAAAATTTGTTTCCTTGATTTACTCTACAAATGTTGATCGTAGGAACTTGATTAAAAGCTTTTTTGAAATATCTTACCTAGGTGCTTTTGATAAAATGAACTAAACAACAATTGAAGCTCAATTGGCAATGCAACAACAGATTCTTTATTTGAGCATTTTAAGCCTTCTAAACATGCTCCTTGCTTTTTGCTGCATGCTTCAATTTCTTCTATGTCTTAATGCCGATGTCATAATGCCGCCTGGTACCATAAACACGCTACCAGAAATCATCATTTGATGATTTTTTTTCAAAAATTGCAACATTTTTCTGAAATCAGTTTACTAAAAAACTGATGTGTGACCTCGTTTCTCAAACGAGTTTTAAACATTTTTTAAAAATTTAAAGGGTATTTCAAGCCAATTCAGATAATACAAGAGATTTACATTTACCATTAGTTTTTACGCTAACAAAAGCTGAACTTCAAGAACTGTAGTGTAACTTTTATTCCTCCAAAAAGTGGTAAGCTGAGTAAAAAAAGGTAAGTTGAATATATAAAGGTTATTACAAGGGATTAAAAATTAGTGTCATTTGAAAGCTGAGAAAATTTGCTTTCCAGCAATATGTACAGTAACTGCTAACTAGTTAAAGCTAAGAATTAGTCTATAATGACTGATCAAACACCGATCGCGACACAGCATGTTATGGTACAATTTTAGTTGAACAACTTTCCTACTAGACCTAAGAAGTTGCATTTTTTAAAAAAATTAGTTTTTTGGTACATTAGTGAAATCAACTTAGTGAAATGTAGTCTACTGGTGAAAAACACTTGAAATTTTGGTGCCTGGACTTCACAAAACCGCAATTTCTAGAAAAACTGAATCTTTGGTACATTTTTGCAAATCTTTCTCAAAAGCATGGCTCTTTGGCATTATCTATCATAATAATTTAAAACATTATTCAAAAAATGAAGTCTCTTAAGCATTAAATAGTAGCCTACTCCAAGCAAACAAATTGGTGATCCTCCCCCCATACAAGCATGGAGTAAAAAATAGTCTTGTTTTACCTTTTGCAGCAAAACATTAGAGTGGAATTACATATCATCTAAATGTTGAAGCCATTTTCTTTGCAATTAGGTGCAGCTAACGCAGCCGTCTTATTTAATATTTAATTATTATTATCTTATCTAATTTAATTTAATTCTTAACCTCAACATTACTAATGGCTGCTATTATAATAACTTAACTGTAGGTGCAAAACTTTGGGTTAGTTTACTCCTTTCCTGGCTGCATTTATACCAAGGCTAAGCAACATGCAGGCAGCCAAAAGTTTTACATGTTGTTGTTGTTGCCTGTCTCCTTTTGAGAAATGGGGCCATTGTGGAAAACCATGAAGCCCCAGAAGCCGGGCAACTCCCCAAGGCCTCGACCAAAGGTCATAGTGAGACAGAGAGTCACCAAAGAGTGAGTGGTGTAGAGAGTTCAAAGCCGGACAGTGCAGAATGAGATGAAAGGTGTCCTGGGGCGAGTGTCCACAGGCGCTGCAGGAAGGATTCTTGATTCTGCCAATCCTTGAGATAAGAGCTTAACAGAAGGCTGTGTCCGTTGCAGCATAGGCGAGAGAGAACACAGCAAGCATGAGGGAGCACAAGTTACTCAATAGAAATTGAAGGAACCTGTGTGTTAAAGAATTTAGATGAGACATTACGCCTCCACTTTGAGAAAAGAGAAGAGTGGATATGAGAGATAAGAGGAGAGAGACTACAAGGGATTACAGAGGGTGCAAGTAGCACTCTCTATGCGGCCAGCTCACCAGCTGCATCATTCCCTGGCAAAAACGAGTGTCTAGGGACCCATTGTAGCCTGATAGAACAGGAGGAGAGAGAAGACAGTTCCTGCCAGATCTGTCAGAGAGATTGAGGTAGAAGGAAAGATGGCAGAGAAGATAGGGTGGTAAGGACAGAACGGGAGTAAGATAACAGAAGAGAAATGGCAGACTTGTTGGTGCTGCCGAAACCAGCAAAGAGCTTGCAGAATGGCACAGGCTTTAGCAGAGAAACTTTAAACATACTGGACCTGCTGAAAAGGAGAGAGTGGCCTCAGTGCCACAGAGAGAGCAGGTGGAAAGTATGCCAGAGCTGCCTTTTCCAAAAAGCAAAGAACATATTAATCACTTTGGCACCCTTTCACCACTTTGATATGCTTTTAATGCAAGCACTTAGTCAATTTGAGGGATAAAAGTTTGTTAAGTTTAAGACGCTTATGGTAAAAATACAAATAGATGTTGCCACAGCTCTGGGAAACTTGGCAAAATGTAGCGGCTATGTGCAACCACTCAAAAAAAATTTTTTTTATTAAAAGCGTTTTAAAAAACGATAGTTTTGTTTCAAAAAAAGATTTGGCTATGTGAAAGAACATAAACTTTTTACTCCTGTTTTTACAGCTGTATGCTTGGTGAAGCCAGCTTGGCTGGCTGAACCAATATTGTTAACCTCAACATTACGAATGGGGAGCCCTGCCAGGCAATGCTGGCTAGGTTATTTATATAAAATCAACTATAAGTAGCAGTCAAAGCCAATTCATGTAACTTGGGATTAGAATCTATCTCAATTCTAAAACAATAGAGATTAAATCTTGAAAAAAATAAATATTTAAAATCTTTTAAATATTGACGTTTTTCTTAATGCTTAGGGTAGATTTCCTCCCAAAATATTTTAATTTCTTCCATATACTAAATCAAAATAGCAGCTTTGTTTAACAGATATTAGACTGTGTGCAACAACTTACATCAATGAGCAACTGAATTTAGGGTGCTGATGATTACGCTTATAGTTAAATATTCCACATCACACAGAAAACAAACAGCCAAAGTACTGATGCCTAAAACTTGCAGTAAAAAATCTATTACTTACTGCAATTGTAAATTAATAAACGTCATGACATTACAGAAGTTTGATGATACAAAACTGTGATAGTAGCTTAGCTAGCGATATTAACATTGCAAACTACTTGACATCTTGATGTGGAAAAAAACAGATTAAGATTCGAATTTAATGGCCATTAATAACTGTAACTCAGCTATTTACGAAAGTAATTGGAAGAAACGTTTATCAGTTCCAATTGCTTGTTGCTGGAAGGTGCAGTGTTTCTCAACCTTTTCATGCCATGGCCAGTTCAAAGGTCCACAAATTCTTGCAGCCCACTTTTATGAAATAATTTCAATGACACTAGGATAAGAATTCTTGCAGCCCAATTTTAGGAAATAATTGCAATGACACTAAGATAAGCACAAGATAACATGACAGTGAAGTTGCTCTCCAAAAAAAAAGGTCTTGGCTTTCCCAGTTGACATCATGGCAGTGATGTTGATCTCCAAAAAAAGTCTTCACTTTCCCAGTTTACATCATGGCAGTAATGTTAATCTCCAAAATAGAAAAAGGTCATTGCCTCTCCAATTCCCAGAATTGCCTCTCCAGTTCATGGGTACTGGTCCATATGACCGATTATATGGTCTAGTACTTCTCAACCTTATTCGGCATGCACACCCATTTTTAAAAATAGAGAGAGGTCTGTGGCCCAGCGATTTACATGCTGTAAACCACTTGTGTATCATAATA
Organism: Trididemnum clinides; assembly: GCA_963675345.1. NCBI lineage: Eukaryota > Metazoa > Chordata > Ascidiacea > Aplousobranchia > Didemnidae > Trididemnum > Trididemnum clinides. The sequence continues at coordinate 19,021,053 of OY776284.1, read as the reverse complement.
CCAAGCTGTGGCCCACCCAAAAACATTTTGTGGTGTACTAATGGGCCATGGCACACCGGTTGAGAACCAGTAGTTTAGAGCAGTACAACTCAAACTTTTTAATATAGTGTACCGGCAGCGCACTTTCTATCATTTGACATACCAGTTATGTATTTCAAATGGAAAAATTAGACAAAATTTAATAAACAACAACTGTACCATAAACAAAGTCAAAAATGCTTTTGTTTTAATCCTCTAATGCAAGGTACAGGCTTGCTTCTTTTCTATTAGCTTATCCAATTGTGGTTCAATGGAAGACAGTGCTACTCGAAGAGGAACATGGATATTGAGTGCATTTCTGCACTTTCCCTGTAAGTAAGTCACAGTCAAAAAGCCAACTTCGCAAAGACATGTGGAAGGAAAAGGAAGTAGTGTTCTAATGGCCATATTACTTAACTTCGGAAATTCTGCTTTTACTTTAATCCAGAAGTTTGCAAGTGAGGTTGACTTGGTAATGTAAATTCTAAAAAAATAAAGTATATACCAGTACCTGCAGCATGTTTTGCTAATAAGAGCAAATTATGGTTTCTACAAGCTGACTTATCAAATACTTTCTACCACCTGATAGAAAACTAGCAAAATTAGCTACTGTTTTACTAATTACTAACTTTGTTGTTTTTGGTTAGTACAAATTAAAATTAATATCTTTATAGTTTGCTCTCAACTAAACTATTAACAAACACATTCAACTTACTGCTAAATCATACTGTATTCTAAAGTATTCATCAATTTGTTGCGTTTAACTATAGCTAGCTGTTGGAAGACAAAGGATAACAGTTGCGGGATAAAAATTTTTCATGTTGTAACAACAGATTTTGCATCTTAGCTAAGGCATTTTTTCTTTCACGCTAGTCTGGTTTCAGCTGCGAGAGCAGATTGAACGTTGTTCTATCTTCCAGTAAAGATCACCATGTCAGGGAATGTAAATAAAATGCCATATAGTTATGAAAGCCTAAGAAAGTACGTGAAATTTTCCTTAGAACAAAAAATACTGAGACCAGTGTGTGCAAACATGCTCTGATCGATGTAAATAATACTCAGCATACTTATTTTCTAACTGACTGCGTACCAACATCAGTACGCATACCACAGTTTGCATAGCACTGGTCTAGAGGTTAAGTTAAACTACTGATTATGGTAGTAAGTAGTATAGGTGACTATAAATCAAGCTTCTCTTAGGCAACAATAAATGACTACACCTTCTAGCATGGCTTCTTCCTTCTCAGATGATATCAAGAAAAACACTTTAAGCAGTCTTACGAAGTGCTTCTCATCCAAAGAACAATCAGACAACTGAGAAAGTTTTGAAGCCAAACAGTTAAGATGCAAAGTAATTTATTAAAGAAATCACCCCGATTAAGCTTCCGTGATAATCAGTTTTTCTTTTTTGTAATTTTTTTGATATAACAATTGAAAAATACCTTACTCCTTTCTGATATTTAACAACCATATAATATATCAATATTAGCAAAAACTGGCCACCCAAAGATTTTAGCTTTTGAGCATAGTCTTAAAAGGAGATAAAATAAAATAATTCAATGAAATCAAATAATTGTACAAACATCACAAAAACATTCAATTTTGATTTATTCAACAAAGAGTATTGAAATCTATTTTGGTTAAAGACAAAAATCAAGTAATTAGTATTTCCTAAATTTTTTTGTGCAGTTTTTTTAACTTGAGTACGCTAATCTCAGTTGGTAAGCCATACTGATTAGCCAAAGTTGTTTTCCCAGATCCTGGATAACCAATCAAGGCAAAGTATTTCCAATCTTTGCCTGATCGGTTTACAATATCATCAAAACTAACTTCGTCGTTGTTCTTTGTTTCAGTAGCAGGCACACATAACTGATGTTTATCGCTCCTGATTGCTGCTTGACCCTCATAAAATTCAGTTTTGACCACACGTGGATAGATCATGGGAGTTTCTTCTGGCTTTGCATTTGGTTTGTTGCGAGTGAAATCTTTTGACGATTTTGCCTTATATTTAAGTCCATAATCGCTTTTAGAGTATTTACACCCACGAAAACAAGTCTGGCAAGGACAAAACGACCTATGAAAAACCTTAACTAGATATAAATATAATAATGAGCTAAGTGATTAAGAGCCAATTTCACACTTTAGCAATTACAATTTTGAGCGTATCCATTACAGTATAGTTATTAATACACAGCTATTTCCTTTCATGCTCATACACACATACTAACATTTTTGATTCAGACATGGGTTTCTAACCTAGTTTGAAATTGTTTAGCAAATACTGTTTACAAAAACATTATTTTTTTACTTATACTAACCTTTGGCTTGGAGGCCTCCACCAACCAGCAATCCAGAAACAAACTTCCTTACCATCTTCCATTGAGATGAGAAAAAATGGCCTTTTAATGAATCAAAATAATTTGAAAATAAATGTTTTTTGACTATGTGGTAAGCCGTAAAATATTCTTGCAATAACTTGTGGGAAAAGTACAGATCAATGTCTTCATCAAAAATGGTACTGCTGTAACCTTGATAACCTTGAACAGCAATAATCAGATCTTGAACATCTTCCATGGTTAAGTCTTCATTTTCTAACTGTTCGATAGTAATGACGACAGTGGAAGCCATGTTAGCTTTAAATGCAACTGCTCCAAGTTGTTTTTGAATTGAGCAAAATTGTTTGTTTTTTGTGTTGTCAAGACTGCTAAGGTTCTTATTCAGTGTGGCAAAAATTTGAGTCAAAGCAGTGCTTCCTCTAACACTGGATGATAAATGAAGACAAGCCTGAACACACAATTGTAGCATCATAGGGTTCAAGCACAAGTCAAAAAGTTGGGGAAATTCTTTGTTGATTTTATTCCATATTTCTTCAGCCTTGTCTTGGGCAAAAGCAAAGAAAAGAGTTCTCATGTCATCAAATTTTAGATCTTTTACAAATAATGTAACTTCCGGCCTTAACCTTTGTGGTATTGTCAATAACCTGTGAGGTCGACATGTTATAATTTGGCAGACATCTGGTAAATAATGCTTTCTACATAAATTTGAAATGATGTCTTCTATCTTTTGGGGTGTTTCATATTCAAAAGATAGAGGTTTGGGATTCAGTTTCCAATCGCATTGATCAAAACCATCAATAATTACAGTTACCTTGCCTTGATTGTCAACTATCCATTTAAAAACGTCTAAACAAAGCTCTTTTTTGTTTTGAAGCTCTGGGTCAGAATGCTCTAGCAAAAGTTGTCTCAACGTCAACTTTGATTGACCAAAGTTTAAGTTGTTAGCATGGAGTAGAAAGCAAAATGTCGTGGTTGTGGTTTTTGATATTGCCAAACGCTTTGCCAAAGTTGTTTTCTCAGATCCTGGATAACCAATCAAGGCAAAGTATTTCCAATCTTTGCCTGATCGGTTTACAATATCATCAAAACTAACTTCGTCGTTGTTCTTTGTTTCAGTAGCAGGCACACATAACTGATGTTTATCGCTCCTGATTGCTGCTTGACCCTCATAAAATTCAGTTTTGACCACACGTGGATAGATCATGGGAGTTTCTTCTGGCTTTGCATTTGGTTTGTTGTGAGTGAAATCTTTTGACGATTTTGCCTTATATTTAAGTCCATAATCGCTTTTAGAGTATTTGATTATAGAGCAGTATCTGCAATAAAATTTTTGTTCAAGAAATATAGCAGTAGGCAAAAACATAGGGCTTTAAACAAAGCTATAAAAGCAAAGAAGATAAGGTTTTGTATTTAGTAATTTACAAAAACTAAACCAATTTCTCAAAAATGGTGCTTTTTTGTGCAAAACTGAAGCCGAGAGCTATAAGCTTTATTTTTATAGCTTTACTAGCCAGCTTTGCTGGCGTTGCTTGGCAGAGGCCCTCCATCAGTAATGTTCGTGTTTAGCATTTCAGTTCAACCAGCCAAGCCGGCTTCACCCATCGGGCTCTTGTGTGAGCAGTAGCGAAAAGTTAATGAATTTTATGCACTTTCACAATTCTTCTGCACGAAATGGTGAATCGTGACTGGCAATGCTCACAAAGAATCTTGCCACAAATCATCGTTAATACTTGTGAGGAAGTAGGGAGTAATTAAAACTGATTGTAGCGGCCAAATGGAGGTTGCTTTCACAATTAAAGAAAAAACTATTTAATGGTAAGCTTATTTTTCCAATTGGTGCTGCCCTTTTCCTATTGATATTTGTGGTATTAAGTTCCTAATTTGGCCGCACTATTGCTCTTGTTTCCGGCATAGCGACAAAAGCAGCTTTTGCTCTCTCTATATTCAGTTTTACAAATTCCTCTGGTTATGGTTTAATGATGATTTTTTCTTAAACTTGGGATTTTATTACAATGATGTAGAGCAGTGGTTCTTAAACTTTTTGCGATGCGACGCATTTAAAAAAGCTTGCGAGACTTTGCGACGCATCAGACAGCATCCTACAGTTTAGTTTGTCGTACTGCGAGATAAATGTGACCCATAATCTACATAAATAACTGCCCCTATGCTGCCGAGATTTTGTATTGGTCTGTCATCTTCAATCGTAAAATTACGCTCTTCTAAGTTTGTAACTCATCTTTCCTCTTTTCGTCCAACATACAACTGAATGCTTTATTCTTTATATGTATATTTTTCGCCAATTAAGTTAAACTTCTGCAATTTGATTCTTGAATAACAAATCAACCGTTACAACAGTATATTAAAAACACTATTGTGAAAATGTCAGAAGAAAGGAATCTACGATCAGAGTTCTTTTGACGCAATAAAACCTAGACTTAATGGTACAAAACCAAATTATCCCGCGACACCTTTGGAAAATTGAAACGACGCACCGGGGCATCGCGACGCACAGTTTGAGAACCACTGATGTAGAGTATAGACATAAATACCTTAACACGCAGCATATATGACTACATCACCTGCAGAGACTCCATCAGTAACATCAGGATTGAGAGTGTCAGTTTAGCCAGCTTTACCTATCACGTTCTTGTATGAAGCGTTACCAAGCATTTTTGTGTTTTCTACACATAAGACGTTCACGACTTTTTGTGCTCTTTTTCCTAATAGAATATCTCATTTCAAGATCCTGGCTTTGCCTTAGGTTTATGAGCTCTGTTTATTGTTAACATTATGACCTAACAATGCATTTTGAGCCATTACTATTGCGATTGCTACTTGCCACTTCTTTGTCACTGTAGGCGAATTAATATGAACTAACGTCTCTGACTGCGTGCATGTTCCTTGTCCCTAGCATAAACAGAACGAACCCAAGGGAACCTTGTGTTTTCCATAGTTTGGAAGTAGGGATTACATTTCTGACATTAAGCTATTCCAAAACAAATGAGCAAAAATGTCTTTCTGATGGTGCGATTTCACACAGTGACGCTTTTTCTTTTGATTTCTCCTTAAACTTTCCCAAGTCCTTGCTGGTTACGCATTATGTAGCATGTTCTTTTCTCCCTGCTTGGCATGCCCTGGGGAGTTTAAAGTGTCCTTGCTTTATACCAATAACATCTTCCACGTGGTGCAATTTAACACAATGACGATGTTAATTTTGATTTTGCCACAAACTTTCTTAAATCCCTGCTGGTTATGCATTATGATTTATATTTGATTTTCCTTGCTTAGGTATGCTCATAGAAGTTAGATAAGTTCTTGCTTTACCCGAATTTTCAGGTTTGATTCTGGTAGTTCCATAAAGCTATTATCAAGCAAAATAGAAAAAAATGCTTCTTCTAACTATGGTGCGATTTAATCCTGGCAGGCCATACTATCACTCGTGCCAATTTAAAACGTATTAATTAATGCAGCTACGCCAGCTTAACTGTACAAACATTTGTTTGAGCCACAACAAAATGTTTTAGTAAATATAAGCCATAGCTCCTGTACATGTAATGGTGATCATGTTAATTTATTAATCAAGACTGGAAGTATTCAAAAAAAAATAACAATGACACAAACTATCATTCAAAATTTCTGTAAGTGTAAGAGGGGGTGAAACATAGTCAAAGTTGATGGCGTTGCCCGAATGGTGGTTGTTTTGACTCATGAAGAAAGAGCCATTTGGTGGTAGGCATGTTTGACGATTTGGTGGGCCCGCTTTCATATCAATATTGGTGACATTAAGATTTTTGCCTGTACTATTTGCTTTTATTTTGCCTTAGCATGAAAAGGGGGCCTGCCTTTCCTTTAAGTCATACAATCTATTGCAATAGGCGCCTATTAAGCTCTTTTAAAGCAAAAACATTCCCCCTTTATCCAGTGTTATAGATTGATGCTATCACTGTTTAATTTTGATCATTTCTTAAATTTGGAATTTTATTACATTTAACTTTGTCCCTAATCCAGACCTCCTTACTTTTTAAATGAAGATTAGGGTTTTGTACCAATAGGCTTATCCTTGCAATTACAAATACCAGTAATGGTCTTTACCATTCATGTTTGGATAAATGATAGTGGATAATTTTGCTGCCTGCTGCTGATTTCACTAAATAGTGGCAAGCATTGTGATGTCATTTAATATTGTGACCTAACAATGCATTTTGAGCCATTATCATTAGGATTGCTACTAGCCACTTCTTCACTGTAGGCAAATTAATATGAACTAACGTCCCTGACTGCATGCATGCTCCTTGGCCATGGCATAAATACTGCCATGCAAAGAGCAATTGGTTGAAATACCTTTTACTCATGTCATACTTAATATCCAGGAAAGTTTGTTTTTGTTTTTTTTTGTTTTCTTTTTGTTTTTTTCTGACTATGCAGCTTGCTACTACATCAATAAACACATATACTCGAAAATGTGAATTTTATTGTCACCAACGCAAGGTGGCAGGAATTCCTACCACCAAATATCTCCTATTTTCACTGACCAAATCAAATTTAAATGGCAAGATCATATTATACACATAGAAATGTTTTAAATATATAAAATTCATAAAATTTTTGTGCAAAAAAATCATGCAGCAATGGGTTAATGAAAAATAGAACCATGAACTTTCAGATACAGACTAAAATATTAAATCATTGTCTGTCATTACTAAGTAAACATTTTTACATCAAACAGCTTTGTCTGGACCAAAAAGAACTATGTCAATTATATCTTGTTTAAAGCTGTTTGTGGAAAATGTGTAGGATGGGCCAAAAGTCGGGTTACGGTTACTTCATTATTTGTTTAACATAGAAATAAATTTTAATGTTATTTGCATTACTGTCTATTGAGACAGTGCAATAAATGTATGCATTGATTTTCTAAATTCATTACCTAGATATCCAACATTTTGAATTTACAGCAACTTTTCATTTCCCATGTACATAATTGATATTTGCTGACAGAAATTCACTCACAAATCTATCGCCAAATATGTCTCTGTGTTACTTTGAGAGGACTCCAGGTAGATCCATACGACCAATAAAATAAAAGAATGTTACTTAGTCATTTATGTTGTCATTCAACCCATTTGAACATGTAACCTATTTTAACCCATCACATTCTTTGTTAAATAAATGATGGATAATAAATGGATTTTTGAATGGTAATGACTATTTGGACACACTGTATATACCTTTTCTTCTTGCGATTGTATCTTTTGGTTGTTGACAGTGACTCGTTGCAACATCAGTGGAGGAGAAGAGAATGGGGGAATTATCCATCCACTGTACCATAGCCAATCCAGGTTTAAGTCAGCTGCCATATCAGCAGCACCATGGCCTTCTCTCTTTAGCTCTTTCTCTGTTTTCAATGTGCACCCTTTGAGGCGATTAAATTTTTCTGTGCCAACCAACCAAATACTGCAAGAATGTAGCTGAAGCAGGAGTTTGAGAAACATAAACCAATTGTTAAAATATATTTTGAAATTCAAGCCTTTAGCTTTCATAAAGTTTGACAACAAAGTCTTCCAACAGGTACCCACAGCTTTCTTTCACCTCCTGAACTTGCCATCATATAGATGGAAGTCATAAGTTTTTCCATTTATGCAACATCTTACCTAGCACCTAAAGCCTGCTTCTTTGGCATTTTTCGGGACATACTGGTGCAATGCATTCCTACCCTTGTAGGGAATTATTTGTTTATCTATACTCATTTTCTGTTCTGGCTCCACGTTCTTGCATGCTTCCAAAAGCATGGTAAGAAGTGGTATTACTTTGTAGTACCTGCTGTAGTTTACATCTATTCTATTTGTGACTATCTTTTCGTTGTCATTAAAGTGTAAAAACTTGTTGAATTCAAAAAACCTATTGCAGCTTGTAGAATCTGCAGTTGTAGAAAATGGAGGTGTCGCGTTTTTAATAAGTTATATATGATATTATCAATAGAACTTTCGGTTCTATCTCAATTTCAAATTCCTTTAAAATTGAGGCGACGTGTGATAATCGCTCGGATAATTAGGTCTGGCTACAACTTAATAAAAGCTTGGAAAAGATTGGCTTCCGCTAAAACACTTCAAACCCACTTTAATAACAGAATAATATATTCACAGAAATGGTACTTCACGACTTCAAAACTTCTTCGCTCAACGATTCCAAAAATTAATCACTTTACCACACAATCAAGAAAGACCGCAAAATAAGTCCACCAATAACTGTTCAATATTCTCCACGTCCACAAAATCCACAATAAATTATCGCAAAAAATAACAACACCGTAGTGGGTCTTCCTTAACCCGTCAAACCACTCTTTTTTCTATTTTTCGCTCTCTCTTTGGCCCTCTCTCTCTCGGGCTTTGTCTGGCTCTCTGCAAAGAAAACCCCGTTGCCTTATATATAAACGACGAAACAATCTGGAGAACGCTCGAACGAAATCATGTGAACAACAAAAAAAAAAGCATTACAAGTTACGCTAATCGTTTATCAAAATTCTTCGAAGAAGGTAGAATCACTGGACTGATCTAGAACTTTACTCTGTCGTCATAACGATTTTGACGTAATAAATGGCGTACACAGCAATCGGCTTGCGAGGAAAAAAGGGTCTTTCCCTCAGTCGGCAGTCGAGCGAACAAATAACGCAGCGCTCCACACAATATGAAAACAACTCTTATAAAGCAAATTTCCTTATTCGTGACAGGAGGGCAGTATTCCAGATCGTGACATGGCGAGGATACCAAGCCCAATTCCTAAGTATTGCTCCAGTTCATCCTGATTGGTTCAAAAGGTTGCTCCCTGTTGTATAGAGAAAATGTTTGTTTGCAGTACAACATGCTCCAGTAGCTCAGGGGTAAAAAACTGCCTACAGTAATCAATTGCCCTTTGAAAGGAGGTGAATCACTTAATGACCCCTTCCATGCCATTTAGGCATTTATGGGCTTTGAAAAATTCAATTTTTGAAATTTGAAACTATGCTTAGGGTTTGGGTTAACAGTGCTGCCCTTTTAAGCTGTTAATCTTGCAAAATGCATCACATCTTCATCATTGTTAGCTGGCAGCGCTAGTGGTAATACATCATTCTTGTTGCCATGAGAGGCACCAGGCTCCTCTTTACTATCAGAATCTGACTGATTTGGGTTGTAGTCGCTTTCGGAATCGTTTTTTGGTCACATACATCAGCATATGCTAGCAAGATCAGTCATGTAGCCATTCTCCCCATCCTTGTCCTCCTCTGTTGTAAATCGAAATCCATCATTCTCTATCACACTAGTATCTATCTATCTGCTAATGGTACAAAGCCCTGTATTTTAAAGGTGACAGAAAGCTTGGATGTGCTAACTAGTATCTGTTTATATTTGCACCTTAGCCTACAGTTACCCTATAAAGCAATTTCTGCCTAGCTTTTCACCTTTTCTTACGTTAAAGTATAATCTTTAATAAAGTCTTTGTTAAAGTCAAAGGTGAAATAATGCCATTTATGTGGCAACAAACCAAACAAAAATTGTTTACAAGATACTCATATACAACTCTTTAGTACTGTAGACTCCAATTGATGTCGTTCAGTTTAAATTCCATGCATGAAAAATTGAATTAACTTAGGAAAAATAGTTTCATACCTATTTATAGGGAAACATTGACCTATTTGACAATTTTTTCAGCCTTGAATTCCATGATCTTCAGTTTTTACTATACAGAAAATTTAGCATATCGAATTATAGTCATAAATCCCAATTTTGTGGCACAGTGGTGAGGGGGAGGCCAGCTAGACACATCTAAACAAGTTTGCTGCAGCATTTCTAATTGCAAACCTATTGTTATGACATTTTTATATTGTGCTTTGCAACCCTAAAATAGGCGAAGACTCTAAACAGAGTCAATGGGAACAAAAGGGTTAAAAGATGTTACACAGTATTGGTTATAGTACAGACATCTGGTTTTGTGAGCTAAGTACATACCAAAAACCATTGGCCATTGCTTTGGTGGAAAAAGCATACAAAACACTTTTAGTATGTGCTTTATAGATCAAATCAGATGTTTGAACAACAACGTATACTGTGCGGCACTTTATATTTCCAAGTGGATAAAAATTTCTGTACAAAAATGCTAAACAAAAAGAAAATGAATAAAAATCAAACAAAAATGTATACTATGTACATCAACTTAAAATTTTTCTTGTTTTTCATGAGTTATTCAAATAAGTAAGATTGAGTTTATTTAAAATTGAGCAAGTTTTCATTTAAGTAGCATTGTAATTGTTCAGTTGATCAACTTGAGCTTTTCATGTTAATCAGTAATTGTCTCGTTGTCTGCTGCTGCCTTTGTTTCAGTGTTCAGATATTGGATCAGAAGCTTCCTCTTACCTATTTATTGCCTCAAAGTTGATGTAAGTTAATTGGTCTCTTGGTTGCTTTCTTTTTTTCTGCTGATTGTGTTGCAATTGCAGTGGCAAACTTTTTGGCCACCTTTGTGTTTGTGATGGTTACTGTGCCTTTATGCTAAACAGCAGAGCATACAAAGCACATGCAACATATTTCAGCAGCAAGTTCAAGCTGCTTAGCCTCAAAGTTTTATGCTGTTTATGCGTAGCCACCCTTTAAAGGATCAGATTATCTGCCGGCTCTTCACAGGATTATACATTGATCCTAACACTTGTTAAACGTCTTGTATTTACCTCTTAAATATGTAGATGAGGATAATTGTTTAGTGCTCCAACCTGAGCAAGTTATCTATTCAAGTTGTCTTTTGGGATGCAACCGTCTTCATTTGACAAATGTGGTCCAGCCAACTGTCTTTGCTATCTTAAAAGATAGTGCTAGAAAAATCAGCTCAAAATAGTATATCAGCATTAGTGCATTATCCTGCCAATTGATGTCCAAAATTTTGCAAATACCTTTCAAATCGTGTATGTTACTCCACTTTTCTTGACATGAGAAAGTGTGCCTCAACTTGCTTCCATAAAACATATATTCTTTTCAAATGCAAAAAAGTGCCAAGTTTGCCAAATTAAGCTGTATGTCTAGTAGATATGCAGTTAAAATTCAATGGTGCAAAAAAAAAGTCTTCACAATCCTGCTTGCAAAATTTTCTGCTAGCTGTTTAAATGTTTGAAAGATGATAAAGAGCAATTCAAGTTTAGTTTCCTGTAGTTTCAACTGATATTTTGTCTAGGGCAATATGATGTACCATGCCAACATTATCCACCTGTGATGCAACAATAAGTGAGAGCTATGTTAGTAATAAAAGTGTCGTTGCTTTGCTTCTTTTGCATTACAAATTATTTCTTTATGCAGCAAATCATGAATAAGATTAAAAAGTTGTTTTACCAGTTTTTATCCTAACTAATAAACAATAACAACAAGTGGCTCTCAGCTTCAGTTTAACACAATTTATTGCTTTTGAAGAAAGTCAAAACTAGCATTGTTTATAATCTGTATTTTTTGCTAAAGTTTGAAATGTAATTTTAATTGTGATTGTCTAATATATAACGCACAATTCTGTGTGTCTGTTTTAACTCCTCTGAAACTGCTAGAGGTACAAGCATCAAACTTGGCACGATTGATCACCACCCTGCAGTGAGTGTCATAAGGGTATTCGTGACGTCATGATGACGTCAAAACCAAAAATAGTTTTTTTAAAATTTGCATTACTTAACAGAGGACAATCGCTTTTTGCTCAAACGAAAACCAGCTTCTGACTTACCACATTTCAAAAACTTTTATTTGTTTAGGGTCTAAAATGATGACACCATCAACAACTCATTGAACAATCTGTTATTTGTTCTTTCTCAAAAAGCACTCATCGCAGAAACATTTTTTTAGGAGATATTAATAAGCTGCTTTTGATAAAAACAACTTTACAACAATTAATATTTATTTGATTATGCTATGAGCAATTCTTTATTTAAGCACTTCAAGCCATCTAAGCATTTTTTCCTCTCTTTTTCGCTTGCACACTTAAACTGGGTCTATAACGTCATAATATGCCTCGTATGATTAATGTAAATTTTTGCTGCCGCAGATCATAATATGAAGATGTTTTCAAACATTGCAATCTTTTTGCAAAACCAGTTTACTAAAAAACTGATTTGTATCCTCATTACTCGCCCGAATTTCAAACTTTATTCAACAAATTAAAGGTTATTTCAAGTCAGTCTGATAGTGTATAATATTAGCAATTAATATTAGTTTTTATAGTGAAAAAACTAAACTTTGAGACTTGTGTAACTTTTTTCCCTTCCCCAAATTGGTGAGCTCAGTAAAAACAGGTGACTTTAATACAAAACCATTATAATAAAGTATTAACAATTACTATCCTTTGAAAGATTAGGAAATTTTCTTTCTAGCAATATGTAACTCCAATTACCTGAGGCTAAGGATTAGTTTATAATGGCATACATTATGTTTCATTTTTAGTTGTACAATTATCCTACTAGAGCTAACAAACTTGCAATTGTTAAACAAAGTTTATTCTTTGGTACATTTTGACTACTTTTCCTCACAAGCATGGTTCTTTTGCATTGTCTGTGGACGTTTTCAAAAGATTTATCAAAAACTGAGGTCTCCAAATGTTTATAAAATGTAGTCTATTGGTTAAAAACACACAAAACTTTAGTGCCTGCAGTTCACAAAATTGCAATTTCTAGAAAAATTAAGTCTTTTGGTACATTTTGGCTATTCTTTCTCGATAGCATGGATCTTTGGCATTATCAATCAAATTATTCAAAGACTCAAAATCTACAAATTTAAATATGCAGCCTACTCCAAGCAAAACACTTGGTGATCACCCAAGAAAAAGATGATGGGTAAAGATGGTCCTTTCTTTTTTGTTTGCAGCAAACTGTGGGGGTCAAGCTACATATGATCTAAATGTTGAAGCAATTTCCTTTGCAATTGGGCAAGGCTGTTGCAGCAGCCAGCTGATTTGATGTTCTTAACCTTGACATTATTAATGGGGGCTCCCGCTACTGCTATATAGTTGCCCATAAAGCAATCAGTATGCAATGCCTTGTCACATTTGGATCACCCATAGCGTGTGCAGCTTCCACAAGCTGCACATCTGTGACTATCTCCAATGTTTGTTGGCCAATGATTCACTCCATTATATCGAAGGGTTTTCTCCACTGAAGCCAAGTTATGTGATGGCCTGTCAACCCTGGATCTTGGTTGACCATGCTTGGCTAGTCCGTATTGGATAATTGCCCTCATAGACATCAGCTGGGAATCTTTGTGGCCAGCTTTCTGCCACAACACCCCTGCGTTGGTGGTAAACACTCTGAGCATCCAGGAAAAGAAAGGCCACCGTTATGTCTTGCTTCTGACCGTAGATCGGTAGCAAGCTGTATTCTGATATCCATTAGGTCAACGTACCCCATTATCGCATTATAAGTTTCAATGGACTTTGGGATGGAAACGGTAACAACCTTGTGCTCTTTTCTGTTGCACCGTTTTGTGCTTCCATGCTCATTCTTTGGAATACAGTTGGAAACGATTGTGACCACTTTATTGTCTTTCCATCTGTCAACCAATAGGCAACCATCATATGCACTGCAAGAATCCCCTCCCCGCTTGCAGCTTTTTTCTCCATTTCGTTTTTTGATGTGATTGGAATTCCACCACACCTGTTTTCTCGAATGATTTCCACAAATCCGATTCTTCGATTATTTAGTTCATCCCAAGATCCAAAGAAGTGAACAGGTTATCGAAGCCAACAGTTTGTCCACCCCGAGCATTTGCCTGTTCTAACAGACCTAGGACAACATCCGGTCCGTGGCCAAGTCCAGATTCACGCAAGTGGGTATAATTGCCAGAATAGGGTTGAGCGTGATAAAGAAAGCCGTCCTGGCCACACAAACACCACATTCTGAATCCAAATCGCACAGGTTTCCCTCTTATAAATTGTTTTGTACTGTGGCGGTCATAGTATGGTAGCATACTTTCATCAACACTAAGATTGCTGCGGAAGGCAATAAATTTTTCCAGCTGCATTGATGGCATTGATAATTTGGCCTCACCTTCTACAAGCGGTCATCATCAATATGCACAGTGTCAGCAACATGCAAGTTTCTCATGATTTCTTCAAATCTGTTCACTCTCATACTACCAGTCAGTCACTAACGTGTTGTGGTGTGGCAGTCCAGTCCGTTACTCCAAAGGAGACGTCTTTGAGATACAGGAAGGTAGCCAGAGAGCATGACAATAAAGACAAATGTCTTTATCTCGTCCACTGTGACTTTTGCAAATGAATGTCCTTTCTGTTGCCCAAATAAGTTTGTCTGATTTGCAATCAATTGAAAGATGTCTGCAGTCATGACAGCTTTGAATGCATTCATGGGAATATGAAGTGTTTTTCGCAGATTTGCCCATGCCACATCATCCTTTGCAATTGCCAATGGCGACATTTCCAGTTCAAGCATATGCTCGCCTGTTGCACATTTTCTCTCTTGCTTCATTGGTTTCTTTGATTTCTTTTTAGTTTGTAATTTTGAGCTTTTCCTTGGGGGAACAGCCTCAGTGTCCTCTCCTTCGGTACTACTGCTCTCACTGGAATTATTTTTTTACTTGCATCCATGTTTTTCTTCACATTCATGACTTTTTGTCTTGTAGTTATTTGAACGTCTGATTCAAGCAACCGTTGAGGGAGATGCGAAGTATTAGCTGCAGTTTCGTCGTCACTTTCATCTGAACCTGCAACACTTTCTTTTGCCTTTTCTTCATTTGGTCCAGCTATAGCAATATTTATGCATGAATCCTTATCATCAGACAAATCTAAGTCACTATCAGGTTCATTCAAAATATCAAGAATATCATTTAACTTAAAGGGGTGCATCAGCAATAAAAAATGCAATAATTATAAATTGTGATATTGATACTACATAGTGGTAGGAATTCCTACCAGCACATTTTGAAGGTTATTTACTCTAAAATTTGGGTGATCCTTAACATATAAACCGTTTTAATGATTCCCATAATATGTACGTTAATGAAAAAAATTGTGAAATCAAGGATAATGGTAACATTGATAGCATTTAAAGCAAAGTTTGTATAGCACTCTCAACACTCATAGAAAAACACTGTAAAATGCAAGCGGCCATGTTGTCTGGCATATTCGATTTTATGCATAGAACTTACAATGTCATCCAAATTTATTTGAGATAATATAAACAAATCATTCGCGTAAAAAATAACAAATAAATTGTTTTTCTATATGACTGTCACATCAAAAAGGTCCCTGGTAGGAAAACCTACTATTATGCAGTAATGGGTAAGGCTTAAGAATTGCTCATCGATCGTCTTGCCTGTGGAAATCTCGATTCAAAATTGTTGTTGCTTGTTTTCGATATCGCACCCTGAAACAAATTTTCAAGACGTCATCAATAACAACGCAGATTTACAGCAAGATCTCTTTTAAACTAAGATGCGAAGCTCAGTTGTGCTTAAATATCACAGCAGTGCTACGGGTAAAAACCGCTAAGCAAGCTCTAATCGGAAAGGTTGTTTTTCAGCCCAACAATGCCAAATTGCTTAGGGTGCTATACGAAGTTTTATAACAACTCTTGATGTTGTTGTTGTTGTTGTGATTACCCCTCCTCTTGCTTGAGATGGAGGTACGGCACAAACGGTAATTCAAGTTCATACCGTCAACCTAATTGAAATTAGTCTAGGGGAATATATGGCAGCTCTTTTCAAACCAGTTATGAGTGACTAGTAGCCCCACCGTCAACAAAGCGAACTGCCACTGGTGGGTACCGAAGAGTCGCTTTTAACGACATGCTGGGTTAGCAACTTCACAATTGTAACCCGTTGAAGTACGGGCAAGCCACCTGTCTGCCACAAAAAGGTGGAGGCGTCCCGTTAAGTGCCTTGCTCAAGGACACAACAAGCCAGCTTGCTCTCCACACTATCCCTTTTTTATGCTGAGCGCCAAGCTGGGAAGCTGTAAATACTATTTTAAAAGTATTTTGGTATGGCTCGACTTAGGGAACGAACCCCAGATCTACGGACTACGAAGCAGACGCTCTAATTCAGGGGTCGGCAACCTACGGCCAGCGGGCCGCATCCGGCCAAACAAAATTATCCGCCCCGCAGCCCTTTTACAAATTTTAATAATGATACAGTCCGCCTAGTGGTAGAGTATTTTATTTTCTTAATCTGCTCTTCTTGCAATTATCTGGCACTGTATACTCATGAGAAACCATCTCAACAGAAATCGAACTTTATGGGCTGGCGTAAAGCTTTGATTCACAATAAAAGTTTGCCAACCGCATTATAATGATGAATGCAAGCTTGTTCTACGTTCCTAAGATTTTTTAAGCCAACGTCGCATTCAACTACTTCTTGTGTACTAGTACTTAAGTCTTAACAACTTATGACGCTTAGGTAAACCAAGCGTCTCATATTCGATGACGTTCTGTTTGCGTATCTGATAACTGACAACAATTTGTGTTACATTTGCGTTCATCCTTTCTTTCAAATTTGATGGTGTATTCCATTCGTAATAGTATAGCTGCGCTCAAGGAGAGAATTGAGTGGAAGTCATAGGAAGAGTTGCATAAAGCTGCTTGGCAGTTTTAGTTTTGTAATTGAAATGTACGATATACCCCAATTTCTAATTGCAACTTTGTTTAATATTTACCGAGAAGTTTAGCTAAGGATGGTCATTAAGCATATATTTATCAATTTTTAACAATCTGGAAATGTTGCCAAACGGTGGAAAAGTTGATGCTGACTGTCGAGCTTTTAATGAAGAATGGGAGAACAAATACTTTTTTGAGCAATCTGCTCAAAGCGCATCGCTTGCTTGTTGTATTACTTTCAGTACTTTTTTATTAACGATTTTGGTAAACCCACGCGTTCGATTTGCAACGTTTATGTTGCTGTAAGTAAGGAATTTAACATAAAGCGTCTTTATGATACAAAGCACACTAATTTTTCCAAGTTTACGGATCAAACAAGATAAACAAATTTAATCAACTTAGAAGCACCTTAAAACAGCAGAGTTCTGTATTTCAGAGGCAAACCACTGAATTGGAAAATATTACTCTTGCTAGCTACTAGGTAGCACAATTAATAGCAAAAGACAAGAGATCGTTTACTGATGGCGACTTTGTGAAAAAGTGTATGATGGCTGGTATTGAAACCGTATGTTCCGAAAAAATGAAATTACTTTCTGGTTTCAGTTTTAAGGCACGAACCAAAACCCGACAAATAAGAAAGATTTCTGAGAAGGTGAAATATAAATCAAAAGATTGTTCTACATTTCTTCTCAATAGCGATAGATGAGAGCACAGACACGACAGATTCAGTTCAGCTGGCAATATTTGTGAGTGAAATCAACGGAGATCTTCATGTTGTTGAGAATTTTGTTCAACTGCTTCCTATAACGTGTACTACTACAGGAGCCGATATTCTTAAACCATTACTTTAATGCCCTGAAGCTTTGAATTTGAATCTCTCAAAACCGGTTTTAACAACAACTGATAAAGCCCCCTCAATGGAAAAATATAGGGATTGTGTTTTTGCTTCAAAAATACGTGGAAAATCATGAAATTAATAACAACATTATAAACTTACAGTGTCTCATTCATCAGGAAGCATTGCACGCAACGGTATCAACCTATAAAAAGCGTCATAAACATAGTGGTAAAGGTTGTAAACTTTATTTTTTTCCGAGGGTCGAACCATCGTTAATTTCGCCAACTACTTTTACAAACAGTGGTTTGTATGGAGATTTGCTTTATTTCTGCAATGTACGTTGGCTTGGTCGAGGTGAAATGCTACCAAGAGTGTACACATTAAGAGAAAAAATAGCAATCTTTCTTGAAAAAACACAAATGCTACCGAATTTTGCAATCAAGAATGGGAATTTAATTTGACATTTTTGATTGATCTGACATCGCATTTGGACAACCTGAATTTGCAGCTTCAGGGAAAGCTCCAATTGATACATGAAATGTGGAGTTATGTACGTGCATTTGAAACAAAACTACGACTTTGAGAAATTCAGTCGGGAAATGCAAATTATGCTCACTTTGCTACACTGCAAGACAACAAACCTATGAGCACTACTTTATTTGTATCTGTGAAATGACATTTAAGAACTGAATTTTGATCTCGCTTTAGTGACATTCGTTCGCGCGAAAATGAAATCAGACTGTTTAGTACTCACATTTGATATACAGGTCGACGCTGCACCAGAAAAATATCAAATGAAGTTAATTGAGCTGCAGTGTAGCAACAAGACAAAATCAAAGTTCATTGTGAGCATGTATTACTGCTTGACTTTTATAAAAAATATCTTGAATCTAAACGTTAACCCAACTTTGTTAAACATGCCAAAAAGATGGCATCCATCTTTCGCAGCACTTATGCCTGTGAACAATTATTATCTTCCAAAATGAAACTATTTTTTTTTGTTTACTTGCCATATTTATCCTCCATTCACGAGAAAGCGAATTGTATCGCTATGTTTTTAGACGGTAAGTTCGCACTCGCTTGGGAATTGCTATTTCCCAGAGGTGGGCACTTCCGCAAATCGGTCCGCAAATCCGCAAATTGCGGACTTAAGTTTTTATTTGCGGATTTGCGAACCTAATTTCCTACCGCAAGTATTTGCGGATTTGCGGTGAAAAATTGAAATTTACCGCAAATCCGCAAACCTATAGGCAGTGTTGCCTGATCCGCGGTAAAACCGCTCGGAAAAAGTGGACGCTCTTATTTTCTGGGTTGGAGGGGAACGACCGGGAGTTGATGACCTTTTCTTTTTTTTTTTTTTGGAGGTCAACGTCTGGTCGATGACAAAATTTGACCTTCAAAAATAAAAAAAAGTCATCACGAAGACAAAATAACCGTAAATATTGCGGTCTAAGTTTGCGGAAGTGCTATGTGCATTTGCGGTTGCGGAAGTACAAAAAGTCACCGCAAACCTATCGCAAACTTGCGGATTGGCGGTTGCGGAACACCTCTTGCAGTTTTGCGGAATTTGCGGTTGCGGAATTGAGTTGAAATTTGCGGTGCCCAGCTCTGCTATTTCCGAGGTGTCTGGGTCACCTGTCTTCCACATAAAGGTGAGGTGTCACGTTAAGTGCCTTACCCAAGGACACTGTCACGAATAAGGAAATTTGCTTTATAAGAGTTGTTTTCATGTTGTGTGGAGCGCTGCGTTATTTGTTCGCTCGACTGCTGACTGAGGGAAAGACCCTTTTTTTCTCGCAAGCCGATTGCTGTGTACGCCATTTATTACGTCAAAATCGTTATGACGACATAGTAAAATTTGAGATTGGTCTAGTGCAGGGCTCTTCAACCTTTTTTTGTCTGGTGCACCCTTGGAAGATATTCTATCAATTCTATGTACCCTTGTGATAAAATTGAATTACCTTGATACACACATCAAATCTTACGTTTTTTTTCTCTGTCATAAAAGTTGAAGACCAAATTTTATCAGTAACTAATGATAATCAGCTCTTCGCTACCAGTACTCAAGTCTCAATAAAAGGACATTCACTTGGCAAATATGGGCACAAGTTCAAATCAAGATAACTTACAGTCTTACACATACAGATGCACATAATACTAAATAGATAATAATCAGGAAAGGCAAACCATCATCAAGGAACAGCAGTAACACAGTAGGTGTGTAAAATAAAAGCAAAATTTACAGAAAATTAAAAACGCTTCCAAATGTAATCAAATTTGGTTCAGTAACAATCCCCTTAAATTGAAAGAAAATAAAGAAGAATATTTGTCACAAGGCAATGACTTTTCTGGTTTTGCAATTTTCCCACTAGTTGGTCATAGCGAGGAACAAGTTCAGTTTCAAGTGCTCCGCGCATCACATGGTCGAACTTCTCAATTGAATTCCTTTGCTTGGTCTTTATTTGACTTAAAGTGGAAAACCCACTTTCACACAAATATGTTGATGGGCTTTGAATGAGCAGGGAGATGGTATTTTCAGCTAGTTTTTTATATTCAGGAACATGCCAAAGTTGCACCCAAAAGTCGGCATATGGTATGCCTTCAAACAAAACTTTCTAAGAGAGATCTGTACGGAGATCAAGCAGGTCTTCATCTTCCGTGGGTGAATCGATAAAGGGTTGCAAAACCCAGGTATTTGCTTCTAGATAAGAACTTTGTTCTTTTGGAAAGTAATTTTCAAAGTTTTCTTGTAGTAGCTCCAAATGTGCCAGTATCAGTGGTACCAGATCAGTCATTACAGATTTTGCAAAACCTTCTTCACATTCGTCAATGAAATTATCCAACATCGGAAAATCAGAAAAATTCTGTGACTTGACCCTTTTTTTCCAGAGAGGAATTTTCAGTTTCAGAGCATCAACTTTACCAGTGCTTTTAAAAACATCGATGTCTTTTCCTTGCAGGGTAATGTTGAGTTTGTTGAGGTGCTCAAAAACACACGCCATGTAAGAAAGCTTTGCTAACCACAAATGATCAAAAAATTTTGTAGCTCGTTGATCTTTTTCCTCCAGAAAAAATGCTCCCAATTCTTTTCTTAGTTCAAACACTCGACTGAGAACTCTTCCTCTTGAAAGCCAGCGAACCTCACAATGAAAGATCAATCTTTTATGTGATGCTTCCATTCCTTCACACAGCTTGATGAACATCCTGTGTTTTTTGGCACGGCCCCTGATGTAATTCACCATACTAATGACATCGCCAAGAAAACTTTGAAATACAGCACTCGATTCATTATTAACCGTTCCTTTCAACTTTTTTGCAACTAGTGCTTCTCGGTGGATAACACAATGGATTGAAATGCAGTCTGGAGAAACATCTTTTATTTTTGAGACAACACCATTAATCTTCCCTTGCATTGCGGCAGCACCGTCTGTTGTAACCGACTTACATTTTTTCCAACTGAGGTTGTTTTGCTTGAAATAATCGTCAAACTTTTGAAAATTAGCTGTAGAGTTTGCATTCACCCCTAGAGGTTGACAAAATAAGTAATGCTCAGAGATTTTGTTCAGTTCAACATCAGGAAACCTACAAAAAACAAGCAGCTGAGCTTCTGAACCTACATCTGTTGTCTCATCCAACTGAATACCAAAAGAAGGAGCTTTTCTCAGTTTAATAAGTAGCTGATTTTCTAAGTCTTCTCCTATGCTTAAGAAGCGACGATAGACTGTTGTGTCAGAAACTGGAATTTCTTCAACTTTAGCAACAGAATTTCTTCCATGAATTAAAGCTTCGGCAATTTTGAGGCACGGTAGGACTATAGTCTGTAATTCAGTATAATTTGGAATGAAGCCAAAGCAAGTTTTTCAGAGACTTTTTCGGTCACTCGTGCTTCAAAATCACGTTGTTCTTTTACATATGCAGCTAGCTTTGATTGAAAGAATTTTTGAGACTTATGTTCATGTTCGGGATGTTGGTTTTTTAAGTGGGAAAGGAGTTTCGAAGGCACAAGGTTCGAGTTGGCATATTCCACAAGGCAAAGTAGGCATTGAGCTGTAGGATAAAGATTGCTCTGCTCACTTTTGGAAGAAAAAAGCCATACTTAACATAGTCGTCTTTCCATTTTCTACGTTTTTGTGTGGGAGAGGGCGGTAACTGATGCTTTCTCTTTTCACCAATTTTTGAAACAAAAGCTTAGATTTTTTGTTGCTTTACATTATCATTACAATTTTCAACATCTATGTTTTGCATTTGTCCATCAGTTTCATTATCATTGTTAGTGTTTGAATCTTTAGCAGTTGAAGCTTTCTTAAAGTATTGCAGCAAAGACATCACTAAACTTTCTGCGACTACACGGGTAGTTTATTTAACCAAATAACTTGATAAGCAAGACTGCAACTACAAAATCCAATAATTAAACTTTACTACAGCATTACCTCATCCTCTTTGTTCGTGCACTGCTAACACTAGCCTCGTTTACTGCTTATTAATGAAAATTTTTGGCATCAAAACCGCAAAAATCCCAGGCAGTAAGCATAGCGGGGAGTGTATTTGTTTCTGCGGTTACCATTACGTCATATCTGAGCGCTATAACTTCTTCCAAATGTTAAAAATGTGTTTGATTGAAAATAGCTTAGATTTACCATGATGGAATTAACGTCATCACAATGCACAAGTGCGCATCTACAAATTTCGTGGTGAACCCCTAAGTACCCTTTTGAACTCATGTACCCCTGAGGCAGTTGTGGTGCACCCTAGGGTGCACCATGTACCCTGGTTGAAGAGCGCTGGTCTAGTGATTCTACCTTCTTCGAAGAATTCCGATAAACGATTAGCGTACTTGTAATGCTTTTTTTTTGTTGTTCACGTGATTTTGTTCGAGCGTTCTCCAGATTGTTTCGTCGTTTATATATAAGGCGACGGGATTTTCTTTGCAGAGAGCCAGACAAAGCCCGAGAGAGAGAGGGCCAAAGAGAGAGCGAAAAATAGAAAAAAGAGTGGTTTGACGGGTTAAGGAAGACCCACTACGGTGTTGTTATTTTTTGCGATAATTTATTGTGGATTTTGTGGACGTGGAGAATATTGAACAGTTATTGGTGGACTTATTTTGCGGTCTTTCTTGATTGTGTGGTAAAGTGATTAATTTTTGGTATCGTTGAGCGAAGAAGTTTTGAAGTCGTGAAGTACCATTTCTGTGAATATATTATTCTGTTATTAAAGTGGGTTTGAAGTGTTTTAGCGGAAGCCAATCTTTTCCAAGCTTTTATTAAGTTGTAGCCAGACCTAATTATCCGAGCGATTATCACACGTCGCCTCAATTTTAAAGGAATTTGAAATTGAGATAGAACCGAAAGTTTTATTGATAATATCATCATATATTAAAAACGCGACAGACACAACAAGCGAACTTGCCGGCTTGTTCTCCACAACCTACCATAAATGCCGAGCGCCAAGCAGGGAAGCTGTAGATACCATTTTTTAAAGTCTTTTGGTATGACTCGACAAGGGAATAAACCCCAGATCTACCGACTGCGAAGCAGACGCTCTAACCACTACGCCAACTAACCAAGACCAAGTTGGGAGCATAACCTACTGATGAACTTTTACAAGATGTTACGCTTATTTTCTCTTCAACTTATCACCTGAACTTCAAAAACTTTCAAACAAAACGCAACATGAAATATCGCATTAACGTTTTCCAGCCAGTATCAATAAATGTATGTTGTATTTTATGCTGACGTGATAAACTGTCAAAATCAGCAGTTATTCTGAATAAAATTTCATGAACTCGCAAGTTTTAAAAACACTGTTAATGGTAAATTTATACGGCCCGCTAAGGCCTTGCAGATTTTAGTTTTGGCCAGCAGCTAGTGAAAGGTTGCCGACCCCTGCTCTAATCACTACACCATCGCGCCGGTTACAACGCTTGATCGCAAGCATACTCGGTAGTGTGTGTGGTAAGCAAGGTAGCGAATTTGAACTTGAAAATACTCCATCATTTCTCTGAATTCGAAAGCTACAAATAACTCTTTATAGCAAATGCAACTGTGAGTGAACAAGTTAAGTTATACAGAGTAAACAAAAATGTTCAATATCACTGTTTGGCAGCAAAGACCCTGATGCGACTTTAAAAAAAGAAAATTGCCTACAACGCGATTAGAAAATAAATTTACCACAAAGTTATCCGGACGCGAAGACACTATATTTGATATCCAGAAACCGCCATTGAGCTTTGAAAATATGTGTAAACTCAGTGATAAAGTTAGCTGCCCTGGTGCCAACTGCGCCCTTCCCTCTAAGCGACATCTCCAACAACAACCCAAAGACAAGTTTTTTTACCATGGAAATATGAGATGTAAAACGCTGGCTTCTAATCACGTTTGCAAATTCTACGCATGAAAGTTCTTTGACCATGTGGTTGGCTGTGAAGTATTCCTGCAGTAAGTGACAGAAGAAGTATAGTTTAATATCTTCGATTGAGCTAGTGTAGCGCTGGAATTCTCGAATAGCAATAATCAAGTCTTGAACTTGTTCCACGGTTAAGTTGCTACTTTTTAACTGTTCATTAGTGATAGCGAGAATAGATTTCATCGCAGCATCAAATGCAACTACTGTTACAGAATCGGCTTCGGAAAAAAATTTTTGATTTTCGTGACTGGACTAAACTAGCGCCCTCTTGTTCTCGCACGCCTTGGATTTCCTTTTTGGAGTTGGATTGCAATTCTGGGGCGTTTTTGCCTAAAATCGGGCGAGATTTGCATTCTAATTAGCTGGCCTCTCGTTCCAAGCAGTAAAAAATAGTAACGTTTTGGATTTTAAGTCAGTTATTTATTTTTGGTTGCTGCACGAAGTTCAATTTGTTTTCCTGCATTCCGTTATTTTTTGAAGAAACCCTTTGTGAATCTGCTCTTTCTTTTTATCAATTTGGAATTTAATTCAACTGAGTTTTTGGATTTGAATTTTCTGTTACTGAGTTCCCGCAATAAAGAAGTTTTTGTTTAGTTGTTGTGTTTGAAGAAGGAGCGAAGGCCCTGAGTTCCTCCCGGGCACTTGTGCGCAAATCTTCGTTGTGTGAGAATTTGTAGCAACTACTGTCAGCTGTTTTGCAATCGAGTTAATTCATTTGTTTTTTATGTTGTCCAATCGTCTGATATTTCTAATTACTTCATCAAGAATTTTACTCCAATTTGCCATTTGTCCAACACTAGTCAATAAACGAAGAAAGATTTGAACACAAAATTGAAGCATTATTGGGTTTAAGCAAAGGGTCAAAAGATTGCGGGCTTTGTTAAAGATTCTGTCCCATATTTCCTGGGCCCGATTCTGCGCAAATGCAAAGAAAAGCTTTTTCATGTGGTCAAACTTAAGGTCTTTTACAAAAGCGTTAATTTTGGTCTCAAATCTTTGGGCATTGCCATAACGCTGTGTGGTCAAGACGTAATTACTAAGTGGACACCTGGAAGGTGTGTCTTCAAGCACAGATTTGAAACGAGGTCTTCTATCTTTTGGGGAGTTTTATAATTACAAGACGGAGGTACGGGGCTTAGCTTTAACTCCGATTGGTCAAAACCATCAATGATTATAGCCACTTTGTTTTAGTTTTCCACTACCTATTGAAATATTCTCGAACAAAGTAATGGTTTGTTTGTTACATCTGGGTAAGTGCAGTCCAGTAAAAGCCTTTTCAAAGTATATCGTTGTTCTCCGTAGTTTAAATACATGTAGTCGAGCTTGAAACACAATGTTAATTTTTTTGATGCTGCCAAACGCTTCGCCAGAATTGTTTTTCCAGATCCTGGATAGCCAACCAATGCAAAGTATTTGCAGCCTTCATCTGATTGGTCATAAATCTCATCAAAGCTAACTTCCTACCCGCAGATTATTTCTTACGGCTGTCAAGTTAAAGGATACTTTTTTGTTGCTGAGAGTTGCTTCTCCTTCAAAAAACTTAGTTTTGAATAGACGTGGGGTCCTCGTGGACTTGTTCAGCATTTACCTTCAATCTATTGAGAACCAAGTCATTACGTGGAAAATGTTTTTGCATTTTGCGAAATTCGCTAAGCTCTTCTTCACTGGCTGGTTGTTGCGCGGCATCTGTTAGAAAAAACGATATGTTAAATTGAGAGCTAGCTATAATTGCCTACCTATTCGAACATTAATAAAGTAGCATTATTTAATTTTAAGCTTTGCGTATCGTCCTTCTCCCGCAAATACTGGGTGTCTCAGTATATACGTGACCCATTTGAGAATTGACAGCTCAGCCAATGTTACTCTTTATTTTTCAGGGTCTTTAGCTAATAGCATAACGTTTTTAAAACAATAAAAAATGTCAGGTCAGTGGAAGACAGACATTTTGTGTTGCAGTCTATCTGGAGACAAAATCGTTCCAATCTGTGCAGGCAAAATACCGCAGAAGCTTCAATTTTGACAACTTTCCCCATAAATTCCAAATTAGCCGCTGTGTAAAGAAATTTAAAGAAACTGGACCACTAATAAGCCTCAAACAAAGGGCAACCATCCACCAGCGATGGCAAGTGCTTTGAAAACAAAATTAAAGAGGAACCAGATTTTCTTAACAACTTCTGGTTCAGCGACAAAGCACATTTTTCTTTCTGCAGTCATGTCAACAGCAAGAGCTCTGTCTTATATGGATCGGTGAAGTGCAGCAAAAGCCACTGCACTCTGTCAAGTGCACGGTTTGGGTGACCATTTCAAAGCATATACAGGTTTCAGAATATCTAAATATTTTTTGATCTTTCTGTATAATCTAGGAGCTATCAGCATGTGAATGGGTCATGTTTGTAATGAGACACCCTGTATAAATGATGGGTAGAATATTTGCTTAATTTCCGCCAGAAAAAAGTGACATCCAAGAAGTTTTACAATACAAGTGCTTATGCTAATCCAGGGTGGTCCAAGACTGTGAACATAAAGGGGCACATAAAAGTTAGCGAAAAACTTTGCGGGCTGTAAAAATAGAAACTTCATAGCGATCAAAAACAGAGTTTAATGTTTCATCTTTTTAAAGTTTTGTTGCGCGCCTAACGCATATTTTGAAGTTTTCTGCTTGTATGTCACTCAGGAAAGCAATTTTTTGCTATTAAACGCTCGTTATATTAATAAATGAGCCAACCAATTCATTACTTCTTGTTTTTGCTTATTATATCAATGTCAAGCACGACAGCTGTGAATACCCATTTTAAAGTCTTTGGCACAATTTGACACGAGAATCAACCTAAAACTTCCAGCTGCTAGTAGGGCTCCAACCACTACAGAACTATGGCAATTAGGCATATCAAAAACACATCAAGAAATGGTAACGCAGCTCCCCTGTTTGCCGCTCAGCACAAAAGAAATAGCATGGAAAAATATCGTTTTAGTTCGAATGTTGCGCCCTTGGGAAAACGGTTTAACAAAATTCCTCAATTTTTATGTGGCAGACAGATGGTGTCGTAGAGCAGTCTATTTGTTACGGTGCCCCAGTCTGACAAAAGACATACAAACAGAGCGTAGGCCCATACACATAAAAGAATGTCACTGTCTACTCAATTTTTGGCGGCCCACAAAGGTAAGGAGATAGTATCTAGCATTTATCGAGCCATTCTGCTTAGTGTGTCCCTCATATCAATCGTCTCATGAACAAAACGTTTTTTCGCTACTGCACGCGTTACTAAACATGGAACACGTCTTCAATACCACGTCTCTTGATTGTTAAAATTGCTCCTTACTTACAACTTTATTTCCACAAAGCGGGTACACTAACTTGCACATGAATTAGAGTCTATCCTTGCAAAAGAGCAAATATTAACGTTTGTTTGTGTAGTCTCGAAACGGGATAAAGCATTGCTACGCAGTTGTCGTAACATATCGCCAGGCACTTTAACGATATGTCACAGTAGTATGTAATTATCAATTCGGTAAGGATGGCGGTGATGTTAGAGAGCTAGCCCTAGGTCTAATCCTTATTCTAACTCTGATCCTGAGATCGCTAAGGAGTTAAATGTTTGGTTTTGTATGGAGTTGTCTGTGTCACGTGAGGTCTGTAAGAAGTCGATGTTGGTTGAACTTGTCCAGATATACCGATGATGTTTTCATAATTCTTGCACAACTATTTACTGGGATGTGACGCAATTCTTGTTGTTTCTAAGCATGTGGTAATGCTTAGACTTAGTATTGTCGGTAATTTAGGTAGGTAAATTAGTATTGCTGACGACAACATCTTACTGATTTTTATACTTATACACCTTTTCTAAAGTCTGGCTATCATCCCGAATTATAAAGGAAAAGCTTTAATGACATTCTTAAAACTGCAACGATCACAATCTTTCTAAAATTTCAACTAATTTCAACCAATGTCACATGTCTAAAAAAATGCTTTATTCAGTCAAGTCTCTTAGACCTGTGATAAAATGGCCACAAATATTTTGCCAAACACAAAGCATTGTGGAACTATAGAAATCAATAAGATTTTGTCAACAGCAATAGTAGGCCTTACCACATTCTCTGGGACAACAAGAATTGCGTCACATCAAGCAAACAGTTTATGAAAACGTCATCGGTAAATCTGGACAAGTAAAACAACGTTGACTCCTCATAAACCTCTAGTGACAGAGACAACTCCATACGAAGCTAAACATTTAACTTCTTAACGATCTCAGGATCGGAGTTAGAATAAGAATTAGACCTATGGTTAGCTCCCTCACATAGCCTAGATTTAAAGTTATTTCCATCACATAATATTGTACCTAGGGTTAGGGTTAGCTCTTTCGCATAAGTCTAAGGTTAATTACTTCGGGCTTAGGGTTCGCTAGTACCGCCGCAATTCTCACCAGATGAATTATTATATACCATTTTCAACTTATATCAAATTGGTCCTAATGCAAGGCATATGTGTTAAACGTAATTGAAGTGTAGATTAACACCCAAGCATTTTGCACTGGAAAATAATACACGTACAAAGTGTGTTGAGGTGACACAAAAGCTGTTTGCAGGCCCCATTGCAGCTGGCGTTCCACGGCTTGCACCACACTGTCCTAATCAATCAATTTTCTCTCATTGACTTTTGGTCAGAAATAATGGTTTCATGCCATTATTATCCAAGGTGTATTTTAACAATGGTCCAACCCAAACTAAAGCCAAAATCTGAACACATAAGTAACAGAATTATCTATGCTTAAATGAAGAAAAGCTAGTTTTAAGTTCAACCACACAAGCAAAAACTAAAATGTCGAGGCCATCAGATATGACACCATTACGCAAGGGTCCTCCACCAGTAGTCCACAAAGCACTTTAAAATATTGGTTTTGTTAACGTGATTTATGTGCCGTGTCATTGGTTTAGTTGTTTTGCCCTTTTAGTAAAGTAACTGCTAATGTTCTTGATATCATAATTTTTCGGAAGCTTTCGCCTTTAAAGCTGTTGTGTTTGCCGCCTCATCCAATAGATTGCCATTTGTAATAAGTGAGAAATAGGGATGCTTTGTAAATATGTGCTGACTGGTGATTTGTTTTTATATTTCACAAATTATTTTCTATTACGTTGAACCCTTACTGGAAAGAAACCGTAAGTTTGGTACAGTGAATCATTTATAAATTAATACGGCAACTTGTTTTCTCTTTACCAACGCCTGTCATTCTCGTTTCTTGTTAATGGTTATGTGACAATTTCGCTGATTGATCTTATATTTATTTGTGGTTTTAAATTGGTCTGTAGACCGTTTATGAGCTCACTCTACTTTGGCAGTGTTTTTAGTATGGGGTGGTAGCAAATAGAAAACCTAATGTTTTATCACTAACTAATGCGAGTGGCAAGTTGTTTATGTATTTTCAACAAAGCTTGTCTGTGTCTTAGACCAATCGGAAAACAATCAGAGCTGAGCACCGCAAATTTAAACTCAATTCCGCAACCGCAAATTCCGCAAAACTGGATATCGTAGATGGAAATGGAAATGCCTGTAAATGCTTGTAAACAAATGCTTGTAAATGCCTAAAGATACAATGCGGAGTTGTCAAAGCTGACATTCGAATTACGTTTTTTTTTTTTTTTTTTTTTTTTTTTTATTTGCCATATTTATCCTCCATTCACGAGAAAGCGATGTATCGCTATGTTTTGGACGGTGAATCCGCACTCGCTTGGGAGTTGCCATTTCCTGGTCACCTGTCTTCCACGTAAAGGTGGGGCGTCCCGTTAAGTGCCTTGCCCAAGGACACAACAAGCGAACTTGCCGGCTTGTTCTCCACAACCTCCCATAAATGCCGAGCGCCAAGCAGGGAAGCTATAGATACCATTTTTTAAAATCTTTTGGTATGACTCGACAAGAGGAATGAACACCAGGTCTACCGACTGCGAAGCGGACGCTCTAATCACTACACCATCGCGTCGGTCGTTTATTATGCTAAAACGATTTAAATGTATAGCGGTTGATTTGTTGCCGATTGGTTTGTGTCGCCGGCCAATGTGTTGCCGGTCAGTTGATCAAAACCAATTGTCGCCGGTTAATTTGTTCACGGTTAATTGACGGGATCCCAAGTTTGCGGTAACTTTTCGTACTTCGGCAACCGCAAATGCACATTGCACTTCCACAATCTTAGACCGCAATATTTACTGTTATTTTGTCTTCCCGTGATGATCTTTTTATTTTGGAGGTCAAATTTTGCCGTCGACCAAACGTTGACCTCCAAAAAAAAAGGTCTTCAACACCCGGACGTTAATGGATTGTATTTTAGGAGATTTCTCAGTAGTCTTAGATATTTTGTAACAACTAGAGCCAGATACGTTTAGCGTGTCGCAGTTGATGCATGTGGTACAGCTAATTTGTGAGCAAAATTTCTGTTTCCCCTTTAGTACAGTCTTCATGTTCTGCAAGTTGGTGTGTGCTCGTGCGTTGAAGACCTCTGGTGAGCAAGACAGTTAGAGACAGGATCTCCCAAATAGAAGCGGCGGTGAAATGGCGAGTTATAGCTGTTCCTCACTGCAACAGGTTTTTTGGAATTTAACTGAAACTTTTGTCGGAAACAAGAGGTAACAAGCAAAAATTTTTTGGTCTTGTCATTCTTCAATTTCGGTTGTTGACTTTTTTTAAAAATTGACAAGTTGTAGCGAAATTTTTCCTCATGTCTTAATATGAACGATAATTCACTGCAAAATCGCCTAATGTGACTGATCAAACAAGTAAATGCCTGTATCTTCAGCAACAAAAATCATCTTTCATAGATGATTGTAATCAATTTTTGTATGACCAGATTACAGCGACTCAATGGTTCAGGTAACTACTGTGCTGTTATTATTCTAAATTACAATTTCGTATTGACACGATGTTGCCTTTATACGACGGTAAGCCTATATATGAATTAGTGCTAGTTACACTTGCAATTGGAATGACAAGTAAAGACTTTTGTTGCAGTATTTTTACCACAATTTTGAAATGGGGTCACAACAAGAGACAAACTAACTCTGTATCAATTCATTGTTGGATCTTACATGTTTTTATTAGAGCAAGTTTTTTTCAATAAAGTCAACTTTTTGGTATTAAGTCTGAGCGGCCTGGCTTTTTGTAAGAGTTGTAGATACAAAATTAAGTTTCATATTCTTAATTTGATAGGTCAACATAAGATAATCTTTTATAATTAACACCGTCAGTAAAAATGTTTCTTTCGCATTGGTGAGAAAAAGTGGTAAGTGTGATAAAACTTAGCGACGTAGCACTTTGAATTACGGAAGCCCTTCCTCACGAATACCAGCGGTGTTTCTATACAGTTTTGAACTCTTTGTTTTTACTTGCAATGTTTGCCAATTTTTTGTACGGTAGCACAGATTGCTATTTCTGGTTAAATTAAACAATAGTGGTGCAATGATCAAAGTCCGACGAAATTATGTGCGACTGGGTTGCAATTAAATAATTGTGACAATTAAGAGGCACATCACTATACATTTCTTGGGTAAAAACGTTGGCAGTATAACAAAGAGGAAGCTACGATGTTAGTTTAGACTATCTTCTCATTATATTAGATGAATCAAGAAAGAGTGAATTGTTTGTTGATGCAGATGCAGTGGGCAAGCTCACTAATAAATGGTATTTCACTATTTTGCAGTGGAATCTTTTGTCAAAAGGGTGACGTGACATGTTTATTTAGATTTTGCTTTAGTTTGTGATTTAGATTTTTAAATAATGCCATAATTAAAAGCCCCAACAACTAATTATATTGCAATTTGTGCAGCTGTACGTCTTTTGCAACACTTACTTTGTTGAAAGTCATTCAAAAAGGTGCAGAATCTACTATCTAACTCCAAAAAGCGTTAAGTAGGAACGCTGTTTTTCGCTACTCCATCGACTGTCCTATGACATTTGATGTTGATTGTGCGTGCACAAACCGTCACATGGATCGAAATCAGGAGGAGTTTGCATCCAAAGAGAGATTTCTTAATTGACAAACAAATTATAATTTAGCATGTTTTATTGCCATAACAGCGGCTTGTGCACAATCTCGAACGCTGTTTTCCGCTACTCCATCGACTGTACTATGACATGTGATGTTGATTGTGCGTGCACAAGCCGTTACCCGGATCGAAATCAGGAGAAGTTTGCATCTGGGCAAGTGTGTTTCGAACATTAAACTGTCCGTTGAGCATGTTTTGTTGCCATAGTAACGACTTGTGCACAATCTCGAACGCTGTTTTCTAGTACCCCATCGACTGTGCCATGACCTATGATGTTGATTGTGCGTGCACAAGCCATCACACGTATCGAAATCGGGAGAAGTTTGCATCCAAATAGAAATTTTTTTGACCAATAAATTCTGGTTTAGCATGTTTTGTTGCCATAGCAACAGCTTGTGCACAGTCTTGAATGCTGTTTTCCGCTACTCCATCGACTGTACTATGACATGTGATGTTGATTGTGCGTGCATAAGTCGTCAATTGAATTCAATTCAGATTTTTCTTCCTTTGGAAGCACAATATTTGATGCAGAATTGATTTAGCATGTTTTGTTGCCATAGCAACAGTTTGCGCAGGTTGTCCTAGATAAAGGTCGTTTCACTCAAGCAATTTTTTTTTTATTACCAAAACTTTCAAATTTCAAATTTCCAAAGCTTTCAAATGAGACCGGTATTTAGCAGCACATCACATTTACTTTTTTTTACCTACCGTACAAATTTTTTGGGAGTGCTTTTAGACCCCGGACGAATTTCAAAATTTTATTCGGTAAATTTTTTTATTATTGCTTGAAATTTTGTCAAATAATGCCCAAAAAAGAAGTTTTAAGACTGCGTTAATGATAAAGGCTTTGGTTTCCTAATAAACATGATATCTCGATTTGATTTCAAGGTAGTTGGCTTTTTCACGTGTCTGCTGAAAATTTGGCAATTTTTGTTGTCTGCAACTGGGTTCTTGGTTTTTTTTTAACCCTTTTTGGGTAAGAAAATTCAAGAATTAACGCACAAAGTTTACATCTTCTGATGCGTGAAGAAATAAGCGTGATCTTTTGAAATTTTTATGAAAATCGGATGAGAAATAAAGTCACAAATCCATTTTTTAATAAACTGATTGTGTAACTTTGGCGAAAAAAAGTTTGAGGAAAACCCTTTTTTGTCAGCAATATTACTGGCGCGGGAGCGATAGAGTTAAGTGCCTTGCCCAAGGAGAACACAAGCGAACTTGCCGTCTTGTTCTTCACAACCTTCTCAAAATGTCGAGCGCCAAGAAGGGAGGAGGTTGATATAATTTTTAAAGTCTTTTGGTATGATTTGACCGGGGAATAAACCCCACGTCTACCGACTGTTTTTTGTGTTTTCGTCCAACGAAAGTTTTAATGCTGTAAATATTTGTGCATAGATCCTGATGAGGGTGATATGTAGCGCCGAAAACGCTTAAATTTGCGAAATGCTCGTACATGTATATTGTATTATTGTGTTCAACGGTGTATTGCTAGTAGCAATAGTGGCAACCATTTTATTACTTGCACGAAAATGGTTGAAGGCAAACAGTTCAGTCTTCATGTCACTTCATGCTCCTTTTTGAACAAAAAGAGGTCTACCTCAAATATTTCTAAGCGTTTTGTTTGAAAATACAGCAACTCGGCCTGATGTGCACCTCCTAAAGTATGATGAATGATTTTGGGAAAGCCATAGCCGTTTTTGTCGCCATGCCGCGCAGCCAAAACAACTTAATACCACATATATAAACAGCTGGCAAATATATGTAGGAAAGGGGCAGCACCATATTGCGAAATAGACTTACCACTAAATAATTTATTCGTGTAATTGCGAAAGCAACCACCATTTCGCCGCTATTCAATCCATTCTCTCTTAAGTATTAACCATAATTTGTAGCAAGATTCATTGTGAGCATTGCCAGTCTCGATTAAGATAATAAGATGATCACAATTTCGTGTGCAAGAATTTTGAAAGTGCAAAAAATCATTTCACTTTTCGCTACTGCTCACACAAAAGCCCCATGCGTGACGCCGGCTTGGCCGGTTGAACCAAAATGCTAAACCCGCCATTATTGATCGAAGGCTCCTGCCGGGCAACGCGGGCTAGTTTGCTGTAAAACAATCGATACTCAGTATTTAATTTATATGGCCGTATTCTGTCTGTATGGCAACAGAACTGACTTTTCCAGAAAACCATTTAAGGGCCACACATTGATTTTTCGTGAATCTTGAAGTTTGAATTAAACATTTTTTACTACTTGCCAGTCAGAGGCTGTAGTTTCTGTACAGTTGTTTAGACAAAGAATACCCTTTTTTTTGGTGTTGTTTTCTCGGCTATGAATAAGAAGCTGGTCAAGCATAATGTAAGATACATATAAGATACTAATGCCCATCCAACAATACAATTTCGCTTTGTTAAATCTGCCGACTGCTGTGAGGTGAATGATAAAGACATTTCTATGGTTACCACCGTTTACCTTGCGCCAAAGAGTCTCGTGCATTTTTGTTTGATCCAAGAGAGTATCCAGCGAAGGACTTTGGGGAAGACAGAGCTTTTATGCTTCATTATCATTGGTGATGATTTGTTTTAGAAGCTTTAGGGCATTTGAGCAAAACGCAGTGGTATTTAGGAAATTTAAGAAATATTTATGAGGTTAACCTTGAGCGATGACCTTCCTTAAGGACTCTTAAAAATTTGGTAAAAATGCCAGGCCTCCATACTTTGTCGGTGCGTCGGTGGAAGAAGCAGCTCCCTTTACTCTTTTCTTGGCAACGCGATTGGCTTGATCGGTTTGCAATGGGAGAAGAAATATTTTTTGCGCCATGAATCCAATCAAGACAAAGGAGTAGGTCCAAACTTTATTCACATTCTGAAAATATTTGTCTGTTGCAGATTAAAAGGTTAAACTTGATTGGAAACAATTTGACGGATGAGAGCTTTACTTCTATCTGTGAGATCTTACCTAAAATTCAGGAACAAGTTACAATGTGGGATGCCTTTGATCACGAAAAGCGTGGTCGACATGCAACCAGGGATGAACAAGAACAACTACAGATAAAGCTCCAAGACCCAAGTGTATCGGTAAAAGGAGGGTTATAACATTAGGCTTAAATATTATTGCAAGGACGCTACAAGCAAACGCAATAGGTTTTTAGAAACAAAATATTTATTCTCTTATAGAGTGATTCTCAATTTCAGGTCCGCTGACCTCTTAGGGGTCCATGAGAAGACATCAAGAGGCCCTTGATTGCTTTTACAAATTTCGATAAAGCTAGAAAAATTGATTTAATTCATAGTTTTGTTCGATTTTTAATCATGTTTTGTACTATTAAGTGTGCGATAAGTAATGTAGTGATGACATTAGTTGCTACGACATCAAAATATTGTGCATATCAGCAATAGTCTAGATATCAAACTTTTACTCTATATTTTGATCTTCATCTCCAGCAAGTCTTTAGTATATAAGCATAAAAACTTGGATTCGTATTGGGAGAAAACTGCAGGTATTTTTGTCTAAAAACAAAAATGAAGACCATAATAGTTATTCAAAGTCGCTTTTTTTAACACTTTCAGCACAGAACAAAGGTAAACCCCTTTTATATTTTGAGATCTACTTTTCAAAAGTGAGTATTTTGCCCATTTTCCAAAAGTATGGGCAGAGGCTGGAAGACAGTCTGGGCCTTGCTTTACGATAATGCTATACCATCGGTTGTAATCTCTTACAAATTAAGCAAGCAATGCTTTTATTGTTTGAAACCATTTGTACTATTTCATTAATTTTACTTTATTTAACTTTGCTAAGCACAATTCTCAGATCTTGTAAGGTCCAAAATTGAAGGCCGAAATTAAATTCATTTGATGTGGGCTATAGATGGTGATGCTTAACGGCTAGGAAGGCTTCAGCCCCCATAGAATTTGAACACTTTGAGGCAATAGCTTTTGAATTTTTAATCTCCAGAAACGTTTTCAGGTTAAAAATTTATAAAAAATTAAGTATGAATGACAAAAATGGCCAAAAAATTGCTTTCGAATAGTTGATCTTTGAAAAAATGTCTTCAAGTTGATCCCCAAATCAAAAAGCTAAATCCGCTTCGGTCGCTATAGCATAAAAATTACCTTCACCTACATTTGAGGTTATCTCCGCCAAAGCTGAGGGCCACATTTACACAATCAGATGTTGGTTATCTACATTTCCTCTCCTTAATAACAACAGTTTATTTATCAAGTACGTTACCAATATAACGTTTGTTAGTAACGTACTTAAATAAGTTTGCAAAAAGTTAAGTACTTACGTTTGCAAAAATAATTTTTTTCAATCTAAAGCAAGCTACTGTTTTTGTATCTAATAAACTCTAAGTTGTCAGTTTACGACAGCGGTTTCCAAAGTATGGATCTCGAAGGGTCGTAGGTAGCGAAAAGTCGCGAAGATAAAGCCCTGCATTAAAAATATCATGAAAGGGAAACTTCAATTTCACCAATCGCACTCAATATTAAACGCATTGTTTTGTACTAGACCAGGGGTGTGCAAACTTTTTTAATGGTGGGCCAAATACCAATAAGCACAATATTCTGCGGGCCGCACCTTCAAATAGGATAATATTTTACCGAATATCAAAAACAATATTGCCAGCGATAAAAATAAAACTGCAATAATATCAAAAACAGTAATACCAGTATTATTCGAAAAAAAATTCGTTTAGTAATTAGTTAAAAAACAAAAATATGTAATTGTATAATCAGAACATGGCAATACGATTTAATCTTTGTACAAACAATTTCTGTGAGAATTATGCAGCTGGCTTTTTTTCTGAACCACTCTATTCAAATTTACTTTAATTGAGGTGCTTGCAACTCTAAGCCCATTTTCCAAGTGTTCGTCTGTTATTACTGATCGATAGGGAGATTTTATAAAACCCATTTTAGAAAAAAATTGTTCACACAAATAAGTTGAGCCCAAAAGTGCCATTTTGGAAGCCACAAATTTTCTTAAATTTGGGAACTTATCTTGGTCAAAAAATTTCCGGTAAAAATCACCTAGATTCATTTCCACATACTTGGCCTTCAAGTCAGTACTCTCCTGAAGATCAATCAGTTCCATTTGGATATCAGTGGGGGCTTTGTCAATTTCTGTGTAAAATGGTGAAGAAAATATTTCAAATAAATGTCCATGGGATCTGAAGTCTTTAAAGCGAGCCGAAAATTCATTAAGCAATTTTTCAAGTTGATCTGCAAATTCGGTTTTCTTCTCTGGAAGCATTCCCATTTCTTTTAAAGTTGGAAAGTGAGAGAGATCCGCATTTTTTATGTGTGCGTGCCAAAGTCTCAACTTGTTCATAAAGCCTTTTATGTGACCATACATTTCACTCGCATACTGGGCTTTTCGTTGCAGCTTTGTATTGAGCTCATTCATGCGAGTAGTAATATTGACCAAGAAAGCCAGATCACACAACCAACTTTCGTCTTCCATTTCAGCCATTAGTCGCCCTTTATTTTTTAAAAATAGTGCGACTTCGTTTCGCAGTTCGTAAAATCGTCGCAACATACCACCCTTGCTTAGCCAACGTACCTCGGAAGAATAAGTTAGATCTTGATGTTCGGTGTCGAGATCATTCAGAAACTTTTGAAACTGCCGGTGATTTAGTCCTCGAGCTCGAATGAAATTTACTGCCTCATTGACCGGGCTCAAGACATGTTTGAATTTCAAGGATTTTGCGCATAGATTTTGTTGATGAATAATACAGTGGAAAATTGCTATGTCGTCACTGATATTTTTCTCTTTCAAAGCAGATTTCAAGAGACCTACAAATCCAATGCCAGTTCCGGACATGGCTCGAGCACCATCAGTTGCGATTCCGCATAAAGTGGATAGGTCCAAACCAAACTTATCAAAAGCATTGAGAACTTCACAAAAAATATTAGCACCAGTAGTAGTATCCTTCATACACTGTAGAGACAGAAGTTCTTCTGTTTCGTTCAACTCCTTGTCCACTCCTTTTATAAACACAGCTAACTGTGCCGTGTCCTTTACATCGGTGCTTTCATCGATTGCGAAGCTCCATGACACAAAGTTTTTCACTTTGTCTTTAAGCGTGTCACAAACATCACCAGCAAGTTCGTCAATGCGCCTTGCTATCGTCCAACGTGACAAACTTATTTTCTCGAACTCCTGTACCATTTTAGAACACATTTCTTCTGCGACATCAATAAGGCACTTTTTCACAAAATCACCTTCAGAATACGGCTTCATAGTTTGAGCTATTCTCTGTGCAATTAAGAAACTGCATCGAACTATTTTTTCATTATCAGTTTGCATTTTTTGAAACATCAAACGCTGGCTCTTCAATTGTTCCTTCAATTGCTTAACTTTCAGCTCTCTCTCACGTCCTTTCAGCTTTCCATAAATACAGTCAGCATGTTTTGAGTCATAATGTCGTTTAATGTTGTACTCTTTATTAACATTTACAGTTTGATTGCAAATCAAACACAAGGGTCTACTGTCTGCATTTTCGATAAAAAAATATTTAGAAGTCCATTTGTCATTAAATCTTCGCATTTCTTCCTCTACTTTCCTCTTTCTTGTCTCTTTCGAATTTGCGAAATTTGCCATTGCGGAGTGATGAATTAATTGAAACCAAGGTTTAAATTTGCTAAACTCTTGTATATAAGTTTATTAGAATTAGACAAAAT
Organism: Trididemnum clinides; assembly: GCA_963675345.1. Classification (NCBI taxonomy): domain Eukaryota; kingdom Metazoa; phylum Chordata; class Ascidiacea; order Aplousobranchia; family Didemnidae; genus Trididemnum; species Trididemnum clinides. Next base: position 18,982,152 of record OY776284.1, on the reverse strand, counting down.
CAATAGATATGCTGAAACCAAAATTCACGAAGTTAAAAAGTATGCAAACAGAATGGACAAAAAACGAACGAAGGACATCTTTGCTAAACTAGGCTGTAGCCATGGTTTAATTGTGATTAAACCGTGGTTAATTAATTGGTATAGCATGTTAAACGCATAATTTTTACCTAATTTGTCCCGTATTTTTCAAAAATAATCAACTGATAAAACTAATTAACGGACCGACCTTCCTTTCGAGATTTCAAGTTAGCTTAGCTGACTGGCTATTGATAACTGGCTGGACTCGCTAGACTCAATATTAGCTAACTGGCTAGACTCAATATCTTCGCTACGAACCACCTCTTCATTCACTAGCACAAGTATCAACCATAAATTAGCTACGCGCTAATTCCTCAAGCCACGATACGAATGATTCTAATTCTAAACTAAATTAGCAAATCGTCAAAAGGACATATCTCTACGATTAACTAATAATTTTCTTCGTCGTATCTCTACAAATCTCACTAGATTCTGAAATTTTTCCCAAGAGGTGAGAAGAACAAAAATTGAGCAAAATTAACCAATTACAATACATGGAACGTTCTAGCAAAAACATACGCAATAGTATATGTCTATAACGTCACAAGCGAACAATATTTAGCTAAAAAACTTGTTTCTTTATGATCTTTGCTGTGCAGAGAGCAACCTTTAATTGGAATATATTCTTGCAAAGCGGTTAACTGTTAAATTATTTAACTTTATTCTAGGTTTATTTCTGACATTGATTTTATTAAGCACCTCCAAAAAACGTGTGAAACGTTCGCGGGCCGCACTCTATTCAAAAACCGCAACTCTCCGCGGGCCGCACAATTTTCAGACGCGGGCCGCATTTGGCCCGCGGGCCGCAGTTTGCACACCCCTGTACTAGACCACACTACAACTGCTTGTCTGTGTCTATCTATTTAAAAAAAATTGTAGATTGCTGACATTGAAAATACATTCTTATTTCTAGTTAAATAGGCTGTTTGAAGCTTGAGTCGCCAGGTGTTTACCAAACTTAGATTTGGGTCGCACTCAAAAAAGTTTTGGAACCACTAAATTTCAACACCATAAATACGTAACTCCGTCAAAACTTGAAAAATACTCGCTGTGAAATTGTTATTCACTAAACTCACAGTTACAGCAACACAAAACTAGCACGACGAAGGCCACAAAACCAAAACTGGGCGTTGCGGGCAATATGTGGCCCGAGGGCCGCAAGTAGGGCATCCTGGTCTAGATGTTAAAGGATACGATGATCAACGTTGCAACAATAGTTGAGCAGCTGAGTCATTCTGTGTAAATTAATGATATGCTTCCAAAAATGTCGGGAAGAAGTTTGTGACTACAAAAAGTTAGAAACATTGCATTAGTGCAAAAACAAATCCATTTTAGTATGTATCTTTTATCAAAAGCGTGTAAAAACGCATTCTTAGACCAGAAAAAACTAGTAAAAGACAAATACAAAACAACAAATCCGTGGACAAGCTAGGTTGAATTTTTGCTTGTCACGTTGACGTCATCACATGTTGAATCTGCCAAAAGGCTGAAATTTGGGAAAAAACGGAACTTTTGCACCCCCTCCGGTCACAACATTTCGAACGGCAATTTTTAGTGCTTTCAACGTAATACAAGCCGAATGGTTTGCAAATAAGACTCAGTTACCAAAAAGTTAAAGAATGCTTCAGATTTCACAAACTATTTGATTGCATTCTTGCGTTCATATGTTAACTAGGGGGAATGAAGATTAAACTAAACTTTAGTTTCAATTGTTTTGTTTTTCAGCGATCGTTGGTGGTAAGAGTGTCGTCAAGCGTTTCTTTACGTAAACGGTGAAAGAAGATGCATTGCTTTTGCGAAAACCAGCAATTTCTTGGACAACTTGTAAATTATAATGACGATTTGTACAAAATCTCAAGACTAAATGGCTGTAACGAATAAGAAAATTTGCTTTGTAAGCGTAGTTTCATATATGTGTAAAGTGCTGTATCATTTGTTCGCTCTGCTACTGATTGAAAAAAAATGACCTTTTTTCCTGGCAATTGGATTTGCTGTGAGTACGCTTTCATTACGTCACAATCGTTATTACGACATAGTAAAATTCCAGATTGATCTGGTGATTCTAACTTCTTGGAAGAATTTCGATAACCGATTACATAACTTGAAATGCTTTTTTTTCTTTTTCATGTGATTTCGCTCTAGCGTTTTCTGGATTGCTTTTTTTTCGATTTATATATAAGGCGACGGGATTTTTGGTAGTTATAGAGTAGTAGAGAAACGTTGTAGTGGGGAGAGAGAGATTGATTGACGGAGTAGAAAGGGCCTAGTGTTTTTTGTGATAATTTATTGTGGATTCTATGGACGCGGCGAGTATTAAGCAGTTATTGGTGGAATTAGTTTTGGCGGTTTTCTGATTGTGTGGTAAAATGATTAGTTCTGAGATTGTTAAGTGAAGAAGTTTGAATTCATTAAGTATTATTTCTGTGAATACATTATTTTGTTCTTAACGTGGTTTAAGGTGCTTTTAGTGGAAGCCAATCTTTTTCAAGTTTTATTAAGTTGCAGTCAGACCTAATTATCCGAGCGATTAACATACGTCGTCTCAATTTTAATGAAATTTAAGATTGAGATAGAACCGAAAGTTCTATTATTAATATCTATACTATATTAAAACGCGACAATGGCAATAATGGCGTTATAATTATGTTAAAAATGTGATTTTAGCTGCTACGTCCTTCAAAAACAATTCTACGGAATTTCTTTTGCTTGGTGAATTCTAACCAGTAGAATGCCTATTGTCTTACTACACCTATGTATAATATGAATGAATTATCCGCCCACGGTAATTCACTCACAATACGAATGCATAGTCTCTTTTGCCACGTTTCCACGAAAATGGTACCGATGTAGTAAAATCATTAACAACATATTCTCTCACTATACAAATATAGTGGCATTGAACAGCAAAAGGCATAAGCTGCTTTGCAAATATCACATGATGATAAAATTTCCTTTAAAGTTTTGCTGTGTTACTGTTAGTACTATAAACGTCTGGCCAAAATGGCATCTTCGTTTTTCATTTGGTTGAAACGACCTGTTCCAGTGGTAAGCCTATCGACCACTCACTCTGTAGCGGGTTTGCACAAGTGTAGTTCTACGTGTAACTAAAGATATTTCTGTGGCCAGAGAAAAAAGTCAACAGTTACACGCTACTTAACAGTGAACGGAATAAACTTTTTTATTCTCACTTCTGCGGGTGCGTGGCTAGTTAGGTCAAACGGTTAAAATGCCATCAAACGAAAAAAGCATTCACAATAGAAAAAAGGGTATTTATGTGTAGATAGGTATGCAATGACATCGGATGCAAAATAGAAAGAAAAAGGATTGTTGAGGTGAATAGAATTAATCTAGAATGTTCTCAATGAATATTTGTTTTGAGCAGTGGTGAAATTCAAATTTTCTAAGAACAAATTCGCTCACTACAAGACCCACTAACAACAAGTTCGCTCATTATCACAGTCTGTAAAGCGGGGGTCCAACAACCGGTTCTTGGGGTTAAACAAATTCCAATAACCGGTTCTTGTGAACCGGTTGAATCCCACCACTGGTATTGGGCCAACCGTGAAATTATCAACCCCCTAAAATAACCAGCAAAAGAAAGATCAGTACAGGACTCTCAACTATTTTTCTACTTTCTTACTAAAGTTCATTTATGCTATGAGTTCATGCTCTGTTTGCATACTATTTGTTGGAGTGGTGACCACAGCAGGTAGATTGGTTGGACCCCCACCTGTCTGCCGCATAAAAATAAAGGAATCCCATTATGTGCTTTTCCCATGGACACAGAAAGGAAACTTGCTAGCTTTTTCTCCTCGCTGACCCTTTCACGCTGAGCTGGAAAAGATTGCGAATACAATTTTTGAATTCTCTGGTATAACTCGGCAACTGGAATTGAATGTAAGTCTACCGATTGCAAAGCCGATGCTTTAACCACTACACCACAGCGCAGTTTCCTACTAAAGTTATTGTCGCCGAATACGGTTAAGTCACCCGCCCTGTACCTTAGTGACCGGTAGATGACGATTGACGACTAGAAAATTCGCTCGGTAGGGTTCAACGACTACCTTCTATGCCCTATCCTTTAGCCTAAGGACTTACGATTGAGAAGCTAGGTTGCCAGCCAACTCTTTAACAAAACGATTCTATTAATATATAAGCTGTCGAACGCCGACAATCACTGACACCACTCTTGTAGCAGCTGATAGTCCCCCTTTCTTGCTTGGCCCTTGCCTTTTAGTTCTTCACACTTCTCGCTTATCTCTTTACCTCCCTTCTTCCTTCTCTGTTGTCTCTGTTTGCTTTCGTCTCTCTCTGAGTTTTCGAAATGATCCACCCGTATACATACTTCCCATTAGTACGTAACCGAAATAAAGTTCCCAAATATTTTAGCCAATCAAAATTACTAGAAACTAAAAATTAACAAGAAAAAGTATAAAAACGGGGAAATACCGGAAATTGCTACCCAAAAAACAACCAATAAAAACGCATAGAAAATAAATCAGAAAAGGTTTGTCTAAGGAGAGAGTACAGGAAATAACTATCAATAAAATCGCTTTGAGAATAAAATAAACAAGCGACGGTTTGTATACGGGGAAATACCGGAAATAATGACCAAAACAGAAAAACTACATCGACACGGGATAATGACATGAATATTCCCGAGATTATTATTGTTACAGTCATCCATTATTTTGCTCAATTGAGTTTATTGCCTTTTAGGGCCATAAGTTCCACAATTAAGCCTTTCTATGCTGGCGATATTCTAAGGGTCATGTGTTCAAAATTTTCTTAGATTGCATATTAATGCCTGGAAGAGTAATTTACTATGATTCTTTGCGCTTGGCAGTTTCTATCATGTAGTGCACTCTCTGAAAGAAACATCATGCATTTCCATTGAAATATGGGGACTTTAAAATTTCTAAGCACGGTTGCTCAATTGTCTTGAGCTTAGCGGCACTGTCCTTGACTAGTGAGTCTGAAGAATATGTACATGAAATATGTTTGTTTTGATACGAATGGCGTTTGCTCTTGCTTTAGCACCTTAAGCGTAAGAAGCGAAGAAACAACGAAGGCCGATTTTCAACAATTCTAGTTTGTTACAACCTTTGATCTACATTGTAGTAAAAGTAAGCGTAGGAGAACAATTTTTTACATCTCCTTTTCTAGTGGACAAATCAAAAGGTAGTTGGACCCTATACCAACAAATGGCAAGTTTCTGGCGCCTACTTTACAGTTTTCAAGTTTTATCATTTTACTTAAATCTCATTAGACAAATATAGCCTACTGCTTTGTTTGAACTCGCCAAGCAGAGATAATCATAAAATGCATATAACCCGAAAAAGTAGCCATTTCTGGGTGTTGTCATGAACAATGCGCAAGCTATGAGCCCCATCTAGAGGCTGATACATGGGACATCGCAAGATGATACAATCTGGGTTCCGATCTTCTGCATCACACTCAAAGGTAGCGGAAAATGTCACTTTCTGTTTATACAGTACATGTTTGAGTAGAAACGCCAAGCGCCTTTGAAGCTACTTCAAAGGTCTGGACATTTTGAAAATACCATGTCTTGATTCGAAATGAGATCATTACTCAAAGCTGCTCCTAAATGCAAATTATAATGAAACCGGCACTGTGTTGTGGTGGGAGAGTCTGCTTCACAGTGGGTAGACTTAGGTTTAGAATAGTCGCCACCACACAAGATTATTAATCACTATACAATTTTTCTTATTCAAATAGAATTAAACATGAAAAACAAAAACACATTGTTAGTAACAACACATACACAGTTACCTTAGCGATGCATGTGCTATATCAACAATATACCTCGATAGCTTTCACAAGTAAAATTCCATGAACAAAAAAGTTTTATATTTATGTATACATCTCAGGAGGGATCATAACTTTACATATTTACACAAAACTCCATCAATGATCTCTCCTGGGTACGAACTTCTATTCAACGAAAAACAATAAACACGGGTAAAGAAATGGGCCTCCCAATGACATCGATGATTTCGTGCGGACGCTTCTCTTAATATCGACAGAGGACTACCCAGGATAGGAAGGCTTTCGGCGTAAATATCCGATTGGATAGTCTTGTCCTAACTAATTGTTGCCTTGTGTCCTGGTAACAATAGGACACGCAACGGGGTATCTCGAATATCCCTGGAGCACAGAGTCAAAAGCTCTGAAGATATTCTAATTTAAAAAACGAAAAGGCAATCCCTACACTTCCTATTTTCGGGAAGGGGTCCTTCTATCATCTCTGTCAATTAAGTGGTCCATTTCGCAAATTTTAGGATAAAAACATGCAATTATATATGGGAGAACGAATATAGGGGGATTCAAAAGCTACCATAGTTTACAGAAAAGAATCGCACGTGAGTAGTGGTAAATATAATTAAACAATTTTGTTAGCGGCTTACTGCCTTGATGTAATGATCATGTAATCGCTTTTAACTATTGAATTTATTACAAATGTAAAGCGAGCGTTAATCACCAATGACCTTTCCCCTTGACAACTCAAAAGTCCTTTAATAATAGTCTCAATTCTACTTGGGAATTGAGGTTCTTTGAGCTCTTCTATCTCATGAAGTAGTTGATACGCATCCCTTATGAATTTCCTTAAGTGTGACAATTCATAGGGATGGGGCATGGTTTCGCCATCTTTTATGAATATAGTTGCATGATCAAGGATTCCCAGTTGTTTTTGGGTTTGTAAGGAGTGATTCATAGTGTTTCAATACTGTATAATCAAAATATAGAGTTCTAAAAGTTATAATTATTTTCATTATGCAAAAACACGCAGAGAACGCGTAGCCAAATAGTAGTAGTCATCTAATTTCTCTATCAATGAGGAAAACATCGTTGTAAAATGGGGACTTTGGATAAGTTTTCTTTTCTTTATAGCTATTCTTGTATAATAAGTTCAAGTTTTCCCGGCGAGAGTGTTTGATTACACTCCTCGATTTCTTTTAGGAGTTGACAGGCCCGCCGAGTAACATCTTTCAATTGTAATAGTTCGTAGGGAGGTGGGGTGATATCGTCATTAATGAAGGTCGACATGTAATTAAAAATTTCTCTTTGAATTGTCAATAGCAATTGTTTATTCATTATTATTATTATTGATTGCTTAAAAAAGAAGTAATATTTATTCTCAACAGTTCATGTAGTCCCTGTGTTTCCAATAAAGTCTCATTCCACTCACGTGGATCTCTTCTTGCTTGCTTAGATTTTTTGTATTTTCTTTTCAAGTTTTTTAGTATCGTCTTTTGTTGGTTAAGGGCAGTTTCCTGTCGCATATGAAATTTCAAACTGTGCTTCAGTCATTCTTTATCATTGGCTTTGAATCATATATCATAACTTCTATTTCATAAAAAGGTCTTTATTATTTTCTTATGCCAGATAAAAAGGGGCAAAATTTTATAACATAACTTTTAAATGCGCGATATCAAGGGATGTTTTAATTATTCTTTTATTTTTGTTTTAGTCTAAGAAAAATGAATTACTCTCCCAAAAAAGAGATCTTTGTGCCAAAGCGTGAACAATATGCATAACTCCAGGCGAACATCAGCACTGGTACATATGTTCTTCTTGAAACACTAAGTATCCATTATTCTATCTCTATTCTAACACTGTTTTTTCTGAATTATTTTTGAAATCTTTTAAGATATCCCTTAATATTTCACATTATCCTTTCACTGCTACATGACAAAAAGTCATACAACATCTTAACTCAACATAGAACTAGATTCATCTGAGATACACCGGACAAAGACCTCCCATATGTAGTCTTTCAAAGTTCTTTTTGTTTCTTTTAGATAGGAAGTCTTAATTGCTTTCTTATCAGACAAACATTTCGCATTTTAACAAGCAGGAAATCATCTCCCATTTTAACAAGCTTTTCTGAACCCACTACATGTCTGGAATTAATAAGCTATGGGAGTGCAATGTTTGGTAATTTTCCATTACAAGTACAAAAAGTTATTGTGACAAAGTCCATTATGATTTATGCAGCAATCAAATAAGAATGCACTCTGCAATGTAATAAAGCAGTTCAAAAGTTTTTTGCAAAATGTCCTTTTGTATGTTCTTTCTTCTTGTCATTCTTCAAGAAAGCTTTTCTTTGAGGGGGTTTCATCATATCTTGTATGTGCATTTTTCCTTCTTTTTCATTCTTTTTTAACTAAGAAGGGGCAAGCTTTTTCCTATTTTTCGCACATTTAAGGTGAAATTGAAGGATACAACAGAGAAAAATGATGGCAGCTGCGATAGCTGCAGCAAACGAGGCACGTGCTCGTTCCTAAAATAAGCCTTCAAAACATTTTATTTTTTTGTCAAAACCTCTATAAATCAATTATAAATAGCCCAGATTTTTGAGAGCTGTTACAAAATTTGTCGCTAATGAAAATTTATGTGCTAAGCTTCTAGCTGGCCCAAAATAATCTTAGTTTTAGAATCCTTTAGTTGCCATTAATCCCATGTCTGATTTGACCGGGTAAAGCAGCACTTGTTGGGGTTTCAATTATGGGTCTAATTGCATGCGCGCCATTGTTCGCGTACGTCTCGCGCGAGCGAAAACGCTTTATATATAAGCCCAAGCGTTCTTTGTAACTTTCTGCTTGTGATTTGTAATTGAATTTCTCTGCATGCTTCGCTCCCGCAATGATAAATATACCGGCAAAACAAAATTTAAATGGGCTTTGTTTACATGCGCGCCAGTGTTCGCAAATGGCTCGCGGGAGGGAAAGAGTGAAATTCATTTGTCAGGCGTCCGCAGAGTACTGACAGAACTTCTTCTACAGTGGACCTAGTTTGGTCTCATAAGTGTGACCTATTAAGCCAGGGTTCCCAAATTTTTGATGGTTTGGAGCCGTTGAAGAAATCCAACATTAATTGCGGAGCCCACAAAAAATTATATAGAGATTATATTACAATTATCGATTGTTATTTGATTGCTAGGATGCATGCTCTATTTGGTACTTGAAAATGCTTAGATATCTCAAAGACGGGCTGAAAAAAGAAGGAAATCCTACGTAAACAGCGCCTGAGAACGCGTTATATCGCCCTAAAGTTTGGTGATCTCAAAAAAAAACAAGGTTATTGCCTTTCTCGCCCTCGCAATTTATGCTTTTTGAGATGAATTTGATTGAATCGAAGTAGCTCTGTACGCACTGAAAACACTGCGATGCACATTTGTATTGCTATTGTGAAAAGGGCTCCGCGAGTCGAAAAAAAGCCTCTTGTTTGTGGAGCCCTGGGGCTCCGAGCACTTTGGGAAACTATGGTCCGAGCTATGCTTTATTTACAGCCTCTAGCTTCTTGTTGGTCACCAAATACAAAATTCTTAAATACAAAATTTTTAAGTTAAAATTTTTGAGAAATCAATCTTTCCAAAGCAGAATTTTTCTCAAGCAAGTAATTTTATTATCAGCAGACCAGTCCAATCTTGACTCAAGTCTCGAGTCATAATATTCGAGTCAAGTATCGCCGCAAATCACTGATATCGAGTCATTTTGTGCAAATGACTTGAGTCAAGTTGAGTCTTTTTTTTACACCAACTCGAGTCGACTCTTTGACTGAAGTTGACCTAGCTCTGCTTGAGAATCCCTGAAGAGGATCTTAGCGATCTTACGAAAAAACTTTGTATCGAATTGGACGGAAGAATTATCGCAACCGTTGTAGATCAAACGATGACAAGCTACGCCGTATCACTCTATTCGTAATAGATTAGTATAGTGTTTAAATGGCATACCAAGAAAAAGTGAGGCGTCTATGCAGTGATTTTATTGTCTCCCTATTGGTTGTCTACAAGGAAGCACCCCTGGATGCCACCGGGTTTTCACCATTCCAGCTACTTTATTAAAGAATTGCTCTGGAAGAACCACTAAAAAATCAAACGAAAAACAGAAAGTTATATGACCATAAGGCAAAACAAGAGTTTTTCATGAAGGAGAAAAAGTATTGTTGTTACTAATTACAGATGCCAATAAACCTGCAATGCAATGGCAGGGCTCTTACACAGCAATTATTATATGTGGCGAAGAGAAAATTTATCGCTTGTAATTAAACAAAAACGTGACAAGTTATCAATGAATGTGTTGAAACATTACATGGAAAGAAGGAACGACGACGATACACCCGAAGTGGATTTTAAAGATCAACAGGTAAACTATTGCAGTGCTTGCAGCGGATTTGCTGAGATAAAGGAAGAACTTAGCGTTGATGGTGATAAACTGAAGTAATTGGTTAGCAATCAACTGAAAGAGATAGTATGTGATATCAGGGTGGGTATTGAATAACTCAGCTTACAGCACAGCTATGATTATTGTGCGCTGGACAAACCAGACGAAGACAATGTTGGTACGAATCGTCTTGGTCGAATGATAAGCTGATGTTGACTGTACATGTATTTGTCGAGAGGCTTTGAATTGTTGTTACGCTGTAATTTGCTTAAACCAATGCGTGTCACTTAGAATATGCTTTCAGAAGGTTAAAATTCGCAAAGTTTCATTATTTGTGTTTTTTTTATTATTTTCAATAACACTCTTAGGAAGAGCGTCGTCACGTATAGCAACTTGTAGCAGCTTTAAAAGCTTGACTTTATGTACCTAGAATCTATTTAGATCTAGCCAAATTATTTACATTCATTTGATTGTAAGATTGTGATTTAACGTAACATTGGCCAGTGGTGAAACTTGCATGTTTTTATTTATGACATCATAGTACAGTCATACCTCATTTTACGAACTCCCGCTTTACGAAACCTCGGAATTACGAAATAGATTTTTAGAAGTAACAGCTTCAACAAAGAACCAACAAATTTTGTAATTTATCAAACAACTGAAGTATTATATTAATTACAATCGTTGTGCAATATTTTCTGCGGTCTTGTCTCACTGTCAGCAAGCTCTATCTGAAGAAAGTGTGGTTGGTTCTATTCAATCTTTTTGAATGTTAACAACAGAATACGTACGCAATTGAAAACAGAAACGCATTGACTTTGTCTTGAAACGTTCTGCAACGTTTTTGAGCGCAAATAGCAGCAACCCAAACCGTAGTGTAACGATTACAAACGATTTTATTGTAACTCGGCGCTTGAAAGGGATACTGCTCAGCGCTCATTGGCTAGCTCTGCAGTAAGTTCTTGCATTCCTTCCAAGACAGAAGCTCTTGTGCATATGTACAGTAGTTGTTAACTTATTTTTATTTTTTAAGTTTATAATGACTTTTTTTTCATAAGAACGTAACCCCAATTTATGCATTACTTTCTGTGTATAAAAGAACCTCAGTTTACGAACTCTCGTTTTACGAGCTACATTGAAGAACGAATTAGTTCGTAAAAGTGAGGTATGACTGTAATTGCCACTGTTGTTTTCCAGTATTCTTTTAGAGAAGTCAAAGAATCATTTGGACAGGTTTCTACATAAAAGCAAAAGCGTGGGGGTCGTAAATGCTTTTTTGACATATATACTATTAAGCACAATCCTGTCTGTCTGTCTGTCTGCGTGTGTGTGTGTGTGTGTGTGTGTGTGTGTTTCTGTTTCAACCTTTTCGAAAGTACTGGACGTATGAGTATCAAACTTGGCACGATTTATCTCCACCCCGGAGCAAGCGTCATAGAGGGATTGCGATGTCATCACCACGTCATTATGGTTATAATTGTGACGTCTTCATCAAGGATAATTTTTTCAAGAAGCGTATTTTTTTGACCAAGGAACGCTGTTCTGGGCTTAAACAAAAAGCCAGTACCCGACCTACTAATTTCAACAAATTTTACTTTTTTGGGATCTGACATGGCGTCATAATTAACGATTGTTTGTAAAATTTGTTTTCTTCATTTTCTCAAAAAGTATTCATTGTGGAGAAGTAATTAAATGCTTTTTTGGAAGATATTAACAAGGCACTTTTAATAAAAGCAAATCTACAACAATTTTAAAGTCAATTGACGATAAAACAACTGATTCTTCGTTCATTTTAAAAGCACGCCTTCTAAGAGTGCTTTTTTGCATTTTTTCCACTGGGTTCAAATCGCTCGGAATTATGGTAATTCTGATTGTAACGATCTGCACAGTGTTTTGCTGCCAGAGACGATAATATAATTTTTTCAAAACTTACACAATTTTTACAAAATTGTTTTACTTAAAAACTGATATCTGACCTCCTGGACCGATTTTCAAAGTTGTTTTAACAATTTACAGTTTATTTCGAGGCAATTCCTATGATATATGACATCTACCTTTGCTGATTGTTTAATACTACAAAAATTAAACTTCAATACCTGTAGTCGAATTTTTTAGCCATCCATAAAAAGTAGTAAGCTGAAGAAAAAGAGATAAGTTTAGTATATAAAGGTTATGACAAGGTACTAACAGTTATTCTCGTTTGAAAGCTTTAGAAATTTGCTCCCCAGCAATATGTAACTCTAATTAGTCGGGGCTATAAGCCTATAGGTTTGGATTGTACAAATAAGCATAAGCCTACAATTACGAAAAAGTCCGTAGTACAGGTGGGTATTATCTAATAGGGTTTTCTGAAAATACATATCAATCACTTTGGCGCCCTCCCTCCCATTATATCACAATTTTGAAATTACACTTGCATGCACTTCATAAAATAAACGTGTAAAACTTATTTTCTGGCTGGTTGTTTCAATTGTGATCAAATTCTGTTTTTAAGTATCAAACAAAGCAAGCAATACATACTCAGGAACTTAAGAAACCAGAGGAAAAATGCAGCGGCTATGCACTGTTCCCTACAATGATTTGTTAGGCTTAATAGATTTTTTTTCTAAAAACGATACTGTTATTTTCGGTAGGAGATTTGATTATGTCAACAACACATTATTAGGTTTACTATTTTCACAAATATAAGTGGGGTGAAATCGGGAAGCCGGCTGAACCGTTATCCCGACCTTCAACATTATTGGTGGAGGCCCTGCTATTGTAATCACTTAACAGTGAGTGCTTCATTTCGGGTTAGTTTGCTCTTTGCCTGGAGCATTTATGCCTGGACCAAGCTACATGCGACACAGCCATAGGTGATAGCTCATACGAATACGCCTACAGTTACGAAAAAGTGGTCACTAATCGTGAAGATACTTATTAATCCCTTTGGCGCCTTTCCACAGCTTTGACATTTTTTCAAAAACTAGCTAAATTTAATGAATAAACGCTTGTTAAATTTAAGAACACCTATGGTGAAAACAGGGCAAATAAGACGTCGTCAGCACTCAATAAAGCAGGAAGACATTTAATGGCTAGGAGCGAGCCTCCACAATGTTTTTTTGTCAATTGCGTTTCAAAAACGATAGTTTTGTTTCGTAAGGAGCTTTGTTTGTGTGAAAAAACATTAACCTTTTACTTGCATTTTCACAACTATTCATTCAGTAAAGATGCGCAACCGACTGAACCAATATTGTCAGCCTCGACATAACTGATGAGGGCTATGCGGGCAATGCCAGCAGAGCCAGCTAGTCTAAAGTAAAAATAATAGTATATTTAACTAAATAAAATAACAATATTTTTAAATAATTATAAATATATATTATATAAAGGTATATTTCAGGAATGGGATCCAACAGAAGTTTGGAAAAAAATTTGGATTGGATCAGGAGCGCAGTTTTTCAAGACTATCAGGAACTGGTTGGGATCAGCCGTGGAAAATACTACTACTGTTAATCGTACACTAATTGTGTATGAATGCAAAACATAAGGGAAAATTTTTAGTTTTTTTGGAGTAGGACCAGGATTAAGATTCAGATTTTTTGCGCGTAAAAAAAGCTAAATCACTATTCACGAATGGTGCGTTTGGATCAGGATTGGACTTGGACCTCAAAATTGACCGCTACGTTAACCTCTGATACAGAGGCAACTATATTAGCTACAAACGTAGGGGCTAACGGAAACACAAAAGTTCGAAAATATAAAACACTCTAATTTACTACTAAGGATAAACATACAGGGATAGTTTCAATAGACTTGGACCCCATTTTTACTCGTCCCCTTTCCCATCCTATGTCTCTATCCTGGTACAAATTAATTTTATTTTTACAGTTTGTGTAAACAACTATAGAGTGTGCTGTTTATAAAATACCTAAAGTTTTACAGAAAAAACTGAATCTTATTTAAGTCATAAACACATGTACATGTATTTAACGTCTGGACTCTTACAAAACAATAATGCTAACAAAAACACACGCCCAATGGAATAAGGAAAAACAACGTTACTTTCTTCTCTAAACCTACAAAATCATTTACCAAACGATTCTAGCATTGTGGTCATTACAGATTGCAAATTCTATGATTTTATCACCTGGTGAGCTTTGTTTTAACATCCCCAAAAAGGTTACGTAAGACGGTACGCCTTTCTGTAAATCAGTGGATGAAATGGTCAGTTTGCGCTCAAACCCTAATACCTAATCCGAAATTTAAAGTGCTTTGCCTCCTCTCCCCTGAGGGGTTGTGATCAGCATTAACAGGTTTGCTGTCATGCCCACAATAGAGTAGGACGTTTCCAGCCACTCCAACAGTTTAAAGTCAAGAAAGATGTGCTCCTTGCTGCACTTGAATGTTTTCACCTCGTCGTGATTTGCTGCAAAGCGTTTCTGCATCTAATCTTTGAACAGCCACTGGAGTCCGCTATACAGCACGAGATCAGAGAACACGCTTTTCGTTTCATTCATTAACGAACGGAAGTGACTGTCATTTAAAGCTTTTTACCAATATTTAAGTGCTCACGCAAAGAGCTTTGCTTATGTAGTAGATTTTTTAAGGCACTGGAGGCGCAGTTTTGGCATAAATAGCTGCAGCTTTCCCACTCTTATTCTAGAGCAGGGGTTCCCAACCAGGGGTGCGAAGCAGCATCCTAGGGGGTGCGAGATGGTCATTCAGATTTTTCTGTTGCATTTTTGTCCTGTCATGCTCAGTTCATCATGTGTTAATAGTTCTGCACAATCAGTGTCTAATTACAGCATGCCTAATGCGCGGCCTTCACTTCAGCCCGAAACGATGCGAGGGTATTTTTTTTGGGAGCTAAAAATGCCACCAAACTTCACGCCAGACAAGTGATGACCTTTTTTTTTTTTTTTGGAGAACACCGCTGAATGTGGCCTTATTTTGACTCTAGGCATGCTTAGTGCATGGCCTTATTCTTCACATGTTAAAATACTATAGGGGTGCGAGAACATATTAAGATATTTTAGGGGTGCGAGAACATATTATAACAATATAGGGGTGCAGGCCATTAAAAAGGTTGGGAACCACTGTTCTAGAGGATCTAAAATGTTCTTCGCTAAGCGTATTTATCTTTGCTTAGCCTAGAACATCTCCAGAGAGAGAATCAAAGAAAGCAAAATAGATGGAGTATGTTAATGTGTATCTGCATTAGTACCTTTGGCGATTGATATTGTTTGTTGTAATAACTTTCTTGTTGTTTTGCACAATTGTTAGGCCTCTAGAAATATTCCTCGATGATAATTTACCTGCAGAAAGTGCTGTTTTTGTTCTTTATCTCTGGGTCCTGCAGAATCAAACTTAGCCACAAGCGCTCCACTCACTCTGCCAGATTGTTTGTCACCTTCAGAACACAAACAGTTTTATGGAGCTTTGGTACGCCTCATTTTCAGCCCAGTGCTAAGGACCAATGGTTAAGGAACTCCTGTGTAGATCAAGTATTGTAAATATTTGTTCAGTTGCGGTTGAGCAGAAGTCAGACAGTTCTCTCACAGCATTATCTTTAGGTACCACAGCTCGCAATGAAGGATCTTCAGATCTATGATTACTTGGCATATTGCGAAACATATCTCGCTTATCGATATCTCTGCTGTCAAACAGTTAGAACCCTACGAGAACCAACAAGTATTACAGGTGTCCGGAGAAAGCCTGCTCAGTTAATTGATCTACATTTCCATCAGCGAACGTGGCTAAGCCCTTCATGAAATTAAGGTGGTTGGGAGGTGCGTGTTTGACTAAATCACTGCTGTACCACTGGTTTACCTAAATTATTACAATAAACAAACACAAACGCAGCAACTGACTGAATATCTTGTGCTGCTTTTGCTGTCGACTAATGACACGAGAGCCCTTCTGATTTTGCTTCCTGAAGAGCCACATTTTGAGGGAATATATTACTCGTGCCATCCATATGATTGATGTAGTGCACCAAAATAGCAAAATTTGACGCTTTTCTTTAGTACTCTACCAATAGATATAATACTAATCTCCAATAATTCAGAAATCTAGTAATTGTCGCGAGAACGTTTGGTTCCAACTGATTGGTTACTGATCTCATGATATCTGGGCTGACAGGTTGTAATAGCAGAGGTGTAAGTGCTCAGCGATCATTTAGACAAGTGCTGACGTCGGCTTGATTTATATTTGGCAACACGTCGCAGAACCCAGCAAATATATCGATGATCAAGGACTTGGAAATTGACACAGAGAAAATTTTATTAAAGACAATCTCCGACATATGACGTCGGCAGGCTGAATTCAAGGAGCTGCTTCTTGAGAGCAGTTTCGATCAAACACAGACTCCTTCTCGCGACTCAGCGTTGACGCTGGTTGTGTTAAAACACATTGTACGTGTAAGATCTGCTATACTTTACCGATGTACCTCCGAGACCACTACTTCATCTTCGATGTATACTTTTTCCGAATCCAGTTTGAGCCCGCCAGAAGCTTGGCAACGTCTTTGCCAGACACTAAAAATGGTCAGAACTTTGGTGTTTCGCAATGCTCGTAATAACTTTAATTTTCTCGTCCTAACATATAATCAGTGGAGTGTGAGAGTGAAAAGCCCCGCTAATTTCGCTCGTCAGTTTCTGCTGATAGATCTAGCCTAAGGGTGGGCAAACTTCGGCCCGTAGAGCATTTTGTGCAGGCCCCCAACACGTGTTGAAACTTCCATGTATTTATTTGAATATGACAAAAACGGCCGCACTTGCCGTACTAACGAGCCAAAATGGTAGAATAATTTGCTGAAGCCATCGTTGAAAGAGCCGCTACGCAATTCTTAGTTTGAATTGACGCATTTTCCATTCAAATAAAGGATAATGACCTTTTTTTAGAACGCCATAATTTTCAAAGCCTTGCCGACGACATTGCAAGAAGTTATTGTAAGATTTTAAGCGCTTGACCTCGACCAATTCTTGAATGTCAATGCGCCCCTCGGAGTAAACGTTTGCCCACCTCTGATCTTGCCAACTTTGTAAATCAAACTTGAGCTCATCATCAGATCAGCGGCCGGATGGAGCAATTACTTGCAGTCAGCTAGTGCATTAACGATATAAACAATTTTTCTGGTGGTGGTATTGGTGCTGTTCAATGGTGCAGCTGCAATCTATTGGTTTAAACTACAGGAATTCTCTCACGTCGAGATTTTGGTGTACAGCTCTCACTTGCACTGATTCCTGGCTATTTGGAGCGCGTCAATCCACCAACTGAGAGCTGAAGCTCATCTTCAGGCTTGTCGCGATTATCTTGCGGTTGACTCTCTACTTGTGAGTCATTGAATTTCAATATCGCTGAATCACTAGATTTTGCAACATCAATATTTTCCGTCTCCAGTCGTTTCTTCCCATTTAATGGTGAATTGCTTACCTGCATTTTTCTTCTATAGATAGAACAACGTAAATGCCAGCCATGGAAAACCACGGCCTCTCTTCTCTGAGTAAGAGAGGCTCCGCAACTAAATCCCCAAAATAACTGCGTGTAAACAAATAAGTTAAATATCATAGGTTGAACTACGGTATCAGGTCATAAACAAACTTCGCTGCCTCTCGATCCAGTTAAGTTTTCCTAGAAAAGCAACTAAATTTTCCCCGAAAACGAGACTTTTACTGTGTCAAGTTCTTGTTTTATGCCGCTCGAGTTAGGGGTGACTTAAGCTTCCTTGCGCTAGTAGCAAATGTTGTGAACCATAACTCTATTGCGTGACACGCCCCTTATCCTGATCACGGAACTTTGAATTAAGACTGGTCTTACGCACAAACTCTTTACCATTTTATAAGTCTTAGTTGATTTTTTCCGACAACACAGGAACACAAAAGTCAAAGGTGGTGGTGCGTGCTGCAATAGTTTGGTTTTACAATTGTAGATTTTTGGTGGTAGGTGTATTTCACAACTTGGTGAAACACCCTCTCGTTATGATAATTGTGACACCAAGTTTCTTGGCTGCACCTATGTGTCTTGGTCCCGGAATCGAGTACATGGGACAACACCTATCGCCAAATGTGTTGCATTTTATCACCCAGTTGTCGTAATAACACAGTTTCAAGAAAAATTTATCTCCATATTTACAATCGTATATTGGATGGCTGTGATTTCCCACACCAGAGTAGACTTACTGAGCTATTATTTTTCTAGTAATTTAAAGAATTGATATTAAGGCATCTTATAGGCTAACTGCAATCAATTTAATAAAATATCACTTCCACGACCGGTTTCGTTCCTATTAAAAACTCTTCAGATGAACTCAGGTATTGACTCAGATCGTCGGTTCGATAACCTGAGCCCACCTGAAGAGTTCTAATAAGAACAAAGCTATTTGTGGAAGTGGTATTTTATTCAACTGATTGCAGTTAGCCTATAAGATGCCTTAATATCAATTAATTAAATCAATATGTGCTGTGCCGCAATCAGCAAATTGTTTCACAAAATTTTAAGAATTAATTTGATCAAGACCAGAATGTACAATGACTTGCTTTCGAACAATCATGGGCATATCCAATGAAGAAGCCAATGGGTTGATTACCTCCAGAAAAATAGAGCCCAAAACATTAGCCTCCAATCTTTTTCAATGTGTTCCTCCTTCACAAGTTTCAGAAAACTTTTGTTCCTCCCTTTTCGAAATAGACTATAAACCAAAAATTACATCAATTGGTGCGTGCATATTTGCCAACATCAAATGAGAAAAATTCAAACAATGGCTAATTTTGCGTAAAAAATCCAAAGACTCTAAAATGCTGTGGCGCATCGTAAATTTCAGATCTTCCTTCAATTAGATTTCCTAATAATCCTGAATTTATTTTATGTCCTAGAGATGATCTCCCATAAAGAACAAAGGTCCTCGCCCGAAATTTTTTTAACAATCTATCGTTTGGAGCTGATTCACAAACAAAAAAGCGTTTTGCCAATAAAAGAAACATCACAGATAAAATTGCGAGTAAATGTTGTTATAAAATTGCAATAAACTTGCATAACGTAAAACTCTTGCAAATCCTAAAATGAAAAAATTGCTCCCCTTCCCCTGGAGGAATTTCCTCATTTTAGAATTTGTAACAGTTTCACATTGGAAATTCCTCCATTCCTCCATGGGGAGGAATTTCTCCCATGTGGAAAATCACTGGCCTAAACTTTCAAACTCCAAGTTGGTTTATTTATTGAGTGACTTATTAAATAATGATTATTTTGCTATATCTTGGCAATATCTGATAAATGTGATTACCCCAAAAACTCGCGGAAGGTTATTAATTTCAATAAAAAAAGCGTAACGTTTTGTGGGCCTAAAGTTGACATATACGTAAGTATACGATATGCCGCAAATGACCAATCCACTGATATTACACTGACACACTTATAGTATATGGGCAGTGCAGAACTGAACGTGATTGGTTTTTCACCAGAGGATGATTAATTTTACGCAATTCAAAAAGTTATTTACAACGACTAAAAAAGGTTTAAAGTTATTGAAAAGATAATCTACCCTGGCCCATAGTTCCATTCGGAACAATAACTATTGGGCATTGGTCATTTCTACGCATAACGACTTTTTGTCAAAACGCACGTATTCAAAATTGCACTTGTGGGTTTATGTATGTTGTTTGGTGCATCTGTCGTTAATAGCACTAAACGTTTGCACTTCGGCGATTGATTTAGCCGGTTGCTGAGCGGATTTGAGTCTACCTTTTAATCGAAAGCCGGATTCAGGACCGGACTCTAGTATTTTGCTTAATTTAATAATATCTGTTTCTTTATGGCATAGGCTAGACCAGGAATAAACACTGCACAATCTGCTGCTTTGCACACATATCCCAAGATTTGAATTTGTAAATTAATATAAACACAAAACAGGCTTTTTTTCACTTACAGCCTTACTAAGTAAAACTAAGTTGGTAATGCGGCCACCAATGGGTTGTGTACCCCTGGGTTACACTTTCGCACCAGCTTAGTACACAATACAAGAACTGAACAGGACGTAACATCTTCTGACTAAAGTAAAGGCGGAAGCGGATCAGACGTTTTGTTTCTTAAAAACAAGAGCGTATTGGAAGCGGAAAAAAGTTGCCCTGCTTACTTATAGTGGGTGCGCCTCTCGAGCTCAAAGCCAAGACGTTTGGACCCCCGCTAAAGTAATATCTCCCTGGCCTGATCACACACAAATAACTAGGCTTATCATCATTTTTAAATATATTAGGGTCAAGTTTTTACACAGCGGCTCGAGCTGAGCTGAAATATCCAACAATAAAACAGATGATTATTTGCAATTGCAACTTACTTTGCATCTCGTTCATTTTTTGAGGCAGCAAGAGCATGGGCATACGCAGTTTTCTGGAATGCATTTGCAATTGCTGCAATCGAAGTCAGTCAACAGAACTGACACAGCAGACTAAACAAATTAATGAAGTACCAACCAAGTATCACATCAGCTCACCGGTACATTTGCAAGGATCCATTGTAGATTTGGTAAAACCTAAACACGTCGAATGCAGACTTCAAAATGATCGCTTTTTAGCAAGTTTGTGAAAGGTTTGGAATCGTAGATGCATTACATCTGTTCTGCATTTGTAAACGCTTGCAATCACGTGACTTAAAAGTAAAGAAATTTTGCTGAATAATGTTTTGCACTCGACGTTTGTTAAAAGCAATCGTGGATTGCGAACCAAAATAGTCAAAATAACATCGCTAAATCTCAAAAACATAGCAATGCGATTTCTTTCCAAAATGATAATTGCAGTTTTCATAAAATACATTCACTTTCATATGAAAAAAACTGCATTTTTAGCGCTACATTTTGCCATGGTACGCCAATCACTTTGTTTTATGCACGCAGAGTAGTTTTGCACACGATACCATGCTGTGGGGTAAGCCTGTGTGATACATTTTTATAATAATCTCCGCAATTTTAAATTTGCCCTCTTTTTTCATGTGGTGCAATGGGTTATAATGCAAGAATTCTTAAGTTCAGACCATCTCTGGGCCCAAACAATATTTTACTGCTGGACATTAAACGTTGGTTGACAAAACTGTCCATCAAAAATTAAACATAAACTTGAGTTTTGCAGCATCTTCGAGCAGATATTTTTTTACAATGGGCTCTGCAATTGTGATCGGGGCCGCGACTGACGAGGGAGGAGATGTCAGTTGCGACCCGAAATCTATTTGTGGACAGGACAAGACCTTCAACACTCTCTTTCATCTGCTATGAAATAGGCCGAGTTTTTGCCCTTTAGTCAATTGCAACTTCATCATTCAGTAGGTTCTTACCAGGTTCGATGGACAGAAGCAGTGATGTATATCTATAAAAACTGTTGAGGAGGAGGGTAACGAGCGTTAAATGTCTGATTACGAGTTCGAATATCCATGTCGTATCTTAGGATTGCTGCCACAACTAATTTAGTTTTGCTACTCCCAACGCGTTGTTTTTGAAGGAATTACAATTTATGGGGGATTAAATTTAGGAACACTAGGACAGCCAGCAAGGGTGAAGCCGAATTTTTTTTCACGAAAGTTGTGCACAAGTTTTATATATTTCAAAAGAAAATTATGAAAAATTTATCAATGATTAATTGATGTCTAAACTTCGGAGGCTAAATTGTATGAAATTGGTTTGGCTGCTGCCGATAAACAAAAGCAAGCTTAAATCCTATTTTTGACGACAACGACAAACAAGGTAATGACGTCAAAACTGATGAAAAATTGAAAAAGCGCAACATTTCGATCGAAGTCTTGAAAACTTTTTCCTAGTTTGCTAGAAAAGCTTAAAGCGGATATCGGTCCAAGAAATATTTTTACATTGAAGAGATGCTGCCATGACCACTTTACCTCCTTTGCATACGTGCACGGAACCCAGATTGATGCCGATCGCTATAAATACAAACATTTGCTCTCTATTACATTACTTTGTACAAACAACAGTCTAGTAGGCCTAGGTTAAGATGTTCGAGTCTGTGATGTTGCCAAAATTTTGCAATGGAATTGAAATTGTTCCAGTTTACATTCTATATTATAAAGTGCAATTCTGTCTGTCGGTCTGTCTACCTTTGCTCCTCTGAAACTGCTAGAGGTGCAAGCATCAAACTTGGCATGATTGATCACCACCCCATGGTGAGTGTCATAAGGAGATTCGTGACGTCATGATTACGTCATATTCAAATATATTTTTTTAATTTGCATTACTTGACAGAGAACAACCGCCTTTTGCTCAAACCAAAACCAGTTTCCGACTTATATTACAAAAACTTTCATTTGCTTGCAATTGAAAATGACGTTGCAATCAACGCTTCATTACACAATCTGATTTTTGGTTTGCCGTTTGAAGAGAAAGTAACTCTTGAATCGATTGACAAGGTAAAATTGCATCGGCGTCTCATAGTCCTCGTTAGTATAGTGGTGAGTATCCCCGCCTGTCACGCGGGAGACCGGGGTTCGATTTCCCGACGGGGAGATTTAATTTTGAAAGCAAAACTTATTTTGTTTGTGCTATACTATGTTACTATTTGCTATATCTTAAAAACTACTGATCGCAGAAATGCGATTCGACGTTCTTTCAGGAGATATTAATAAGATGCTTTTGCCAAAAATAACTTTACAACAATTAAAGCTTATTTAGTTATGCCAAGAGCAATTCTCTATTTAAGCACTTCAAGTCAGTGATTTTTAACCAGGGTTCCGCCAACACAGTCCAGGAGTTCCGCCAGAAGTTACATAAATTTTCATTTTATTTTAATAATTAAATTAAATGCTGGTTTTTGCATAGGACAATTAAATTATTGCACACGGGTCACTCGAGCCACTGGAATGTTTCCTTGGGTTTCCGCTCCAGCAAAAAGATTTAAAACCTCTGATATAAACGCTGCCGATCAAAATTCCGATTTAGCTAAGCCTGGGATGTTCGGCCGCAATCACAATAAAGTGTTGTTTATTTTATTGTGCCGAAACGAGCGTTAAGTGTCTCAGCCTATAAATGCATGCTGCAACGTAAGAAAACAACAAAACGCACGTTTTTTATTACTATCGAACATCGATCGGGCTCACGTAAAAGTGTTTGCTTGCAGCTACACTGAAGAGAAAGTAACTCTTGAATCGATTGACAAACCTAAAATTGCATCGGCGTCTCATAGTCCTCGTTAGTATAGTGGTGAGTATCCCCGCCTGTCACGCGGGAGACCGGGGTTCGATTCCCCGACGGGGAGATTTAATTTTGAAAGCAAAACTTATTTTGTTTGTGCTATACTATGTTACTATTTGCTATATCTTAAAAACTACTGATCGCAGAAATGCGATTCGACGTTCTTTCAGGAGATATTAATAAGATGCTTTTGCCAAAAATAACTTTACAACAATTAAAGCTTATTTAGTTATGCCAAGAGCAATTCTCTATTTAAGCACTTCAAGTCAGTGATTTTTAATCTGGGTTCCGCCAACACAGTCCAGGAGTTCCGCCAGAAGTTACATAAATTTTCATTTTATTTTAATAATTAAATTAAATGCTGGTTTTTGCATAGGACAATTAAATTATTGCACACGGGTCACTCGAGCCACTGGAATGTTTCCTTGGGTTTCCGCTCCAGCAAAAAGATTTAAAACCTCTGATATAAACGCTGCCAATCAAAATTCCGATTTAGCTAAGCCTGGGATGTTCGGCCGCAATCACAATAAAGTGTTGTTTATTTTATTGTGCTTAAACGAGCGTTAAGTGTCTCAGCCTATAAATGCATGCTGCAACGTAAGAAAACAACAAAACGCACGTTTTTTATTACTATCGAACATCGATCGGGCTCACGTAAAAGTGTTTGCTTGCAGCTACACTGAAGAGAAAGTAACTCTTGAATCGATTGACAAACCTAAAATTGCATCGGCGTCTCATAGTCCTCGTTAGTATAGTGGTGAGTATCCCCGCCTGTCACGCGGGAGACCGGGCATCGATTCCCCGACGGGGAGATTTAATTTTGAAAGCAAAACCTTTTTTTTGTTAGTGCTATAAGCTTTACCTTCGTTTCAAAAGTTGTTTTCAGCCTAGCTATCGTGTGTTTATCTCGAAAATTATAGGCGTTGCTGGGTGCTAGATGTCATGTTTTTTTAAAATTATTTTGCCCTGTCACTGTAATAGGCAATTTTATGAAAATAGCAAAATATATTATTTTGATAGCTAGGCTGAAAAAAACTTTTGAAACGAAGGTAAAGCTTATAGTACAAACAAAATAAGTTTTGCTTTCAAAGCTAAATCTCCCCGTCGGGGAATCGAACCCCGGTCTCCCGCGTGACAGGCGGGGATACTCACCACTATACTAACGAGGACTATCAGACGCCGATGCAATTTTACCTTGTCAATCGATTCAAGAGTTACTTTCTCTTCAAACGGCAAACCAAAAATCAGATTGTGCAATGAAGCGTTGATTGCAACGTCATTTTCAATTGCAAACAAATGAAGTTTTTGTAATATAAATGAAAGTTTTTGTCAATCGATTCAAGAGTTACTTTTTTTTCCAATGGCAAACCAAGAGTGTAGCTGCAAGCAAACACTTTTACAGACGTCGCAGAACCCAGCAAATATATCGATGAATGCGGAGACTTGGAAACAGAATCTGCAATAAAAACAATTTTTGTCACTAACAATCTTTGAGATATGACGTCGGCAGGCTGAATTCACAGAGCTGCTTTTCGAGAGCAATTTCAATTAACACAGACTCCTTCTCGCGACTCAGCGCTGTCGCTGGTTGTGTTAAAACCAGGGATATGGAAGCGGTTATTTTTCAACAGCTTCCGCTTCCGCTTCCGCTTCCACACCTATCGCTTCCGCTTCCACTAACAAAAAAACGAGAAAACGACCGTTGACAATTTTTTTAACTTTTGTGGGTCTGTAGCCTGCCTTCTCCTACACTTCATCATTTTGAAAAAACAAAAATCTTCATTTATTGCTATTACTTCACCAACTTCGCTTGAGCTTATTGTTCTGAACTACTCTGTGTTTTTTTCATAGATATTGGAACTCGTGTTGAATGTAGAACAGTGCTTTTCAATCTTTTTGTCATCGCGAAACCCTTGATGTACTTTCGGGTTTGTCACGAAACCCCCACTAACAAAAATTTAGAAATCACAAATTGTTTGTAGGAAAATCAAATATTTCGTTACCAAAATCCAAAAACCAATTAAACACTTCAACAAATTAACAGTAACAGTAGGCGCCGCTTAATATGACCACCTTGGGACCAGACCATTTTGGTCATAATATCCGAATGGTTATAAAAACCGAAGTCGCCATAACCGCGCCTGAATCGACGCCGTTAGCCACAAGAAGTCCAAACACCGTCAAATTCATCGTTCAACCGAAGTAGCAGAGCGACTTTGGCAGGAAAACAAAATACAGTACTGTAATAGTACAGGTAACTGTAAAACCAAGTACAGTATGTAACAATATGTTGAGAAGGTAAAGTTATAAGTGCGTGGTGGGAAAAAATACTGTACTGTAACAAGAAAGATGGAGAAAATATTGGTTATATTATCCGAAATTTGGTCATATTAAACGGAGGATTTTAAATGGAGAAATTTCAGACCGTACCAAATTGGTCACAATAAGCGGCTGGTCATATTATCCATGGTCATAATAAGCGGCGCCTACTGTATTATAAGTTCCTTCACTACTTACAACCACTTTTACAACAGTTAACTTGATGCTTCTCAGATCTAAACCGTATGACCACATATTACCGCTCTCAACAATAACCTGTCGTCACAACAACAAATTAGACCGTATAGCGCTGATTTTCCCTCTCTATCCTCAACTAACTCGGACTTTGAGTTGACTTTAACTCTAATCATCATTACGGACTTTCTGTCCGTCCCCAAAACACGTATTGACCTCGATCTTTTTGGATAGTGAAGTACAAAATTTCTGTCGTATATATAGTATATACGAAGCTCGTACATGTAAAGCAAGCAAAATTAAACTGCACCAAACAATAGCCGCCTTAACATGGTGGTGCGGTCCACAACCCCGTTTGGGTTGGGTTAAATAGGCTGTTGATCTTCCCGAGGGTCCCAGTTACCCCGGGCACTTCCTTCACACAAACCATTTTTTCGCCGTGCAGCCCTCTGAACAACCGCAGAAGGGTAGCACGCAGCTTCTTTAAAATCCGCCCGTCTCCTCTCTTCTCCTGCCTTTCTCTTGCCCGTTTTCTCATTCTTCTCCTTCTCCTTCTCCTGATGAGCGGCAACGTTCACCCTAACCCTTGTGCCGTCTTTTCCTGTTCAGTGTGCCCTGGAAATGTGACCTGGCGGGGTAGGTCAGTGCAATGCTGCACATGCTTAATTGGGTTCATTTAAAGTGCTTACTACTGTCCTTTTCTAGAGTCATAACTCTTGGCAGCTCTCACTCTTGGAGCTGCCCTCCCTGCTGCGTTCCTGCTTTTTTTAGAAGTCCCACATCTACCAGCACTGTGACTTCCTCCTCGGACTTCTCCAGCTGGCATACCTCCAATGCTCAATCTGGCTCATCTGGCCCCCTTTTGCTGATGCAGCACTCGCACCCCACCCTCGCCTTCAAACCTTCTATCCTTTTTTCGTCCACTTTGTATCTTCTCCCTCTGCACTCTCACCACCGCCTCATGCTTTTGGCTGTTTTTCTTTACCTCCTGCTTCCTCTTCCCTTCCCTAACTCCCTCAGGGTACTTCAATGGAATGCTGGGGGTCTCCAAACCAGGAGCACTGAAGTGCAACACTTTATTTCGTCTTATCCGGTTGACGTCATTTGTATCCAGGAATCTAACCTTGATTTATTGTCCTCTTTCCGGATCCCTGGATTCTTTGGTCTGCGGTCTGATGGCGCCCAGTCCCAATCTGGTATTTTTTCTATTGATGTCACAGACGCTAGCGACGGCGTCATCATTTTCGTCAGGCAGGGCTTATCCTTCTCGGATCTTTCTACCTCCTCTCTTTCTTTGCCTGACCCCTAGTCTGATTATGTGGGGGTCAACATCTCTCTAAACGACTTCTCCTCGCTCTCATTTCTAAATGTTTATGCTCCCCCTATTCGCTCTTTTCTGAAGGATAGCAGAACCAATTTCTTTGCTTCCTCCATTCTTCCCTCTTATGTGGAAGCGGAAGCGGTAGAATTTTCGTGCTTCTGCTTCCGCTTCCGCTTCCACAGAAAAAGGATCGCTTTCACCGCTTCCGCTTCCACATCCCTGGTTAAAACACATTTCACGTGTAAGATCTGCTGCTATACGTCATCGATGTACTTCCGAGACCATTACTTCATCTTCGACGTATACCTTTCCCGAATCCAGTTTGGTTTAGCGAGAAACTTGGCAACGCCTTTGCAAGACACTATAATTGATAAGTACTTTGATGGGATCGCAATGCTCGTAATTACTCCAATCTTCCCATCCCAATATGTGATCAGTGGAGTGTGAGAGTGAAAAGGTTCGTTAATTTCGCTTGCCAGTTTCTGGCGATAGACCTGGCCAACTTTGTGAATCGAACTGGAGCTCATCATCGATCAGCAGCCGGATGGTGCAACTACTTGCATTCAGCTAGTGCATTAATAATATGAACAATTTTTCTGGTGGTGGTATTGGTGTTGTCCACTGGTGCAGCTGCAATTTATTGGATTACTACAGGAATTCTCTTACGTCGAGATTTTGGTGTACAGCTCTCATTACTGATTCCGGGTTGTTTGGAGCGCGTCAGTCCACCAGCTAAAAACTGAAGCCTATCTTCAGCCTTGTCGCAATTATCTTGCGGTTGACTCTCTACTTGTGAGTCATTGGATTCTAATAAGGCTAAATTACTAGATTTTGCAACACGAATCCTTTCTGCCTCTACTTGTTCTTTCTCATTAAATCGTGAATTGCTTACCTGCTTTTATTTTCTATTATTCCCTTACAAGTTTTTGAGCTCATGCTCGGTTTGCTTGTCTTTCGTCAGACTGGGCCACCACGACAGGCAGACTGCTTAGTCCCACCACCTGAAGATGGAGGCATCTCGTTAAGTGTCTTGCCCAAGCACATAGCAAGCAAGCTTGCCGGCTTGTTCTCCACACTATTCCAATGGGCAGAGCGCCAAGCAGGGAAGCTGTAAATACCATTTTTTAAAGTTTTTTGGTGTGACTCGACTTGGGAAATGAAACCCAGGTCTACCGACTGTGAAGCGGACGCTCTAACCGTTACGCCATCGCGCCGGTTTATATAAAAACCAAAATCCTTGTCTGTGTACTGTTGCCAGCATCAAATATGAAAAAATCCTAACAATGGCTAATTTTGTATAAAAAAATCCCAAGATTCTAAAATGCTTTGGCGCATCATAAATATTTGGTCCATCTCCAATTTGATTTTATAAAAATCCTCAAATTATTTTATGTCGTAGAGATGATCTCCCACAAAGAACATAGGTCCTCGCTCAAAATTTTTTCAAACAACCTTCCATTTGGTTGCGACTCACCTAGAAAATAGGGTTTTGCCAAAAAATCATCACCAAAAACCTGTAATAAATGTTCTTTCAAATGCAACAAACTCACATAATGTGAGACTTTGCAAATCCTGAAATAAGGATACCACTCCCTTGTAGGAATTTTTCGCAGGTTGGGAATCACTGGCCTAAACCTTCATATTCCCAGGTTTAGTCTATTTATTGAATGACTTTAATCAAAAAATAATTATTTTGCCACATTTTGGTAATATCTGATAAATAGCAATATGATTCGCTTTCTCATGAATGGAAAATAAATATGGCCGAAAAAATGTGATTGCCCGAAAATCTTGCAAAAGTTTATTAATTTCAATAAAAATATATTCCGTTTTTTGACTCTAATAACAAGATAAAGCAAAGTCAACATAATTTATACTTCAAGAAGAAACCACAAAAACTGTGGCATCAGTGTCTGTTGGTTGCCTAATGACTAAGGAGCGAATATATTTTGCTATTTTCATAAAATTGCTTATTACAGTGGCAGGGCAAAATAATTTAAAAAACATGACATCTAGCACCCAGCAACGCCTATAATTTCCAAGATAAACGCACGATAGCTAGGCTGAAAAAAACTTTTGAAACGAAGGTAAAGCTTGTAGCACAAACAAAAAAAAAGTTTTGCTTTCAAAACTAAATCTCCCCGTCGGGGAATCGAACCCCGGTCTCCCGCGTGACAGGCGGGGATACTCACCACTATACTAACGAGGACTGTGAGACGCCGACACAATTTTAGGTTTGTCAATCGATTTAAGAGTTACTTTCTCTTCAGTGTAGCTGCAAGCAAACACTTTTACGTGAGCCCGATCGATGTTCGATAGTAATAAAAAACGTGCGTTTTGTTGTTTTCTTACGTTGCAGCATGCATTTATAGGCTGAGACACTTAACGCTCGTTTCGGCACAATAAAATAAACAACACTTTATTGTGATTGCGGCCGAACATCCCAGGCTTAGCTAAATCGGAATTTTGATCGGCAGCGTTTTTGTCAGAGGTTTTAAATCTTTTTGCTGGAGCGGAAACCCAAGGAAACATTCCGGTGGCTCGAGTGACCCGTGTGCAATAATTTAATTGTCCTAAGCAAAAACCAGCATTAAATTTAATTATTAAAATCAAATGAAAATTTATGTAACTTCTGGCGGAACTCCTGGACTGTGTTGGAGGAACCCTGGTTAAAAATCACTGACTTAAAGTGCTTAAATAGAGAATTGCTCTTGGCATAACGAAATAAGCTTTAATTGTTGTAAAGTTATTTTTGGCAAAAGCACCTTAACAATATCTCCTGAAAGAACGTCGAATCGCATTTCTGCGATCAGTAGATCAGTAGTTTTTTTAAGATATAGTAAATAGTGACATAGTAAAGCTTACAGCAAAAACAAAAAAAAGGTTTTGCTTTCAAAATTAAATCTCCCCGTCGGGGAATCGAACCCCGGTCTCCCGCGTGACAGGCGGGGATACTCACCACTATACTAACGAGGACTATAAGACGCCGATGCAATTTTACCTTGTCAATCGATTCAAGAGTTACTTTCTCTTCAAACGGCAAACCAAAAAATCAGATTGTGTAATGAAGCGTTGATTGCAACGTCATTTTCAATTGCAAGCAAATGAAAGTTTTTGTAATATAAGTCGGAAACTGGTTTTGGTTTGAGCAAAAGGCGGTTGTTCTCTGTCAAGTAATGCAAATTAAAAAAATATATTTGAATATGACGTAATCATGACGTCACGAATCTCCTTATGACACTCACCATGGGGTGGTGATCAATCATGCCAAGTTTGATGCTTGCACCTCTAGCAGTTTCAGAGGAGCAAAGGTAGACAGACCGACAGACAGAATTGCACTTTATAATATAGATTGTTAACTGGAACAATTTTAATTCCATTGCAAAATTTTGGCAACATCACACACTCGAACATCTTAACCTAGGCCTACTAGACTGTTGTTTGTACAAAGTAATGTAATAGAGAGCAAATGTTTGTATTTATAGCGATCGGCATCAATCTGGGTTCCGTGCACGTATCCAAAGAAGGTAAAGGGGTCATGGCAGCATCTCTTCAATGTAAAAATATTTCTTGGACCGATATCCGCTTTCAGCTTTTCTAGCAAACTAGGAAAAAGTTTTCAAGACTTCGATCGAAATGTTGCGTTTTTTCAATTTTTCATCAAACTTGACGTCATTACCTTGTTTGTCGCTGTCGTCAAAAATAGGATTTAAGCTTGCTTTTGTTTATCGGCAGCAGCCAAACCAATTTCATACAATTTAGCCTCCGAAGTTTAGACATCAATTAATCATTGATAAATTTTTCATAATTTTCTTTTGAAATATATAAAACTTGTGCACAACTTTCGTGAAAAAGTATTCGGCTTCACCCTTGCTGGCTGTCCTAGTGTTCCTAAATTTAATCCCCCATAAATTGTAATTCCTTCAAAAACAACGCGTTGGGAGCAGCAAAACTAAATCAGTTGTGCCAGCTAACCTAAGATACGACATGGATATTCGAACTCGTAATCAGACATTTAACGCTCGTTACCCTCCTCCTCACATCACTGCTTCTGTCCATCGAACCTGGTAAGAACCTATTGAATGATGAAGTTGCAATTGACTAAAGGGAAAAAACTCGGCCTATTTCATAGCAGATGAAAGAGAGTGTTGAAGGTCTTGTCCTGTCCACAAATAGATTTCGGGTCGCAACTGACATCTCCTCCCTCGTCAGTCGCGGCCCCGATCACAATTGCAGAGCCCATTGTAAAAAATTATCTGCTCGAAGATGCTGCAAAACTCAAGTTTACTTTTAGTTTTTTGATTGACAGTTTTGTCAACCAACGTTTAATGTCCAGCGGTAAAATATTGTTTGGGCCCAGAGATGGCCTGAACTTAAGAATTCTTGCATTATAACCCATTGCACCACATGAAAAAAAGGGCTAACTTAAAATTGCGGAGATCATTATAAAAATGTATCACACAGGCTTACCCCACAGTATAGTGTCGTGTGCAAAACTACTCTGCGTGCATAAAACAAAGTGATTGGCGTACCATGGCAAAATGTAGCGCTAAAAATGCAGTTTTTTAAAATAAAAGTGAATGTATTTTATGAAAACAGCAGTTATCATTTTGGAAAGAAATTGCATTGCTATGTTTTTGAGATTTAGCGATGTTATTTTGACTATTTTAGTTCGCAATTCACGATTGCTTTTAACAAACGTCGAGTGCAAAACATTATTTAGCAAAATTTCTTCACTCTTCAGTCACGTGATTGCAAGCGATTACAAATGCAGAACAGATGTAATGCATCTACGATTCCAAACCTTTCACAAACTTGCTAAAAAGCGATCATTTTGAAGTCTGCATTCGACGTGTTTAGGTTTTACCAAATCTACAATGGATCCTTGCAAATGTACCGGTGAGCTGATGTGATACTTGGTTGGTACTTCATTAATTTGTTTAGTCTGCTGTGTCAGTTTAGTTGACTGACTTCGATTGCAGCAATTGCAAATGCATTCCAGAAAACTGCGTATGCCCACGCTCTTGCTGCCTCAAAAAACGAACGAGATGCAAAGTAAGTTGCAATTGCAAATAATCATCTGTTTTATTGTTGGATATTTCAGCTCAGCTCGAGCCGCTGTGTAAAAACTTGACCCTAATATGTTTAAAAATGATGATAAGCCTAGGCCAGGGAGATATTACTTTAGCGGGGGTCCAAACGTCTTGGCTTTGAGCTCGAGAGGCGCACCCACTATAAGTAAGCAGGGCAACTTTTTTCGGCTTCCAATACGCTTTTGTTTTTAAGAAACAAAACGTCTGATCCGCTTCCGCCTTTACTTTAGTCAGAAGATGTTACGTCCTGTTCAGTTCTTGTATTGTGTACTCAACTGGTGCACAAGTGTAGCCCAGGGGTACACAACTTATTGGAGGCCGCATTACAAACTTGGTTTCACTTAGTGCGGTCGTCAGTAAAAGTAAAGAGCTTGTTTTGTATTTATTTTTATTTACAAATTCAAATCTTGGGATATGTGTGCAAAGCAGCAGGTTGTGCAGTGCTCACTCCTGGTCTAGCCTATGTCCAGTGACGGATTAAGCTTTTTATGGGCTTGGGGCTCTATGATAATTAGAGGCCTATTTTTCATTTCATTCGTTGAACTAAAAACTGACCACAATTGAAACGAAAAACAAATACATAAACAAAGTACTGTATTTACTTAGTGTTCACACATTCAAATGACACATTTTCTGAATTTAGACCAGTGGTTCTCAAACTGTGGTACGCGTACCACTAGTGGTACGCGAGAGCTTTTTTAGTGGTACGTGAAGATATTCATCAGTGATTATTATAGTCTGCCTTCACGTGACCATGTTATTTGATGACCATGATGTGACAAGAGCAAAACTAAAGACCCGTTTAGACTAGGAATTAGATTAAATTAAAGTACGTTTAGAAGGCGATATGCAATCCATTCTAGCAGTCTTTTTAGCAGCCTTCTAGCAGTCTTCTAGCAGTTTATCAGCCTTTTAGCAGCAGTCTTCTAGCCCTTCTAGCAGAAGGCAATATGCTTTCCCTTCTAGCAGTCAGGAAGGACGTCCAATATTCGTTAAAATACATTTGTTTTACGTTATTGCGACACGATTAAGAGTGTGACGTTGCAATAAAACAAACGCACTTTAATATAAATTAAAGTTTAAGATGTGCATTTTGTTTTAGTTAATTGGCAGCAATTAAACATTGACACTATTATGTCGCAATTGCATAAAATTTATTTATCAGTAAGTTAGCAAGAAAAGTTTTTGTCGTGTCGAAACGAAACTACGATCCAGAATACATTAAGTATGGTTTCATTACTATCGAGCATAGAGGAGAATGTTTGCCACAGTGTGTGGTTTCTATGAAAACTCTTTCTAATGCAGCCATAAAGCCCAGCTTGTTAAAATGGCACCTTGAATCAAACCATGCAGAAAAAAAGGACAAAGATCAAAGTTATTTTGAGCGGCTGGGGGAGAACGCAAAAAAGACAGCACCTAGACCAGACAAGCCAGTTTCACCAAACGAAGATAGGAGTAGTAAAAGCATCATATGAAGTCTCTCTTCTTGTAGACCAAAACATGAAATCCCACACAATCGCTGAGTCCCACGTTTTGCCAGCAGCAAAGACACTAGTTAGGAACCTCACTGGAGACAAGGCAGCAGCTAAATTGGATAATGTGTCCCTTTCCAATGACACTGTAAAACGCCGTATTCAAGAAATGTCGGGTGATATTGCTGATCAAGTAATGGCTGGAGTAAAAGACTCAAAGTTCGGGTTTGCCATTCAACTCGATGAGTCGACAGATGTCGCGAAATGTAGCCAATTGCTCGTTTATGTCCGCTTTATTCAAAATTACACAGTGAAAACAGAGCTGATGTTGAATCAGGAGCTGGCTGCTACAACAAAAGGGAAAGATGTGTTCAATGTTTTGGCGGATTTTTTTAAAGAGAATGAGCTAGATTGGAGTAAGTTGGTTGGATGCACGACAAATGGTGCTCCAGTCATGCTTGGGCGAAAATTTGGATTTCAAACATATGTAAAAGATGTTGCAGCAAACGCGACCTTCGTCCACTGTTTTATTCACAGATTTGCACTTTGTACCAAAGTGCTCCCTGCTGAGTTAATGTCGCGCTTGAACAAAATCATCAAAATTGTGAATTTTATAAAAACCTCAGCTCTGAATTCTCGACTTTTTGCAAGACTCTGTGAAGACGTCAGTTCTACTCAAAAATGTCTCCTTTTCCACACGGAGGTTCGCTGGCTGTCCCGCGGGAATATGACCCGGAGGGTCTTTGAACTTAGGCATGAATTGTTGACATTTTTCAAAGAGAAAAATCACGAATTTAAAGATTATTTTGAGAACGATGACTTTATCTCACGAATGGCCTACTTGTCTGATATTTTCCAGGCTCTCAACATTATAAATCTTTCGTTTCAAGGATCAGACAGAAATATTGCAGCTTTTATTTCAAAGCTGGAAGCATTCACTCGGAAGCTAGATTTCTAAACCAAAAATGTAGAGAGCAAACAGTTTGGAATGTTCCAACTCCTTACCACACTTTCAGTGGAGTCCAATGATCAATTATCTCAAGAAATTCATGATCATCTCAAGCTGCTCCGAATGGAATTTTTGCATTACCTTCCAGATTTAGTAAGTTGCACCTATGCAGTCAATCCATTCTGCATCGACCCAGCTCTTCTACCCGTGGGAACAGGAGAACAGGAAGAGATCATTGATATTCAAGTTGACGATACAGCAAAATCAAAGCTGAACGAATGCTCTCTCATAGATTTCTGGCTAATCATGGGTTCTACTTACCCAACGTTGGCCCGAAATGCTGTTCGACAGTTACTGATTTTCCCCTCTACATGGGAATGTGAGCAAGGATTCTCAGCTTTAATGGCCATTAAATCCAAGAGCCGAAATCGTATAACTGAGCCTAAACATGATTTCAGATGCGCTGTGAGTAAGGTTGCGCCCCGAATCGATCAGCTTGTGCAGAAGAAATAGTTGCATCAATCCCATTAAATTGTATTGCTTGTTATTTGTTGGTGTTATGGTAAAATAAATAGTGCTAGATTTGAGCAAAAAAAAGGCAATCTTGAGTCATTTGGTACGCGGTGTAGTAAAAAACGAATAGGTGGTAGGCGAATAGAAAAAGTTTGAGAAACACTGATTTAGACAATGCAAAGCTCTTAATAATGTCGTCAATGTCTATTTTTTCCAAAAGATCGTTTTCAATGCAGAGTAGAGCTGAGGAATTCAACCTTTTCTGGCCCATAGACGAAAATGAGCGCTCGCCCGAGCTATCAGAAATCATCAGACAAAACTACAGCCTGAAAACAACTGATACGTTAGGAAATGCATGCATGAATTCATTTTCATTTATGAACATAAACATTTGAATTTCTCAGCATTCGCTGTTAAAATTTATCAGTGTAGAGAAATGAATCATCTCCTTAGGCAATGAATTTCTCCAGATCATCTGGACAATATTGAAGTAACGTTGTCGCACTTGCTTCAATTTTGCAGTTAGACATAGTGCTCAACTCCATCAGAAACGAAAATTTTCTTTGAAGACGGTCGTAAGCTTCTATTCGGGTTTTCATAGACGAAAGAATTTGGTCAATAATCGAAAAATACAAGTCTACTTTAAATGGCGTAGCGGTTAGAGCATCTTAACCAACGCGATGGCGTAGTGGTTAGAGCGTCCACTTCGCAGTCCGTAGATTTGGGAATCAATCTCCTTGTCGAGTTATACCAAAAGACTTTAAAAAGTAGTATCTACACCTTCTCTGCTTGGCGCTCGGCATTTAGGGGAGGTTGTGAAGAACAAGCCGGCTAGTTCGCTTGTTGTGTCCTTGGGCAAGACACTTAACGGGACACCCCCGCTTTTATGTGGAAGACAGGTGGCCCAGACACCTCGGAAATGGCAACACCAAGCAAGTGCGGAAGTTCCGCAAAAAATATAGCGATACAATTCGCTTTCTCGTAAATGGGGGATAAATATGGAAAATAAAAAAAAAAAACAAAAAAAAATCTGCTTGATGAATCAAGTGATGTGTCTTCAGATTCACCTTTGCTATCCAACCTTACTTTTCTTTTTTTCTTTCTTGAAATTTCTTCAGTGTTATGATAACAGCCACTTAATACTTGACCGCTTCTTTCGAATTTTTAAAATTGAGGTCTTAGAAGTTGAATAAATTCATGTAGACCTTGAAGCAAATTTGTTGCCCTATTCAAAGTCATTTTACTGTCTTGCAGAGCCTGACTGGTCTTATGAAACCGTTTTATTATGCACAACCATATCTCGAGTAAAATACCAGTTTCAAGCTTTTCCATTCATAAAACAAAATCCCTGGCTGTTTCTGTAATTTGATATTTTCATCATTGTCATCACACATAGCCTTCAAGACTTGAAGAACCGCTTGGTAACCTTTTCTTAGTGCATGTAGAGCATTATATCGCGCCTCCCAACGTGTATCAGACAAAGGCTTAATTGTTGGGCATTTAAGTAGTTTCAGGGCATCAGTAAAGAGATTTCACCTGTGTGTTGAAGCTGAAAAGAACACATAGGGTCCCTGAACAAACTGAAAAAACCGACCCCGGATTGGCAACACTCAGCAGCACCTTTTCCCACAAGATTCAAGAAATGTGCTATACAAGGAATATATTCCGCTTGGTGGTTGCGTTCTTTATTATAGCTTGCATACTTTTATATTTTCCACTCATGTTAAAAACGTAGTCATAAGATTGCCCTCTGAGATCTTTCAAACTGATCCCATTATCTTTTATAAACTCGAAAAGTACAATGGCCGGCCTATTTTTGGTTGGGCCTGGGGCTGCAGCCCCATTAGCCCCCGCCTTAATCCGGCCCTGCCTATGCCATAAAGAAACCGACATTGTTAAATTAAGCAAAGTACTGGAGTCCAGTCCTCAATATCGCTTTCGATTAAAAGGTTGGCTCAAATCCGTTCAGTAACCGGCTAAAGCAATCGCCGAAGTGCAAAATTTTAATGCTATTAACGACAGATGCACCAAACAACGTACATAAACTCACACATGCAATTTTGAATACGTGCGTTTTGACAAAAAGTCGTTATGCGTAGAAATGACCAATGCCCAAACAATTGTTGTTCCGAATGGAACTATGGGCCAGGGTGGATTATCTTTTCCATAACTTCAAACCTTTTTCAGTCGTTGTAAATAACTTTTTGAATTGCGTAAAATCAATCATCCTCTGTTAAGCGAGTGAAAAACCAACGACGTTCACTTCTGCACTGCCTATATTGTGTGTCAGTGTAATATTGGTGGATTGGTCATTTGCGGCATATCGTATACTTCATGCTGTGTCTGGAAAGCTAGCTAGCATTAGGCAACGATGCCATCCCGATTCCTAATCTATTCCAGTAAAAAATAAATACTTTTGTTTTTTAGGTCTCATCCATGGAAGATTTTGTGAAGTGTTCTTTTTGTTTTTTCTGTGAATTATTTTATTTTGCAATACGATCATCTTTATTGTTTAGCTTTCGTTCGTAATGAACTTGTTTAATTAAAAGCTTTGCCATGTTGTTTGTAATCAAAAGGAACGGTTGTATTTAGCAAGAGTTTCCAATTCCATATGTATATATCAACTTTAGGCCCACAAAACGTTACGCTTTTTTTTATTGAAATTAATAACCTTCCGCGAGATTTTGGGGTAATCACACATATCAGACATTGTCAAGATATAGCAAAATAATCATTTTTTAATAAGTCACGCAATAAATAGACTAACTTGGAGTTTGAAAGTTTAGGCCAGTGATTTCCCACATGGGAGAAATTCCTCCCCATGGAGGAATGGAGGAATTTCTAATGTGAAACTGTTACAAATTCTAAAGTGAGGAAATTTCTCCAGGGGAAGGGGAGCAATTTTTTCATTTCAGGATTTGTAAGAGTTTTACATTATGCAAGTTAACTGCAATTTTATAACAGCATTTACTTACGATTTTAATTGTGATGTTTCTTTTATTGGCAAAACGCTGTTTTGTTTGTGAATCAGCTCCAAACGGTAGGTTGTTAAAAAAATTTCGGGCGAGGACCTTTGTTCTTTATGGGAGATTATCTCTAGGACATAAAATAAATTCAGGATTATTAGGAAATCTAAATGAAGGTAGATCTGAAATTTACGATGCGCCACAGCATTTTAGAGTCTTTTGATTTTTTACGCAAAATTAGCCATTGTTTGAATTTTTCTCATTTGATGTTGGCAAATATGCACGCACCAATTGATGTAATTTTTGGTTTATAGTCTATTTCGAAAAGGGAGGAACAAAAGTTTTCTGAAACTTGTGAAAAAGGAACACATTGAAAAAGATTGGAGGCTAATGTTTTGGGCTCTATTTTGCTGGGGGCAATCAACCCATTGGTTTCTTCACTGGCTATGCCCATGATTGTTCGAAAGCAAGTCATTGTACATTCTGGTCTTGATCAAACGACGAACACTTAAAGTTTTGTGAAACTATTTGCTGATTGTGGCACAGCACATATTGATTTAATTAATTGATATTAAGGTATCCTACAGGCTAACTGCAATCAGTTGAATAAAATACCACTTCCACGACCGGTTTTGTTCTTATTAGAACTCTTCAGGTGGACTACGGTACAACTCTTCAGGTGCACATGAATTGCTTCATGCCGTTTATACCACTTCGCCATCGGTTCTGTCAACTGATGCTGTTGATTTTAAGCTTATATTATGCACGCTCACTACTATGAGTTGGATGCGATATATGCTTTAAATTCCAGCCAAGGCAGTGTTTTTATTACGTTATAATTCGAATTATAGAAGTTGGTGTTAGCCTGTTGAGATATTAATTGAATTAATTGATATCAAGGCATGTTATAGGCTAACTGCAATCAGTTGAATAAAATACCACTTCCACGAACAGCTTTGTTCCTATTAGAACACTTCAGGTGGACTCAGGTATGGAACCGACAATCTGAATCAATACCTGAGTCCATATGAAGAGTTTTTAATAGGAACGAAACCGGTTGTGGCAGCAAACTAACACTTTTTAGGCATATTAGCAAATACCTTGAAAGAGTTCACGAGACGAGAGGCACAAAGTTTAAAAGTGACGATGAAGTCAAAAGTATTGTGAGCGACTGGCTGAGACATCGGTCAAAAGATTTTTATGCTGAGGAAATACGGAAGCTTGTGCACAGATGGGAAAATGTGTGACATTGCTGGGAGACCATGTTGAAAAATAAAAAAAATTAAGCTTTTATCTGCATTAGAAGCTCTTTTACGGAAAAACTTCACCTTATTTATTGAATGACCCTCGTATTTGAATTACTATCCGGTTGAATCAGAATTTCACCAAAGATAACTTCGTTTTCTTACGTCATTTTCAGAGTCTCTTATTCCAGCGACAAGTTCTCTTTTCTGAGACCTGCTTCTCCTTCGCAAAATCTAGTTCTGACAATGCGTGGGTGCACCACGGGAACTTGCTCTGATTTTATCGAAAATCCTTTCAGAATCAAATCATCTTGTCAATTTTGGTTTTGTATTTTGCAAAACCCTTCAATATCTTCCATAATAACTTGTTGTCGAGCAACCTCTACAACAGTAGACTCGGTAAGAAAACAACAACGTATGAAAAGAAGGAAGAAAATATCAGTTATTGGATTGTTATTCTTTAGAGTCGCTAGACAGCGACAAAAGTCACTTGACCTTTAGATAAATTAGTTTTGACAAGCCTTGGTGCATCACAAAAACTAATGATCTTAGTGACTCTGGAAGGAAAATAATTTTGTGGAGGATGATTTTGTATTGGCGAAAATTCTGAAATCTCCTGTGTAGCAAATAAAAACGTAGAAAACTGGAGAGGTGTAAATTTTAACAGGGTAAAAGTAGAGGTGTACATTTTACACTTCAAATCCATTTAAAAGATTCGTTGTGTAACATCTTCGGGCGCAGTTGCTGACAAAGTGTGCGAATTATTGCTTCACTGTATTATAAAAAGCTATAAATCTTACCAAGGAATAAATAGCACCGGCAAGTAGCCATCAAAACTTGGAAATGGGAAGAAGGAGAGTTAGTTAGGGCTCTTTACTTGACATCGATGGTATTATTATCAAAATTTATGTAACAATGCTGAAAAAATGGTAGTTTGGACGCAGACATTTTGTGAGATCAGTTGCACACCTCTACTTGAGGTATGAACATTTTTTTATGGCAAACTCTCTATTGCTATTAGGTACCACCTCAAATGACGGATCCCTGCTTTTGGATTCCGGTATCTTATTTTTACCGCATAACAGAGTGATCATTTATGAAAATTAAACGCTGCGTCTGCCCTACGCTAAATCATAGTAGTTTAAACCAGCGATTCTCAAACTGTGTTCAGTGGGCTTTCTAAAAGTGTTCCGCCGAACAATGAACATGACGTTGGTCTTAATGAGCGTGAATTCTACTGTTGGCTCACTATATTTTCATGATTGAAAATCAGGACCCTTCAGAAAAACGATTGTTATCAGATAAATGTGGTTCATATCTTACTAGGAGTATGTGACTATTTTGGAATCCTATAGTTAAGATATCAACAAAAATTCAAGTAATGCATTTTACAAAAAACAAACCATTAATTTGTATATTTAGACATTCGCCCAATCATACTTTCTACAAGAAGTTTGCTTGATTTTATTTTCTCGTAAAAACAACAGCAGGAAAATTCAGAATTAATTTTTGCAGATGATAAGGGCTTTCACATTCTGCTCCAGCATTCTACTTTTCTTCTCAGACCACATGCCATTCACGATAGAAAAAATCTTTCAAAGAGAGCTGATGTACCTGGTAAGCAAAATATAACTCTACCAGATTTTGAAAGTTTAAAATGTGTATGTTTTTGTTAAAATTTTTTAAACATTTAGACCCATGTTCAAGGGATGTTTTTTCCAGCTGCCTTCCTTGAAGCATTCAGCCATATGCTTTTGACAAGTACTAGCTGGTAAAAAAGACTGTCGCTTTTGAGCACCTACTTCCTAAACATGACGTCAATCTTTTTCGCTGCTTTAGAATTAACCCAACGCTGAGAATGCGTATCTTTACAAGCACCATCATAAAGATCGAGATATGATGCGCACTTATCGTAAAAAGAACTTGTTTTTTTCAAAAATACTGTTCTGCATTTAATTCACATGCTGCTTCTAGCCTTTACCAGGAGAATCATTGCTTGAGGTGGGATGAAGTTGTTTTCTTTGTTTCAAGCAAGTTTAGCTTTTGCTCTGACAGAACATGTGCCACATCTACAGCACTGGCGTGTTCTCTTTCTAGCTGTAAAATAGTCTCGTTAAAGTATTTCAACTATCCATGAACATATTTTAAACAGAGCTCTTGAGTCGGTTCTTAAAATTAGTTTTATATTAGAGTAGGACAACCTTTTTGGGAGTTAAAGTAACTTTTTAATCCCTCAAATACCTCAAGCATTTTTGTGAAGCTAGAAGCAAGAGAAAGACCTGGTATTTCCGTGTCGCAAGATTCGTTGATATTCTATTTCAACAAATCACAAAATAGTTTGAGTTCTGTTGCTAGAACAGTGTATATGTGAAGAAACTTGTTGATTTTGACAACAAGTTTTTTGACATATACAGGGAGGTTGTCTACAGCATGTT
Source organism: Trididemnum clinides (assembly GCA_963675345.1). Taxonomy (NCBI): domain Eukaryota; kingdom Metazoa; phylum Chordata; class Ascidiacea; order Aplousobranchia; family Didemnidae; genus Trididemnum; species Trididemnum clinides. The sequence continues at coordinate 18,940,215 of OY776284.1, read as the reverse complement.
GAAGCCACTTGTGCTCAATGTAAGCTGTACTCGTATATCCAAGCCCTGTCAAATCTTGTCTCATCTTTTCTTTTGCTTTGAACAAAACATTATTTTGCCCTCTTCTTTTCACACCTCCAAAGCTGGTGTTACAATTGTCTGCACAAAACTCGATAACTTTTCTTCAAGCTCATTTTGCTCAAGAACTGAAACAAGTATTACAGCAGTTTCACCCAATAGTAATTTAAATTTTTACTGCTTCACTTTGACCCCGACATCTAGTATAAAATAGCGAACGATAACAGGAACAATTTTGGCCTCTTTTCTGTTTGAAGCCTCAATAGTAACGGAAATAAAATTAGCTTTATCTAATTCTTATGGAAGTTCAGCCGCAATCATCGAGGCCATGCAATCAACAAGCCCTGATTCACGCTTTGTTCTCTCCTTGGTAAATTTAGGTTCAAAAAATTTGGCACTAGCTTATCAGAATCTTTAACAGACTATCTGTGAATAGTAGTGTGATACGAGAAAGTTGCTTCTTTTGCTGCTAAGTATAGAGAGAGAGACTCATTAGAATGAGCAGTTTTGAAGAAGTGTGTCGCGCGAGATGACGACATAGCTACCTCAACAGAAGATTTGTATTTTTGGTTTCCAAGCACACTAGACGCCACTTAACATGACCACCTTGGGACCAGACCATTTTGGTCATAATATCCAAATGGTCATAAAAACCGAAGCCTCCATAACAGCTCTTGAATCGACGCCGTAAGTCACAAGAAGTCCAAATACCGTCAAATTCATCGTTTAACCGAAGTAACAGTGTGACGTTGGCAGTAAAACAAAGTACAATACTATGACAGTACAAGTGGCGGTAAAACTAAGTATAGTACGTAAAAGTATTTTGGAAAAGGTGAAGTTTTAAGTGCCTGGTGGGAAAAAATACTATACTGTAATTAAAGAGATGAAGAAAATCTTGGTCATATTATTCGAAATTTGGTCATATCAAACGGAGGATTTTAAACGGAGAAATTCCGGACCGTACCAAATTGGTCATAATAAGCGGCGCCTACTGTAGTAAGGTACCTGCAGGTAATATGGCCACCCTAACAAACTTTCTCAAATTTCTTAAAAACTACTTGAAAGTTTCTGGTCAAACTGTGCATGGAAGTAGAGTAAGTTGTTACACATCATATATCACTTAGTTAATATCCGAGCGTCTGCCATGGCTAATTAAAAAACAGGTAGATAATAATGGCAGAGCACCTTGCTGTCAACAGTTTCTTTTAAGTATGGATATTTTCTTTTGACATCACTGATAAACTTGCATTTTCTTTTGGGGATTTTAACATAATTTTAATTTAGCACAGAAATTTTAAGACAAGATCCAGATCGAAGCTTGAATACGTAAACTGTTAGATAAAGAAAATTACTTCACAGTATTTTCATATTATTTTGATAAAATGAGATAATAGAAAATGGTTCTTGCCGAAAGAGTTGCAAACAAGCACTGGTACGAAATAAATCTTTTAAATAACCCAACTGCACATAAGTCCTTCCAATTGTCATCAACCCACTACTGGACCAATTACCCGCTACAATGACGTAGCAATTACCTTTACGTCGAACACAACGAAACAAAAAACAAGATCACGTATCACTCTTCAGCTAGTTGGCTATGATATATGACGAGTGATATGTGACTAATCAGGACTTGTTGGTAGACTGACCGGGACGCTTTTAAACCGGTACTATCCAGGCTAAAACGGAACGTATGGCAAGCCTAAACTTTTTACATGCAGCGTTTATTCGCTTTTAAAGAGAAAAGATTTTACGACTATTGACAAAGCTGTATCCACAAATTTTTTTGACTTAGTGTTCCGTGAGCTGAAACAATAAGACTCGGAGTTTCGCGACAAAAAAGTTTTGGAAATCCTGGTTTAAACCACAGTTAAACTACTGTAAAGCTGTGATTATTACGTACATGGTTATGCATTGGTGACGAAACAACGCAGTGAATACTCGGAAATTCCGAATGATTTATCCACGAATAGTAGGCCTAGTAGGCCTTGACGTCACTCTACTTTCACTACAAATCACAAAACCACAAAATCATGTAGACCCTACTTTACTCGGATCACTCCGACCGCAAAAAGCTTGAAGGGTATGTCGTGGTTTTTCCAAACATTTTTTCGGGTTCAAAAACTAGGGGTTAGAGCCTTGGGGCCCATTACTCCTTCCCCCAAAAAACTCAACAGATCTGCTCCAATTACAGAAATGGTCCTAAACAGAAGTGGGGGAAGTCCACTCCATCTCTCCCGTGTGCACATCTATGGTCATCCTCCCTGGCTTCCTGAAATTTTTGGGGCATCTTTGAAAACATTTTCTGTGGACCCCTAAAAGTCCATGGATTCCCGGTTGGAAACCACTGCATTACCCTATTTCGTCTTCATAGATTTTCAATTTTTGAGGTCAGATAAGTAACATAGTTTTCTTGAGTTTTTAGTCTTGATCAATGCGCTTGCCAATGAAGAGCTCAATACCATGAACACCTACCAGGAATAAACATAATTTTTTCTTCAGCTTTTCTTAACCGTTTTGTTTTAGGCCTATGTTTTACTAAAGACAAACATCAACCGTAATATTATACTCTTTTTTATTTTTTAGATTTAACCACTTTCGAATATTTTGCGGGTATACAACTTATTATTAGGGCAAGTTTTTTTAATTGAGTCGATTTTTTGGGGGATATGCTTGAATGTGTTTTTTATAAGACTTGTGAATACGAGAAATAATTATTTTCATATTCTCAATTTGATAACTAAATAAAAATTTAATTTTTTATCGTTAGATTAATTTTGTTTTTTAGGGTAGGCCTAATGAAGTCAATTTTTTATAGCTAACTCTGTCGAAATTTTTCTTTCGTATTGGTGAGATAAAACTGATAACTGTGTTAAGTGTGATAAAACTTGCTCAACTGTTTTGTTTTTAAACTTGCAATGTTTGCCAATTTTTTGTGCGGTAGCCTAGATTGCTACTTCTTGTCATAATTATACGATTGTGGTGCAATAATCAACATCAAACCAAATTATGTGCGACAATGCTGCAACCGAATAGTTACGGCAGTGGTAGATATTGTCTGAGGCAAGCGAGACAGTTGCCTCAGGCCCCTTTTTCAAGGGCACTCCTTTCCAGACATGCTCGAAATTTTGGCGTGAAATTGTTTTACGAAGAAAAATTTGGCCCTGTTAAGCTGATTTTCAAAAAGAAGGTCATCCCAGCCAATTGGCTTGACGGAGTCTTTGCTTTGGGCATTGAGGAGTATGTCCAAAATAACGGTTTTCACCTGCGTTTTCACTGGAAAGAGTGTTTTCGTGCCCCTCCGATAAGAACTTCGCCAAGGGAACGTTATTCAGAACTTACGCAGCTTGGGGCCCTTTAGGAACGCTTGCTTCAGGCCTCTAAATTCATCAATCAACCATTGGTTGCGACAATTAGGAGGCACAACACTGCACATTTGTTCGGCAAAAGCGTTTTTAAGACGATAGTTTAAACTATCTCTTCATTTTTTATGGTAAATCTAGAGAGAGCGAATAGTTTGTTTATGCTGGCGCAATGTGCAAGCTCACTAACAGATGGAAATTTACATTCTCCTGTGAAATTAACTGTCAAAAAGGTGACGCGATATATTTATTTAGCGATTGCTTTAGGTTGTAATTTCGGTTTTTAAATGAAGCCAAAAGTTAAAGCAACCAAAACATTGAAAATTCAATGCCAACTTCAAAAATTAAAAAAGTCCCAGCGGTGAATTAAATTGCATTTGTACAGCTGTATGGTTTCTCGCAACAAACGCTTTCATGTTGAAAGTCATTGAAATGCGAACAAACTCCAAAAAGAGTTTGGTAGCTGATCTAAACTACTAATCCCACACACTACACCAACGCTTTTGAGGAGAAGTGGCACCAATTTTGTCTGCTGATATTCCTTTGTTCAACCTAAACAATACGCAAGTCAAAAATCTATTTCACGACATTGATAACAGTTTGCCACCTGAAACTAGTTGTAGAAAAACAATGCTGCAATTAAGCGCAGATAAGTTATAGTAGATAAGAAATACAGTACATGATAAATTTTTCTGGTTGTTGTTGAGAGTACTCTATCAGGCTTACAATATTTAAATATTCTAGTTGGAAGCCCAGAAACAGCGGACATCAGTTAGTTGTACGACTATCAATCTCTACCATCTGCGTTGTTACAAGATGGGAAAGCTGGTTTAATACTTCCTCGTATTTGAGCAAAGAATTTACCCGAAATATCACAAGTTGCACTATTTCGGTGGACAATGCTAGCAGCGTTTAGCGAAACGTCCAAATATGTCCAGCAATATGCTGGCTTTGGTTTTTTGCTGACAATCGTTTGCTACTAAATCAAGCAACGTGTTATCGCGGCAGAACTGTATTTTTACTTCTGCCACTTGGTGGCGCTAATGAACGCAATTGAGTTATTTTTAACGACTGAGTCTGCCACTGGTAATTTCCTGTATTGACCTTAGGACTACTAGCTGGTTGACGCTCTCACAGCGAGTACAGTCAGCTTGGAAAGCATCCACTGCCTAAAATCCATTTTTTCGACGTCATTTAAAAAACATTCTGAAATTGCAAAAATTTGATTTATTCAGAGGCTACCAAGCCAAGTTTTTAATTATTTGTAATCACTTGAAACCGCAGTTGTGCTAAAAAGGCTACCGGTATGTAAAAAACCTAACCGCCCAAGTCTGCTTACAATGGGCGGAGACTGGAAAAACCTAAGGAATGAAATGTCCTTTCCTTTAGTTTTAACTTCTACACTTCCTCATGTTAGAATAAAATTTTGAGTAACCCTAAAAAAATATTCCGCAAAAATTTTGGTACAAATCAAAAAAAGTGGTACTGTATAAGTTTTGTGACTACATGGGGTTCATAGGTCTACGGATTTTGCTTTTCTGGAAGTTTCACTGAATACGACAGCTTTTTTATTAAACAAGTTTATTAAACGAGAGCTCACAAAACGAACCACTGGAAATACAAAAATAAACACAGATCTTCAAAGAGATGATCCTGCAACAAAAATATTTTGTTTTACTAAAACAGACTTGAGAAATGGTTCCCTTATACAAGGCCAGCATGAAGCGTATTACACACTGCAGATATTTCACTGAAAGATTAGTGGACTACTGTACGTAATTTGAATTTGTTACTTAAAACCCAGTAAACATTCGGATCGCAGCCTACCTTTGTGCTACACCGCACTGCGAGCATTATAACTGGTAGAACCCAAACACCTCATGGCAATCCTATGCAACTCAGCCTTCCGTAACCATAAACGAGCTGAATGCTTACCCTGGGCTTTAGTTCCTTTTAGATTTTGGAAGTTGTTACTATACCAGCTTTCTTTCAAGAAGAGTGTTTCAAAACACTTTTTTAAACCCGCAGATCATTGGCGATAACTTAAGCTGACTACGGAGAAGAACCGGAAACCTTTTTCAGATCAGCAAGATTCGAAACCAGTTTTATTTTGCCAATTTTTACAACGCCTGTTTCTTTATCACATACGCTAGACCAGGGGTTTGGCAAACAACCGCCCGCCATATCTAATTTCATGTGACAGGGTTGCCTACACGTGCCTGCCGTACCAAAGAGCCAAAAATGAAATATTGAAGACGCCTCTACGCAATTCCTTGTTTGAATTAACGCTAGTCCGTCCAAATACTTGGTGATGACTTTTTTTGGAACCACCATTATATTTATAGCCCAAAATTAGACACTTGCACCTTTCCGCCAGACAAAATTTTAAGCACTGGCGGTCAGCCAACTCTGAAATGATCAATGTGGTCTTTAGCCCACCCCTGGGATAGACTTTTGTACGAGACTTGTACGATAGAGTTGCACAGGACGTGTCGTCATGTACTTCTTTCGCACTAAAGGCCAAACTTTTTGAACTAACGCCAAAGGAACATTTCCCCGTCCTAACCACTGAAATTAACTACCATAGCAGCACTATGAGCAACCACGTTCTTATCTGGTAGAACAGAGCCAAAAAATCCAGCATCAAACCAGAAATCTAGTGGCAACTTCTACTCACTTTTCTCCTCGTTCACTTCTTTGGGCAGCAAGAGCGTGGACATACACAGTTTTCTGGAATGCATTTGCAATTACTGCAATCGCTGCAGCTCAAGCATTTGCATGCTCCACCAGTTTCTAAAAACATACGAACGATTATTCAAGATGCACAACCACAGAGAAAGGCAAACTGTACCGGCAGTACAATCAATTAATTATCAGTACTAGCGAGATGGCGCAGTGCAGGGATGTCAAACTCCTTCAGTGCTGTGGGCCACATTTACATACTTGAATTTATACGGGCCAGACTTTTGAAAATAAAATTTAAGCAGGCCTAACTGCCTATATCAGTGGCCTCCAAACTTTGTCTCCGGCACCGGAAACCAGTAGATGAAATTTTGCGGCACACCAGCAACGGCATTATTTGGAGATCACTACTTTAAAATAGAAAGGTCATTACCTCTCTCGCCGTAATCTGTAATGCTACCTGTGACCTATAGCAGTGGTTGACCATGACTTCATGGCTATTTTCACGTAATTTTAACAAAAAATGATTTTCTTTCTTCTGATGAAAAATTTTTTTAAGACCAAATTCGGAGGCCAGGCATTCGCACAGTGCCACAATATCCTTCCGCGGGCCACCAGTTTGACACTCCTAGTATAGTGTTTAAAGCGTACGCTACGCAGTTGGTAGACCTGGGGTTCATTTCCCAAATAGAGTCATACCAAGACTTTAAGTAATGGTATTCACAGCTTTCCTACTTGTCGCTCAGCATAAAAGTGACAATGTGGAGACCAAGCGGTCAAGTTCGCTTGTGTCCTTGGGCAAGGCACTTGACCGGACGCCCCAACCTTTGTGGGACGGACAGGGGTTGAAGCACGCAATCTACCAGTCACGGTGACCCAGTATCACAAAAGACTGCACATCGAACCGCATAAATTCATACGCAAGAATTAGCAGTAACCCACGACATCCAACATCATTTGCTATCAGCAACCCAAACCTGGCCTCATAGGCGTACGAAGTGGGGGGTCCGGGGGGCACTGGTCCCTCCTGGTTGTAAAAATTTCGGGCAACTTTTAATTTTTCGGGCAATTTGAGTAAGTGTCCTTACATATTTGCCGAAAAATTTGTCACTGCAATAGCATCTCCAAAAAAAAAAAAAATAAAAACAAGGTCAACACCTGTTTGGACACACGTTTGATGGCATGTTTAGGCCAAAAGTAATGGAAACGGTGCAGAGAAACAGGCGATGACTTTTTTTTTTTTTTTTTTTTTGGAGATGTCATCGCAGTGACAAACTTTTCGGGCAAAAATTTGGTGCCCCCCCTAATGGGTTTGAGGTCGTACGCCCATGCCTGGCCTAGTGTCGAAATCAGTCAACGGAACTGACAAATCAGACTTAACAATTAATGCGGTACCTACAAAGTATCACATCAACTCACCGGCACATTCGCAAATATCCATATTGGAAATGATAGAAAGAAAACACGCGATAAACAAGAATTCCAAACAAAAATTACTTAATGCAATTTGATAAAAATTGTGTTACGCGCTCTTCATCTGTATTTATACTCGCATGAAAACACGTGACTAAGAATGGAACTATTGCGAAGTGTATTTTGCACTCGTCGTTGGTTAAAGCTAATCATCGATTACCAAACAAACTGATTCAAATAGCATTATCAAGTTCTCAAAAGCATGTCATATTATGTTATTATCAACACTAAATTGCAGCTTCCAAAAATTGAGTTGTTTTATTTTTGAAAAATACTGCATTTTTAACACTAGATTTTCTGTTCATACAACAATTGCTTTAAGTTTTATGCACTCGGAGTGCTTTTGCACCCGGCACTACGTTGGTTTGTGGGCGTGTTTGCAATATTTTGAAATAGACCTCGGCAACTTTACTATTTTTAAGAGATAGAATCGTTCTTTCGACAATTTATTTTTAAAACTTGACCTTTCGCTTCCCTTAGTCGCTGGGGAGCTTCCTCAGAAAACGGTAGATGTTATTACCAATGCAACATATCAACTGTTTTTTTATAAAAATATCAGGACGACTTGTATTATTATTCACTAAAAGTTATTACCATTATGGCTGGCAATTACATAACAACAAAATATTATCATATCATAGAACCAGCGGTGAACGCAAGTACAAAGTGTTATAAGGTACACTAGCCGGCTTTGCCGGGGTCGCCCGGTAGGGGCGCTCCATCAATAATATCGTAGTTAAGTATTTCGTTTTAACCAGTTGCGCCGGCTTCATCCATCGGGTTCTTGTGTGAGCAGCATTTTAAAGGTAAGCCTATTTTGCGATGTGATGCTGCCTCTGTCCTATTTGTGCTTGTGGTATTAAGATCCTAAATTGGCCGCGCTGGTCTTGTTTCCCCATACCCACAAAAGCGGCTCTTGTTTTCTCTGTATTCATTTCTTCAAATTGTTGTGTTTATGGTTTTGTGTTGATTTTTTCTTAAACTTTGAATTTATTACAAAGCTGTATAGAATAGAAATAAATATCTATGACAGGCAGCATATCAGCAAAAAAAAAAATCTTCGCTTTATAGTTTGTACGTCGGCGTCACCCGCAGAGTCCCCATCAGTATCGGCGGGATTGAGAGTGTTGGTTCAGCCAGCCAAGGAGTCTTTACCTATCAGGTTCGTTTGAACAGTTATTAAAAGTATATGTAATTTCTACATATAAGATTTTCACGACATTTTGCGCTCTTTTTCGTAATAGAATATGTTATTTTAAGATCCTGGATATGCCTTAGGACTATGAGCTCTGTTCGTTGCTGACACGAACCCAAGGGAGCCTTGCGTTTCCCATAGTTTGAAAGTAGGAAACAGATTTCTGATATTAAGCTATTTTTAATCAAAATAGACAAAATGTTTTTCTTATGGTGCGATTTCACACAGTGACGCTGCTTTCTTTTCATTTCTTCTTAAACTTTTTCAAGTCCTCACTGGCTACGCATTATGTAGAATGTTCTTTTCTCCCTGCTTGACGTGCCCTGGGAAGTTAAAAGAGTCCTTGCTTTTTCCCAATTGTATGGTTTGACCCGGTAGCTCTATAAAGCTATTATAAAGCAAAATACCAATAGCATATTCCGTGTGGTGCGATTTGGCACAGTGACGTTGTTAATTTTATTCCCCTCAAACTTTGCTCAAGTCCCTGCTGGTTACAAATGATGATTCATATTCGTTTTCCTTTGCGTAGGTATGCTCATAGAAGTTAAATAAGTCCTTGCTTTTCCCAAATTTTCAGGTTTGATCCCGGTAGCTCTACAAAGCTTTTACCAAGCGAAACAGAAAACATGTTTCTCTCACGTATGGTGCGATTTAACCCCGGCAGGCCATACTATCACTCGCGCCCATTTAAAACGTATCAATTAATGCAGCTGCGCCAGCTTAACCGTACAAACATTTGTGAGAGCAACAAGGAAATTTTTTAGTAAATATAAGCCATAGTGCCTGTACCTGATTGTAATGGTGATCATTTTGTTTTATTAATCAAGACTGCAAGTATTCAAAAAGAAAGAATGATATCACAAACTAACATTCGTAATTTGTATAAGTGTAAGGGGGGTGAAACATAGTCTAAATTGTTGGTGTTTCCCAAATGGTGGTTGTTTTGACAATGAGAGAAGCAAACTATTTAGTGATAAGCTTATTTGACGGTTTGGTGGGCCCGCTTTCGTATCAATATTTGTGATATCAAGATCTTTGCCTGCGCTGTTTTGCTGTAATTCAACAATAGCATGAAAAGGGACCATGCTTTTCCCCTAAGCCATATAACATTTTCCAATTGATGCCTATTAATTTCTTTTCAAACATGAACACTCCCTTTTAATCCTGAGTCACAAATTGATGCTATTATGGTTAAATTTTGATCTTTTTTAAATTTGAGATTTTATTACATTTAACTTTGCCCATAATCCCTACTGTTAAATAAAAATTAGTGTTTTGTACCAATATTCTTGCAAATACAAATATTAGTTATGGGCTTTACCATTTATGTTCGCTATCAATATGATAGTGGTTGATTTTTTTGATTATTTTATGATGATTTTGCTGCCCGCTGCTGCTTTCAACTAATAGTGGCAAGCATTGAGATGCCATTTGACATTATGACCTCACAACGCGTTTTGAACCATTAAATATTAGGGTCGCTACTTACCACTTTTTCGTTACTGTAGGCGAATGAACTAACATCTCTGACTGCGTGCATGCTCCTTGGCCCTGGCATAAACGCTGCCATTCGATGAGCAAACTAACTCGAAATGAACGACTCACAATTCAGTTATGGCAATAGCGGGAGCTTCCATTAACAATGTCGAGGTTAAGTATATCCAATGGCTGGCTGCGCCAGCTCGCCCAATTGCAAAAGAAATTGCACATATATTTAGAACATATATAGCTCGACACTTACATTTGGTTGCAAACGATAAGGAAGGACCATTTTTACCCCATCGTTTTTTTTTTGGGTGATCATTAAGTCTTTTGCTCGGAGTAAACTACATATTAAAATTTGTAGACTTCATTTGTCGATGAATCTTTTTGAATAGATCAATGAATAATGCCAAAGATCCATGCTATCGAGAAAGAATAACCAAGATGTACCAAAGGATTTTGATTTTTTAGAAATTGCAATTTTGTGAAATGCAGGCATTAAAAATTTATGTTTTTAGCCGGTAGACTAAATTTTATAAACGATTAGAGACTTCAGTTTTTGATGGATCTTTTTGAAAACGTCGACAGATAATTCAAAAGAACTATGGTTGTGAGGAAAAGTAGTCAAAAGGTACTAAAGAACAAACTTTATCTAATAATTGCAAGTTTGTTAGGTCAAGTAGAATAATTGCTCAACTAAGAATAGAACATGATGTATCGCAACCAATTTTTGATCTTCCCCGTCGTTTGAGCTATTTCTATTGAGCATTATGCAGGAAGATGTATATACACTGCGTTAGCGCTCACGCGGGGTTTGCATGTCTTCAATTAGACTGGGGCTACCACGACGGGTAGACTGCTTGGTCTTACCACCTCTCTGCCACATGAAGATGGAGGAATACCGTTAAGTGTCGCGCCCAAGGATACAACAAGCAAACTTGTCGGCTTGTTCTTCACACTATCCCTAATTTGCTGAGCGCCAAGCAGGGGAGCTGTGAAAACCATTTTTAAAGTCTTTTGGTATGACCCGACTTGGAAAATAAATCCCAGGTCTACCCACTGCGAAGCGAACACTCTAACCACTACGCCATGATGATGTTGTTGTTGTTTACCCGACCCCTTCCAAGGGATGGGGGCATGGCGGAAGACCATGGAGCCCCAGAAGCCGGGCAACTCTCCAGGATCTGGACCAGAGGTCCTAAAGAGACAGAGAGTGGCCAAAGAGTGAGCAGCGCAAAGAGTCCGTAGCTGGACGGTGCAGAATAAGATGAGAGGTGTCCTGGGACGAGTGTCCACAGACGCTGCAAGAAGGATTCTCAATTCTGCTAATCCTAGAGAGATAGGAACCTAAAAGAAAGCTGTGTCCATTGCAGCAAAGACGAGAGATGACACAGCGAGCATGACGAGGGAGCACAAGTTCCTCGGTGGAAATCGAAGGGAACCTGTGTGTCAAAATACTTCGATGAGACAGTACGCCTCCAGTTCGAGATAAGACGAGAGTGGATACGAGAGATAAGAGGAGAGAGACTTCAAGGGATAGCGGAGGGCGCAAGTAGCGCTCCCCGTCTGGCCAGCTCATCAGCCGTGTCGTTCCCCGGGAGAAATGAGTGTCCGGACACCCATTGTAGTCTGATAGAACAGAAGGAGAAAGAAGACAGTTCCTGCCAGATCTGCCACAGAGTTTGAGATAAGAGCAAAGATGGAGGAGAGGACAGGGTGGCGAGGACAGAGCGAAGGTTAGATAGTAGAAGAAGAGAAGGAAAATGGCAGACTTTATGGTGCTGCCGAGACCAGCAAAGAGCGTGCAGAATGGTGCAGGCTTCAGCGGAAAAACTTGAACGTAACTGGGCCTGCCGAAAAGGAAAAAATGGCATCAGTGTCTCAGAGAGAGAAGTTGGCAAGAACGTCGGAGCCGCCCTTGCCAAAATAAAAAGAAACAAAGCCCTCTGTCCGAAGCACCCGATCATAAGAGGGGAGAGAGTCAAGGTGGGCGAGAGCCGCACCTTGGCGAGTGACAGGGGATCAGAGCGAGAGCATGGAGTAAAAAGGGTGGACTCCACCGTGAACGAAGGCAGATTCCAAGTAGGAAAAGAAGGGCAAGCAAGAAGAGCCTCCCTAGAACAAGTAGAAGGAAGCATGAGCGAGTGAGTGGACGCAAAAACTCTCCAGGATGATCTGCAGAGTCTTGGCCTCATTCCTAGTCTGGCCAATTCTGAGATGGAAATGGAGGTTGGGAGACGAAGAGCCCGCTCATACGATGAAAGAGTGAAATGAGTCAGGGTAACTCGTAGGGGAGGTAGAGAAGCCTTGGTGAAATTGGTAGCGCTTAGGAAAGGAAACCATCCGGGTGAAGCGCAAGTAAGAAGGGACAGAAGAAAAGATTTATACAGAAGAAAGAGAGACTCCTTAGATGGGCCCCATGAGGAGGCAGAAATACAGCGTAAGGCCTTGAGACGTGGAAAAACTTGGCCTTCAGCGAAGATACATGCTTAGAAAAGGAAAGAGTGCGGTCGAAGATGACCCCAAGAAAAGTTGGAGTTGGATTGAAACGGAGGCGGAAGCCGAGTAGGAGGAAGTTTGGTTGGAGGTTAGCCTGTTGGGGATCCACTGAGAAAAAGGAGGCCTCACATTTTCTAGGATTGAGAGGAAGACACCAGTACTTTGACCAGCGCTCCAATCGAAACAGAGCTCCTTGTGTGGCCTCCACCGCAGTGGGGACCGAAGGGGAGGAGGATCAAATGGCCAGATTGTCAGCATAAAGGGAGCAGCTGACGGAAGAAGGCAGAGAGGCCGGAAGATCATTAATGAAGAGAGAGAAAATTACAGGGCCAAGAACGGGTCCTTGCGGAACACCTCGACGAACTCGAAAGGAGAGGCTTTTGTGATTTTGATAGACCACACAAGCGCGCCTATCAGAAAGGAAAGATTGAGTCCAACGAGCAAAGCAAGGAGGGAGGACAGCCGAAATGAGTTTGTGGAAAAGGGCGGGATGCCAGACAGAGTCAAAAGCTTTAGAGAAATCGATAGTAGACAGAATCGTCCGAGAGCCCGGCCTGGGTTTGTTAAATCCATCCGAGATGGACTGAGAAAGGTACAGAATTTGATCAAGTGTAGATCTTCCAGGGCGGAAACTGGCCTGGCGGGAAGAAAAAGTGGAATTAGATTCCAGAAAGAAAGAGTAGATGGGATAGAATGATGCGTTCAAAAAGCTTTGATACGCAGAAGGCGAGAGACATAGGCCGGAAGGAAGCAGGAGAGTCGAGAGGCTTTCCCATCTTATGTATGGGAATAATGGAAGATGTCTTCCAGATGGAAGGAAAGGAATGCGAATACCGGGTGAGATTGAAGATGTGAAGAAGAAAATCCATGCCAAAGCGAGGAAGGTGCTTTGACATGGAATGGGCAACTTTGTCTGGGTCAGTGGCGGTGGAGGAGGAAAGGTTGGAGGCAACCGAAAAAAATTCAGCGAGAATGAAAGGAGAGCAAAAGGACGAGTGAGACTCCACAGGGCACGTGGCTCGGCGGAGCTCAGAGAGGTAGCCTCTGGCTCTGCCACACAGAGCCTTTGGCTGAGAAACGGAAAAGTGGGATCTCAGGTAAGCGGCATAGACCGAAGCCGATTCTCTAGGAGAAGAACAGTTGGGAAAGTTAGGAGAGGAAGAAGACGAGGAAGATGAGCCAGCGATATAGCGACGAAGAGAGTGTACAGATTTAGGGTTAGATGTAGGTGAAAGAGAAGAGCAAGTTAAAACAGACAGACACAAAGACCCACAGACAGACAGACAAAATTACGCTGTATAGTAGGCCTATAGATAAGGCTTCATTTATTGGCGGTAAACACACTATAAACAGCAGGAAAATTTGCACCATCATTAAAATAAATTACATTTAGTTAACAAACCTTTTGGTTTATCAAAAACTTTCCGCAGCACGACGCCTGTACGCATGTAACTCTGACTACAGTATAATGACATTACCCCGATGTATTCTACGATCGAAATTTAGAACATGTTGACTCAGTTCTGACTTTTTGGTATTAAAAGTCCAAACCGTATCAACATGTTCACGTTTTCTGGTTCCAACGCTACGTCCTGGTTTATCTACATACACAGCATTGTAACCCAGCAAGAAATTCGATACACCAAACCACGTTTTTGGTCAAAATTAATAACATCTTTAGATTTAGGAAACAACGAAGATAGTGTGTGATGTAGTTTCAAAGCCACTTCGATACCAACTCGAGTCAAAACTCGGCTAATAGCTTCAGAGATATCTTGTACGTAGGGAATCGAAAGAAACCGTTTCAGTTTTTCAGTTCTTCTGATAGTGTGATTTTTCAAGTACCTTTTGAAGCTATATTTGTTACTTGGAAATCCGTTATTTGTTACGGTTTTTCGTATGCAATCGAATTCTTCAATCTTTTTTCACTATTAGATGTGATTTCATTGGCTCTGGAGAATAATGTACGAGCCCCATTAACTTTTTAATTAACAGGGTGATGAGAAGAAAATTGAAGATATCTGTCCGTGTGAGTTGGTTCCTTATACACGCTTGTAGCAAGGCATCCATCTTTCAGCTGTTGTACATTTACGTCCAAAAAGGTTAATAGTCCTGATTTTTCCAAATCCTTAGTGAGCTTTATTGATGTAAATACTGTATATAAGCAGTTAATGAAAAGAATCGACCTTATTTTTTTCCATGGCAGTGTACACATCATTTACAAAACGTATCCAAAGCGACGAAAGTTTCAAGTAAGTGTTCAAAGCTGCTTGTTCAAACGTTTAGCATTGTTATCTGATACAGCAACATACCAAGTAATTTTAAGATATCCAAGATATGGTATTGAAAAGCGTTTAAATTGTTTTATTTGGAAGTTGTACAAAAATGATAAGGTCTTCCTTATATATATAAAACTTTACGTAACAGTGATTCAGCTTTGTTAAGAATAAATGGATTTTCTAAAATTCACAAGCACAATCTTCCTCTTCATTCTATTGTTTTCTTCATTTGTACAGAAACTTATCATCTTGCTAAATTTCTCAAGCTAATTCTTGCTCCAATAGTTGGAAATACCCAATACATTGTCAAGAATTCTTCTGAGTGTTAAAAATTAATTTTATCCATTAAACTTGGCCAATCTAAATTACAAGTTTTATTTGGTGTGATGAGCTTGTTTAATTCGGTATCACTTGAAACCGTCAACACTATTTGGCTGAACGAGTCGGCGATGATTGCACGTTGGGAGATGGAACAAGCATGACAGTGCCAAAGCTTGTGAAAGCATTAGATATCTGTTTGCAATCATCGTTTTTGTATACAATGACGTCATTTATAAACAAATTTTTGGTGGTCCAATGGGGTCTTCTTTGTCACCAAGAATAGCAAATATGGTTATGGAAGAAATTGAACAAGCAGCTTTGAACACTTACTTGAAACTTTCGTCGCTTTGGATACGTTATGTAGATGACGTGTATGCTGCCATGGAAAAAAATAAGGTCGATTCTTTTCATTAACTGCTTATATACAGTATTTACATCAATAAAGCTCACTAAGGATTTGGAAAAATCAGGACTATTAACCTTTTTGGACGTAAATGTACAACAGCTGAAAGATGGATGCCTTGCTACAAGCGTGTATAAGGAACCAACTCACACGGACAGATATCTTCAATTTTCTTCTCATCACCCTGTTAATTAAAAAGTTAATGTGGCTCGTACATTATTCTCCAGAGCCAATAAAATCACATCTAATAGTGAAAAAAGATTGAAGAATTCGATTACATAAGAAACACCGTAAAAAATAACGGATTTCCAAGTAACAAATATAGCTTCAAAAAGTACTTGAAAAATCACACTATCAGAAGTCAACCTGCAACCGGTTTCAATTTTAGTGGGTCTTATCTTAAGCGGGTGTAAAAATTACTCGATAATAAACATGCTATTGACATGATGTAATAGATTGTTGTATGGTATCGTATGATTTTGGTGATCATTTTTAAGCAAAATTTTTATTTTACTTTAGTGTGATACTGGGGGCAGATCCCTCTTGAAGAGATCGCCTTAAGAATTGATGATTAGCAACTAGCAACTTCTATATTTTGTAAAATGATAAAGTGTTAGCAATGATCCTATACCCCTATTAGGGCTCACCGTGGTGACTTGTTGTCCATGTCATGTGTGCGTGCCCTTAAATATGATTCCCACGATACAGGTATTGCTGTATCATATTGTTCTGTATTGCATTTTTTTTGCAGCCTGAAGCAAATTCATCCGTTTTCAGCTTTTTACTTACACCTGCCAGATGAGACCCAATAAGGCCAAAACTGTCGCGGTTTATTGACATGATGTAATAGATTGCAGTATGGTACCGTATGATGTTGGCGATGATTTTTGATCAAAATTTTCCATTTTACCTTAATTTTTGGTGTTTAGTAATACAGATTGTCTTGATATTGTTGTGTGTAACAGTTTATATTTTACATTTGTAAAAACATCTACCGTTTTCTGAGGAAGCTCCCCGGTTTCTAAAGGGAAAGCGAAACGTCAAGTTTTCAAAATAAATTGTTGAAAGAACGATTCTATCTGTTTGTAATATCAATTTACTCGACAAACGAAAAATGCTTGCTATATTTTATTTTACTGTTTTATTTGTGATGCAGTGGGATATTATGCAAGAATTTTGAAGTCCACAGCATGTCTGGGCTCAAAATCACATTTCCACGCTAGACGATACACGTTGTTTGATACAACTGTCAATCGAAACCTTTATAGCGAACCTGACTTTGGTAGCACCTTTTGGAACAAAAATTTTGGCAGTGAGCTGTGTGATTGGGGTCGTGGCCGCGATGGACTAGAAACTTGACGTCAATTGTGATCCTAAGCCTATTCAGGAACAAGGCAAAACCTTCACCATTCTCCCAATCTTCTATAAAATCTGCTAAATCATAGCCCTTTAGTTAATTGCAACTTCTTTCCTTCACCAGGTTCTTACCTGGACAAAAGCAGTGGAGTATATTTGTTAAAATTATTGAGGCACAAGTGCTGAAAGCCTGACTTCGAGTCCGAATGTATGTGTCGTCACTGTAACTGACGCAGCAAACCCTTGTAAATAGTTAATAATTTTTGTTGGTCGCATGACCGCGTGTAGCGTCCTGGAAAAAAAAAGGTTGACATGACAGCATATTGAGACAATCTCTTTTCGTTAAAGTTTGCTGTTTTCACGCAGTTTTTGGAACATGTCAGTTGGAAGAAACAATTTAATTTGAAACCGCTTTCCTTAAGTTTTGTTGTGCTAATAAATTCAAGTTTTGGCAATTGATTTGTAGCACAGCAGTGGATTCACGGTGAGCGCGTTGCAGATTTTGGTTTCCTCCAGTAAACGTTGCCAGCGCCTTCCAAGCTTGAAGCAGCGTCTACAGTCACTACACGTTAGTTGTCACAACCGATTTTAAATTTTCTGCCATAAGGTCTTATTCTTGAAAGAACTTAACTTTTAAATTTTTTGGAGGGTAATTAAAATTGACAACACTAGGAAAACCAGCAAGAGCGTAGCCAAAATTTTTCGGGCTAATTTCTGCAAAATTTTTATTCTTTGTAGAAAAAATTTGAAGAACATCATGATATTTTGATCTATGTCAAAATTTTGTATCTTACGTTGCATAAAATTAATTTGATTTCAACTTATAAACTATCAGCGGGCTGTGCCGGCTTCAACAAAATCTTATGTTTAAGACCATAAGCGGTAAGTTTGTGCTAGTGGAGGCACCGCCCGTACTCCCCTAATTCCGATCGTAGTACGAATAGTTTGAAATAAGAGAGGTCTTAGAAACCCCCCTATCATTTCATAAATCTATTTGTGCCTTTAGATGCGTGTAGGGGAACAAATTCAAAGTTGGAAATGGCTTTTGTTTTACGATTACACCGATCAACTATTTGGTGATATACATATTTCACGACTTGATGCAACCCCTCTTGAAAATAATAAACAGTAAAAAACAAACAAATCATTGGCATAAATGATGTCCCTAGTTTTGATTTTCATGTGGCTTCATGTGACAATCAAACTAACAATGCCCAATAACCTTTTTATGCCAAAGTGTAGCGGTCCCACTGAATTAACCACGTATTTAAGGTTGAGACACTTGGTATTCATCATTCCTCGCAAAAGCAAACACTAAATGAGAATTTACATGGGAGGGAGGGAATTTACATGCGATGTAAATCAATTGTATACTTTTAGATGGAAGCTGGCGTCATTTAAAAACAGCCTTCTGTTTCATCTCTCAAAAAAGATTTCAAGCGGATATCTACTGTCAGTATTTTTTAAGGAAATGACGAAAACAACTTTTGCAATTACTCGTCGATTGCGATGTCATCTTTTGCAACAAAGAAATAAAATTTTTAAAAATTGATGAATCGGGTGCTAGGTTTTTAAGCGCAATAGCGTTTTCCTTAGTCAAGAAATGTAAATTTTAAAACAATTTTTTTCCATCTTGACTTTATCGTGATGTCTCAAACTCCTTTATCATACCAACCCCGGGTAAGCAATCAATATTGCCAAGTCTCATTCATGTCTTGAATATTAGATCGAAATGAAAAGCAATGGGCCACGAACGGCATGACCGGACGTTCAAAAACTTAAGAAAGAAAAAAAAATGATCATGTACGAGATCTCGTATGTTTGGACAGAACTATGGACAAATTTTTTACTTTCAAAACGTTGACCTCCAAAAGGAGGCATTCACGCTTGTTTGGAGACTAAAGCTGGCAAGCTTCTCACTTTTAAAACGTTTATCTCCCTTAATGCTTTGCCCTCCCCTACCTCAAAATAAGATAGTGCTCGCTTACGTTATGAGATCGCTTGATGATATAATTGAGTTTGCTTTAAGGTCCGATCCCCCCCTTCACAAAAAAAAATTGTTTCTAAATAAGCCACTAATTGGAACCACCTTACTCTTGAAAGTAGCCAACATTTTGCAGTTATATGGAGACAGTGCGTGGACAATGAGATAAAGACATATATTTTGATTGCAGTGCCCCTGGCTAAGTGCTGCTCGCTCAGTTTTCAGCAGACCCGCACTTAGGAAGTAAACTTCCTTTCAACTGAAACAGCGAAACGTTTTAAAACGTTTTATTTGCTCATTTTGTGACGTACATGGAAGCATAATTTAAAAGTTGTGGAGAAAGAGGGCAGCGTCGGAGTGATTGATATTTTCGGAAATAACCTATTAAATGTTGGGACCACTACTTTCCACTTTTTCTTAGTTTTCTGCCTATTTATACGACTTAAGATTTGTGGCTGCACGCATATTGTTTGGTCCAGGCATAAACGCAACCAGGAAAGAGCAAACTAATTACAGTTAAGATTTAACAATTGCATGGCCACCATTAGTAATGTCGAGATTGTGAATATCGGTTAAGCAGGTTTTACTTAATGCGTAGTTGTAAAAACAGCAACAACTAGCAAAATTTTTTTGACTCGTCCAATTCTCGTTTCAAAATCAAAAGTAATGTGTTTTACATAAGAATCGAACAAAAAATATGAGGGACTGTTGCTCAGGCCACTATGTATCTCCCAAAAATTTTGAAGGCCCTTATAGTAGCACATTTGGCTTGTTTACAGCATGTACTTAGGGAGCGGACTTGCTCACTGTTGAGGGAGCCGATAACATCACAAACCGTCTTTCATTTACGTCATCACTTGCATGCAAGCATTAATGTAAAGCTGTGGGGGAGGTGTGCCAAAATAATTGCTGTTTAATTTCCAAAAAAAGATTATTAAATATTTGGCACATACTTACGACTTTTTGTAATTAGATACCAAATCACATAACCTAAATTCTCCGGCTGAATGCATATTTCTGGATCCAGGTGCAATCGCACCCAGGGGGAGTGTAAACCAAGCATTTACAATTAATTCATTACAATAAGTCAAGTTATGATGAGCGTGATTTATCGACTAGGTTTTTGAGGTAGTAGCGCTGATAATTGCTGTGATTCCTGTAAGATTTCACATGAAAAAGTTAATTTGTTTTAACTTTGCTGCATTTTTATGACTGGGCATTCTTATACCATTTGATATGTTTTAGAAGAGTGATTTGAAAATTTTTGCTCACGGCGCCCATTAAAAAACTATAAATACTCACAGCACCCTAGTTAATCCAAAATTTGCAAGTATTTCAAATGAACATAAAATTATATTAAATCATGCTTAATGCACAACAAAATGACGGATTCAAAAAGACACCGAACAATTTACTGCGAGCTGTGATGCTATTGCTCCAAACACATTTTATCACATCGCAGTTCAATATTCGATATCGCAACACGCATTTCTCGTTTAACGTTAATTTTATTGCGCTATTTAGAATTGATCACAGCTACCGCTGAAGAGCCGGCTTTACATAAATACGATGTTGCAAATGGTATAAGAACACGGAGAATCTTACAGCTTTCACGCGGAAATTCACATTGAGCCTTAACTAATGACGTGAACGCTTTTGATCTTTCGACTCTTATGATGTGAAAGCTTTCGACCGCAGTGGAAACAAATCTCATAAGTTTGAAAGTGAATCACGCCGAGCACTAAAACGCAAGAAGCATTTTAGTGAAGGAAGTGCTATTGATGTTTTGCAAGGAATGTCAGGAGTCAACAAGTTCAAAGTGAGCACTTCTTATGTGATAATTGACCAACTCAACAATGATTTGAAACAACGCATTAAATCATATTCATTTAAGCAGCAGCCTTTGGCGTTGTAACCGAATTTGATTCAGTTGCAATTGAAAGACTTGTTGATGTATATCCAAAAGATCTCTCGTTCGAATTCTACTCAGAATTTTTTCAGTTTATTTGATGGTACAAGGAACAGTCAAAAAAATACAGCAGAAAAGTGTCAACAGGCATTGCTCAACACATTTTCAAGTTGTTGCACACCAATCGAGTCTACACTGCATTCCCAAATATCGAAGTAATTTTTATCACTTATGTCTACTAATTGCTCTGCAGAGTGTTTGTTTTCTCAGCTTGCTCGAATGAAAAATGTGAAGCGATCTGCCATTAGCCAGGACTGTCTTGGTGTGCTGGCACTTCTGTGTATTGAAAGAGAGCTGCTACATGAAACTGATTTTAGCTCAGTTATCGATGCATTTGCTACGATAAAACCAAGAAAAGTTAAAATTTAATTTTTTGGGCACTAATGATTATGTAAGTACATCGAGTAACATTTTTAGCTTGTATTTCCAATTATTAAATTTTGCTAAGAAACAAATGTTTACGAATAAAGCTTTTTTGTTTACTCCTATCATTAGACCAGGCCATACTTGAAAAATGCCTATAGGGCCACGAAAACCTTAATCTGGCACTGTGCAGGGTGTGAGTATCGTTTCCCTGAAGTGAGATGTTTAACTGATGCAGTTGTGCAAAAATATCACAGAGATACGCCAACCTAGTCAGGAAAACTCCATCTTTAAATGTAGTAGCATTTGCATGATTTCCCTCTTTCAAAAATATGGTAGTTCCGTTTTTCAACTCGTACACAGTTAGAAAAATTTTTGGAAAGCCATCGTGAACACAATATAACAGCGTGGTCTAACTGCAGGCCCGCGGACCAATCTTGGCCCGCGAATAGTTACGGTGATTAGCGTGATTACGATAGGGTTGCCATGCGTCCCGAAAATTCCGAATATGTCCGTAAATAATATGGCTGTCCGAAAATTTTGCTCAAATGCAGGTGATGACTTTTTTTTTGGAGAACACCTTTATTTGGGGTAACACATCTCTAGTTTAAACCGTGGCCCACGGAATAAATTTTTAGTTTCTGATGGCCCGCTATAAAATTAGGTTGGACCACCCTGCAATATAAGAATAAATTATTGTGTTTGGCTCCCAATTCATAAGAAAGACGTTGGAAAAGCCAAAAGGTTTTGCTTTAATCAAGCCTACAGTTTTGACAAAGATTTCAAATACTACATTGAGACCGCTAATGAGCTTTTTTTATTTGCCATATTTATTCTTCATTCACGAGAAAGCAAATTATATTGCTATATTTTGGACGGTTCGTCTGCACTCGCTTGGGAGTTGCCATTTCCGAGCTGTCTGAGCCACCTATCTTCCACATAAAGGTGGGGGCGTCCCGTTAAGTGCCGTGCCCAAGGACACAACAAGCAAACTTGCCGGCTTCACCAGAGCTGCTGCGAAGCCAGCGCTTCTCGGTGAAATAGGCAATGGATTCATGTGGCCTTGGGATCCACGCCATGTGCTAACGCTCGTAGCCCACCGAAACAACCGGGAAGAGCACGGGTATCGTCAGTACATAAGCCAACACAATATTTCCACTCAAGATTATTTGTTTTAAAAAATCGTTCGGAATCACAAATAATTCATGTGCTTTACAACTTATCAAAATGGACTTGTAAAAGAGTACATCTTGGACAATGTTGTCATCGTTATCAATAAATCGTACGTAGCAAATTAAGTAAACATCTTTATTGCTAATTGCCTCACCTAAGTGTAAGCTGATCTCATTTCCTCGCATTTTTGCTACCAGTTGATCACTAATATCATTCGCAGTTTTATCAATCCTCCAACCAATAGTATTCTTTGAGAGTGGAACAGCTGTTTAGCTGATTACCCAGTCATTGTCGACACTAAGTCAGTGGTAGCAGGAAGTATGAGTTCCTACCTGATGGTATGCGGATTCTTACATTTCGCAATTCTACACGCAATTTCACAAGACGCAAGCTGAGCTTTGGCTTGTGGACGCAAAAATTAGAAAATGTGACCAACTGCTTATTCGTTTTTAATATTTTCCGGATAAAATTTCACATGGATTACCAGCTAAGTAGTTGAGATTTGTTGTTAGATAGCGTTTCAGTTTACTAAGTAGCATACAATCCGCAGCTAAAATTTTGCAACAAATTACATATTGCAATTGCTCAACCTTTTTGTTTCTACGGCAGAAAAGCCGAAATTGAGAAATCTACTGGGGTACAAATATTTCCTAATCTTCTTTCTTCCACTTTTGTACTTATTTGCATCAGTTCTAACCTGCCTTTTTTAAGGTAAAATACCGATAACAAATTTCTCGATTACGGAACCGAAATCTTACCACAGTTTATATTTCACTGTATATTTGTATAAACCTGACTATTGCGAAATTACTTTCGTGAAGAAACAAGGTGATTGTCATTGCTACAAAATAAGCATAATGGAATCGAAATTCTCTGCCATTCAATATTTTGATTTTTCATTTGAGCTTTATAGTGTATGGCGGTCGCCATTTTCCTGAGCTCATTATGAGTTAATAATAGTGACCAGACGAGAAACCCAAATCGAACGAAGAGCTTGTTGACTTGATGTGATCGGGCAATTTCGGTAAAGTCAAGTAAGCGAGACGAATCCAGAATTGTATGTTTGTTGTAAATGCATTGTTGGTGTATAGATTGCCTTTTTCTTGGCGTATGTCTATGTACATATTGTAAACAAGTAATTTATTGTTGTGACGGCAATGCTTTGGCGAGGATGCGATAATTTGGTGTTAAACTTGGAGCGCATTGTTTTTGGATGTGCTCCTCTGCCGTTGATAAGACAAAGCGTAATCTGGGTGGCGTAGAATTTATCAAATAAATCTGTTCTTCATTGCCATCACATAATTGAAAGATGATGCGGCAGGTTGGGTGGCAGCTTGTTTTATAACTGCTACAAGGCGAACAGGGTTTCATGGACTGTAAAACAAGATCCGTTCGTTATGATCTCCAGCCGTTTTATTACGAGGGAAAACGTTCGTTAATATGTAATGAAAAAGTAAAGGTCACAGTTTTTGCAGGTTTACGCGGCACTGCGGCAAAGTCATGCGATGCCTTGTTTGGGACCGCTGTGTTAGAGGTTAAGATTGGTCAGGCTTACAACATGACCGTACAAGAATATTGTAAGTTTCCATTGCATTTTTAAAAAATCCAGGTATTTTAACCAACCGCTAGGCTGATTCTGTAATGTATCATTATTCTTTAACAGTCAGCTTGGAAGTTGTTTGGTTTTAAAATAATAATGAATGAAAACTATGCGTGTAGCTTGCTGCCTGTTGCTTTTTTCACTGGAATTGTACAAGACGTATTATGACATCATATAGCGAATTTGAAGCGAGCAGGAAAAATGCCAAGAAGCGTGCTTTAGGATGCTTAAAAGGCTTAAAATCAATCTGCTGTTGTGTCGTCGAATCAGCTTTAACTGTTGCAAAACTTTTTGATCGAAAGCCCATTGTCAATATCTCCTGAAAAAGTCTTTAATCACGTTTCTACGATTAGTACTTCTTGAGAAAATATAGAGAACAAATTGTGCAATCAAGCGTTAGCTATGCGGCATTTTTAATCCCCAAGTAATAAAATCTTTCAAGCTAGTAAGTTAGAGGATAGCTCACTTTAATTGTAAAAAAATGAAAATTAAAAAAAATTATCTTTGATTATGACGTCATCATGACACCACAAAGTCACTTATAACTATAATGCCAAATTTAATGTTTGTTCGCTCAGTAGTTTCGGAGGAGTTGAAACAAACCGACAGACAGACAAAATTGCGCTGTATTTGTTAGAAGTACACTTCAGACACGTATCCAACCGGATACTTTTGGGGAGCCAAGAGCAAATTTTGGGAGAACAAATATTTTTTTGTTTACTCTGATGAATACATTGCTTATAAGAGCGATATATTAATTACATAGTTTTGTGATGTTTTTAAAGGAGCCTTTATGCAACTTTTAGACCTGATAAGACACAATTGACATCGCAATGATGGGCGATACAGCTTTTTTTAAAGATCACCATCATGAACGCCCAAAAGTTGTTATGTACAGCCCAAATAATCGCAGTCAACGATTTCATCAGCCCATTTTCTGTTGCAGCGATGGGGGTTGACTTTTTTTTGGAAGTCATCATCTTTGCAGCACATATTTACTAAAAACCAGCTCATAAGTCAAAAGAGCTGCAATGAACGCCCAAAAAAGAACTGCTTGGAAAATAAAACAAAATTTTACTGGGTAACTGTCCCCTCGGCCTCCCCGTAGTTACGTGCCTGGAAGACTTTAATCCATTGATTGTTTGACGATAACAAAAAAGGAAGTGAAGTCAAGTTTGATAGAATATTGAAAGAAGCAATACTTCGAGCGCAATCTTGAAAAACAAAGACAAGAGGTTGGGCCATGGCCCCCTTTTGCCTCCTTTGAGTACGTTTATGAAACCCAGATTGATGCTGAACACTACTAATACAAATGATTGCTCTCACTTGCATTTCTTTGTTAAAACAACTCATTATCAGGAGATTAAGATGTTCAAATCGGTGATGTCGTGGTCGCACTTCTTGCTCGCAGACTGCCCCGCATCGGTTTTTATGCAATATTGGGATCAATTACACAACACGTAGCTAAATTTCGTTATCTGAGCTTCACCTAACGAATAGACTACTGAACTTGTTCAATGCAAGGTCGTTAAAATTGCTGCAGTATTTAGAATGTAAATACTATTCTGAAAAACTAGTAGATTGCAAACGCTTTTCTGCCATACCAGTTCGCTTTGTTTTGCAGGAATAAAAATTGTTTTTGAACTCCAATAACCCACGCGAGGTAATTCTTTTGATCCTCGTTCATCAAGTTTTTGAAGCTTTTCAACATACCCATTCAAAGTTACGTGACAAACGCCATGTGATTTGGCCATCAATCTAATGGATTTACCGGTTTTTAATTTCACAGATGTATCAAGTAATACGTTAAAAGGAGCTCCTCTGCCTGTTTATTCTTTTTTACATACCTTGGCATTCTATTTTTGAATTAAAAGTAAATCTTGATTTCTCTCCATATATATTATAGAATATGATTGTAACACCACCAATGTACTCTAGGTATGGTTGCAATTGTGTGTTACAAGCATACCCTAAGCCTAGCCTATTCGCCATATTTACACTAACTTTGTTTCTAAATGCTTATTGATTAAGCTCAGCAAAAAGCACAATAAAATTAAGAAGAGGTTGCTTTATTTAGTTATCGCAGTTAACTAATTCTATCCACAACAGAATAAGCTCTCAGCAAAATATTCAAAAATTTGAAAAAGTTACTTTCTTACCTGAAAAATTGTTTTTTTTAAACAGAATTTCATGCAGTTAACCTGTCTTTCCATAAAGAAGTGAAACAATGAGGGTTGATACTGCTATCTAACAATGTCGTCACGTGATTGATGAAATGACTATGCTACGTGAAATGCCGATTGTTATAAATACATCTGTGTTACTGCAACTTTCCCGGTCTCTCCTACCTCATTAAATTAGGTTATGGCTAAATTCGATAATCCACCAGACTATTGCGCTAACGAGAAAGACAGTTTTTTTGAATTCGCAGCTAATTACTTTGAATCTCGGCATATTTTTGCATTATGCTACTCGGGATCAATATCTTAACCATAAGAATTCAGTTTGGTCAGGCGCGGGACTTCACTCCACAAATCTATTATAACTCAGAGCCCATTTACAGTTTCGTTATCATAACTTTTGTACTTGCCATTGCGTTATTGAAAAGCAGGTTTAATCAGGTACGTTGATGCTGCCATACGGTATATCGCTGTGTTTATACATCCTGCCTAGTCCTAAGGTGCAGTTGCGCAATTTATGCCAATTAAAAAAGCAATTGAAGCATTGCGTAAAAATTGAAGACAAACATATGACCCAAAAAAGAAAAGCAAAATCCCAGTCAAATAAAACTGCACATAAAATAACTGCAAATTGTTGCCTCAAAACAAATAAATATGCAAGGAAATCTTGTACAAGAAAAAAGTGCAATGACAGGTTAAGACATTTTCAAAGGAATGTAATGGACGTAGGCTAAAACGAGATTGCCTTTAACAAATGAATTTTTGTGGCTCATATTTAATATGAATTATAAATTTCATTGGCCATTGTCATAGATCTACGATCATTATTTTTGATGAATGGCTTGTGATCCATTCTTTCAATACCGATAGTGCAGTAGGGGAGAGCCTGCATAGTTGGCGCACCTCATTTATTACGTTTTAGTAACAAACCAGGCGTAAAGATTCTTGCTCATTCACATCATGAGTTAATTTTACTAAAACTCAAAAAGTAAGGCAGCGACAGTGGCTCAAGAGAATAATAAGAACATTTTAGTTTTTGCTGACATAAAGTAATTTTATAGCACGTAATATGTTATTATTATTTTTAAAGTTGTTTAGCTTTTTTCGTAAAAAATCTTTTTCTTTTGGCTTATTCCCAATTAGGGGTCGCCACAGCAGATATCTGCATTTTTATGACACAGCATTTGTTTTACGGTCGGATACTCTTCCTTTCACCAAACCTCGCTTTAGAGGGAAACTAGGCCACCTGTCTTTCACATAAAGGTGGGTGCGCCCCGTTAAGAGCCTTGCCTAAGAACACAACAAGCGAACTTTCCGGCGTGTATGACTCGACAAGTGCAGGTCTACCGACAGCGAAGCGGACGCTCTAACTACTACGCCATCGCGTGGGTTGATTTTTTTACTTTTTCGTAAAAAACCTAGTTTCTAATTGGACATAATCTAAAGCAAAGTGCGCAAGGCAGAACTGCGCAACTCAAAATTAATGCTGGGCCAATCTTGTAGGTAATGTACGCATAACGTGAGGGCCCACATAAAATTGAATCCATGCATGAATGCATAAAGGCCATGATTACATGTGCATTAACAGTGGATCTGCGGCGCATTAGCAGAGTGCTGGGGATAGTTTTGTAGGGCTGCAAGCTTGATCATGCTCTACATCTAGGTGCTGACTTGTTTTAATCGGAGATCACTCTTTCTAACACTGCGCGGCGCCGTTCGGATCAAACTTCGTGTCGAAAATGCCCCTGTTCGGCTTTCCAGCCGCTGGCCTGCTTACTTATTTTCAGTTACTACCTTCTGTCAACAGCGACACAAGCTGGAACCATGTGAATAAACATGGTAATTTAAGTTTACTTCAAGCAAAAGCGAGTTATTACAATTTATTCCAATTACAAGAATTACATTTTACCAAACCGTTCGCGTGCCACGTTCGAGCTTATGGCGTGTCACATTGAGCACGCGTGCCCTTTGTTGTGTACATCTGGTGTAAGCAAGTCAAAAACTTATTTTTATTCATAGCAAAGCTAGCCGCTATTTTGTGTTTGTGAGGCATTGCTGACTTCTTAGGGGTTTGAAAAACTAGTTATTTGGCAAATAAGGAAGAAATCCTTGTCATAGTCGCCTACAGGAAAGCACCTTTGGAAGCCACCAGATTTTCATCCTTCCAGCTACTTTACATTATTAAAGAATTGCCCAAGAAGGACAACTAAAAAATCAAACAAAAAACAACAAGTTGCATGGCCATAAGGCAAAAAGAAAAATTTGTTTATGAAAGAGAAAAATATTGCTTTTACTAACTACAGATGCCAATAGACCTGCAATGCAATAGTAGGGCTCTGACACAGCAATCATTAGATTTGATAAAGAAAAAATTTATCGTTTGGAACTAAACAAAAACGTGACAAGGTGTCAAATGTGTTGAAATAGCACATCGATAGAAGGAAGGACGACGATACACCCGAAGTGGATTTTAAAGATAAGCCGGTAAACTCTTGCAGTGCTTACAGCGGAGTTGCTGGGGTTGAGAAAGAACTTAAAGCAGATGGTGATAAAATAAAGAAATTGGTTCACCGTCACCTGAAAGAGATGGTACGTGAGATCATACTGGCTATTGGAATAACTACGGTAAATTTACAGCACGGTTATGGTTACTGTGTGCTGGACAAACCAGACATAGACAATGTTTGTGAGGACTATCTTAACTGGACAGTTGGTTAAACCCATTCGAAATGAACTGAGAAAGATTAAGAATTTGATCGAGAGTAGACCGTTCAGGCGGAAACCGGCCTGGCGGGGAGGGAGAATGGAGTTACACTCCACACAGAAGAGCAGACGAGAAAGAATGATGGGTTCAAATAGCTTCGAGACGCAAGAAGTGAGAGAGATGTCGGCCGTTAGAAAACAGCAAAGTCGAGATGCTTTCCATGCCCATGAAGCTTTCCATATCTTATTCGAATGATGAGCTGATGTGGATTGCATAAGTATTTGTCGTGTGTGCTTTGAATTGTTGTTACGCTATATTTGCTTAAACCAATGTGTGCCACTCCGAATTTGCGTTTAGAAGGTTAGAATTCGCAAAGTTTTATTGTTTGTGTTTATCTTTTATACTATTTTTAATGACATTCTTGGGGAGAGCATACGTCACGCATAATGACTTGTAACAGCTTGAGAAGCTGTTATTTTGACGTTATATACCTTGAATCTATCTATATCCAACCGGATTGTTTACAACCATTTGATCGCAAGGTTGTAATTGTGACGTAACACTGGCCAGTGGTGAAACTTGCATGTTTGTATTTATGAAATCATAGTAATTGCCACTGTTGTTTGTACTGGAATCTTCTAGAGTAGGGGTCGGCAATCCCTAAATAGTCAAAGAACCAATTGGACAGTAGTTTCCACAAACAGCGAAAACTGGGAGCTGTGAATGCTTTTTTGACATCTAAAATAAAAATAATAGTAAGCTTATATATAGGGCAGAAATGGCCAGGGTCAGAATTTTAGGAGTTAGATCCGGAAGGAATTTAAGACACTTCAGATTTAGGATTGGATTAGAAGTGGAATTTTTTGAAGATTATCAGGATCAGAAATAGAAAATACTATCACTATTAAGATACCATTATTAAGATTTTTTGCGCAAAAAAAGAGCTGGATCAGTATTCAGGAGTTGCGAGTTCGAACCACGGTTGGATTTGGATCCTAAAATTGACGACTATGGACACTTCTGATGTAAGGGCGAACACATTAGCCCCAAACGTGGGAAGCTAACGGAAACACAAAAGTTCGAATACACAACACACTCTAACTTTAGTAATAGAGATCAAACATACTGTACTGGGTTAGTTTCAAGAGGCTCGGACCCCATATTAACTCGCACCTTTGCCCATCCTATACCTGCGCCCTGTTATACTGTATATTGTTTATATCTCTACAGTTTGTGTAAACAACTATATAGTGTGTTATTTGTGAAATACGTAAAGTTCTACAGAAAAAAAATTAAATCTTATTTCAGTCATAAGCACGTCTATTTACAGTAACATCTGGACTCTTACAAAACAGTAATGCTAATAAAAACACACGCCCAATTGAATCGGGAAAAATAATGTTATTTTCCTCCTTGAACTTACAAAATCGTTTACCAAACGATTCTTACTTTGTTGTAATTACAGACTGCAAATACTACGATTTTATCACCTTGTGAGCTGTGTTTGAACTTTCCTAAAGAGGTTAAGTAAGACGGTATGCCTTTCTATATATCTGTAAATGAAACAGTCAGTTTGCGCTCAAACGCTAATACTTCATTTGAACTTTATAGCGCGTTGTCTCTTCTTCCCTGAGGATTTGTATTCAGCATACACAGTTTGCTAAGTGGGGTCGTTTCTAGCCACTCCAGCTGTTTGAAGTCAAGAAAGACGAGCTCTTTGCTGCACCTAAATGTTTTCACCTCCTCCAGATATGCTGCAAAGCGTTTCAGCACATCACCTTTGAACAGCTACCGGATTCCGCTATACAGCATAAGATCAGAGTACGTGCACTTCGCCTCATTAAGTAACCAAAGGAACTGGCTGTGATTTAAACCTTTTGCATTTATTTTCATGCGCTCAGAAAAAACTCTGCCTTGTATTATAAATGATCTAAAGCCATTCCGAGCAGCAGTTTTAGGATGAAAGAGCTGTAGGTTGCCCTCTGCTATTCTAGAACATCTAGAATGCTTTTGCTTAGTGTAGTTACCTTCGCTTTGTGTAGACACTCATCAGAAAGAAAATCAAAAAAGTAACCCAGGTAGGGTGTGTTGATGTGTATCTGCGTTAGTACATTCGGCGAATAACATTGTTTGTGCTAATATATAAATTTCTTGCTGTGTTAAACAAAACGTAATGTTGATGTACAGTTGGCAGGGTACACATTTCCTTGAATATGAATTAGCAAGATCTCAGTACAGTTGCACCCAGACAAATTGTTGGGCTATTGCCTACCTTAGAGTACTTCTAATTTTCTCGTGACGCAAATTTGATTTATATACGGCGCTAAAACGTGACAATTGGTGGGAAAAACACTTTGTCAAACTTCAAGAAATTGTTTTACCAAACTTCTCAATGAAGCTCTTCTGGTGTAAATAAAAGTTAAAATGATGATTACGTAGATTTAAAACCCACATGAAATTTACAAAACTCAACGTTTCAAAAAAATGAAATCCTTTTTTCTTCGTTAGGAGTGACTAAAGTTGAAATACAGACAACGATTGCATAATCAACAGCATGAAAAGGTGAAAAAGAATACTATGGCAATAAACGAGAGCAGCAGCGACAGCTGGCGGTTAAAAATTTATCAATTTGTACAATTTGGGATGAAAACCGTTAATTTTATCGTCAAAAGCAAAATCAGTTTTGTGTATATAAAACGATTCTAAAAACCGTCTTTTTTTGTAGTCACATTCAATAGCTGAAATTGCATAGCTTTCCCAATCAATCCGGTGTCCATTTAACTAAACGTGCTTTACTAGTGCATGATTCTTTTTTAAATCCTCATTTGTTAGTTGGGCAATTATATAAGGTTTGATGTCCCATTGATGTTCTTTGGGCCGTGTATTAAATGATCGACCAGTTTCACCAATATCAACATCTGTACCAATTAAACACAGAATTTTATACACAACATTGCATTGATCAAATTTGTCGGTTTTATCTTTTAAACTTGATAGCATGTTTTTCACAGTGCGTAACAGTTTTGTTGCCACTTTGATTTAATGGTATTTCAAAAGACGTTTCATTCTTTCAGTTATTCCATGTATAAATGGCAAAATAACCAATTTAATGTGTTTTTCTTCTTCTTTCAACTTAACTTGAGCTTAAACTTTAGCTTTTCTTTTTTTCGGTGGTTTTTGTATGAACCATTTAGGATAATCATTTTCAGTGAGCATATGAAATAGAAATCTTTTTCTTTTGTTCGGTCTGTTGATTTGGTGATGAGCAATTGTGCTTGATTGTATGAATTCATCTTAACACCTTGTTTTTGTTCGTTGGAGTGAGCTGAATGGTAATTCAAATACCAATTGGTTTGGATTGTTTTTCGGTGTACTTTAGTGGCCAACTTTCCATCATGCGTTCCCATGACTAGGACATTTAATATTGCTAATTTGTCATCTTGCTCTAGTTTAATTGTAAAATTTATGTTCGAATTCACGTTAGTCAAATGATCAAAAATTTGATAGGTATTTCATAAACAAATAATGTTTCAACTTTTATGCCAGAAGAATTTTTAAATGTAACAAAATTACGGATTGAATCACACAAACAAAAGATCTATGCAAACCTGTTGTCTTATTATAAAATAATCTTGAAAAACAAGTAGTTACTAAGTCTACCGTTGTGACATCAAAAAATACATGGGTGATTAGGTTATCGTAGCACAAATTGCTTGAAGAAGAAAATGTTGTGTTGTCATGTGGTTTGAATTTCGCAATTGCTAGTAACCACATACCAAAACAACAAATTTTGGTTACGTTAGAAACTGGAATAAAAAGTCTACCTGAAAACAAAGCAAATCTAATTCTAAACTATCAATATCCTAAATCAAAAATTGCAATCAAACTTAACCTGATCTGAAATAAAAACGTTGAACAACTTAATAAAAAATAATGAAATTAGAATTGTAAAGCAGACAAACGAAATAGCACTGTCATTATTGATAAAACCGATTATGACCAAAAAATTTAAAGTTTATCGAATGACGAATCTAGGTACTTACAGAATTCTAAACCAACATTTGGCGAAATGCATTGAAAGACGTTTAAATAGCTTTATTTTGAAATTATTTAAGTCACAGCGTATAACACAAACGCAATACCACCATTTACGGAGCACGGATGCCGCAGCCCCCAGGTGTACGGTATACGGTTTACACAAAATTCACAAAGAAGCTATTTCCATGCGCCCCATCGCGTTGTTTATAAATTTTCCATTATAAAATTTGTCCAAATTTTGATGCAAATTGTTATTGTATAACTTTAAAATAGCCTCGTTAAAGTATTTCAACTGTTCATAAACAAATTTCAAACAAAGGTCTTGAATAGGTTCTTGAAAATATTTTTTGATTAGAGAAGGACAACTTTTTTGGGAGTTAAAGTAACTTTTTAATCCCCCAAATTCTTCAAGTATTTTTTGTGAAGCTGCAAGAATGAGCAAAAATGCTGCAAGAATGAGAAAAAGTTGTGAAGTAGCAAGAGAGAAACCTGGTATTTCCCTGTTGCAAGATTCGTTGATATTCAGTTTCAACCGGGTCACAAAATAGTTTGAGTTCTGTAACTCGAAAAGTGTACATGTGAAAAAACTTGTAGATTTTGACAACAAGACTTTCGACATATACGGGGAGATTATCTGTAGCATGTTGAAGGCAGTTATGCACAATGTAAGCTGCACATCCAAGCCCTATCAACTCTCGTCTAATATTTTCTTTTACTTTGAAGAAAACATTATTTGGCCCTCTTCTTTTCATACCTCCGAAGTTGGTGTTACAATTGTCTGCACAAAACTCAACAACTGTTTCTTCAAGCTCATTTTGATCAAGAACTGAAACCAAGTATTCGGTAAGTATTACAGCAGTTTCACCTGGTAGTGATTTAAATTTTTACTGCTTCACTTTGACCCCGACATCAGATACAAAATAGCAAACCACAACAGGAACAATTTTGGCCTCTTTTCTGTTCGAAGCATCAATAGTAATGGAAATAAAATTAGCTTTATCTAATTCTTGAGAAGTTTAACCCCAATCATCGGGGTAATGCATTTAACAAGCCCTGATTCACGGTTTGTTCTCTCATTAGTAATAGTCCGTGGGCTAACTAGGCCCACCGTGCACCCCCCACCAATAAACGAAACTATGTTTTTCTGATAGTTTTTTATGTGCTTTTTGATATTAGATATGTTAACACTGAATAAACTCTTACGCACTACCGGTTTTGAGCCACTTTATTTGGTCTATCAACAAAAATGTTTTTACGATTTTCGGGGGGGCAAGAAAAGCATAAATGGCAATATTTTTATATTGAAATATCACAAATATACAAGTGACCACTCAAAATGTTAGTACTGGAAAGCTCTACAATATACGTTTTGATTTATGCAAATTCGATGAAAAGGATATCAACAAGGGCCATTATGTAATCACCAGTTGCAACCACCGCTAGAAAGCTTGGCACGCGGTTTCTGTTTATGACAGTTTAACATACAATGGAGTGTGATTACATTAAAGCAAAATCTTCACGGTAATGCTTTGTGTTGAAATTTACCAAGCTTGTTAATTTTCGTTTTTCTACTTTTTGCTTAGCAACCATTCCACGTGCTATTTTGTTTTTTTTTTGTCTCGTCTTAATAGAAATGGTGTTTAGCAGGCTAGTGCAATTGTAAACGATTGCCAGGTTCAGTTAAGTTTGCAGTGATTGAAAGTCGTTTTGAGTGATTTTGTTAGATTTTGGACGACTAACTGAGTTTTTCTAGATCAGAGGTCGGTAGCCTGCGGCTCCGGAGCCGCATGTGGCTCTTTTTTCCCCCATCTGCGACTTTCTTCCTTTTCTTTGAAGCAAGCGAGAGTGTGCAATGATACTCAGTTCAATGCCTCTAGCTACAATGAAGACCTTTTTCTTTGGAAAACACTTATGACCTATGCTCCATAGAATTATCGTGGCTCTCATCGGTCCCCTTGTTGTGGGAAACGGGTCCAAATGGCTCTTCGACGGTAAAAGGTTGCCGACACCTGTTCTAGAAGAATGCAAGATGTGTGTGAACAAATTCCGCTAGAGTTTGGTGATAATGATGGCTATCTTAGGGGCTGCTATCAGCGGTTTACGATAAACATAAGTTGTCTCAAAGTAACTTCTATGCCTAGAAAAAAACAAAAAGAGAGGATGCCAAGACGAGGTTCTATTGAGGGTAAAGACAAAACTCTCTTTCAACCAAATTGCATATTTTGCAAACGTTATGGTCGAATTGGGGTCAAAAAACAAAATGTATTGACATCATAAGGTTTGACAAACTTTGAACGTGAAGGTGGTCCCACCATTATCAAAATAGCGGAAAAAAAAGGCGATGAAGAACTTTTAACTCGCATTCGTGGTAAAGATCTTTTTGCAAAGGTGGCTAAATATCATATCACTTGCCGAATGAGGTACTCTGTTCCAAAAAGGGGCAAAGTGACTACATTCGATCAAAGTGAAATGGAGGAAGTCCACGCTGTTTGTTTTGCTAAACTTTGTGAAGTGACTGACAGAGAAATAATTATCGGTCAAAAGGTCATGAAAATGACAGATCTCCGTAGTTTGTACTGTACATATCCGTCAGAAACACCATTTGCAAACCCTAATTACAGGTCAGAGAAGATGAAATTAATATTAAATAGCCACGAGGTCTACAGCAACAAACTCTGTTTTGTTAGCCTAGGTAAAATTCAGGATCAATATCAGTCAGATCTTGTTTTTAGTAACGAAACTGATCTTTCAGAAGCTGTTAAGCATGGGTATCTATTGGGATTATCAGATAAGATTCAGGATGTAGCCATCCTTCTGCACAAAATAATCAAAAATGCATTTGAAAAAGCGGAAAAATTACCTTGGCCACCAACTGCATCATGCCTAACTACTGAAAACCCTGCCCCAAACAATTTGCAACGCTTCTTGCGCATTCTCATTAGTGGGAAAGCTGAGAGATCAGAATCAGAAAGAATAGAGCTTCTCGTTTCATCTATCGGTAAGGACCTGTGTCGGGCAGCAACTAAAGGCCAGTGGGAACTCCGAAACACATTCTGGTTTGCATGAGTTTACGCCACTATTTCCGGAGTGCCAAACTGAGCATATTAATAAACAAATTACGTCATTCAGAGAGTTACTCCTTTTCATTACAACTTGAAACCGCACTTGCAGAAGCTCTTGAAGAGGCTCATACAATATTAACACTCCAAATAATACGAAATCCTCATTGCCCATCATTATTTCACAGCGACTTTGATAATTTTGATCAGTTTGTCAATGACCTTTCTGGTGCAGGTTCGATTCACACCTGCCACGGGATAATGTTACAAGATATTCCCTCTGAGCCTACTGCTGATGAGAACAACACAGATAGCCAGGAAGAAAGCCTGCTATCTCTACCAAGGAGAGGGGCACGCTCTCTGAAATCCTTGACAAATGATACCTTACCTCCATGCTACATAAATAAGAAGGACAGCCCAAAAAAGACAATTTCTTACATAACATTGGTAGAATATGAAGATACTCTGTCAAAGTCGATGCTGAAGTATCTCCTGTGGTGTATCTGCCGATTGCATAGCAGCACTGTATCTCAGCAAGTACCTGGGTGGGCGGGCTTCATATCTGAAACTGGTCAAGTTCCAAATCGCCTTACCACAATAGACTATTATCCAATCATTAATCACCCTATAATAGACTACTCCACTGTACAAAAGAGTGCCTTAGAGTATTAAAAAATGCATCGCGAGAGGTCGGTCAGAAGTACGCCGTCACAACATTTGACTTAGGCGTGTGCATGAAGGCTAACCCTATTATTTGGAAGAATCCAGAACTCTATGATGATCACATTGTAATGATAGGATCCTTTCACTTGATATGTGCATACCTAAAAATGATTGGTAAAAAAATAAATGAGTCCGGATTAGCTGATGTGCTGCTAGAAGCGGGGGTTATATCTGTTGGTTCCATAAATGGTGTGATGTCCGGAAAAAACTACAGTTGTGCAATAAATTGCACAAAGTCGTGGCTGAAAGCCTGGAAAGACTGCTTCTTGACAGATATTTGGAAACTAGATCTTTAAAAGGCCTACCAGGTGATTTGCTACAAGCAATAGATCATATCATTAACGAGAGAAGTTCTGAAAACTTGGATGCTGCAATGCAAAACAAAGCACTTGCTAATTTTCTTGAAGAATCTTCCTTATTCAGGCAACAGGTCCGCGGTGGAAGCCTTGGTAAAACTGCCCAATTTTGGCTGACGTACATGAATCATGTTTCGTTGGTCCTTTCCTTACTGTATGCTGTAAAGAGCAATGATTACTACTTGTATGATGCTTGTTTAAGCAAAATGGTGGATCTATTTTTCAGCTTTGATGGTCAAAATTATGCCAGATATCTCTGCTACTTTTCGTTGTTCTTGGTCAACATTGAGAAAACTCACCCGGGCGCCACCGAGTTACTCAAATTATGTGCAATAAGTGTGGCAAGGTCATTCATACCAGCGAACAGGTGTGCAGTGGATAAAACCATTGAAGAAACATTTATGCGACATGCCAAATCTCAAGCAGGCCCAGGCCGGCGGGGTGCCGGCATTTAAGGTTTCCTGAATAACTATGAAGCTTATCGTCGTTGGGCTCGTACAGCCCACGAAAGATCGAGATATGTTGAAGTAATGCTTCACATGGCAAATATGTCCGATGATGGTAGTGGCAGAAAACGCCGTGATACTCGGCCATCGCAAGTAAAAAAAAGTGAAAAAGCAGCATTTGCTACAGTGGAAGCAATTCAGAATTTCATGGACCTATTCCAAAGAGAGATGGATGATAAACTTTACCGCATTTCATCTGGTGCTGCACTACCATTAAACATAGAATCAGACATCATGAATGCTGAATTGTCTGGCACTGCTGCAAAGGAACCTTTTATTTCTGGTAGGTTGCGAAAGAATGAGTAGTTTTTTGAGCCAATCAAATGGCTGAACCAAAAAACATATGCAGATATGGGGAAGGCATTAGTTGTGAAGACATCAAGTAATCGTGAAGTTCAGTACATGCAGCAAGCAAATGTTGCATTTCAATTGTTAGTGCTTTCACAAGAACAATCAGAAAAGATTGATATGAGAGAACTGATGAAATATCCACTTATGCCAAAACTCTCAACAATTGGTACTCCCGACGGCTACCTTTTGAAGACAGACAAGAGCAAAGGCTTTACTTATCTCACAAAAGAATTGGATGACTTTACCATGCCATCAGATGCCAAAACCTTGAATGTTGAAGAAGGGAATTCAATTTTTTACTACATGAAAGAAGTGCCAGCAACATCTTAACAGATATGCGAAAAAATATACGATGTCAGTATTGTGGGAAAGTCTGATCTCCTATTTAGCACTGGCATGTCCAAGGAAAATTCTATCAAGAGCTTGGAAAGGACAAGCCGTGGTAGTGGTCAGAAACGCATAATTAAAGGCGAAAGTACAAAACGACTTGAAAACTGGAAGTTATTTCTTAGCAATAACTCTAGCAAACAGCAGTTTGTGAGATTGCTTCTAAAGGTGTGGAGCAGTGATAATTTTGGGAGAAAACTTCAAAACAAAACGGTTATACTCACCTGTGAAGAGAAGGCCTACCTACTTAAAGA
Source organism: Trididemnum clinides (assembly GCA_963675345.1). NCBI lineage: Eukaryota > Metazoa > Chordata > Ascidiacea > Aplousobranchia > Didemnidae > Trididemnum > Trididemnum clinides. The sequence goes on along the minus strand of OY776284.1, from coordinate 18,901,459 downwards.
CAACGGAGCATCAGCGATGATAACAGAGATTCCCAAGTTGGAGTCTGATGAAGAGGAAACAGACACAAGGGTTGTTCTATATGGCTTTTATGTAGCCGATGAAGATTTTTTACTAATATAACTATGTTCGAGTTAGAAGCCCAGATAGTGATATTTTCTTCATTCTCCTTTATTATGCATAAAAAATAAACATCACTCTCCTGTTTGACTCAGGCTCCAGGTTGCATGCAAGAGAAGGTTTTTAAATATCTCTCAATTGGCACATGACTTCACGCCTCTTTACTGAGATACTCTGTTGGGTCTTCATGCTTTTTCAAGATGTGACACAACCAGTGCTTTCAAAGGCATTGGAAAGGTGAAGCAGATAAAACTTCTTCAAAAGAAACCACGCTATGAAATTGTTTTCCAGAACCTTGAAAAGTCATGGGATGTGTCGGAAGATCTTTTCTTCAACTGGAAGAATTCACGTGTTCCATGTACAAGCCCAGAGGTTGCCTTTTAAATGTTAATGATCTTTACTATGAAATGGTTTTGAATAAATGCTGTGGCAAAGAAAATCAACTGAATCCAAACAAGAGCACCGAATGATCATCCCTTCCACCCCCTAGATCTTGCTTAAGGGAACACATAAAAGGAGTGAACTACCAGGTGGCAATTTGGAAACGAGCCCATATTTCCAAACCAGTTGTTTTATTACCAACTGAGGACAATGGATGGATTTTAGTAAACAAAGTCATTGAACCAAAGTGGTGTGATGGGAATATACTTCCAAATTATCTCGCTGACATTTTGGACAAAGCAATTGAGACAGAGAATGAGTATAGACTGAGTGATGGGAGCACAGACCAAATATCCACTGATGACGAAAGTGATGAATAACCTGATTCTGAAACCAGACAATGACGGTGACTAAAAATAAAATCAAAGCACACAAAAATTTACATAACAACAGGAAATGTAAATGATTGATAGAAATTAATAGGCATAATTTCAGCATTTCCTTGAATAAATCAAAACGTATATTGTAGAGCTTTCCAGTACTAACATTTTGAGTGGTCACTTGTATATTTGTGATATTTCAATATAAAAATATTGCCATTTATGTTTTTCTTGCCCACCCGAAAATCGTAAAAAAATTTTTGTCGATAGACCAAATAAAGTGGCTCAAAACCGGTAGTGCGTAAGAGTTTATTCAGTGTTAACACATCTAATATCAAAAAGCACATAAAAAACTATCAGAAAAACATAGTTTCGTTTATTGGTGGGGGGGGGGGGGGTGCACGGTGGGCCTAGTTAGCCCACGGACTATAAATTTAGGCTCAAAAAATTTAACAATAGCTTTTCAGAACTTTTAACAGACTATCTGTGAATAGCAGTGTGATACGAGAAAGTTGCTTCTTTTGCTGCTAAGTGTAGAGACTCATCAGAATGAGCAGTTTTGAGGAAGTGTGTCACGCGAGATGACGACATAGCTACCTCAACAGAAGATTTGTGTTTTTGGTTTCCAAGTAGTAGTCATTGTCCGAGCGTCTGCCATGGCTAATTGAAACAGGTAGATAATAATGGCAGAGCACCTTGCTGTTAATAGTTTCTTTTAAGTATGATATTCTTTTTTGACATCACTGATAAACTTGCATTTTCTATTGTGGATTTTAAAATAATTTTAATTTAGCACAGAAATTTTAAGACAAGATCCAGATCGAAGCTTGAATACGTAAACTGTTAGATAAAGAAAATTACTTCCCATTATTTTCATAGTAATTTGATAAAATGAGAAAATGGCAAATGGTTTTTGCCGAAAGAAATACAAACAAGCACTGGTATGAAATAAATCTTTTTAATACCGCAACTGTACGTAAGTCGTTTCAATTGTCATCAACTCATTACTGGACCAATTATTCGCTACAATGACATAACAATTACCTTTACGTCGAATACAACGAAACAAAAAACAAGATCACGTATCACTCTTCAGCTAGTTGGCTATGATATATGACTAGTGATATGTGACTAATCAGGACTTGTTGGTAGACTGACCGGGATGCCAGGACGAAGCCTTTAAACCAGGACTGCCCGGCTAAAACGGGAGTACAGTAAGCCTAGGCTTTTTACATGCATCGCTTATTCGCTTTCAGAGAGAAAGGATTTTACGACTATTGACAAAACTGTATCCACAAATTTTTTGACGTAGTGTTCCGTGAGCTGAAATAATAAGACTCGGAGTTCCGCGATGAGAAAGTTTAGGAAATCCTGATTTAAACCATTGGGGAAAGTGGGGCAAAACGGTACGCGTTGCAAAGCGGAATATTTAAATTTCTCACTGATTGTAGGAAATAGCTCCACCATCTTCCGTCAAATTAGGGATTATCACGTGACAGGCTCTCGCACCAAAATTTGTTACTTGGTGGATTAAACGTGCTGAGTTACAAAAAAATGCAGTTTAAGTATGCCTCCTTATAAGGAAACTGTTATAAAAAAGACATAATTAAGCGTTTAGCCGTGCTGCCAAGCTATCATGTTTAGGGTCAACTTTGAAACATATTTAGAGAGCATCCAAACGTAGCTTAATCACCTTTTCTACTGCTCAAGAATTTTTAAATTTATTACTTTCGTATGGGATGTTGGTTTGGGGCAAAACGGAATACAGTGATCCCTCGCTATATCGCGCTTCACCTATCGCGGCTTCGCTGCTTCGCGGAATTTTTTACAGTGCTTTTTTTACAGTGAATCCTGATTGGGTCAGGGGTTTTACTGTTGTTTAGAAGTGGAAAAAGTTGATATTTGTAAGAAAACGTTAATACTTCTATTTCTTAAACATATTTTGGGCCTGAAAAGAGGTTTTGTTTTTTGTTTCACTCTGCAGTACAGTATTGCATTGTAAAATAACAGTAAAAAATAAAGATGACTACTTCGCGGATTTCACCTATCGCGGGTTATTTTTGGAACGTATCTCCCGCGATAAACGAGGGTTCACTGTATAGCAAAAATCAATAGGTTATGTAGGCAATTGGGGCAAAATTAGGACGTTATGTAGCTACATTCAGCTAACAATCATTTAAACAATGCGGCAGTTACTGCTGGTAGACCTATACTAGCTTAGTTTTTAGCTGATACTTTTGCTTTTCAATCTGAGATCAAATTATTTTATCCTAGTTTGATACAAAATTCACTGTCGGTTGTGATATAGCCCTGTTAGGAATGGAACCAATAACTCCAGTGAGTCAAGTATAATTTACAAGCTTCAACACAGCCAATCTATATGTGATTGCATGTAAGCATGCAAAGTAATTAGGCAAAATGCCATAGAACAATCGTGGAACAAAACAGAAAAGGCGTTCCGCTTTGCCCCAACGATGGGGCAAAGTGGAATAAATTTTTAGTTTTGAAATTAGCTAATAAAATTATTAGTAGACAAAAAAATTTTGCGAGCTGGCGTGTGAAGATACTAGACATGAGGTATAACTATTGCCCCTTCTAACAATGTCTCCAGCGTACATATAGCAGAAGTTATAAAAGAATTTGTAAAACTGTTTTGCTTTGCCCCACTTTCCCCTAGTTAAGCTACTGTAAAACTGCGATTATTACGTACATGGTTTTGCATTGGTGACGAAACAACGCAGTGAATACTCGGAAATTCCGAATGACTTATTCACGAAAAGTAGGCCCAGCAGGCTTTTCCCGCACTGTTCTTCATTACAAATCACAAGACCACAAAATCATGTAGGCTCTCTCTTGCTCGAATTACTAAGATTGGATAAAAATTTAGGACTACTTGGAGATTTTTCAAATCATTTTTTCGGGTTCAAGAACTGGCGGTTGTAACCTTGGGGTATATTACCCCTTCCCCCAAAAAACTCAACAGATCTGCACGAATTACAGAAATGGTCCTTAGTAGAAGTGATGAAAGTCCACTTCATTCCCTCCCGTGTGCACATCTATGGTCATCCTCCCTGGCTTCCTGAAATTTTTGGTGCATCAACTGCAATATTCTACTCTCTTTTATATTTTGGATTTGATCACTTTTTTATATTTTGTGGGTATACATACAACTTATTATTAGTGCAAGTTTTTTCAATAGAGTCGTTTTTTGGGGGTATGATTAAACGGCGTGGTTTTTTGTAAGAATTGTGAATACGACAAATAATCATTTTCATATGCTTAATTTGATAAGTAAATAAAGATTTAATTTTTACCGTTAGATTGATATCATTTTTTAGAGTAGGTCCAATAAAGTCAATTTTTTATAATTAACGCTCTTCATCAAAATGTTTTTTTCGTACTAATGAGACAAAACTGATAACTGTGTTAAGTGTGATAAAACTTGCTCAACTGTTTTGTTTTTAAACTTGCAATGTTTGCCAATTTTTTGTGCGGTAGCCTATATCGCTACTTCTTGTCATAATTATACAATTGTGGTGCAATAATCAATATCAGACCAAATTATGTGCGACAATGCTGCAACCGAATAGTTACGGCAGTGGTAGATATTGTCTGAGGCAAGCGAGAGTTGCCTCAGGCCCTTTTTTAACGACATTCCTTTCCAGACATGCTCGAAATTTTGGCGTGTAATTGTTTTACTCAGAAAAATTTGACCTTGTCAAGTTGATCACCAAAAAAAGGTTACCCCACTCAATTGGCATGACGGAGTCTTTACTTTGGGCATCGAGGTGTGTGATGTCCAAAATAAAAAGGTTTTCACCTGCGTTTTTGCTGGAAAAACTGCTTTCGTGGCCCTCCGACCGGAAATTCACTTCAGTGAAATTATGAAAAGTAGCTCTAGCTCTAGTCTGGCAGTGAATCGGACCGCGAATGACACTGTCGCGGCGGTAAAGCAAAATATTTTGTTTAGGGCAACTCAATTTAGTTATATATTTGTATGTCAATTATTATAATTCAAAGTGACTCGGTGACAAAAGTATGTCACATATAATTTAGGTTCGCAAAAAATTAGTTTCGCAAAAAATCAGTTTCGCAAAAAGGGGTCCGCAAAGCCGCATATTCGCAGAAAAGGAGTCCGCGAGGCACAAAGTTTGGGAACCTCAGGTGAGACTATCTTTTCATTTTTTAAGGTGAATCAAATGAGAGTGAATAGTTTATTTATGCAGGCGCAGTGTGCAAGATTACTAACAGATGGAAATTTACATTCTATTGTAAAATTAACTTTCAAAATGGTGACGTGATGTATTGATCTAGATTTTGCTTTAGTTTGTGATTAAGGTTTTTAAATGAAGCCAAAAGTTAAAGCTACAAAAATTTCAAAAACTCAATCCCTACCTCAAGATTTTCCTAAAGAATTTATGAAAAATCCCAACCATGAATTATATTGCATTTGTGCAGCTGCACGGTTTCTCGCAACAAACGCTTTCTTGTTAAAAGTCAAAAAAAGTGTTAGTCAGCAGATCTGAACCACTAATCCCACACACTTCGCAAACATTTTTGAGGAGCAGTTACGCCAATTTTGTCGGCTGATATTCTTTACAACCTAAACAAGCATATCAAAAACCTATTTCACGACATTGATAACAGTTTGTCATCTGAAACTAGTTGTAAAAAAACAATGCTGCAAATAAGCGCAGATGAGTTGCAGCAAATAAGAAATGCTGTACATGACAAACAAATTTTTTTGATTGTTGTTGAGAGCACTCTATCTGGCTTACAATATTTAAATATTCTAGTTGAAAGCCTAGAAACACCTGACGTCAGTTAATTATACGACTATCAATCTCCACTATCTGCGTTGTTGCAAAATGGGGAAGCTGGATAAATACATCCTCGTGTTTGTGCAAAGAATTTACCTGAAATATCACAAGTTGCACTATTTTGGTTGACAATGCTAGCAGCGTTTAGCGAAACGTCCTAATATGTGCAGCAGTATACTGGCTCTAGTTTTTTGCTGGTAATTGTTGTTAGAAGATCCCAATCGTTTGCTGCTAAATGTAGTTTTGTTTTCTTCTTGATCATCAAACACCAACGCAGCTCGTCAAGCAATGCTTTGTCGCGGCAGAACTGCGTTTTTACTGCTGCCACTTGGTGGCGCAAATGAACTTAAATTGAGTTACTGTCAGCGGCTGAGTCTCCCAAAAAAACTTCCGCTTATAAGTCCAGGACTACTGGCAGCTTGACGCTCCCACAGTGAGTCTCACGAACAATCAATAAATTAAGAGTGAAAGTGCACGGCATCGAAATCACTGTTCCAGCACCCACTGCCTAAAATCTTATTTTTTCGACGTCGTACAATTACGTTTGAAAAACATGATTCTGGAATCTGCAGAAACTTCCTTTATCGCAGCTTTGTTGAAGAACCTATTAGCTAAGTTTTTAATTAATCGATTTTTGCAATCATTAGAAACTGCGGTGGTGCTGGAAAGACTAACGGTATGTAAAAAACCTACAAAAGCCCTAACCGCACAATGAATCGCTTAAAATCACGGGCAGAGACAGTGAAAAGACCAAGGAATTAAGTGTTTCTACCCAAGTATAGTTTAACTTCCACTCCCAGGTGTTAAAAATTCAGGTAGGTATAAATCAAAAAAGGGCTATGAAGCTTGCGTGTACATGCCTTTTGTAGGTCTACGGATTCTTTTCTGGAAGTTTTACTGAATACGACGGTTCGTGTTTAAACAAAATAGAACAGCCTTTTTATTAAACAAGTTTATTAAATGAGAGCTTAAGAAATGAACCACAGTAAATACAAAAATAAACACAAATCTTTGAAGAGATGATCCTGCAACAAAAATATTTTGTTTTACTGGAATAGAATAGACTTGAGAAATGGCGTCTTTATACAAGGCCAGCATGAAGCACACAACACACCGATGTAACAAATCACCGCAGACATTTCACTAATGATTAGTGGACTATCGTACGTGACTTGAATTCAGTTTATTACTAACACAGTAAACATTCGGACTTTTGGTAACACCGCACTGGAAGATTTTCCACCGCAAAGAGGTAAAATATAAACACTTCATGACGATCCTCGCAACTCAGCCACTCAACTTTAAAAACGAGCTGAATGCTCACTCTGGGCTTTAGAGATCCCTTTTGATCTATTTTTTGGAAGTTGGTTATTAATTTACACGCATACCAAGTTTTCTTCCAAGAAACAGTTTTAAAACAAGCTGCTTTTTTAAACATTTTTTTAGTGCTAGAATTTTGGCGATAACTTAAGCTGATTACGGAGAAGTATGGGAGACTATTTTCAAATCAGCAAGATTCGATTACACTTTTATTTTGCCCATTTTCACGACGCATGTTTCTATACTACATAGGCTAGACCAAGAATGGCCTAACAACAGCCCGCAATAACATTTTGGCGGCTCGCCAACTTTAATTGTCTAAACTTTAATTGTCTAAACTTTAATTGTCTAAACTTTAATTGTCTAATTTTATGTGACAGGGGTGTGGTCACACTTGCCGTACAAAAGAGCCAAAAATGATAGAAGCCATATTAAAGCCGCCTCTACGCAATTCGTGTTTGAATTGACGCTTTTCCGTCCACATACAGGACGACAACTTTTTTTTGAAAGACCATTAATTTAAAAGCCCAAAATTCAGCACTTGCACCCTTCCACCGGCCAAAATTTGAAGCACTGGCCGTCAGCCAATTCTACAATGGTCAATGTGGCCCTCTGAAGTTTTTCCACCTCTGCAATAGACTTGTACAATAGAATTGCACAGGAGGTGTCGTCATATGATACTCGAGGCAGAAGCGGATCAGAGGTCATCTTTTAAACAGAAGCGAAGTAAAATCACTGCTTACTACAGAGGCTGTACCTCTTTCGCACTTAAAGCCAAACTTTTTGAACCCACGCCAAAGGAACATTTCCCCGTCCTAACCACTAAAATTAACTACCATTGCAGTATTACGATCAACCAAGTTCTGAACCGAGCCAAAAAATCCCAACATTAAACCGGAAATCTGATAGCAACTTTTAACTCACTTTTCTCCTGGTTCACTCCTTAGGGCAGCAAGAGCGTGGGCACACACAGTTGTCTGGAATGCATTTGCAATTTCTGCAATCGCTGCAGCTCAAGCATTTGCATGCTTCACCAGTTTCTAAAAACATCCAAATGATAATTCAAGATGCACAACCATTAAGGCATACTGCACCGATAATGCAATAGCAATTATCAGTATTAGCACAAAGGTATAGTACAGGGGTCTCTAACTCATTCAGTAATGTGGGCCACATTTACATACCTGAACTTAAATGGCCAGACTCTTTGTTGAAAAACAATTTAAGCAGACAAATCTGTCTATCAGTGGTCCCCAAACTTTGTCTCTGGCACGGGAAAGCAGTAGACGAAATTTCGCGGCACACCAGCCACGGCATCATTTGGAGATCACTACGGATATCGTGAAATCGTGCTCAGTTAAAAAAAAATAATAAATCATTACCTCTTTCGCTGTAAACTGTAATGCCACCCGCGACCTATTTATAGCACTGGCTGACCATTACTTCATGGCTATTTTCACGTAAGTTCAACTAAACGATTTTTTTCTTCTGGAGAACAATTTTTTGAAGACTAAAACTCTGACACCAGGCATCCGCACTGTGCCACAAAATATTACGTCGCGGGCCACCAGTTTGACCCCATGGTGTAGTGTTTAAAGCGTCGGCTGCGCAGTTGGTAGACCTGGGTTTCATTTCCCAAATAGAGTCGAACCAAGGCTTTAAATAATGGTATTCGCAGCTTTCCTGATTAGCGCTCAGCATAAGAGACAGCGTGGAGACCAAGCCGCCAAGTTCGCTTGTGTCCTAGGGCAAGGCACTTGACAGGACACCCCAACCTTTATGCGGCAGACAGGTGTTGGATCACGCAGTAAACCGTGACGGTGTTCCAGTATCAGTAACCCATGACATCCAACACCATTCGCTACCAGCAATCCAAACCTGGCCTGGTGTCTACTGAACTGACTTAACAATTAATGCTTTACCTACAAAGTATCACATCAACTCACCGCCACATTTGCAAATATCCATGTTGGAAATGATAGAAAGAAAACACGTGATAAATAGACTTCCAAACAAAAATTACTTTAAGCAATTTGGTAAAAATTTGAGTTACGCGCTCTTCATCTGTATTTATACTCGCTCAAAACACGTGACTAAGAATGGAACTATTGTGAAGTGTATTTTGCACTCGTCGTTTGTTAAAGCCAATCGTCGATCATCAAACAAACTGTTTCAAATAGCATTATCAAGTATTTAAAAGTATGTCAAATTGATATTTTTCAAGGATAAATTGCCGCTTTCTAAAACTTATTTGTTTTATTTTTGTAAAATATGGCACTATTAGCTCTAGAAAATACTGCATTTTTAGCATTTTCTGTTCATCCAACATTTGCTTTAAGTTTTGTGCACTCGAAGTACTTTTGCACCCGGCACTATGCTGGCTTGAGAGTGTGTTTGTAATATTTTGAAAATGATCTCAGCAAATTTTATTTTACTATTTTTAACAGATAGACTCGTTCTTTCGACAATTTATATTTAAAACTTGTCGTTTTGCTCCCTTAATAACCAGGGAGCTTCCTCAGAAAACGATAGATGTTATTACTAATGTAACATATAAATTGTTTCACACAAAAATATCAGGACAACTTGTGTCATTAAACACTAAAAGTTATTACTAACAATGCAGGAAATTACGTAACAACGAAAGCATTATTACATCGTAAAACCACGGGTGGACACAAGTACAAAGGGTTACATGGTACACTGGCCGGCTTTGCCGGGGTCACCCGGCAGGGACTCTCCATTAGTAATGTCAAGGTATAGTATTTCGGTTCAATTGGCTGCGCTGGGTTCACCCATGGGGTTCTTGTGTGAGCAATAGCAAAACGTTAATGAATTTCGTGCACTTTCACTATTCTCGCACACGAAACTGTGTTCATCATGTTCTCTTAATCATGACTGCAAAGCTCACAAAGAATCTTGCCACAAATTATTGTTTATACTTGTGAGGGAGCAAAGATTGAAACACAATCAAAACTAGTTGTTCCGGGAAAATGGTGGTTGCTTTTGCAATTACAAAAAGAAACTATTTAAAAGTAAGTCTATTTTGCGCATGTGGTGGTGCACTTTTCTAATTTATACTTGTGGTATTAAGTTCTTAATTTGACTGCGCTATTGCTCTTGTTTCCCCATAGGTACAAAACCGGCTATCGCTCTCTCTCTATTCAGTTTTACAAATTGTTATGGTTACGGTTTTATGTTGAATATTTCTTAAATTTGGGATTTTATTACAATGCTGTATATAGGGTTTCCAACCGTCCTGGAATGGCCGGGACAGTCTCGATTGACGTCTGGCGTCCCGTGTCCCGAACTGGGTCACTTTTGTCCCAGAAGTTACTGACAGCTCTTTGTCTTAGCGAGAGTTCATTGATTATTATATTTCCGTAAATTAAGATTGATATATCTTTGAAAATGTCATGCAATGACTTTTACGAGTTCATCTGCAAACACAAAGATCTCCCAGCAGCAAAATCACAAGAAAAATACAGATTTAAATGCAAGATGGACCGATTTCTTTTGTGCTTTTTGTTGGAGAAATAAATCTATTTATTACAAATTGTACATTTTTCCTATTTTAGTAGTTTTTTGCATTTATGCCTTAAAGATTCACCGTTTCACAAGTTTCTTCTATTAAGATAAAATTAATTAGGGCCTTAGAGGTTGTTAGGATCACGTTGCACAATCATTACTCTACCTCGCGCATCACGCGCTGTTGGTTTTGAAGTCTATCGTGTTTCGTAAGCTTATGTTGCAACAATCTTGGAATTCTTGGTACTAACACATTAAGTGTCTTATGACATAAATCTACGTCAACTATGAGTAAAGTGCCAATAGAATTTATCAAACGTTTTTTTTTTTCAGTAACCATTTTGAATGAGTGCTCTTTCTCAGTAATAGCTGCACATAGAAGCCAAAACGAAACAAATACGTTATAAAATGACAAAGTATCAGTTATGTGCTTTGAGGGAAGACGCGACAAAAAAGCGCAGAAGTGCTTGGTACCAGCGAGCATACCTGTTCGAAAAACGGGCGGCACTTGAAGTGTTAAGGTGTCCCGGAATGGCAAAACAGAAAGTTGTTTACCCTAGTTGTATAGTATAGACATAAATACTTTTAAAGGCAGCATATCAGGATAAAAACAATCTTTGCTTTATAGTACATACGACGGCGTCATCCGCAGAGTCCCCATTACTAACGTCGGAATTGAGAGTGTCGGTTCAGCCGGCCAAGTCGGCTTTACCTATCAAGCTCTTGTGTGAAGAGTAGCCAAAAGTTCATGTGTTTTCTGCAAATAAGATTTTCACAACTTTTGTGCTTCTTTTCCTAATAGAATATCTCGTTTTAAGATCCTGACTATGCCTTAGGTCTATGTGCTCTGTTCATTGCTGACACGAACCCAAGGGAGCCTTGCGTTTTCTGTAGTTTGGAAAAAGGAAACACATTTCTGATATTAAGCTATTTGCAATCAAAATAGTAAAAATGTTTTTCTTGTGGTGCGATTTCACACAGTAACGATGTTTTCTTTTGATTTCCGCTCAAACTTTCTCAAGTCCTCGCTGGCTACGCATTATGTAGCATGTTCTGTTCTCCCTGCTTGATGTGTTCTGGGAAGTTAAAAGAGTTCTTGCTTTTTCCCAAATGTCTGATTTGATCCAGGAGCTCTACAAAGCTATTATAAAGCAAAATACCCATAATATATTTCATGTGGTGCGATTTGAGACAGTGACGATGTTAATTTTGATTTCCCCTCAAACTTTCTCAAGTCCTCGCTGGCTACGTATTATGAAAGATATCCGTTTTTTCTTACTTAGGTATGCTCACAGAAGTTAAAAGAGTCCTTGCTTTTCCCAAATTTTCAGGTTTGATTCCATTAGTTCTATAAAGCTGTTATCAAGCAAAATAGAAAACATGTTTTTCATAAATAAGGTGTGATTTTACTATGGCAGGACATGCCATCACCAGTGCCGATTTAAAACGTATCGATTAAAGCAGCTGCACCAGCTTCACCGCAAAAACATTTGTGAGAGCAACAACGAAACGGTTTAGTAAATATAAGCCATAGTTCCTATACATGTAATAATGATCATGCTGTTCTATTAATCAAGAATGGAAGTATTCAAAAAGAAAGAATGATGTCACTAGCTAACATTTGCAATTTTTGAAAGTGTAAAGGGGGTGAAACATAATTAAAATTGTTGGTGTTTTCCAAATGGTGGTCGTTTTGACAGTTAGAGAAATGAACTATTTAGTGATAGGCCGGCCTATTTGACGATTTGGTGGCTCCATTTTCGTATCTACATTTGTTACATTAAGATTTTTGCCTGCGCTGTTTTGCATAAGTTCAACCACGGCATGAAAAGGTGTCATGCCTTTGTCCTAAGTCATATAACATATTGGAATAAATGCCTTGTTCCGCCAATTGCCATGTAGTTTTTTCTCAGCGATTTGACTTCATACAGCGTAGTCCAGGGGTGGCCAACCGTGGCGCATTGCGCCAAATTTGGCGCATTGCATGTTTAGAGGTGGCGCATTCCAGGTTTAAGATTTTTCGGGCAATTTGGGTAGATGTCCTTTCATCTGGCCGAAAAATTTGTCACTCCAATAACATCTCCAAAAAAAAAAAAGTCCGCACTTGGTTGGCCTCACGTTTGGTGGCATATTTAAGCCAAAAGTGATGGAAAAGGTGCAGCGAAACAGGGGATGACCTTTTTTTTTTTTTCTTTTTTGGAGATCACCGCTGAATATGGCCTTGTTTTGACTTCAAAGTATAAATATATTACTACACGTTTGAGAGCAATGAAAAGCTATGAATGTTTGTGTGGCGCATCTTCAAATGAATGCTTGTGTGGCGAAAAATTTTGGCGCATGGACTGAAAAGGTTGGCCACCCCTGCCCTACATTTATGGCGCATCCGACACGGGTTGGTAGAAGAGTTGGCGCTTTGCATAAAAAGCTTGGCCACCCCTGGCGTAGTCTCTTGAGAATGTGACGCAAAGGCTTGATAAGCAATTTTCTACAAAATTGATTGATATTGTGATAAATTAAGTGATCTCGTTTTGTTTGTAAGGAGTTTAAGTAAATATAGCTTCAAATTAGACGAACGAATCGAACAATTAGCCCCTACTGACAAGTAGTAGACGTTATTACCGGATTTCCTACGGACTACTTCTAAAACCTTCTTTGTTGTATTCAGGAATGTGGAAGCGGAAGCGCGAAAATTCTACCGCTTCCGCTTCCACATAGGTTATTCGACTTGAAGAGTAACTTGGCGAAAACGTTTTGTCCATTTCCCAATGTGGATTAAACGGTGAAGTTGCACTATAAGTCTGAATGACCGTGCGATATCACTAACGCGAGAGAACGAGAAAAAATAATACTAGCATCACATTTTATATTGATTACGGGTAAGAAAAAAAGTAGTTTGGACAATAAAACGTAGTTAACAAAATGATAATTTGATTAAACTTAACTAACCTTGGTTAGGGGGTTGAGAACGTTGAAAAAGAAATTACTCAATGCGGAAACAATTTGATCAGTCAACATCACTGCTCTTCAACAAGGGTTTTGCAAAACATGTAGTTGTGTCTCGTGAGTTTTAAAGGTTCTTTGTGGGGACCGCCAAGGTTCTTCGTTTATTACTAGTAATTATTTCTTATTTCAGTATATTGATTTTTATATGTAGTGGTGTTCCGTGTTATATAAATAGTAATGGAATCTTGTGATAGCAAGTTGCCGAATATGACGTAATTCTGTTTACAACTTCAAGAACGTCTGAATTTGCTAACTCCCTTTGTTACGTAATAGTGCGTCTGTAATTTCAGTTTTGCTGTTGTTACCCGACTCCTTCCGAAAAATGGGTTGATGGCGGAAGACCATGAGGCCCCAGAAGCTGGGAAACTCTCCAGGGACTGGACCAGAGGTTGTAGAGAGAGGGAAAATTGCCAAAGAGCGAGTGACGTAAAGAGTCTGTAGCAGGACAGTTGTGTTATCATGTGGTTTGAATTTCGCAATTGTAAGTAATCACATACCAAAACAACAAATTTTGACTAAGTTAAAAACTGGAATACAAAGTTTACCTAAAAACAAAGCAAATCTAATTCTAAACTATCGATATTCTAAATCAAAAACAAAAATTTCTACCAGACTTAACCTGATCTGAATTCAAAACGTTGAACAACTTAACGAAAAGTGTTGAAATTAGAATTATAAAGCAGACAAAGGAAATAGCATTGTCATTATTGATAAAACCGATTATGACCAAAAAAATTAAAGTTTATTGAATGACGAATCTACGTACTTACAGAATTCTAAATCGAGATTTAACGAAATGTGTTGAAAGGCGTTTAAACAGCTTAATTTTGAAATTATTTAAGTCACAGCGTAAAACATAAACGCAATACCACCACTTACGGAGCACGGATGCCACAGCCATCTCCGGTATACGGTTCACCCAAAATTTACAAAGAAGCTATTTCAATGCGCCCCATCGCGTTGTATATAAATTCTCCATTATAAAATTTGTCCAAATTTTTACGCAAATTGTTGTCTCCTTCGGTTGGCAATTCAGAATTTACAGTGAAAAATTCATACCAGTTTATTGAGCTTTTTAATTCCATTATGCTAAAAAAGAATAAATGCATGGTCTGTTTTGATGTCGTTTCACTCTTTACTAATATTCTAGTAGAATTGGCAAAAAAAAGTCGCCCTTGATTTGTTAAATAAAGGTAATACATTATGTAATTGTACCAACTCGGCAATGAATCATATTGAAATGGATTTGAAATAACACTTATTTTACATTTCAGAAAAACATTATTAGCAGATATTTGACGTACTTATGGGGTTCCCAATTTCTGTGATAATTGCAAACTTGGTAATGGAATATGTTGAACAAAAAGCAATCTCTTGGTTTAGTTCATCTTCTAAAAATTATGGAAACGATTTGATGATGATACATTTGTGATCATGCAAACCAATGAAGTGAATAGATGTTTTAATCATTTGAATAACGTGAATTCGAGCATAAATTTTACAATTGAACCAGAGCTAGATGACAAATTAGCAATATTATATGTCCTAGTCATGCGAACGCAGAATGGAAAATTGACTACTAAAGTATATCGAAAAACAACCCACACCAATCGATATTTAAATTACCATTCAGCTCACTCCAAACAAAAACAAGGTATTAAGATGAATTTACAGAAACAAACACAATTGCTCATTACCAAATCAACAGACTGAACAAAAGAAAAAGGTTTTTATCTCAAATGCTCACTGAAAATGATTATCCTAAATGGTTCATACAAAAACCACTGAAAAAAAAGAAAAGCTAAAGGTCACGTTAAGTTGAAAGAAGAAGAAAGACAAATTCGATTGGTTATTTTGCCATTTATACCTTGAATAAATGAAAGAATGAAACGTCTTTTGAAACACCATTAAATAAAAGTGGCTACAAAACTGTTACGCACTGTGAGAAACATGCCACCAAATTAAAAAGATAAAATCAACTAATTTGATCAACGCAATGCTGTACGAGGGGCGATCAGAAAGTAATGCAACTCATTTAATTTCTTGCAGCATTCATTCAGTAAACATTTGATTCTTTTACAAATTATAGATTGGTAACTCAGTTTTACGTATTTTTTTTAAAAAACGTAAAGTTTGAATTTCTGCAATCTGCCTTTTAAAGTTTAAGCAAACCCTCTGTGTGTTCTTCGTTATAAAGTAAAACCGGCATGATTGACGCAAAGCAATCTCGATAAAAGCAAAGAGTTGTTTTTGAATTTCTGCTGTTAGAGCGAAAACCAAAAAATATAGGCAAATCCTGAAATGAGGATATTTCTTCAACATTTTAGAATTTGTAAGAGTTTCACATCGGGAATTGCTCCATGAGAAGGAATTTCACCCAGGGTGAAAATCACTGACCTAACCTTCAAACTCAAAGTTAGTCTAATTATTGAGTGACTTTAATTAAAAAATGATTATTTTGCCACATCTTGATAAAATCTTATAAATGTAATTACAGTGAACCCTCGTTTATCGCGCGGGATACGTTCCAAAAATAACCCGCGATAGGTGAAATCCGCGAAGTAGTCAGCTTTATTTTTTACTGTTATTTTACAATGCAATACTGTACTGCAGAATGAAGCAAAACCTCTTTTCAGGCCCAAAATATGTTTAAGAAATAGAAATATTAACGTTTTCTTACAAATATCAACTTTTTTCACTTCTAGACAACAGTAAAGCCCCTGAGCCAATCAGGATTCACTGTAAAAAAAGCACTGTAAAAAATTCCGCGAAGCAGCGAAGCCGCGATAGGTGAAGCGCGATATAGCGAGGGATCACTGTACCTCAAAATTTTGCGAAGGATAAAAATTTTTTTAATTTCAATATAAAAAAATGTAACGTTTTGTGGGTCAAAGATTGTTACATATTTCCGGAATTTGAAACCCTTGCTGAATACAACCGTTTCTTTTGATTACAAGCAGCATGGCAAAGCTTTTAATCAAACAAGTTCATTACAAACGAAAGCCAAGCAATAAAGATGATAGTATTGCAAAATGAACAATTTACAGAAAAAAACAAAAAGAACACTTCAAAAAATCTTCCATGGATGAGATCTAAAAAACAAAAGTATTTATTTTTTTACTGGAATAGTTTAGAAACTCGGATGGCATCCTTGCTTAATGCTAGCTAGCTTTCCAGACACAGCATGAAGTATACCATGTGCCGCAAATGACCAATCCACAGATATTACACTGACACACTTATAGCATATGGACAGTGGAGAACTGAACGTCATGAGTTTTTTACCCGCTCTACGTTCGGATTGCGACTATCATTAATTGATGATTAAATTTACGCAATTCAAAAGTTATTCACAAATACTCAAAGGGGTTAAAAATTGTCAAAAAATAACCCACCCTGGCCCATTGTTCCGTTCAGAACAATTGTTTGGCATTTTGGTCATTTCTAAGCATACCGACTTTCTGTCAAAACGCACGCTTTGAAAACCGCACGTGCGAGTTTTTTAGTAACGTTTTTTGGTGCCTCTGTCGTGAATGATGTGACTGGAAAAACTAAATCAGCTCGAAACTTTATTTATACATAATACGCTAAGACAAATGCATTTCGCTATAAAGCATCATCAGTGCTGTAATATGTTGATGTAATTTGTAATTTGTGACATTAATGTCGGAGTTGGATAGGCGGAATATCTCTGGTCAAAATCAACTAAACTTCTGTCGTGAATGGTACTAAACTTTTCTGGTGCATCTGTGGTGAACAGTACTAAATTTTTTTGGTGCTTCTGTCGTTATATTGTACATCAACAATTTAATCCGATTACTGAGCGGATTCGAACCGACTTTTTAATCGAAAGCCGGATGCAGGACAGGATTCCAGTATTTTGCTTAATATAGCAACGTCCGTTTCTTTATGGCATAGGCTAGATCAGAAATGAACACTGCACAACCTGCTGCTTTGCACACGTATTCTAATATTTGAATTTACAAATTAATTAAAATACAAAACAAGCTCTTTACTTTCACTGGCGGCCGTGCTAAGTGAAACCAAGTTTGTAATGTGGCCTCCAATCGGTTGTGCACCTTTGGGTTACATTTTTTCCCGAATTTAAAACACAATACAAAAACTGAACAGGACGTAACGTCTTCTGACCAAACTAAAGGCGGAAGCGGATCAGACGTTTTGCTTCCAAAAAAAAAAGAATGTAGGGAATGGAAAAAAGTGGCCCCGCTTACTTATAGAAGATGCGCCTCGAAAGGTTAAAGCCAAGATTTTTGTGCTCACGTCAAAGGAATATCTCCCCGGCCTGATCATACAACTAACTATGTTATCGCACCAGCGCCCTTTTTTAGCAAGTGTTGTTTGACCGAATTCGTTGGGAGTCGAAATGCCTCCCTGCAAACAACAGCCATATAGCACGTTTTGTTTATGACACTTCACTTTCCTATCTATTATTCACTTGCCTGACCTAAACACAAAAACGCGTGGCTTTACGGCTCTACAAATACCACACAAAACAAATGGAGCCCGCTTACTTACAGTGGGTGCACCTCTTGAGCTCAAAGCCAAGATTTTTGTGCCCACGTTGAAGGAACATCCTCCCAGCCTGATTACACAAATAACTAGGACTATCATCATTTTCAAGTATATTAGGGTCAAGTTTGTATACAGTGTGGCTTGAGCTGAAATATCCAACATTACAACAGACAATTATTTGCGATTTCAACTTACTTTGCATCTCGTTCACTTTTTGGGGCAGCAAGAGCGTGGACATACACAGTTGTCTGGAATGCATTTGCAATTACTGCAATCACCACAGTTCAAGCATTTGCATGCTCCACCAGTTTCTAAAAATAAAAGACCAAATCATGATTCAAGATGCACAATCACAGGGAAAGACAAACTGTACCGGTAGTGCAATCAATCAATCCATAATGCAAAAGGAATTACCAGCAATCCACGACATTCACGCTATTTGCTTGCAGCTACTCAAATAATCTGGTCGCGTGTAGAAGTCACTCAATGAAACTGACACAGCAGACCAAACAAATTAATGCAATACCTACCGAGTATCATATCAACTCACCGGTACATTTACAAGGATCCATTGTAGATTTGGTAAAACAAAAACACGTCGAATGTAGACTTCAAAATAATCGTTCTTCAGCGAGTTTATGTGATCATTGTCATAACCGAGATCGTTAAGTTGTACAGGGATCTAGTCAAAAACTTTGACCAACCGAAAACTAAGCAACTATAGCTGGAGATCACCACTGGCCGTATCTACATCTTTAAGATAATTAAACATAGGCAATCATCCAGCTTTATGTTTTATTGACGGAAAATATATTTCGACTATTGATTAGTCATCATCAGTTCCTGTCAACAGCATAAAAGCATTAAATCAAAAACTTTGCAGGCCAAAAATTTCCACAACACGTATAGCAAAATCTACAAGTAGCAGCAAATCGGGTAATGGTAATAATATTATGGACTAGTGGATGGGTGTAAATAAATCTCCGGATAAAGAACACATAAAAAATCTACCTTAGCCTATAAATCTTAAAAGCAGTTAACATAACATGTTATGTTAACTGTTAACATAACATGTTATATAACATAACATAACATAACATAACATAACATAACAACTCACTGCTGCTGGTGGCGATGAATGTGATCAAGCAAGTGATAATGAAGAAGTTCCTCAAGGCTTTGAAACGGCTTTTGAACCTGCTGGTGAGCTCAAAGTGAAAGAACATATAGATGATGTAGAGGAGGATCAAATAGGTTTTCTGACCGAGAGAACCAAAAAAAGAAAGCGAGCTTCAAATAAAAGTACGAGTTGCGACTAAAAGCATGTGTTGAGGCGTGTACCACGATGCATCCTGCTTGTAATTTTGAATAAAAAGTAAAAAAAATATTTTACAAAATTTTTTTATTTTTGAGTTTTTTTGCTGCAACCCGCCAATGTTCCCATATGGGAACATATGTGTATCTCAAAAACCTTTTTAGCAGAAAGATAATTTTTTGTATATCAAATCAACGGCTCAGTTTAGTCTTATACAGCGCAATTGAATAAAAATAGACAACTGGAACATGTAGTGGTAAGAAATGAATTAATGCTTCTCAGATCTAAACCGTATGATTACATATTACAGCTCTCGACAATAACCTGTCGTCACAACAACAAATTACACAGTATAGCGTTGATTTTCCTTCTCTATCCTCAACTAACTCTGACTTTGAGTTAAATTTAACTCTAATTATCATTACCGACCTTCTATCCGTCCTCAAAACACGTATTGACTCCGATCTTTTTGGATAGTGAAGTGCGAAATTTCTGTTGTATATATAGTATGTACATTTAAAGCGAGCAAAATTAAACTACACCAATCAAAGGCCGCCTCAACGTGGTGGTGAAGTCCCAGACCCGTTTGGATTGGTTCAAAATGGCTGTTGGCCTTCCCGAGGGTCCCAGTTACCCCGGGCACTCCCCTTACACCAACCATTTTTTCGCCGTGCAGCCCCCAAACGACCACAAAAGGGTAGCACGCAGCTTCTTTAAAATTGGCCTGTCTTCTGTCTACTCCTGCCTTTCTCTTGCCCGTCTTCTCATTCTTCTCCTTCTCCTGATGAGCGGCAACGTTTATCCTAACCCTTGCTCTGTCTTTCCCTATTTAGTGTGCGCTGGAAATGTGACCTGTAGGGGTAGGACTGTGCAATGCTGCTCATGCTCTAATTGGGTTTATTTAAAGTGATCACTACTCTCCTATTCTAGATTCAAAACTCTTGGCAGCTCTCACTTCTGGAGCTCCCTTCCCTGCTTTTTTTGGAGATTCTACACCTACCAGCACTGTGACTTCCTCCTCGGACTCCTCCAGCTTGTATACCTTCACTGCTCAATCTGGCCCCCTTCCGCTAATGCAGCACTCGCACTCCACCCTCACCTTCAAACCTCTTATCCTTTTTCCGCCCACTTTGTATCTTCTCCTTCTGCACCCTCACCACCGCCTCATGCTCCTGGCTGTTTCTCTTTACCTCCTGCTTTCTCTTCCCCTCCCTAACTCTCTCAGGGTTCTTCAATGGAATGCTGGGGGTCTCCAAGCCAGCAGTACTAAACTACTACACTTTATTTCGTCTCATTCCGTTGATCTTATTTATATCCAGGATTCTAACCTTAATTTATCTTCCTCTTTTCAGATCCCTGGATTCTCTGCTCTGCGATCTGATCGCACTCACTCTCGATCTGGTATTTTTTCTACTGATGTCCCAGACGCTAGCGGCGGCGTCATCATTTTCGTCAAGCAAAGCTTATTCTCCTCTGAGCTTTCTACCTCCTCTCTTTCTTCGCTTGGCCCCTACTCTGATTATGTAGAGGTCAACATCTCTCCAAACGACTCCTCCTCGCTCTTATTTCTTAATGCTTATGCTCCCCTATTCGTTCTTCTACGAAGGATAGCAGAACCAATTTCTTTTCTCTTTCCATTCTTCCCCCTATGTGGAAGCGGAAGCGGTGGAATTTTTCGCGCTTCCGCTTCCGCTTCCACAGAAAAAGACCGCTTCCACCGCTTCCGCTTCCACATCCCTGTTTAGTGGTCAATTTTCCATTCTGCGTTCGCATGACTAGGACATATAAAAATGCTAATTTGTCATCTAGCTCTGGTTCAATTGTAAAATTTACATTCAAATGATCAAAACATCTATTCACTTCATTGGTTTGCACGATCACAAATGTGTCATCGTCAAATCGTTTCCATAATTTTTAGAAGATGAACTAAACGAAGAAATTGCTTTCTGTTCAACATATTCCATTACCAAGTTTGCAATTATCACAGAAATTGGGTACCCCATAAGTACGTCAAAAATGCTACTGTCGCTGCTGCTAAAAACCTTTCGATTCATTTTTTAATTTCAGTACGCTTGAATGATCTCAAATTTCGGGCAAGTGTGGTTTAATGTATTCGACTACTAAGAAGGCTGAAGTAGGCCAAGAAATGCTTGAGATGCAAGAAATGCAGAAATGCTTGAGAGCAAAAATTTTTAATAGGTTTTTACAGCACGGCGCTTTGCGCTCAACATTATAGGGCTAGCATCGAGAAAACCCGAAATCTCCTTTGTTGAGTCCTTGGGTAAGACACTTGTCCGAATACTTGCAGTGGTGGGATTCAAAACTTTCAACAACAAACTCTGTCACTCCGGCTTCAGTTAATAACATCACAAACCGTCATTTGTTTATGTCACCGCTTGCATGCAAGCATTAACGTAAAGCTGTGGGGAGGGGTGTGCCAAAGTAATTGCTGTGTAATTTCCAAAAAAAGATTATTAAATATTTGGCATATACAGTACTTACGACTTTTTGCAATTGCATGCCATTTTACATCACCTAAATTCTCTGGCTGAGCGCATATTGTGGATACCAGCATAGTCGCAGCTAGCGGGAGTGTAAACTAAGCATTTACGGTTAATTCATTACAGTAAGTCAAGTTATAGTTTAAGAGTGTGATTCACCGACTAGGTTTTAGAGCTAGTAACGCTGATATTTGCTATCATTCCTGTAAGATTTCACATGAAAAAGTCAATTTGTTTTAACTTTGCTGCATTTCATTGATATGTTTTAGAGCAGTGATTTGAAAATTTTTGCTCACGGTGCCCATTAAAAACCTATAAATACCCACAGCACCCTAGTCAATCCAAAATTTGCAAGTACACTTATTTCAAATGAACGTAAAATTATATTAAATCATGTTTAATGCACAACAAAATGACGGATTCACAAAGACACCAAACAATTTAATGCGAGCTGTGATGCTTTTGCTTCAAACACATTTTATCAGATCGCGGTTCAATATTCGATATCGCAACACGCATTTCTCGTTTAACGTTAATTTTATTGCGCCATTTAGAATTGATCACAGCTACCGCTGAAAAGCCGGCTTCTTAAATATGATGTTGCAAATGGTATAAGAACACGGAAAACTTTACAGCTTACAAGCGGAAATTCACATTGAGCCTCAACTTATGACGTGAAAGTTTTTAATCGCAGTGGAAACAAACCTTATTAGTTTAAAAGTGAATCACGCCGAGCATCAAAACGCAAGAATTGTTGATACTTTGCAAGGAATATCAGGAGTCAGCAAGCTCAAAGTGAACACTTCTTATGTTATAATTGACCAACTCAACAATGCTTTGAAGCAACGCATTAAATCATATTAATTTGAGCAACAGCGTTTTGGCGTTCTAACCGAATTTGATTTGATGTTCGATGAAGATATAAAAGTTGCAATTGAAAGACTTGTTGGTATATATCGAAAAGATCTATCTTTCAAATTCTACTCAGAATTCTGTCAGTTTATTTGCTGGTAAAAGAAACAGTCAAAAAAATACAGCAGAAGTGGGTCAACAGGCATTGCTCAACATATTTTCAAATTGTTGCACACAAATGGAGTCTACGCCGCATTCCCAAATATCGAAGTAATTTTTAGAATATACTTATCACTTATGTCTACTAATTGCTCTGGGGAGTGTTTGTTTTCACAGCTTGCACGAACTAAGAATGTGAAGAGATCCATCAACAGTCAGGACTGCCTTGGTGTACTGGCACTTCTGCCTATTGAAAGAGAGCTGCTACAAGAAACTCATTTTTTAGCTCAGTTATCGATAAATTTGCTACAATAAAATCATGAAAAGTTAAAATTTAATTTATTAGGCACTAATTATTATGTAAGTACATCGAGCAACATTTTTAGCTTGCATTTCCAATTATTAAATTTTTCTAAGAAATAAATGTTTACAAATAAAGCTTTTTTGTTTACTTTTATCATTAGTTCAGGTAATACTTGAAATATACCTATAGGGCCATGAGAGCCTTAATCCGGCACTGTGCAGGGTGTGAGAATCGTTTCCCTGGAGTGAGATGCTTAACTGATGTAGTTGTGCAAAAATAACACAAAAATACGCCAACCTTGTCAGGAAAACTCCTTCTTCAAATGTAGTAGCAAGTGCATGGTTTTCCTCTTTCAAAAATATGGTAATTGCGTTTCTCAACTGCACACACGAAAAAAACTTTGCCTTTGGAAAGCCATCTTGAATACAACATAACAATAAATTATTGTGTTTGGCTCCCAATTCATAATAAAGACGTTGGAAAAGCCAAAAGATTTTGCTTTAATCAAGCCTACAGTTTTTGACAACGATTTCAAACACTCCACTGAGATCGCCAACGAGCTTTTTTTTATATTTGCCACATTTATCCTCCATTCAGGAGAAAGCGAATTGTATCGCTATATTTTGGACGGGACGTCCGCACTCGCTTGGGAGTTGCCATTTCCGAGCTGTCTGGGCCACCTGTCTTCCACTTAAAGATGTAGGCGTCCCGTTAAGTGCCTTGCCCAAGGACACAACAAGCGAACTTACCGGCTTCACCCTAGCTGCTGCGAAGCCAGCGCCTCAGGTGAAATAGGCAGTGGGTCCATTTGGCATTGGGATCAACGCCTTGTGCTAACGCTCGTAGCCCACCGAAACAACCGGGAAGAGCACGGGTATCGTCAGTACATAAGCCAACACAATATTTCCACTCAAGATTATTTACCGTAAAAACTCGTTCAGAATCACAAAACAATTCATGTGCTTTACAACTTGCTAAAATGGACTTACAAAAGGGTATATCTTGGACAATGTCGTCATCGTTATCAATAAATCGTACGTAGCAAATCAAGTAAGCAGCTTTGTTGCTAATTGCCTCACCTAAGTGTAGGCTGATTTCATTTCCTCGCGTTTTTGCTACCAGTTGATCACTATTATCATTCGCAGTTTTATCACTCCTCCAACAAATAATTTTGTTTGAGAGTGGAACAGCTTTAAGTTCTTGTTTAGCTGATCACCCAGTCATTGTCGACGCCAAGTCAATGGTAGCTGGAAGTATGAGCTCCTCCGCGATGGTATGCGGTTTTTTACATTTCGCAATTCTACACGCAATTTCACAAGACGTAAGCTGAGCTTTGGCTGGCGGACGGAAAAATTAGAAAATGCGACCAACTGCTTGTTAATTTCTGATAATTTCCAGATAAAAATTCACACGGTTTACCAGCTAAGTAGTTGTGAGTTGTTGTTAGGTAGCGTTTTAGTTTACTAGATAGCATACAATCCGCAGCTAAAATTTTGCAACAAATCACAAATTGCAGATGCTCAACCCTTTTCTTTCTAGGGCAGTAAAGCCGAAATTGAGATCACTACTGTTGTATTTCTGATTTTCTTTCTTCCACTTTTGTCCTTGTTTACATCAGTTCCAACCTGCCTTTTCTAACGATAACGATAATAAAGTGCCGACAACAAATTTCTTCATTGCGGAATCAAAATCTTACTGCAGTTTATATGTCACTGTATATTTGTGTAAACCTGACTATTGCAAAATTACTTTCGTGAAGAGACAAAGTGATTGTCATTGCTACAAAAATAAGCATAATGGAATCGAAATTCTCTGCCATTCAATATTTTGATTTTTCATTTGAACTTTGTGGTGTATTGTGGTCGCCATTTCCCTGAGCTCACTATGAGTTAACGATAGTTGAAATAGGGCTAGGGGAAAGATGGCAGCTCATTTCGAACCAGTCTTCAGTGACTGGTTGCCCCACCACCAACAAGGCGGACTGCCACTGGTGGGTACCCAAGAGTCATCTTTTTTTACGACATGCTGGGTGAGCAACTTCACAACTGTAACCCGGTAAAGTACGGGTGGGCCACCTGCCTTCCATATAAAGATGGAGGCGTCACGTTAAGTGCCTTGCCCAAGGACACAACAAGCAAGCTTGCCGGCTTGTTCTTCACACTATCCCTTTTTTTGTGCTGAGCGCCCAGCAGGGAAGCTGTAAATACCAGTTTTTAAAGTCTTTTGATATGACTCGACTTAGGGAATGAACCCCAGGCTTACTGACTACAATGCGGAAGCTCTCACCCCTACACCATCGCGCCGGATAATTTTCTCGTGTCGCAAATTTGATTTGCATACGGCGCTGCAACGTGACAATTGGTGGGGAAAACATTCTGTCAAACTTTAAGAAATTGTTTTACCAAACTTCTTAATGCAGCTCTTCTGGCGTAATTAAAAGTTAAAATGATTTTTATTTAAATTTGTTTTTCTTCTTCTTTCAACTTAACTTGAGCTTAAGCTTTAGCTTTTCTTTTTTTCAGTGGTTTTTGTATGAACCATTTAGGGTAGACATTTTTTGTGAGCATATGAGATAGAAACTTTTTTCTTTTGCCCAGTCTGTTAATTTGGTAATGAGCGATTGTGCTCGATTGTAAAATTTATCTCAACACCTTGTTTTTGTTCATTGGAGTGAGCTGAATGCTAATTCAAATATCAATTGGTGTGGGTTGTTTTTCGATATACAGGGTGGACATAAAGTCGCGCACCAAAGTAAAACCCGCAACCTATTATTGTTTACGAAAACCATGACTAATTTAGCAAGTTGTTATATTAAAAACGACACAAGAAAAGACAGATAACTAATAGGCTATGTAAGTTCAAAACGTTCATCTGAGGAAGTCCATAAGGGTGTCCATAAAGTCGCGCACCAAGATTATTTTCAATTGATTTACGTCGGCGTCATAGTTGTATCGAACAGAATACTTCGGGTAGAATACTCATTAATTGAGGGTAGCGTTCGTGAACCGAAAATGTCTCTGACAATTGACGAACGCACAGAAATTATTTTACTTTGTAGGCAGATTGATGAAACAACTTGATAAATTACTATATGGTTTTTGTAAACATTAATAGATTGCGAGTTTTACCTTGGTGCGCGACTTTATGGCCACCCTGTACTTTAGTGGCCAATTTTCCATCCTGCGTTTGCATGACTAGGACATCTAAAAATGCTAATTTGTCATCTTGTTTTAGTTCAATTGTAAAATTTGTGTTCAAATCCACTTTATTCAAAAATTTGATAGGTATTTCATAAACAAAAAATGTTTTTTACTTTTATGCCAGAAGAATTTTTAAATGTGATAAAATTACGGATTGAATCATTGAAACAAACGATCTATGCAGACTTGCTGTCTTATTGTAAAAAAAAGCTTGAAAAACAAGTAGGTACTAAGTCTACCGTTGTGACATCAAAGAATATACGGGTGATTAGGTTATCGTAGCGCAAATTGCATGAAGAAGAAAATGTTGTGTTATCATGTGGTTTGAATTTCGCAATTGCAAGTAGCCACATACCAAAACAACAAATTTTGACTATGTTAAAAACTGGAATACAAAGTCTATCTGAACACAAAGCAAATCTAATTCTAAACTATCAATATCCTAAATCAAAAACAAAAATTGCAACCAAACTTAACCTGATCTGAATTCAAAACGTTGAACAACTTAACGAAAAATGTTGAAATTAGAATTGTAAAGCAGACAAAGGAAATAGCACTGTCATTATTGATAAAACCGATTATGACCAAACATGTTAAGATTATTGAATGACGAATCTACGTACTTACAGAATTCTAAACCGCCATTTGGCGAAATGCATTGAAAGACGTTTAAACAGCTTTATTTTGAAATTATTTAAGTCACAACGTATGACACAAACGCAATACCACCATTTACGGAGCACGGATGCCAGAGCGACCCCGGTATACGGTTTACCCAAAATTCACAAAGAAGGTATTTCCATGCGCCCCATCGCGTTGTTTATAAATTCTCCATTATAAAATTTGTCCAAATTTTTATGCAAATTGTGATTCTTTAACTTTAAAATGGACTCGTTAAAGTATTTTAACTGTACATGAACAAATTTCAAACAAAGGTCTTGAGTAGGTTCTTGCAAATAGTTTTTGATTAAAGCAGGACAACCTTTTTGGGAGGTCAAGTAACTTCTTAATCCCTAACATTCTTAAACCAGGATAGTTTGAGTTCTGCAGCTCGAACAGTGTACATGTGAAGAAACTTATAGATTTTGACAACAAGACTTTCGACATATACTGGGAGATTATCTGCAGCATGTTGAAAGCAGTTATGCCCAATGTGTAAGCTGCACATACAATCCCAGTCAAATCTCGACCAATATTTTCTTTTACTTTAAAGAAAACATTATTTTGTCCTCTTCTTTTCACATCTCAGAAGTTAGTGTTACAATTGTCTGCACAAAACTCGACAACTTTTTCTTCAAGCTCATTTTGTTAAGTATTACAGCAGTTTCACCTGGTAGTGATTTAAATTTTTACTGCTTCACTTTGACGCCGACATCAGATACAAAATGGAAAACCACAACCGGAACAATTGTCGGCCTCTTTTCTGTTTGAAGCATCAATAGTAATGGAAATGAAATTAGCTTAATTCTTGTGATAGTTCATCCACAATCATCGGGGCAATGCAATTAACAAGCTCTGATTCACATTTTGTTCTCTCGTTGGTGAATTTAGGTTCAAAAAATTTTGACAACAGCTTATCAGAACTTTTAACGGACTGTCTGTGAATAGCAGTGTGATACGCGAAAGTTGCTTCTTTTGCTGCTAAGTGTAGAGACTTATCGGAATGAGCAGTTTTGAGGAAGTGTGTCACGCAAGATGACGACATAGTTGCCTCAACAGAGGATTTGCGTTTTTGGTTTCCAAGTAGTAGTCAATATCCGAGCGTCTGCCAAGGCTAATTGAAACAGGTAGATAATAATGGCAGAGCACCTTGCTGTCAACAGTTTCTTATAAATATGATATTCTCTTTTGACATCACTGGTAAGCTTGCATTTTCTTTTGGGGATTTTAAAATAATTTTAATTTAGCAGAAATTTTAAGACAAGATCCAGATTAAAGCTTGAATAAGTAAACTGTTAGATAAAGAAAATTACTTCCCAGTATTTTCTTATTAATTTGATAAAATGGCAAATGGTTTTTGCCGAAAGAATTGCAAACAAGCACTGGTACGAAATAAATTTTTTTAATAACCCAACTGCACATAGCCCTTTCAATTGTGATCAACCCACTACTGGACCAATTACCCGCTACAATGACGTAGCAATTACCTTTACGCCGAATATAACGAAACAAAAACACAAGATCACGTATCACTCTTCAGCTAGTTGGCTATGATATATGACTAATGATATATATATATGACTAACCAGGACTTTTTGGTAGACTGACCGGCACGCCGGGACGAAGCCTATAAACCAGGACTGCCCGGCTAAAACGGGACGTACAGTAAGCCTAGGCTTTTCACATGCAGCGTTTATTCGCTTTCAGAGAGAAAGGATTTTACAACTTTTGACAAAGCTGTATTCACAAATTTTTTTGACATAGTTTTCCGTGAGCTGAAGTAATAAGACTCGGAGTTCCCGCGACAAAAAAGTTTTGGAAATCCTGGTTTAAACCGTAGTTAAACTACTGTAAAACTGCGATTATTACGTATATGGTTATGTATTGGTGACAAAACAACGCAGTGAACATTCGGCAATTCCGAATGACTTATCCACAAAATGTAGACCTAGTAGGCTTTTCCCGCACTGTTCTTCATTACAAATCACAAGACCACAAAATCATGTAGGCCCTTTTCTTGCTCGGATTACAAAAACCGCATAAAAATTAAAAGTTATTTCGTGATTTTTCAAAACATTTTTTCGGGTTCAAAAACTGGCGGTTGTAATCTTGGGGTCTATTTCTCCTTCCCACAAAACTCAACAGATCTGCACAAACCACAGAAATGGTCCTTTACAGAAGTGGGGGAAAGTCTACTTCATTCCCTCCCGTGTTTACATCTATAGTCAACTTCCCTGGCTTCCTGAAATCTTTGGGACATCTTAAAAAATTTTCTGTGGACCCCTAAAATTCCATGGATTCCCGATTGGAAACCACTGCATTACCCTATTTCGTCTTCAGAGATTTTCAATTTTTGAGGTCAGGTAAGAAACATAGTTCTCTCGAATTTTCAGTCTTGATCAATGCCCTTGCCAATGAAGAGCTCAATACCATGAACACGTACCAAAAATAAACATGATTTTTTATTTAGCTTTTCTAAACCGTTTTGTTTTAGGCCTATGTTCCACTAAAGCCAAACATCAACCGTAATATCATACTCTTTTTTTATTTCTTGGATTTAATCACTTTCTAATATTTTGTGGGAATGCAACATATTATTAGGGAAAGTTTTTTTCAATAGAGTCAATTTTTTGGGGGTATGCGTAAACGACGTGTTTTTCATAAGAATTGTGAGTACGAGAAATAATCATTTTCATATTCTTAATTTGATAAGTAAATAAAAAATTAATTTTTACTGTTAGATTACTTTGTTTTTAGAGTAGGCCTAATAAAGTCAATTTTTTATAAGTAGCCCTCTTTGTCAAAATGTTTCTTTCGTATTGGTGAGATAAAACTGATAACTGTGTTAAGTGTGATAAAATTTACTCCACTGTTTTGTTTTTAAACTTGCAATGTTTGCCAATTTTTTGTGCGGTAGTCTAGATTGCTACTTCTTGTCACAATTATACGATTGTGGTGCAATAATCAATATCAGACCAAATTATGTGCGACAATGCTGCAACCGAATAGTTACGGCAGTGGTAGATATTGGCTGAGGCAAGCGAGAGAATTGCCTCAGGCCCCTTTTTTCAAGGGTACTCCCTTCAAGACATGCTCGAAATTTTGGTGTGAAATTGGTTTACGAAGAAAAATCTGGCCCGGTTAAGTTGATCTCCAAAAAAGGTTACCCCACTCAATTGGCATGACCGAGGCTCTAATTTGGGCATTGGGGAGTGTGATGTCCAAAATATAAAGGTTTTCACC
The DNA here is from genome assembly GCA_963675345.1 of Trididemnum clinides. Lineage (NCBI taxonomy): Eukaryota > Metazoa > Chordata > Ascidiacea > Aplousobranchia > Didemnidae > Trididemnum > Trididemnum clinides. The sequence goes on along the minus strand of OY776284.1, from coordinate 18,871,142 downwards.
TGCGTTTTCACTGGAAAAATGTTTTCGTTACCCTCCGATCAGAACTTTGCCAAGAAATCGTCATTCAAAAATTTGGGCAACTTGGGGCACCTCATTAATGCTTGCTCCATGCCTCTACATTCATCAATCAACCATTGATTGCGACAGTTAGGAGGCGCAACATTGCACATCTATTCGGTAAAAATGTTTGCAGTATAGCAAAGGGGCATCGGAAATGATAGTTTAGACCAGAGGTTTTCAAACTGGGGGTCCGTGAAGGCAGCACAGAGAATTCGTGGCTTGGTCCCGGTTAGTCAATCAACTAAGGTTTGTCTCGGTTAGCAAAAGTTCCGGAATTTCACTTCAGTGAAATTATGAAAAGTAAATGTATCGGACCGCGAATGACACAATCGCGGCGGTAGAACAGGTGTTAATCTTTTTTTTGGGGGGGACAGCTCGATTTGCATATTCGTATGTCTATTATAATTCAAAGTGAGTCGGGTGACAAAAGTAGGTCACAAACAATTTAGGTTTGCTAAAAATCAGTTTCGCAAAAAGGGGTTCGCCAAGCAGCAGATTTGCAGAAAGAGTCTGCGAGGTTATACACGCGCGGTGTGCAAGTTCATTAACAGATGGAAATTTACATTCTATTGTGTAATCAACTGTCAAAATGGTGACGTGATATATTGATCTAGATTTTGCTTTAGCTTGTGATGAAGGTTTTTAAATGAAGCCAAAAGTTAAAGCTACAAAAATTTCAAAAATTAAATCCCTACTTCAAGATTTCCCTTAAGATTTATGAAAATTCCCAGCCATAAATTATATTGCATTTGTGCACGACATTGATAACAGTTTGCCATCTGAAACTCGTGGTAGAAAAACAATGCTGCAATTAAGCGCAGATGAGTTGAGGAGGGCATTATATCTGGCGTACAATATTTAAATGTTGTAGTTGGAAGCCTAGAAACACCTGACGTCAGTTAATTGTAAGACTATCAATCTCTACCATGTGCGTTGTAACAAGATGGGTAAGCTGTTTAAATACTTCCTCGTGTTTGTGCAAAGAATTCACCTGAAATATCACAAGTTGACAATGCTAGCAGCGTTTCGCGAAACGTCCCAATTAGAATATGTGCAGAAGTATTCTGAGAATCGATCGTTTGCTGCTAAATCTAGTTTTGTTTCCTTCTTGATCATGTCTTCAGCTAATTTTACTGGTTATTAAAAGTGGTGTTCATTTTTGGAAAAAGGGGTAACCAACGTAGTTTGTCAAGCAACGCTTTGTCGCGGCAGAACTGCATTTTTACTTCTGCCGCTTGGTAACGCTAATGAACTTTATCAGGTTATCATCAGCGGCTGAGTCTCCGAAAAAAAACTTCCGCTATTAAGTCTAGGACTACTTTGACGCTCCCACAGTGAGTCTCACAAACAATCAATACATTGAAAGTGCACGACATCAAAATCACTGTTCCAAAAGCACCCACTGCCTAAAATCTATTTTTTCGACGTCACAATTACATTTGAAAAATATGATTTTGGACTGCAAAAACTTGCTTTATTGTAGCTTTGCTAAAAAACCTATTAGCTAAGTTTGCTTGCAAATCACTAGAAACTGCGGTGGTGCTGGAAAGGCTAACGGTATGTGAAAAACCTACAAAGGACCTAACAGCACAATGACTCGCTTACAATCACAGGCGAAGACAGAGGAAAGACCACGGAATCAAATGTCTTGCACAAGTATAGTTTAACTTCCGCACTCCCAGGTGTTAAAAATTCAGGTAAGCATAAATCAAAAAAGGGTATGAAGCTTACGTGTACATGCCCTTTATTGGTCTACAGATTCTTTTCTGGAAGTTCTACTGAATACGACGGTTCGTGTTTAAACAAAACACAAGAGCTTTCTAATTAAACAAAACAAAAGAGCTTTCTAATTAAACAAGTTTATTAAAGAGCTCACGAAATGAACCACTTGACGTACAAAAATAAATACAGATCTTCGAGAAGATGATTCTGCAACAAAAATATTTTGTTTTACTAGACTTGAGAAATGGTGCCTTTACACAAGGCCAGCATGAAGCTTACAACACATCGATGCAACAAACCACCGCAGACATTTCACTAAGGATTAGTGGACTAACGTACATGATTTGAATTCAGTTTATTACTAATTTAGTAAACATTCGGACTGCTCCCTGCCTTTTTGTTACACCGCACTGCAAGTGTTACACTGCAGAATATAAAAACTTCATGACGATCCTACGCAACTCAGCCAACCCAACTTCAAAAAAGAGCTGAATGCTCACTCTGGGCTATAGCTCCTTTTTGATCAATTTTTTGGCAGTTGGTTATTAATTTACACCCATACCAAGTTTTCTCCCAAGAAACCAAGTTTCAAAACACGCTGCTTTTTTAAACCATTTTTTAGTGCACCTAGATCTAAATTTAGAACTTTGACGATAACTTAGCTGATTACGCAAGAGAACGGGACTTTTTTCAATTTGGAAGATTCGATTACAATCTAATTTTGCCCACTTATACAACGCTTGTTTCTTTATCACAATAGGTAGACCATGGGTGGCCAAACAACGGCCCACAATAGCATTTTGGCGGCCCGCCACCTCTTCTAGAAACTTCGATATATCTAATTTTATGTGACTGGGATGGCCACACATGCCGTATTAAAGGGCCGAAAACGAGAGAAGCAGTGTTCCGTTTAAGGTGTGCGCTCGCGCGCACCCAAGTAAAATAATGCCGCACATGAAATTTATACGTTTTTTCAATACAAATTTAGATTTCTAACAGCGCGCAATTCAAAAATTTTCCCGCGCATGACGAAAAACAAATGAGAAGGAACATTAGATAAAACCCATACTGAAGACGCCTCTACACAATTCTTGTTGGAATCGACGCTTTTCCGACCAAATACAGGGTGATGTCCCTTTTTTCGGAGACCACATTTTTAAAGCCTAAAATTAGACACTTGCACCCTTCCATCGGCCAAAAGTTGAAGCACAGGCCGTCGGCCAACTCTGAATGGTCAATGTGGCCCTCAGAATTGTACAGGACATGCTGTTAAAACATATTCTAAGCAGAAGCGGATCAAGGGTCCTTTTTTAAACAGAAGCTAAGTCAAAAAAAAGTACGTTACTGCTTCACTACCAAGGCTGTACCTCTCGCATTCAAAGCCATAAACCCAAGCCAAACGAACATTTCCCCGTCCTAACCACTGAAATTAACTACCATAGCAGTACTATGATTAACCAAGTTCTTATCTGGTAGAACCGAGCCAAAAAATCCAACATTAAAACAAAAATCTAATGGCAATTTCAACTTACTTTGTATCTCGTTCACTTCTTTGGGCAGCAAGAGCGTGGGCATACACAGTTTTCAGGAATGCATTTGCAATTACTGCAATCGCTGCAGCTCAAGCATTTGCATGCTTCACCAGTTTCTGAAAACATCCAAATGATTATTCAAGACGCACAACTATAGATAGAGAAAAGACTTACTGTACCGGTAATGCAATCAAATCATCCATAATGCAATAGCAATTACCGGTACTGGCGCGATGGTATAGTACAGGGGTGTCTAACTCGTTTAGTGCTGTGGGCCACATTTACATACCTGGATTTTATACGGGTCAGACTCTTTGTTGAAAAAAAATTTAAGCAGGCAAGACTAGAAAAGCAGTAGACGAAATTTCGCGGCATACCAGCCACGGCATTATTTGGAGCTCACCACGGATCTCCGGAAATCATAAAAAAAGAAATGGTCATTACCTCTCTCGCTGTAACCTGTAATGCTACCCGTGACCTACAGCAGTGGACGATCATTACTTCATTTTATGGCATTTATTATATTATTCTTCATTTATGGCTACTTTATGGCTATTTTCATGGAATTTCAACTTAAAAAAACTTTTTTCTTCTGGAGAACATTTTTTTGAAGACCAAATTTTGATACCAGGCATTCGCACTGTCCCACAAGATATTACGTCGCGGGCCACCAGTCAGTTCCCTGGTTAGAGGATCCGCTACGCAGTTGGTAGACCTGGGTTTCTTTTCCCAAATAGAGTCATACCAAGACTTTAAATAATGGTATTCATATCTTTCCTGCTTGGCGCTCAGCATAAAAGAGACAGTGTGGATACCAAGCAGTCAAGTTCGCTTGGGCAAGGCACTTGACGGGACGCCCCAACCTTTACGGGGCAGACAGGGGTTGAAGCACGCAATCTACCAGTCACGGTGGCGCAGTATCACGAAAGACTGCACATCGAACCGCATAAGTTCAAACGCAAGAATTACCAGAAACCCACGACATGCAACACCATTCGCTACCAGCAACCCAAACCTGACCAAGTGTCTACTGAACTGACACTGTAGACTTGACAATTAATGCGGTACCTACAAAGTATCACATCAACTCACCGGCACATTTGCAAATATCCATATTGAAATGATAGAAAGACAACACGTGATAAACAAAACTTTCGCACGAAATTACTTCAAGCAATTTGATAAAAATGTAAGTTACGCGCTCTTCATCTGTATTTATACTCGCATGAAAACACGTGACTAAAAATGGAACTACATATTGCGAAGTTTATTTTGCACTCGTCGCTTGTTAAAGCTAATCGTTGATTACCAAACAAACTGGTTCAAATAGCATTACCAAGTTCTCAAAATCAGATTAAATTAATATTTTTCAATGATAAATTGGCGCTTTCTAAAAATAAGTTGTTTTATTTTTGAAAAATACTGCACTTTTAGCCCTAAATTTTTTGTTGATACAACATTTGCTTTAAGTTTTATGCACGCGGAGTACTTTTGCACCCGGCACTACGCTTACTTGTGGACGTGTTTGCAATATTTTGGAAATGATGTCAGCAAATTTTATTTTACTATTTTTGACAGATGGACTCGCTCTTTCGACAATTTATTTTTAAAACTTAACCTTTCGCTTCCATTAGTAACCGGGGAGCAGAGACGTAGCAGCCGCCCCCCAAACCCCCCAATTGGGGGGGGCCCAGGCCAACTTTGGGGGCCCAAGTTAGTCTGAAATTTCTTTTTGGCTACGTGACTATTTTCAGTTTAGCAGACTTGTTTACAACCGATTTAAACTGTAGGAAGAAATTGGCTTGTGACATCATAAGTGAATGCAACGTCATTTTATCTCGCAGAATCTAAAATATTTCGATTGATTTTCTGGTAGAATCTTGAATATTCGATTGACGTAACAATGCTGTTGTTACGCAACAATCATAGAATGGTCTGGAATTCTGTTTGGCTATAAATACCGGGACAATATATATACACTGCAGAGTGCAGATAAAGTATTTTATTGACATTGTATAGAATGAAACGTTCAAAAAGTGGTGCTCAAAAGAGAAAAGAAGCAGCCACTGCTCGAGATGATGTAGCGAAATTGCCCAAGATGACAGATTTTTTCAAGATTACTGAGCAGAGTAGACCTGGCACTAGTACCGAGAGGGATGAAGAAAACTATAGTGTACAAGAAAAAGAAGACCATGACGATCAGCATCAAAGTGATTGTGAATTTCCAGAAAATGTAAGTTGTGATTTACCTGCCAATACGCAACCTTCAATATCAAAAATATCTGAATCTCAATTTACCCCTATCCCTGATGACCCATGTAAATGGCCTGAAAGTATTTCTGATGCTCAACGATGTGATATAGTAAAGCGTGGACCACATCAACTAATAATGAATTTTCCATATAATAACACAACTCCAAGGCGACGTTTTTCCTCCAACCATTATATACGTGTGTTACCTAATGGTGAAAGTGTTTCACGGTCGTGGCTAGTTTATTCTGGGGAATCAGATCAAGTTTTTTGCTTTTGTTGTAAGCTATTTGGAAAAACACTAAGCCCCTTTTGTAGTGGTATAAATACATGGGAGGGTTTTTCGAAAAAACTGAAAGACCATGAAAACGGCATTTCCCACCAGGAATGCTGCAGTCAATGGATGTTGCTAGCTGAAGGGATAAGAAATTCATCCACTATCGACAAACGCGAGATGAATATTTTTTTCAATGAAAGACGTTTTTGGAGAAATGTTTTAGAGAGACTTATCGACATTGCCTTGTTTCTATCGGAAAGGAATCTTGCTTTTAGAGGATCTGAAGAAGTCTTAGGATCTCCTCACAATGGAAATTTTCTGGGTATATTTGAGCTTTTGGCAAGAAGAGATCCGATCCTAAAAGAGCTTCAAGACAGAATCAAGAATAAAAACACTAAAGATCACTATTTGAGTCCTACCATACAAAATGAACTAATTGAATTGCTAGCGACAGAAGTTGAAAAAGAAAATTTACAGCAATTGAAATTGGCAAAATATTTTTCTATAATTTTCGACTGCACTCCAGATATGTCACATCATGAACAAATGTCTGTCATTCTTCGTTATGTACTATGTAATGAAGAAGCTGCTGTTGTTAAAGAAACATTTTTTGGCTACTTGAGAATAAGTGACAGTACTGGGAAAGGCTTGTTGGACGCTTTCTTAGAAAAAGCGATCGAACTGCAACTCGAATTGTCTGATTGTCGAGGTCAGTCATATGATAATGGTGCTAACATGAAAGGAAAACATTCTGGGGTCCAAGCAAGAATGCTAGACATCAATCCCAAAGCTGTTTACGTGCCCTGTGCAAACCATACCCTTAACTTAGTTGTTGTTGACAGTGCTAATTGATCGACGGAAGCATTGACATTTTTTGGAGTACTTACAAGGTTGTATGTGCTGTTTTCTTCCTCTGCTCAGCGTTGGGAAATTTTGAAGAAACATGTGGAGCTGTCCATAAAGTCACAATCTGATACTCGTTGGGAAAGCAGAATTAAATGCATCAAACCTCTTCGATACAATTTAAAAGAGGTCTTGCTGGCACTGAAAGACTTGGAAGCCATTTCCATAGAAAGAAAAGATGGAAGAGCTGCCTCAGAAACAAAATCGTTGATAGCTCATTTATCAAAATGGAGTTTTCTTTTGTCGGTGTTTATTTGGTATGATATCCTATTCCAAGTCAATAAAGCAAGCAAGATTCTTCAATCGTATGGAGTCTCCCTTCATACAATGGAAACGGAAATCCAGGCAACTGAAAAGTTTTTGCAAAACTATCGCACAACGGGTTATGACAGTGCCGCAACATCTGCTGTTGAAATAGCACAGGAATTGGATATTGATCCTTCTTTTCCTCCGTCAAGAAGTGGAAAGAAAAGAAGATTGTTTGATTACCAAGGTGAAGAGGAACAACGAGCTACTCCTGAACTGAAATTTAAAAGCAACTTTTTCTATCCATTAGTAGACCAGGCTATTATGTCAATAAAGGAGCGCTTTAATTTGTTACGTGAGGTTTCTTCCGCCTTTTCGTTTTTGTACACACGAGACAAACTTTTGCTTGTGCAACAAGAAAATGCTCTTCTTACTTGCTGTAAAGAGTTCCAAAAAAAGTTCGGTGACATTGATTCTGATGAAATGAGCGCTGAGCTACAGTGGTTTGTTTTAATTTTACAAAAAAAACGCAATCTCAATACGGCTCAAGACTTTCTGAACTATCTTCTAAAGACTCATTTATTTGAATTGTATCCGAATGTGTACATCGCACTTGGAATCTTACTAACTTGCCCCGTGACTGTTGCCAGCGCTGAAAGAAGCTTCAGCAAATTGAAACTGATCAAAACTTTTAATAGAACGTCTATGACAGACAGTAGACTATCTTCATTAGCCATGTTGTCAATCGAAAATGACTGCGCCCGATCTCTTGATTATGACAATGTCATAACAGCATTTGCGAACAAAAAGGTTCGCTCCAGACTATTTAAATGATACTGTGTTTTTATAACTTTTTCATGTTTTTCAGTGTCATTGCTTTCGTTTCGCAGTGTCTGCATAAATGTCCTACTGAACTCTGGCATCGGTGCCGAATTTGTTATGATTTGCCCCTTCGGTATCGGCATGCTTTATTCTGACATTAGCCTGTTTACTTATGTACAAATTGTGGTGTATTTTCTTAATGCAGCTTTTCAATTTTACACCTCTAAAGTGATATGACCTGTGCGCAGGGGCTCTTGCGCTTACTTTGGGGGGGGCCCGAAGTTGGAGTGCTACGGGACTGCCGGGGAGCTTCCTCGCAAAACACTAGATGTTATTACTGATGTAACATATCAACTGTTACACACAAAAATATCAGGACAATTTGTACCATTAAACACTAAGAGTTATTACTAACAATGCAGGCAATTACGTAACAACGAAAGCAATATTACATCATAAAACCACGGGTGGACCCAAGTACAAAGTGTTATAGGGTACACTAGCCAGCGTTGCCAGGCAGGGGCTCTCCATCAGTAATGCCAAGGTTAGTATTTTAATTCAATTGGCTGCGCCGGATTCACCTATCGGGTTCTTGTGTGAGCAGTACCAAATTCTTGTACACGAAATTATGTTCATCATGTTCTTTTAATCATGACTGGCAATGCTCACGAAGAATCTTGCCACAAATTATTGTTAATACTTGTGAAGGAGCAAAGATTGAAACATAATCAAAACTTATTGTTGCCGGGAAAGGGCGATTGCTTTCACAATTTCAAAAACAAACTAAAGGTAAGTCTATTTTGCGCATGTGGTGGTGCTCCTTTCCAATTTATATTTGTGGTATTTAGTTCCTAATTTGACTGCGCCATTGATCTTGTTTCCCCAGAGGTACAAAACCGGTTACTGTTTTCTCTATATTCAGTTTTACAAATTGTTATGGTTGCGGTTTTATGTTGAATATTTCTTAAACTTGGGATTTTATTGCAATGCTGTATAGCAGAGCTACTCAACTAATTTTAACGAAGGTCCAGTTGGAAAAGTTCAGTGTTTCCAGAGGTCCAGTAGAATTTTTGATTTGCAATCATAAAAAGAAACTATCATGATCAGTAAATACAGAAAAATACTTGGATTTTCTCATAGTTTACACTAATCATTAAAATCAAAAATAATATAAGCTTATTGTGCTCTATTCCGCTAATTTAGTGAAAAAAGCGCATTTCTTATTTTTCGCCAGTTCTTAAAACTTGGTCCATAGAAGTAACACCAAATCAAAGGCGGTGGTGGGGTGTTTGGCCCTGGTACCATAAAGTAGGCAATCTTGTGCGGCAGCAAGATTTGCCAAGGCAATGTTTAATGTATTTTTTTCAAAGCAGTGCTCAACATCATAGGTTAGTTTAAACGCTTGATCGGTTATGCATTGCCCAATCCTAAAACCAACTTTGGGGGTCAAAAAGAGGTTCTAGACGCCTCAAGCGTTTCCGCTCGAATACGTTGTAAGAAACGCTCACCAGGATATGCGCTGGAAGCTCTTTCAGTGATCAGCTACTGCTGCGTCTGCTAATATGAAGGACAAGGTGGGGATCACCTTTGAAAATGTAAGGCTAAAATGTCAGGTTAAGATGAACCAAATAGTACAGCAGCCCCATTCCGAGGTGCAGCCAGAGGATAGCGTGTCAGCGTGTAGACACGGCCTTCTCTCGAAGTTCTGTGAGCACCTTGACCCAAATTGATTTGGAACTCCAGCAAGAGGAACTTCAAATCGAGGCTAAAAAGGCTGAAGCACAGATGCAAGCGCAAATGCAAGCTCAAATGCAAGCCGAATTTGAACTGAGGGATGCTAAACTGAAGGCGAAACAGCGCAGGCAAGAAATTTTGGCCAGAAGCTGTTTTAGAGAGGGCTCCCAGATTAGCTACAAAAGTAGACTTTTCAGCAAGAAGTCCTACTCAGGCACGGGACCCCATGTGGCCACCATTTTCAAACGTAGCAAGAAGGGAGACAATCAGGTTGTAGCCCCTCGAACTGGAGAGACCGATGCTGGTCTCGGGTTGCTGGTGAAGCATCCCATTCGGTTGAGCCCTTGCGTGGGATTGCCTGTAAGGGAACCGCGTTGTTTAAACCTTGGGGCTCTAATGTCATTTTCAATGATATTTCTAACCCAGCTGCTCAACCAGAAAATTGTTTATTGCCTTCCGCTTCGACTAACCCTTTTACGCAAAAGCACCCTCCTGTTCTTCGACGAGATGGTTTGTATGCTAGTGGAGCCGATAAATGTTCGGGGCCGCCCCGAGCGAAGGTGCCACCAGGATTCGAGTGTGGCTTCGTTCAGGATTCAAGGCCGAGTAAAGTATTACCACAACGTAGCGCTGATTGTTATGTATCTGAACGTGTGCGGGATGTAAATGATGTTGTCGTGAGTCGGTTCCCGCAGCGTGGTGACGTCAGAGAGTGCGTTTTAAGCCGATATCCACCACCGGAGAAAAATCATCAAACCTCGAAAGAATTACATGACGGCTATCAAAATGAATTGGCTAGGGATGCTAGCAAGGGAAGAAATATTTGTTTCTCGCCTTCATCTGATAATTCGAGCGCAGAGCAACAAAACTGTTTTTTTGAGTATCAGAGTTGCAAAACCTTTATGGATAAAGCGGCGTTGATTGCCTATGATTGCGCTAACATGCCCTTCATATTCTTTAAAAATCGTATTGATGCGTTAATGGATAGTTGACCCTTTTGAGGGAGCTCCTCTCACTCTGCTGCAAGTAGCTTGTGCTAGAACAGTTGCACAATGCACAAACGATCGCTAATTTGACATCTGACATGCCTGGCTTATCGGAAAAAACATAATAAAGATGTCTTAAGAAAGGCTGTCACAGCGATTTGGTGTCTGTAACGGGTTCCTCTCGGAGCCTGAAATTAGGAAGTATCGCTATGGTAATAAATTGATCTCTTCGTCTGCAAATATTATGAAAGAATTTAAAGATCAATTAGATCATCTTTTTTGTATGCTAGAGTGTATAACCAGCGTGAGAAATTGGAAGGTAGTTTTGTTTTGGATTTGACTGAAAGGCTTCCCTTTGAAGCCAAGCAAAGATATTTAGAATTTCTTCTCAATAAATGCGGTAACACAAGTGAGCCCACTTATCAAAGTTTGGTCGATTTTGTAAAACATGAAGAATTGTGTAAATTCACTGATTTTGGAATAATGTTGTTGGGTGAGTCACAGAGCCATCAGGAAAATAAAAAGTTTGATAAAAATAAAGCCACGTGTAGAGTAAGGCAGACCATGGCGAAATCAAACGAGTCGCACCCCTCGGCAAAATCATCGGATAATGCTGCTGTTTACCGCGCAGGTGACAACCGGAGCATGAGAGGTGGTGGTGCTAGAAATGCGCCGTTGTGCATTTATTGTTCTTTAAGTGGTAAGGATCAATACCACTGGTTGTCAAGCTGTAGAGACTTTTTGCAGTTAAGTCCCAAAAACCGCAGGGATGTCGTGATAAGGTGTGGGAAGTGCTTGAATTGCTTGCGCGATCATTTTGTGAAAGATTGCACGTTTGGTAATAATTGGCGCAGGTGCGGTAATGCTTGTGATAAAAAGCACTTTTTCCTTCAACACGGTAACTTTGTTGATACCGGGCATAGGCCGCCTGAAACGAATGCTGAATCCGCAGTAACTATGCGCAGTGTCAAAATTGAGAGCGTGAAAGCGGCGTATAATCGTGTGACTGCCGCACGTGTGATGAGCCCCGCGGCTTGCCACTCAAAGTTGGTGTACTGGCAACATGATCAGGGGTCTCAGCTGACATTTATTGCCAGTAGCTTGGTAGAGAATCTAGGACTAGAGCCGTTTGACACCGCGTCCTTTAAGTTGGATACATTAGTTGGCAACAAAAATACTTCGGCTAATTTGGTTAAATTCAATATTCAGTCTGTAGATGCTGATGAGTTGATTGGTGAGGTGACTGCGGCCGTTATCCCCCTTAAATAGATGACGTTGAAACTTTGCCCCATAAGCAGAACTTGAGCAATTTGCAAAATTTTGACGGTGTAAAACTTTTTACTCTCGACAATTGTGATACTGTGGATATTATTACTGGCAAAGACAATGTATTTTTAATGTGTACGGTGGAAGAGCGCATGGGAGAAAGTCGAGATGAGCCTCATGCTATATTTATCCCCTGGGTTGGATGGCTTTTGAAGAAAGATTGCCCTTATATGCCAGGGCCACTAAGGTTCTTAAAGCGCAAACTTGTGTGGCTAATGACGATCTGTTGTTGTTGGTTACCCGACCCCTTCCGAGGGATGGGGGCATGGCGGAAGACCATGGGGCCCCAGAAGCCGGGCAACTCCCCAGGGTCTGGGCCAGAGGTCGTAAAGAGATAAGAGAGTCGCCAAAGAGTGAGCGGCGCAAAGAGTCCGTAGCTGGACAGTGCAGAATGAGATGAGAGGTGTCCTGGGACGAGTGTCCTTAGGCGCTGCAAGAAGGATTCTCAATTCTGCCAATCCTAGAGAGATAAGAACCAAAAACAAGGCTGTGTCCGTTGCAGCGAAGACGAGAGAGGACACAGCAAGCATGACGAGGGAGCACAAGTTCCTCGGTGGAAATCGAGGGAATCTGTGTGTCAAAGAATTTAGATGAGACAGTATGCCTTCAGTCCGAGATAAGACGAGAGTGGATACGAGAGGTAAGAGGAGAGAGACTTCAAGGGATAGCGGAGGGCGCAAAGTAGCACTCCCCGTCTGGCTAGCTCATCAGCCGCGTCGTTTCCCGGTAGAAAGGAGTGTCCGGGAATCCATTGTAGTCTGATAGAACAGGAGAGAGAAGACAGTTCCTGCCAGATCTGCCACAGAGTTTGAGATAAGAGAAAAGATGGAGGAGAGGACAGGGTGGTGAGGACAGAACCAGAGTCAGATAATAGGAGAAGAGAAGAAAAATGGCAGACTTGTTGGTGCTGCCGAGACCAGCAAAGAGCGTGCAGAATGGCGCAGGCTTCAGCGGAAAAACTTGAGCATACTGTGCTTGCCGAAAAGGAAAGAGTGGCCTCAGTGCCACAGAGAGAGCAGTTGGCAAGAACGCCGGAGCCGCCCTTGCCAAAAGGAAAAGGAACAGAGTCGTCTGTCCAAAGCACCAGATCATGAGGGGGGAGAGAGTCAAGGTGGGCGAGAGCCGCATCTTGGCGAGAAAGAGGGGGATCAGAGCGAGTGCATGGAGTGGGAAGGGTGGACTCTACCGTGAACGAAAGCAGATTCCAAGGAGGACAGGGAGGGCAAGCAAGAGGAGCCTCCCTAGAACAAGCAGAAGGAAGCATGAGCGGGTGAGTGCACACAAAAGCTCTTCAGGACGATCTGCAGAGTCTTGGTTTCACTCCAAGTCTGGCCAAACCTGAAATAGGACAGGAGGTTGGGAGACGAAGAGCCCGCTTAGAAGAAAAAAGAGTAAAGTGAGTCAGGGTGACTCGTAGGGGAGGTAAAGAAGCCTCGGTGAGTAGTAGAGGGATAGGGGACGGCGAGAGGCAGCCGGCGATGGCGCGACTGGCCGCTCGGTGGAGGCGTTCCAATTTGGTAAGATTGGTAGCGCTTAGGAAAGGAAACCATCCGGGTGAAGCGTAAGTGAGAAAGAGCCGAAGAAAAGATTTGTACAGAACAGAGGGAGACTCCTTAGAGGGGCCCCAAGAAGAAGCAGAGATACAGCGTAAGGCCTTGAGACGTGGGAAAAACTTGGCCTTCAGCGAAGATACATGTTTAGTAAATAAAAGAGCGCGGTCGAAGGTGACCCCGAGAAAAGTTGGAGTGGGATCAAAACGGAGGCGGGAGCCGAGTAGGAGGAGGTTGAGCTGGAAGTTAGCTTGATGGGGATCCACTGAGAAAAAGGAGGCCTCACATTTGCTCGGATTGAGAGGAAGATACCAATTCTCACACCAGCGCTCCAATCGAAACAGAGCTCCTTGAGTGGCCTCCATCGCAGTGGGGACCGAGGGGGAAGAGGACAAAATGGCCAGATCGTCAGCGTAAAGAGAGCAGCTGACGGAAGAAGGCAGAGATGCCGGAAGATCATTAATGAAGAGAGAGGAAAGTTCAGGGCCAAGAACGGATCCTTGCGAAACACCTCGACGGACTCGAAAAGAGCGGCTTTTGTGATTTTGAAAAAACTACACAAGCGCGCCTATCAGAAAGGAAAGATTGAGTCCAACGAGCAAAGCAAGAAGGGAGGACAGCCGAAATGAGTTTATGGAAAAGGGCGGGATGCCAGACAGAGTCAAAAGCTTTAGAAAAATCGATAGTAGAGAGAATCGTCCGAGAACCCGGCCTGGGCTTGTTAAACCCATCCGAAATGGACTGAGAAAGGTACAGAATTTGATCGAGTGTAGACCGACCAGGGCGGAAACCGGCCTGGCGGGGAGAGAGAATGGAATTAGATTCCAGAAAGAAGAGTAGACGGGATAGAATGATGCGTTCAAACAGCTTTGATACGCAGGAGGTGAGAGAGATAGGCCGGAAGAAAACAGGAGAGTCGAGAGGCTTTCCCATCTTGTGGATGGGAATAATGAAAGATGTCTTCCCGATGGTAGGAAAGGAATGTGAAGACCAGGAAAGATTGAAGATGTGAAGAAGAAAATACATGTCAGAGCAAGGAAGGTGCTTTAGCATGGGATAGGCAACTTTGTCTGGGCCAGTGGCAGTGGATGAGGTAAGATTGGAGGCAGCCGCAAGAAATTCCGGGGGAGTGAAGGGAGAGCAAAAGGAAGAGTGAGACTCCACAGGGCACGTGGCTCGGCGGAGCTCAGTGAGGTAGCCTCTGGCTCTGCTACGCAGGGCCTTTGGCTGAGAAACAGAAAAGTGCGATCTCAGGTAAGCGGCATAAACCGAAGCCGATTCCCTGGGAGAAGAACAGTTAGGGAAGTTAGGAGAAGAGGAAGGAGAGCCAGCGATAGAGCGAAGTAGAGGGTGTACAGATTTAGGGTTAGATTTAGGTGAAAGAGAAGAGCAAGTCGTCTGCCATGCCTCAGCCTTGGCCTTGGTGATGACTGATGAGGCGCGTCGAGAAGCAGAGATGTAGGCCTGGCGATCTTCATCACTTCGGTGAGCGGCAGCAAAAGCCTTGGGTCTTTCACTAACCGCTTGTTCCACCTCAGCAGACCACCAGGCTTTAGGATGGCGTTTGATGCGGCCAAAAGGAATGGAAGATTTGGCCGCATTCATAGTCAGAGAGGCAAAGAGAGCAGCAACAGAGGAAAAAGAAAGAGACGAGTATTCTTCTGCTGAAGGACAGTTAGAGTCAAAGTAAGAAGCAAAGCCATCCGAGCGAGCTTTCTGAAAATTGAAGGAAGGGGGGCGCTCGTTGGGGCGAAAGACCGGACAGAGAGGGATAGATAGAAGAATTGGGAGATGTTCAGAACCCAGGTCCTGAAGCATCTTCCAGCAGCAAGAAAAAGCAAGAGTAGAAGGAACAAAGGAGATGTCAGGAGAGGAGCGACTGCCAGAGGAGCGATGGAGAAGAGTGGGTGTGTCAGGGTCATTGAAGGGGAGGAGGTCAGAAGAGATAACCCAGTCAAATACTTCATTCCCGCGGGGGTCGGAAGTACCTCTTGAGTCCCAGAGGGGGTGAGGGCAATTGAAGTCCCCTAGAATAAAGAGATTTCTGGAGGAGGGAAGAATGGAGGGAGAGAAGGAATCGGTTCTGCCATCCGTTGGGTAGGAGCGAATAGGGGGGGCGTACACATTAAGAAATGACACCGAGGAGGAGTTGTTAAGAGAGATGTTGACCCCTACATAATCAGAGTAGGGATCAAGCGAAGAAAGTGAGGAGGGAGAAAGTTCGGAAAAGGATAGGCCCTGCCTGAGAAAAATGATGACGCCGCCGCTGGCGTGCGTGGTATCAGGAGAGAGAATGCCAGACGGGGAGTGAGTGCAATCAGAACGCAGAGCAGAGAATCCAGGAATCCGGAAAGAGGAAGATGAGTTAAGATTGGATTCCTGGATGCAGATATGATCGACTGGATGGAACGATAGAAAGTGAAGTAGTTCAGTGCTCCTGGCTCGGAGACCTCCAGCATTCCATTGAAGAACCCTGAGAGAGTCAGGGGGGGGAGAGGAGGCAGAGGTGTAGAAAAATGGCCAGAAGCAAGGGACGGTGGTGAAGGAGCAGAGGAAGGAGATATAGAATGGGCAGATGGGGGATAGGAGGTTTGGATACGGGGGTGACGCGAGAGTGCAGCATCAGTAGAGGGGGGCCAGCTTGTACCGTGGAGGTATACGTGTCGGAGGAGTCCGCGGAGGGAGTCACAGTGTTGCGACAGGGGAGGCAGCTCCAAGAGTGAGAGCTGCCTAGAGCTCTGAATTTAGACAGGGAAAGTTGTGAGCACCTTAGATGGACCCATTTGGAGCAGGTGCAGCATAGCACTGACTTGCCCCGCCACCTGACATTTCCAGCGCACACAGAGCAAGGAAAGATGGAGCCAGGGTTAGGATGAACGTTACCACTTATCAGGAGAAGAAGAAAAATGAGGAGACGAAGAAGGGCAAGAGTAGGGCAGGAGAGAGGAAAAAGTGAAAACAGGCGATCGAATTTGTGGATGCTGTGTGCTGCCCTCCTGCGGTCGTTCAGGGGGCAGCATAGCGAAAAAATGTAGGGGAGTGCCCGGGGTAACTGGGACCCTCGGGAAGGCCAACAGCTATTTTGACCCAACCCAAACGGGGTCGGGGACCGCACCACCACGTTGAGGCGGCTGTTGATTGGTGCAGAATGACCATCTGTCGCAGTGTAAGCTTACCTGGAAGCCAGTGATAAGGAAATTGCTGCGTTAAAAGGTCAGCATAGGGACTTGGCTGTGCAGAACGAAGTTTCGGATTTATCTGGTACTGACGAAATTGCCAAAGGTTTGGTAGAGCCAAATGTTAAGCTGTGCGATGATCACTTTGAAATTCCTTTGCCATTTAAAGCTAATAATGAACTGCCCAATAATTTAGCGCTTGCTAGAGACAGAGCAATCGCTTTTAGAAGAAGGCTTTAAAGCAACATGATCTTGCGGAAACTATGCAAAATTTGAAATCTAAAGGCTGCATTGAAAAAGCTAATGAGTCTGTTTATGATAGTGGTATTTGCCATATTTTGTTACGTCGCAGGCCAAGAAACGCATTGTTTATGACGGAAAGTCCGAATACAAAAGGTCTGCGTTAATGACGTCATTATGACCGGTCCTGACTCGTTAAACCTGCTTGTTCACGTGTTGGCTAGATTCCGCAAAGGTAAATACACTTTGATGGCTGACATCACAAAATGCTTTTTCAAATTAAATTGCCTGTGGCACAAAGGGATTTATGTTGCTTACTGTGGTTTGAAAACGATGATGTCCATAAAGGTAAGTTAGTTCCTTTTCGTTTTTCCGTGCATCCTTGGGATATAAAAAGTAGCCCGTATATTGCTTGCTTAGCCATTGAAAAGATAGTGGAACAAAACCCCTGCAAAGCCAGTGATTTGACGCTTGGTACTGTGCCAAAGAACATGTATGTTGATGATTTTATTTTTTCTGCGGATAGCTTTGATGATGCGCAACTAATTGCCAATGAGGCGATTGTTTTGTTTCGTAGTCGCGGGTTCGAATTGGTAAAATGGAGTGCAAACAAAGAATCCATGAATGTGTTGGTAGGAATGGATAGCGAATTACTGGCGCCATCCATTCGCGAAGTAGATTTGGAGACGAATAGTGTCGCTATGCCGTTAGCTAAAACTTTAGGCTGTGTGTGGGTAACGGAGTCTGACGAACTGCGCATCCAGTGCTCGCTAAAGCCTCTGACAAAGTATACTCGTAGAAGCATGCTTAGCCAACTTGGACAAAATGTTGATGCTTTAGGATTTGGCACTCCGTTTTTTTCTAAAAGCGCGTCTGATCTTGCAGCAGTTAGTTATAAAAAAGTTTAACTAGTAAAGCTGATATTTGCTGTGATTGCTGTAAGATTTCACTTGAAAAAGTCAATTTATTACTACTGTGCTGCATTTCATTAATATGTTTTAGAGTAGCAGTTTCAAAATTTTTGCTCACAGTACCCATTAAAAAACTTATAAATACTCACAGCACCCTAGTCAATCCAAAATTTGCAAGCATTTCAAATGAACATAAAATTATATTAAATCATGTTTAATGCACAGCAAAATGATGGATTCACAAAGACACCAAACAATTTAATGCGAGCTGTGATGCTATTGCTTCAAACACATTTTATCAGATCGCAGTTTAATATTCGATATCGCAACACGCATTTCTCGTTTAACGTTGATTTTATCACGCTATTTAGAATTGATCACAGCTACCGCTGAAAAGTCGGCTTCACATAAATATGATGTTGCAAATGGTATAAGAACACAGAGAACTTTACAGCTTACAAGCGGAAATTCACATTGAGCCTAAACCCAGAAAAAAATGAATGAATCAAACTGTAAATGCATTAGGTTAGGTCAGATGAAAGATCGATGAATTGATTGTTTTGCTTCCAGAATTCTAATCTTTTGTGGTGCATTTGCATTGCCAACAAAAGATTTCTTATCCAGTTGTGTATCTTCATGTTTTCACAAAAATATATCTCAGAATGTGACATTGGACATTCCAAGTATAAATAGATCACACTAGTCCTAGATATATGACTTAAAACTACCACCAGGGACAGGGTTTACATGCTTTGATACACGAAGGAGCTGTCTCTTAGCTGTCGTTGCTCCCATGTTACCCTTGGGAAAGGTGTAGCACCTGATAGCCTCCCCTGTTAGAATTACAAACTGGCCGTTTCATATTTTTATGTATTTTGCGGTATCTTGTACATACTGTAAATACTTTTCTTCGTGTGTGTTTTTATTTATCTACTACCTTACAGGTGCGACGCCATGCTACTATTTTCAAATTTTAAATGAAATTCTTTTTATGTGCATGTGTTAACAAATATTGTTTTGCCATTGTCTTCCTTTTTTGTCCATTGCCGTCCAATCTATTTTCTTTTGATGCTGATTTGCGCAAAAATAAAATGAATAGTTGATTGACTACTTGTATTACGCTTATTTGTATTCTACAAGGTGAAATTACCAGATTAAATATTAATTGAGCTTAATAAGAGATTAAATGTTAATAGGTTAAACAAATGTAGAGCTCAAATGTAAATTTAAAAGAGGAAACTATCTGTTTCTCATTTTTCGACAGATTAGTTCTCCAAAGTCATAGCTTTCGTTTAGAATCTGTAGGTTTGTCATGGAGCCGCAGGGTCAGAGCCGGATTAACTGCTAGGCAGGGGCATATGCCTTGAGGCCACAAAAAAATACAGGCCACTTCTGTCAGGAAAACAATTAAATTTGAGCGATGGAAAACATAAAATATTTTTTTGATAAACTTATCACAAATTAAAATGGCGCTTCTGACTTTTTAAAGTAATGAAACTGTGTTAAACTGCTTTGATGCATTTTCATTTTTTAGGAGTGTATTCCAAAAATAAATCATATTTTATTGAAAAATTTTTTTAATACTGTTATATATTAAAAAAGGGTTAAATTGATTGTTTATTTACTTGTTTGAAGCTCACTGTTTGCCATGTCAAAACGAAAAAGTGGCTGGGAAAAAGCTCAACAATCAAAGAAGCAAAAGGAAAAGAAGACTTCCTTTTGACAAAAACACACAAATTAACTTCGTTTTTTCAAGTTGTCAAGATAGATGCTGGACACAGCAGTGATGACCTGCTTAGCAATTCTCTTCCAACGACGCTGTCCAAGAAAAAATTTTCAGCCGTGATGATGATGATATAGAATCTTCACCCACTTCAGATCTCCAGAGTTCACATCCGATTCAAGGTATACCAGATGATATTGGTTTGTTTGGTAATATAACTGAGAAATTGCGTGAGGTATGCATTAGTATGGTATGGATAATTTTTGAAATGAAGCAAATTAATATCCAGAAACAAAACGAGAATATTCTGGAGCGAACCGCTTCTTTAATCTTTGTGCATTCATATGTGTTTTAACAAATGGATAGGTAGTCAATCGTGACTGGCTTGTCTATTCTCCGTCCAAGACCAGTGCATTTTGTTCTCATCAGAGAGAAGTATAAAATTGTATACATTAGGCTATAACAACTGGAGAAAAAAACCCAATGTTTAAAATTTCATGAAACAAGCTCCAAACACATGGAATCAATTTTGAGTTTAACTAATCGCTTTTTTGGTGCTGGTCGCATTGATGAAAAGTTACCCAACACTATGTGCGAGCAGAGAAATTACTGGAAAAATGTAATTTCCCGTTGTGTTGCAACAGATGCCTTTCTTTGTGAAAAAGGTTTACCACTTCGGGAAAACAATGAGATTATTGGCTTTGGAAACAATGATAATTATTTGGGAATATTTGAACTGATTGGACAGTTTAATCCTTTTCTTTCTCAACATATTAGTCGATTTGCAAATCGCGGATGCGGTCATTCATCTTATCTTTCGAAAATAATATGTGAGCGTGCGGCTCTCGCCCACCTTGACTCTCTCTCCCCCCTCATGATCTGGTGCTTTGGACAGACGACTCTGTTCCTTTTCCTTTTGGCAAGGGCGGCTCCGGCGTTCTTGCCAACTGCTCTCTCTGTGGCACTGAGGCCACTCTTTCCTTTTCGGCAAGCACAGTATGCTCAAGTTTTTCCGCTGAAGCCTGCGCCATTCTGCACGCTCTTTGCTGGTCTCGGCAGCACCAACAAGTCTGCCATTTTTCTTCTCTTCTCCTATTATCTGACTCTGGTTCTGTCCTCACCACCCTGTCCTCTCCTCCATCTTTTCTCTT
The DNA here is from genome assembly GCA_963675345.1 of Trididemnum clinides. Taxonomy (NCBI): domain Eukaryota; kingdom Metazoa; phylum Chordata; class Ascidiacea; order Aplousobranchia; family Didemnidae; genus Trididemnum; species Trididemnum clinides. The sequence continues at coordinate 18,850,533 of OY776284.1, read as the reverse complement.
ATCTCAAACTCTGTGGCAGATCTGGCAGGAACTGTCTTCTCTCTCCTGTTCTATCAGACTACAATGGATTCCCGGACACTCCTTTCTACCGGGAAACGACGCGGCTGATGAGCTAGCCAGACGGGGAGTGCTACTTTGCGCCCTCCGCTATCCCTTGAAGTCTCTCTCCTCTTACCTCTCGTATCCACTCTCGTCTTATCTCGGACTGGAGGCATACTGTCTCATCTAAATTCTTTGACACACAGATTCCCTCGATTTCCACCGAGGAACTTGTGCTCCCTCGTCATGCTTGCTGTGTCCTCTCTCGTCTTCGCTGCAACGGACACAGCCTTGTTTTTGGTTCTTATCTCTCTAGGATTGGCAGAATTGAGAATCCTTCTTGCAGCGCCTAAGGACACTCGTCCCAGGACACCTCTCATCTCATTCTGCACTGTCCAGCTACGGACTCTTTGCGCCGCTCACTCTTTGGCGACTCTCTTATCTCTTTACGACCTCTGGCCCAGACCCTGGGGAGTTGCCCGGCTTCTGGGGCTCCATGGTCTTCCGCCATGCCCCCATCCCTCGGAAGGGGTCGGGTAACCAACAACAACAAAACAATATGTGATGATATTGTTACAATGATGGGACAGAAAGTGCTTGGTGTCATTAAACAAGAAATTATAAAGTCAAGATATTTTTCTATTTTAGTGGATCCTACACCAAATATCACACGTACCGACCAACTTACAACTATTATCAATCATATCAGAACGACAAATTATGAGCCAGTAGAACGTTTTCTCATGTTCATCAACATTTCCAGTCACACTGGCCAGAATCTTGCTGATACTCTACTTCAGTACTTGTCAAAGCAGAAGATTGATTTCAATTACTGTCGTGGACAGATATATGACAATGCCAGCAATATGGCTGGCAAATATATTGGTATGCAACAAATTCTGAAAAACAAGAACAGCTTAGTGGATTATATTCCGTGTGCACGCCACTCACTAAAACTAGTAGATCAATCTGCAGTAGATTGTTGCGTTGAAGCTGTTTCGTACTTTAGGTTTCTGCACCAGTTGTACAACTTGTTTTAAGTTTTACATATCGATGGGGGATTCTGCCATCCTATGTAAAACAAGAACCTGGCTGTCTTGTTCCCAAATACCCACCCGATACCCGATGGTCTGCCAAAGCGGATGCCACTGAGGCTGTATTTAGAGGGTATAAGCAGTTTCAAAGTGCTCTTCAGAAAATTGCAACTGATGATAACCAGACTGGAGATACTCGAAATCAGGGAAACGCTTTGGCAAAGCAAATATATACCCAAGAAGCAGTTTTATGAGTGAACTTTGGAATGACATATTGAAGATTAAGAATTAGAAGATTGTAGAATTTGAATGAGTGTAGACCGTACAAGCGGAAACCGGCCTGGCGGGGAGGGAGAATGGAGTTACACTCCACAAAGAAGAGCAGACAAGATAGAATGATGCATTTAAATAGCTTTGAGACGCAGGAAGTGCTAGAGATGTAGGTCGTAAGAAAACAGCACGGTCGAAATGCTTTCCATGTCTATGAAACTTTTCATATCTTATTCGAACGATAAGCTGATGTTGATTGTATATGTATTTGCAGTGTGTGCTTTGAATTGTTGTTACGTTATATTTGCTTAACCCTCTGTCTACCAGCAAAAAACTGTAGGCTACATTTTGTACTAGTGGAGTCAAATTGACCCCAGTCATGATTTTTATTTTTGAGTTGTTTTTGCTGTACTTTTTTTAAACTTTTGTTTACTTAGCACACAATAAATAATGAAACCGATCATTCTAGTAATAATGAAACTTTTAAAACAAAAAAGAATTGAAACTACAGTTGTAGAGGTTGCTGCTACACCAAGCAAGCATAAGTTTTGCAGTTTATTACAAGATTGATTTGAAAGGGGTTGTTGTTTGATCCATATCCAATAATTAGTGTTTTCATTGTACACAAAAACGAAGAGCAATGAAAGACCAAACCAACGGTACCCTATGATGATAGTTCTATAGCGTAGCCCACTGATTTTATTTGTCTCACGTAAATATTCCCCAACACAAACCACCAAACCACTTGCAAATAAACCGGAATACCAACACAAACCTCAAAAACATTTCAAAATAAACGCAAATGATAACACAAACCTGGAACACACTTGCAAACAAACACAAACGAAAATAAAAATAAGAACAATTTAACACTAAGCACATTTGATGCAGACTATATCTGAATGTTCTTTGGACCATCTGGTGATCATACAAAGTACATTGGGCTCTCTTATTCAATAAAGTATCATTTCCAGCATGAGTAACCTTTCTTTTCCTGGTTGCAGAAACTGATACAAAACAGGCTGTGCTTCTTCGGTAATTCCACACAGTTCTTTTCCGAGACTAATCAAAAACTTTCTTGTTTGCTTCATGTAGATATTGCCATTTTCATGATTTATTCCTTGCCAAATGATAAACGCATTGCATTGACTCTACTGACATCAATCACATTGTAGAATAAGACTAATGGTCATCTTCGAGTCGTGCGTTTCGTGGAGTATGATCTCACCCTTCTGTCTAAAGTTTCACCACCACCACCTTTTGTTTTCTTGTAGAACAGAATAATGCTTGGTTTCTCATCCGAAGTGCTTTCGATTTCTGGCTGACTATGCATCGCTAAAAACATATTGACAACACGGTTTGTTTTAGAACAGTACGATGCAATCATTGCATCTAGCTGAAAGCCAAAGACTGTGCTTTTCACTTTCCTTTGGCCACTGTAAATTCCGTTCGGAGCTCCGGCTTGCTCTTCCTCATTGTTCCTGTCAGTGTGAGCTTCTTTTGAAGAAGTTTTCGTGCAAGCGATAGATTAGTGAAGAAATTATCACAAGTGATATTTCGGCAAGAATTATCAATATCTTATGCCAAATCAAGAACAACTCTTGTGCCTTGCTTAGTTTCTCAGGCCAATCCAGTATCTTTTCTAATGTATACTTGCATTTTAATGTGTAAGAGCAAGTGGAGTCGAAAATTGTCCAGATTTTTATTTCGTATTTGCCTGGGTTTAAAGGAATGTATTGCTGAAAAGGGCACCGTCTTCTAAAACATACCAACTGTTCCTGCACTGTCATGCTTGGTCGGCAGGTGTAGGAATCACGCAAGTAAGAGTTCCAAGTTTCAAACACTTCTCAGATTGGCTGCTGCTTATCAGGGGACCGATGATATCGTCTTGACTGTGCATTGTACTACACCAAGAAAAACTTTGAATTCTTCATCATCCACGGGTTTCCATGAGCCAACATATACCATGGCTTCTTTGTGATTAGTCCACTGACGTATGATTTTTCGAAGAGAAGACAGCAAACATAAAGTGAAAGTATCACTTATTTCTGAGTACTGAGATTTTAAAAACCTTGTTGGTCCTGGACTTTATCAAATGACATGCGCAGCTGCTCTACCAACATTATTTGCAAAAGGTGTTGTTTGACACGTTTTGATTTTGTAAACGTAATAGTTTGCAGAAGCAGATGAACAAGGTTAGTCACCATTTCTGCTTCAGAAGATCAATTAAATAAAGATATTTCTCCCTTGTCTTCTTCGCCATCTTTAGTAGAAATCCAATCCGAGTCGCTTGTTTTGTTTTTTCGCTGTCGTCATTTGCCAGAAAATCCAACTTCATCTTCAGAGAGATAACTTGACATGTTGCTACTTTGCATTTAACTCTTCTGTATTTGTTTTCGGATTTATTCTCGTTTTGCTTTTGTTTTATAATGAAAAATTATAATTTTGTATATGTGGTACGTAAGCAATGCAATAATGAGATTTTTTATTTATCTGCATGTTCCATTGGGTAAATTATTGGTAAAACTGCTTGGGGTCAATTTGATGCTGCTTTTTTCATTAGCGCATGATAAAGATGTTCAACACAGAAAATTTTTGACGTCAACAAACCTCTTCAATATAAAATAAAAGTCATGAAGTTTCATGGCGCTGCACCCAACAGTTTAGCAACAGGAGCTTTTCAAAAATGTAATTGGGGTCAAATTGACCCCATGGTAGACAGAAGGTTAAACCAATGTGTGCCACTCAGAATTTGAGCTTAGTAGGTTAGAATTTGCAAAGTTTTATTATTTCTGTTTTTTTTTTACACTATTTTCAATGACATTCTTGGGGAAAGCATACATCACGCATAATGACTTGTAGCAGCTTGAAAAACTGTTATTTTGACATTATGTACCTAGAATCTATCTATATCTAACCGGATTGTTTGCAACCATTTGATCGCAAGGTTGTAATAGTGACGTAACATTGGCGAGTGGTGAAACTTGCATGTTTGTATTTATGAAATCATAGTAATTGCTACTGTTGTTTTCACTGGAATCTTCTAAAGCAGGGGTCGGCAATCCCTAATAGTCAAAGAACCATTTGGACAGGAGTTTCCACGACAAGCAAAAACTGGGAGCTGTAAATGCTTTTTGGACATCTGAAATAAAAATAATAGTAGGCTTATATACAGGGCAGAAATGGCCAGGGTAAGAATTTTAGGAGTTAGATCCGGAAGAAGTTTAAAACACTTCAGATTTAGGATTGGATTAGACGTACAATTTTCTGAAGATTATCAGGCTCGGGAGTGGAAAGTACTACGACTGTAAAAATACCATTATTCAAATTTTTTGCGCGTAAAAGAAGCTGGATCAGTATTCAGGAGTTGTGGGTTTGAATTACGATTAAATATGGATCCTGAAATTGACGACTATGTCCACTTCTGATATAGGGGCAAATACATTAGCCCCAAACGTGGGAAGCTAACGGAAACACAAAAGTTGGAATACACAACACACTCTAGATCAAACATACTGGGCTAGTTTCAAGAGGCTCAGATCCTATATTGACTCGCACCTCTGTCCAACCTATATTTCTGCCTGTTATACTGTATATTGTTTTTATCTTTACAGTTTGTGTAAACAACTATATAGTGTGTTGTTTATGAAATACCCAAAGTTCTACGGAGAAAATTAAATCTTATTTCAGTCATAAACACGCGTATTTAACATCTGGACTCTTACAAAACAGTAGTGCCAATAAAAACACACGCCCAATTGATCGGGAAGAATAATGTTGCTTTTCTCCCTGAACTTACAAAATCGTTTACCAAAAGATTCATGCATTGTGGTAATTACAGACTGCAAATACTATGATTTTATCACGTTTGAACTTTCTTAAAGAGGTTACGTAAGACGGTATGCCTTTCTATATATCTGTGAATAAAACAGTCAGTTTTCGCTCAAACGCTAATACCTCATTCGAACCTTGAAGCGCTTTACCTCCTATTCCCTGACGATTTGTATTCAGCATACACAGTTTGCTAAGTGGGAGTGTTTCTAGCCAATCCAGCTGTTTGAAGTCAAGAAAGATGAGCTCTTTGCTGCACCTAAATGTTTTCACCTCCTCCAGATATGCTGCAAAGCGTTTCAGCACATCACCTCTGAACAGCTACCGGATTCCGTTATACAGCATAAGATCAGAGTACGTGCACTTCGCCTCATTAAGTAACCAAAGGAACTGGCTATGATTTAAACCTTTTGCCATTATTTACGTGCGCCCAGAAAAAACTCTGCCTTGTATTATAAAAGAGCTGGAGGTTGCCCTCTGCTGTTCTAGAACATCTAGAATGCTTTTGGCTTACTGTAGTTACTTTCGCTTAGTGTAGACACTCATCAGAGAGAAAATTAAAAAAAGTAAAAAACATAGGGTGTGTTTGTGTGTATCTGCGTTAGTACATTCGGCGAATAATATTGTTTGTGGTAGTATATAAATTTCTTGCTGTGTTAAACAAAACTTAATGTTGATCTACAGTTTGTAGGGTACATATTTTCTTGAATATGAATTGGCAAGGTCTCAGTAAAGTTGCACTCAGACAAATTGTTGGGCTATTGCCTACCTTAGAGCAGTGCTACGCAAACTGTGGTAGGCGTACCGCTCTTTGGTAATGAGCGATTGTGCTCGATTATATAAATTCACCATAACACCTTGTTTTTGTTCATTGGAGTTAGCTGAATGATAATTCAAATATCAATTGGTGTGGGTTGTTTTTTGGTGTACTTTAGTCGCCAATTTTCCATCCTGTGTTCGCATGACTAGGACATCTAAAAATGCTAATTTGTCATCTTGCTTTTGTTCAATTGTAAAATTTGTGTTCAAATCCACTTTATTCAAAAATTTGATAGGTATTTCGTAAAAAAAAAATGTTTTCTACTTTTATGCCAGAAGAATTTTTAAATGTGATAAAATTACGGATTGAATCATTGAAACAAACGATCTATGCAGACTTGCTGTCTTATTGTAAAAAAAGCTTGAAAAACAAGTAGGTACTAAGTCTACCGTTGTGACATCAAAGAATATACGGATGATTAAGTTATCGCAGCACAAATTGCATGAAGAAGAGAATGTTGTGTTGTCATGTGGTTTGAATTTCGCAATTGCTAGTGTAGGAAATAAGTTCCTTAGAGCAATAACGTGCTGACTGAATCCCAATTGCTGGGAACTATGGCAGTCACAAGGAAGAAAGCACGACAGCATTATTTTATTCCATCAATTTACGCAGCTGTTGCAGATAATCAAAAATCACATCCTTCTGCCAAGACGATCAACAACGAACGAGAAACATGACAGACAACCAGAACACGTCCGTCTGCCACGGCGATCGACGAAGAAAGAGAGCACAATATCTCCGACCACATGGTCGGTAACAAAATCTGCACGCGACACCAGGAATTAGGTCGCTGCACACGTCTATGTAAACAGGGCACTGCACACGTCACATTAACAAAAAATAACGGATAAACAACCTAATGGCGGGAAAGGCAAGCTGATCACCGAGCTACCAAGAGAAGGTAAAAATAAACATAATCTAGCCCTAATAAAAAAGAAAAATAAATGTGTGTGATTTTAGACGCATACAATAATAATAAACAATACGCGTTGCAATATCACGGCTAGGTTGCCGGAAAGCCATGCAGGCTAGATTCCTGGCGTGAGGTTACATCGCCAGGCGTGCGGACTATAGGAGCACGATATACTTGAAACGGAGATAGCCGAGCGGCTACAAACCTGACGGTAGATACTTCGTCAGTTAACATTGCTTCATCAGCAAAATCATAGAGTAAAACAGCAAAGGTGCGCGAGCTGGGCGTCAAACTGGGGACGCACGAAGTTGCAAATTAGCAAACACAGCTCTTACATTAAACAACTAGAATCACACACATCAGTGGGAGCAAGGTGCCAAGCCACTGAAAGCAAACTAATAAAAAAATGTAAAAAAAAACAAAAAGATGTTTGGCATGGCAGCTCGATGAAGTGCGAGGCGCGACACGCTACACTAGCAACCACATACCAAAACAACAAATTTTGGGTATGTTAGAACCTGGAATACAAAGTCCACCTGTAAACAAAGCAAATCTAATTCCAAAATATCAATATCCTAAATCAAAAACAAAAATTGCAACCAAACTTAACCTGATCTGAATTCAAAACGTTAAACAACTTAACGAAAAATGTTGAAATTAGAATTGTAAAGCAGACAAAGGAAATAGCACTGTCATTATTGATAAAACCCATTATGACTAAAAATGTTAAGTTTATTGACGAATCTACGTAGGGGAAAGTTGTGTAATTCGGACCCTCGTGTAAATTGGTACCAAGCTGTTTTGAGACTAATTTCATGGTTCGATGGGAAAATGGTCACACAATTTAAGACATCTTGACAAGACTTAGAAAAAGCATTAACGTTTGTTGACAAAGTCTTGCGGTGATAGGCTGTCGACAACAAGAAAGAAATTAAAGGTGTTTGATCTTATTTTAGGTTCTTTATTGTTTACATTAAACAGAAAGGCTGGGAAAGATATGAATTCAACTGAAATGCTACACATACGTGTGAACATTCCTGTATACTCTGCTAAAACCAAATTTGAGTGCTAGGTTAAGGAATCATGAAAAGTGATTGAAAAGGTATCATACTATGTTGGTGAAAAACGGACTCCTACATCTCGTGGAAAATGGACCCGAAGTCCAATTTACACAGAGGAAGGCATTCATCTCACCTAATAATAAAAGAGGCATAAGAAATTTTCTTACGTTTTTTACTATTGTGGGAATAATACACAAATGTAGGCTAGCCTACTTGGTCAGCAGACGTGAGGTTCTATGCTAGATTATACTGGATTAATTTGGGTTAAACTTGTGATTCATTGGGAGAAGTTTTTTGCTCAAAACATGTATTTCTAAAAAGCATATTGCAGAAAACATTTGTAGCCAATATCACAAATTTTTTCTGCAATATTTTTGCCCCAAAAAACAAAATTTAGCCACCTTCTATCTGAAACAAAAAACGTTTGTGGTTTTTGGATTTTTTGGTTTATCTTAGCCCTTCCTTCACCAAAATCTTGGTTGAGTACCTATGTATAATGATACCAGTACTGCATATAGCATTGAACACTCACATGGCTTTAATTTTTTGTTTTATTTTGCACATTTGCAGGTAACTATAGTATTGTTTAAATATAGTTGATTAAAATGTCAACTCGAACTGCACAAAAAAGCAAATGAGTTTATGGAAGATGGGATGAAATTGCAATGACTCGTGCTATAGATGTGGTTCAAGCTGGCAAAATGGGAACCAAAAAAGCAGCCAAAGAGTTTTCTGTTCCAAAAACAACTCTCATCAGAAGACTAAAAGGATGCAATAAGTTTGCTCATGGTGGAAGTAAGATTTTGGGAAGATCGACTGATTTTCCTCGGTATATTGAGAATGAGTTGGCAAATCATGTCAAAGAAATGGAATCAAGGTTTTATGGACTAACATTAACAGATCTTCGCAAGCTTGCTTTCCAAATTGCAAAAGCCAATAATATTTTAACAAGGTTTAACAATGAAAAACAGATGGCTGGGGTGGAGTGGCTGCAAGGATTTTTACGTAGGCACCCAAAAATTTCCTTAAGGTCACCTGAAGCAACATCGTTAGCAAGAGCATCTAGTTTTAACAAGCCACAGGTTAAAAAGTTTTTTGAATTATTAAGTGTAATCCAAAAAGAGAACCAGCTAACTGCTCAGTCTGTATATAACATGGATGAAACTGGTATTAATGTCATCCAGAAGGTACCCAAAATTCTTGCAAAAAAGGGCAAGTCTCAAGTTGGATTAGCCACAAGTGGGGAGAGAGGGCAAAACGTCGCAGTTGTGTACTGCATGAATGCAGCAGGAAATTATGTTCCTCCAGCATTCATATTTCCTCGCGTTCGTATGAAGCCCGAATCGCAGGATGGTGCTCCACCACTAAGCATGTTTACCTGTCAGGTAAGTTGATTAGCCAAGGCCGAATGCGACTAACCTAGCAATAATATGTATTTTCACTAATGTGACCTACCATATTGTTTTTATAAGCATGTTGATGCTGTGTTTTCAAATACTTGCTTTACCAACTGGATAAAACTCCAGTTTTTTTCCTTGTTTCAAATATGCTTTTATACTTTAGAAAAATGGCTGGATGAACAATGACATTTTTTTCGAGTGGATGAAACATTTTATCCAGCATTCCAAACCTGCCAAAGACAAAAAGGTATTACTGATTTTGGATGGCCATAAAAGCCACACCCAAAGTATCCAGGCTTTAGAGTTAGCTGCAAAAAGTGGTGTTATTATGCTTTCACTACCACCCCACACAAACCATCGGCTTCAGCCGCTAGACGTTGCATTCTTCAAGCCCTTAAAAACCTATTACTATCAACAAATTAATCAATGGATGCGAGCAAACTTTGGGATGCCCGTGCGAATGACCCAAATGTGTCGATTATTTGGATTGGCGTATGGAAGAGCTGCAAGTGTGAGCTGTGCAGTTAATGGGTTTCAAAAGTGTGGAATATTTCCAGTCAACATGCTTGTTTTTAACGATGCTGATTTTGCTGCTGCTGAAGTCACAGATCAACTAAATTCAGAAGAACATGTTTCTCCGGTTGGTGTAGCTACTGCCACCAGCTTGTCTGTAGATACCTCCACCAATTTGTCTTCTAGTTTAAACTCGCCTTCCACCTTCACTATTGATACCCTCACCAACTTGCCGTTAAGTTCAAACTCAGGCTCCTCTGTGACTTCAGACACCTTTGCGAAACTCCCTGCAGAAACGCCTACTTTACTTCATGAAATAAACCAAAGTCACGAAAATATTGCTTGCAGCAGCACAAACACAAGACAAGTTCGTAACACTTCATTCGGTAATCAATTTTCAAAAAATCGGGTGACCGTGCAAGACATCAGCCCGCTTCCAAAGAAAATGAGTTCTGGCAATGCTGGTGGTAGACGTCGAAAAACATCAGGGGCAATAATTCTAACTGAATCTCCACACAAAAAGAGCCTTAAAGGCGTAAACAACTCAGCAGCGTTAGTACCCCCCAAAACGGTTGCTACTTTTACAAAGCCAAAACAAAAAAGAAAGAAGCTTGAAAAGAGCGTGAACAAGACTTTTGTTTGGGAGTGTTTAGTATGCGGTGATTCTGCTGACGAGGACTGGATCCAGTGTGCTGCATGCAAACAATGGGCTCACGAAGAATGTGCCAATATTCGAGATGACAAGTATTATTATTGTGACGATTGTGCTGACAATTAGTGTAGTGTTTGTGCATGTCTTTTGCTACTGTTGTAAATAAATTCCAGTTATTTTTTTGCATCACCAGTTTCTAGACATTTTATACAGCTACGGTCACTGTGCGACCAGGAACTCCTACCTTGCATATGCAGTGTTTTATTACTAAAAAGTAAACCTAACCCTACATAACATTAAAGCATGTAAAACGACGAGTGATTTTGACTAAAATTTTTGCATTTTGACTGTTTTTCAAAAGGTCCATTTTACACTTATGCCGTATAAATTGGACCCTTTCGATAAAAAAATAAATATCAGTTTTGCATCTGTACGACTAAACATAGAAGCTTGATACTGCAGCACAGTATACCTTTCATCCACCTTTATTGATGCACAAAGCGGGAAAGGGACTGGAGCTAAACTGTTAATTTTATTGCATTTCTTGCTTAAGGGGTCCAAATTACACTACTTTCCCCTACTTACAGAATTCTAAACCATTTGGCGAAATGCATTGAAAGACGTTTAAACAGCTTTATTTTGAAATTATTTAAGTCACAACGTATGACATAAACGCAATACCACCACTTACGGAGCACGGATGCCAGAGCCACCCCGGTATACGGTTTGCCCAAAATTCACAAAGAAGGTATTTCCATGCGCCCCATCGCGTTGTTTATAAATTGTCCATTATAAAATTTGTCCAAATTATTACGCAAGTTGTTGTCTCCTTCAGTTGGCAATTCAGAATTTACAGTGAAGAATTCATACAAGTTTATTGAGCTTTTTAATTTCATTATGTTAAAAAAGAATAAATGCATGGTCTGTTTTGATGTCATTTCACTCTTTACTAATATTCTAGTAGAATTGGCAAAAAATAAGTCACCCTTGATTTGTTAAATAAAGGTAATACATCATGTAATCGTACCAACTTGGCAATAAATGATATTAAAATGGCTTTGAAATAACACTTATTATACATTTCAAGAAAAACAATATCAGCAAATATTTGACGTACTTATGGGGTTCCCAACTTTTGTGATAATTGCAAACTTTGTAATGAAATATGTTGAACAGAAAGCAATCTTTTCGTTTAGTTTATCTTCTAAATTATGGAAACGATTTGACGATGACACATTTGTGATCATGCAAACCAATGAAGTGAATAGATGTTTTGATCATTTGAATGTAAATTTTACAATTGAACTAAAGCAAGACGACAAATTAGCATTTTTATATGTCCTAGTCATGCGAACGCAGAATGGAAAATTGGCCACTAAAGTATATCGAAAAACAACCCACACCAATCGATATTTGAATTACCATTCAGCTCACTCCAAACAAAAACAAGGTATTAAGATGAATTTACAGAATCAAACACAATCGCTCATTACCAAATCAACAGACTGGATAAAAGGTTTCTATCTCATATGCTCACTGAAAATGATTATTTTAAATGGTTCATACCAAAATCATTGAAAAAAAGAAAAGCTAAAGCTAAAGTTAAGTTAAAAGAAGAAAGACACATTGGATTGGTTATTTTGCCATTTATACCTGGAATAACTGAAAAAATGAAACGTCTTTCGAAATACCATTAAATCAAAGTGGCTACAAAACCGTTACGCACTGTGAGAAACATGCTACTAACTTAAAAAGATAAAATTAACAAATTTGATCAAGGCAATGTTGTACGAGGGGCGATCAAAAAGTAATGCAACTCATTTAATTTCTTGCAGCATTCATTTAATTAACATTTGATTCTTTTACAGATTATAGTTTGGTAACTCAGTTTTACGTATTTTTTTTTTAAAAACGTAAAGTTTGAATTCCTGCAATCTGCCTTTTAAAGTTTAAGCAACCCCTCTGTTTGTTCTTCGTTATACATGTACATGTAAAGTAAAACCGGCATGATTGACGCAAAGCAACCTCGGTAAAAGCAAAGAATTGTTTTTGAATTTCTGCTGTTAGAGCGAAAAACAAAAAAAAATAGGCAAATCCTGAAATGAGGATATTTCTTCAACATTTTAGAATTTGTAAGAGTTTCACATCGGGAATTGCTCCATGAGAAGGAAATTCTCCCGGGTTGAAAATCACTGGCCTAACCTTCAAACTCAAAGTTAGTCTAATTATTGAGTGACTTTTATTAAAAAATGATTATTTTGCCACATCTTGACAAAATCTCATAAATGTAATTACCTCAAAATTTTGCGAAAGGTAAACATTTTTTTTAATTTGAATATAAAAAAATGTAACGTTTTGTGGGTCAAAGATTGTTACATATTTCTGGAATTTGAAACCACTGCTGAATACGACCATTTCTTTTGATTACAAGCAGCATGGCAAAGCTTTTAATCAAACAAGTTCATTACAAACGAAAGCCAAGCAATAAAGATGATAGTATTTCAAAATGAACAATTTACAGAAAAAAACAAAAAGAACACTTCAAAAAATCTTCCATGGATGAGATCTAAAAAACAAAAGTATTTATTTTTTTACTGGAATAGTTTAGAAACTGGGATGGCATCCTTGTCTAATGCTAGCTAGCTTTCCAGACACAGCATGAAGTATACCATGTGCCGCAAATGACCAATCCACAGATATTACACTGACACACTTATAGCATATGGACAGTGGAGAACTGAACCTCATTAGTTTTACCCGTTTTTACGTTCGGATTGCGACTACCCCTAATTGATGATTAAATTTACGCAATTCAAAAGTTATTCACAAGTACTCAAAGGGGTTGAAAATTGTCAAAAAATAATCCACCCTGGCCCATTGTTCCATTCAAAGCAATTGTTTGGCATTTTGGTCATTTCTACGCATACCGACTTTCTGTCAAAACGCACGCCTTGAAAACCGCACGTACGAGTTTTTATCGTTTTTTGGTGCCTCTGTCGTGAATGGTACTAAACTTTTCTGGTGCATCGGTGGTGAATAGTACTAAAAGTAGTACTAAATTTTTTTGGTGCATCTGTCGATATATTGTACATCGACAATTAAATCCGATTACTGAGCGGATTCGAACCGACTTTTTATTGGAAGCCGGATTCAGGAGAAAATTCCAGTATTTTGCTTAATATAGCAATGTCCGTTTCTTTATGGCATAAACTAGATCAGAAATGAACACTGCACAACCGGCTGCTTTGCACACGTAACCTAAGATTTGAATTTACAAATTAATTAAAATACAAAACAAGCTCTTTACTTTCACTGGCGGCCGTTCTAAGTGAAACTAAGTTTGTAATGTGGCCTCCAATCGGTTGTGCACCTTTGGGTTACATTTTCGCCCGAATTTAGAACACAATACAAAAACTGAACAGGACGTAACATCTTCTGACCAAACTAAAGGCGGAAGCGGATCAGACGTTTTGCTTCCAAAAAAAAAGAATGTAGGGAACGGAAAAAAGTGGCCCCGCTTACTTATAGAAGATGCGCCTCGTGAGGTTAAAGCCAAGATTTTTGTGCTCACGTCAAAGGAACACCTCCCCGGCTTGATCACACAAATAACTATGTTATCGCACCAACGCCCTGTTTTAGCAAGTGTTGTTTGACCGAAATCGTTGGGAGTCGAAATGCGTCCCTGCAAACAACAGCCATATAGCACGTTTTGTTTATGGCACTTCACTTTCCTATCTATTATTCACTTGCCTGACCTAAACACAAAAACGCGTGGCTTTACGGCTCTACAAATACCACACAAAATAACTGGAGCCCGCTTACTTACAGTGGGTGCACCTCTTGAGCTCAAAGCCAAGATTTTTGTGGCCACGTCGAAGGAACATCCTCCCAGCCTGATCACACAAATAACTAGGCCTATTGTCATTTTCAAGTACATTAAAGTACAAGACCCTGTATATTAGGGTCAAGTTTGTATACAGTGTGGCTTGAGCTGAAATATCCAACATTACAACAGACAATTATTTGCAATTTCAACTTACTTTGTATCTCGTTCACTTTTTGGGGCAGCAAGAGCGTGGGCATACACAGTTTTCTGGAATGCATTTGCAATTACTGCAATCGCTGCAGCTCAAGCATTTGCATGCTCCACCAGTTTCTAAAAATAAAAGACCAAATCATGATTCAAGATGCACAATCACAGGGAAAGACAAACTGTACCGGTAGTGCAATCAATCAATCCATAATGCAAAAGGAATTACCAGCAACCCACTACATTCACGCTATTTGCTTGCAGCTACTCAAATAATCTGGTCGCATGTAGAAGTCACTCAATGAAACTGACACAGCAGACTAAGCAAATTAATGCGGTACCTACCGAGTATCATATCAACTCACCGGTACATTTGCAAGGATCCATTGTAGATTTGGTAAAACAAAAACACGTCGAATGTAGACTTCAAAATAATTGTTATTTACCGAGTTTATGAAACGTTTGGAATTGTGGTTGTCCTACATTTGTTGTGAATTCATAATCACTTACAATCACGTGACTAGAGTGAAGAAATTTTGCTGAATAATGTTTTGCACTCGACGTTTGTTAAAAGCAATCGTCGATTGCGAACCAAAGTAGTCAAAATAACATGGCTAAATCTCAAAAACACAGTAAAGCAAATTTTTTCTAAAACAATAATTGCTGTTTTCAGAAAATACTTTTACTTTCATTCGAAAAACTGCATTTTTAGCGCTACATTTTGCAGTGGTACGCCAATCACTTTGTTTTATGCACGCGGAGTAGATTTGCACACGGCACTATATTGTGGGGTCTGTGTGCTATGTATGCTTTTAAAATGATCTCAGCAATTTTAAGTGGCCTTTTTTCATGTGGTGCAATTGGTTATGATGCAAGAATTCTTAAGTCCAGGCCATCTCTGGGCCAGGGCCGTCGCTACCGCAGGTGCAGCCGATGCAATGCACTGAGGTCCCAGCACAAGAGGGTGCCGCGTTGCAACTATTTGTTGTAAAATACTTTTGTTAAAAGCTCAAGTAAACTTATAGTTATTAAATGTCACACTTTACCAATAATTTTAATGTGTATTTAACCATCTCACTTATTTGAAGTATTTTTGGGCCTTTTGTAGAAAGCCCCCGCCACTAATACAAAAATGTGAGATTTGAGAAAAACACCCCCGCCACGTTTTAAGCTAGGGTTAGGGTTAGTACCAATGTGCATTCTAACCCCAACCCTAATCCACATCGCATAACTAATTTTTTATTTTGAGCGGTAGCGGGGGCTTTCTGCAGGAGATCCGTATATTTTGATATATTTAAAGTTTCGATTGTGGGGTAATCATTTTCATTGTGACGTGGTCAGGACGCAATCGGTACGCTACTCCCACTCAAGTCTGTTTAGTAGAATAAATTTAAGCAATAATGAACCATAGAGCATTATAGCCTGTTTATCCGCCTTATTTTACCTTGTAATTGTTAAGAAGTTTTGCTTTATGACGTATGCATGCCTAATGATACGTGATAGATTCGAGGTAATTCTACAATTTTCCACCATAGTCCAGTAACTTAATAGTATCACATGTTACATAACTTGTCTACCAGCTTTTTAACTTGATGCTTTGTGACGTAACTGTAGCTATCTGGCTGGCTTGTATCGTCGTGAAACAATCAATTAAGAAAATATAGTATTGTAAACTTTGCAACTAATTGGCAAAGCAGCATACGGGCAAAAGGGGCATTAACAATTTATTAAAATGAATATGCCAGGAAACAATAATGAGTATACCACCCAACCAATGTGTCAACCCGCCCTGCTAAGCAGAGCAATACGTCGTCGGTTGAAGTCTCGGTGCCTCTGCGTGTGCATAGTTGGATATTATTTTTTAAAGATAACGTTAATGAGTGGGTTACTTTTGCTTGCGACGAGACGGGCCCTGCTGATGAGTCCAAAAAGACGAAACGCGTCCAGGGATGATCTCGTCTAAATTGGTTGGATGGTATACTCATTATTGTTTTCTGGTATATTCATTTTAATAAATTGTTAATGCCCCTTACGCCCGTATGCTGCTTTACCAATTAGTTGCAAGGTTTACAATTTCCTTCTTCGCTTATAATTTTCAAAATATAGTATCTTCTCGAAGTTGCTACTTTATTCTGGTAAATTTAGTCCGTTTCATATAAATAGGTAAATTCGTAATTTGTGCTGTAAAAGTCAGCGTTTTGTTGTGTTACTGTTTTGCCTGTGTGGCAGGAGTTAAAGTTTTAAGGGTTAGCGAAATCTAACGCCTTAGTTTGTGAAAATAGTGATTATTCTATTTGAATAAGCTATGTAGATTTAGTTTAACCATCTGGGTGCTAGACGTCATTCTATTAGACGCTAATCAGATTTTTCTGTTAATAAACTTCTTTCTTTGAAAGAAGTTGTGATTTGAGTGATTGAAAGGTCAAGTTTGAGTTTTCTATTTAAATCCTTTTTGCTAGACATACCGTAGTGTGTAAGCTCGCAGCACTGCTATTTCGTGAGCCGGAAAAACAATAACAAAGAGAGTTTGTTACATTAAGCTCTACTAATCGTTGTCTGAATTTTATTAAACTTTTTAGGTTTTGAGTTAGAACATTGTAAAATTTTAGTTGACTACAATTTAATATGAAAAGAAATTATCAAAGCGGAGCACAAAAGAGACCAGCCAAGAGGAGAAAATTAGCTGAGGCAGCCAGAAACATCCAAAGCGAATGAGCAAGACGTAAGCATTTGTGAGATAGAATCTACTCCCCAACTTGTTGACGTCCGCATTCGTAAGACAGAAAATTCCGCTACTACTAAAGATAGATCAGATGCAAGCAAAAATGACGACTTTCCTAACATTATTGTACACTCAGAGATCCAGAAAGCAATTAATGCATCAGGTCCCAAACAGCCAGAAGGACCTTTCCCTAAAGATCCGCTTTAAAAGAGTCGTTCATTTTCAACAAATTATCACTATTTTGCAACACAATTAGGTATAAATCTACAAAGATATTGGTTATGTTATTCATCAAGCATGGACCGTGTTTACTGCTAAAACTGCTGGTTATTTTCTCAGGGATTCTTACGCACTTCAAAACCCTTGGAAAATTGGGGTGCAACAGGTTTAAATGACTGGAGACATTTATTGTAGCGAATTCAAAACCGTGAAAGCTCCACACTTCATGCGGAAGCGTGTGTCATATACGAGCAATGGAAAAACAGGAGGACAAACGCTGCCCAAGTCTTTGCTGGAAAAATCAACTTTAGGCAAAATGTTTTGGAAAGACAGTGACTATTACATCTGGATCTTGAAATTGAAGCAAGAAAATTTTTTAACGAATTTTCTAATAACGTCTCCCGTTGTTTCCTAGCCAAATGCTCTCCATCAAAACGTCGTTTAAAGAAAAGATTGCCTATATAAAATCTGCTAAAAAAATGGCTGCTTTTTTGATTGTTGAAAATGCATCACTTGCCACAACTTATCCTGACGTTTGTACGGCATACATGATGTATATAACAGTACCTGTAACAGTTGCTACGGCAAAGGTCTTTTTCTAAACTCAAACTGATCAAAAACTTTCGTGTAAGCTCCATGTCCCAAGAGAGACTAAGCGGTTTGGCTTTGCTATCGATAGAAAATGAACTAGCTAAAAATTTAAATTTTAGAAAAGATATCCTGCAGTTCGCTAGTGCAAAAGTAAGACGAAAAAATTTTAAGTTTCCAACGATCCGTAGGTAAAATACGGTAGCCTACTTCAGTGGTTCTCAAACTGTACGTCGCGACGCCCCTGAGCGTCGTTTCAATTTTCCAAAGGCGTCGCGGGATATTTTGGTTTTGTGCCATTAAGTCTAGGTTTTATTGCATCAAAAGAACTCTGATGGTAGATTCCTTTCTTACTTTCTTCTGACATTTTCACAATTGTGTTTTTAACACACTGCTGCAACGGTTGACTTGTTATTCAAGAATCAAATTGTAGAAGTTTAACTTAATTGGCGAAAAATATATAAAGAATAAAGCATTCAGTTGTATGTTGTACGAAAACAGGAAAGATGAGTTACAAACTTAGAAGAGCGTAATTTTACGATTGAAGATGAACGACCAATCCAAAATCTCGGGAGCATCTACATAGGGGCAGATATTTATGTAGATTATGGGTCACATTTATCTCGCAGTACGGCAAACTAAACTGTAGGATGCTGTCTGGTGCGTCGCAAAGTCTCGCAAGCTTTTTTAAATGCGTCGCATCGCAAAAAGTTTGAGAACCACTGGCCTACTTAATTGGTCTCAACGCATTGTGTTTTATTAGTTTGTGTCTTTTGTGGTGATGCCAGTGTACTGTATATTAATTCTTTTTGGGTTAAACGATTTATCCGCACTGCAGAGCACATCTCCATTTTGATGAAATATCGTTAATAGTACTCACAAAGCACCTTGCCTCAAAAGGTTGCACATAATTTTTTAGGTCACTATAAAGCGATTTTGGTTTGCGACGTTTATTTGATTAAACTTTTATTAAACAATCAAAAAATTGTTGTTGCAGCCTGCCCCCGACAAAATCCTTGCTATATCATTATTTCGGTTTGAATAAACTACAATCACAAAAATTATGTTGAACCGTGCAACCTTGGTGAAATTTTATTCCATTTAGGGCTTTTTATTTGCAGGCACAGTAAACTTAGTTTTTGCCCCTTTTACCTGCTCAGTTCACTGCTTTTTTGTCTCCTTATTTTAATTGAAAAATCTTTCTATAACGCGGAGTCGACAATAATTCCTGTGGTATAAATGGCAAAATAACCAATTTAATGTGTTTTTCTTCTTCTTTCAACTTAACTTGAGCTTAAACTTTAGCTTTTCTTTTTTTCGGTGGTTTTTGTATGAACCATTTAGAATAATCATTTTCAGTGAGCATATGAGATAGAAACCTCTTTCTTTTGTCCAGTCTCTTGATTTGGTAATGAGCGATTGTGTTTGATTCTGTAAATTCATCTTAATACCTTGTTTTTGTTTGGAGTGAGCTGAATGGTAATTCAAATATCGATTGGTGTGGGTTGTTTTTCGATATACTTTAGTGGCCAATTTTCCATTCTGCGTTCGCATGACTAGGACATATAAAAATGCTAATTTGTCGTCTTGCTTTAGTTCAATTGTAAAATTTACATTCAAATGATCACAAAATCTATTCACTTCATTGGTTTGCATGATCACAAATGTGTCATCGTCAAATCGTTTCCATAATTTAGAAGATAAACTAAACGAAGAGATTGCTTTCTGTTCAACATATTCCATTACGAAGTTTGTAATTATGACAGAAATTGGGAACCCCATAAGTACGTCAAATATCTGCTGACAATGTTTTTCTTGAAATGTAAAATAAGTGTAATTCAAGCAAAAATTTAACGCCATTTCAATATCATCCATTGTCAAGTTGTGCGTGGTCAAGTTGATTACATAAACTACAAGCCGACTTTTCCGGCGTCGCCTGGCAATGGTCCTCCATCAGTGGTGTCGGGGTCTAGTATTCGGTTCAACCAGCTGCGCCACCTCTCCAATCGGGTCTTGTGTGAGCAGTAGAGAAAAGTTAATGCAGTTATTCACCTTCACAATTCTGCCCACGGAATCGTAATTATCATATTCTGTTAGTCATGACTGGTAGTGCTTACGAAAAATTTTGCCGCAAGTTATCATTAACGATTGTGTCGGAGGAGGGATTGAAACACAGTCAAAGGTGATGGTAGCGGCCAAATAGTAGTTGCTTTCACAATTACAGAAATGAACTATTTAGTGATAAGCCTATTTTTTGATGTGGTGCTGCCCCTTTCCTATTTATATTTGTAGGACGTTAAGTTGTTTTGGCTACGATATTGGTGTTGTTACCGGCATTGCAACAAATGTTGCTATGGCTTCCCCAAAATCATTTACCATATTTTAGTAGGCGCACATCAGGCCGAGTTATTTTCAAACAAATGTTCTCTCTAAATTCAGTTTTACAAATTGTTATAGTTATTATGCTGACTTTTTTCTTAAATTTGGGATTTTGTTGCAATGCTGTAGAGCAGTGGTTCTTTACCTTCCCAAACCTTGGGACCCCTATTTCTAAAGATATTGGCTTGGAGACCTCTTGTCTGCGCAACCTGCAAAAGAAGTGTATGTTGAAAGAACAAACACTATTGTAATAAGGCGGATAAGTTGTTTACTACTGGATCTCTAATTAATTAAAAAAGCTCTCTTTATGAAAACAAAACGCAAGTGCAGACAGTGTCACTGTCTGCAGTTTGCTAAGTGCATCGCTGGCCTCTTGCATTACTATACATGTAAAACGCAAGTGGTTAGTGGAATATTACAATTTACTCGGCAAAACACAGCACAATTGATTAGTCAGTGTGATCTTTGTTCTTGTCTCTTCAAAACAAGCTCATCAAAACGGGAGTTAATATTGTTAAGAGCAATTATCATGTCATTTGCAACTTTAAGGCGATTACGGTACGTAGTTTCAATATTAACTAGAGCAGACGTGGCAGCTTCACGAAAGTATGTCGTTGGAAATGGAATAAATGCTTCCAGAGCTCTCTTTGCCAATTTAGGATATTCTTGCAACATACTTCACCGAAATTCAAACAGTGAGGAGCTGAACTTGATCTTTGCATCTTGAGAAATCTGCAATTTTAGATGTTACTCATGAAGGTTGAGCTGCTCATTGTCGTTTTTCTCAGCAATAAAAGGCAGCTGTATCCATGTTGAAGAAGGTTCAGATGTTGGAAAGTAATCTTCCATTTTCTTCTCGAGGTTGCTTATGTGATGATCAATTAATGTAGTCAGCCATTCCTTAGTTTCCTGATCACCAATTTTACTGTCCTACAGTAAAAACATAGCAAAATTCTGGTTCCTTACTTTCTTTTTCCGTAGTGATAACTTCTTTTTGAAGGCGGAGGCGTTCTCTGCAGCCTCTATCTAAGGTTTGTTTTCCCCTGAAGAGAATAACTGAACTCATTCAAAAGACTAAAGATGTCTGCCAAATAAAAGACTTTCAATTGGAATCTATTGTCATTGAATAATGTAACAAGTTCCACTGACCCATGCTCACAAAGGAACACGGCAACTTCAGTGACAAGTTCTGCAACATAGGAGAGCATTTTTCCCTGCGATAACCATCGCACTTCGGTGTTGAAAAAAAGGTACTAATGCTCCTTTCTAAAGTCGTCGCAAAATGCTTTGAATAATCGAAAATTCATGGCCCTATCACGAATGAAATTCACAGTCTTTACTACAGAATCAAGAACACTTTGCAATTCGAGAGGGAGTGTCTTACAAGCAAAGACTTATTTATGAATAGTACAGTGATTTGATACTCTATGCGGAGCAATAAATATCATTAGGGCTACAAAACCGGATCGATGCCCTATCATAGCGGGCGCAACATCTGTACATACCAATCCCACTTTATTCCATGCTATTGAATTTTCACAAAGAAATGCTTTAATTAGATCAAAGACGTCTTTAACTCTAGTTCTCTTTTCCATCTCTTGACAAAATAAAGACTCGTTCACAATCGCGTTTTCTTTAACAAATCTCACGTATGCCACTAAATGACTTATTGACTTGATATCCGTTGTTTCTTCAAATTGAAGTCTTATTATACATGGGCTATCTTGGATTAGAGCAATACGCTCACTCAAAATGTCATCTGCTATACCTGCAATCCTGTTATTTACAGTTTCATTGGACAAGGGAACTGAATCTATTCTTTTGGCCTCGCTTTGGCCAAGTAATATTGGTGTCATTTTTACCGCACTTGGCTTTATTAGTTTCTCACTAGCTGTGTGAGGTGCTTTTGCTATTATCAAAGAAACTTCATATGAAGCGCCCAGGAGTGGTTGAGAAGTTTGGCAGAAGCCTAACGCAGGGAGCGTTCCCCTCATATCACAACGAGCTCTTTTCGCTTTGAACGTTTCAACTGAGTTCATATTCTCTTTATGCTTCGGTTCCTTGTGCCTCTTCAACTTCGGAGGCTTTAGGAATCGTTGCCCAAAATGGTATTGCACAATGTGCACTGAGCATTGTCAAATTTATCACAATCAATAACTTTTGTGAAACCATACTCAACGTAAGAATCGTTCCAGAAACGCATTTTTTGTCTATTTTTCGCAGCCATTAGAAAACAAAATAATTATGAATAATGGAAGCCAAAATAATCATAATATGTAGTAAAACACTAAAAATGACGGTCTATTGCATCAGACTAAAACAAATAATTTGTTCACCACTAGAACGATGTAGTACTGCGTACGTCTGACTATGAGATACTGCATGTTACTGTAAAGCCACGGTTATTATTAATCAAAGTGGTGGCCGTTTATGCTTGTGCATTTGAGGGTTAAAAGGATACAGTTTGGCATCCCTTCTGGGGACCCCCAGATTTTTCACTGGGGAAGATGTTGGCAATGAACAATTGCTTTTTTTAATTGGTATGAATAGTGAACCAATTTTTTAATTGTTTTTTTATGGAAAACCGACGCGATGGTGTAGTGGTTAGAGCGTCGGCTTCGCAGTCGGTAGACCCGGGGATCATTTCCCAAGTCGAGTCATACCAAAAGACTTTAAAAAATGGTATCCACAGCTTCCCTGCTTGGCGCTCGGCATTTAGGGGAGGTTGTGGAGAACAAGCCGGCAAGTTCGCTTGTTGTGTCCTTGGGCAAGGCACTTAACGGGACGCCCCTGCCTTTATGTGGAAGACAGGTGGCCCAGTTTTCCCTCAGAATAAAGGGTTGGTGGCTGGAAGGGCATCCGACTGAAAAACAAATGCCATGTAATAAAAATGCAGATATCTGCTGTGGCGACCCCTAATTGGGAATAAGCCGAAAGAAGAAGAAGAAGAAGAATGAATAGTGCAACTGCACCTTAGGACTAGGCAGGATGTATAAACACAGTGATATACCGTATGGCAGCACCAACGTACATGATTAAATCTGCTTTACAATAACGCAATGGCAAGTACAAAAGTTATGATGACGGAGCTGTAAATGAACTCTGAGTTAAAATAGATTTGTGGAGTAAAGTCCCGCGCCTGACCAAACTGAATTCTTAAGGTTAAGATATTGATCCCGAGTAGCATAATGGAATAACATGCCGAGATTCAATGTAATTAGCTGCGCAATTCAAAAAAACTGTCTTCCTCATTTGCGCAATAGCTTGGTGGATTATCGAATTTAGCCATAACCTAATTTAATGAAGTAGGAGAGTCCAGGTGAGTTGTAATAACACAGGAGTGGTTGTAACAATCGGCGTTTCATCTAGCATAGTCAATTCATCAATCACGTGACGACATTGCCAGATTACAATATCACTCCCTCAGTGTTTCACTTCTTTATGGAAAGGCAGGTTAACTGCATGAACTTCTGTTTAAGAAAAACAATTTTTCAGGTAAGAAAGTAACTTTTTGAAATTTTTGAATATTTTGCTCAGAGCTTATTCTGTTGTGAAAAGAATAATTTAACTGCGATAACTAAATAAAGCAACCTCTTTTAAATTTTATTGTGCTTTTTGCTAAGGGTAATCAATAAGCATTTAGAAACAAAGTTAGTGCAAATATGGCGAATAGGCCTAGGACTAGGGCAGTGGTTCTCAACCACTGTGCCGCGAAATTACAAAAGTGTGCCGCCAAATTTTAGATATATAATTTAAAATTATTATCATAAACTATTTTACGTAGTGTGTTATAGGTAAGTATATAATTTTTAAACTTATCTTGTTCTACGTGGGCCGCAAAATTTTGATATCATTAAAAGTGTGCCGCAACAAAAAAGGTTGAGAATCACTGGTTTAGGGTATGCTTATAACACATAATTGAAACCATACCTAGAACACTATTTGGTGGTGTTACATACAATCATACCCAATAGTATATATCGTTGGTAATCACAATTTAATTTAAATTTTGATTTTTAATAGAGTGCCAAGGTATGTAAAAAAGAATAAATAGGCAGAGGAGTTCCTTTTAACGTATTAATTGATGCATCTGTGAAATTAAAAACCGGTAAATCCATTAGATTGATGGCCAAATCACATGGCGTTTGTCACGTTACTTTGAATAGGTATGTTGAAAAGCTTCAAAAACTTAATAGACGAGGATCAAAAGAATTACCTCGCGTGGGTTATTGGAGTTCAAAAAGAATTTTTACCCCTGTAGCCTGCAAGAAAGCGAACTGGTATAGCAGAAAAGCGTTTGCAATCAAACTAGCGCTTACAATCAGCTAGCATTGCAAAATAGTGTTTACATTCTTAATACTGGAGCAATTTTAACGACATTGCTTTGAAAAAATTCGGTAGACTCTTCGTTAGGTGAAGCTCAGATTACGAAAGTTTGCTACGTGTTGTCAAATTGACGCTGACATTGCATAAAAACCGCTGAGGTGCAGCCTGCGAGCAAGAAGTGCGACCACGACATCACCGACTCGAACGTCTTAATCTCCTGGTAACGAGTTGTTTTAACAAAGCAATGCAAGTGAGAGCAATCATTCGTATTTTTAGCGTTCAGCATCAATCTGGGTTCCATAGACGCACTCAAAGGAGGCAAAAAGGGCCATGGCTCAAACTCTTGTCACTTTCTTCAAGATTGCTCTCGAAGTATCGTTTCTTTCAATTTTCTGTCAAACTTGACTTCATTTACTTTTTTGTTGTTGTCAAAAAATGAATTTAGGTCTATTAGGCACAATACCACGGGGAGGCCTGTGGAGCAGTAACCCCCCAAATTTTTATTTTGCCTCCACAAGCAGTTCTTTTCCGGTCGTTTACTGCAGCAGTAATTATGTGTTGTAAAGATGGTGACCTACAAAAAAAGGTCAACTCCCACCGCTGCAACAGAAAATGGGCTGATAAAATCGTTGACTGCAGATATTTGCGCTGTACATAATAACTTTTGGGCGTTCATGAGGGTGATTTCTAAAACCGTATCGCCCATTATTGCGATGTTAAATTTGTCTACTCAGATCCAAGAGTTGCGTAAAGGCTCTTTCAAAAACATCACAAAACAATATAATCAATATATCGCTCTTACAAACAATATATTTATCAGAGCAAACGAAAAAATATTTGTTCCCCCAAAATTTGCTCTTGGCTTCCCAAAAACATCCAGTTGGATGCATGCCTGAAGTCTACTACTAACAAATACTTACTTGACTTTACCGAAACTGCCCAATCACATCAAGTCAAAAATCTCTTCGGTCAATCTGCGCTTCTCGTCTGATCACTATCGCTAACTCATGATGAGCTCAGGGAAATGGCGACCGCCATACGCTACAAAGCTCAAATAAAAATTCAAAATATTGAATGCCAGAGAATTTCGATTCCAATATGCTTGTTTTGTAGCAATGGCAATCACCTTGTCTTTTCACGAAAGTAATTTCGCAATAGTCAAGTTTATAGGAATATACGGTGAAATATTAACTGCAGTAAGATTTTGGTTCCGTAATGGAGAAATTTCTAACCGGTATTTTATCTTAGAAAAGGCAGGTTGGAACTGATGTAAATAAAGACAAAAGTGGAAGAAAGAAAATCAGAAAATATTTGTTCTCCCAATAGTTTTCTCAATTTCGGCTCTACTGCCGTAGAAGCAAAAAGGGTTGAGCATCTGCGATGTGTAATTTGCTGCAAAATTTTAGCTGCGGATTTTATGCTACTTAGTAAACTGAAACACTACCTAACAACAATTCTCAATCACTTAGCTGGTAAACCATGTGAATTTTTATTCGGAAATTATCAGAAATTAACAAGCAGTTGGTCGCATTTTCTAATTTTTGCGTCCACCAGCCAAAGCTCAGCTTACGTCTTCTAAAATTGCCTATAGAATAGCGAAATCTAAAAAACCGCATACCATTGCGGAGTTCACAATCTGGTAATCTCATCTTGTAGAATACAAATAAGTGTGATGCAAGTGGTCAACCAATCATTCATTTTACGTTGGCCCAAATCAGTATCCGAAGAAAATAATATTTGACGGCAGTGGACAAAAAAAGGAGACGATGGCAAAACAATATTTGTTGATACATGCTCATGAAAAGAATTTCATTTAAATTTGAAAATAGTAGCATGGCCATCGTACCTGTAAGGTAGTAGCCAAATAATAACACACACTAAGAAAAGTATTTACGGTATGAACAAGGTACCGCAAAATACACGAAAAATATGAAACGGTCAGTTTGTAATTCTAACAGGGGAGGCTATCAGGTGCTACACCTTCCCAATAATGACATGGGAGCAACGACAGCTAAGAGACAGCTCCTTCATGTATCATGGCATGTAAACCCCGTCCCTGGTGATAATTGTAAGTCATACATCTAGGACTAGTGTGATCTATTTGCAGTTGGAATGTCTGATCTCACATTCTGAGATATATTTTTCTGAAGACATGAAGAAACATAACTGGATAAGAAATCTTTTGTTGGCAATGCAAATGCACCACAAAGGTTTAGATTTCTGGAAGCAGAACAATCAATTCATCGATCTTTCATCCGACCTAACTTAATGCATTTACACTTTGATTCATTCATTTTATTCTGGGTTTAGGCTCAATGTGAATTTCCGCTTGTAAGCTGTAAAGTTCTCTGTGTTTTTGTACCATTTGCAACATCATATTTATGTGAAGCCGGCTTTTCAGCGGTAGCTGTGATCAATTCTAAATAGCGTGATAAAATAAACATTAAACGAGAAATGCGTGTTGCGATATCGAATATTGAACCGCGGTCTGATAAAATGTGTTTGGAGCAATAGCATCACAGCTCGCATTAAATTGTTCGGTGTCTTTTTCAATCCGTCATTTTGCTGTGCATTAAACATGATTTAATATAATTTTATGTTCATTTGAAATATTTGCAAATTTTGGATTGACTAGGGTGCTGTGAGTATTTATAGTTTTTTAATGGACCCCGCGAGCAAAAATTTTAAAACCACTGCTCTAAAACATATTAATGAAATGCAGCAAAGTTAAAACAAATTGACTTTTTCATGAGAAATCTTATAGGAATGACAGCAAATATCAGCGTTACTAGCTCTAAAACCTAGTCGGTGAATCACACTTTTTAACCATATCTTGACTTATTGTAATAAATTAACTGTAAATGCTTGACTTTAAGTTAGTTTACACTCCGCCTGGCTGCGATTATCCCGGGACCCAGAAATATGCGCTCAGCAAGAGAATTTAGGTCTAGAAGCGAAATAAATTGACAACTACTACTACATGTAAAATAGTGTGCAGTTACAAAAAGTATTTGCCAAAGGTTTAATAATCTTTTTCTGGAGATTACACAGCAATTCCTTTGGCACACCTTTCCCCACAGCTTTAAGTTAATGCTTGCATGCAAGCGGTGACATAAACAAATGACGGTTTGTGATGTTATTGGCTCCTTCAACAGTGAGCAAGTCCACTCCCTAAGTGCATGCTATAAACAAGCCAACTAAGGTGCTGCTATAAGGGACTTAAAAACTTTGTGAGATACGTGGCGGCCACAGCAACCGTCCCTCATATTTTTTGTTCGATTCTTATGTAAAACACATTACTTTTCATTTTGAAACGAGAATTGGCTAAGTCAAAAAAACTTAGCTTGTTGTTAGTGTTCTCACAACTACGCATTTAGTAAAGCCTGCTTAAATAATGCTTACATGCACGTCACAAAATGAGCGAACAAAGCATTTTGAAATGTTTCGCTGTTTCAATTGAGAGGAAGTCTACTTCCTAAGTGCGCCTCTGATGTAAACTGAGCGAGCAGAGCTCAGTCAGGGGCACTGTAATCAAAATATATGTCTTCATCTTATTGTCCACGCACTGGTCTCCGTATAACTGCAAAATGTTGGCTACTTACAAGAGCATGGTGGTTCTAATCAGTGGCTTATTGAGAAACAATTTCTTATTTTTTATGAAGGGGGATTGGGCCTTTAAATTAACTCAATCGTATCATCAAGCGATCTTATAACGTAAGCGAGCATTATCTTATTTTGGGGTGCGAAAAGGTAAAGCATTGAGGTGGCTGATTAAATTCACCAAAACTATTGTGGCTGAACGAGTCGGCGATGATTGCACGCCTTATAGTGCCGGAGCTTATGGAAGTATTAGATATCTGCTTGCAATCATCGTTTTTGTATACAATGACCTTATTTATAAACAGATTTTCGGTGATCCAATGAGCTCTTCTTTGTCACCAATAATAGCAAATATGGTTATGGAAGAGATTGAACAAGCAGCTTTAAACACTTACTTGAAACCTCCCTCGCTATGGATACGTTATGTAGATGACGTGTATGCTGTTATGGAAAAAACTAAAATCGAGTGTTTTCATTAACTGCTTGTATACAGTAACTACATCAATAAAGTTCACTAAAAAATGGGAAAAATCAGGACAATTAGCCTTTTGGACGTAAATGTACAACAGCTGAAAGATGGACCCCTTGCAACAAGCATGTATAAGAAACCAACTCACACGGACCGATATCTTCAATATTGTTCTCATCACTCTGTTAAGCAAAAAGTTAGTGTAACTCGTACATTATTTTCCAGAGCCAATAAAATCGCATTTAATAATGAAAAAAAGATAGAAGAATTCGATCACATAACAAACACCTTAAAAAATAACGGATTTCCTAGTAACAAATGTAGCTTCAAGAAGTACTTAGCAAATCACTCCATCAGAAAAACTGAAACGGTTTGTTTCGATTCTCTACGTGCAAGGTATTTGTGAAGCTATTACCCGAATTTCTACTCAAGTTGGTATCGAAGTGGTTTTAAAAACACATCACACGCTATTTTCGTTATTTCCAAACCCTAAAGATGTTATAAATTTTGATCAAAAACGTGGTTTGGTGTATCGAATTTCTTGTCGGGATTGCAATGCTGTGTATGTAGGTGCAGTGGCGTACGCAAAAAGTTTCCGAGGGGGGCAAAAATTTTGACAACTGTTTTCCCTTTAACCAGATAGTCCAGTCCAGATTTCTACCTGCAAGTGGTCTGAGCGACGAGTGGTTTTTCACAGGAAAATCGAAATTCAGGGTGAACTTCGAATACTCGAGAAAAACCAGCTTTGCTTTTGCTAACACTGCTTGGTTTTGCTGTATATTTTTTCATTTTTAAGGTCTGAGGGGGCCCTGGCACAGTGGCCTCCCCCCTCGCTACACTAGTGTGTAGGTGAAACAGGACGTAGTGTTGGAACCAGAAAACGGGAACATGTTGATGCGGTTAAGACTTTCAACATCAAAAAGCCAGCGCTGAGTCAACATCTTATGCATTTCGATCATTGAATAGATTGGATAATGTTAAAATACTGAAGTCAGAGTCAAATGCGTACAGGCGTCGCGTTGCGAGAAGTTTTTTGATAAATCAAAAGGTTTGTTCACCAAATATAATTAATCGTAATGATGGTGCAAATTTTCCTGCTGTTTATAGTGTGTTTATCGCCAATAAATGATGTCTTATTTACTTTGCAACATTTTGCACTTGTGTTCACCCCTGGTTCTTTGATAAAATAATGCTTTTGTTTTTACGTAATTGCTTGCCTTGTTAGTAGTAATTTTCAGTGTTTAATAATAGAAGTTGTCCTGATATTATTGTGTGTAACAGTTTATATGTTGCATTAATAATAACATCTACCGTTTTCTAGGGAAGCTCCCCAGTTACTAATGGAAGCGAAACGTCAAGTTTGAAAAATAAATTGTCGAAAAAGCGAGTCTATCTGTTAAAAAATAGTAAAATAAAATCTGCTGAGATCATTTTGAAAATATTATAAACACACACTCAAGTCAGCGTCGTGCCGGGTGCAAAAAGTACTCCGCGTGCACAAAACTTTAAAGCAAATGTTGTATAAACAGAAAATCTAGTGCTAAAAATGCAGTATTTTTCAAAAATAAAACAATTAAGTTTTAGAAAGCTGTCATTTATTGTTGATGAATAATAATTTCATATGCTTTTAAGAACTTGATAATGTTATTTCAACTATTTTTTTCGTGATCGACGATTATTTTTAACAAACGACGAGTGCAAAATACACTCCGCAAAAATTTTCCATTCTTAGTCACGTGTTTTCAAACGAATATAAATACAGGTGAAGAGCGCGTAACTTAAACTCCTATTAAATTTTTTGCAAGATTTTTGTTTGGAAGTCTGTTAATAACGTGTTCACTTTCTATCATTTCAACATGGATATTTGCGAATGTGCCGGTGAGTTGATGTGATACTTTGTTGGTGCCCCATTAATGTTTAGTCTGCTGTGTCAGTTCCGTCGACTGATTTTGACACTTGGCCAGGTTTGGGTTGCTGATAGCAAATGGTGTTGGATGTCGTGGGTTAGTGGCAATTCTTGCGTGTGAACTTAAGCGGTTCGATGTGCAGTCTTTCGTGATACTGGGCCACCGTGACTGGTAGATTGCGTGCTTCAACACTTGTTTGCCCGATAAAGGTTGGAGCGTCTTGTCAGGTGCCTTGCCCGAGGACAAAAGCGAACTTGTAGGCTTGGTCTTTACACTGTCTCTTATTTTGAGCGCCAAGCAGGAAAGCTGTGAATTCCTTTATTTGAAGTCTTTGTATGTTATTTTGGAAACTTTTTTTTTATTTGCCTTATTTATCCTCCATTCACGAAAAAGCGATGTATCGCTATGTTTTGGACGGTAAGTCTGCACTCGCTTGGGAGTTGCCATTTTCGGGTCAACTGTCTTGCACATAAAGGTGGGGCGTCCCGTTAACTTGCCTTGCCCAAGAATACAACAAGCGAACTTGGCCGGCTTGTTCTCTACAACCTCCCATAAATGCCGAGCGCCAAGCAGGGAAGCTATAGATACCTTTTTTGAAGTCTTTCGGTATGACTCGACAAGGGGATTGAACCCCTGGTCTTTCGACTGCGAAGCGAACCCTCTAGCCACAACACCAGGAGCATTAAACTGGTGGCCCGTGACGTCATATTTTGTTGCCTGCATAAGAATTTTGTGGCACAGTGCGAATGCCTGGCCTTCGAAAAATTTTCTCAAAGAAAAAAATCTGAAATTACCTGTAAAGCCATGAAGCAAGAGTCAACTGTTACAAGTCGCTGGTGGCATTACAGATTACGGCGAGAGTTTTTTTGAGATCGGCAACATTTCGGATCGTTGCCAGGAGAAATGGTATCTCCACAAATTATATCATGGCTGGTGTGCCGCGAAATTTCATCAACTAGTTTTCTGTGCCGGCAGACAAAAGTTTGGGGACCACTGATATACAGTCTTGCCTGCTAAAAATTTTTTTAACTAAGTCTGGCCCGTATAAAATCCAGTTATGTGAATATGGCCCACAACACTGAAGGAGTTAGACACCCTTGCATTGCACCATCGCGCCAGTACTTTTAATTGATTGTACTGCCGGTACAGTTTGCCTCTCTGTGGTTGTGCATCTTGAATAATCATTTGGATGTTTTTAGAAACTGGTGGAGCATGCAAATGCTTGAGCTGCAGCGATTGCAGTAATTGCAAATGCATTCCAGAAAACTGTGTATGCCCACGCTCTTGCTGCCCAAAGAAGTGAACGAGGAAAAAAGTGAGTTGAAGTCGTTAGATTTCTGGTTTAATGCTGGATTTTTTGGCTCTGTCCTACCAGATGAGAGAACTTTGTTACTATTATTTTGCAATGGTAGTTAAAATTTCAGGGGTTAGGACGGGGAAATGTTCCTTTTGGCTTGGGTTCAAAAAGTTTGACTTGAGTGAGAGCGGAACAGCCACAGTTAAGCTGTACTGCTTTTTTTTACTCGCTTCTCTTCAAAAAATGACCCCTGATCCGCTTCTATCTCTAGTACGTTTTGACAACACGTCCCTTACAAAAAAGTCTTATCCAAGGGGTGGGCAAACTTTTGAGTTGGAGGGCCACATTGACCATTCCAGAGTTGGGCCAACACCCAATGCTTTAGATCTTGGCTGGCCGGTGGAAGGGTGCAAGGGCCTAATTTTGGGTTCTTTAGTGACGGCACGTGTTGCCACCCCTGTCACATGAAATTAGATATATCAGAGTTTCTACAAGAGGTGGTGGGACGCCAAAATGCTCTTGCGGGCCGTTGTTTGCCCACTCCTGGTCTAGCCTTTGTGGCAAGAGAACAGGTGTTGTGAGAAAGGGCAAAATCTGTTATCGAATCTTTGCTAATTTGAAAAAAGTCTTTCCGGCATGCTGTTGATTAAAAGTCTTCCGGATTACCCTGCGTAACCAGCTGAGTAGACCTTTTCATTGAGGTGCACTAACAAATGTTTTAAAAAACAGCATGTTTTGAAAACTTGTTTTTTGACAGAAAGTTTGTAAATGTGTACATTAATAACCATCTGACAAAAAGTTGGTTTAAAAGGAGCTAAAGCCCAGGGTGAGCATTTACCTCATTTAAAGTGAAGGAAAAAACAAAGTAAATGGCTGAGTTTTGCGCAAGATTGCCATGAGTTTATATTCTACCTGTTTTAAAGCTTGCAGTGCCGTGTAGCAAAAAGGCGGGATGCAGTCCGAATGTTTACTAAGTTAGTAATGAACTGAATTTAGATCACGCACGGTAGTCCACTAACCCTTAGTGAAATGTCTACGGCGATTTATTATATCGGTGTGTAGTGTGCTTCCATGCTGCCCTTGTATAAGGCTACCATTTCTCAAGTTTACCAATAAAGCAAAATATTTTTGTTGCAGGATGATCTCCTCGAACACGTTTTTGTATTTTCCAGTTGCACATTTCGTGAATTCTCGTTTAATAAAGTTGCTGGTTTATTAAAAAGCTATTTTATTTTGTTTTCAAAAACGGAACAGCCCTATTTAGTTAAACTTCCAGAAAAGCAGATAACCGTAGACCTACGAAACTCATGTCGACGCAAAACCATACACTTTTTCGATTTATAGTTGCCAAAATTTTTGTGGAATTGTTTTTTTCAAAGGGTACTCAAAATTTTATTCAAACACTTTGGGAGTGTAGATGTTGGACTAGGATTGCAAGCGAGTCATTGTGCCCCAATCAACAGCCGCCTCAACGTGGTGGTACGGTTTTCGACCCTGTTTGAGTTGGGTTAAAATGGCTGTTGGCCTCCCCGAAGATCCCAGTGGCCCCGGGCACTGCCCCCGCACAAATCATTTTTTCTCCGTGCTGCCCCCTGAAGGACCGTAAAATGGCAGCACGCAGCTTCATCAAAATTGGTCGCCTGTCTTCTCTTGCTATTCTTCGTCTCCTCATTTTTTTTCTAACGTTCATCCTAACCCTGGCCCCGTATTTTCCTGTTCAGCGTGCGCTTGAAATGTGACCTGACTGGATAGATCAGTACATTGCTGCTCCTGCTCCAAATGGGTCCAAATAAAGTGTTCACTAATCTCTCTAAATTCAGAACTCTTGACAACTCTCACTCCTGGAGCTGCGTCCCTGCTTACACTTTAATCTCTTTCGTCTCACCCCGTTGATCTTATTTGTATCCAGGAATATACCGTATTTGCTCGTTTTGTAGCCCGGGCCGTTATTTTTTTCAACCAAACTCACTACCGGGCCCTTATTCAAACGGGCTCTTATTCAAGCACGGGCGCTTGTTATTTTCAAAGTAAAATTATGCACAAAAATTATCGTTGAAGATAAATATTTCACGACATTAATCCTTTTTCCATGTCAATTTATTTACGTCAAACGCAAATTATTTACGTCTTAAGAGTAATTCCCTCATATTTGTTTATATTATTAACTAGAAATAACAAATCAAAATTTATATTTAAATTAGAAATAAGAAAGCGCTTCTTAGCTGCTTCTTATTTCCTATTGTTCTCTACCACTGAAAAATCAGCTTTTACAGCGGGCGGGTATTCAAGCACGGGCCCTTATTTATTTTTATGTTCTGTTCACACGGGCGGCTATTCAAACGGGCCCTTAATCAAGATCGGGCGGTAAAACGAGCATATACGGTAACCTTAATTCATCTTCCTCTCGCCCGGTCCCTGGATTCTCTGCTCTGCGATCTGATCGCACCCACTCCTGGTCTGACATTTTTCTCCAGATGCCACGTACACTAGCAGCGGCGTTATCATTTTTGTCATCCAGGGCTTTTCCTTCTTGGAACTTTCTACTTCCTCTCTTTCTTCGCTTGATTCTTACTCTGACTGTGTAAAGGTCAACATCTCTGTAAACAACTCCTTATCGCTCTCATTCCTTAATGTCTATGCTCTCGCTATTCTCTCTTTAGAAGATAGCACAACCGACTTCTAAACATGTATCTTCGCTGAAGGCCAAGTTTTTCACTCGTCTCAAGGCCTTGAGCTGTATCTCTGCTTCTCCATGGAGCCCTTCTAAGGAGTCACTCTTTTCTTCTGTTCGATATAAAGATTTTGTTCGGCCCCTTATCACATATGCTTCACCCGGATAGTTTCCTTTCTTAAGCGTTACCAATATTACTAAATTGGAACGCCTCCACCGAGCGGCTGGTCGCGCCGTCTCCGGCTGCCTTTTTCGTCCTTCCCTATCCCATTTCTCTCTCTGAGGCTTCTTCTACGAGTCACCCTGACTCATTTCACTTTTTGGTCTTATGAGCGGGCTCTTCGTCTCCCGACCTCCTTTCCCATTTCGGGTTTGACCAGGCTTGGAGTGAAACCAAGACTCTGCAGGTTGTCCTGGAGAGCTTTTGAGTCCAGTCATCCGCTCATGCTTCCTTCTACTTCCCCTATGGAGGCTCTCATTGCTTGCTCTCCTCACGTCCTTGAAATCCCCCTTCTTTCACCGTGGAGTTTACTCTTTCCTCTCCATGCTCCCGCTCTGATCTCCTCTTTCTCGCCAACATGCGGCTCTCGCTCACCTTGACTCTCTCCCCTCTCACGATCTGGTACTTTGCCAACTGCTCTCTCTGTGGCACTGAGGCCACTCTTTTCTTTTCAGCAGGCCCACAGCATATTCAAGTTTTTCCATTAAAGCTGCGCCATTCTGCACGCTCTTTGCTGGTCTCGGCAGCACCAACTCTGCCACTTCTTATCTCTTCTCCTATCTGACTCTCGCTCTGTCCTCACTACCTCGTCCTCTCCTCCGTCTTTCATCTTATCTCAAACTCTCTGGCAGAAACTTGCTTTATCAGGTACAATGTGTCCACGGACGCTCGTTTCTCCCGGGGAACGACGCGGGTGATGAGTTGGCCAAACGCGGAGCACTATTCGTGCCCTCTGCAATCCCTTGTAGTCTTTTACCTCTCGTATCCACTAATCTCGAACTGGAGACGTACTGTCTCATCAAAATTCTTCGACACACAGGTTCTCTCGATCAACTTTTGTTCTCTCGTCGCGCTCGTTGTGTCCTCTTTCATCTTTGCTGCAACGAACACAACCTACTGTAAAGCTCTTATCTCTAGGATTGGCAGAATCGAGAATTCTTACGGCGTCTGCGGACACCCGTCCCAGGACACCTCTCACCTCATTCTGCACAGTCTAGCTACAGACTGTTTGCGCCGCTCGATCTTTGGCCACTCTCTGTCTCTCTACAACCTCTGGCCCAGGACTTGGGGAGTTTCCCGGCTTCTGGAGCGCCATGCTCTCATCGCTCGGAAGGGGTCGGGTGTCAATAACAGTCATTTTGCGGTTAGATCTTTGCAGCCTAAAAAATATTTTTCACATACCGGTAGTCTTTCCAGCACAACTGCGGTTTCAAGTGATTGCAAACATCATACAAGTTAGTGTTTGGGATAAACTAATTAAAAACTTAGCTGGTAGGCTCGGTTTCAAGTAATTTTGATAAGCTCTGAACAAAACTGCGATAAAGCAAATTTGGTCGATTCCAGAATGATGTTTTTCAAACGTGTTTATACGACGGCAAAGAATAAATTTAGGCAGAGGGCGCTGACCGCAGTGGTTTCGATATCGTGCGCCTGCACTTTCAATTTATGGATTGTTCGTGAGACTCGCTGTGGGAGCGTCGACGTGCAAGTATTTTTAGGGTTAATAGCGGAAGTTATTTGTGGAAGACACAGTTGCTGAAAATACCTTGATTACGTTCACTAGCGCCACCAAGTGTCACAAGTAAAAATGCAGTTGTGCCGCGACAAAGCGTTGCTGGACGAGCCGCGTTGGTTTTTAATAATCAAGAAGAAAACAAAACTAGATTTAGCAGCAAATGATCCGCTAAACGCTGCTAGCATTGTCAACTAAAACAGTGCAACTTGTGATATTTCAGGCAAATCTTTGCACAAACACGAGGAAGTATTTAACCAGCTTCCCCATCTTTTAACAACGCAGATAGTATAGATTGATAGTCGCCCAATTAACTGACCTCACATGTTTCTAGGCTTCCAGCTAGAATATGTAAATGTTTTACGCCGGATAGAGTGCTCTCAACAACATCCAGAAAAATTTGTTTGTCATTTACAGCATTTCTTTTCCGCTGCAACTCATCTGTGCGTAATTGCAGCGTTGTTTTTCTACAACTAGTTTCAGAGGGCAAACTGTTATCAGTGTCGTGAAATATATTTTTGATATGCTTGTTTGTTTTT
Organism: Trididemnum clinides; assembly: GCA_963675345.1. Classification (NCBI taxonomy): domain Eukaryota; kingdom Metazoa; phylum Chordata; class Ascidiacea; order Aplousobranchia; family Didemnidae; genus Trididemnum; species Trididemnum clinides. The sequence continues at coordinate 18,813,520 of OY776284.1, read as the reverse complement.
TGTTTTATTTGTTTTGTTTTGTTTTATTTGCCATTTTTATCCTCCATTCACGAGAAAGCGAATTGTATCGCTATACTTTGGACGGTAAGTCCGCACTCGCTTGGGAGTTGCCTTTTTCGAGGTTTATGGGCCACCTGTCTTCCACTTCCACTATATGCTTGTTTGCGTGGTACAAAGGAATATTAGCGGACAAAATTGGTGCTACTGCTGCTCAAAAACGTTTGCGAAGTGTGTGGGATTAGTAGTTAAGATCTGCTACCTAACACTTTTTGGAGTTTGGTCGCATTTCAATGACTTTCAACATGAAAGCGTTTGCTGCAAAAAACCATACAGCTGAACAAATGCAATATAATTCATGGCTTGGACTTTTTTAAATTCTTCAGGAAAATCTTGAAGTAGGAATTGAATTTTAGATGTTTTGGTTGTTTGAACTTTCGGCTTTATTTAAAATTCTAAATAAAAATCTCAAGCAAAAGCTAAATAAATATATCACGTCACCTTTTTGACAGTTGATTTCACAGTAGAATGTAAATTTCCATCTGTTAGTGAGCTTGCACATTGCGCCAGCATAAACAAACTATTCACTTTCATTTGATTCACCTTAAAAAATGAATAGATGGCCTAAAGCAAGCATTAATGAGGTGTCCCTAGCCACCCAAGTTCTCAACAACAATTCCTTAATGTTAATTAACGATAGCAGGAGGTTGAAGGAAGTGGAGGAGAAGCTTTGATCGGAGGGCCACAAAAGCAGTTTTTCCAGTAAAAACACAGGTGAAAACCTGTATATTTTGGACATCACACTCCCCAATGCCCAAAGTAGTCTTTGTCATGGCAATTGGATGGGATAACCTTTTTTTGGGAGATCAACTTGACAGGGCCAGATTTTTCTACGTAAACCAATTTGACACCACAATTTCGAGCATGTCTGGAAGGGAGTGCCCTTGAAAAAGGGGCCTGAGGCAACTGTCTCGCTTTCCTCGGCTAATCTACCACTGTCGTAACTGTTCGGTTGCAGCATTGTCGCACATAATTTGGTCTGATATTGCTTATTGCACCGCAATCGTATAATTGTGACAAGAAGTAGCAATCTAGGCTACCGCACGAAAAGTTGGCAAACATTGCAAGTTAAAAAACAAAACAGTTGAGTAAGTTTTATCACACTTAACACAGTTATCAGTTTTGTCCCAACTATACGAAAGAAACATTTTGACAAGGAGAGTAAATCATAAAAAATTGACTTTATTTGGCCTACCCTAAAAAACAAAATTAATCTAATGGTGAAAAATTGATGTTTTATTTAGTTATCAAACTGAGAATATGATAATAATTATTTCTCGTATTCACAATTTTTATAAAAAAAAAACACGCCGTTCAAGCATATCCTCCAAAAATTGACTCTATTGAAAAAAAATTTCCCTAATAATAAGTTGTATACACACAAAATATTAAAAAGTAGTTAAATCTAAAAAATAAAAAAGAGTGTAATCTTGCGGTTGATGTTTGGCTTTAGTGGAACATAGGCCTAAAACAAAACGGTTTAGAAAAGCTTAATAAAAAATCTGTTTATTCCTGGTAGGTGTTCATGGTAGTAAACCCTTCTTTGGCAAGCGTCTTAATCAAACCTGCAAATTCCGAATGGGAGTCTATGGACTCTTAGGGGTCCACAGAAAACGTTTTGAAATGTAACAAAGATTTCATAAAGCCAGGGAGGATGACCATAGATGTGCACACGGGAAGGAATTGAGTGAACTTGTTCTCGGACTTCTGTTTAGAACCGTTTCAGTAATTCGTGCAGATCTGTTGAGTTTTTTTTGGAAGTGGTGATGGACCCCAAGGCTCCTGCCCTAATTTTTGAAGCCCGAAAAATTGTTTGAAAAATCAAGACGTAGCCTTAAAGTTTTTCGCGGTCGTAGTCATCGGGCCTGCCTGATTTTGTGGTCTTGTGATTGGTGATGAAAAACAGCGCCAGTAAAGCCTACATTTTGTGGATAAATCATTCGGAATTGCCGAGTGCTCACTGCGTTGTTTTGTCACCATTTTGTCTTAAAATTTCTGTGCTAAATTAAAATTATTTTAAAATTCCACAAAAGAAAATGCAAGTTTACCAGTGATGTCAAAACAGAATATCATATTTATAAGAAACTGTTCACAGCAAGGTGCTCTGCCATTATCATCTACCTGTTTCAATTAGCCTTGGCAGACGCTCGGATATTGACTACTACTTGGAAACCAAAAACACAAATCCTCTGTTGAGGCAACTATGTCGTCATCTTGTGTGACACACTTCCTCAAAACTGTTCATTCTGATGAGTCTCTCTCTATACTTAGCAGCAAAAGAAGCGACTTTGGCGTATCACACTGCTTTTCACAGATAGTCTGTTAAAAGTTCTGATAAGCTAGTGTCAATATTTTTTGAACCTAAATTTACCAATGAGAGAACAAAACGTGAATCAGGGCTTGTTAAATGCATTGCCCCAATGATTGCGGCTGAACTTCCATAAGAATTAAACAAAGCTAATTTTATTTCCGTTACTTTTGATGCTTCAAACAGAAAAGAGGCCAAAATTGTTCCCGTTGTCGTTCGCTATTTTGTACTTGATGTCGGCGTCAAAGTGAAGCAGTAAAAATTTAAATCACTACTAGGTAAAACTGCTGTAATACTTGTTTCAGTTCTTGAGCAAAATGAGCTTGAAGAAAAAGTTGTTGAGTTTTGTGCAGACAATTGTAACACCAACTTCGGAGGTGTGAAAAGAAGAGGGCAAAATAAGGTTTTGTTCAAAGTAAAAGAAAATATTAGACAAGCTTTGACAGGGCTTGGATGTGCAGCTTACATTGTGCACAACTGTCTTCAACATGTTGTAGACCATGGTTTTCCTTTAGGTGCTCCGTAGGGAGCCCCAGGGCTGCACAAGAAAAGGTCTGGGGCTCCGCAAACGAAGAGTACAAACAAGAGGCTTTTTATCCGGCTCGTGTAGCAATTTTCATAATGGCTATACAAATGTACTGCGCAGTGTTATCAGTGCGTTAACAGCAACTTCGATCCAATGAAATTGATCTCAAAAAGCATAAATTTCGAGAGCGAGAGAGGCGATGACCTTTTTTTTGTTTTGGAGATCACTCAGATTTTAGGCAATATAACGCGTTAAACATTTTCAAGTACCAAATAAGCATGCATCCTGGCCATTCAAAAACAATTGATAAGTGTTAGTGTAATCTCTGTATAATTTTTTGTGGGCTCCGCAATCAATGTTTGACCTCTTCAAGGGCTCCAAATTATCAAAAGTTTGGGAAACTCTGCTGTAGACAATCTCCCCGTATTTGACGAAAGTCTTCTTGTGAAAATCTTCAAGTTGCTTCACATATACACAGTTCGAGTTACAGGACTCAAGCTATTTTGTGACTTAGTTGAAATTGAATATCGACGAATCTTGACACAGGGGAATACCAGGTTTCTCTCTTTACTAGCAGCTTTATAAAGAATACTTGAAATGTCTGAGGGATTAAAAATTAACTTTTTAATCCTACTCTAATCAAAACTGTTTTCAGAGCCGACTCAAGAGCTGTATTTGAAATTTGTTTTTGGACAGTTGAAATGCTTCAATAAAACTATGTTAAGTCGCAAAGAGAAAACACCAGTGCTGTAGATGTGGCACAAGTTCTGTCAGAGCTTGAAAAGAAAGAAAACAACTTTATCTCATCTCAAGCGATGGTTGTGTTGGGGAAGCTAAAAGAAGCAGTTGAAGCAAATCCACAAAAGTTTTTTCTAAAAAACAAGTTCTTTTTACGATAAGTGCGCATCACATGTGGATCATTGTGATGGTGCTGGTAAAGGTGTGCATTCTCACCTTTGGGTTGAACTTAAAGCGCAAATGCCGTGCGCACAAATGTTTAAATTGGCGAAAAAGATTACAGTAATGTTTAGGAAGCAGGTGCTCGACAGCGACACTCTTTCTCGTAGTGCTTGTCAAAAGCATATGACTGAACGCTGCAAGGAAGGCAGTCGGAAAAAGCATCTCTTGAACAAAAATGGGTCCAGATATTAAAAAAATTTGAAGAAAAAAACATACACATTTTAAACTTTCAAAATCTGGTAGAGTTATATTTTGCTTACCTGGTAGATCAGCTCTCGTTGAGAGATTTTTTCTATCATGTATAGCATGTGGTCCGAGAAGAAAAGTAGAATGCTATAGCAGAATGTGAAAGCCCTTATCATCTGTAGAAATTAATTCTGAATTTTCCTGCTGTAATTTTTACGAGAAAATAAAATCAAGCAAACTTCTTGCAGAAAGTATGATTGGGCGAATGAGTAAATTCACAAATTAATGGTTTGTTTTCTTGCAAAATGCATTACTTGAATTTTTGTTGATGTCTTAACTATAGGATTCTAAAATAGTCACATATTCCTGGTAAGATATGAACCACATTTCCCTGATAAGGCTCGTTTTTCTGAAGTGTCCTGGTTTTCAATCATAAAAATATGGTGAGCCAACAGTAGAATTCACGCTCATTAAGACCAACGTCATGTTTGTTTTTCGGCGGAACACTTTAAGGAAGCCCGCTGAACACGGTTGGAGAAACTATGATTTAGCGTAAGGCTGACTCAGCGTTTAATTTTTGTAAGTGATCACTCTATTATGCTGTAAAAATAAGATACCGGTATCGGAAAGCAGTGATCCGTCATTTGAAGTGGTATCTAATAGCAATAGAGAAGTTGCCGTCAAATCTGGCTCTTTCAGACCTGCCTAAGATTTTTCACAGTGTATTCAAGTCTAACTGGGCCAGATGTAAGCACCAAAAAAGTTGTCACAATACAATCTAAACTTTCTAAAAAAAGGCAAGTTCTCAACAATAGGCTCAATTATCCTAGTTTTACATATTAAGTTTGTTTCTTTTTTGGCAGAAAATTTTCTCCAAGACCCTCCTTGTAGACCCTCGTAATAGGCCTCCCTCCCCAGCAATCTATGAAAATTTCCATCGACTCAACTTTTGCTCACACACTCAAAGCAAACTTTAACCGCTGAAAACGAATGGTGTAATTTAAGCAATATTTCATGTCATGCTGAGAAAACTCTCACGTTGTAACAGTGTTCCTGTTCGTGACTTGGGACTACATCTCATCGAGATTTTCTTCGAAGTCATATCGCCTATTATTTGCACCCCCCCACACTTATTTTAGGTTGGCGCTTCGCCTGTTTGAAGCCTCCGCACTGGCGTTGCTACAAAACCGAATTTGCGAGACTGCGCTAGAGAACAAACTGAACACACACTCAGAATCAAAGCTCTGATTCGCTTTTAGCGAAATTATCATAAGTGTTACGTCATAATTACGGCTGTGGTATAACTCTGCATTATTTTCTGATTAACCCTCGAGAAATGAAATTCACGTTGTTCATACGAAGTACAGCGAATAAGCAAACACTGTGGCAATGGAAAGGGTTTAAGAATTTCATATTCTTTCTATTACATACAGTAGCTTCCACTTCCAATATTTGGCATTATTCGAAAAGAAACAGTATCCAAGATGCTTTATGTCGAGAAATAAATTTGATTTTTGTTTCTGTGAATAAATGACAGCTGCAAATGTTAAACCTGCCATTGACTTGCATTCAAAAATTGAAATCCTGCCAGAATATGATATTTTTGCAATAGTGCTATCATTTGATTGCCTGACAGCAAACTGGTAAATTATTACTTCAATATTTGAAAGTGGTTTTGCTTCACACCTTATTGTACTTTTACCATACTGCAGTACTGTTTGTTGAGTTATCACTCCTCACCTGTTACCGGTATGTCTCTAAAACCGGAAGGCGTAACGTACATACTCGTAGATTGGTCGCACCAGTAGATAGGTTGCACCCTTAGTTTGAGGCAAATAGAGTGAATGCTTGGGTTTGACTCGCAGATAGGTCGCACTAAATTCTGGGGAATCAAACTACTATTGATAAAATCAAATATTATAAAAAATATTTACCATTAATTCAAAAATTTGCTTACGAATAATGAAACATTTTTGCAGTAACTCAAAACTAGACAATTATAACATCATCATCACTGTCAAACATTCTTCCTAGTGGTTCATCAGATTCAGATATGGTACTGTCATCAGTGGCCATGTCATATTAGTCATTCAGCTCATCATCATTTATGCCAGTTATGATCTGCTCATCTTCATCCTCATTATCTGCCATGCATGAGCTTGAAGCAATTGTGTCGATATCCTCATTTGAATCCATGCCAATTTTGTAGATATGTCGAGTAGATAGGTTGTACCTCTGTAATTAAAAAAAAATTTTGGTAAAAAGGGTGTGACTAATCTATGGGTATGTACGGTATACAAAATCATTGTAAATTCAAGTTTCTACTTAGAAACCACAAACAAAAATGTTTTTATTGATATACTTATACACAAATGACGAGGAATTAGACGTAAGCTTGAAAGCAAATTTGAAAGCACGCAGTCTTCTGTATGTGCCGATGAACATTCACTGGTAATATGCTTGTTTTCTATTTGACCGCAGGGTGTACGCTGTGATGTGTGAAGGCAATACGAAGGGTGGGCATTACGTAACAATGATGCATAACTTCTGTAGTGCTTAAATAGTGACCATTCAATTGAATTACCATTACTTGAAGATCTCTATTTGAAACAAAACAAAAATATTGAATTTATATACACTGCTACTTACAAACAAGCAATGCTATTCAGCACTAGGCCCACTAAACCACAAAAACTTTCAAATTCTTTTCTTTCCAAAGATGGAACTGGATGTGATATATTTCTTTGTTTGGACAACACAGGATGATAGGCACTGCCCAGCCACGATCAAACGTATTATAGATGGAGCACAGACTACTCGAAAAACACATCTTTATGTTTTCATTTCTAGGGCCTACTAGGCCCCTTGGAAAGAACATGGGCTTGCCAAGAACATCTCTTGGGTTAAGCTCAATTGCTTGCTGACTGGCCTTGGGCGTTTTCATTTGTCCATGAACAAAAGGGGTCTCGCCCCCACGTCAAATTGCGACAGTGGCGCCACCGAACAAACAACACACAACGCCATGTCAGCGTGCCCCAAACATCTGGCACCTCAAGGGTTGGCTGGACTGCGGTTTTGAATGACGATACTCGATGCTGGCTCAATGACACCGAAGCCAGCATTTGATCCCGACAGCAATTGGATGCCCTTTCATACGAAGAAAAAGATTAAATGTAAGATTCTGCCGTAAAATCTTTATTTGGAGAACCAGGTAAACCCAAGAGAAACAATTTTCTTACTGTGCGCTACAAAACTTCTGGGAGTAGAAGCATCAAACTTGGCACAAACTGTCATAAAACGAAATTCAAAAATTTTTTTTTGATTTAGGGTTATGTTCAAATTTTGTTAAACGTAAAAATACCTCATATTTTTCTTATGCGATGGAGAGAATTTCAACTTGGTTTGTTGTTACAAACCACAAGTAGAAATAAACCTAAACGATATAAATATTTATTCTTGGTATCTCCTTTCATGTGATGAAACTACTGCGACGGGCGGACTGAAATTGGTGAGGAATGTCGTAGATCTGATAAAGACACTGTAGCAATGGGCAAGCGGGATTGCCAGCTGGATGAAGTTAATAATCAGCCACGAGAAGTGTGTAGTATTTATTTGAAACTTAGTACATATAATTTGGATATACTATTCTGCTATGTTTTTACTTTTCGCATTTAGAAAATGATAAACTCAACATGCGAGAATTGATAAATTTTAGAAATTGCATCTTGGTTTGGTTCTCAGCTCATTTTCTTACAAATTTTCAAAAAGAATTTTTGCCAAATTTCTAGGTTAGTATTTCGGAACATGATTTTCCGCGTTCGTTCTTATTTATTTTATAGAAATTCCATGCATGCAAGTTGTTTTGGAAAGTGTAAAAACCCTTCGTTTCAAAATGTTTTTTTAAAGAAAAGTTTGCGAGGAAATTAGAGAAGCAATTTGGTTTTGAAATGAGAAAATAATTTGCCGAGCAGAGGAAATAGGAAAATTATTTGTGGTAGCACTGGAAATATTGTTTTAAGGATTTGCACGAATTCTTCGCGACAACGCAATTTAAATGATTGGCTCTGCAAAACATAGACGTTTTGCATTGCGGTCAGATAGGTTGAGTCGACGTAGATTCCAAGTCACTATCGGAAGCACGTATCCGTTATGTGTTTGCATTCATTCTTGTTCAAAACTCATGTGTCCAGCGAAAGCTAGGCACTAAATAAAGAAGCTACAATGAGTAGACAAAATAGGGTAAAACTTTCGCTCGCCATCAACCCCAAACAACGCCTGTAAGTGTAAAAGCCTAAGAGCTGCTACGTCCATTTAATGCAACAAACTTTAACCACATGGACATAGATTGTAGTTAGGCCAGGTAAACCCACGTGATACCGGTAATGTGCAGTTTTTGATAGGCTACTTTGATTGATTCAATATGTCTTGCCTTTTTCAGATACATTTCTTACAGTATGCAACAGTTTGATCCACCTGGCTCACCCTTTAACATCGGGACTTGTTTCAAAAACAGTAATATCAATTATCTAAAAGCAACTGCTCTTGAGGAAAAAGTTTTTTGTCATGTCGATGAGCATAAATGATTATCACAGCAACGTGCCAGTTCTATGGCAGACCGGCAGTAAAAATTAAAACTTGTCTGAAAATAATATAGACTTGCAGTAATGTTGTCGTGTGCAGGGCCGTTGAGAGAACAGTCCGGGCCCGGTACCAACATTAATACCGGGCCCCTCTTTGACAAGTGTCTGGTAAACTGCAGTGGCCGGGTTTCATGCAATTACAAATGGATGAATGTTTGGTATAATTGCCTTGAAATCGCCTTTCTTTCTGCGCTTTTTCTCTTTTTTTAGTTCCACTATGATACGAATAAGACATTGCTGTCTGACTACTTTACTATTTAAATAATTTAATCTCTATATGTGGGGTAAAAAATCAAGCACAGTTATAATATTATGTCTATGGAATAATTTAGGGCTAAAAGTAAGTCAAAAACCAAAATGTGAATATCATGCAATGTATCATTATCAGTCACCAGCAATTGGTAACTAAAATGCAATTTTCCTGTTTAATGGAGACAACAAAACACAACAGAATTGATGTAAAATGATTTTGTAAGATCTGACTTTAAACAAATTGATTGATCCATATGGGATATATGAATTTAAAAATTAGGGGTTTGGTTTGGGGCTTAAAATAATGATACGTTTAGGAAGTTATCTGCTTTAAGAGTTACTGAAACCTATATGATATGTTTCTGGCCACGGGGCGAGGAAGTATTCTGGGGGGTCCGAATTTCTTTATAAATGAGTATTTAAGCAAATTTTCTGTGGCCAAAATGAAGAAAACATTAATCATCACGTCACAAAAAACATTATATAGATTATGCATTTGTTAACAGGAAAATGGGAAACTTAGGCCTAATATATTGTTAACACTGCGCGCGACGTTTTCAAGTGCCCGGGTCCGAAATCAAAGGTATCCCTGGACCCCCTCATCGACGCTCTTGAAAATTCCATTAGGAAAAGGAGCACAAAAAAATCTTATGTGCAGAAAACACATAAGCTTTTGGGCACTCTTCATACAAGAGCCTGATAGGTGCAGCGGGCTTGACCGACTGAACCCACAGTCTCTATCCCGATGTTACTGATGGGGGGCCCTGCAGGTGATGCCGTCGTACACGGTATATTGTAAAGCAAGGATTTTTTCTTTATTTAATATGCTGCCTGTTAAGGTATTTATGTCTATACTCTACAGCATTGTAATAAAATCCCAAGTTTAAGAAAAAATCAACATAAAATCATAATCACAACAATTTGTAAAACTGAATTTACAGAGAACAATACTTTGAAAATAACTCGGTCTGATGTGCACCTACTGAAATATGGTGATTGATTTTGGGGAAGCCATAGCCGCATTTGCCGCTATGCCGGAAACAAGACGAATAGCGCAGCCGAAGAACTAAATATCACAAATATAAATAGGAAAGGGGCAGCTCCACATCTCAAAATAGGCTTACCACTAAATAGTTTATTTCTGCAATGGTAAAAGCAACCACCATTTGGCCGCTACCATCAGTATTGATTGTGTTTCAATCCTTTCTCCCCGACAAGCATAACAACAATTTGTGGCAAGATTCTTTGTGAGCATTACTAGTCATGATTAAGAGAATATGATGATCACAGTTTTGTGTGTATGAATTGTGAAAGTGCATAAAATTTATTAACTTTTGGCTACTGCTCACACCAGAGCCCGATGCGTGAAGCCGGCGCAGGCTGTTGAACCAAAATACTAAACCCCGACGTCACTGATGGAGGGCCCTGCCGGGTGACGCCGGCAAAGCCGGCTTGTCACTACTATAAAACCAAGTCACCCAGTAGCCCATGCAGTTAGTGTAATATTTTGAGAGCAGTTTGTTGCTAGAGAAGATCAAACTCTCGTACAAAAAGTAAAAGTTATTAAAATTTTACTGCTGATGCGATACCAAAAAACTGAATTTTTTTTTTAATTCACAGAAGCAAAGCCGAAACCAAGTGACGTTGCTGAAAACTTTTTTAAAAGAGGGACATGCAAACTGAGTCTAGTCACACTTTAGGGAGACCTTTTGCCTTCCACAGTCTTTTAATGGAAAGCGTATTGCATTTATTAAGTTGTTGTGCCACTGTTTTTTTCAAATTGATGTCATTTTCAAATATTTCATGAACAGATTAATTTCGCAACCATGTAGCCCACTATTTGTATGCACGATTGCTGGGCTATAGTTATTTTTAATAAATATATCAACAAAAAACAGGCTACAATAATTTGTCAAGACACTTTAAAGTTTTGCGGCAAATGCGGTGGAATAGTGAATGGCGATCCCTGCGATTAAATCATGGGATCCACCACCATAGCCCAGTATCGGATGTTTCTCAGGCTATTTGTCTACATTATGTCCTGTTTCGATTAAAAGGCCAATGCCCTTCTTACACGATCATTTTAAACGACGCGACTGTGTGGGGGTTTGAACGGCCGCTTCGCAGTCGACAGACCTTAATACCATTTCCTTATTCTATTTTCCACATACCAAGTTTCGATGCACTGCTGTGATTCCTTGACCTTATTTTTTGTTTATCCTACCCTACTACTACCAAGTCAAACGGCTACACTCGGGTATTGAACTAATTTCATTCATTGTTTTGTCACAGTGATTCTGAAAACGTTTACAAGTTTGACATCTGGTTAGACATTAGAGCTTTGATTTCCTGTATAAATGCCTTCTCCACAACATTCCTGCGAAATTTGTTCATGACAGTGCACATGGAAATCCCTTTCCAGCTTCAAAGCAACAGTAAAAAAGATATGCATTGTTGCCCATTACAATTTTGAACTTTGATTTTCACGGGCCCCCAGACTCTTACGGGCCCTGGTGCGGCGCACCGGCTGCACCCCCCCTCTCGTGGGGCCTGGTCGTGTGACTATGACTATATGGCTACATACTGTGGGAACTACTTCCTATGGATTTATTTGTTCGTTAATTTATCGGATGTTTTGTTTAAATTCATTCATGCGTTAATTTTATACTTTACCATTAAGTTGCGTAACACCACCTCATTTTAATTTACTGTGTTGATTATTTTGCCTTTTTTAAATCACCGTGTAGTTCCTTGTGCACCCGGAGCAAATTAGTAGGTGATGTAGTTTAGTTTTGCATTTTGGTAATCAATTCAAGAGTTTGCGTTTAATTTTGGACTTTCAAGTTTCAAGTTTAGTTGGTAAAAGAGTTTTAAAAAAAAAATTTGTTTCAAACATTTCATGATTGTTATCTTAGCCCGGAATTAAAGACAGTGAACCGCTACAATACCACAGGTGCCTAATATTGAGGAATTTTCATTCCCATACACCCGTGTAAATCGCAACAGGCAGTCTGCATGCACTGTAGTGTTTTACCAAACATTTCATGAAGCTATGCTTAAAGCAGCTAGGCTAACTTGGGCGATGTAGTTTAGCGTGTCCGGAAAATTCGCCGTAAACAAGTTTGCCGTAGAAAAACTCGCCTCAGGAAATTTCTCTTAATAGGCAAAAGGCAGTGTACACCGAAGGGGCAGGCCCGGTATGTAAATGTACGGGGCAGTGTACAGTGGAGGCGAGTTTTCCTACGGCAAACTTGTTTACGGCGAATTTTCCTAGAACCGTAATTTAGAAAACACAAAGTTTATCATTAATAAAATGACTTTTTACCATAAAAGAAAACCGCTACCCGATCATCGCTGTACCGTAAATAGCAGAAAAATTGTTGAAACAAAATATGTCCAGTAATGGCTTGCACTTATTTTTTAAGAATATTTTGCTATTTGTCTCCGCACTCTGAAATCACGTATGCAACAGACCGCGAAATTCAAGCTCATTATATCGCTATACAACGGAATCAAAAAAAGTCCACAGGGATTTTGGACTAATAAATTATTACCGCCGTTTTTAAAAGCGATTTTGCTAGCCACTATATGCCGCTTATAGTCTATCAATTTTTATCACCTCAATTATATTGATTTTCCGAAAATCGAGTACACGATCATTGTACACTAGCCGGTTCTGACGGCGTCGCCTGCTGGGTTCCCATCAGCAAAGACGGGGTTGAGAATATCGGTTCATCCAGTTGCACCGGCTACGCTGAGTGGTTGTGAGAACACCAATCAAAAGTCAATGCTTTTTCTGCACATCCAATGGTCCTTCAAAAATCAGGTGTACTTAGAAGTGACCGAGTCAAAAACATTGTCGGCACAATAGGCACTTTATTTCCATGATGCCAATCTCACCATTCTTTTAATTGAGTGACCAAACGAGACATAAATCAAGCTAAAATTGGGGGAGGGAGGCTGGTGGCGCCAAAACAGTGATTGCTTTAAAAAATATCAAAATTGGTTACTAAGTAGCTGGCCTATTTTGCGACTTGCAGTGCTCTTGCAGTGACTCTAGGGTCTTTGCAACGCCTTAGATATGCACAGTACGTGCTGTGTTCATTACTTAGCCATGGGGATCTTAATTTTCCCATTTTCCCTAAAAGTGTAGAAGATATTTCTGCTGTTTAATTATTTTAAATCAAAATAGCGGAAATGTCTTCCAAGCCGTGCGATTTAACACAGAGGCATCGCTTTCTTTTAATTTTTCTTTAATCATTCTCCAGCCCCTGCTGGACACAGCTCATGTTCCTTGTTGCTTTTTCCCAGCTTAAGCGTACCGTGAGGAGTTATAGAGACCTTGCCATTCCTGCAACATTTTAACTTTGATCCCCGTAGCTTTATGAAGCTATTACTGAGAAAAACAGCGAAACTGTTTCTCCGAAATAGGCTGTTGTGCGATTTTACTCCAGCAGGTCTTGGCAACAACTAGAGTTACAAAGTATTCGTTCCGGTAGCTGCGTCTGGTTTGCCGCGCAAACATTTGTGAGAACAGCAACCAAAGGTTGTAGTAAATGGAGGCAATAGCCCTTGTAGGCCTCCCAGTAATGGTGATAATCTTACTTATTAATTACGACTGGTAATACTCGCAAATAAGTATGATTTTACAAGCTATAATTCGTCTAAAAAGTAAACGGGCGGTGGGAAATTAGTAAAAAAGATGGCGGTAGTGAACCACAAGGTAGTGATAGCGGTAGCGCAGTGGTAAGCCTGTTTCGCAACCAGGCCTATTTCTGGTAGGTTTATTTCACAACTAGGCCTATTTCAAAACTTGGTGGACATAGTTTCCTATTTGTATTTCTGATGTTAAGTACTTTGGCCACACTCGTAGTCTTGCTGGCGTCATTGCAAGAAAAGAGGCCAAAGTCATGCACCCTAACCCAGTACATCTATTACGCTATTTCTAATCAAAAATGTTCCCCGTAGCTCCAATTTTACAAATTGATGGAATTATTGTTGTTTTTATTTTAATTTTTTTTCTTACACTTTGGATCTTTATCATTTGTACTTTGCCTCTAGTTCCGACCTTCCTACTTTTTAATAAAGATTGGTCTTACTTACAAGCACCCCATTAATTACATGTATTCATCCATCCTTTACTCTACGAGCGCAAATGGAAACTGTTGCGGCATGTTAGAACTCAGCCTCCGTTTCCTTGTTCAAAAGTGTTCATATGCTCGCTTAAAATTCTGACAAAAATCGTTAACTCTCATTTCCGATACGTCAGTTCTCCCTACGTCATGCAACTTTGGAAATTTATTGTCTTGACTGGTAGGCGGTGTTAGGAAAACTTTTTGAAATAATTAGATTGCGTTCTGTAAACAACAAAACGAGATCATTGTGAAGCAGGCGTCCCTTTTCTGAAATGAAATTATAACCGTTAGAACGCAGCATTGAATTGCTGTGAGGAGATGGAGTTCTTTTTCTGCCGTTGTGATTGGACCGTTTGGTGAGTGCATTGTTCTTGTGTCAGGATAAATTAAGGCAATTGTCCACGCATTGATTTCGCTTTATTTATAGAAAACCGTCATCACCACGATCACCGCCGCCATTGCCAAATTTGTAGCCATCAATTCCCAAATTTACTATCAGATTTGTGTCGGCATCCAATTCAAACAATTAAATTTCATTCATGGTTGTTGGCACGTTTTGACACAAATATAGCGGCGGGAAGAGAAGCTGTAGCAGAAGCTGATCGAAAGTTGTAAGTGAGCGCCAAAGTGCTTCTAATTTCGACTTTTCCACTCAAAAATGTTAAGTGTCTCATTCACAAAAAGCGTATCATTTAACGGGTAACTGATTAATGAACTGAAATTACTCTAAAGAGAAATACCCTTTTTCACGGCTGAAAACGTAGTGATACGCTCGTAAAACACTTAAAAACTTGTTAAAGGATTTCTCAAAAAATGCAGTTGCTACAAAGGAGAAATTTCAGTTAACATAGCTTGTCTTGCCTAGCCGACTAGCGGTGGCTTTTGTTTGAGCCAAAAACCATTTTTCTCCATTAAGAAATGCAAATCTTGAAAAAATTATCTTGCGTTGTGTTGGCGTCATGACGTCACCAACCCAACCAACTTATTTCAAGACAGTGATTACTCGTGTCAAGTCTTATGTTTGAGCCCCCAGTACTTTCGAAGGAGTTAAGGTGAACTCACGCGCTTACGCATAGAGAACTCTGCTCTGTAGTATAGGTCAGGGGTCGGCAATCTGTGGTGTGCGATCCAAGGTTGGGAAGCGGAAAAATTTAAACTTACCCCGATTTATTCTAATATAGCAACGCATTTTTGTTATGTTTGCTGGTAGCTGTGAGTACTTTAGATTTAAGCCAGGGGTGTGTAACGTGCACAGCGGCGTACGCAGAAATTTGTTTGGGGCGGTTTGGTTTCTCTCACTAACAGTGCCGAAGTCACGATTATTTTAGGGGGGTCCGAGTCATGTCCCCAAAAAAGTTTGGATCTTTTGTAGAAAGCCCCCGCCACTTTCAATAGGCGCCTATTAAGTGTACACTGGAGGGGTTTTTCAGTAACGCAAGCAATTTCTGATAATTGCACCCCCTGTGTGCACTGCACTGTACATTCACATACCGGGCCTCCCTCTTCAGTGTAAACTTAATAGGTGCCTATTGAAAGTGGCGGGGGCTTTGTACAAAAGATCCAAAAGTTTAAAAACTCACCATTTTCTTGCTTTCTAAAACAAGTTTTAGGCAAATGGTTGCACGTATATTTTTTTAATAAGTAAAAAAATTTTATTTATAACAGGGTATCTGTAAAGTCTGGACACAGAGGTTAATTGGATATATTTCAATATAAGATTCAAAATTATGATTACATTTTTTTGCAACCACTGATTAATTATGGCTTTGACAAAAGAAGAAAGAGTTGAGCTGGATCATAGTCCACTTGATTTCTTTTTCTTATGTACGCTAAAGGAGAAGTTGTACTCAACAAAAATCACACATTCAATTCACTTAACTCAACAAATAAGGAGTCGAGCAAAATCGAAGGCAATCCAGATTTATTGAATCGACTTCACGCAAATTTTGCGAAAAGTATTAACATTTGCATTGCAAATGATGGAAATTGTAATGAAGATGTTATTTGAATAAAAATAAATAGTAAAAATAAAGCTTCATTTCAATTACATAACAAATATTCAATTATCCTATGTGTCCAGACTTTACGGACACCCTGTAGAGTTAAAAATTGTATTGGTGGCCTTGAGTGGCAAATATATCGCTTACATCACGGAAAAATCGAACTCCAAAAAAGGTTTTCATACGCAAAACTTGGCGAAAAAGTTGCTTTGAAAGTATTGATCTCCGAAAAACAAGGTCTTCAACTCCTCATTGAATGAAGACTGCTTTTAAGAAGTCTGAAATTGGCCCGCTTACAAAAAGGTTACACACTCCTCATTTAACTTTGGATAGATTTCGGATTTCAGTTGGAAGAAAATTGCGACAGTTGTCAGCGGTTGCAATGATTGTTCTGATGCCCTTCCTAACCACTCTTTTTTGTGAAATGACATTTTACGCATTAAAAAAAACAAAAACAGGTCAAATTTTGGCTTGTTTTGCTGTGGTCTAAACATAGAGCCCATAATTCTCATTGGACAAAGTAAATTCGACACTCATTGTTTTACTGATTGTGTACGGTGCCAGGTTTCATGAAATTCACTTCCAGAAAACTGCCGCTGTCATGGCAGCCTGAACCTTGCTATTTAGTTAAGTATAGTTTTCGTAAATCTATGCTCAGTAGTGTTTGGGTCGCGAAACTTAATGACTATTTTTTGGGTTGCACCAAAACGTTTTTGCAACCTTGGATAATAAAGTTTCTTCTTAGTAACCACAAACGAAAATTTCTACAACAAAGTATATTAATCAATTTGAGTCTGGAACATCCAAGCGAGCACTTTAAATTCCGGTTTGAAGGCAAGCAGTGTTCTGCATGTGCCAATGTAGTTTGTAAATTGATGCTTCATGTCAGTTTGATTTTACTTACACAGCTGGCTTCAGGAAGCGGTTTGATTGGCTTTTTCCTGATCCATATTCGAGCAGCCATATTTCTGTTGTGCTCCGCAAACTCGCGTGTTATGTACAAAGCAGAATGTTTGCTTGTCCACCTCTGCTTGCGGAAAGTAGGGCTACTTTTGTGCCACTCAGGCCAATTAATTTTTATATCCGCGAGTTGCACAATTTTGGGCTAGAATTAAAAAACGAGGGGCGTTGTGCACTAACTGGGCAAACACTTTTGTTCGTTAGTACAAAGCAATGGTTTGTGCCACTTGATGACTTTGCTTACAATTAATTCAAAAAATTATGCAGCTAGGGAAAGGGTGTGCATGCCTATTTTCGGGCTTCCTAAATGATTTCCAAAAAAAAAAAGTAATCACCCCCTATCTAAACAAAAATAGCATCAATTGAAACTAAGAATCGCGCGGCGGATGACTTTCTCTCTTTGATCTTATACATTGAGCCCTTTTTCATTTGTAATACCACTTTTATACAAACATTTTTTTGGAGACGAACTTTTTGTGGCTGCTTAGTTGGTATTGGGCTGTTTCACACTGTGATCCGCTACTTTTCTTGTGCCTGATTTTTTCAAACTATTCTGGCAACCTGAGGCCAGTGGTATTGAAAACTTTGAATACAGTTTAATCATGTGGTTCTACAACGTAACCAGCAAATACATTCTCAGCAACCGTAGGATAAAATATATAAGTTTCTTTATTCTCTGTTTGAAACGGTTTAAATTACTTAAGGCAGTGTTCTTCAAACTTTTTTCATCACGACCCACTTTGCATGGCCAAATTTTTTCGCGACGCCCAGGGACTAAAATAACAATAATGTAAAATTTAATAATACAGAAAATATTGAAAAAATAATAATAAAATTGCCAATACCTATAATGAGACTGATGTGCTTGCATATTATCGCACAAAAGATCGAATCTTGGCTCTATTTCGGTAATGGCGGGTCTCAGTACTGGTTCTAAATCTTTTAAATTTGATCGATATTTTGTTTTTACATAAGTTAGTGTCGAAAAAGATTTTTCACACAGATAGGTGGAAGCAAAAGGAAGAAGAGCAAGCATGGCCAGTTCTGACAATAATGGGTATTCTGTTTTTACACTAACCCAAGAGGAGCTTAAGCTTTTTTTTGAAAAGTTTACTTTCAAATTAAAATCACTGGAGAGTTCTGAAAATTCTTCTTGAGCTTTCAGTGAGAGATGACTTACTTTTTCGATTCCAACGTCAAATGGGTTTTGAACCCAGTGGGATTCGCTAGTATCCAACTCTGGCATAAAATACTTTTTAAAATGAGTTTTGAGACTTGTCAAGTGGTTGATTACCAGTGGTTTCATTGTATCAAAACTTAGCTCATTTTCTTGGATGAAATCTTCCATGCACGGAAACATCTCATATGAGGAACTTGCTACCTTGTGTAACCATATAGTAATTTTTTTCATGAATGCTTCAATTTTAGAAATCAATATGAAAACATTCGAGTTTTGTCCTTGCAAAGATAAATTCAGATCGTTTAGTTTTTCAAATATATCTGACAAATAACAAAGTTTACACAGCCAGTTTTTATCTTGAAAATATTTTAACAAATCCGAATTACTTTCCGACAGAAATTGCATTACTTCATCCTTTAACACAATCAGCCTTTTCAAAGCTTTGCCTCTTGACAGCCATCTCACTTCCGTATGGAGCAAAAGAGAGCTAAGCTCTGAATCCATTTCTTTACATAAATTGGAAAAAAGACGGCTATTGAGAGCACGGCTTTTAATGTAATTAATAATTTTTACAGCATCTTGCAATACTACGCATAATTCAGCAGAAATTTTCTTTGATGCCAGTGCCTCTCAATGAATTATGCAGTGAGTGAAAGTAATAGGTCCAGTATTTAGTGATTTCACCTTAGCATGAAACCAACCTTTTTTTCCTAGCATTGCTGCTGCTCCATCAGTACAAACCCCCACATAGTCTTCCCACTTTAATCCAACTTCTTCTAGAACTTCGCTAACTTTAAGAAAAATTACTTCACCTGTTGTGTATCCCTCTAATGCCCTACAGAAGAAGAGGTCTTCATGCACATTATTATTGAAGCAATATCTGACATATCCCAACAATTGTGCCTTACTTAAAATATCTGTAGTTTCATCAATCTGGATTGCATATTTCAAAATCCCTTTTATTCTTGCAATTAGCTGTTCAAATTGGTCTTTGCTAATGTCTTCAATTCGTCTGCTTACTGTTGTGTCTGATAAAGGAATTTTTTTAATTCGTCTGCATATTTATGGCCATGGATGATTTCAGTTATTCTAACAGCTGCTGGTAAAACAAGATCTTCGCCAATTGTAAATGGCTTTTTGCTCTTTGCAATTAGGTAGGAGGCTTCATACGATGCGCGTAAATGTTTAGAATTAGTAAATACATAATTTTCCATTGATAGCCTTTGCTTGTTCACGAACTGCAATAACCTTTCAAAATACATCAACGGTTTTTCAGCATAGGAAGCATGCCTTGTACTGTAGTTAGATGCCTCTTCAATTTTATAGGTTTCATACTTTCACTTGCCAAACTCTCGTTACAAATCAAGCATACTGGCCGATGCTCATTATTTATGCAGGTATACGTAAATCCGTATTGTAATTAACTTTCATTGTATTTTCTCTTTTTTATGGAAGAATGATTGGTCTTTGTCTTTTCCATATTGCCAGTTGGTTTTTCAGTTAGCGTCGACTTTTCAATACTTGAATTGTTTGGTGAGATATGATGATTTGATTTCAACCACTTATCCATGAGAAGGGTTGTTTAATAATTATTAATTCAAAAAATCTATGTTGTTATAAAATTACTTGTTCACAGAATAGTATGCAGCCTAACTTAAAAACTTTTTCTTCTTTACTTTAATAGTTTTATAAAATCTAGAACGAAAGTGAACGTGATTCAGGAAAATGAGAATGTTAATTGCTAAATTATACAACATATGAACATTTTTATGATCTTTTGTAGAAACCACCCGCCGCTAATGTAAAAACGTGAGATTTGAGAAAAACATCCCCGCCACGTTTTAAGTAGGCTACTGCAGATAGTGCTCGTCACGTTTTAAGCATTGCAGATTGACCCAACCCTCATAAAAATTTTAACTGGATAATTACTAATTTTTTGAGCAGTGGCGGGGATGTTTTTTAGCGGGGGCTTTCTACAAAAGATCCCATTTTTACTGTGCATGTTATCCATCCAAAAATTGCAACCAATTATAAATACTAACTCGCTTACGTTTCAATTGCCATTAATAGAACAATTACTGCACTTTTTATCAAACTCAATCATTACTAACTGCTTAGATTTAACTTCCCTTAGCACCGGTAGCCTATTATTCTTCAGCATTCTCTCTAAACACAAAATCTTAAACAACTAGAAGCGAAGTTTTGTGACGTAACAATAGTTCTGTCATACACGACGGCTCGTCTACGTTTGGTTTTGTTCTGACTGAGAGAGGCGTAGGCTTACTTTGTTTCTCTAAATAAAATTTTTTCAGCTCACTCAAGGTGTAACGTTCAGCTTTGTCAAGTCAGGATGTGTTTTTCTCATCTGTTTAAAATGTATTCTTGTTAATACTTTAATACTGTTCTTGAAACATTCCGCGACCCCCATTGAGTCCTTTCGCGACCCACCGGGGGGTCGCGACCCCCAGTTTGAAGAACACTGGCTTAAGGCATGCAACAAAATTGGTAGAGCGGCAAGAGGTTTTACATTCATCACTGTGCTGCCAGTAGTTCTAACATCGCTGCAACAGCAGTAGGCCGAATTAGTATTTAGCGTAGTCTATCTTCCGGACGTAAAAGTAAGGTGCCTGTAGACTAACTAGGGAAAGAAAGCAGGCTCTCAAGTAGGGGTTCTTAACCGGGGGTAAATTTTGTGAGCAAAAAATTCACACTTTTACCTATTACAATAGGTATTTGTAGAAGTGAAAAATATAAAAACATTTGGGGGTAAATTTTACTTATGAAATTTGCCAAGTGGTAAATGAGAGAATAAAGGTTGAGAACCCCTGCTCTAAATGAACCTTTTGATAAGGCAAAGCAAGATTAATTTGACGTTCAGCTGCATTGACACTTTTTCTTACACCACAGCGTCACTTGCTGGTCAATAAACAGTTTGCATTCATTCACTTCCAACGCTGTGCTACAGCAAAACTAATGATAATTTTTTAACAATTTTTATGAAGTTACGAAAATCTCTACTAAAGTAAGAAAACTCAAAGTGCATATCACAGCCTCTCCACTCTCTCGCTCACTTTTTTATTATTTTATTTTCAAACAAAAAGCTCACAAATTTTGTGGTAGCAGTTGACTATCATACTTCAACGGAATTATAGATTACAGGTTTAGTTTTTCACGCTAATCAAGAGGTTGATGAAAATTTTTAAAATTAGTTAATTTTACTGAGCGACTGCGAGCAGAGGTGCGTAGCCGCTTCAAGAACATGGCGGCGTTTCTTCTCGTCTAAACGCAGCACATTTCGTTGTTTTCCAACACTGATTTCACCATAAAAATGACGAGAACCTAAAACTCATTGAACAAGGCTTGAAAGACCGCGAAACGATGATGTAGCCTTCCAGACAGCAGTTACCCATGCATGTCGCTGCAAGCCACAGTTTGAATATAAAGGCAGACCTGGACTTCACGCTCCGAGTCATCAACTTTGTCATGCAACTTCACGCTGCGAGTCATCAACTTTCAGTCCTTCGGTTACTAAGTGTGACGCTCCTTCTACTGCTTTTGTCATGGTTTATTAGGTCCGTCGGCATGGGAGCAATAAGCGTTATTGTCAATTTTAGAGACAAAATTATCATAGTCTAGCTGGTCAAACACCTATCCATGTCGTAGGGTTTCGGGAAAACTTTTGTCTTTCGTACAAAATGTCGTGTTCGCAGTCGCCGGTATTGCTCGCGCAACGCATTTCCTGCACAAGCTGAGGGAACTGTTGTAAAATGTCACACCCACGTGCACAGCAACGTTCGAACTCACGACCATTATCACCATCAATGGCGCACAAATCCTTTGACTATGCTGCGACTAAGCGTGGGCTAAATAAAGATGGAAAGGTGTAGATGCCCAAAGTTTTCACTAGTCCTAAGTTTCGATAAGCCGCACAATGCCTATTGTTGGAGTTAAACTGGTAAAAGTTGATGTATTTGTTGACCGCTGCCAGAGTGAAAATTTTAGTATTCAGAGTTCGAGCAATTTTAGGTGCAAAATAAAGGGAAAACATCTTTTTTAAAAGAGGAAAGTTTTTCAGAGTAGCTTTTGCTATTTAAAATGAAGATCTTGTTTTCGAGATTTTGCAAGAGAAGTTTTACAAGACTAGTCGCCGTCGTAAAAACTTCTTGCGCAGGTTGTACTATGAGCACCCATGGAGCAGACTGTAGAATAATAGCTACAGAACAGTTTCATAAAAAGAAGCGATATGACAGCAGTGGCCTAGCTCTGGGCGACCTCAAAACTTTAAAGCAGTGGTTCTTAACCGGGGGTCCATGAACCCCTTAGGGGTCCGTATGATTGGATCCGCTTTAGTGCTGATAAGCAAAACAGATATCTGGCTAAAGTTGGGACACTCAGCTTTAGATCGCGCGTCTGTGTTTGGGTGGATCTCCTAAAAAAAAAAAAGGTCATCACCTACTCCTTGTCACTTTAGGCAGGCTGCCGATTTGCCGAAAGTGACAAGAAATTAATGGTGACCTTTTTTTTTTTTTTTGGAGATCCACCCAAACACAGACGCGCGATCTAATGCTGATTGTCCCGACTTTGGCCAGAAAGCTGTTCTTAAGAATGCACCAAGGCAATGATCAAGATGTATTGCAGTTGTCTTTACTTTAACCTTGCAAGTAACCATGTGTCAGCCAATGGCAGGGGTGCTGGACTGCTTAGCCTTGACCGCAAGGGGTGCTTAGGAAGAAAAAGGTTAAAAAACACTGCTTTAAAGTAAAGGTGATCAAATTTTTGCGTATCTTAGTTGGTACGTCTCATTTGAGATTACTCAGAAATTTGGTTCAACGCAGAAGTTTACACGGCTACACTTTTATGGCTTTGATAAATACTTTGTGGAGAGGGACAACTGGTTCTGGCATTGAAACGGTAACGCTCTTTTGCTTTTAACAATCGAAGAGCTTGTTTTAATGACTATTACGAATCCCAGGCGTTCTGTGGGGTCTCGTGTTGCCACATGAATTTTACAAAAACCTCAAGACAACAAAAGTTAATTGGGGTCAAAAATATGTACTTAATAATCGACCTTAATTATGGAGTCCAGAAAACTTAACTGATTTAAAACAACACATTATTAAGTGTTCTGCCTCAAAACATAGCACCAAGATGAAATTTTTTGCGCTCGCTCAGAAAGGCTTTGTAAAACAATAGGCCTTTTCATTGCACCTAAAATTTCTTGCTTTTACTGGCAACTTTAGAAAATGAGGCTCATAATTGATGAAATTTTAGTAGTTTATGGTACATGTCGTAAGTACGTGTAGATATGCTACGAACGGCTCACAAGCTGCTGAACTAGAATTTTAACCTAACTTGCGGAACACTTCCAAGACATGATCATGACATCATCGCCACCGTTTGCTTGCAAAAGTAATTACGTAAAAATTCAATAACACGTCACACTTTCCTCAAAAACTAATCAAGAATTAGTTTAACTAAAACTATCATAAAAAATTGTTTTGATGCTTGCATGAAACTTGTTTCGTAGACACCAAAGAAATAAAATTTAGAAAACGAAGAAGGGAAATATGAGGGGGGATCAATAATCCTTTGCCTGAAAAAAAGGCGAGCAGCTTATTTAAACATACCAAACAATTTTCACACATTAAAAACGGTACTTCTAAAATATAGAGGTACGCGAGGATCGTTTAGAACAAATTTTGGATAGGCGTTAGCAAAAAACAACAAGAGTAAGTCAGTGATTCCACATTACCGAAGCCCTACATTTGTATTTCAATTAGCATTTCTCGTTACTTCTAAAATTTACAGTTTCGCGAGGATCGTTTGGTACACTTCGTTCGATTTGCGTTAGCTACAGGTAACAAGAGCAAATCAAATTTACATGATATCTCCTTGCCTTAGCCCTAGACCTGTATTTCAATTAACCTTTCTAGGCCTCATCATATCAAGTTGCGAAACCTCATCTATTAGCGGAATTAACTTCTGCCCATCCCATGTGATCACTAGGTTCTGTGACTGCTAAGCAAACCTAGCGATTCTCGCAGTCCAATTGTACCAAGCGATCCCTGAAAATCTAGTGTTCCAAGCGATCCTCGCGTACCTGTACATTTCACAAGTACCCTATTAAATACCATTATGGAATAGCTAACTTCCACATAAATCCTAGCAACAGCCAGGACAACTGTTTTATTCCAACGTCAGATATAATAGCAACCAAAATTATACGCTGCAAACTAAGTATACATAACATTCCTTTGATCCTACATACCAATTTCCTTTTTTAAAAATTGCATTGCATTCATTTTAGCCACTAAAACTATGTTAAAGCAATAAGTAGTGCATCTACCGCAAACCAACTCCTTTCGCACAATCCTTGCGCTTGCGAGCATGTAGTGTGAATGCACTAAATCATCAATTCAATGTTCTCATGCCAATTGAAAAGATGCTTAACGTTTTTTTGACTGGAAGTCTTACAGCAGTAGTGCAATGTGAAGCCTAATCATATCTGCGCAGCACAACTAGTGAAAGGTGCCCTTTCTTTTGCAGTCCATCATCATGCGCTTCAGGCAGCATAATGTTCGAGCTAAATCTGAAGCTTCATTTATTACGTAGAAACATGAAATCGAGCGCGTTTGAAAAAGAATGCTGCCGATAATCTAGAGCAGTGATTCTCAATCTTTTTTTGTTGCGGCATACTTTTAACGATTTCAAAATTTGGCAGCACACAAAGAAAAAGATAAGTTTAAAAATTATTTACTTACTTATAACACACTGCGTAAAATAGTTTATGATAATAATTTTAAATATGCGAAATAAAATAATATGTACTACAAAAATAATAGTACGTTTATTAAAGGATTAATTACAAGTCAATAATAAGAATACTTTTAATGCGAATTATATCTAAAATTTGGCGGCACACTTTTATAATTTCGTGGCACAGTGGTTGAGAATCACTGCTCAATAGCATTACCCATAAGGAAACAGGTTTTTAAATGCCGTACAAACCTAATGCAAGGCATGTATGCTTGACTGCTACAAACCGCTAGCTTGTGCGTTATCGTGCGATTAGCTTGCGGGCACACAACATCAATCGCCTTAAATCTCAAAACAATTTTTCCGGGTCTCAATCTAGCTCTATTCAATCAAAACAGAGCAGGCTATTGAGTGTAGAGCATTGATTGCATGCGGAAATACAATTGGTCAAGCAAGCGTAGTTTAAAGCAACAAACAAACATCTCAATTGCAAATACAGTACAAAGGCATGTCATAAATGCAATAGGCTTGTAAACCAATGCTTGGTTGAACACTTTGCGAGATATCTTGCCTTAAAATAGTTTTATCTTGATGAGCCACACAAAGTAATGCAAGTCAATTTTTCTTGACTGCAGCCAACCAAAAAGACAGCATGCCTAAAAGCTGGTTTCCATTAGGCGTAGATTGCAGGCGTGGCGTGAACAATTTTTAAATAGAGAAACAAAACTAAAAGAAATAAATAGAATTTTTCACGCCACGCCTGCAATTCAGGCCTGATGGAAACCAGCCGTAAAATTACATTTCTGTAACCAGCAAATCACGTGACGTGCAGTACGTCAGCGGCATAGTCTCGACCTGGATTGATAATAGAGTACTTTCGAATTTAACGCATTACTTGCCCATTAAATATTAGCGATTGAGCTGCACAATGAAACCACAAACTCGCTCGGCAATCACTGCATCAAAGCGACCGCTGAACAACGCGCTACTGATCCCGGCCTTCCGGGATTCCCCGGTAGTAAGAAATCTTGACTCATACGAAGCAGATTGATTGCAGGCATTTTTCCAAGCCTTTCGTTTCGTCAAATATGCGTTTATCGTATTTGATACGCAACCCGGGGACTTGCTGCAACCGAAATGTGAAATCCTGATTAAATGCTCAAGTAATTAGACTGTGCGATTGCCAGATCTCGCAAGTAGCCTGCAGGCTTTTTTTTAAGTACGTTTGGTCAACGCTAACGAAGAAAACGAGAAAGTTAATGTGAAAGTCTATAACGCAAACATCTACACTACGCTCCCCGAACTCTGCGTACACCACGGAATGTCGTCGCTAGCGGTTAGAATGAGGCTAGATGTTTAGAAAGCATGCCACCACACCCTGTTTTGACAAATGGACTTCGAAAATACTGACCAAAAAAAAGTATTTACTTTCAGTCAGGATAGAAATATAAAATTTGTTGGTTGTCAATACCCATTGTTCTTTGTTGCGCCACTGTTGCCAACAAAAAAAATATTAAAAAAAGTTTATTATCATTTTTTGTTCCCTGACATGACGATTTGGGACTTTAGTGACTCAATTAATGACTTTTGAAATAAAGAATTCCTAGTGCAGCGCCTGTGTCTACCCGTCTTAGATGATTCCTATTTTATTTTCATGTGTTCTTCTACAGTCTCCTGTGCCAGACTCTTTTTTTCTTTGTACAACCTCTGTTTAACCCTTTGAACCCTGGCTTCTCTGATCATTCCCGCCTTCAACCCGAGCTTCCCCAACAATTTTTATCTAAATTTTGTCGAAGTCATAAGTGTCGTAGCCGCCAGTGAAAAACATCTTCCGAGTCAGAATCCAACGACAGCGGGCACGCTTGTTCTACTGTACATCTCTGCCGTTCATCAGACGGGTTTGCACCACAACTTGGCTTTTGATTTGACGACTGTTCTGGCTTATTATTGCCGCTTGTTCGTTTTGACTTGGCCAAATTAATCGCAAAATATTGGACAAAAACTTTTTACTTCTACGCACTTTCAAACACGCCGGCGATAAACAAAACTATTCTTTTGTTCGATTAAATAACCCAAAAGTGCTAGTGATGTGAGCCCAACTTTAATAATTTGCTAGTCCGTAAACCAGCTTACATGGTAATGACGGTAGACCCGAAAGGCCGGTTAGCCGACCTTTCGGGCCCATAAGGCTTCTCAGTAAGGTTGGTTTTCCGGCCTGCAGGGTTCAAAAGGTTAAGGCCTTGGGAGACTTGTCCAGTTCCTGGGGCTGCATGATCTCCCGTCAGGCCCCACTCGGGAAACAACAGCAAGAGATATTTTTGTCACAAAAACTGCTACCGCCACATATATATAACTTCTGCACACCCAGATTGGTACGCATACAACTGACAAGGCTCACTTGGCTGTAAGTAGGCAACACAGCCATGTCTGTTCAGTTTCCTGCAACGAAGTTAAATTGGCGACAAAAATAGCTAAGACACATAAAAAATACGTTGAACTCGTACCCGGTTTCCAGTTAAATGTCTCACTACAGAATAACATAATACAGAAACAGCATCTCTTACGCAAAACACAAACTTGGAGATCTACAGGAGAATACTGCAGCTGGCAAAGTTTTTCGCTTCCTAGAATTGAAAATCATGCGCATTTGATGGAGCTTGCCATTTCAAAACGCTTTTTCTGATTTTCGTGATGCAAACAAATAAAACTTGAAGTTATACATTTTCGGAAGCCCACACTACATGCATTACGTCTAAGAGGGTCTCGTACAGCCGCCACTAAAGATTATTGCAGTTTTTTGTAAATAAACTGACGAGCAAACTCTAAATAGGGCTACAAAATGGCCATTTTGGGACCAGTCCAGTTGTAACTCGTCATGATTACTACTTGAGTTGAAATCGTTGCCAAGTTTTGACAACGGATACCAATACTTTTAGTTTTTAAGAGAGTAAAATCGTTAAGCGGAAACTAAAATAAAAGAATGAAAAAACAGTTCTATAACATATGATTTTCCCATAACCACGTACAAACATACTTAATAAATTCTGTTGTAAATCTACTTCGATAGGTAAAAAGAATAGCCCAAAACAAAATTGTGGCTACATAATATTTGCACGAAGTTAAAGCATTGCTAACGCGGTGAAGCTCTCACTAACCATCAGCTTTTGCATCAAACTTTGATTGGAAAGGGAGCTTTCTTAAATTTCAGATGCTTTCCGACATATACCAACGGTAGAATCAAAATTATAACTACGTCCTTTTCAGGCCAAGAATAGCGTTTTCAGTAACACAAAAGACCAATTTTTAACAGTGTACGCATTAGCGTCATACCAATTAGGATAGCGAAATAATAAAGACGGATAAAAGATATTAACTTAAATAGAAAAATTAGGGCTGAAGGATATACTTCTTCCCGCCTGAATAAAAACTTACTCCTGTAAAAAGTGACAAACTATTACGTATTGATATGGTTACACTATTCCCACAAGATATATTACGAAATAGTACTGTTCCTCCTAACTGCCTCAATGAGCCGAAGTAAACATTTCCAAAGAGAAAGAAAGATTAACACTCAAAAATACTACAAGTTACAGAAGTCTTATTAAATAAGAAATGTAAAACAAGCTTATCTGGCGTAAAAAGAGCATTGGTTCCCCATTGCGGTGAAACTAATAACATACGCAGCGAGGGGGCGCTTTTAATCTCCCCGTGGCCAGAACTGAAATTATTTTGATTGCTCTTTACACCAGATAAGCTGCTTTTCGTCGCCGACAAAAATTACAAAAACTCGACTCCTTCGAATTTGTATTTTTTTGATACTAAGGTATCCGACATTAAAATATCACCGTCCAGGGAAAATGCGCTGATGTACGACCTCGTTTCGCCTTTGACCTCTTCGGTCTTGAGGGCGACCACAGCTCTGTCCTTTGTCCCAGGAATGAATTTAAACGACGAATAACCTCGAGCCGGATAATCGATGTTGCCTGAAAGATAAAAGCAATGAGGAGTCGGGGGCTGAACTTTAAGTCGGCACGTAGATGATGACAAACTACTCTTCCTTGAGATGAGAGTAGTGTGCAAAACGGACTGCGAATCCAATTACGCAAGTACCATTCAGCTCACTCCAACGAACGAAAACAAGGCGTTGAGATGATTTTATACAATCGAGCACAAACGCTCATTACCAAATCAACAGACTGGATAAAAGTAAAAAAGATACCTATCTTGTATGCTCACTGATATCGTTTATACAAAAAACACTTAAGAAAAGAAAAGCTCAAGTTCAAGTTCAAGTTAAAAGAAAGACATACTGGATTGATTATTTTGCCGTTTATACCTGGAGTAACTGAAAGAATAAAACGTCTTTTAAAATACCATCAAATCAAAGTGGCAACAAAACCGGTATGCACTGTGGGAAACATGCCACCAAATTATAAGATAAAATTAACGAATTTGATCAACGCGGTGTTGTGTATAAAATTCCATGTTTAGGTTAAACAGGTGAAAATATTGGTGAAACTGGTCATCATTCAAAACACGGCGCAAAGAACATCAAAGGGACATTAAACCTGATATAACTGCCCAATTAACAAATGAGGATTTAAAAAAGCAATCTGCACTAATGGAACACGTTTGGTTAAATGGACGCCGGATTGATTGAGGAAGATTCGCAATTTTGTTATTGAAAATGACTATAAAAAAAAGATGGTTTTTAGAGTCATTGTATATCCACAAAGATTTTGCTTTTAACAAAAAATTAAAAATTAACAGTTTTTGTACAAATTTATAAATTTTAACCGCCAGTTGTCGCTGCTGCACTTGTTTATTGGCATAATTTTCTTTTTTCTCCTTTTGCAAAAACTTGTCAATACGTAGACCTCTGCACTGAGTTTCACTTAGAATTATTTCAATCGGTTTCTTGTTACTTAATAACAGATTAGCAAACAATTGAGAAAACAAAAGTAGTTTCGAAAAAACAATCGTTGGAACGCTACTCGGAAATCGTACGTCACTAACGAACGACATCTAATCGAAGTCTCATTGTGTTGGTTGTGCTGAGAGCATTAGCGGCACGCAATGCTAGCAACTAGTAACAACAGACGGAGCATTATATCGATATATTGATGCATATATATACTGATGCATTGATCTCGGGAAAATTTTTGCCAGTATGGGTTAGCCCGCGTGTAGCGTAACTTTTGAAATATAAGATATGTCACTACTAACAATCTACGCCTCCAAGCGAATACAATTTGGCTTCTTGCTGCATTGTATCAAGTAGATTCCTTGCTTTTTTGTAGAGTATTAAAAACTGTTTCCACACATACTATCCCAAAAAACCTGCCATTCAAAAAAGTAAAAGCATACCACAAAAATGCATAAAAAAATTGTTCATTGCAAAAACTTTTGCATCCAGCTGTGTCGAAAAATCAAAAAAACACCCTAGAAGTTGTTCATAACAGAACTTGTGTTTGGACTGCTTTATGCTATCCGTGCTGTCGACACAAAGAGATTTCTATCATCGTTCCTACAACCAAGTAGTCCCTCGTAAAACGTGTTATTTGATTTTAGTCTTTAGTATATCGTTAAATATTTAAGCAAGCGAAGGCACCTCATAAGTGTGCAACTGCAAAGGTCAAGGCGTTGGCTGTAATAGGATACAAGCGTCAAGCTTCAATCAACCTTATCCACAATCTCAGGCTTCCTAAGCTTTTCGGGGGAGTCCACGCTTGGTAAAGCGCGGTCACAATGGTTTCAAATAAAAGGGGCTAAACTGCTCTCTACTGGTTTTTTCAAATATTTAAGAATCAAAACTTACAAAAAATTTGTATTTATTGTTTTTGTTACTATTTAGCTTCTTTAATGTGGGGAAAATGTATCGTTTTTAATACTAACTTCCGAGCTGATGCAGAAAAACCAAAAATGTGCCCGAGACATCACTAGTTTGCACAACACAATACTTGTCGTCGACCTTCTTCCCCAAAACTAGTCGGCTCGATATTGATCTTCGCACCGCTAAACTTTTGCGGCGGTACGTACGTAGGCGGCGCGTACAAAACGCAGCGGCGCACTTCGTGCAAAGCCTACGCCGCAAACACTGCAACCGCGGAACGGCAAAAAGGTGCTCTGCCCGCGACAACAACACAGAAGTCACGCGATCGTTGAGCAGCGCCGCCTAGTGAAGCATGAAAAGCGACACCTCGTTTCACAATTATCAATCAGGCACGGCCCACTTTATCGTGATCTCGGTGACGGGAAACAACCTGAACGAGAATTTTTCTCCGAACGAGAATCGTTTTTCATGTGCTTTCAATTGTTGTGAGAGCTCTAGATCTTAACGTGGCTTAACATAACAGCGAAAACGGCAATGACGAAGCGGAAGAATACCCGTGCTTCACCGGGTTAGAATAGTGAAGCTGCTCACCCAGTATGTCGTAAGAGGCGACTCTTGGGTACCCACCAATGGCAGTCCGCCTTGTTGGTGGTGAGGCTACCAGTCTGTAATTTGCATCCACGACTGGTCCGAAATGGGCTGCCACTTTTCCCCTAGCCTAATTCAATTAGGTTGACGGCGTGAACCTGGTTTGCTGTTCGCGCCATACCTCCATCCCAAGGAAGAGGAGGGGTAAACCAACAACAACAATAAGCGGAAGAATAGATCAAAAAAGATTGATTGGAAAGGATGCCAACGAGAGCGAACCGGTGTACTGCTATTCACAAAATTGCGAGAAACATACGGTAAATCCCGTCACCCACGCTAACAGAAACAAAGTCGGATTTCAAAAAATAGGACCTCTCTTTCTGAAAAAGAAAAAAACTTGGGGGTGGCAGTGGGCGGTAATGGTATGGCGTCAAATCAAAACATTTTATTTTAATCTACGCTATATTGTTGCTCATGTAGGGGCATTAACTAACTTTTGAAAGTTCTTTTTACCTATTTTCGTAACTTTGATATTCTTAAAATCTTCTGAGCATTTGAATAAAATGTTGGTCGCACGCTGCTCGTCCTTCACTTCATCGTAAACTTCACGACTCGCCCTCCGAGGCAGGAAGAACCACGACTTATGAACGTCGCTCCACACCGCGCTTTCATGGATGATGTAACCTGGAATGAAACGTGGTCGGAATGATTTTGCTTTTAACAAAAAATTAAGTGTTTGTACAAATTTATAAATTTTAACCGCCAGTTGTCGCTGCTGCACTTATTTGTCACCATAATTTTCTTTTTTCTCCTTTTGCGAAAATTTGTGATACCCGCAATGGTTGGAATGAAACTCAAGGGCGTTGACAAATGTGGCGAGGATGTATTATACCCGTGCTTCACCGGGTTAGAATAGTGAAGCTGCTCACCCAGCATGTCGTAAGAAGCGACTTTTGGGTACCCACCAATGGCAGTCCGCCTTGTTGGTTGTGGGGATACCAGTCGGCAGTTTGCATTCACGACTGGTCCGAAATGGGTTGCCACTTTTTCCCTAACCTAACTTAATTAGATTGATGGTGTGAACCTGGGTTGCTGTTTGCGCCATACCTCCATCCCAAGGAAAAGGAGGGGTAAACCAACCACCCAACCAAAAGGGTGTGTTAATGACAAATGCGGCGAGTACTGCACAAATCAACAGTCGCCTCAACGTGGTGGTGCGGTCCCCGACCCCGTTTAGGTTGAGTCGAGATGGCTGTTGGACTTCCCGAGGGTCCCAGTTACCCCGGGCACTCCCCTCCTTTTTTCGCTATGCTGCCCCCTGAACGACCGCAGAAGGGCAGCATGGTTCACCCAAGGGCATTGACAAATGTGGCGAGGGTGTTTTACTTTCGAGTGAGCGATCGGAAAGTGTATCTCACAGTAGGTTTTTCTCAAATATTTACAATGCAAGAAAAGTAATAACGGGAATGCGATGGTTGTTATTAATACACTATATCACAATAGTTCAACCAAACCAAAGTCTTTGTTTAATTGTCGCAGTGCATGCAACCATAAGCAAAGCACATGTTTCCATGTGCTTTTGTGTATGGTTCGCAGATGCAACATTTTTCAAAGCTTTCCTATGAATCTAGGATTGAACACGCGCAAAAATTGTCCGTTAGTAAGGAAACTGTCTACACCTTTCACATATCAACTACAAACTTCAACTACAAACATACGCCAGGCGTTCGCAGGCCAGTATGTCAAAAACTAATGAAAACTCTACACTAACCTGGTGGATCATATCCAGACACATGCTGCATGGCTTTGTAGATAGGAACCCAGTCAAGGTCAATGATAGAACGCTGAAAAAAAACGAGTATTTGATCACGCGTTGGTTGTGTGTGCGACTATATTCAAAAGAACTCGACGCTTTTAGTACAATGCTCAATACCTCGCTGTGTTCTTTCGCGTATTCACGGCGAAGAACACAGCCTTTTACTTCTCCAGAATAGGCCGAACGGAAAATCCTTTGAGCGGAGGTATCAGCATCATGTCTGTCTTAGAGCATCTTGTCTGTCTTACGAACTCTTCACGATGCACTCTCGTGAACGACTTTCGTTACGAATCCAGGTCGAGGAGGTTGCCTTGCCATTAGAATACCATGGTATTCCTTCACCCCGATCCCGAAGATGGGGTCAAGGAAGG
The DNA here is from genome assembly GCA_963675345.1 of Trididemnum clinides. Classification (NCBI taxonomy): domain Eukaryota; kingdom Metazoa; phylum Chordata; class Ascidiacea; order Aplousobranchia; family Didemnidae; genus Trididemnum; species Trididemnum clinides. The sequence goes on along the minus strand of OY776284.1, from coordinate 18,779,952 downwards.
GACGGGTAACAGCCAGGGTATTTGGGTTAACAACAACAACACAAAAATTGGTTTATCCAACTAAAATTGGTGCACACCGCTGAGCCCTGGGACGCAGTGCATGAAACATAAATAAACGTAGATCACGCTTAGGGGGGTCGAAAAGGTTTTCTCACGACTATCTTCAGGTAAAAATTCCTTTAAAACTGATCAAAACGTATTTTGTCCAATTTCTTTATATATTTGGTAGCAGTAGGAGTATTCTGTGATAGACGCAGTAGTTGCAGTCATTAAATAAACAAATACAATTCTAAATACCTATGGTTAACAGATTTTGCCGAAAAAATGCACAGCGGTACACTGAATTTGGTTATGCCGATCGTGGGCCTTAAATTACACTTTATCTTTATACTTACATCTTTATCGATTACTTTAATCCACTGTGGATAGCTGTGTACGAACACTCCGTTTGCTGTAGTCCACTCTTTCCCTAATCCACCAATGTATAGCTTCTCGTCTTTCACTGCCATCCACTCCCCTTTGAAGCCTAAACAAATAAAGCTTTACGAGCAAGCTGGAAGACAGATCGCCTTATTTTGATCCAGATGTCGATCAACGATACAAAGCACTGAATAGTAGTTGCGCGTTATGCTGCCCGCGTGGTTTCCAAGGTTGGAACTTCACAAAAAATTGAGGGCAAACCGCTATGCTTTGCTTCCGTGATGTGGCAGCAATCGTTTGGGACTTTGGAATGGTGAGGAGCTCAAAACTCCGTAAAAGCATCAATGGCATTCGTCGGAAATGGCATCGGAAATTTAAAGTGCTGCGTCACTATAGGAGAATGTCTGGTTCAAAAGCAATCGTACTAGCAGAATTTCAGGGTGTCTAAGCATACGAAAAAATACGTAAAATCATTTTTGTCTTGCCAAGTCGCGGTGCTTGTAGTAGAAAGGCGTCGAACCAGCAGTAGTGGAAACTCTTTGACGGCTCTGAGCAAATTGTAGTCTGGTGTATCAACGTTGAAGTTTTTCTTGGACCAAAGATAAAATATTAGGCCCAATTTATTATTTGGATCCAAAGGCATTATATTGAAAAGTGACAAGGTTTTGCAATTAAGTTAAAAAATATTGAAGTCATTCTTCAACAAGTTCTCTTTTGTGGTCCAACAAGTTTCAAATTTACTATTGCAGTAAAAAAAATACATTCAAAGCGCATAAATACTTTCTAACAAATGGGATCTACTGAATTACATTTTTTTTTATTTTTTTTATTTGCCATGTTTATTCTCCAGTCACGAGAAAGCAAATTGTATGGCTATATTTTGGACAAGACGTCCGCACTCGCTTGGGAGTTGCTATTTCCGAGGTGTCTGGGCCACCTGTCTTCCACATAAAGGCGGAATGTCCCGTTTAAGTGCCTTGCCCAAGGACACAACAAGCGAACTTGCCGACTTGTTCTCCACAACCTCCCATAAATGCCGAGCGTCAAGCAGGGAAGCTGTGGATACCATTTTTTAAAAGTCTTTTGGTATGACTCGACAAGGTGATTGAAGCCCAGGTCTACCGACTGCGAAGCGGACGCTCTAACCACTACGCCATCGCGTCGGTTAAATGCTGCAACGAAACTGATAATGCCTCAAGGAGACCACAATTGTCACATTTTGACCTTCAATTGTTTCTAGATTCGGAATAAAAGACTTGAACTATGAAACGCAATTAAAACATCTTTGGTATTTGTCAGGAAGGGGATCCGAAATATAAAGTGCCGTGTTGCTCCAGTAACAAGTCTGATTTCAAACCTAGTTGACAATGGCAGACGCAATTAGAACCATCACGCGTGCAACTCGTGCAAAGCGAAAAAAAAAGGACGTAATATCTTGCTTTTGGTAGAACACGAATTTTCATGACACGTGTCAGCAATTAGATTTGAACGGGGTACAAAATTGGTTTACGTTCACTCGAGTATGAAAACGTCGCCATTCTTTATTAAAGCCTGCACAGTCTTTAGCTCTGATCCGAACTCAATAGGAATGCTAAAGTCAAAAAAATGACTTGAAAAAACAATTACATTCACTATTACTTCATAGGCTTAAAATCTTACTACACGCTTAATGCATAGGCTTAAAATACTCGTACTATTTCATTTATGTTAAATAAAGTACGTTGCGCGTGAAAAAATGTTTTGTCTTAAAATGTTCACAATCAATTTTCCATTTAAACCCAAAATTGTTACCTATGCAGTCTCCATATGTACAAAAAAAAGCGTTTTAGATTGTAATGTGCACATCACATTAGATCTTAAAATTTAATTTCCATTTGGTGAAAAACCGGCTTTCCATCAAATACATACTGTAGACATCAAAAAAAATTGGAGCAGCAGGCTAACAGTTCTCTATTCATCTAGCCACATGCATACATAAGAGCAAGCAAATTAAAAATGAAAACGCAGTGTAGTAATTGCAGATTTCTCTGGAAATCAAAAACCAGGTTACGATTAAAACAACAGCGATTCTTCAGCTGGCCTAAAATATTTCTGCGTTTTAATTAAAGTACTTTTGGAAGTCAAAATTAAGTAGGTTGTCTAGCCAAAAGATGAAGTTCATTTTTTGGTTGTCTGGTTAGTAAACGTGTTTCGTTTTCGCGACGCCTTATCCCTCCTGAAAAAAACCAGTAGAGCAAACGACGTCATTCAGCATGTTTGAAAGCGAAATTCTTTACAGAATTAGCGCGTTTTACGGGTTGAAGCGTCATGTGTCTTTTTATACCGTTATGTAAATATCAAAACGCTTTGAGGTAAACAATATCCATTTGCTTTACTTTGCATTGACATAGCCAAGACGTTAAGGGTAGCATACTGAAACAGAAGCAAAACAACAGTGCGTCTCTAAATTCGCAATTTAAAACACGTGATGCTAAATCAAGCAAGAACACCAACAACAGTGCGTCTCTAAATTCGCAATTTAGAACACGTGATGCTAAATCAAGCAAGAACACCAACAATAGCTTTTCTGCCTGAAACAATCGATTTCTATGCACGCCATCGCCTAGAGCGGATTGGTTTTTGAATGAAAAATCACAAATGCAGGCCCTTTTGGTAAAACTGCACCTTCTAAAGTCAAAATGACCCCAGAGGCGGAAAATGATATTTGAACATTCACTTACTGTTACTTGTAAAGTTTACGTAATCCAGCGATTAACGTTACAGTGTAACATATTTGTTTGATATTACATTAACATGCCAACATGAGTTCCCATGCTAATGTTCATTAAACTGGTGTATTGATTGCAAGAATAATGGTGAATCAGAAAGAACATAAACTTTAGTGGGTGAATCACGAATGCTAACAGAAATAATTGAGAGTGACAGATCACAGAAGCTGTCCAATAGCCAGCTAAGAAACACACGGGATCTGGTATTACTATAGAGACAGACGTCAGCAAACACAACACATCAGGTTAATTTGTAAATATAAAGAACAGTTCAACACACACCAATAAATGCACCAAAAATCAACTATATTTTTCAAGTGCCTACAACGCCATCTAAAGGCCAATTTACAATTTTTTCATACCCAGTTAAAAAAAACATGTTGCTACCTTTAGTTTGTTTTCCATCACCATCAGATAAAATGGCCCACGGAACAACTTTTTTATCCACTATTTCATAAACAATGCCAGTACGATCATCAACAGTGAATGTTCTACCATTGAAAACAATCAGTTCAGATAGCTCCATGCCACGACCCCTGCACAATAACAGCGTTTTTAACAGAGTATTCTCAAAACACAAAGGTTAAGCGGTCGATGTTGTTTTACCTATTTCTAGATGCCTGCAACCAGCTTTTTCAAGGGTACAACCTTTATCAGAAAGTGCGTTGTAAGTTTTAAGCGTCATGTCTAATTGATATCGATCGTGCTTTCAAAAGGCTTGGGAATCCAAACGAGATTTTTCTGAAGCTCATAGCACTTTTAGTGAGTGCGCCACAACAGTATAAACTGCGTTTTCATCAAAACAGAATGGCTTTATCTTTGCTTAAAAAAGATGTGATGTCACATACGCCTGATGTGACATCACACCCGTTTTAAGTAAAAGCTTAGTCAGTGGTTAATGAACTGGGAGCGCGTTGAGGAATTTTCTCGAGATCCTAACAACCATAAGTTTTAAGGAGATTGGTACTTGTGCACAAGTTCATCTGGAAAAAAAAGAGGCCAACAACATGACAATAGAAACATATAAATGACGTGGTAATGACTGCATCCCTGTCAATACATAACGTGCTAATTCAAGCGAGCTGTAGGGGTCGTTTGAAAACCACTGAACCAAGCCAAAAATTGAAAATGGAAAAAATCCGTTGAAATGCATCAGTTGTTAGATCTGAGTAAGCTTCATGAATTCCCTGTAATGAGATGACGAAAGATATGCAGCCCAACAACAGCTAACAGAACAATTCAAATCATACAAACGGGCGTACTTATAGGCATAAAAGCTCTTCAATTCAACGCCGCCTTCATCCACATCATGCTTTCCCCAATTGACAGAGACTTTATTGGAAACATGATTGTAGCTAAGGTTTCCAAACAGCATTATGCTTCTCCATGTATCTTTACTGTCAGCACCTGCACGGTTAATAATAAAACATGGTTGGTTATTTCTAATTTTAAACGCCCGGAAAAATGTCGTGAGAAGTTCACCTAGACAAGGTAAGTGTAAAACGGAAGTCAAGCGATGTTTTGTAAATTCGAGTATATTGATTAGGTCACGACTTTTGATTACAGAATGATTGCTATTAACATATACAGCTTTAATTAGCTAATTTGCGAATAAGCAATGCCAACCTGATCAGCTAGCCTAGAAATTGGACTTCCTTTCTGCAATTGTTTCTATTGATCTGTTGCAAGTAATTAAACACACAAAACTTTGACGATGAGTTTTGTGTGTTTAATTACTTGCAACAGATATGATGAAACCACCTGGCTTCATCATATCTCACCATGGTCTTAGTATGTAAGCCAGGTTTTACTTTCTAAAGGGTCAAGGCAACGTTGACGTACTTTAACTTTGACCTTGACCCCCCAAAACAAAACCATTACGAAATATAAGGGTTCTAATCATTTGTGTGTGAAAAGCAAACTTTCACACTGACGTTCCAACGATCAACTTTAAACCTTAACTTTGTCTGTGCGGACTAACTATTAGAAGCTGTAGGCTAATTTGTGTCCGGACCAACTTTGAAACAGGCAGTACGTGCCAATACTTTTTGTTTTAATAAACCAGAGTTTTAGATTACTGACACAATGCTGGTTGGTCAACACCTAGAGAACAAGTATAAGTGCCATTAAAGAGCACAACAACACAAAAAAGGTATTCACAGCTTCCATGCTTGTTGCTCAAAATAAAAGAGATAGGGTGAAAAAAATCAGCCAATGTTATTGCCAGGTCCCTCGAAAAAGTCTGAAGATTAGACAAGGGGTTTCTGAGGTCAAACTGCCCCCCACAACAAAGATAAATTATTGAAATGACCAAATGCAACGCGAACCAAATACCGTGAAAGAAAAGATTAACGCTTGTATTGCGCAAACTGATTGCTAGCCAGCTCGTGTGTGTAGCTGCAAACTGCAATTCAAATTCCCGTAGTTCACTACATCAACTCAATCATGATACTCACATTTAGATTCAGTGTCCATATCCGTAATCAAACCTATTTTGAAGTAAGCATAATTTGATGTTGCGTAGGGCTTTGTCAGTGGATAAGTGTTGTTGTACGACATTTCTTTGTCAAGCTTCGCATGTTCTCTTACTAAAATGCATTCAGAAAATTATCAAACAAAATACCTTTATACTTCTCTAGTGAATGAGGCCTACACGTTTTATTCTGCGATCATAACAAAAACCTTTTGCAACCATGTACAGAATCATTTAGGTTCAGACATGCTTTGGCGATGATGGGGCGTTGCATATTGGCACTACCAACAGCTAGAGAGAGGAAACAATACCTCAATACAAGCATGAACATTACTAGTAAAATTATCGTGCTATTTGCTGTAATAAGAGTAATAGATAAAGAGAATGCGAATTAAAATTATGTAAATAAAAAGAGGGATCAGAAAAAAATATGTAACAAATGGTGAGGTTCATAAACGTTTCAAGTTTATGAAAAGTCATCAGCTTAGTTACACTGCAGTTGAGAAAACTTTTTCATTAAAGCTATAAACATCACAACACGTACCCATGGAAAGCCTTCTCGAGGGTGTGTACTTGTTACCTGGCAGTGCATCGCTGCTTGAAACATACGAATAAATTAAAAATAATCCCAATATGATTGCAACGGCTGCCACGATTGGACGATACTTCAGTCTAATAGAACCTTTTCTAGTAGCTGCAAAGAACAGAAACAAGTTATTGTAGCAATTAAGCACAGCTAAAAAGTAGCAGTCAACCCTGGTTTCCTACACCTTTCGAAAATTAAAGGGGTGCTGTATTTAAGCCATTTGTCATCAGGCCTACCATCTAGAAAAAGATAAAATGGAACTCTGTGGCCTTAGCATCATACAATACCACATGATTCGACATTAATATCAACTCCAGGAAGATAAAAAAGATCCTTTCAAAGATCCCCCACAAGCACGGTCAATGACCATTACTCATACCTTGTGAAAACACCGGAACTTCAATTTTGTTTCTCCAGGCTTCAATGTTTTTTCCTTCGTTTGAACTAAAGGAAGAAAAACTGAGACTTTTATACATCTTAACGCAATCTCAGCATGGAAATTAATGCAATTTTGTGCATTTTACAGACCGACAAACTACACAATCACAATAGCCATATTATTGATATCAAACTTGACACACAAAATCACAGCTGTAAAAATAACACATTTCTGCTTGTAATAAAAATAAGGCATGTTTATGAGCCAAAGTTTGCTAAGTGTAGCACATAACCAAATTTCAGTTATACAGGGTGGCCAATAAGTAGTTTGACCGTTAGATGAGAGATAATCAATAAATAGTCTTAACTATCCCATTATGTTCTACCATAAATTGCAACAACGTACTGACTATACTTTGCTTATTTTCATGCAAGATGGGGCTCCTCCAAATCTTACCAATAGTGTAAAAAATCTACTGAATACACTACCTGATGGTTGGATCGGTAGGGTACAATTGAATGGGCCCATAGATTTTTTCTTGTGGGGTACTATGAAGGACTCAGTTTACAACAGCAAAACCCCATACTTTGGATGATCTTAAAATGGCTATCATGACGAAGTTTAATGCTATTAACTCAAAAAAGGAGTAGTCTGTGAATCCATTATTTCCCGTATGACCAAATGCATCAAACAGAATGGTTCGCAGTTTGAACATTTATTGTGATCATTTATTATTGTTGCTGCGTTTTCTATAAATTTGTAGAATAATTAAAATGTTAATGCTTTGTGGAATGATTAAATTGAGTATATTTCATGCTATTTTCATAAGTGATTATCGATATAAGTTTAGCTCTTCTAACTGTCGGGCTACTGATTGGCCATTATATACATCATGACATTGAAGACAAAACAAAACAATGGCGCAATATCAAAATTATACAACCTGAGTCAAACTGAATTAACTTTTACAATTGATGTGCAGCTTAAAAAAGAAACATCAAGACTTTAATTGCTTTAGTTTTGCATGTTTCAACAAGCAACAATTTATGTCACAGCAAAAAAAGTGAAATTTCTTACAAGGCATAAAAATTAATCACTGAAAAACTTTGCTTCGATCACATAAAAGAGCTGCTTGAGCAAAACATTAAATATCCCTTTCAAGACCATTTTTACTGCCCTTCAAATCGATGGTGTCCAGCTAAAATTGGGACTTCATTTGCAGAGAACTAGTGGACTCCAATAAAGCCTTTCACCAAAAATTAAACTTGCAGAAATTTAATGTCACTTCTAGACTGTGAAGTGGGGCTCACAAAACCTCAAGCTCGAAGTCAAGGTTAACAAGGCAGCACACCAACTGACACTTTTCAAATACAAAAAACTTATATGAAGTCACGATACGGCAATGCAGAAACTGAGAATGATATCAAACAGCCGGTAAGCAGATGCTTAGATTTTGATGCAATATTGTATGAAGTCTGCTTTAACGCAACCAACACTGCCTGGAATATTGTCCCATTAATCAAATACATCATACTTTGTTTTGATAACGTGACCACGGTCTACAACAACCACTCCACTCAAGTTCCGTAAGTGGTTGCCATGTCAAGGTTCTTTCTTTGTATCTTTATCGGCAAACAATGTTAAAACAATAAAAACACTTCTATCAAAACAAATGCAAAGCCAAAGCAGTCTAATTAGACCAGTGGTTCTCAAACTGGGGACCGCGGTCCCTTAGGGGTCCGCGATGCAATTTCAGGGGGACCGCGAGGGGTCTCTGATGCGCCGTATATAAAGTGGCAGCATGAATCAAGGTGAGAAATTTAGCTGGATCTATAATCGATGCAGCTTACTGCTCAATAAATCTGTTATTAGAGGTCGTATCAATACACAATGGGGCATTGTACGACTGAGAGTCAATTATTACGTAATAGTTCTTTTTCTCAATCATGCTGTTTAAAAAATATAAGTCTTGAATATTCATAAGAAAGAAAAAGTTGAGTACAAATTAGAGCAAGTATGCGTGTTTGGATGAAAAGTAGCAACTTAAATTAAGTTTTAAGACAAACCAAATTTAACGCGGACATATAAAAGCGTATAGTCAGCTTTTTCCTAAAAAGTGTTTGTCGAGGTCTTAACTTTAGTGCAAACTAGCTTGCAGTTATAATTATAATTTTTGAGTTTCAGAACTTTATACTTCAAAAATTGGCTAAGCTACTGTTGAAAATTTGCTTTCACCATGCCTCCAAAAAAGAAAATGAGATATGACGATTCGTATTTAAAATTTGGTTTTACAACGATAAAATGTGACGGAGAAGAGAAACCGCAATGTGTTTTATGCTGCACAGTGTTGGCATCTACTTCACTTAAACCCAGCAAACTAAAAAGACATTTAGAAACGCATCATCCTGATTCATCAAACAAGGATTTAAATTTCTTCAAACAAAAAGCTGAAACGTTGATCAAGTCCAGGCTGGATCAATCAGGAATGTTTTGGAAAGACATTAAGAGTGGTCTGAAGGCCTCCTATGAGGTTTCACGAAAAATAGCTGCCTCCAAAAAACCCCACAACATTGGAGAAGAGTTAATATTGCCTTGCTGCCGAGACATCATATCGAATGTGCTGGGAAGTTCTGAGCTTCAGAAGCTAAAACACGTATCTTTGTCAAATGATACTGTCAGAAGGCAAATAACTGAGCTGTCTGATAACATTCTGTCACAGGTAGTCTCGAAGATTCAGAATTCAATTTTTAACTATTTCGCGATCCAGATTGATGAAACTACGGATGTAGCTAACTTAGCCCAACTTTGCGTCTTTGTACGTTATGTTTATAATCAGTATCTGGAAGACGAATTCTTGTTTTGCGAAACCCTAAGCACTAAAACAACCGCAAGGGAAATAATTGACAAAGTGGACAGATTTTTTGAGGCGCATGCTATCAAGTGGCGTGGGAGCATGTTATTGGGTTCTGCACCGACGGTGCTCCAGCGATGATTGGCTGCCGTTCCGGTTTTCAGACCTTGGTAAAGGAAAAGTGCCCAGATGTGATTCGTACGCACTCCACTATTCATCGTCAAGCACTTATGGTAAAAACAATGCCTGAGGAGTTGAAAAGTGTTCTGAACGATGTGATTAAGGCAGTGAATTTCATTAAAGCAAACGCACTCAACTCACGCCTGTTTCGTGATTTATGCAAAGAAAGTGATTCCGAATTTGAAACACTTTTATTGTACTCGCATGTGAGATGGCTTTCAAAGGGAAAAGTACTGAAAAGAGTTTTTGTTCTACGAAAAGAAATACACGAATTTCTGCATGAAGCTACAGCTAAACAAGTAATGTCCAAAAAATTCACGGACAACCGCTTTCTGACATGCCTGTCGTTTTTGGTAGACATCTTCGAATACGTGAGTTCTCTCAACCTGGCCTTACACGGAAGGGAAATCACCGTTCTCCATTGTCATGAAAAATTAACTGCTTTTGAAATGAAGTTAGCATTATGGAATTCAAAACTGGATAACAAGAACTTTGCCCCATTTCCACAGTTAAATACATTTCTTGATGAAAACGCACTTCACGTGGATGACGATATCCTTGAAGTGATAAAGCGCCATGTTTCAATTCTTAGAGAAGAAATATCGCGATACTTTCCCGATCTACTGGAATTTGAAAAATATTACCGCTTCATCAACAACCCATTTGTGCTCTCCGTTAGCGATCTGCCTTCAGAGGACAACTTGGTTCAGGAGCAATTTATTGATTTGGTAAATGATGGGGATGCAAAATTTGTTTTTCGTGAAATGTGTTGCAGTGATTTTTGGATTCAAATGGCAGAGCCATACCCTGCTGTCGCAAAGATGGCTCTAAAATTGTTGATTCCATTTCCTACTACCTACGAATGCGAAAAAGCGTTTTCCACTCTCGTTACTATCAAAACAAAATCTCGAAACAGGATGGTTGTGAGTGACCCATGGCATGAGAGTTGCCCTAGCCAACACACTGCACAACATAGAGGAATTGCTGGAAGACAAGCAAGGGCACCCATCCATTAAACTGTGCTTGTAAAATTGTTGACAGATATTTACTTTTTTCTTTTTAGAATAAATAGCTGTTTGCCTAATACACATAGTATTTTATGATAAATGTCCTTACAACTGAGCCAGAATTTATGTTTAAATTTACATGGGACCGAGAGTGGTTGAAAAAATTGAAAGGGGACCGCAAAGTAAAATTTTTTCAAAAGTTTGAGAACCACTGAATTAGACCAATGATTTTTCTATCAAGCACCAAAATGTAACAGGGTGCCGCAAAAGCTACCCGACAGTCAAGACAAATTGAAAAATTTATTTACAGATGATGCATAGATAATAATTAGCAAGTATGTAGGCATATAATGCAGCATTGTCACAGCAAGCATTCAAATTGTCCGCCATTACATCGACTACACTTCTGAAATCTTTGGACGACAGACTGACTGACGGGTAACCTTTGCACCACCCTGTATTTATGAGGTTAAAAGCTGCCAGTAGTAACATATCGCATTTAAACAAGAACGCCATGACAGATGAGAAAAAATATCATCACGGTTTGAAAGAAGCAATGCTACTGTGGCTGCAGATATGATATCACAATATAGCTCAAAGTTGATAGTTGATATTGTTCCAGGTAACTGAAAAACTGTAGCACCATTAAAAACTTTACATGGTAAAAGCGAATGCCAAAGTAGACACGAAAAAATCAATGCTAGGCATTTGTCACACACTTTACTACATAAGCACTAGTATAGAAAATAGAATGTTACATTGGATAACAGTACATGCAAAATGTGGCGCTAAACTACAGTCAAAAACGAAGTAAAAATAATCGTTTGAGTTACTTTTATTTGTACTTGATATGCAAACTGTATGTTACAGATTTCAATCAACAAGGGTAGCAATCATAAATTAGCCAAAAAGAACCTTAAGTTTATCATTCTAGCCTATTATTAAAAATGTCTAAGATATTAAAAAAAAAATAGCAGCAGTCATTAATGAAATTAATTTTCTTACCAGCTGCGAGTACTCTTGACTTTCAGCTAAATTTCAGAAATTTTGTTTCGAATTTTACATGTGCATTTATTGCTATATACCCCACTTTGTTTATTTTTAGATTGTCTTGAAAAAGCCGGCTAGGTATTGACTGGAAAACAATGGCATTAAGACCAATTGTGGCAACGTGTGAACTATAATTAATAAAACTAACTTATCTTATAGATCGGTTTTGCTCTTGTAGCAGCATAAGGGTCAACATCTATTTTCCACTATCGGGCTGGGACCACAGTAAAAGTTATTGGACTCAGTACAAAATTTGGTGGACATAACATAAGCATATTTACTAGCCACACCGGTAAACAGTCAGGAATCAGTCTGCCACATTTTTGCCAAGCCTACTATCGGATCATCAGGCACTTAGGTCCTGTGGAAAGAATCTTTCATGCATGTTTGCAAGTCTTTAGCCACAGTGAGTTACTACGACAACAAACTTGTCAGTCCAATCAAGGCATAAAGTCACAAAAACAGGAAATGTCTAATTTAAGTGCCTGTTCCAAAGACACAGCAAGCCAACTTTCCAGCTATTCTCTAAACCAGGGGTTCATAACTGGGGTACCTGTACCCCTTAGGGGTACAAAGCACTAAAGCAGGGGGTACGAGATGAGGTGGCAGAAAAATGATTACTTTCAACTATTTGCTAACAATCTATTTTCAATGTTTTTTGAAATAAGAAAACATTTTCTGAAGCCTTTTTTAACATCTGCATTGCTGAATGATTTTTTGTCATAAGAAGGGTTACTGTGACGTAATAAATAGCTTCTTGTTTGTTCTGATAGAATTGGTTTTGTTGTGAACAATATTATGGTTAATAAATATACACAAGTAACATGCTACATTGTATTTTGATTCATAGTTAGACTGTATATTTACTGGAAATTTTGTAGGTGTTTGTTTGATAGATCTAGGGTAGGGGTGGGCAAACTTTTTAGCTGGAGGGCTGCATTGACCATTTCGAGGGTGGTCGAGGGCCAGAGCTTGTTGTCTCGCACAGCTGCATGCTATAGAAGAAATTGCATTAGCTCACAATTTTGCGAAATGTTCTGGCAATGTGGTATCTCAGCGCGCAAAAACGATCGTGTCTCTAAAAAAAAAAAAAAGGTCATCACCTTTTTGTAGACGATTAATGCGTGATTGGGGGCAATTGTAGGCTCTGACGCATTTTCCGTCTAAGGGAGAGGCGATTACCTTTTTTTTAAGGACACTGTCGCTTTTGCGCCTCGTCAATCCCCTTGTCGTATTTATTTCAAAACGGCAAAGTTTCAAAAAGTGTTCGCAGGCCGCACAGAATGCTCTTGAGGGCCGCATGCGGCCCACGAGCCGTAGTTTGCCCACCTCTAATCTAGGGGTACAAAAACATTTCACAAAATTTTAAGGGAAACGAGCGCCAAAAAGGTTAAGAGACACTGCTCTAAACCATCTATCACTATTTAAGAGCATCAACCAGGGAAGCTTACAGTGCCGTACCTAAAACTGAAGACCGCCATTTGCAAAATAGATGCTCTCAGATTTACGCGACTGTTCCGGCCACAGTACGTGTTAAATTGCTAAGCAACCACTACAGCAACCTATGCGTTATCAACACATGCTACATAACGTTACAAGGAAACACATGGTCAATCTAAATTGCAAATATAAAAACTAACTGATAAAAAATTTCAAAACATGCATCAGCTTATTTATTACCCCAATCCAAAGCTTTTACAAATTCACCCTCTGTAAAGGAGAGAAGCTTAGCTGCTTCTATATGCAGTATTTGACGCTTTAAAATGCCAATCAATTTTTGCTGTTTCTTGATTACTGTTAGGGAATCGTTTCTAAGACGTTCAAGTCTCTTGTTTTCAATATTTAGTTGTTCAAACTTCTTTTGTTCATGACTTGAACTTTCCTTGTCTGATGCTTTATATTTTTGAAGCTGAGCTTTTACTTTATCTAACTCTTCTGTAGCTCTGTTTAATCTCACCTCTGTAGCACTATGAGAAACATTTGCTTGTTTTTGTTCACGTTTTATTAGGTCCAATTCCTTCTTCAAGTTTTGCAATTGAGCAGTTTTAGCTTCACTTTTCTTTTTCTCTTCTTCAAAGCCACTTTTAATCTTTTTAATGTTATTTTGCTGCACATTATAGCTTTTTTTCATTTTTTCCAACTCTTCTTTTGCTTCTTTCAGCTCTTCTTTAAACTTCCGACATTCTTCCCCAGCAGACAAATTCTTTTTAGTTTCGTCTTGTAGCTCTTCTTGCAATACTCTGAGCTTGGCTTTCAAAAAACGAATTTGTGCCTCTGAACCCATTTCTTCAGCTGCATTCAACACAGCACTGTCTTTATCTTCCTGCAATGTTCGTGGCTGAACAGCATCAGCTTCAAGTTTCTTGCTCCTCTTTGCAGCGCCAGCCCTGCTTGATGGTTTTGATTTTTTGAAATCAGAGCTGAAATACCCAGTATTGGTTCTATGTGCCAAAATTTCATCATCAGAATTATCATCATTAAAACCACCTGCAGCAACAGACAATAAATCTGTGTCATGTCCAATAACATCAATGATGGAAGGATTTGGAATTTTCTCCACACTGTTTCTTGTTACTAAGCTAGGCTGATACTGGGGGGATGACACTTGATTTAAAAACGTTTCTTGCTCTTTTAACATGTTGTCTGCTTCCTGCACTAACTTTGAAGTGTGAGCTTCCAGTTGAGCATTCAGTTGCTGATATTCTTTTTCTCTTTCAAGTAAACTGAAATGTGGAGTTCGTTCCTTTAAAGCAGAATTGCTTTTAGTTTGGGAATTGAAATCGCCATGCTTTGACATGATTAAAACAAAATCAGCTGATCAATACGATTATCAATAGACCTGAAACTACATGAAATACCTCATCACAGTTAGTAAAACAATCACAGAATACTGTCACCACTTATTGGTAGTGCAAACAACATTACAGAATTGCTTGCACTCCCTTCTAACATTATCATATTCGCATGGAATAACTGATTTGCTTCTCAAATTTTGTACTTTTATCAATATTAAAACTATTCACACCAAATCTTCTTTCTAGATTTTCTAGAATAATTCTAGAATATTCACACCATCTACAGGGTGGCCGAAAAGTCCCAGCACACTCTATTTTTAATATTTTAATGCTGTTAAATATGATTGTTTTAATATTCTAATGTTGTTAAAACAATTTATTTTTTCAGGTTATTTAGGTTATTTCAGGTCATGACTGACATCAGTGTATTTACTGTTTTAATATTCTAATGTTGTTAAAACAATTTATTTGATTTATTTTTTCAGGTTATTTAGGTTATTTCAGGTCATGACTGACATCAGTGTATTTACTGTTTTAATATTCTAATGTTGTTAAAACAATTTATTTGATTTATTTTTTTAGGTTATTTCAGGTCATGACTGACATCAATGTATTTACTGTTGAGGAGCGCTTAATTGCTGCTGTTTGGGTTCACGACCGCATCAGGAATGACATGACTACAGAAGATATTCGAAGTGCTTTCACAGAAAGATTTGGAAAGCCCGCGCCATCAAGAAGTAATCTGTATCTGTGGGAGAAGAAAGTTTTTGAAACAGGTAGCGTTCTGGATCAGGCAAGAAGTGGCAGGCCTGAAACACGAAAGGAAACGTGTGCTGGTGTTCAAGAATCACTGCAACAGTCCCCCAAGAAATCCACCAGAAAACGTTCTGCTGAACTTGGAATACCAAGGGCTACCATGATGGATCATATGAAAAAGGACTTGGATGTCAAAGCTTATAAGCCACCCAAAATACATGTATAGTGTCCTGGGACTTTTCGGCCACCCTGTAATATGTTTTATTGTTTGAGATGGGAAACTGGGAAACACCATCTAATATGTTTTATTGTTTGAGATGGGAAACTAAACTGTCATTCTCAAAATTGAATAGTGCTTACTAAAAGTTAGACCACTCATGAAAATAATGGGAATTCATACTATTCCATCATAACTGTTGTTTTGATTTTATAAACGTGTTAGACATATTGCTTTGCAGTTGTTAACACCTAAGCAGATTTTTTAATGATTTTTTGAAAACGTGAAAAAGGGGAGCAGGAAGTTGGTGAGTAAGGTTCAAAGGGCCCAAACCATCACTCTACATGGTGAAGGATTACTAGAACAGCAGATATCTATCAAAATTCAGGTCAGTATGACAGTATTTCATCCTGTGGTCAAACGTTAATGGGATGGCTAGTATAAGAATCTGAAGAGAAGTAGAAGACCAACAAAGACTATCATTTCAGATGACTCATGAAATGGATCGTTGCAAGGTAGCTAATGACTTGTGTCAAAAAATTTTTACTCCAATATTGATTAGAAGCATAGGAGTGAGTGATATGACTATTTCAAGGTCACTTCCAAAAAAATTTGGCCAAAAATCTTGCAAAAATATCTGCGACTGACACTGAGCATGCATTTCACCTTTGCCAAAAAATAACAGGTATTGGCACAAGACCAATGAGCTAATGACATGTTTTTGAGCCCACCTTTCAGCAATTCATAGTGAGCAAGACATGTTTGCAAACCATTAGTGAAGTATTCTGATGAAAAATATACAACTTCTACAATAAAGCTCTGGGGCACAATTTTAAAACATGATGCTGCTGGACTCTTGTCTTGGGAACAACAATGAATAGTCCCTGATATGTTGAAGCAATGCTGATTAAGCTGAAAATGCACATGCATATTCATATATGCATGAACCTTATGCAGGATGGTGCCACTTGCTACCGGTCAATGGTAGGGACAAATTTTCTTATGAAAAGCAAGATTAAGGCCCTGGAATGGCCAACTAGCAGCTCCAATCTTGATTCAATAAAAAATTACTGCACAGAAATGAAGGATAAAGTTGCAGAAAAGCAATCAGATGCTGAAGATCAAATAAGACTGATAAAAGTAGTATGGGCAAAGGGATTATTAAAACAGCAATGCAAGGGGCTGACCCACAACATGTCAAGGCATCTGAAGGAAGTGATCAAGAGCAGTAGAGGACACATAAAGTGCAGGTATATAATTGGTCCTTACGTATTATCGGGAGGACCTTAATTTTTGAGTCGTTTTTTTAAAGGTCGGGTTCGAATCTCAGCTGGCCAGGGCTTTAAAAGAAAGGCAGTGTACACTGAAGGGGTAGGCCCGGTATGTAAATGTACGGGGCAGTGTACACTGCAAGGATTTTGAGTCGTTTTTTTAAAGGTCCTCCCGATAATACGTAAGTACCATATAATTTTTATAAAAAGTGAACTAATGTACAGGCCGATGGAAAATACTTCAATTGAACTCTAAAAACAAGAATTCCATGAGAAAACCTGATTTTTTATCAAATAAAAATATTTGATGTGGCATAAACAATTCTACTTACTGAGCTGCTGAGCAGAAAAAAGTTGGGGAAAGTCTTACACTTTGGGTAGGCACTGTAAATCTGCATTGGGGTAGGAGTTTACCAGTTTACAGTCAGGGGTAAACAGGAATACAGCTGGCTAGCATTACAACTAAGATTAGCGTGATTTTTAGCAGTACAGTCAACATGCAAAAAGACCTAGAATTTTTGTCAGCCTTTTACAGTATTTGTTTTTGCTCCTTTTCCACACGTCTAAGTTTTTAGTTACCAGTAACTTACTAATGCTACATTTTTGATAAATAAAATGTTTTACTTTGTTGTTTTCTAAGGGAATGTTTGCAAAATATTTTTGATTTATTGCTGTTGGTGCAGACAGCATAGGTCAGTAGCAGGGTCATTCAAAATAATTAATGTCTATATGTATGCTGCAATGTGGACTAACCCTAAATCTAATCTATTCTTAACCTTCATCTACCCTAATCCAAACACTAACCCTACACCTGTAGATTTTCTGTGTATCAAATATGCACCGATCAGATCAATTGTCAGCAGCGTTCGTCAACTGTCTTGAGTGCTAGACTGATAGATATTCCACTGCATGCAGCACTGCTAAAAGGAAACAAGTTTGCATTTATGTTCATATTTAGGGTTCAACTATGACTTGATTTAACCATCGCAACATGTATAGTTTGCTGCTGACTAAAAGACTGATTACTAACTGCATTACTGTCATGTCTCTTGGAAGTTATCCAATCTTTCTGTTTTGTACACGGTCTATTGGTTGAATTAATTTCTACTGCTTTATTTTAAAGGTTAAACATGGGCTGCAAGCTCTTAGTACCGATAACTCAGTTGTTATGCTGAGCTTGAATGTTGAAAATAAAACTTCCTCAACTCAAATTTTGAAACGAAAAAATAACAGCCGTTTCTTGATCGCAATTTGAGCTGACCGAGGCTTGAGCAGGGTTGGTTAATACGACCCTTATAGCTTACTCTTAGAAAGACGACCACAAGCATTCAAATGCAAACTATGTGTCAAAACTTGTAACACTACTTACCATAAATCCTGTAGGAGCCAAGTTCCTTTGTAACGCACTAGTATCTTATTCCGTTTTTCTTTGTTTCACTTGGTTAGTTTTAATGCACTGTTAATTTCTACGCATCACTTCTTGTTACAAATTTTAATTTAAATGCCAACGTGTCAGTTGAAGCAAGTAAACGTTGGCGTACTGGCGTGAGTTGGCGTGGAAGCAATAATAAGTTTCAAGTTGTAGCTTCCTAGATTTTTAGTTTACATAATGCAATATTGATCTTTGATTTGTATTTTATTGGGATAAGGGTATTGTTAATATACTCGTATAACCTCCATAATGTAATATGTGTAAATTCAACCTTAAAATTAGCTGCGGCTAGTGACCTAAAAATCGCAATCTTCAGCGACAGGAAAAAGAGCAAACGCCGCTGTTGCTACCCACTAAAAACTTTTTAACTTGATGTGGAAATAAACCAGAAAACGAACAAAAATTTTATTGTACTACTACGCGATGGCGTAGTGGTTAGAGCGTCCGCTTCGTAGTCGGTAGACCTGGGCTCCAATCTCCTTGTCGAGTCATACCAAAAGACTTTTAAAAAATGGTATCCACAGCTTCCCTGCTTGACGCTCGGCATTTAGGAAAGGTTGTGGAGAACAAGCCAGCAAGTTCGCTTGTTGTGTCCTTGGGCAAGGCACTTAACGGGACGCTCCCACCTTTATGTGGAAGCCAGGTGGCCCAGACATCTCGGAAATGGAAACTCCCAAGCGAGTGCGGACGTCCCGTCCAAAATATAGCAAAACGATTCGCTTTTTTGTGACTGGAGGATAAATATGGCAAATAAAATAATAAAAAAAATATAAAAAACTTGGCATATCGGAAAATGTATATCTAATATGGAGAACTCAAACCAGCAGTATATAGAAAAAACTTGGAATGCTTACACTTGAATTTAAATGAAAATCGCTATTACCTTTGCAGCCCCCGTTTAAACTCGAAACGCAAACTTTGATAGAAACACTGGTTTTAATTTGCTGTGCTGCATGCAAAGAAAATCAGAACGCTTAACTGCTTAAGCTATTAACCAGTTGCATTTTCATAACCAGTCTACTACATAGATACAACCTTTTAATTCTTGTTCGGTAAAAGATGTGGCATGGAACCTAAACGTGCGGAAGATTGGTATTTTCTAGTGTGTTCAGAAAGCAACTTTTCTGACACGAGGCGATAAAACTTGCGAGCTTTGTACCTAAAAAATAATAACCATGGATTTGTCTGTTCTGATTGTAACTATTTATACTCTCTCTTCTGCCTTACTTCTGTTGGAAAACGAACTTTACCGTAATTTTTTTGATAGTGCAGCTACTACATGTGAAAAAAATGTTGTCTACAGGACTTTTCTTTTTCCATTGAGTCGTGCGTAAGATGTCTACCCCATTTTAGGATTTAAAATATGAATTTCGAGGGCTGGGCCTTACTAAGACAATAGTGCCCTTTTATGGCCCGCTTAGGAAAATTACCAAATCGCCTAAAAATTAAAAAGTTGTGCTTAATATGACCACATAAGTTGTTGTTGACACCCTAAAGATACCAAACTACAACAAAACACAAATTCGTACATAATTCTTGAATTTTTAATTGCAATAGTGAAAAAACAAAATCGTGAGTCTTATTAGGAAAAAGGACCTTATTTTCTACAAATTATTGTAGAAAAACTGTCATAGTTTATTTTTGCTCACCAAATATTTGAAGTCGTTGGCTACCCACTTCAGAAAATCATGCTGTTCAGATAAATATTGGATTTTCTAGACTGTTACAGCGAACGTTTACAAGTTTCAAGCTTTTCGCACAGTTAGGGGCGTACGCCGAAATATGTTGAGAGGGGGGCGCAAGAATGACTTTTTAGAAATTTCGCGACGGAAAAGTTGCGGAAAAGATGTTTTCTTTTTTGGGGATCAGTATTCCTAGTGCTACGTCAGGGAACCTGTTTGTTGCTGCTACAAGTTATAATGACTGAAAATGACGTTTGACGTTTTCCTAAGAGGGAGCGCGCATAAAAGCCCCTCCCCCTCTATACGCCACTGCCTACAGTATATTGGGCATGAACTTTTTGAAG
This sequence comes from Trididemnum clinides, assembly GCA_963675345.1. Taxonomy (NCBI): domain Eukaryota; kingdom Metazoa; phylum Chordata; class Ascidiacea; order Aplousobranchia; family Didemnidae; genus Trididemnum; species Trididemnum clinides. Next base: position 18,759,741 of record OY776284.1, on the reverse strand, counting down.
AAGTTTCAACTTTCTATTGATACACGGAAAGATCAATGGAGCATCGGGAAGCCTGTTGTATCTCACCATTCGATGGCAACAATGAGTCACGAATTGAAGATAATTCAGAACTTTGTGCCGGTCCTTTCTAATGCCGAACCGCTTGAAGCGCTAGAGAGCAATTTTTCCAAGGTATTTGACAAGGCGAAAAATTCTCGCAAAATCAAGCATTTCACAATAAAACAAACACCGATTTACTTTTTTTCTCAGAAGTTGGGACCGGTCAAATGTAAAGGGCTTCAAGACAAAATTTAAACGCTTGTTAGCAGACCACGGAATTTCAGAAAAATTTTACTGCACCAGGGTTTCTTCAACTGCCATGGTAAACAAGAAAGATAGAAACTTTTGGTCGTAGACTACGCTGACGCTACGTCACTGAACAAGACCTTGAAAATGAAAAAGTACTTTATGCAAATGATCTTGCTTTCTTGGCCAACTGTTGTAGCCTTTTTGGAAATTAGCTATCAAGGATGAATACTACAATATTTTCGTGCGTGCCTAAGACCACCACCGATGGTAGGCCTATATAATTACTCATTTTGGCGATTACTGCTACAAATATCTTCCATTGGGGCTGGCCACTAGTGCTATTTATTAATGAATGAAGTAATTGCAGGCACTGGTGGAATTTAGCCGGTTCGTATGAACCCATTCCCAAAATTTCATAAGATCATGAGACTGGTTGTTGAAAATATTAATGCTTGCTTAGATTTAAAATGCAACCACGTATTATGGTAACTTATTCCTTGGACCACCCCTCTCCAGAAAAATTAGGCCTGCAACTCAGGCTTTCGGTACTCTCAACCTCGATATTTTTCTGACAGCGCCTGCTCTTAAAACGTTCTTTAAAAGCCACCACTGGTTGCAGATCTTACTCAAGTATAAAGTTTGTTAAACGATATCATAGTAATGCTAGGATGTAGCGCTAAAAAAAGAAGTATAGGAACTTTTAATTAGTGTAGATCGCACAGAATAAAAATATACATCATCCAGTCGGGTGAAAGTGAAACATTGTGGAAACGCTGTTCCCATACCACTTCACCCTTGCCTTGGATGAAGCACTAACCTGAATTCCTTTTTGTTTATGTGGCAGATAGGTGGTTAAACCAAGAATTCTATCTGTCGCTGTGGCCTAGTCTAATGAAATGCGTGCAAACAGAGCATGAGCATATGCGCATGAATAAATTAGCCAAAAAACTGTCCAAACCTAGATTGTCAAAGTTAAGCTTTAGACCAATACTTTGTCTTACCTTAGTTATTTCCTCCTGCTCCTGCAAAGTCATGTCCTTTTTAACTATTCTTTCACGGTGCACAATGAGCTTTCACGGCGCATTGGTTGGGCAACAATGAACTACATGACCTACAAGTCTTTTCGCTCGGCCGTCTCCTGGCGACTATGATGATGGTGACATAACTTACTTACTGTGTAATTTTTATGGCGACGTGACAAATAAACTGAAGTTGTTTGATCAAGTGTAAAGACGGTTTGAAGATTTTCTAAGCTATTCGTAATATTTCTGAGTTAAGTATTAAAGCATGTGCAGAATTAAAAATGCTGCATTTTTCCATAGGAGTTATTAGAATGGATAAAATAAAAAATTAATATATAGCTTACGAGTAAGAGCTCATGTGGGCAGAATAAAAGACAATTTGAGGAAAGCAAGATTGAGAGGATTCGGACACCATTTGAAGATAAAAACAACTGCTTTGGGAGAAGGATGATGGAAATAAACATACCTAATAAAGGAAAAATTGGAAGCGAAAGAGACGGTTTATGGATGCAGTGATGAAAGATTTAAAGGTAATTAGCTTACTAGAGAAAGATGTAATGGGCCAAGAAAGATTAAGACAAACAATCTTGTGTGGTGTTCCTTGAAAGGAAAGAGCCTAAAGAAGAAGCAAAAGATATTTCTAATGTATAAATTAAGCCTATGGTTGCTGAGAAAATGCTAGTATCTTTGCTTTCTGTTGCTACAATTTACCTTTTAAGTAGTTACTCACAAACAGTAAGGAAGCGCCAGACCGGTTTCGCCATTATTGGGTCTCTTCAGTGGCGCATATAGTTTGTTTTTGTGGCTGCTGAAAATTTGAGGTGGCCGAATTTTAGAATTCAAATCCAATCCTGATCCAAACACACAACTCCTCAATATGAATCTACTTCTTGATATGCACACAAAAAATTGATTCCTCATCCTGTTCTGACTCTGAAAAATAGCTTTAAAATTTTTTCATTGTATGTTTTACATTCATGAAAAGTTGCAGCACAATTGAAAGTGGTAGTATTTTTCACTTCTAATCCAGACCTAATTCTGACAATCTTCAAAAATTGCGCTCCTGATCCAATCCTAAGACTGAATTTTTTTCTAAAATCCTTCCAGCTTTGACTCCTGAAATCCTGAGCCTGGTCACCTTTTCTGGAAACCCAATTTCAGAGTTGCCTGAGGAAAGTTTTGAAAATTACCTGATAGTAAATTAGCGCTCAAAAGCGTCAAAAAATATTTTTACTAGCTCCAAAATGCGCTGAACAATGAATACTAGATTCTAGAGTGAGTAACATTTTATTTTATGTTACTGGTTAAGAGCCTGTGAAGAAAAAATGATCAATTCAAGCGAACAATTAAAAGTTTTGGTTTCAAAATTACAGAAAAATTGCATTAATTCAGTAGATAAAACCTATGTTAGAAGCAATGGCAGAATAATAAAAATTATATTTACTAGCAAACGTTGGGGTCTTGTATTTCTGCCGTTGTCGCCAAAACATTCATGGTATGCATTAAATCCACAGCACTTTCCACATTCGACACCTTAACCAAACTCGAGCTTCGGTATTTAGATCAGTGCTTTTCAAAAGGGTTCTGCAAAACATGTTGTGTTTCATGAGTTTTAAGGGTTTCGTGAGGGGACCGCGAAGGTTCTTAGTTTATTACTAGTATTTATTTTTTATTTCAGTATATTGGTTTCTTATATGTAGTAGTGTTCCGCGCATATAAATAGTTCGTAATGGAATCTTGTGATGGCAAGTCGCAGATTGTGACACAATCCTGTTAACAACTTTAAGAACGTCTGAATATGCCAGCTCCCTTTGTTGCGTAATAGTGCGTCTGTAATTTCAATTTTGCTCGTTTTATATATTGTGTATTCAACCAAGGCTGCCAGCGCTTGATTTTTAAACGAAGATCTTGCTTTTTTTACCCAACACTAGATCTTGTTTTTTACCTAAGGCTAGGTTTCTTGTTTTTTTTTCGAAATTTAATGGAATACTGGTTTTTTATGGTAATGTAGTAAAAAGAAATTTATATTTACTGAAGAACAAAGTAGCGTAGTGACATCTAAATGTTTCTCTTTTGGATGCACAAGGAGTCTGACTACACAGTCCTGACGCAATCGCGGCTCAATTAATGGCGTCAACCTGCCACCTCCAAATTGCCCCGATCACATGAATTTAAGGCTTAATTCAATGAGAAAAAGACAACAAAGCGTTTGTTATTGAAAATGCTGAGATGTTCCACTAATAATGGCAGCAAAACTATGCTAATAGCGCATTAAAATACTGCAATACACAAAAATTTAGAGTTATTAGGAAATCAAAAGTAATTGAATAATATAGGTGTGGCTTTTTGGAAATCTTGGTTTTCCTGTTCAAATCCTAAAGGTGTTATCTTGATTTCTCAAATTATAGCCACTGGCAGCCTTGTATACGGACCAAAATTTCGGACTTCACTATTCAGAAAGATTAGAGTTAATACGTATTTTGGGGACGGACGTAAGGTCAGTGTTTATGATTAGAGTTAAAGTTAACTCATAGTCAGAGTTAGTCGAGGATAGAGAGGGAAAATCCGCGCTATATCGTGTAATTGATTGTTGTGACGACAGTTTATTGTCAAGAGTTGTAAAATGTGATCATACCGTTTAGATCTGAGAAGCATTAGATTAACCGTTGTAAAAGTGGTTGAAAGTAGTGAAACAACTGGTAATAACTGTTTATTTGTTGAAGTGATAAATTATTTTGAAGTGTAGTAACGAAATATTTGGTTCTCTTACATGCAATTAACGATTTCTAAATTTTTGTTGGTGGGTGTTCCTTGACAAACGCGAAAGTACATCAGGGTCTCTGCGATGACAAAAAGGTTGAAGAGCACTGATGTAGATAATGCCTTTTGCTACTTAGATCTCATAGCACAAATTCACCAACAAACCAGTTCGACTTGCAGCCACATGCAGTCTACGATGGAAAAGAAACAAAACCTCTCTTCACTTTTCTTTGATGTTCTTGCCATCTGACATAATCGCAAGCTACACCAGCAGGTGTACAAGAAACCTACGCACACGAAGAGCTCTCTCCAATACAATTTTACACCACACTAAACGTCAGAAACCAACAGTGACAACACATTGCATGACAGAGCCAAAACACACCACATTTAATACAAGACCAAATACGCAAAACCACCAGCATTCTTTACGTGCTAATGATTTTCCTTTTCGTCTTTCCAATCCAAATTTCAAGGTCAAACACAACTTCACAACTAAGGTCAACCAACATTCAAAACATCCAAGCGATTTCAGAAAAAATTAGATTTATTATAAAAAATGTGGCAGTCAAAAAAGCGCTATTGTCGAAACAATTGGAAAGATACTGCCTTCTCTGTAAGACCCAATTAAACACCAAAAAATAGTCACCTGTGTCATATGATTCCTTTTACAGGTTGCGATTGCGTTTATGATGGACAAACTACACCTGATTTCAAATCCCGTAAAGCTTAGCACAAACGAGTCGTTACATTTCCGAGGCCAGAAAAGTCGGTCTTGTGTGAACATCTGAGTTATGAAAGCAGTTATCACCAAAGATTAATCTAAAACCCCAGAGCTGATCCACGCGCACTCCAGCGTCATTAATCGTTTTGATGGTGAAAGTTTGCTACAAGTGTATTTTCCTTTTACTTGAATTGTTTAACTTACCATATTTTTTACTTTTACGCTTTTTTTTCTGAATTTGTTTTGTTGGTGAAGAGCAACAAACAGTTTTAAATGTTAGTTTCTAATTAGATGATTAGACATTTCATCGCTCATATACACTACCACGACTTAACAATCATGTTTCATTGTTTGACTTCAAGTTTAAAATTTAAATGTTTCACTGTGGTTATATTACATTGAAGGTAGTTTTTTTTCGAATTGTACTCTCATTACCTGATCGATGGGGGGTTATTTATTGATTTCTCGATACGTATTTTCAGAAAAAGATAGCGTGCAACCAACCGACCGAAACGTTTAAAACAAATGCATACAGAACTTTTAGCTACAACTGTTTGTGTTTTCCTTCTACCTGAAGAACGTTTTTTTTGTGTTCGGTTGACAAAAAGATCACTCCTATGCAATATTTCATTGATAAATATTGGTTAAGACCAAGTGCAAAGCGATAGCACTTCTTATACATCTTTCCATCCATTCCTTTTCGATCAAAAGCATAACTGGAGGATATAAAGCAGGGATTCCTAAACTGGGGGGTGTGAAAGCTTCACAAGGGGGGCGCGAGCATGACAGTGACATATTGATGAAAAGCAGCTCCGAACTACAGTCAAATCTCGTTACCACCTTGTTACTAATCCATTACATTAGAATCTGTGACCTAGTTTTAAAAAACAATTTTGTCTGGACTTTAATTCGTTACTGTTTTAATTTCCACTGTCTTATTTACATCGACACATCGTTATATGCTTCGCCTTCCTTTCTCCGCGGGAGATGTCACTTAGCACGTCGATTTTGTACTTTTTCATTTATTCGTTCTTTTCTCTCCCACGCCGTTAAACCGTATTTTGCAAACTTTTTGAAAGTTCACGAGCGAGATTTATTGTTAACGTTGTTGTGGAGTGGACAGTACCTGGTTGTTTTCAGTTAAAATTCTTTGCTGGGATTTATTAGTAGTTTTCTTAGTGTTATGACTTTTGTTTGCTTTTTTTTAAGAACTGATGATGCTTTCTTAAAGCGAAATATGTTTTCTGTTTGTTTTTATATTTTGAGGTTGATTAATTTTAACTTTTTCAAACTTGTTAATCCCCCATAATTTACAAATTTTAGACCTTTGAAAAATAAGTGGTATTTAATTTAGCTACAGTGATAAAAATGAGTGCAAAAAAAAGGAAGTACAATGAAGAATATTTGCAGTATGGTTTTACTGATGCAGCAGTGAATGGTCAAGTTGTACCACAGTGCGTTATATGTTTCGAAAAGTTGAGCAATGATGCTTTGAGGCCAAATCGCTTGAAGCGTCATCTTCAAACAAAACATCCTCTTCATCAAACGAAACCCTTGGCTTTCTTTCAAAGCAAGAAGGATTCTTTAAAAAAAATGAAAATCGCCTGTGTGGAGAATTTTAGCCAATTATCATCTGCGGAGCTGGTAGAAGCATCTTTTGAAATTGCTCAAATGATAGCTCAAGCGAAAAAACCTCATAATATTGGCGAAACTTTGATAAAACCATGCATGTTGAAAGCAAGTAGCCTTGTTTTGGGGGAAAGCAACAGCAAGAAGTTAGCAAAGATTTCTCTTTCTGATTCCACTATTAAGACACGAATCGATGAGCTTGCAAATGATATTGAATGTCAAGTTCTTCAAAAGATACACGCATCACCTTATTTTGCCATTCAGTGCGACGAAACGACTGACGTAGCTCAATTGTCACAGTTGATGGTCTATGTTCGTTTTGTTGGATCTGCTATAATTGAGGAAGAAATGCTATTCTGCAAATCGCTTGAAACGACCACTAAGGCAGAAGATGTGTTCAGAGTTGTTGATGCATACTTTCACAAAAACGGCATGAAATGGGAGAAACTTGTTGGCGTCTGCACTGATGGTGCACCAGCGATGCTTGGGTGTCGGAGTGGATTTATTACCAGGGTAAAGCAAAAAAATCCGGACGCAGTTATACTCACTGCGTGATCCATCGAGAGGCTTTGGCCTCCAAGACTTTACCTGCTGCAATGAAGAAAAAGCTTGCCATAATTATACGAATTGTTAACTTTATCAAATCAAGTGCTGTCAATTCCAGGTTATTTTCCCAGCTATGTAAACACATGGATTCCAATCATGAAAATCTGTTGTTTCATACAAATGTTCGATGGCTATCAAAAGGTAATATGTTAGCTCGCGTTTACGGTTTGAAAGATGAAGTAAGTATATTTCTTGAATCTCAGGGAAAACAAGATCTCCTGTTACTATTCCAATCACAAGAGTTTCAACTGGCAATGGCATATCTTGTTGACATTTTCGAAGCTCTCAATTACCTCGATCTACTGTTACAAGGAAAGAACACGAACCGTATAAAAGATTACGATGAGATACGGACATTCATAGCAAAGCTGGGGTTGTGGCATCGCCGAGTTCAACGGGGAAATGCAGCCTCATTTCCTACCTTGGACATAGCACTTGAGAACAGCAAAGCCAAACTGGAAGGTGAACTTAAGGTAGAAGTGGAATCCCACATCCAAATTTTGAAAGAAGAATATGACTGCTATTTTCCCGACTTGGGTAATGTTGAACTAACAGAGTGGAAGATGACGAGAAATCCCTTTCGAATCAAAGAAGATATTCTTTCGGAAGAACTTCAGGAAGAGTTTTTGGACATGAAATGCAACTCCATTGCTAAAGATGATTTTGAAGCAATGTCTCTTAACAATTTCTGGGCTAAATATTTGCATATATATAAGAATGTGGGCAATGTGGCGATACGTACCCTTCTTCCATTTTCATCGACATATTTATGTGAAAGTGGATTTTCAGCACTTGTGAGTATGAAGACAAAGTTTCGTAACAAACTGGAATGCGAAGCAGATCTTCGATGCGCGTTGTCTTCAACAAAGCCTCGAATTAAACGACTAGTTTCCCAAAAACAGTTGCATCCTTCACACTAAGCAGGATAGTGGCAAATAAGTTATTGTTCTATTTTTCGTGAATTTGATTTTTGAGGCTAGGTGAGGCGTGAGCATGAATGACAAATGTCAAGGGGGGCGCGACTAAAAAAGTTTAAGAACCACTGATATAAAGCAATATTCACACCCCACAAATCTCTTCAATCTTGTCCCGTATTGAAATATTTTGGGGAAAAATATTTAGACTGAATCCCTGATGTAATGAAGTAAGAACGCAAGGATGATTCTCTCTTGAATTTTGGATAGCTTTCAGTAGCATTCAGTAGAATTTACTGCAGTTTTCCAATTTTTTCATTTAGCATAAAATTGCAGTAGAAGTCACTTTATTTTACCCAAGATGGACAATATTATTTAAAAAATTAAGACACAGATTATCATAAATACCGGTAATATAATTTTGGCCAAACTTTCCAATATAGAGCATTTAAAATCTAAAAAATTTCCCTATTCCAATATTTTTCTGGTTTCAAGACATCCCTGGAAACACCTCTGTTTGATAAAAAGCCTTTCAAAACTTTATGGTTTGGCAAAATACTGGAATTTTTTCAAACATTTTAAAAAGTTTTCAAAGACATATGTTACTTTTCTATACTTGGCCCACTCATTCAATAATTAGGTCCAACATTAGGATAAACAACAACGCATGATCTATAGACGGACTCTAAACTATTAGTTGATATGTGTTCTGCAAAATGCCAAAGTCAGGCAGCATCTTTACTTGACAACTTTATAGCTTCTCTGTGCTCCCTGGCTTTCGCCCCCGTCGAACATCAATTCGTTTTTCTGTGCCTTGTTGAGTTATTTATAAATGTTATTAGAAATTATCTAAACCACATAAATTTCTCTCTCGGTAGCGTGGTGACTTTCACCTCAAAAAATACTGATAATCTGCTAATATCTGTTATACTTGATGATACTGAAAAATGAAAGTGATGTGATCTCGTACACAATGCAATCAGAACACAAGTACACTGGTTGAAAAAATTTTCTCCACCAAAACTTGAGTTCTATAGCCAGTTATTAAAAAAAGAGCCTGACGTAATAAATGCATATACTTTACCACCTTCCAATCACATAACTGCATTCACAAATTTCTCCACTTTTTCTCCAAACTAGTTTTTCAGGCAAAATTTTCAAAATAGGAGCCTGGAGCAACAATTGCTAACACCATTACACCAAAACGCAATGCAGAATTTGCAAAGAATAAAGGCATTGAACTTTAGAAGAAAATCCAGTTTGAAAAAATAAAATCGAGTATATCAGGTAGGTAAAAAGTAGCCGAATTGAGCGCTTTCTTATTTTTAGCACCTACCGAAAAATTTCAGCGCAAATGGTTGTAAAAATTGCCCAATCTAACATTCTAGCCCAACTTAACTTTTTAGTTTTATTTAAATTATTACTTCAGCTTCAATTTGAAAGTTTTTGAAAGAAATTTGAAAAAAATTTGAAAGAAATTTTTTCATTCATCATCATACTGTATTATGTGGTGGTCTTTAATCTTGTCGTGGTTATTGGATAACACAACTATTAGCTTAAAAAATACCTGAGAACAATAAGCATTAAAAATGTGATAAATGTCATGTGAGTATTATTCTCGGTCCCCGAAAAAACTCTGCCGAGGATGACAGTTTTTTTTCTTTGTTTGCAGTAAGTTTCTTAAACATCGCAAAATACTACTAGCAGTTGCAATCAACAAACTGTGTTGTTGAGAGTTACAGCAATACTACAATCAAGGCTATTTTTTATTGTTATAAGCTAATACCACACTTTTATTCGAAATGATGAGGAATAACGAGGAATGAACAGTTCGTGAAGCGGAGGCATGATTGGGCGGTCTTCAAGCAAGCAGTCACCATATATGGTACAGCAGTCAGTGTAAGTCTGTAACATAATTTAAAGAGTGACACTTTAACTGCTAAAATAGAACGGAAAATAATTATAGGTCTCTACTAAAATTTGTCTTTATCTACGCTGATGGTAAATATTCGCTGTAGCGAGTATATTCTTTTGACACCTGACCACTGTCAGATGTCTGTCGAAACACTAGTATCCTGCTGATGGTGAGAAAACTCATGTAGCTGATAAAGATAGACCATCGCAGGGGTGTCCACACTTGCTGTACCGAAGAGCCAAAAACGATAAATTCCATGATGGAAACAGCCGGTACGCAAAGCCAAATTTGAAATGACGCGTTTTCCGTCCAATGATAGGGTGATGACTATTTTGTTTTTGGAGACCCTCATTTCAAAGCCCGAAATTACTCAGTTTCACCCTTCGAACGGCCACAAAACTTAAAATGTTCCCGAGCAGGTTGCACACCCCTACGCCACATCACAACACAAAAACAACATGAGTCAAAAAAGCCACATTCAAAAACCAAAAGACCCGCCGTTTGGCTAGCGGCGGCCTACAAGCTCAATCATATTCAACTTTACATTTAAAAATTGACTTCGGGGAGATCTTCACCGGAAATGATGTCAAAGTATTTTTCTTAATTTCTTAAAAGTTTTCCGAACAAAGTTCTATAGCTTTTCACGCGCCTCAGATGTTTCATTTTACAATTTTTTCAGTCTTTTTGCAAAGGAGAAAGGTGGGCCATCAACACGAGCTCATTTTTTTAATAAAATTAGCCCGTGTCTTTATTATAATCAGATTTTCAACATTTCGGGAGTTTGAACTAATTTTCAACATTTCGCCTCCATCCTCACAATCTTAAAACAAGTATAGATGAAATACATTTCTAACAGTGACATCACAATATTGTTTCTGATTTGCCCTACCGATCAAAAAAAATAAATTTCCCATCGTGAAAGACCTGTCGTCATTTTGTTTTAAGACCGTAAAATACTAGTGCACATTTGCACAAGATCATATCTGTTTTGTCATAAACCGGGTAAATTTCTTTAACAAAACTCAATTATGAGTTAAGACCAAGCAAAATATATGTATTAGGTTGTTGCCAGTTGACGTGTAAGTAAAATTTTATGTACGTGCAACTTAAATGTACAGAATAAGATATGAGTGCTAAAAATCTGACTAGCCCAGAAAAATCTGAGGAGCAGCTTGTTCCGACTATCCCAAAAAGAGCCAAAGGAAATCAAATAGAGCCCAAAACTCTGGACCACGAAAAAAGTGAAGTTTCAATCGAAAAGGAATCAAAACAACAGACGTCACTAGGAAGTGTTGAAGTACTTTCACCCAAGGAAATAAGAAAAACAAGCTCAGGTTTGTTAAAGCACTACTTCAAGAACCATCAGTTAGAGAATAACCGCTTAAACAGCCAATCAGTGAACCGATGCAATAAAAATCAGTAGGTTATAGAATCAACGTTTTCGGTTTTCATTAAGCAAAATTACGCCAAAGTTCTAGATGCAGATATTTAACGGGTAGCCTACATCAAATGTGGCTTTTATTTTGTATCTGCCGATAACTCATTTTTCCTCTTACAAAAATGTGAACCCACCTCCTAGTTAGAGTAAGTACGAACAATCATATAAACGGAAGTTATTACTCCAATTCTGAGAATGTTCTAGCAAGAGAATTGTTGAAAATCAATTTAGGGAATTGTTTTGCGCTTTGACTGTCGCTCAGATAGTCTTAAAGTGATAGTAGCCAGATCGAGGGTTGATACTGACATCAGAAAAGAGGAGATTTAAAAAATGGAATTGAGATTGTCTACCGTGACAGAAACGCGACGGGTAATCCCCGGGAAGGGCTTCAATCTGAAGCTGGGCTAGGCTTGGAATTAATTGGTCAGCTGGGCAAAGAAGAGGTGAGTCTGATTTGTTTGTGAAGTCGCACTTTAGCCCGGTTTTTTGAGAGTAATATAGGATGAAGCCCTCTTTCACAAGGCCTATTGCTCAAAAAAACTCAATCCTATTTGGGGTACGGCTTCAAAATTTTTTACAAAAGTAACTCTTATTTTATGTGTTATCTCTCTTTTATCTTTACACTAGTTTTACGAGGTAAATTTTTCTAGCATCATGAAACTTAGCGTTTATGAGGTTCGAACAAAAGGTATATCCGCTATAAACGGTGATTTATTCCGGTGATCCAGGCTGAAAAAATTAGGGGTTAGTTTAGCCTTTGGGCATTTTATTCGAGGCAAGATTATCCGATGGAGTTTAATCTAGGACATGTGTGTGTGTGTGTGTGTGTGTGTGTGTGTGTGTGTGTGTGTGTGTGTGTGTGTGTGTGTGTGTGTGTGTGTGTGTGTGGTTACCCCTTCTCTTCCTCAGGATGGAGGCATGGCAAGAACGACAATTCAGGTTCATGCCGTCAACCTAATTGAAATTACTTCACAACTGTAACCCGGTAAAGTACGGGTGGGCCACCTGTCTGCCACATAAAGGTGGAGGCGTCCCGTTAAGTGCCTTGCCCAAGGACACAGCTAGCAAGATCACAATTCCTTCTTTGATGCTGAGCGCCAAGTAGGGAAGCTTTGAATACCAGTTTTTAAAGTTTTTTGGTATGACCTCGCCTTAGGGAATGAACCTCAAGTCTACCGACTACGAAGCGGACGCTCTCACCACTACGCGATCGCCCCGGTAATCTAGGACATCAGTTTGGTGGCTAGTAGGAGGATTGTTTGGACTCTAAAGAGAGATTTTTTGCGGATTCCGAGCAAGCGCAGGACAACCTCGCGCGAGCACGTACCGAACGACCGCATCAGGTCTCCGAGGCGAGAAGCCTCCGGCCGATATCGAGCAATGCAGACAAGGGAAGTCGGCAAAACAGATCCGTACCTTTGGAACAAGGACCGCTTCCAACCTCCGCTTCCAACCTAACTCCATCGACAAATTTTTCCATCGATACTTTGGATCGACTTTCGGCCAGAGTCGATCACATCTAAGTCGAGTAATGATTAAATTCAACACCACTTCTTAACCCTTTGAACCCTGCAGGCCGGAAAACCGGCTTACTGAGAATCGCTATAGGCTCGAAAGGTCGGTTAACCGGCCTTCGGGTTCTACCGTCATTACCCAGTAAGCCGGTGTACCGTCCTGTGAGCCGGTGTACCGTACTGTGCTGGTGTAGGCCGGTGTACCGTCTTTACCCTGTATGCTCGGGTTAAAGGCAGGAATAATCTGAGAAACCAGGGTTCAAAGGGTTAATATAAGCCTTAAATAGCGCGCAGTGCATCCGAGCGTGTGGGGATAGCCTACCTCATTGTAACATAACTACCATGAGTAAATTATTGCCTCGTTGTGACTTAGGTGGAACAACCATAAAGGGATCAAGCATCTTTCTTCGAACTTCCAATTTAACACTTTCCAAGTTTGATGAAGTAATGCCCCCAGCCATTGGATCAAGAACTTCATTCAAAAGAGTAAGTGTGTAATTTCCGGTCACATGAAAATCTGTGGTACACTCGACAATAGCATGTTGCTACCGCGTGATCAAAAGCATGCTTTACTTGACTTTATGTCAAAACAAGGAAAGTAAGTTTAAACACGATGCACGTGGACTCAAGCCTTTGTACAAATATACATTTGACAGCACAACAGAAAAAAAAGATCTTTATTGCAACGTAGTAGAAACAGAAATTTTGTTATACATCAAAGATACCTTCTGCTCCATTAGAAGTAAAGGTTGTTTTAACTCTTATCCTTTTGTTTAATCAATACAATACGTATACAATTTTAATATAGGTTTGAAAAAACTGTTTAATCCATAAGCTTTTTGTAGACATCAAGGGTGGTCCCGCGTCAAAAAGGGAAGAGCTAGAGTGAGAAAGTTCTTTTATCTCATTGATCCGGACCGTAGGCAATGAGAACAAGCCAATGATAGCGCTGGCATAGTAATACGCATTTGCAAAATTTTGTGAATGAGTAAGGATTGAGTTTTTGGGTCTTAAAACGTCACTCTCGGCCAGGAATATCCTTTCAATTACACTTGAAGCCTGAAATAAGAAAACTGCAACTAATGTTCGACGACAAAGTAGTGGAAGCAATTCTATTTAAAACTAACTTAGTCTGATTATATTGATTCTCCAACTATCAGTCGATTCAAATAACCGACATTTATATTTTAGAACTTATCCCGTTTTTTCCTAGCGGTACCATATGGTATCATCTAATTTGCCAATAAACAATAAGTACAATAAATTCTCAGCACGAAGTAGCTGTACCAAACTTGTTCAAAACATGTTCATTAAACGTATAGAACTCTTAGCTCATGTGCTGGTAAGTTTCAAGGTCAGCGTTGAACAAATAGCTGAGCAGAGTGGTTGATCGTCCATAGTGCGCTATTGAGAAACTTTTCTTTTCTCGAAAAACTAAATAAATAGGCTATTTTTTTATCAGTGCTTTTCAAAACTATGATACTTGATAGCGAAACACAAATCAGCACGAATGGAATTTTTTCTAAGAGCGCATAGCAATAAAGTTCAAGAGCAGCCTATTTTTCTTGGTGCTTAGTCAAAATATTATTCAAAAAAGTGCAGCGCATGTCTGCAATGGAGAAGATTGTGCTTTGCGCACACTTCGCGCAATTGCGAAATTGCCCACTTCTATTTAGATGCCTGTACACAGTATACGTTTATGTTTGGTTTTTGTCCAGTTTTGTACTTTTTTTGCTCTCAAGCATTTTTGTATGGAAATTTTGTCTGCTTGTATATTTAGAGTAAAGTTGTGTATTTTGGATCCTCGTGTTAATTGGTACCCAGCTGTTTTGAGATTAATTTCATGGTTTGATGCGGAAATGATCACATGATTTGAAACATCTTAGCAAGGCTTAAAAAAAGCTTAAATGTTTGTTGGCAAAGTATTAAGGAAATAGGCGACCCATAACAAAAAAGAAATGAATCTTAGGTCTTATGTTATTGACATAAAATAGAAAAGAAAGATATGAATTCAACTAAAACGTTGCTTATACGTGTGAACATTCCTGTACACTCTGCCAAAACCAAGTTTGAGTGCTAGTTTGAGGGAAGATGAAAAGTGATTGAATGGGTATCATGCTAGGTTAGTGTAAAATGGATCCGAGGTCCAATTTGCACAGTGGAAGGCATTCATCTCACCTAACAATGAAAATGTTGTAGGGCATTTTCTGATGTTGCACATACTTTATGTAGCACTGAACACTAACATGACTATAATTTTTTTTTGTATTTTGCACAATTGCCGGTGACTATGATATTGTTTAATTATTGCTATTTAAATATCGACTCGGGCTGCACGAAAAAACAAAGGAGCTGATGGAAACGTTTATGCATGCCGTTTTCTATATCTTTAGCTATTGCTATGAATAAATTCCAGTAACTTTTTTTGCATGACCAGCTTACAAACATCTTATTCAGCTAGGATCACAGCACGACTAGGAACTCCTACACAGAATATACACTATTTCATCACTAAATAGTAAATTTCAACCCTACGTTATATTGTAGGATGTTAAACTGTGTTAAGACTGACTAAAGTTCTTGCATTTCGACTGTTTATCAAAGGGTCCGTTTTGCTCGCATGTCGTGTAAATTGGACCTCTATGATAAAAAAAATAAATATCAATTCTGCATCTAAACGAGTGAACATAAAAGCTTGATATTGCATTATATCCCCATATGCCTTTCATCCAGCTTTACTAATGCACAAAGTGGGAAAAAACTGGAGCTAAACTGTTGGTCTTATGACAATGATTGCTTAAGGGGTCAGAATAACACAACTTTTTCCTATATAATGCTACATGTTATTGCTTGTTGCTTGATTATCAAGTTTTGTCAACAAAAGTCTTTCTACTCATTTTTGTCCCAATTGCGCTTCTGTAACGTACTTTGCAGACAAAATCAGATATTCGTACAACCATATATATAGCCGCCGTTTGATTCTTGTTGCGGCTATAGGAATTTGATGTGACTTGTGGAGCCTCACACGGATTTATTGTTGTTCTAATTTTTATTTTGTACGAACTTGCACCGTTTTCTAAAAATAAATACACAATTTTCAGCACAGTTAAATAAATACGATACAATTACGAAGGATATAACGTTGAATTTACTTACCGGCAGTTCCGGCAGTCACTTGGGGAAATTCGCTTTTATTTCGACACACCCGCGTCAACTAACAACCACATAACTTGAATTCGCACTACTTCCAATTGAACGTTGCTCAACTCAATAGATTAAAACAAAACTCATTCGAACAAAGGCCGTTGAAGCAGTTGAAAAAAGGTGCAAACTAAAGCGAGGGAAAACAAAGCGAGCTTATCTTTGGGCAATTGGTTAATTTTACTGCATGGATAGTTTTCGATTTGTTGATACAAGATCTTTGGAAAGGGGTTCGAATTCTGTATAAGCAACTTTTAGTTCAGTTTAATTTGGCGCTTACATACCCGGCCCTTTAAGCTTCCAACGTATGCTTAACACAAGTTTCTATAACTAGTGATTATTAACGCACATTGAAGATTAATAATGGCAGTAATACAATAGTTTACATAAATACGCAAATGCAGTTACAGTTACGGTTACAAAGACACACAAATGCAGTTACGGTTACAATTATAAACAAAGAAATACGATCACAAAACATTGGGTCTAGTGCGCAAGTAACATACGGTGCAATATTTCATTGAGTTCTAGCTTTCTGCGGCGTGCAAAAGAGTAAGCTTAGTAATTGGACGTGTAATGTACGATTGTTTCGTTTGCAGCTTAACAGTACGTACGAAACCAGATGGGTCAGGGTAGACTTCTACAATGCGTCCCAATAGCCAGGTGTTACGGGGTAAGCCCTTATCGTGTACCAAAACTACGTCGTTAACGGTCAGGTTGCGCGCAGGCCGGGTCCATTTTTGTCGACGTTGTAGCGTGGGTAGGTACTCTTTTATCCAACGGGACCAGAACACGTTGGCTAAATATTGGACTTGTCGCCATTGTTTTCGGGAGTAGGAATCCCGTTTATCGAACACTCCTGGGGGAAGTGATCCGTTAGGCTTAAGTAGCAGAAGGTGATTAGGGGTTAGTGGTTCCAAGTCATAGGGGTCATTGGAGACTGTAGTGAGTGGTCTACTGTTAAGAATACTTTCTATTTCACACATAAGCGTAGAAAGAGATTCGTCGGTGAGAATTTGTTCATTGCAAACCGATTTTAAATGCTTGCGAATTGATCTAATTAGCCTTTCCCATGTGGCTCCATGGTGCGACGCCCCTGGCGGGTTAAAGGACCAGGATATACCCTTCTGCAGAAGAAAATCATTAATTTGTTCATTGTTCCAAGCTTGAATGGCCTCTCTTAGTTCGCGCTCTCCTCCAATAAAATTGGTGCCGTTATCGGACACTATTTCCGTTACTTGTCCTCTCCTAGCAACGAATCTCCGAAGGGCTTGTATGAAGGAAGAAGTGTCTAAGTTATAGGCTACTTCCGAATGGATAGCTCTTGTTGTGAGGCAAGTAAAAATTACTCCATAGCGTTTTGAGTTACTTCTACCCTTGCGTGTAAGGAAGGGTCCGAAGAAATCAACCCTAACAGATGAAAATGGGGGTTTATTAGGTGTCAATCTTCGTGGGGGTAAGTCTGCCATTTGTTGTGTACATGAAATGTTAGAACGCTTGCGACATACAACGCATGAATTAAGAATTTTCCGAATGGCTGCATTTGCCCTGATGAGCCAGAATTTTTTCCGAATTTCCGCTAGTACATGCTGCCGACCGGCGTGACCTAACTTAATGTGAATGTCTCTTATGATAAGATTAGTAACGTGATTTGAATGAGGAAGAATGATCTGGTGTTTTTGGAGAAAGGGTAAAGATGCCGCTAACTTCAAACGTCCTCCAACGTGCATAAGGCCGTTTTTTTATAAAGGGACTGAGTTTGATCAATGAGCTAGAGGTTCGAACAGGCTTTCCTTTACTGAGATCATCTATTTCTTCTTTATGGTATTTGTGTTGAAGATAAGAAATTATCAGCATTTCGGCCTTTGATATTTCCTCTAACGATAGACAGGTTATACGTTTTTGTGACACATGAACTTTGGGTTTGGTTACAGTGGCGGTATACTCGGATTTTGTGGGTGAAACTAGGTTTTTGAAGCGCAAAATCCACGCGCATACCCGTAGTAATCTTTGCCAACTAGAGTAGCGTGATATCAGATCGTCCAGAAAGTGAGGCGATTCGCAAAGTACAGTCAGACAGGAGTGCCTTTGTATGTCGATTTTTTGCTCTGGAAGATTTTCTTGAAGCAAGGTTGGTTGATCTGGCCACTTGTCTTCTGCTTTCCATAGAAAGTCAGGGCCAAGTTTCCACCGATCACGACGAAGGAACTCGTCAATGCTGAGACCACGACTGAGATCATCGGCTGGATTTTGCTCGGAGCTTACGTAACGCCATTGTGATGGGTTGGACGAATTTCGAATCTGCTGAATGCGATTAGATACGAAAGTATGGAAGACTTTAGTTTCATTGTTAATATAACAGAGTACGGTTGTACTATCCGTCCAAAATATCGATGGTTGCAGTTCATGGGGTAGGTGGAGTTCTTTCCGGAGAACGTTATCGAACTTAACAGAGATGGTGGCTGCGCATAACTCCAGTCGCGGTGTTGTCAAGGGTTTAAGGGGGGTAAGTTTGGTTTTACCAATTAGTAACGCACAGTGACTTTGATTGTTGTCGTTGACTAAGCGTAGATACGATACGTAGCCAAATGATTTTTCGGATGCGTCGGAGAAGTGATGAAGCTGCGCTTTGATAACATTGCCAAAGGTGCTTGGCTTATAGCAGCGAGGAAGCTGGAAGGACGCCAATAGAGGTAGTTGTCGGAGCCATTCCATCCATACCTTTTTGTTTTCGGGTGGAATTTCTTGGTCCCAATCCAGCTTTTTTCTGCAGAGATCTTGCAGCAACGCTTTCATCGGTTGAACGGCAGGTGCCCCAAACCCCAAGGGATCGTAAACTGAGTTTACGACTGATAGAATTACTCTACGGGTGCATTGATTTGGATATACTTTTATTTGCACCTTGAAGCAAAGTGTGTCTGTTTCTGCGTCCCAACCCAAGCCGAGCGATCGTTCTTTGGGAAGAGAATCTTTTGTCAGATCTAAATTCTTGAGCTCGTTGGATCGATCGGAAGGTGGGACTGTTTTGATGACCTCCCGACTGTTGCTAGTCCATTTGGTGATTCTAAAGCCACCTTTGTCTAGAAGTTGGGAGATTTCGCGAAGCAGTGCGGCAGCAGAGTTTGCATTGGGTGCAGATGTCAAGCAGTCGTCGACATAAAAACAGTTTTTTACGGTGTCAATTGCACCGGGACTAAATTCACGTTCGTGGTCTAGGGCTGTTTGCCTGAGAGCGAAATTAGCACAGCTAGGCGAGCTGACCGTTCCGAAAAGATAGACACACATTCTAAACGATTGTAAGTCATTGTCTAGAGATCCATTTTCCCACCACAGAAAACGCAGCAGGTCTCGATCGCTGGTAGGAATTTGGACTTGATGGAACATGCTTTGCACGTCACCTTGGATCGCGATCGGTTCTCTGCGGAAGCGCAGCAGAACCCCAATCAAGCTGTTGGTAATGTCGGGTCCTGGCAGGAGATGATCGTTTAAGCAAACTCCTTTGTACCTTGCAGAGCAATCGAAGACAACCCTTATCTTTCCTGGTTTATTTTTGTGATAGATTCCGTGGTGAGGAATGTACCATATCCGTCCTTCTTGGCCTTGTTTATCATCGATTTTCTCTGCATAACCTTTGCTAATCGTATCTTCCATGAACTGTTTGTATTCTTCAAAAAAGGGGGGATTTTTTAGAAATTTTTGTTTGAGGTAACGAGCTCTTTGCTCGGCTAGAGCGAGGTTCGCTGGCAGGTTCAAATCGGGACTACGAAGAGGCAAGGCAATTTCGTAGTGTTTGTCTTTTCGGTGATAAATGGATTTTTCGACGTGCTCCATAAATTTGAGTTGTTCCCTTGACATCTCGTTGACGTTATGGAGCGTATCGATCACGTCGGAGCACAACGTGCACATAGGATGTATATATCCAGACTCTGTCTTAGCAAGAAAGTTTTTGCAGCTGGTAGTCGAGCTTCCCCTTTTTGAACAACTAACTACCCAGCCAACGGCCGTTCTGATCGCGTGATGATCAGACCCTGAGTTTATGATTTCGTGAGGCTTCAAGATGTGCCGATTGTCGTTTCCTATGAGTAAGCCGACGTCGGAATTGACACGTGGGATAAAGATATCGGCAAACTCTGGGGATTCGGATATGTCGTCCTGACTTGGAGCATCATCGATTGTAGCAGGAAGTCTTTGTATTGATAGAAGTGGTTGGAGGTGCGAGTAAGGGGATGACTCAAAAACGTCGCTAATTTCCAGATCCGAAATAACTTTAGCTTTTCGGGTGTCGGTGCCATGATTTATAGTTACGGTAGTAACTTTAACGACAGGGGATTGGCGTATTCCCAATTTATCAATAAGGTCGTTGGTAATGAATGAACTTGTACTACCTGTATCCAGAAAAGCTTGGGTAATGATTGATTGTTCCGAGTTATTCGTACGGATTCTGACGGGAACAATAGGGAGAGAGTCGCGAGTTTGAGTGGGCACTCCAACGAGTCCGTTACGTACGGCGATGTGAGACAAGGCAGAATCGGCGGGTGAGTCCATCTGGTTGGTAGCAGAAGTCGAAAGAGTACACTTTTCAGGTGGGTGTAAGAGCGTTGTGTGGGAACCGTTGCAATCGGGCCTTTTACAAGGGGATTTTCTGGAGCAGTTTTTTGCAAAATGACCTGGCTCAAGGCAGCTGCGGCATAGCTTGCTTTCGTTAACAAATTTGATTCGGTCTTCGTAAACATATTTGCGAAAGCGCTTACATTGATTCAGGTAGTGAGGGCCTTTGCAAAGTTTACAACATGGCTTAGACGGTGACAAAACGGTCTGGGCAGCAAGCGTGGCTTCTTTTCGGGGTTTATGGAGGTCAGGCTTTCTACTACTTTGGGCCCAATTGCAGTCTAGATTTGTGGTCTGCCTTGTTTTTATTGTTACGTAGGCGGCCAAATTTTCAATGCTGACTTCTTGCCCCTTTTGGTGGATAAGTGAATCGACTTCGGCTTGCCAACCACTCAACCATTGGTGTGGCAACCTTTTGGCAACTTTAGTAATTACATCTAGATTGTCCATTTTGTGGAGATAGTTCATGCCCTTTAGGGTATTCATGCAAGAATTGATATCGGCTGAGAAACTTATAAGGAGGGCTTGTCGTTTACGTGTAGCATGGGGCCGATGGTAAGCGAATCAACACAGGCCTTTGCTATTTGGAATTTTTGTCCGAACGTTTGTTGTAAAAGTTTTCTCGCTTTTAGGTATCCTAGAGCATCGTCCATGTATTGACAGCCTTTCACCAATGAGTGTGCCGGACCTTTGGTATAGCTCAATAAGTAGAACAGTTTGCGTTTAGGTTCGGGGACATTGAAGGCAATTAGTGCGTCAAAGGCCTCAATAAAGTTACGGTAACACGCTGGATTGCCATCAAAAACATCGGGCTCTAGTAAAGGAGTGGCAGAGGGCGACATAATTACAGGCGATTGGTAAGCAGCATTTGGGACAGGAAAATTTCTAGAGCTTGTAGACAATTCCTTATTAGACGTTTCAGGCCGGTCTACGTTACTTCTTGAGTAACTACTGGGTTGCTGAGTTGGAACCATGATAGTTTGATTGTAGTCGACTGGTTCCAAGTTTGAACCCCTGGTCGACTGCGCAAAACGGGTTTCGCACGTGGGAGCGTTAGCCCGGGAGTAGTCGAAAGATGGTCGGTTCGAAACGTCTCGCAACTGACCGGACTGATGGTAACACAATTCGTTCAAAGTGCCGGGAACCTGCGTTACGCTATGTTCAAAGGGTGGCTCCGGATTTACGTTTTGCCCAAGGTTGTGGTTTTGGGAAGCACTGCTCGCAAGCTTGGTGTCGGCAATAAACATCGACTTCGTTAAACGATCATCACTAGGATTAAATTTATCATACGTAGGATGGGCCGTCAATTGAGACGGGCCATCAATTTTTATGCCGTTGCTCGCATATTTGTTACAAAATAAGTTACTCACAATATGTTTGTTGTCATGATAAGGCGGTACATCACTAGAAAGATTGGTTTGTCTGTTGATTTCATGTATGTCCATCACTGCTTGGGCTTTGTCTAGTTCCGCACGAAGTCTGGCTTCTTCAAGTTGTTGTTGGCGCCTTCTTTCTTGCTCGTCTCTCAAACGTGATAAACAAAGGTCTTGTTCTTCTTGAAATCGTTTTTGTTTCAGTTCTTCTTCTTCTTGAGTTCGTTTTTGGTCTTCTTGAATTCGTTTTTGTTTCAGTTCTTCTTCCCTTTGGAGAAGCTTGTATTTCAACTGCTCTTCTTCGAAATCGAATCTCTCTTTACTTTGTTGTTGTTTTAGCGATTCAATTTCGTTGTTGGATTTCAGTCGAGCCAAAAGA
Organism: Trididemnum clinides; assembly: GCA_963675345.1. NCBI lineage: Eukaryota > Metazoa > Chordata > Ascidiacea > Aplousobranchia > Didemnidae > Trididemnum > Trididemnum clinides. Next base: position 18,737,370 of record OY776284.1, on the reverse strand, counting down.
ACAGCTTTTTTCGCTTTGGCGCTTGAGTAAGATGAACTGGAACCAGTCGAACCCGATCCATTAGATTTTGTTTTTGTTGAGCTTTTCGACTTTCGAGTTGAGCTCGATTTTGTTTGCGAACCAGGGCGAGATTCACCTTTGTTCGATTTAACAGCCAATTTCTCTGAAGCTGTTTCGTTTGGTTTATGCTTCATTGCTGATGTAGATCGCCCACTAGCGAGAGATACACCTTTATCTGATTCGTCAGCAGGTTTTGAAGTAAGAAATTCATCGCCTTTTGACATTGATCTAGTTGTAGCGCCGATTTTCTGAGAATTCATTGTAAGATTGTTGTAAAATGTTTCTTCGTTGTAAGCCATGCCGAAAACTAATATAGCCGCCGTTTGATTCTTGTTGCGGCTATAGGAATTTGATGTGACTTGTGGAGCCTCACACGGATTTATTGTTGTTCTAATTTTTATTTTGTACGAACTTGCACCGTTTTCTAAAAATAAATACACAATTTTCAGCACAGTTAAATAAATACGATACAATTACGAAGGATATAACGTTGAATTTACTTACCGGCAGTTCCGGCAGTCACTTGGGGAAATTCGCTTTTATTTCGACACACCCGCGTCAACTAACAACCACATAACTTGAATTCGCACTACTTCCAATTGAACGTTGCTCAACTCAATAGATTAAAACAAAACTCATTCGAACAAAGGCCGTTGAAGCAGTTGAAAAAAGGTGCAAACTAAAGCGAGGGAAAACAAAGCGAGCTTATCTTTGGGCAATTGGTTAATTTTACTGCATGGATAGTTTTCGATTTGTTACAAGATCTTTGGAAAGGGGTTCGAATTCTGTATAAGCAACTTTTAGTTCAGTTTAATTTGGCGCTTACAATATATATACTGTTAAGTATTGTACAATTACACCAGCAGATGAAAATTTTTGCACAGAAATGCATGATAGCAAAAAAAGCTTGTAACACTGGATAAAAGCGTTTACAACGTACAGTGACCTCTACTTACCTGGTCTATTTCTTTAAATTAAGATATTTCTACATCCTGAGAGTTTGAAGAAAAAAACTTCATTCATAAATATAGCTAGAATTTTACGTATTGCTACAACATGACGCAGCTGCTCACTGTTTGAGAAATAATAGCTAACCACTGTGGTGTGCAACCTTGTTTGCCGATGGGCCAATTTCAAACTTCTTCTATATTGAGTGGGCTTGTCAAAATCTATTAGCCAAATTGTTTCTACTTGCATTCAGGCTTCAAAGCAGTAGCAGGTGGTAGCGTTCATCCAAGATGGTAGTAAAGACCTTTTCTTTTTGAGATCAATACTTTCAAAGCAACATTGAGCGAACTGCAGACAGTGACACTGCTTCGACCTATCAGATCTCTTCATTGCAGTTGTTGACCGACAAGAAGCTTGCGGCTTTAAATAAAGCATAGTGATACGACTTCGCAAAAACTGACCGAACTTCTACTGCAGGGACACTGGCTTCCCTGTAGTAGAAGTTCTGTCAGTACTCTGCGAAGTCGTGTCACTCGCGAATGAGAGGCGGCTGTCGGAACTTTAAAGCAAAGTGCTTCAAAGTATTACCAAATCTTTTTGACTTTACAAGTAGAGATCAATTTCGTTATGGAGATCGGTTTTTCGGAAGTGTAAGTGTTAGGTTTGCCATCCAAGGCCACCAAATTTACGTTGCGAGCTGCAGTTTGCGCGCCCCTACTTTACAAGATAAGCTTTTATGAGAATTTCTAGTTCTGGTCTTTTGGACTGCAACAGTTGCGAGTAGAATATCACAATTCTGTTTATATCTGGGTTGAGATTTTGTTTGAATTGCTTCGTATCTTTTTTGCAGTTAAATTTATCAAGTAGT